>OX421319.1:18849190-21349190 GCA_949125395.1 Diaphora mendica | reverse complement strand
ATAAAAAAACACACAAAGAACTCCCAGACTCAGAACAATTTGTGGATAATGGTAATAATTTTGCCAGTCTATGTATGTTTGTATATTTCACCGTAGTGCCTAAACGTCAATAGATTAGTAGAAATGGCCCGGATGACATATGCTGTATAAATTTTATCAAAAGTTTTATGTAGTCGGGTTATACTTATTTATACATTATTTTTGTTATCTTTTCGACTGGTTCTATATGATATTCTGAAGACCACAACGGGAATCAACATTCTTAATTACCTATGAAAATGTTCTTGATATATGTTATAGTATAGTCTTGGTATGTGGTTTAAACTAATAAACACAATGTTCATTCCTAAACAATAATGTAGGTGAATATTTTCAATTATTGCACTGGATATTACTTTGTATAGAGAATTGTAGGTACCTATTATTTGAAAATTAATTAGATTTTAATCGGACTGTAATCAATTGATATAAATTCTTAGTAGTCACTATGCTACAGGTGAATTTTATATATGGCTATATGTCGACTTTTGCTGGCGTTTTTTTAAAATTAAACTGCGCCAAAATGACTCTGCTCTGCCTGATGGAAAGCATGAGCAGATTCCAAAAGTGGTGGTCACCATCTTCAAAGCGAATAAGGACATTGCACCATGGTGACACACACTATGGCCGCCTAGTGAGATGCTCTTTTACGCTCCGCTTAAAGGACCCGGGATCATAGTGGGAGGGAAACACGTACGCTGGAAGTGAGTTCTAGGTCTTGACCGCTCGGCACAGAAAGGAGGAACCGAAGCGATGAGTACGAGATCTTATGTCTACCAATCTGAAGCGGTGACTTCCAAGGCCGGCACGTGTTGTTATGTAGAGGAAGGGGGGACCAGTTGGAAGAGCTCTTCAGAACACTCTTCGTGATACAAGCGATAGAGTACTGCCATAGAGGCGACATCTCTACGCAACTGCAGGGGCTCAAGGGACTCGCTGGCTTCGGGACTGTTGACAATGCGGATTATTTTTAACCGACTTAAATAAAGGAGGAGGTTCTCAATTCGACTGTATTTTTTATGCTTGTTACCACAGATCTTTCGACTGGATGAACCGATTTTAAAGACTTTTTTATATTAAAACTACCGCTATTTTTTTCGTGAATGCTTTTATTAATTTGTGCAAGCCATATATTTTTACTGATATGTAGAGTTTGTGAAGTTAGGGTTGGTAAAGTTAGGGCGTGTAGATTCAAAAGCTTCTGTCTACATGAGATCTGATCTGATATCTTTTTCATCAGTCATTCATTCATTGATCAGTCGTTTTGGTAACACTTTACATGAAAATGTTTTTGGTGGGATTTCATTTCTTTTTGTAAGTTGCTTAAGCCAGTTTTTTTTGTTTCCAACAGAAAGTTCGAATAACAAAAATATAACCTCTAGCAACAAAACTAGTGAAAGACTCATACAAACTTCCACCCCCCAATTTTCGGGATTGGGGGGCAAAAGTAATAGGTTTATGATTTTTTTTGTTCTTTGTATACTAAACTTACTTTACATGCCTCAGCTTTCTAACACCTCAGGAAGTACCCTAACAGTTTTGATGATCATCAGTGTGTCAGTGATGAAATCGGTGTATTTTAGATATTAATAAAATCTAAAGTACCAGAGCTATGCAATTGAAACTTTGTATGTTTAATTAGTCTATTATTGATAACATATCCTGAGAATATGAACTATCTGATATATTGGAAGCCAAAGTTATGAGGGTTCAAAAAACGACGAAGCACGACCGTGCCCCCAGATACAAAAGTTAGGTATATTAGTTTACAGAATACCGCCAAAGCCCATAACCGACGTATAGGTACGCGTGTGAATCTAAAATCCAAAAGCTAATTTAAATAACTTACGTACTTAACGTACTTTTTGTACCGACTGACACTGTATTGACTATGAAAGTTAATAGTCCGAGAGCTGGCACCAATTTTTGGGTAGGTCTTTGAGGCAAGCTGAAAACTTGTCACACACCTCTCCTCGGAACTGCAGACCTGGCTGGTGAGTAGCGGGGCTAAATCAAGACCTAAATTTTTAAATTTTTTTTTAAGTCCCATAAATTTAATTGAGGCAATATGCTCTTTTTAACCGACTTCCAAAAAGGAGGAGGTTCTATGTTCCACTGTATGTATTAATTTTTTTTTTTTTTTTTATGTTCAGCGATTACTCCGTCAGTTGTGGACCGATTTTGAATTTTTTTTTTGTATTCGAAAGGGTATGCTTCCGAGGTGGTCCCATTGCCAGCATATCAGCATCTGGTGATGGGATCCCTGGGAAATCGAGGGAAACCTTCATTTTTTATAGGCACATACTATGTTTTTCGTATATTTTCTGAAGTTACACTGATATTTGCGTCTGGTAGTAATCATTTTATGATGATGAGCTGATGATGTAAGGTACAACTCCTTAACGGTTAGGAGTTGGAGGATAAATCTTTAAATATCATATGTATATGTGTTACCTTTACTCGTATTCTTTCAAATTATTTAGGTAAGCTGATGATGGAAGGTGGAAGGTGCAACTCCTCAACGGTTAGGAGTTGGAGGATAATTCTTTCAATTTCATACGTATCTAAAGACCTTCTGTCGTATTCTTTCAAGTTATTTAAGTTAACTGGTGATAGAAGGTTAAACTCTTCAACAGTTAGGGATTTGATTAGAGGATGATTTTAATATTACTCGTACGTATAGACCTTAATTTGTATTCTTGATGATAAAATTTGATGAAATAGTTCAACTTACTACTTACCTAGCACATTTGGCCTAGTGGTTTAACGGTCACCACGCCGTTTCCTACTTAGCCAAGCGTCGTGGGTTCAAATCCCACGTAGGACAACACTTTGTGTGATCCACAAATTGTTGTTCTGAGTCTGGGTGTTCTTTGTGTCCGTTACATGTATGTTTGTAAAGTCCCCCGCGACACAGGATTTATTCCTAGTGCGGGCGTTGTCTTTTTTAAGAAACAAACAAACCTACGATGTTTGCACTAAAAACTGAAAAATAAAAACTTTTTATAAAAAAAAAAACCGACTTCCAAAAAACATCCAACGAAAACTCTCTGCCAAAAAAACACTTAAAAGCGTAATATAAACTGGTTCTTCATAAATTACCTATACCTTATTCTTTATTCATTTAAATAGTAGTATTATAATGTGTGCTAGGTACCTAAAATCTGTTTGAAGTCGGTGCTAAGCCAAAAAGAATACAAACGAACAATTACAAAAGTCTAAGCGATAGTCACTTGGCACCGACTTCAAACAGATTCTAGGTACCTAGCACACATTATAATACTACTATTTAAATGAATAAAGAATAAGGTATAGGTAATTTATGAAGAACCAGTTTATATTACGCTTTTAAGTGTTTTTTTGGCAGAGAGTTTTCGTTGGATGTTTTTTGGAAGTCGGTTTTTTTTTTTATAAAAAGTTTTTATTATATGTTGTAGTTTAATGTTTAATGAATAAAAAAATAAATAAGCCAGACGATTTAGTCGGGGTTTTAACATTGCCAGGCGCGTGCAAAAATATTTCGCAAAAAATATAAACAATGTATTTAAGGCAACTTGAAATTTTAATAGGGTATTATTTCTAACTTTATTTATTTATTTATTATTTATTTATTTATGTGTATAAGTGCGAGTGAGTAGCGCTAGACAAGCTGTAGTGTGAGATAGAGCGTTTATCGGCTGCTGTCTGCGTTCTTGCTTGCCGAATTACTATTGACACTGGCGAGGTCACGTGACTTACAATAGCCATGAGGTTTCTAGTCCTATAAACAATTTTTTGAAACAAAAGTTGTAGAAAAATTGATTTTCTAAAAGAAATGACTTATTATTTGTTGAAAAAAGAAACATAATTTTGCACTTCTGACAAATATTTAAGCAATGCGATAGATTAAGATTTGTATTAAAATTGACTAAATAACAGTTTTTCTATAAAAAATAAAATAACTCAAAGAGATAGAGCGTTTATCGGCAGCTGTCTGCGTTTCACGTGACTTACAATAGCCATGAGGTTTCTAGTCGGAATTTCGGAGTAAAAAATAGTAAGTTTTGTGAATTTCTGTTAAAAACGAGTTTAAGGTAGTAGACTCACGTTGATTTCAGCACGAACGGGCCGGCTCGACCGGGGCGGTACTACCCTCGCACAGAAGATTAACCTAAAATGACAGCATACGTGCTGTCATGTTTCGTTGGTGAGTGCGAGACCGGAGGCCCAATGATGCAGAAGCATCACTAGGCTACCACGGTGTGGATCACCATGCTGCATTGTTGCATTGTCTGCATTCGCAATGAGTATGGTGACCACCACTCTTGAATTCTGATTGTGCTTTCCATCAGGCAGAGTAGAGTCACTATGACAGGCGGCCCTACAAAAAAAAAATATTGTGTTGATTTGTGTATCAAATGGACATATTGTTTGTGTTATTTTATTTTTCAAAAAAATTGCTGTTTAATTAATTTTAATACAAATCTTAATGAATCGAATCACGTAAATATTTGACATTAGTGCAAAAATATTGTTTTTTTTTCAACAAATCATAAGTCATTTCTTTTAGAAAATTAGTTTTTCAACAACTTTTTTCAAAAAAAAAATTATAGGACTAGAAACCTCATGGCCATTGTAAGTCACGTGACTTCGCCAGAGCCAATAGTAGTATTAGTAGTAAAATTAATTTATTATAATATTACTATACAGCTTGTATATAGCGCTACTCACTCGCACCTATACATAATTTCTTAGATCACCTGGCAGGTAGAAAATTCCCACCAAAATTATCTGTCTTTTTGAGGATCTTATTTTTAGTTATAAATAATAATACCCTATTAAAATTTCAAGTTGCCTCAAATACATTTTTTATATTTTTTAACCGAGGAGGTTCTCAATTTCATTGTTTTTTTTTTTTTTTTATGTATGTACATTGATTACTCCGTCAATTGTGGACCGATTTTGAAAATTATGTTTGTATTCGAAAGGGTATGCTCCCCATGTGGTCCCATGGCCACCATATCAGGATCTGATGATGGGATCCCAAGGAAATTGAAGGAAACCCTCAAATTTACGTAAGCGCCTGCAATAAAGTTAAGGCAATTGTCTGCATGCTTTCATATTCTGTAAACATCATGTCCGAAATATTTATTTATTATTCTATACAGTATGTTGTATGTTACCTTTAGTCGTATTCTTTCAAGTTATTTAGGTGAAATGATGATGAGAGACTTGAGAAAGACTAAAAAGCGAAAAATAAAAAAAAAACTTCGTTTAAAAAAACCGACTTCAAAAACTGAAAAGTATAAAATAACTTAATTTGTATGTGCTACCTATTCATAGGTTTGAAGTCGGTGCCGAGCCAAAATGTAATAGTAGGACTCGCCGCGCGTGACCTTGTGCGGGATAGCTCTTCGCGTAGGACAAAACAACCGAAGCGTCGGTGACGTCGTTGACGTTCGTCTCGAAATATAGCGAGTGTGGTACCTACTATTACATTTGGCTTCGCGCCGAATTTAAACCTATGAATCGGTAGCACATACAAATAGTTATTTTATACTTTTCAGTTTTTGAAGTCGGTTTTTTTAAACGAAGTTTTTTTTTTATTTGCGGAATATTTTTGCACGCGCCTGGCAATGTTAAAACCCCGACTAAATCTTCTGGCTTATTTTTTTTTTATTCTTTAAACATTAAACTACAACATATAAAAATTGCATATTGCCTCAAATATATTTTTGGAAAAACAAATTAAAATATTTTGAAAAATTTGGGTTGATTTAGTCCCGCTACTCCACAGCCAGGTCTGCAGTCCCGTATTGGGGTATAATAGGAGAGGTATGTGACAAGTTTTCAGCTTGCCTCAAATACCTACCCAAAAAATGGTACCAGCTCTCCTACTATAAGTGTTGCATTATAATACATATACTAATCAGCTGTTTTAAATCACAACATGTTTTCGTCCAATACGTTGATTTGGTAAATTGGTGATTTTGATAATTATGATAACCTTGCGTTATCATACATTATATAGAACATTCGAAAATAGCACCAGCAAAAAGTGTATAGTTTTAATAAATCATTTAGTGATAGACGCGGACACACCAAATACAGAAAACTCCTAGTTATAGCCTACATAATCTATAGGTAGATACTAATATTATAAACGCGAAAGTTTGTAAGTATGGATGGATGGATGTTTGTTACTCTTTCACGCAAAAACTACTGAACGGATTTGGATGAAACTTTACAGTAATATAGCTTTTACATCAGAAAAACACATATGCTACTATTTGCCGCGGTACCCGACATACACGCGGGCGGAGCCGCGGGCAACAGCTAGCACACAATAAACGTAATTTAACTTTAAGCTACTATAAGTTCTGCGTTATTTTCAACTTTAAGACATTGAGTTTAAAGTTGAAAATAACACAGAACCGTTATATGTATATATGAATAAGGGGGTTTTATATCCGCGTCTGTCACTAAAACACGGACTTTTGTGTATCAGTTTCTTATTTTTTTCTATTTAAGATTATCCTTCTTCATAATATGTGTAATTTCTATCTATGATATGACAGTGTACTTTAAAAGAAAGTGATGTAAATTAAAAAGAAAAGCTGCAACTGTGTTTACCTGCTACTGCAAGTGCTTGATCCAAATCAGCTGCTCGATCATCTTCCTTAGCAACCGTTTCAGAAACAGTATTAATCTTATCACTCATTTTTAAAAAACAATTAATCAAAACTTTGGTTTAACACTTGTCTATCCGCCAGAAACTGCACACATATGGTCGAGACTTCTCATATCTGTAAGACTATGTACACGACTGAGGATATAGGTCCGATGTGTAAGTAAAACCACATTATAATTTATTTCGCGGCCATAATATAATAGATTAGTGTGTATTAAACGCGATCAATTTATTACACTGATATGCTTGCCGCCAGTAAATATAATAATATGCGCAAAATACACTAGTAGCTTCTTTATCAGTTGTTTTGTTAATAAGAATATTGGTAGTAAATTCACGTCGCGGCGTCGCGGTCCTAGACTACTAGATGTTGCCTGTGGCCCGCGTATATGTCGGTTATCGCGGCAAATAGTAGCATAATTATTCTGATGTATAAGCTATATTACTGTAAAGTTTCATCCAAACCCGTTCAGTAGTTTTTGCGTGATAGAGTAACAAACATCCATTCATACAAACTTTCGCGTTTATAATATTAGTAGGATAATTAATGATCTGTGAACCATTCATACACTTTTTAATGAATATATTATTCGTTTAAGATACGTGTTCTTAAAGTTTCAAGGTTTCATTGTCCTGTATTTTTGTCAATCTCTACAATCATCATTCAGAATCTTCAGTTTCTATGATTTTTATGCCAATGACTTGAAACTTTGTAATAATACTGCTACTAAGAAAATAACAAAGGATATTTCTACGATTAATTTTGATATGTAGAATAATAACGGCTAATAAGTGCTCAACGCGTTCAAAGAAGTTCTCACTTCAGAAATTGGCAGTCATATGGACTGCCAATTTCTGAATATGAAAACTTATAACTTCGAATGTTATTTTGTAAAATTAATGTGTAAAATAAGAAATTTCATAATGTTTAAATTAAAATTATCAACATCAAAAATTAGCATTATGTCGGTGACGTGAATCCATAAGATTTTCCCCTACCAAAAAGTCCTCAAAGCAGCCAAAGAAGTTTTGTGACGTCAGCATGTCGGTGACACGAACTCATAAGATTTTCTCCTGCCAAAAAGTGCTCAACGCGGCTAAAGAAGTTTTCACTTAAAAAATTGGCAGTCATAAATACTGCTGATAGAAATGAAAACTTCTAAGTTAGAATGTTATTTGTAAAATTAATGTGTAAAACTAGAAATTTCATAATGTTTAAATTAAAATTATCAACGTCAAACATTAGCATTATGTCGGTGTCGTGAATCCATAAGATTTTCTCTTTCCAAAAAGTACTCAACCCGTCCAAAGAAATTTTGTAACGTCAGCATGGCGGTGACGCGGTAACGCGAACTCATAAGATTTTCTCCTACCAGAAAGTATTCAACGCGGCTAAAGAAGTTTTCACTTCAAAAACGGAAATATGCCGCCATTGTAGTCCGCAACTGTACACTACCCGTGTGAAGCTGATGCGTGCATAAATACCTACTAAAACAAGTTTTTCGGAAATGAAGAACTAAAATATTCACGAAAAAAAATATGGCGGTACGAATTTCGCTGGTGGCGTCAGTTAGTTTCATTTCGTCGTCAATTAAAAATATTATGAGAATGTTTTTAAAATACTTTCTTAAAGTCCAAGGTCCCAGTCAACCCAGACTTACGTCATTTTCGGAGAGATGAAAGTTTTTTTTAGGAAGCCTGAATTTTATATAATATCATTAAGTATGATATTTTAAAATATTTTCCAATTAGCCAGACAAAATCTGAGGGGCCTAAGACCGTCCCAGACTCGATTAAGGTTTATAGGAACTAACGCCTCTGCTATATTTACAGATGACATAAGCGTCATGTGTATTGCTATATAAGTTAGCGTAGGCGTTCATACTTCTCAACAATATAGACTAAAAACTAACAACACACTAACTTAGAACTATTCTAAAAATTTTCCCAGCCACACAAATCTCACGACAAATCCAAATAGACATCAACCAAAGAATACTCGTTAAAAGATCCGCTGTGCTAGGAAGCGCGAGAGCATTAGAGCATTATTTTAGCGCATAAGGACAGGTGAGATGCACTTTGACGTGTAAATTTCTATCACTTATAACTCCTGGCAACTTCGAGTTAATGTGTTTTTAGTTTTTCTATATCGTTGAGAAGTATGAAACGCCTACGCTAACTTATATAGCAATCAATACACATGTCGCGTAAGGCTGCCGTAAATATAGCACAGGCGTAAGTTCTATAAACTTTAAACGAGTCTGGGACGGCCTTAGACCCCTCAGATTTGGTCTGGCTGATTGGAAAATATTTTAATATATTATACTTAATGATATTATATAAAAGTCAGGCTTCCTAAAATGACGTATGTTAGCATGTTTTTTTTCCACCTTTGATACTTGCTAACTTTAAAACGGCCCCGCTTTCAGCTTAGCGAGTATCCATATCCTTTCTGAGTATATGTTAGATTACCGATCCTAAAACTTTCATCTCTCCTAAAATGACGTAAGTCTGGGCTGACCGAGATCTCAGTCTATTACAATGATGATTGCAAAACTAGATGTTCATCGATCAAAGTTTAATTGTCGTCGCATATAAACTCCATCAAAGTCAATTGTATTGTTTTCTCTACTTAATTTCTTACCGTCCATTGTGCTTCTTAATATGTTTATTGTTTTCTATTTAGATTAATTTAGTTCATGATGTCATTGAGGGACCTCATTGATTGTGATCATCAACAACATTAATATTCGTACCTACACATTTACATACAATTGTTATTAACTTATACTTACAATTTATGTACCAGTAAAAGTGTTTTCTTAAATGTAAGTGCTATTCTACGTCGTCTATGCAGTAACTGTAGTACGTCCACACGCTTGGCAAACAAAGGCAAACAACACACAGCAAACACGAACATGTTGATTGGTGTTGGTATGTGTTTGTCTCTTCTTGTTTGGGTTCGCAACTGTTCGGAGTCAGTGTCGGTTTTTCTTCACAAATCAAAAGCTATTTGATTTGTGATGATGAACAAACAGTTTGCGATGAATCCACACGCTTGATATACATTAGCATTGCGCGCGAGCTTACGGGCGGTGGACGTCGTGTCGATACATCGTTCGACTGCCTCTGTGGCGCAGTGGTAGCGATTGCGACTGCTGTGCTTGTGGTCTCGTGTTCGATTCCCGGATCGGACCAAATGTTTGGACGATCTACAAAAATTTGTTGCGGAGTTTGGGTATTTTCTATGTATAATATATGTTATTACAAAAATAAAATATAATATGTATTTATGTCAGTTGTCTAGTACCCATAATACAAACTCTGCTTAGTTTGGGTCTAGATGGCGTTGTGTGTTAGATGGCTGAAATATTTATGGCCGAAATATTTATCGTTGTTGGTGTAGCAGTGTTTCCCGAGTAATGATGTCCGATTGGTCGGAAGACACAACTCTTCACCTTTTAGAAGCGTATCAAAATTAAATGCATTTGGAATTCAAAAGACATTAACCAAAAAAATAGGCAGAACTAAACTTTTATAAATGTCACCAGTTGCGATGAATATTAAAATTAGTCAGTATCTTGCTTGCTTCAATGCGAAATTAGGGGAGAAATTTTGTTTGGCAAATATTCAAATTCTGCAAAATTAATACGGCAGAAGTTATGAAACCTGTCCTGATTGTTTTAGAGAGCTTCGCTAGAATCCATTTTATTTAAATTTAAAATAAAAATAGATCAAAAGCGAAAGTGATAGCTGCCACAAGGTCGGCGTCCGTCATGTTTGCCGATTCAGAAAGTACTGGCACGTTCGCGAAGCGTGAGGACGAATGTGTGTTTGGTGATTGTGGTCGACGTTTGGGACTTTGTTTGTCGTGTGTGGTATTTGTGGCAAACACCACGCATGTGGATGGGGCTTGACGGTTAGCGTATGCGAATGCTGATCAAGAGGTCTCGGGTTCGATTCCCGGGCCTAAAATTGTCATTGAGTTTTTCTAATTTTAGAAATGCTTAAAAACAGCCTGGTTTGTAAGTTAGGATCTTAACTCCAAGTTTCAAACTCCGTACTTCGGATAGCACGTAAAGCCATTGGTCCTGCGCCTAATCTTTTCCCGGTCCTGTCGGATAGTCGTCCCATTAGGTTGTGAGAGTGAGGAAACAGAGAGTGCACCTGTGTTTGCGCTCACACTTGTGCACTATAATAGTTGACTGCACGGTTGGCCTAGTTGTTGAAGCGGTCGCCCGGCCCCACACATGATGTATATTCCTAAAATGGGAGTTAACTTAAAAAAAAAGACGTGTGGCACTCGGGGACTGCCGCGGTAAAGCTATTGCATAATTTTTTTATCAACTTATGCAATTACAATTATTTATTTATTTTTTATTTATGCAGTATGTATAATATTGTAAATGAAAAATACTAAACTATTTTTCAAATGCTCCATCGCATTCGAAGTACACCGCATACTGACAACAAACAAATGTATGTTTGGAATTACCGGACCGTTAGAATTTATCAAGTAGCATAAGAACAACAATTTTAACGTCGTCGTCTTTTTGTGAATGTTTACTGGATATTGTGGTAAAAATTTCAGATTTTATAATATACGAGTACATTGTCTTATTTTTAAGATCGCAAAAATTTTGACATGAAGTAATCCAACGTGAATGACACATACCCGTATGTTTATCGTATAGTTGACGAATCTGTCTGTCTCGTCACGCACTTGGTGCGTTACAGAGACAGACAAGTTCGTTGCTTCGTGCGAACTTCGGGTGTCAGGTTTTTTGTGTTACGTTACGGAATTTCTTGATTCAGCCCTCAAAGCCTGCGATAAAAGCTATGCAATAGCTTAAAAAAAATGTTGACATGAAGTAATCCAACGTGAATGACACATACTCGTATGTTTATCGTATAGTTGACGAATCTGTCTGTCTCGTCACGCACTTTGTGTTGCACGCAGGTTCGTTGCTTCGTAGTTTGTAGCAGCTCGTCTCGATTCGTGCGAGCTTCAGACAGATTCGTTGATTCGTGCGGACTTCGGGTGTCAGGTTTTTTGTGTTACGTTACGGAATTTCTTGATTCAGGCCTCAAAGCCCGCGATACAAGCTATACAATAGCTTAAAAACATGTTTCTTGCGTAGTAGGCGTACGACTAAACCGCTGCATCGATTTCCATGAAATATGGAATGGAGATACTTTGATTCTTGAGGAAGGACATAGACATTTTTTAATGCGATAACCAACATACACGCGGGTGGAGCTACGGGCAAAAAGCGAGTTACTCATAAATCCTGATAGACTTTACTATTGTTTAAATTAATTAAAAACAACCGCAGAAGATAATATTAAATAATTTTGTAATAGAGTACAGTTAATTACACATAGTAATCCTACCAAGATTAATGCATTTCGTAATATTTGAACAACAATTTATCGACTTTAATAATACAATTAATTGTGAAAAAGAAATCTTATCTTTGTAATCGATATCGATTGTATGGTATTTATGTAAATGATGACCATCAACTGCGAAAGCAGAGCGACGTGCACCAACTTACTGATTGAAATCATATACTAAAGTAAAAACTTTAAATTCCCTTCCGTACTATAACATTATAAATTAAAAAGTAATTCTGCCTGTCTGTCTGTTAGAATTTCACGGCTAAACCGCTGCACCGATTTCAATAAAATTAGGCATGGAGATTCTTTGATTCTCGAGGAAGGACATAGGCTTCTTTTTACCGCGATAACCGACATACACACGGGCGGAGCCGAACGCAAAAGCTAGTAATTAATATAACGCCTTTCTATAAACATGTATCCTATGACGATTTTGACGACTAATTACAATAATAGTAACTGTGTGCAAACAGATGAAGAATACAGAGTGTCACCATACCTATACATCCCATAGGTGTCATATGGGCTCCCACACATAACTGCGATGCGATGCGGCGCGAAGTTCTTACGGTGCATTTGTGCGAGCTCGCAGATATTTGCGATGCGATGCGAATTCGCAGTTATGTGTGGGAGGCGGAATGAGGAAGAATACTACGCAGTACAACATCACCGCAAAGAGAAGGTAAACTTGAAATAAACCCTATAGCAACCCGTTTGGCGAGCGTGGTATTGAAGGTCGAAATCACCTTTCAAAGGATATGTTTTTATACGTGTACGAATATATATATTACTAGCTGACCTACGCAACCTCGTTTGCGTCCAAACCACCATCCCCCGTTTTAACCCCAAAAGGGGGTTAATTTCTAAAGATACGTTATTAGTACACCTATACACCATCTATAGAGCATACATTTTCAATTTCAAGTCTCTTACTTCAAAAACATAGGACTTTCATACAAACTTCCAACCCCTGTTTTACCCCCTTAGGAGTGGAGTTTTGTATAATCCGTTCTTAGCGGATGTCTACACCCTATAAGGAACCTACCTGCTAAATTTCAAGTTTGTAGGTGTTATAGTTTCTGAGATTTCGTGATTAATAAGTGAGTGGTATTTCGCTTTTATATATATAGATAAGACTGCACGGTTGGCCTAGTGGTTTAGGCGGTCGCCACGCCGCTTGCCAATTCGCCAAGTGTTGTGGGTTCAAATCCTACACGGGACAACACTTTGTGTGATCCACAAATTGTTGTTCTGAGTTTGGGTGTTAATTGCGTCCGTTTCATGTATGTCTGTAAAAGTCCCCTGCGACACAGGATGTTTATTCCTAATGCGGGAGTTGTCTTTAAAAAATATATATATATATATAAACGACTGCACGGTTGGCCTAGTGGTTTAAGCGGTCGCGACGCCGCTTTCTACTGCTCTGAGTGTTGTAGGTTCTAATCCCACTTGGGATAACACTTTGTGTGTTCCACAAATTGTTGTTCTGAGTCTGGGTGTTCTTTGTGTTCTTTTATGTATATTTGTAAAGTCCCCCGCGACACAGGATGTGTGCGATGCTTTAAACAAAAACCAGCAGTGGGCTGTTAAAGCACAGATGAATAAATACACACATCAAAAGTGTCTAGGGATCAACATATGTGTCTAGGGATCAACATATATTTTTGCAATAACTTTTCTCCTGATTGATATTAATTAAAATTTTCTTTAGGGATTCATCAAATAAAGTGTTTTCGTTTGTCACAGTAACGATAAACCAAGTCACCTTTGCATTAATAAAGAAATTAGCTATTTTCCTAATAAAGGGATTTTTGACATTTGAACCACTAACATTAAAGTTCGAAAAAAAGACTGAAATAACAGTTTTCTTTAAAATTTTATTAGGTAACTTAAACAATTAATAATCCCTGTTTCTACCGCGAACACTAACAACACAAGAATCGGTTTGGCATACTCAAAATGAGTTCATCCAAATCACGCTGTGGAATGGCCGCCCATGTTCGTTGCAACAACAAAAAAAGGTCTTCTTGCGACTGGATACCCTCCATATTCGACAGAGCTCTTCTCTGTAGCATATCCCATGCATGCTCAATCGGGTTCAAGTCTGGCGACTGAGCAGGCCAGGGCCAAAGCCACATCTCAATCTCAAGAAATCCGCATAAAAATGCTTGATCCCTAGACACTTTTGATGTGTGTAGTTATTATGGTTAAAGCAGAGAGGAAATTGATAGCAGAATACTAACCGTGGTAATGGAAAAATGCATAAACACCAATATTGTAAGTTATTTAGTTTATTTATATCAGTTGTCTCGTAACTACCCATAACACAAGCTCTGCTTAGCTTGGGACTAGCTGGCGTTGTGTGTACAAAACACACAACGCTAATTACTTTGTATACAAAGTACATTGTATACAAAGTAATTTCGTTCGTTCGTATATTAGGACTATTACTACGACAGGAATTGGAACAGAGATGCCTTTGACTAACTCATTTACCTTATCAGTGTTTAACATCAATAGTGAAAAGGGGATCAAGACCGTGTTTGTTATCGTTGACACCACACGTTATACACACAGATATTATGATAGAAAATGTGTAGCATTCTAAACAACAAAATGAATAATACGTGTTGCTTTCTAATTGTTCTTTAAGAGTTATCAAGTGGAATAGAATTTTGAGACTTTCAATTTTCAATTCAAGCATGAAAATTGAGAATAACAGACTGAAGTTGTTTTATGTTGTTTACGCTTCATTCTATCACCATCATAAGCCTATCACCACTGCTGGACATAGACCTCTCCAATACGCAATGAGTCTGTCTCCATTTACGCTTAAATCGCTCATTTTGTAAAATTTAGACTGCACACTGATTATATGAATCAAAACATTGTATCTGTGTTGAAGTATACCTACTACTACATTTTGGCTCGGCACCGACTTCAAACCTATGAATAGGTAGCACATACAAATTAAGTTATTTTATACTTTTCAGTTTTTGAAGTCGGTTTTTTTAAACGAAGTTTTTTTTTTTTCGCTTTTTACTCTTTCTCAAGTCTCTCATCATCATTTCACCTAAATAACTTGAAAGAATACGACTAAAGGTAACATACAACATACTGTATAGAATAATAAATAAATATTTTGGACATGATGTTTACAGAATATGAAAGTATGCAGACAATTGCCTTAACTTTATTGCAGGCGCTCACGTAAATTTGAGGGTTTCCTTCAATTTCCTTGGGATCACATCATCAGATCCTGATATGGTGGCCATGGGACCACATGGGGAGCATACCCTTTCGAATACAAAAATAATTTTCAAAATCGGGCCACAATTGACGGAGTAATCAATGTACATACATAAAAAAAAAAACCAAAAAAAAAAACCGATGAAATTGAGAACCTCCTCCTTTTGGAAGTTGGTTAAAAACACATGTGTCTCATATTTGTTTGATGCAAAAAGGTATTTCATTGCTATCTTATGAATTAAGTGATTAGGTACATTTTACGTATGTACCTACTATATGAATATTATAATCTCACATATTTATGCCCCCATTACCTAAGGAGGAGTCGTTAGATAAGATTATCTACTAAGGTAATAAAACAGTATCTATCCATCAAGACCTATGGTGATATAAAGTTACAGAATCATATGTATTTGTAATCTGATAATCACCTCATAATGTTGCTTCTCTTCAGTCACAATGAGCAAGCAAATTTCTGCAGTTTATTGATTTGATCTATCTCTACAATATAGATAAAGGTTAGCCAGAAGTTTGTAATGTACGCGCACAAAATATTTTCTTTTATAACACTTTATATATATTACAGATCTTATATTTTTTGGGTTTTTCTCTAGTATACTATATACCTAATGCTTCTTTACATAGTACGTATAAAATGAAATCGCTTTCACTATCTGTTCGCTTAGATCTTTAAAACTATTCAACGGATTTTAATACAGTTTTCAGCAATAGATAGAGTGATTTAAGAGGAAGGTTTTTCTGTGTGATACATGCATAATATATTACAGGAAATCAGATAATTTCAAAGACATTCGTGCGAAGCCGGGCCGGGTCTCGGTATATTGTAAGTTCAAATCTACCTCTGGAATCAGTCTTTCTACTAATGAAAACCGCATTTAAATCGGTTGCGTAAATTGAAAGACCTAAGTCTATGGAAGGCGGTAAGCAACAAGTTTTATTTTATGTAATGAACAAATATCTGGAGGTCTGTTTTGATATTCAAAGAATAAACCAGCGCCTTATGACATTTGAGGAGCAATAAGACCTCGTTATTATACACATCAACGTTTTTGTTGTAATACAATAAATACAACAACGGCTCCTTTCACTAGGATTCCACGCTTAGTCCCCTGGAGGAATCATTTGGATTTTTTGTCCACACTGATGGGCTAAGGGCCCCTTTTATTTTTTTTAAATTTTGATTTCTATGGAATTTATTTGGAAGTTTTTATAAATACAGCGTCTACGAGGATTCCCTGTTTTTAGTTTTTTTAACTACACCGATCTTATATTATCTAGTTGATTTTAGGTGTCTCATGTTATTATTATTAATATTATATCAATACGCAGAATATTATTTCGGAAAATTTTGAATCTTAAAATTTTGTAACAAGTACCTAAAATTAAAATGTTTCCATATTCATTTCCAAGAATAAAATCAAGATTTTTTTACTGTCATATTGTTTATGTAACATTAAATAATAACCAAGGGATCCCAGTGAGCGCTGTGTTTGCCAAAATTGTCAAATGAATTCCCTAGGGGATCAAAATGGAACAAAAATACAAAAAGATCCCCTAGGGTTAGTGTGGACATAAAAACAAGATGAAATTCCCAGGGTTTTTTTTTATGTAGGGCCTCCCAAAATGACTCTACTCTGCCTGATGGAAAGCATAAGCAAAATCCAAGAGTGGTGGTCTCCATACTCATTGCGAATGCAGACAATGCAGCATGGCGACCCACACCATGGTGGCCTAGTGATGCTTCTGCATCTTTTAGTCCAGTCAACAAGTATGGAACTTGTTGACTAGACTATTTGGGTCTCCGGTCTCGCACTCACCAACGAAACACGACAGCACGAACGCTGTCATTTTACGTTGATTTTCTGTGCGAGGGTAGTACCGCCCCGTTCTTGCTGAAATCAGCGCGGCTCTACTACCTAAGCAGTTGATCCAAATGGACGGAGCCACAAAAACTATTGCTAAAATCGACTTCTGACCCACTGTACCCGTTAAATTATTCCCTAAGATACTACTAGTAGTGTAAGTTGTTAGTGCGGTTGGTCAGGAAGATGTTGCCAGTTATTTAATACCCATGACACTACTGGTTCGTAGCGCAGAAGAAGAAGAGAAATATGTTGCCCATAACACTACTGTTACCGTATCTTGGTAGTAATATTGTGAGTTCAAACCCCATATAGGACAACACTTTGTGTGATCCACAAATTGCTGTTCTGAGCCTTGGCGTTCTTTCAACATAGAAATATTCCTATTGCGGGAGTTATATTTTTTATACATTTTCGGACTGTCTGATAACCCTAAAATAGAATTTGTGTTTCGTAACACTGTTTGAACATTGCAGCAGATTATTATTGCGACACATTATATACGTTATTATTTTTGATAAGAAGAACAATACATAATCGTGTAGCAATAATGTCTACATTTATGATATAAATCATTTTATGGCAAAAAGTACGTTGAAATGCAATTTTCAAGGGATTTAATTATTCTTATTATTTCATCCCTCTTATTTATTTATTTAATATATCATACACTTTGGGTACATTGGCGGACTTAATGCTTAAGGCATTCTCTACCAGTCAACCTTTGGGTGATGCAGAGAATTCAAGAAGTAGATGCAATTTGTAAAAGGAAATGTATTAAAATAAATCTGGCAATCCATTATCAATTTATTTACTTCTACTATCAGTAAAAACGGCTAGTATCCATCATTAGCATACGATCTCAATAAAAAAAATTATAGCCCCTAGTTTTTTTAGTGTTTTCATTAACTATTTTTTAGTGTCTACCTAAAAATAAGGTTAGTAAATGTTAGATATATAGAAAAGCCTTTACTCCCACACTATATTAAAGAGTTACAAGAGAGTACATAAATTGTCAGATATGTTAATAGTCCATTCGTTTAGATACGGTCACTTTGATCGCGCCGCCGTCACACGTGCGGCAGCCGCCATGAAATCAATGGGCCCGCCTGCGGCGTACACCCACAAGTAAGTATGATTTGTCAGTTTACGTCGTTCTATGAATGAATATATTCGTATTTCACAACAATAATCACAATTGCTTGCGGATGTACCGACACTATCTAAATTAATGGACTATACACACGACAGCCTTACAGCCAAAAGTAATTTCTTCCAGGCAACCCAAGTTAAATAAAGCAATCTTTTATTTTTTACCTGTATTTTAATTATTTTAGATCAATAGTTAATACACATTATTTACAATAATAGGTACTTAAATAGTTGAAAAGAGTCTTCTTTGACATTTTGTTTCATCAATATAAACTGCTTTCTTCGGGTTTGATAAAATTAGTCGCCGATGAGTGTCGTAGTTTTCATGTAATCTTCTTTGGTAATCATGGCCGATAGTTAAAAAAAAGGTACATTTTTTGTAACACTACAGGCCAGTTATAACTTAATTTTTAACCGACTTCCAAAAAGGAGGTGGTTCTATGTTCTAATTTTAGCTTAACTTTGTCAGATTAATTCTTGTGAGATTCTTTAGAATTAGGCAATAACATTGAGAGAAGTGCGCATACTGAAAATAAGTGTTTTAAAAATATATTATACTCTGTCCATGCCTTTATTTTCTTTTTGACAGTTCAAGAAATTTTGAAATTAGTGACGCCCTCACCCATTACCGATTCGATTTGAAACTAATAGCGATTTTATTTATGAAGAACTTTCAATCGATTTAATGAAATATTTTTTGTTGAAATATTAATTATTCCTTTATTAGTTTTTTATAATATTATGTAAGAAATAAACAAAAATATAAATAATAAATCAGTAAATTAGATGAATGAACAGAGTTATTGTTCTTTACTCTTGGTTTGATCCTAAATTCCAAGATTTCGACTTAATTTCTTGCAAAATTCAATCTTGGAGTCATAGATACTATTTTTATTTCCTTTTTTTTTATTAAATTTACAGAAAAAATACTTACATGAAGTCAAATTATTTTTATCATATGATCGATTTATCGTATTTCAACTACTGTTTTATAGTCTGTGGTTGTTTGTTATGCACAGACCACTTCACTAAAGTACCGTCACCGTCAATAAAGTACGACATTACTGTAGTACATAATTCCGAAAAAAAAGGTGATTTATAGGCGTGAGCTGTCAAAAAGAAAATAAAGAAATGGACAGAGTATAATTAGGAACAAATTCAAGGGGTAAATGGATAAGACGGGCAAATTCGTCTACTTATGGTAATAAATGAACAAGAAAGGTTTGAAAAACTATAAATTAACTACGTAAAAACATCTGACAAGTTTTACCGTGGGAGGTTTTTTTTTTTATGGTATAGGGGCAAACGAGCAGACGTATCGCCTGATGGTAAGCGATTACCGCCGCCCATGGACACCCGCAACACCAGAGGCGTC
This sequence comes from Diaphora mendica, assembly GCA_949125395.1. Classification (NCBI taxonomy): domain Eukaryota; kingdom Metazoa; phylum Arthropoda; class Insecta; order Lepidoptera; family Erebidae; genus Diaphora; species Diaphora mendica. The sequence goes on along the minus strand of OX421319.1, from coordinate 21,329,422 downwards.
AAAAGTACGTTGCCGGCCTTTGGGGGATGGGGGGGAGGGTGATGGGGAGAAGGATGTGGGGAGGGGTTACTTTAAATATCTAGGTATATAAAAAATAACCAATGCGATATTAGATTGCAAGTCGTTTGTGTTAACTTTTCCTCCTATTTGCATACTGTTCTGCCTTGTCTACTCTCTTGGTCGATTCCTGGGAAACCCGCAGAATGAATAAGGAAGTACCTATTCATAATTTATCACCAGACAGACAATTGCAGGTAACTAGTTTTTACAAATGTGTTGTCTTTTCAAATCTGTTACATGAAATTAAGTATTAATCAATCTACTTATAGCACAAAAGAAGTCTGTAATTAAATGCTCACAGATAAGTAAACCTCCAAACGAATAAAATGTAACTTCGCAGGCTGCGTTAAGGAGAAAAGCTGATATGTTAGAGCCAAAGATCGAACCCATTGCAGCGCCCATCATTGTTAAACATACCGCCATACCCCTGAAATTGAAAAAAAAAAGCCAATTAGAAAATCTTATATCTTTAACCAGCTGACTCGTTAACGTTAGCTGCATAGTTTGCGCTTCTATTCTTCATCATCATCAACCCATAATGTCCTACTGCTGGGCTCGGGTATCCTCTCAGGGAGAGGGTTAAGGCCATACGTCCCCACGCTGGCCGAGTGCGGGTTGGGGACTGGCAAAACAAAGTTGTGGCTACGTCCTCTTGCCGTTGGATGTTTTTAAGCCGCCCAAAGGCCTCCAAATAAGCTTTACGACTGTTATGCTATGATAACAACCGGGAATGACTGCTTAACGTGACCTCCGAATCACGGAGACGCTAATGGTTTCATGCCACCAGCGGTCACCCATTCAGGTACTGACAGCGCCATCGTACTATTCTTAGTCGGGATGAATAGGGATGGTGACACTCCATATTTCTGATTCGCCACGACACAGATGAAGTGTCAATGACTGTAACTACATCTTGGAACATTATTTATGCTTATTAACTGTAGGAGGTAGTCTTATTTGATCTAAACTTACCTCAAATTTCCTGGAAAGATATCTACTGAGAAAGCAGTAACGAGTCCAACTGCTAGACTCATTGATTGAATCGGAGACAGGAGTAAAGCAAATGGAATAACTTCAGTAACAAAGTTGATCAGTATGCAGAGCCCACCAACAGCTGAAAAAACTAATATGAGTAATATTTTCTTATCTATAAACTTGACCATACTGCCGATCAAAATAGATATTATGAAACTGCTGAAATCAGCTAGTGTACTTATGACAAAAGTTATTTGATCTATACTGTCATTGCACACCCCGCCATCTTCAATGGTCTGTAACAAAGTAAACAGTATTAGCGATTTTTGATGAACCCTGTAAATGTAATGAATATTATTATTCAGGTTTATCATAATGATGAATACTGAATGTAAGACTCGTCCCCGGAATGGTGCCACGGCTACACAGTCGGATTGTGGAAATGACTTTAGTAATATATGACACGGTAGGTATAATTTCCCAGTATAGTTTTGGGTGCGATACGAAACATGGATTTAGTTTACAAATTATGATGGTACCATATTTAGGCTGTCGAATGCATCGCATGCAGTTTGACCTTTATCGTTTTCTAGCAGTAGTCGGTTTAATATATCTGGTATCCAAGCAAAGAGGCCCCCTAATCTGAAAGAAAAGTATTTCTACAAATAACTTATGTTCTAATTTCTCATGTACAGATCGGGCAGATTCGTATGGTATTATTTAAAAAATCACTTAGTTATACAAAAATGTTTTTTTTTGTTACGTTTACTTCAATAATACGAATATACATAGTAAGTATATACTCGTATATAGGAACATGAATAGAGTATACGAGTATTATATAATCACGCGAGCGAAGCTACAGGCAATAGCTAGTCATGAAGATTATAGTAGCATTTCTTGACGAATGAATATTTCTTTTTTTAATAATACCTATAGTTACCTATATATATCATATTATTTTTTTGGGTTGTTGTCAATCGTAATGAGAAATTAATATAAAATCTTGTTTAATACCTTTTTAATTGATATTTTTTAACCGACTTTAAAAAGGGCGGAGGTTCTCAATTCGACTGTATTTTTTTAATATTTGTTACCTCAGAACTTTCAACTGGGTGAACCGATTTGATGATTCTTTTTTTATTTGAAAGCTGGTGCTTCTCGTGTAGACCCATTTCAATTTGGTCCTTCTTGAAGTCGGTTTTTTTTGTTAAATTTTTTGGGTTATGTCGTAGTCGGGAATCCCGTTTACCGTAAAGATATCTTATTTTTGTAATGAAATCATTTTTGATGTTAATATTTTTTAAATTAGTAAATATTGTTCACTCAGCGCGAAAGTTAATATTACTGAAAATATCACTAAAAGTATATGGTTACGAGCACTGTAGTAACTCGTAACACTGATAGTGTAAATAATTGTATCCGGTCATTATTAAATAAAATACTTACACTGCATACACACCGAATAGCAAGAATGCGTTAAGGAGCAACCATTTTAAATAAGGAGGCTTGAACAACGGTAAGCTCTGTGATTTTAAAGATGTGAGGAAGGAATCTTTTGTCCTGTCATCGAAAATCTCGTCTAAATCTTTGATCTAGAAGAAATGAATATAAATCTTAGAATTCGTAAGAAATCCCATCCGTGTGGTGACGGAATCGAACCGACTAAGGGAGCAAACTACGCAAGAACAATATTACTGAAAAAACAAAACTTGAAACAAACCCTCTACCCACCCGTCTGGGCAGCGTGATATAGTTTTTTTTTATTGGAAAACCGAGTATACGTATCGCCGAACACCCGAGGCGTCACAAGTACGATGCTGGCCTTTCAAGAAGGAGTACGCTTATTTCTTAAAGGTTTGAAGGTCATATTGGTCAGGGAATACCGCAGGCGATCGTTCATTCCACAGTTTTGTTGTGCGAGGCAGAAAGTTCCTAGAAAACCGAACGATTGTGGAATGCGGTAAGAGGCGGCAGTCGATAGTAAGCCAAAACCTACTATCTAAGGGGAGTTCTATGTCAAGTAGTGGACTGTAAAAGGCGTTTGATGGTGTTGTTATATAAAATAGTAGAATATATTTTTGATACAACTTACAGGATACTCTCCAGGTATTTTTTTCGTATTTCTTGAGTAAATAGAACGTGCAACTTTGAGTGCTTCTTCATTTTTTCCTACGGCTACTAAATATTTAGGACTTTCAGGCCCCAAAGATAGTAAACCAGATGCTATTAGGAATAACATGGCATACACGATGATAAGCAGACGCCAAGGACGGAACAAATATGCTCCAAAGTCTACACTTAACTCCAAGCTGAGTATTCCCCAAGCGAGTACTGGAAAAAGAAGATGTACCTATTATAAATGTGATAGAGCTAACTTGAACGTACTTTTTATCTTCTAACAAGGCTTTTAGTTTAGTAGATTTATTGAATACCTTTGAAACGGATGATTATATCAAGTATCTTCACCAAAAGTTGAAAAAAAAATTAAAGAAGAAACAACTAGACAAACATCATGGAGGAAGGAAGTGTATAGTTTTTCTAAACTGAAAATAAAGTCTAATGACCAGACAGGCCTTTACATATTCTGTTAAATATTAATTTTTTGCTCAAACCGAGAACTGATCACGCCTAGCTGACACGACTAGCGCAGTTATTTAGTATAAATGTTAGACGGAGAGCTGATAACGAATTTTGAGAAGGTTCTTTAGGCAAGCTGAAATCGCGAAAAATTTCAATTTCGTTAATTGGCGAATCCAGTCCTGGGAGTCTTTTAGTGAGTTAGCGGTTATTTCGCTACTGCGCAACATATAAGATTTGCAAAAAAAAAATAAAAAAAAAAATTAAGCAACTTGATTTTTAGGGTTCCGTGCCTAAGGCAAAAAACGGAACCCTTATAGATTCGTCATGTCTGTCTGTCTGTCCGTCCGTATGTCACAGCGACTTTTTTCCGAAACTATAAGAACCATAATGTTGAAACTTGGTAAGTAGATGTATTCTGTAAACCACATTAACATTTTCACACAAAAATAGAAAAAAAACAATAAATTTTGGGGGTCCCCATACATAGAATTAAAACTCAAAATTTTTTTTTGAGTTTTAATTAAAAAGCCATACGTGTAGGGTATCATCTATGGATAGGTCTTCAAAAATGATATTGAGGTTTCTTATATCATTTTTTATAAACTGAATAGTTTAATACTAAAATGTGTTGATAATATGCGATGTAATAATAATGTGAACCTTCTCAAAATTCGTCATCAGCTCTTGGACTATGTATGTGTGAAAGGCAGAGTAAGAACTTTTGAAAAGATAAAAAACGATAGTTATTACGTAAATCATGACGTTATCCAATGGAGAACTTTTGTTTTCGAGTATATGACACTGACAACTAACATAGAATAAGTATATTTTTGTTACCTTTCTAAAACTTAGTTCAAAGCCTTACGAGTATGTTAAAAAAACTACAATTATTTTTTACTACCGTGGTGAACAACATTGATATTATAATAATTCTTTATAATTGTGATTTTTAGTAGTAGTAAAATACTATAAAGGGACTTACGTGGCACTAGTACTGCTCCCAATATTTGTATTGTGGTGACAACGGCTAATGCCAGATCTCTGTATTTCTTTGGTAGAATTTCAGCGATGTATGAATATGGCACAACTAAAGGGCACCCTATACTGTCAAAATCATCTATGTGTTATTGTTTATTCAAGATTAAGCGTTGTTAAATATTCTTTATATACCTTTAAAACAAATTAGAACTTTTTTTCTAAAAGTGAGGAACTGTGAGTACCTAAATCATTTTAACCTCGATTCGTAAAGAAATACAAACTTCAATAAATGTTTCAGCAAACGGCATTTATTTTCACATTTAAATAATTGATGTCTTTGCTGTATTTAATACTTCTGCAAAAAACTATTCCTATTGGATTGATACGAATGCGTTAGTGGTGATACAACGCAGCACAACTTTTACCAATGAGTATATTCCGTCTTGAATTTTAATTTGATCATTAAATTCCTGACCCAAGAGATAATTTAGAACAACTGTCTGAATTGTTGGTCACGGTACAGACAACTAACCAATAAATTACAGTTACAAAATGAATACAAAAATAAAACTTACCATAATGCCGTTAAAAGTTTGCATATCACAAAACTTATTATTTCCGGCATAAATGCAGACGCTGTACTAAATACGCCGGCACCCAAAGAACTCAATATCAGAACTCTTTTTCTGCCTTTGGTGTCTACTAGGTATCCCCATTGGAATGACATTAGAACAATACCTACAAACATATGAATTAATTGAATAATGTGTTGTAATATAATATCACACTTATAATTATTATAAATGCGAAAGTTTGTGAGTGTGCATGTTTGTTACTTCTTCACGCAAAAACTACTAAACGGATTTGGATGAAACTTTACAGTAATATAACTTATACATCAGAATAACATATAGGCTTTACCGCGATAACTGATATGCATGCGGGCGGAGCATAAGAAGCGGAGCGGAGGAAAATAAAAAAATTGGGGATACACGATTTATTCATTTTCTTAACAATTTCTTGCTCTCTTGGCTTATTGTAGACTTGTAGACTTCTGGTTACACGAGAACAGAAGATTACCTTTAACTATAGGTCATACTACTAGGCTCCACCTGACGTGTTTTTTTTTTGCCAGCTTGCTATTAGTAGGTTTTCTTTTCTTTATTTAGGGAAGGGGAGACTCGAAGAGGGCCACCGAATTTGAGACTCTCGACTTCCAGACGCCCATGGGCGTCGGTAACCACTTACCACCAAGGAACTCATCTGCTCGTTTGATCCCTATGAGTAACAAGGTCATATCCTACAAAATCAGGTAGGTATATGTATAAGTAAATATTTATAGCAGTACTAGTTTTTGCTCGCGGCTCCGCCCGCGTGTATGTCGGTTATCGCGGCAAAAAGTAGCCTATGTGTTATTCTGATGTAATAAGCTATATTACTGTAAAGTTTCATCAAAACCCGTTCAGCAGTTTTTGCGTGAAAGAGTAACAAACATCCATCCAACCATCCATCCATACTTACATACTTTCGCGTTAATAATATTATTAGGATATAAAATCGACCGAACGATGAATATTGCTTAATTCGATAGAAAGAGGCGGCACTTAATTTGTGATTAAGGTTTGTAATTATGATCTTTTTAAAATTATCTTGTCTTTATTCAATGACAAAAACAAAGAGATCTTTTTTCTTTTAAATGTGTTATTACTTACTGCTCAAGTTATTAACTAAAGAGGATCACAGAGGACAATCTCGGAGGTTTCAGACACCAGTACTCCGTTAAGTAAATATGACCTTATATATACTCATGCCTTGGACAACAATAGGCGGCCCAGGGTTCAATCACTGCACTTGTTACTTAATAACTAAGAACATGTTTTTAGCGCACTTTCCTCTAATATTTACTTTAATATACTTACCTATAAAAGGTATAGAATAGATGAATCCTCTCTGACTGTCCGATATATTTAAGTCACAAACTGCAGCTGGTATAACATAACCAAATCCCGACGATTCTAGAACGGGTGCGATGAGAAACAGCGACAAGACTAAGCAATACTTTAAGTTGTACCATCCAATTCCTAAAAGAATTTAGATTATAAATCAGACTGCAGTTTCTATTGGTTATTAATTTTATATGTTTTGCCTGCCTTACTACAACTAACGATTAAGAGGCCACGGATACGATTCCCGGGTCGTTACAAAGATGTTGTTGGGTTTTTCTTAAAATAAATTCTTAATAACAACCTGGAGTACGGAAGTTTGAGGGTATTTCACACCGAAAACTGATGTTCAGGTAAAACCGGTTAGACTAGTAGCCATAATAATAAACTTGAGAATAAAAAAGGCTAGGAAGATGATATTTTTTTTTTTGCCTAAAATTTTTTTGTTGTTTTTTTTGCAATGTTATATGCTGCGCAGTAGTGAAATAACCGCTAACTCGATAAAAGACTTCCAGGACTGGATTCGCCAATTGACGTAATTGTAATTTTTCGCAATTTCAGCTTGCCTTGTGATATTTTGTGATCTGTGATCCTTCTGTGATCCTCTTTAGTTAATAAGCCGTAAAAAAAATTGAACGGGTTCGTGCCATCCGCCGCACCGGGGTGAGACCGGGGAAGACCAGGACGAGCTCGAAATGCGGCGGAACGTTCACCGAGAGGCACAGGCACAGTGGTGCGAGCGGCTGAAACAGCCGCAGAATGCGTGCCAATGCGCCATTAGTGCCATTCTGTCTAAACCTCGAAGCTTGGCTTGGAAGGAAGGGTTCGGTAAGTATCTGAATAAGATCGGACGTGAAGAGACGGCACAATGTCACCACTGCGCAGCCGACTGGGACTCCGCCCAGCATACGCTACGCATACGCTGGATCTGTGAACTCCCTCTGTCTGAACGCGAAGTCATAGTCGAACAAATCGGACGAGACCTGTCCCCACCAGCAATCATTGCTGCCATGCTGGCGGGCGGGGAGGGCTTGGGCGCAGCGGTCTTTTTCTGTGAAGCTGTAATTCTCCAGAAAGAGACCGCAGAACGGAATCGGGACAGGGCCTATCCCGAACGTAGATGACTTCGATCGACGGCGATTCAAGCCGTCAACTAGGCCGAAAGCTGCCAGAGAGTGGGGACCTCTGGCGGCAGACTAATTGTTAATAGAATCTAGATAGGCATAACGTCGATCCTGGGGGGGGGGCTGAATTAACATGGTCCGGGTCCTCCTCAGAGCTGGGCGCCTGAGACCGGACACCGGGATGGTTTTTAGTGGAATCACCACATACTTGGCTCCTCAGTTCACGAGGAGCCGGATATTAGAAGGGATTTTCCGCGTCGTCAACAAAAAAAAAAGGTTATCATACGTTTTATCATCATAATAAGGCTGGTTGATCTGGTAGTTTGAAATTACAGGTGGATAGATAGAATTCTGGAAATTCGAGACACTAGACACAACTTTTTATACAAATATAATGATTTTAGACGGTTTATTTCATTATTACATTATGGTAAAAAAAGTCTTAAGATATTACTCAGTCTTACCTACTTAATTTTAGCAGAAAGAAGGGACGGGAACTGTATTCTTTACATTATTTTGAGTTCAGCGGTTCATTCTTACCTGCTACTTTCAGCGCTTCATCGAGGCTGGCAGAGTATTTTTTTGGTACATCCAGATCATTATTAATAATATCAGCCATTTTGAAAACTTTAAACCAGGTTTTTATATTTCTGAGGAATTTTTTTTTTTGGAAAAAGCTTGTTGGCGTCACAGATTTGTAATGCACTGTGTATCACTCATAATGATGGTTTCATTTCGGCATGTTTATATATACTGATAGGCTTTGCCTCCCTAATGAGCGTATATGTTATGAAAACATTGATATATTGCTTAGATAATGTCCTATTATGGAATAATGATTATATATTTACTATCCGAACAATCAGAGTCAGATTTTGTTGTTTGAAGCAATCTTGTGTGGGGTGTGAAAAAGCATCTCACAAGCCCGCCATAATGTAGGTCAACATGCTGCGTTGCTCACATTCGCAATGTGGATGGTGACCACCACTCTTTGATTCTGTTCATGCTTTCCATCAGGTGAAGTAGATATATACATATTTATATATAAAAGTTATAGTTTCGTTTGGTTGACAATTAAACCTCTTAAAATTAGCTTGGTAAAAATTGCCTCAAATATTACTGCTAAGTTATAAAAAGTCCAACAATCCTTTGGTTGTGAAGTTCTAATGGCTGTCTTCGGACTTCTTCTGACTCCGCGTAAAAAAATGAAGTTCAGCTTCACCGTAGTAGACTTACCCGAGCTCAACCTAGTTTGGGAATAAAGATTTAGGGGATAGCAGAATTATTGTTAACCTATGCCTACAAATATTATGAAGCTAAAGAGTTTGTCTATTATCTAATCTCAGAAAGAACTGTTTTAATTTGAAAAATTCTATTAGTGTTACATGGCCAGTTATCGAGGAAGGCTATAAGCTATAAATCATCTCGTTACGACCAAAAGGAGCGGAGTATCAATAAAAAAAAATTGCACAAACAGGGAAAAATGATTCCTTTTGAGACCTTTGATTGCGTGAGTTCCTAAGTCGTTGGTTTCACAAAAACAATGTATTAAAAATTTACCCTCCATCTAGTTCTAAATAAAGTCCACGACAGCATATCTTCACTCACTATAATCTTTTCTATGGTAAACAATTTTTTCACGATGTTTTATCATTACGCTACAACAATTACGCTACGAGCGCAGAAGAGGTTGCGTGGGTCAAATCAACTAGAAGTGTTTTATGGGCGAAAACTATCTGAAACTTTATCAGGAACTCGTGAAAGAAGTCCTAAGTGTGCCATGTATAATTGTGACTCATCACAATTACCAGAGGCACTCCACAAAGAGTTTAAGCTACAGATCTCTAATAGTAATCTTGTTAACTAAATAGATGCACGTAAGTCTAATATCGCGCTTTTGTAAATGTAGTTGTTGAATCGAACTTTGAAAGCTTAGTAACTTAGCTGTAAGAAATCTAAAAGTTTTATTTTCATAAATCACTTTCATGAATTAACGTGCATCAAAGATTTGTTAGCTGGGTGGTATTAAAAGATAAAGTATCTACGAACGTCACTTATCGTTATAACTATCACAAACGAGATAATAGATGACACATTGATTAGGTTGTATAGCCATTTCACGGAAACAGTATTGGTAGAAATACTTTTGGATTATATGAATATTCGAATGTAAATGTGATTGATTGAAATTCGTAAGTTTCCAGATATTGCAACAACTGACTAGGTGTTAAAATATAAAACGTATTGATATGTGTTAAAATACTTACGTTGAATAATTAGGTAATAACGAATAAGAACTATCCATTGGCCTATACCCCAACCCCTCCCCCCATTCCCTTCCCCATCCTCCAAAGGCTTGCAACGCACTTGTTACGCCTCTGGTGTTGCGGGTGTCCATTGGCGGCGGTAATCGCTTACCATCAAGCGATACGCCTGCTTATTTGCCCCCTATTCCCTAGAGAAAAGATGTTTTTTAATTGTTGTACTAGATGTAACAGTTAATATTATTTGTATAACATGTATGAAATCAATGTTAGCATAGAAAGTAGACAGAAATGATCAGGTCAAGCTACGTTTACAATGAAAGCAGGTTACAGTAAAAAACAATATCCTGATTTATGTTAAAATCGAGCAATGGTTTGACACATAATGGATGTCCACATGCAAAGCAACAAGCAGCCGAAACAGCCAACTGAAGCTCATTAGAAATGGTAAATTGATGTATTTCTGTATGATCAGGTAGTACGTCAATTTTAACTCCGTGTGAACATCTTTCTTTAGCTACTTTGTCTGCCACTTCGTTGCCATGCACTCCAACTTGAGACAGAAGCGCCTTATCATTTCTTTGCAGTTGTAGTATCTTCTTAAGTATCATATAGGCTATCGATAGTGGATAAATATATACGTCAGCTGACTGTATTTCGATGGTTAGACCGTCAGCTGATACTTTACCGTCATCGTCACCGACCGTCAGAGTTAAGGCAGGAGTTAGGCGGGAGCATCTAATGCCTATTTAAATGCATCGACTACCGAGGTTTCCCCTTGACATACTGCTAGCTGATTTTTGTAGTGAAAACTTATTTAGCCGCGTTGAGCACTTTTTGGTAGGGGAAAATCTTCTGAGTTCGCGTTACCGTGTCACCGTCACCGTCAAGTTATAAGTTTTCAGTTTGCAGTTCTTATGACTGCCAATCTTTTTATTCTTATTAATTACAATGCATCTTAACACTTTTTTATCTGAGAGGAAATCACGTATCTTAAATCATACGACGTTACACTCTGGTATGACTGGCCTATGAGATAAATATTGCGGATAAGTACTTCCGTGCTACTATTATTAATTTAAAAGTAACTCTGTCTGTCTATTTCAATGAATATTGACAAATATATAATGTGGTTCTTGAGGAAAGACATCAGCTACTCTTTGCCGCGATCACCGACATACACGCGGACAGAGCCGTGGGCAAAAAGTTGTAAGTATTTAAAAGTAAAGAACATTGAGGTTGTAAATAATAAATGTATTTATTGACAGTCTAGTTTGCATAGCCTGTGCTATACTGCACTACTGTTGTGCTGTACGGCAGTGCTCTGTCCAGTTAGTTTGCATGAGTAACATGTTGCTAGTTTTATCATTATATTTAAAACTATCTTAACTTGCAGATGAAAAGTTTTCCTACTCCACAAACACCTGAAAAAGGAAGTGTTTTTGAGTCAGTAAAGGGACACACACTAGCTTTGATGAAATGGCATGTTTTATATGTTTGCTCCCTAACAGATCATTATTGTTGGGTAATAGTTGTTACCCCCGGCCTGCCCGCGTGTATGTCGGTTATCGCGGCAAATAGTAGTCTAAGTGTTCTTCTGATGTATACGTTATATTACTGTAAAGTTTCATCCAAATCCGTTCAGTAGTTTTTGGGTGAAAGAGTAACAAACATCCATCCATCCATACCTACAAACTTTCGCGTTTATAATATTAGTATACTATTGGTATATTACTGCTAAAGATGTGGACTAAGACACAAAATACCGGAGAATGTTGATCGATTGCGAAAAATCTTTAAGATCTTTTGGCAAATAGAAGATGGATGGGCGACTTGTGCACCTTACACAAAATTGTACATTATACAATCGATAGTAATCTTATAGAAAATATTGAAATTAAAATACCAACACGATCTGTAAGTATACCACAAATGTTTAGTGTTCCTCCCAGCAATAATAATGTTTCACATAATAACCCACTAAACATAATCTGCAGGAACTACAAGTATAATACCGTGTGCTCATAGTTTGATATCTTTCACGAAAGCCTCAACGCTTTTAAATATTCTCTCCTCCGTTACAGCAGACTTTAGTTTTAATGCACATCTCAGTTTCCTATATATATTTATAGTGTCTCTAATTATGTTTAAAAAAAATCTTATACTTTTTAACCTTACGCCAAAACGAAGCACTGTCTACTGTTAAAGTTGTGTACAGTCGTAACTGGATGGCAAGTGTTTTGTATTTTTTCAATATGTTATCTGTACCTATTGAATAAAATAAAATAAAATATTTTTCATGGAAGCCTATATATAATCTATATTTAGTATACCGTTAAACCGTATATTCGGCAAGCCGTAGAACGTTATCCGGTAAACTGGTAAATACATTTTCCTTAAATTTAATAATCAAAATAATATAATTGTATGTATTTCATTCGTTCATTTTCATTGGTGGGAGAAACAATAAAATTATTATTTACCATCATTCAGAAAAAATACCTCGAGGTATAATCCCCAGAACAGAAAATTGTTCATACGGAAGCGAGGGCATGAATAAAGTTTCCTTTCTTCTTTTTTTAAAAGACAACTCCCGCATTACTGCACGTTTGGCCTAGTGGTTTAACGGTCACCACGCCGTTTCCTACTTCGCCAAGTGTCGTGGGTTCAAATCCCACGTAGGGCAACACTTTGTGTGATACACAAATTGTTGTTCTGAGTCTGGGTGGTCTTTGTGTCCGTTTAATGTATGTTTGTATAGTCCCCCGCCACACAGGATTTGTTCCTAGTGCAGGAGTTGTCATTTTTAAATATAAAAAAATTAGAAATAAATACTTTGTCGGAAAATTAAAGACAAACTTACATGAACGAGACTCAAAGAACATCCAGACACATAACAACAATTTGTGGACCACTTAAGGTATTGTCCCATGTGGGGTTTGAACCCACAACACTCAGTGCAGTAGAAAACTGTGTAGTGATCGCATAAACTACTACACTATCAGTGCGATTAAAAAGTTAAAAGCTGGTAAATTACGCCCAATTTGGACGTTAATGTTTTATTTTCTTTGAAAATTTTCAGAATAAATGGTTATCCCACCAAAACCATTTTCATGTAAAATGTTGCCAAGACGACTGCATAAGGCTTACCCTGTAAAAAGGTATCAGATCTCATGTAGAGCCAGGCTTCTGAATCTTCACGCCCTAACTCTACCAACCCTAACTTCACAAACTCTACATCTTAGTAAAAATATATGGCTTCGCCGTTTCGCTGCCGTCACGAAGGCGAAACGAACGCCTTTTGTCGACGGCAAACGTACGAAAATATACCAAAAATATAACCTCTGGCATAAAAAATTGTGAAAGTCTCATACAAACTTCCAGCCCCCAATTTTAGGGATTGGGGAGTAAAAGTAATTGGTTTCTGAATTTTTTTGTTGTTTCTATACTAAACTTAGTTTACATACTAAATTTCAGCTTTCTAGCACTTCAGGAAGTACCCTAACAGTTTTGATGATCATCAGTGAATCAGTGACGAAATCGGTGTATTTTAGATATCTATAAAATCTAAAGGAGGTATCAGAGCTATGCAATTGAAACTTTGTATGTTTATTTAGTCTATTATTGATATCATATCCTGAGAATTTGAACTATCTGGTCTTTCGGAAACCAAAGTTATGAAGGTTCAAGAAAACGACTAAACACTTCGAGAAAGGTCTACCTTTTCTCTAAGGCGCAAGGGCACTATCTATAGTGCCCTTGTGCTTCGCTTGGCTCGTCTTGGCGATAATATGTGTGTTTTTGAAGTCCTAAATATAATGATAAATAAAGATAGATGTGATATAACTGTCTGTCAAGTAATAATAGCTCATTCGCTGGTACTTTATAAACAATACTAGTTTTTAGACACATCAGATATAGCCAATCTAAACAAATTTACCACTATATATTAAATAATACATACACACTATATATAAAGATTTATACACATATTCAATACTATAGAATATAATAAAAATATACACAAAGGTACTATCGTTGTGATTGTACTGCTAATTCGCTTTGAAGTAGTTCGCGCACTTGTTTCTTAAAGGTAAGGCGATTTGTGGACATTCTGATTTCGGCAGGAAGTGAATTCCATGGTAGGGGACTGACTGTACATAGAAGGAAGAATTTATAAAGTTGGAGGTGTGAGAGGGTCTAGTAGGAGCAAGTTGTTTGTTGACCGAAGACTTCTGTCGTGATTGGAACATAAGAAACGGAAGTGTGGTACGAGGTACTTAGGTTCATTACAATTTCATAGGCAAAATACTGTTGGTCAGTTGTTATACTTAACAGGAGTTTTCTGTATGCTCAATCATGTTACATAGTGTGTGAAATAGTGCCTGCACTGTGTTTCACCAAGTGAGTGAGGATACCGGAGGCCCATACCCCACCCCTTCCCTTATCTCCTCGACCCCCTATCCTCTCCCTATCTCCCCCCCCCAACCCCCAAAGGCAGGCAACACACTTGTAACGCTTTTGGTGTTGCAGGTGTCCATGGGCGGCGATAATCGCTTACCATCAGGCGATACGTCTGCTTGTTTGCCCGCCTATTTTATAAAAAAAAATACAATATGTTGACTGCTGCGCTTATATCGCTTTACCCTTTGTTATCTTTAGCCATTAGGTACACCTGTAAATGCGTACGCACTTCAAATTTACCCGACACTCATTTCGTGAGACTTGTCGATTGTAAAGCGGGAGTTTACCAAGAATAAACTTAATGGCTATTACTGGGGAACTCCCGTTGTAAAATTTATAACAGAATTTTTGTTTGGAAGTTAAATTTTCATGAGCGCCTGAAAAATGAATTAAGATATATTTTGTGAAACGTGTAGTAACTTACATAAAATATTTTTTTCAGGAGCTTTAAGCGAAATTACCTACCTAAATATGTAGGTGACTGTGAGGTGTTAGTCTCTAAGCGGATGTTATATTTTCTTTTTATGGAATAGGGGACAAACCAGCAGGCCTTAAAAGGCCGGCACGCGTCAAAAGTGCGTGCCGGCCTTTTAAGAAGAATTACACTCTTTTCTTGAAGGTTTGAAGGTCGCATTGGTCCGGGAATACCGCAAGCGACGGTTCATTATACAGTTTTGTAGTGCGAGGTTGAAAATTTCTGGAAAAGCGCACAGTTGTGGACTGCTAGCCATCTAAACGATGGGGATGAAACTGCTGTCGGAAGAGATAAGTAATATTAGAGCAAAGAGATATGTAAGTAAGACAAGCAGCTGGTTAAATTAACAATAACTAAATCAGACTAACGGTCATTTTCAATATCATATTTCCAGTTTTAACTGGAGATCGGTAATTGAAAACAGTCTGAATTTACTTTCAAAAGAGTATCTATTTGTTTTTTTTGACAACTAAAACTTGTCTACACTAAAACATCAAAAAAATTTTTTTTAATTTATCCGATCATATTGAAAAAATAAATAGACCATCTCTTAACTAGTAGATAAGTTATCTAAAACAGATGTAAATCATGATGATGAAAGTTTAGTAGGCATAGGCAATTTATTTATTTTATTTATTTTAAAATGAATAAAATTTAAAATGATAAAATTGTACGGAGGTCGCTTAACACTTATGGTACTTTTTAACCAGAACAAATGTAGTTTTTCCGTGGGATGACGAAGTAATTAATGAAACGCTGGTAATACCGGGAGGTGTAGCTAGTTTTGTGTATTTGCGTGTTGTTACAATTTTGAAAATAAATGTAGAAATGATTTAAAATCGTTTTAGGAATTTGATTTCCCAACAACACCCATGGGGCTGCGGGCCTATCAGGTATCACCTTGCCTGGTTGAAAGACCGTCCCTTTGCGTTTGCAGAACATAATGCCCGTCTTTCGAATACTTTAGTAAGATAGTGTCTGAAAATAAATAAAATAAACTGCATATAGTCTATCTAAGAAGTACCACATGACGGTTCTGACATATTGAAGAATAGGGAGGGTGCCAAAGAATTTGATCACTACAATACCCGATTCTCGATATCATTTTATAAATCGATCTCAGTTTTACAGGTATTATGTATGTATATTAGGTTTTTCAGAAACGCTTAGTACCTAGGTAGGGAACGAACGAACGAACGAGTACATACGAACGAGTCTCGGTAAATGTCTGAATTTTATAAGCGAGAGATAATGAGAGATATGCTCTTACAAAGCTGTTTTGTGTTGAAAAGTATGAAACGTCATACGGTACCTCTTTGATTAGATGGACTATAAGTAACTACTGTTATCCAAGTGTGGAGACCTCTAAGGACTTCACAGACTTAAACCACCTTATCAGTTGTAATTATATTTTAATTCCTATCTTTATTTCTGACAGTTTACTTAGATTTTTTCAATGTATAAGGTATGGACCACGATGAGGTCCAAGGGGATTCCCTTAGAAGACCTGCTTTGTCAAGATAAAGAAAGGATTCTCCTAGAAATATTCAACAACAAAACAACAGCATAACAATCAGTTGATGAGATATATGAATAAGAAAAACTAACCATAGTAAATTATTATGGAGGAACGGGTGTCTTGTCCCTCTGACATAGAAGGACTTTATACCAGGCGAGGTAGTCATGACTAGCGGGCCGCGCCTCAACGGTTGATGTTGGAATGGTCTTAGATATTATATTATAAGCTACCTCCCCTCAGAGTCGTTGATCTACCTTCAAATTTTATATAAAAGGAGGTGTAACTCAATGTTAGGTCGATTAGCTAGTGAGCGGTCGAACTCCCCTTGTCTCCTAGTTCTAATGTATTTATGCAGTGTATAATTGTGATTTATAACTTACGGTTATTTTGTTGTGAAACTTATTAAGCTTAAAGCAGTCGTGTATATTTTTAAGATATTTCTACTTGCAAACCTAATATCAGAAGTGAGATAACGCGCGTCCCATACGCTTTGCTATCTGGGGAAAGGCTGTCTGGCTATTCCATTTTCAAAATATTTAAAAGTTAACTTTTTTCTTGATACCTTACGAAATTGTCATGTTTTTGTTCGAGTGATTGGTGAAGGTGTGGTAAAGTATATCTATCTGTACAGCTGGTGAGTACGTTCTAGTTTATTTATTTATAGTGAGATTTAAAAGTGAAACATTTTGGCTGTTGCATAAGCATTTTGTTGATATTCATATAACGCAGTAAACACACACTGACCGTTTTTAATAGGTACGTGTGTTCATTAAACTACCAGAACTGCTCTCTATTGTACATTTTTAAATTAAATTGCTCTCTATTGTTTTAATACGGCCGTGCATCGATAAAAGAAAAGAAAGAGATATACCTAACGATAGCCGTAAAAGTAGGAGGCGTTCTAGAAACAGTCATTTGCGCTCTAGCAATCAAACCTGGCGTTCTCGAGATCTAAGATCACATTTTAGTGACCGTACTTTAAGCTTTAACCGCCGATATTCGTGTAGTCCTAACCGTAATATACTAACCGAACCACTGCAAACAATTCTAGATCGATTGATATCTCTTGAGGAACTGTACCTGTCGCGATCGCATGAGCGAAGTGGTAGCGCTTCTCCGGGGACACCGCAGCAGTTACCTGAAGTTACTTCGACTTCACCAGAGCATCGATAGTCTACCGACACCAGTGTCGCCAGGGCATTCTCTGAGTCCTACTGTGAACTCCGATGATGGCGCAACGGATCGTATCGTAGACGCGATACGCTCAATCAGCACGATGGTGAGATATAACCAAACATTTTACTTTTCGAATTATGATCCAAGCGTTTGACATAGATACTTGGTGTGAAGAGGTTGACCGCGCTAAGTTACTAAATCACATTTTCTAAAAGGTAACGCCGGAATCCGGCTTAATGAATGGATTAGCAACGATCGCAGTTGGAGCAACTTTAAGAAGGAATTTAAACCCTTGTCCTATGACGCCGGTTGTTGCGAATATCCTATACGAGGTTATGAACACTAATTCCGATAAATATCAAACATACACCGATTATGCACGCGAATCCTTTCTTAGGTTACGCACAGTCAAAAGGGTTAAGTGAGGAGCTCACTTTAGTAATAGTAATACGAGGCATAGTAGGCCCACAGATCTGTGCTTCAGCTACTAATTCGAAACTTAAGCCGAATGAGTTAGTCGAGTTATCAAGTAACAATTAGAGTTAGTAAATGATTTTGAAACATTTTATTGCTCTGAAATATATTTAAAGCTGGTTCTTCAATTAAAAAAAAAAAACGCGGGTACCTACTTAATGTTTCGGTGCATTCGTGTGTGACGATCACTAACTAGAAAACATCATGCCAGCTTGTACGGGCACAATGCAGTGCACCAGTGCCGACACGGTAATGAATGATATTACAGAAAAGCTTGTGAGTGTAATTAACGCTACACAGTTAAGGTCAAATCACATTTTCATATTGAGTTAATCTGTGTTTACATGATTTTGATGTGTGGTGTACAGAAGTAAATCATGTGTGCAATTTGAAGCGATACGACGCGACGATCTCGAGTGTTTGGCGCGTCTATGAAATTGTTTTAAGACATTTAAGAGTGACTGTCGTAGTTGGTCAAATTTTAAATTACAAATATAACTGTTTCTGTCACAGATTGATATTGCAAATATTTTGTTTGACGTATTAAAAATTATTCGTTTAATTACCCCACCTATGCAGAATAAGTTAAGCGTTTCTAACTGAACGAAATGAGAAGACATTATGATAGGTTCTAGATACCTTGAATAGTGCTGGGTTATCTATCAACTTACAAATAGTGTAAGTTTCTCATCACAAAATACCACCTAGGCAGAACAATCAGTAATGGTCAGGTTAGACCGAGCCTATGTAAAGTTCAAGCAGTTAGTGCTTGTATGCAAGTTCAAGGAGTAAATTATTGCAGTCTGGATGGTAAGCAAACTTTGTGCCTAACTTTCAGCGACTATTGTTATCAAGTAACACTTCCAACCTTGTATAAACGCCTAGTTTGTTTAAATCTTAAGTGTGGTGGTGACGTAAACTTTTGAGAGAAGTTTTAATTGTTCTGTCGAACTTCTTAAAATATAACAAGTGGTTAAGATAATTCGCTTTGCGGTTGATACAAATCTCGTGGTTCTCCATGGGCTATTGTTTTTAGAGCACAATACGTATAACTGACGACCCGAATGTCTGCTCTAGAGTCTTTTGATGGGTCATGGGAGCGCCACTCCAGCTGTCCGTGTCCTTGTAAGAAATATTTCAGATGGTTCTTCGCCGCCTGGTCGAGGGTCGCGGCGGAAAGTGGTCCGACGGAAGACGACCAAACGTATGGTGTGCGTTGTTAAGTACGCGCAATCCAAGGGCAAGTTGGATCCTGGAATGAGGGCATATTGAGTCGTCACGGTCATGCCGAACGGTCGATACGAGCTACGACTGATACGAGGAGCGTACGGTAAGACTACATATGCCAACGCTCAATATTTAGTGCCGTGGAAGGGTGAATGGACATCTGAGACATGCGTCCACCTTTTGGAGGTGAGTGTTAAAGTCTGTGTGATATGCGAACTTGGGTGCCTCTGCCTGAAGGGTGTGGCACACTATGGTGTCACATCACGAATGATACGGGTTGTCATGGTGACCGTAATATGGGAACAGTGTGCCTATGTTACGTGTCAAGGAGTCGTGATTGCGAACTTTTTGTGCCTCTATTGCGGGGCATAGCGTCTGTATTAAAATAATCGAATGCATTCATTCATGCTCTGTCGCTTGTCGTACTTACTTACATTATGCTATACGGTGTCGACTTCACTTGCGATGGCTTGAGTGCAAGCTTGCAGTCGTAAGGCAGGATCACCTTGGCGAAGCGTCGCCTAGCGTTAGTCGCATTTATTTTGATGAAGTGAGTTTTACTCACTGCGTATGTCGCATCACCTTGGCGAAGCGTCGCCTAGCGTTAGTCGCATTTATTTTGATGAAGTGAGTTTTACTCACTGCGTATGTCGCATCACCTTGGCGAAGCGTCGCCTAGCGTTAGTCGCATTTATTTTGGTGAAGTGAGTTTTACTCACTGCGTATGTCGCATCTCCTTGGCGAAGCGTCGCCTAGCGTTCGTCGCATTGACTTTGCTGAATTGAGTTTTACTCACTGCGTATGTCGCATCACCTTCGCGAAGCGTCGCCTAGCGTTCGTCGCATTAACTTTGGTGAATTGAGGTTTACTCACTGCGTATGTCGCATCACCTTGGCGAAGCGTCGCCTAGCGTTTGTCGCATTTATTTTGGTGAAGTGAGTGTTACTCACTAGCGTATGTCGCATCACCTGGGCGAAGCGTCACCTGGCGTTTGTTGCCATATTAGCACTTGGTGGACTCCCAAGTTGCAACATAAACCGATCAATGATGGTAAGTCATAGTAAGTAATAGCCTGTGCCTGGGTTTGGTTGTACAAAGAGAGATGTCTCTATTATTAGAATGATGAATGCAAGGGTTTATGTGCCGATCAAAAGTTATTTTTTTTATTTTGGAAATATGAATTAAGTGAATGTAAATGGTCATGAAAGGCTAACTACGGTTATTCCTATTTTGACGAACATATCACTTTAAGATGACACCCCGGACGATGAAACCGCAGCAACGGTAGACGCACCCGGTGTCTGAAAACATCGGCATCGAGGACGAAGCCCTGTCAGGAGAAGCCGTATAAGCTACCTCCCCTCAGAGTCGTTGATCTACCTTCAAATTTTATATAAAAGGAGGTGTAACTCAATGTTAGGTCGATTAGCTAGTGAGCGGTCGAACTCCCCTTGTCTCCTAGTTCTAATTTATTTATGCAGTGTATAATTGTGATTTATAACTTACGGTTATTTTGTTGTGAAACTTATTAAGTGTTCTTTAAAGCAATCGTGTATATTTTTAAGATATTTCTACTTGCAAACCTATTAATATATATATTAGGTGCGGGAATTTCTATATTTCTATACAGAATTCTTCGATAGATGGCGCTGTAGTATGTGTCGGTCGTTTGGTCGTATGTGGATGTCTTTACATTATGAATGGGACAGTGACTATGATTTGAGTAGAAAACTAATTGAAGAGAGACAGAAGCACGAAAATTGTGATTTTTATTAAAAGAAAAATAAAGTATTATACAGGATTGCCGATGACGATATTGACGAACTTTAAATTTCATTCTACGATGCGACCTGTAAGTTTATCATCTAAACTAAAATGTGAAGATTTTTGGAGTAATGTGATTCCAAAAGAATTGGGTTTTCCAAGCTATCCAAGCCACTCGCTGAATATATTTGTTATTAGTTAATCATTTAATGATTAAAACTAGCAATCGTGATTAAGATTTCCTTTGGAATCAGGTTTCTTCTTATCACTATCAATTTAATATGATTATAATCATTGAAAGTAATTATTTGATTATAAAAGTAATTGAGTGACGCGCACCCCTACTAGTTATAATACTCCGAAGTGTCTAATATATTCACGGATAAAAATATCTGGCCACAAATGAAAACATTATCGCTTTTAAGTTCAGGTCCGTTTTTGGTACCGTTCTTATGTTATAGCCTAAGATCCCACCGCTAGATTTTGCAGGTATCTGTTTTTTTGATGAAATTAATTTTAAATGAAAGTTGAGGAAGTATTCAATGGATTAGTGACAGGTTGCCTATAAAAAATTAGCCGCAACTACCTTTAATTAATTTTTGAAAAATAATTTGGAAACATAAATTGCACCTATGTGTTTTTTAAATCATTTTTTCGTCATTTCAAAGAAAATAATGTAAAGAAAATAAAAAAAGATGGTTGCCAGCTCTCAGTCAGTAAATTTCCTGTTTATCATACCATACCATGAGTTATTGTAAACAGGAAATTTAAAACTTCAATTTTGTATTAATAATATCAAAAAACAGAATCAAAAAAAGAAAACAGATACATGCAGAATCGAGCGGTGGGATCTTGTACTATCACTCTGTTGTAACGAATACATCAGCAACACTTGGAATAAAATGGCTGATTAAATTATACCTGTTTCAATTTCATTGTTTTACAGTTTGGGCAGATTTTAAATGTAAATGTTATTAACGGTTAGTATCTGGATGACCGAGTTGAGATGTTTATCTTTGCTCGGCATTTTTTTTTTGGTTAACTTTCTAAAAATGCACCTTAGCTAGATCGATTTATCGCCCCCGAAATCCCCTAATTTCATGAAAATCAACAACAACATCTATCTCTAATATAGATCCAGTACAATTGTTGTCACGTACAGGTCGCTTCTGACTGCACTTTATTTAAGTTACTAGCTTTTGCCAGTTACTCCGCCCTCGAATGTGTATGCTTGTTAATTCTTCACGCAAAAACTACTGAACGTATTTGGATGAAACTTTACAGTAATATAGTTTATGCATCAGAATAACAGATAGGGTACTGTTTGCCGCGATAACCGACATACACGCGGGCGGAGCCGCGGGCAACAGCTAGTAATACATATTAGCAAGGAATAGCAAGTCTTTGCAGCAGTTTACTGCCATGGGTGAGACTTTAATAGAAAACCATGAGAAGACCTCATAAATATAAAGTTGAAATTACAATCAACTTTAATATTTATTAATATTATCACAGCACACAATGCAACATTTATCTAATCATCGATGTATATCAATGAAATAGATAAAATATTAAATGTTTCTTACCACTTGATTCTTTACATTTTTGACTCATTACCTGATAAACGCAGACACAATCTATAATTCCTTTTTAGGATTTCAAATAAACCGAAAAATCAAATTAACATAATTGTTATATTAGTTATCTTCTACACATTAATATTTGAAGATAATAGTAAGTACATATGTAAGCAAAATCAAATTTTATTTAAATAAAATTAGATTTTGCAATGCTTATGTTATCATTTAATGTATAAAATATTACGTGTAACCCTTCCACTATGACCCCGGGACCTTTATGCGGGGCGTGAAAAAGCATCTCACAAGGCCGCCACAGTGTGTGTCACCATGCTGCACTGTCCGCGTTCGCATTGAGTATGGTGACCACCACTCTTGGATTCTACTCATGCTTTCAATCAGGCAGAGTAGAGTAATTGTGGCAGCTAAAACATAGAAAAGAACTGTAATACACATCATATTCGGCTCGTTCTTATTTCTTTTTATTCTCTATCGAAAGACGTCCACTGCTGGTCATAGCTCTGCCCCAACCACTGAATAGTATATATATTATATAGGTATATGTAAGTGATATGTATATATGTTTGTTCAATATATTGTTTAGTTTTTACTCTCTTGTCATACACTTTTAACCAAAACGCACCTACTTTCTGTTTTCTCTGCATCATTCAATGGTTGACTGGTAGAAAGTGTCGTAGGCATTAAGTCCGCCAATGCACCAAATGTGCATGATGTATAAATGAATAAATAGTAAATAATATCATTAAATTGTAAAATCAAATTATTATCTGTCAACAAACACAAAATTGTATTTTTGGTGTTGTCTTAACTGGGTGGTATTAAAATATAGTATTTTATTTCCACTTGATAGAAGCCTTGCGATGTTGAGAAGTTATATGATTTTTGTTTATTTGATTGTGAAGATAGTCTACGAGATAACAAAAGTATTACGAAACAAGGACACGCGGAATTGTTGTTTTATGCAAACAATGTTTTTACTTCTTTATCTTGCAATAAACCGAGATTATACTGAAACTTCACGTTTTTTAACATATATTTCGTATGTACAACGTGTATGTATGCACGTGACAATTAACAAATTTAACTATTTGTAAAATGAAGTTCGACTGTAGAATATTTATTTACAAATTTGCAATCTTTAGTATAGTTTAGGTGCGGTTTCTAAGTCAGCACCTATTCTACAGTAGAATTTCATATGGAATTAAGTATTAATTGTTTTAATTACTATCCAATTAGTTTTATGACGAAAGTTCCTAAATGTAAAGATTGGTTTTTTAACTTCGTCACCTAATTTAGAAAGATGCAGAAGTATTTATTTGGTTACTTGAGACAACACTTTGTGTTATTATCTAAAAATTATTATTCTGGAGTTGTCTGTTTCATGTTAAAACTCAACATTAAATTAGAAAGTGTATAATTTATTGTATGAGTTTTACCGCAGTAACATAGTCAATTTCATGTAAGAGAAGTATCGTGTACAAATACTTAACTAACAAGAAGTTTTTTGTAGTATTTGGTTTATATTATGTTATGAATAAGTAAATAAACAGCGACAATACACAGTAATATCGATATCTACTTCTACATACCTTTATATCTTATTATGCATGTCATAGTTATCAAGTCAGTATAATGCACTACTAGATAATTTGTATCTGCATATTTTAATATGATTTACTTTTTTGAGGTGACAAAACTTACTTAAAAAATATATATAAAAAAGTTTTTTAATTTTAACGGTTTTATAATTATATTTTATAAGTCAACTCAGTTTACGCTACGCCCAACGATTTCATTTTTTATCAGACAATTTATTTTTTATTTTTTACCTTTTAGTGCATTATTTTCGATAAAACCGTTTAAATTAAAAAAACTTTTTTATATATTTCTTATTTATTTATACTTGTATTTTGTCTTGTTCACATTAATAGCCAGTCCAAACTTGGAGACGTGTTCCACTAAGGACGGCAAATGCCTCGTAATGCCGAATTGCGTCCTACTTGTGATCAATATATCGTCGGCATTAGCAGCAATCTGAGTGCTGTTGAGATCTAAAAGTCCTCGGATGTTGAGCTCACGGATAACAGATTCAATGGTGAAGTTGAAGACCAGCGCCGAAAGAGCATCCCCCTGCGGCACCCCAGTGTTAATATCGAACGGGTCAGTTAATGTGTTCTGTACGGACACAACCGATCTCGAACCAGCCATCGTCATCTCCACCAATCTCACTAGTTTACTAGGTACTCCCAGCCTAACAAGACTATGTGCCGCAGCGCGTCTGCTAACCCTGTCAAACGCCTGTTTGAATTCAGTAAACAGATGGCGTAAGGTGATGTCATACTCATATGATTTCTCCAGGGTCTGCCTCAGTAGATGAATTTGGTCCGTTGTTGACCGATCGGGCCGGAAACCACATTGGTACTCACCAAGAATCTCCTCCGCATACTTCAATAGCCGAAAATAGAGCACATTAGACAAAACTCTATAGCCAGTACAAAGGATATTGATTCCACTGTAGTTTTAGCACTTCGTTTTGTCAACTGTCACTTCGTTTTCTTGAAGATGGAATGTGTGATTCCAACCGACCACTCTTCCGACATAGTTTCGCTCTTCCATATGTCATCGATAAGATCACACACAGCCTCCGCCAACTCGGGTCATCCATACTTCAGGAGTTCTGAAGTGATGTTGTCTACACCGGGGGCTTTGTTGTTTTTCAAGGTCTTTAGGGCCCTTTTCACTTCCTGCAGATTCAGAGGTTCAAAGTCCTGCTCTCCGTAGTAGTAGTATTGGCCTTCTTGTTCATGTGTGCTGCTTTCATCACTGTTGTTTAGAAGCTCCATAAAGTACTTCCTCCCGCGAGCCGAAACTTCTCTTTCTTCAGTAAGCAATGATCCCACTTTATCACGACAAGCTGTAGATCGCGACTGGAATTCCCAACGCTGTGCGTTGACCCCACCGAAGAACTTGCATGTATTGTGCATCCGAAGACGCTCTAGCTGCTGCACGTCCTCCTGTAATGCCTTCTTCTTTTTTTTCTGCATACTTTCCTCGCTGCAATTCTCGAATATCTTTGTGTAGCTTTGTTCTCTTCGGTATCTGCCTGGAACAAAATGCTGCTGCTTTAGCCACATTCCGCCTCTCCAAAGCCTCTCCAACTTCCTAGTCAAATAAGTCCCCTCTCATTTTTCCTTCCCTTGTCCCTACCTCCTTTCTGGCAGCTTTTTCTATAGAGCTCTTAATCACTTCCCACTCCATGTTCTCTGTAGTGGACCCAGTAGCATCCAAACAGCTGAAATTCGAGGATATTTCCATCTGATATTTTCGCGAATCGTTGTTCCATTTCGGTCTTTGCTTACCTTGCTCTTGATGTATACTAGAGGTTCGGAATCTGAACTTCCCACCTACTAACGTGTGGTCTGACTCGCATTTTGCACTTCTAAACGAACGCACACCCAAGATGCTAGACCTTCGCCGACCTTGCATACGAGAACATGATCTATTTGATTATATCTATTCGTACCAGGTATTTCTCAGGTGCCTTTGTGTATATTCTTATGCTCGAATTGCGTGCTACTGATAAACATGTTGTTTCCTCTTGCGAAGTAACATAATCTTTCCCCATTATCGCTTGTTGTAGAGTGAAGGGTGTGTTTTCCAGCAACACTTTCTAAGGATGCCTCCTTACCAATTCGTGCATTAAAGTCTCCTAGAACGATCACTGCATCATACCTGGGCACTGAGTCAAACACTTCCTGAAGAGAATTATAAAATTGGTCCTTTCATCCGTTCACCTGCATCCTCGAACGGCGCATGCGCACATATAAAAGTGATGTTATGAAACTTGCCTTTTACTCGTTGATTGCTCAAAACCCAACACTGCCCTCTTTGCTTTCTTATTGACGTAAAAACCAGTCCCGTACATTCCCGTCTGTCTTTCCGGTCCGTTCCAGTAAAATTTGTATTTTTCCCTCTCAATACACCCCGAGCCCCGCCATCTTATTCTTAGACAGCTGTTATATCCAATCCATATCTTTCTACTTCTCCGGCTATCTCTTCCATCTTACCAGCTTGGAGGGCGGAGTTCTACTAGTCAAACGCTTTCATTTGATACCCATATAGTGGTATTCGTGACTAAATGTGTAAATCACCATCTTGTAGCGGCGGCCATCTTGGATTTTAATATTTTTTTGATAGTGAACTATGTTCTAGTAATCAAGCCCTTTCATTTGATACCCATATTGAGGTAGTCGTATCGAAATTTGTAAACTGCCATTTTGTAGCGGCGGCCATCTTAGATTTACATCTAAAAATATTTTTTTAAATTGAATTGTCACCAAATCTAAAGGTGTGTACAAAATTTCAGATCAATCTGTCAACAGGAAGGGGGTCAAATTTCAATTACAAGATTTGGCCCAAACAAACAAATAAACAAATAAAGAACCAGGGCAAGCTAAATAAAACCGTTTAAAACCGTTTAAAAACCGTTTAAAAAAGTGACTTCAATAAAAGACATTTTTTATGCAAAATATTATAAAGAAGTGTAGTCCAATCTGGAAAACACTATGCAGAGTCTTTTTAATAGATTATTTTTTATAGTTTATTTTTATTCAGATGAAAAAATATCATCGGAAAATGCTTTTCTTATTTTAGGCGCAAACTAATTAACGGCAGATAATCAACTTAAAGGATATTTTAAAAGACATCTAGACATTTTATCAACATCATTTATTTTAAATACCTTTATCTAAATGCCTTATCTAATAATACTTTATCTAAATACAGTTTTTTGGCTCAGTATAGCGAAACAAACCGAAGTGAAACCTTAATCATGAGTCCACAGTTGTTTAGGTATCTTTAATATTAAAGTTTTGTTTTAAGATCTAAAAATAAGTGATTAAAACTATGAATATGGAAGAAAAAGATAAAACTGCTGCGGATGATGTCGACGTTGAAAATAAATATTCTGCCAGCCTCGATGACGCGCTAACAGAAGCAGGTATGTACCTCTAAACTCAAACTGTAAAAAGGCCTTTAATAATCCACAGCTGGATATGAGCCTCCCCTGAGAAAGGAAGTTCTGGTTTACTAGAGCACGCTCAAACAGTTATAGGGTGTGTTTCAAGTTTTCTTTCTCTTTGCAGTGCTATTGTTCTGCGTTGTTTGCTCTCTTATTCGGCTCTTATGACACCCAAGAGGTGCATAGTGGTGCCACGCTGTATTCTTAACCTGTCACTACTCGGAACAAGAACTGAGAAAGGAAGTTTTGGTCTACTACCACACCGGTCAAACATGTTGTTGTTATAGGGTTTGTCATACCTACACTGTTCAGCGTATTTTGCTCTCTAAGTCAGCTCCTAGGTCAACCACGGGATGAATAGGAGTAGTTTCACGCGGTATTCTTAATCCTTATTTGATAAAGGATTTACTAAGAGGGTTACCTGTTCTGCTTATATTTCCTATATCTATCACAATACTATCCAATACTGTCAACAGGAATTTCCTAGTGATGTAGGTATGTGTCATAATCAATTTTGTATGATTCAGGGACAACATTTGCAAATGTTTATTTCTCATATTAAAAATAACTACTTCTAAATCAATATACCTACCTAAAGTCTTATTTTTAGGTTTAAAAACAAATTATTACCTAACCTTCAAGTCCTCAAAAAAGACCATTAGTATCTTTTCCACCTTGCACCAAATACGAGGCTGCACACTTTTTAATTTCGAATTATAAGTATCCATTGACGGGGTAGGCACTTTACATGACGTGACCCGTCTGCTGAAAGCACTAGAGTATTTAGTTCGCAGCAATTTTTTTATTTACTCTCGGTTCTTTTTCTTTGCTTTGCAGTTTTATTGCTAACTTTAGGAGGTTATACATCTTTACTTTATATTATAAAGCTGCAGAGTTTGTTTGTTTGTTTGAACGCGCTAATCTCAGGAACTACTGGTCCGATTCGAAAAATTTTTTCAGTGTTGGATAGTCCATTTATCGAGAAAGGCTATAGGCTATATTTTATTTTCAAAAAAATTAGGGATCCGTAAGAAAATTGCTATTTTGTAACCCAAGGTGTGAAATCGAAAACCTATTTTTGCGTGCGCTGCAAAAACTATTGACAATAGAACAAAATAATGTATTACGGGTTTGTAGGTCCCATTAAGATCTATAAAAAAGTCCGCGAGAGCATATATCTAACTATCATGGTTTAGTCACAATAACCGCTTTTGTGTTCGAAAAAAATATTAAATCGTCTGAAGAAAGAAACTACATTAAATGATACACATAATGTTAATCCTTATCCACATTAAGTATTGTGTTATCACGGGTATTTATGTAGAAGTAAAATACTTTTTGTTTCATCCCAATCGGACATTTTGTTTAGAAGTTATCACGAGTATAAGACGCTTAGAGTTGGTACCTAATAATGAGTTATTTGCCAATGAGTTATTATCAACATAATACCTAATATTAATCTTCATCCAAATAAATGTGTTGTTGATTATGAGTATTAGATCTTAGAAGAGTATAATAATTACATCTATACTAATATATAAAGCTGAAGAGTTTGTTTGTTTGTTTGTTTGAACGCGCTAATCTCAGGAAATACTGGTCCAATTTGAAAAATTATTTCAGTGTTAGATAGCCCATTTATCGAGGAAGGCTATAGGCTACATGTCATCACGCTAAGACCAATAGGAGCGGAACACCAATGAAGAATGTTTCAAAAATGGGGTAAATTATCACGCTACGGTCACTATCATGAAATAGAAGACGCAAACGAGGTTGCGTGGGTCGGCTAGTCTACACTAAAATGTGAAGATTTTTGAAGTGATTCTATCAGCCTATTGCCGTCCACTGCTGAACGAAGGCCTCCCCCAAAGAGCGCCAACCATCCCGGTCTTGGGCAGTCCGCATCCATCCGCCGCCAGCCACTTTCCTCAAGTCGTCGGTCCATCGTGCCGCAGGGCGCCCTACACTGCGTTTGCCAATCGTGGTCTCCACTCTAGCACTTGTCGGCTCCAGCGACCATCAGTCCGCCTGGAGACATGACCGGCCCACTTCCACTTCAGCGTGCTGATCCTGCGTGCGATATCGGTTACTCCAGTTCTCTTTCGAATTGTCTCATTACGAATTTTATCGACAAGAGAAACACCCAGCATCGCACGCTCCATCGCACGCTGAGCTACTTTGAACTTGTGGACCAGTCCGACGGTGAGTGTCCACGTCTCGGCTCCATATGTCATTACGGGCAGGACGCACTGATTGAAAACCTTGGTTTTCAGTGATTGCGGGATCGACGACTCGAAGATATGACGAAGCTTCCCATATGCCGCCCAGCCCAGACGGATTCTTCTATTGGCCTCCCGATCGAAGTTGTGTCGGCCGAGTTGAATAGTTTGGCCAAGATAAACATATTCCCGCACAACCTCGATAATAACGCCATTAACGGCTACGGGACTCGGAGGTACATGCATATTGTGCATTATTTTGGTCTTGTCAATATTCATCCGGAGTCCCACTCGTCTCGAAGAATCGTCCAAACTGTTCAGCATTACTTCGATATCATGCAGAGACTCCGCCAGAATCACAATGTCGTCTGCAAATCGCAAGTGTGAGACGTATTGACCGTTGACATTGATTCCCCGTCCATTCCAATCGAGTGTTTTGAAGACATCTTCCAATGCATTGGTAAACAGTTTCGGAGAAATTATATCTCCTTGTCTAACCCCACGATGCAATGGAATTGGTCTTGTACTCTGTTCTTGTACTTGGACGGTCATCCATCGCGGGATATGGTTTTGAAGTGATGTGAATCCCAAATTATTGGCTTTTCCAAGCTATCCAAGCCAATCGCTGAATGTATTTTTAAACTAGCAATCGTGATTAAGATTACTTTTGCAATCAGATCCATTTTTTCAAATTGGACCAGTAGTTCCTGAGATTAGCGCGTTCAAGCAAACAAACAAACTCTTCAGCTGTGTAATATATTAAGTAAAGA
The DNA here is from genome assembly GCA_949125395.1 of Diaphora mendica. Classification (NCBI taxonomy): domain Eukaryota; kingdom Metazoa; phylum Arthropoda; class Insecta; order Lepidoptera; family Erebidae; genus Diaphora; species Diaphora mendica. The sequence continues at coordinate 21,298,792 of OX421319.1, read as the reverse complement.
TATTGCTTTTTTTTTTTCAAATTTATTACAGGTTTTGGATGGGTCCACCTAAAGTATTGTTTTGGCTTGGGTTTGTGCATCATGGCACCAATTTTGGAATCAGCGGGATATGGTTTTGTGATGCCGGCTGCAATTTGTGACCTAAATGTGACAGATACACAAAGAGGCCTCATCTATTCTATCCCTCCTGTAGGTAAGTATTTTAAAGTAATAATAATAATTTGACATATTTTAGATACGGTTGTCTAATCTCAAACTAGACCGAACCATTGATATAGTACCTAACTAGGTAGGCTTATAAAATACTTGTATACTTCTAAATACACATAGAAGCAAGAACAAGTTTAAAAAACTATAACCCGGCTACGTAAAAACTTTTGATAAAATTTATATAGACTGTGTCACACAGGCTATTATTACAAATCTATTAACACCTCATTTATTAAAATCAGTTTTAATGAATGAGGTGGGTATATGGTGGAACACACAAACATACTTGGCATCGCCATAGGCGGGTAAAAAGACACTCTCAGATACTGAAGAAATGACTGTGCTCAGTTTGCTCAATACACTATACATATCTAGTGATACCACGAACTCATAGAGAACCGGTGCTAAGGAATTATTTCGTTGATTTCGGTTGCATAAGGTTACCTGAAGGCCAACCTTGGCTCGGGGGGCGAACTTCCAAGAGGCGGCGCGCCTGGCCACCTGGGGTGTTTCTCTGGTGGTCGGGCGCATCGAGGCGCTGGGCTTACGGGTGGCCCTGGACAAGACGGAGGCCCTACTATTTCATGGGCCCCGTCGTGGTCCGCCCCCCGGCGCCTCCATAGTGGTCAACTCGGTCCTCGTACCGGTTCGGGCCCAGATGAGGTATCTGGGCCTGATCCTCGACGGTAGGTGGCTCTTCGACGAGCACTTCCGACAGCTTGGTCCGAAGCTGGTCGACGCTGCCTCCGCCCTTGGGCGACTTTTGCCCAATTTGGGTGGAGCCAGCGTCGCAACGCGACTCCTGTACACGGGGGTTGTCCGGTCGATGGCGCTGTATGGTGCACCGGTGTGGGTGGCGGCTCTGACTGCCCTAAATAAGGCTCGCCTCTGGCGACCTCAGAGGGTATTGGCAGTCAGAGCCATACGCGGATACCGCACGGTGTCGACCGAGGCGGCGTGCGCCTTGGCCGGAACACCCCCGTGGGATTTGGAGGCGGAAGTGCTCGCCGAAGTTTATCGACGGGTGGCTGAATACCGGGCGGAGTATGGCTATCGCCCTCCGCCCGAAGAGGTACGCGAGTGGCGTGAAGCCGCCCGTCGAGCCACGATGGCTCGCTGGTCGTTCCGGCTGGAGACTCCACGCGCTGGCTTTGCCGCCGTGGAGGCTCTCCAGCCGGTCATCCTCGAGTGGGCAGGGCGGCAGCACGGGACCCTTTCCTTCCGATTGACGCAGGTCCTTTCCGGGCATGGTTGCTTCGGGAAGTACCTGCACTCGGTCGCTAGGAGGGAATTGAGTCCCGCCTGCCACCACTGCGACTGCAGTGAGGACTCGACCCAGCATACGCTGGCGATCTGCCCTGCATGGGCGTCGCAGCGCCGGGCCCTCACTGCAGTCATCGGAGGAGATCTCTCACTACCGGCCGTCATACGCTCCATGGCCGGTAGCGATAGCAGTTTTACCGCGGTCGCAACCTTCTGCGAAGATGTAATCTCGCAGAAGGAGGTGGCGGAGAAGGCCCGGGAGGACGATGTCCACTCGGACCCAATCCGCCGCCGGGCGGCGGAGGCGCGCCTATCAGCGCCTCATGCCGCCCTGAGTGTGGCCGCGGATGGTCGGGACGGGCTTTCCCCTCCATCCGCTCTAGTGGCCTCCCGCGAGGGGGCGACGTACGCGTGTGCCGTACGTCGCCTAATTGAGAGTCTACCAGCAGATGGAGCCCGCTTCTGTGTGGGCAGGCGCTGGGAGGGGTCCGGATGTGTTAATAACTGCAGTTCCCGGACTCCTCCCTTCACAGGCGCAGAGTGGCACACCGTGTGGTTTTAGTCGGTTCGAGTCCGACACACCGCCCCGCCGCAAGCCCCGGTGGGGTGACGGTCCGAGGGGATTTCCACACGTTAAAAAAAAAAAAAAAAAAAGGCCAACCTTGGCTCTTCTAACTAGGGAGGGGAGGTGGGGGATATAGGTCTTTGCACTTTGAATCTCTTGATCTGTATGTGCCCAGAGTGGCAGTAGTCGTTTATTATTACGTGACCCCCTAATTCGTGTATTCGTTAAATATTAATGTGTATCTTTGCAGGTATTGCTTTAATGTTATTCCCGTGGGGTTACTTGGTAGACACCAAAGGCAGGAAGAAGGTTATCACATATAGTTGTTTGGGAGCTGGAATCTTTAGCACAGCGTCTGCATTTATGCCGGATCTATTAAGCTTTGCGATCTGTAAATTTTTGGCAGCACTATGGTGAGTTAAATTTTGTTAATTTTAGATTTTATAATAATTATATTATGTGCTTAAGAAAGTTTAAGATAGATAACAAAATTTTAATCTAATGACGAGGCGTTCAAAGCCCAGCAGCACTCGGTGATTAGAAACAATCACTGAGGGTAAGCAACGACGGCGCGGTCAGTACCTGGATGGGTGACCGCAGGTAACACTTTCACGCGGAGGTCACGTTAAGTTGTCGGTTCCGGTTGTTTTCATAGGATAACAGTCGTGAAGCTTAGTTAGAGACCTTTGGGCGGCTTAAAAATATCCAAAGGCAAGATTACGTCACCACAACATTGTCTTGCCAGTCCCTAACCCTCACCTGCCAGCGTGTGGACGTATGGCCTTAATCCTCTCCTGAGGGATCCTATGGGTTGTTGATGACACTTATTATGCTTTAAACTATTGAATATAGATTTTGAATGCGTTCCGTTTCATCAGTGCTTTTGTTTTTGATTAAGAAACGATAAACGACTATTTAAAAACTATTAGTTTGATGAGTTTCTACTTCCAAATAATGAAATTAAGAAAAAGTTATGTTTCAGGCCAAAAAAAGGAACGGTAATCTTTTTTAAAACTAAGACTCGTATTGGTCTCAATTTTTAAGCAGCAGTAGATAATTATAAAATAAACGTAATATTGTTACGTTACACATCTATTTTTTTGATGGAGTAGAGGGCAAACGAGCAGACGTATCGCCTGATGGTTGGTTGGGGGATGGGTAGGGGGATGGGGGAGGGGTTGGCGTATATGTATCCTCACTCACTCGGTGAAACGCAGCGCAAGCGCTGTTTCACACCGGTTTTCAGTGATACCACGCACTTCGGTCGAGCCGGCCCATTCATGTCGAAGCGTGGCTCTCCTACGGTAGCTTTCCTATCTATTATGTAGACATCTATTATGTAGTTGCATAGTTTGTTATAAGTTTATTGTATTTTAATTATGAAATAACTTACTATTTAAATAATTTCATAGCATGGGCTGCGCTTTAATTGTGCCAATTTCATATGTTGCTGAAATTCTACCAAAGGAGTACAGAGATGTGGCAGTGACCGTTTTCACTACCATACAATTACTGGGATCAGGATTAGTGCCACGTAAGTATTACCATATACAACTGATATTAAAAATCACATTTCAATAATATCGACGGTCATTATTTCCCAACAATAGTCTTACATCTATTCAAATATAAATTAAACGCTTTTTACGATTTTAACGGGGCTTTCACGGGGAGTTAGCTGATGATAATAGGTATTTACCTATGAAACTGCCGTTTTGTATGCAATAAGTGAAAGTACTTATTTTTTCAAACTTTTTTATTTCTGTTATTCGAAGTAATCACCCATGCAATCGACGCATCTTTGCCAACGCATTGGCAGTTTATTGATGCCCTTATTGTAAAAATCAGCTGGACGGGAGGCAACATACTCTTCAAAGGCATTTTGTACTGCCTCTCGGGAATTGAATTTTTTACCCACTAAAAAGTTGTTAAAATTTTGGAAAAAGTAATAGTCGGTAGGTACAAGGTCTGGTGAGTATGGCGGATGAGGGAGAGCTTCCAACCCCAGCTCTTGCAGCCTGGAGACTGTCTGTTGCGCAGTATGGGGTCGCGCGTTGTCGTGAAGGAGCAGTGGGGACGACCGATTGACCAAAGCTGGTTGCAGATGTGCAAGCTTCTCCATCATTCTCTCCAGTTCTTCACAGTACACATCTGCATTAATGCTCATGCCGTTTTGTAAAAAGCTGTGGTGAATCACACCCGCACTAGACCACCAAACAGTGTCCATCACCTTCTTAGGGGTCATTTTTGGTTTAGGGCATTGCTTTGGTGCTGAACCAGGGTCTAACCAACTTGCTGAGCGCTTTCGATTGTCGGACAGGATCCATTTTTCGTCGCACGTAACAATTCGTTTCAAAATTCCTTCATTTCTTTGCCTGTTGAGCAAGGTGCTTACATTAAAAGCTGCTGCTAGCTCAGCTGTAGATTGAGTTTCGTTAGCTTCCACAATTGCCTTTAATTCATTATTGTTAACCAAAGTCTCCGGACGACCACGAGCTTCATTTTTCAAGTCAAAATTTCCAGAACGGAACCGGGAAAACCAATAACGGGTTGTGCGTTCGTTTGTACAGTTCTCTCCGTAAATGTTTTTGATGTTACGTGGCGTTTGTGTCGCGTTGGTGCCACGACGGAACTCATATTCCATAATTACACGAATTTTTTAAGTATCCATTATGACGAAAAATGTTCAAATGTAATGAAAATACAACGCTAATCAAAAAACAAAAGACTGAGTTGTTGGTTTTAAGACAAAATTAATTTGAATTTAGAATACAGAGCCATTACAAACTTTTTTTTATTTGAAATAGAGTAAGATCCCAGAGCCTTAAGACACAACTTATTTTCTAAAGCATATAACTTTCGGTTCTCAGTAGTCTCTTGTGTACTTTTTAATACCTGAATGTTTGTGGAGCTTGCCCGGTGACACATACGCAGATACCATACCATGTATAGTGCATGTATAGTGCTCTCGGGCTCATACTCATGGTTGAGTAATTTTTGTGTTTTAATAAACATTTAAATATAACATTGTAATAGTTATCTTAATAACATATAAAAAAATCTGACATTTAAAAATAAATTAAGTTCATTTATTTTTCTTAGACCTTTAAAGCGTCTGATAAAAGTTTTGGCCCATGGAAAGCGTCAGTTTTTTTATATGACTTCAGAGTAATATTCTACAAAACATATATAAAAATCAGTCATAAAAATATGAGTTAAGTAACTCTGTTTTTTAGTTACCTTTCTCACCTGGTGCCTGCATAGGTGTCACCGGGCAAGCTCCACAAAAATTCAGGTATTAAAAAGTACACAAGACACTACTGAGAACCGAAAGTTATATGCTTTAGAAAATAAGTTGTGTCTTACGGCTCTGGGATCTTGGACTAAAATGACCAGTACTGAAGAAAGGCAATTTCATAGGCAAAGACCTAATATAAGGAGTAATATATGCTACTTTTTTAGACTAGCTTTGCCCCGCGACGTAACTCGTGGTTGTACCGCTGGTAACACCGCGGGGTTCAGCCAGTCAGAAATAAAAGTGGGTTAGATAGGCTTCCAGACCAGACCAATGTGTAAGATGATGATGAAATAGGTAATCACCTATTTCATCATCATCTTACACATTTCCCAAATTTATTTGGTGCCGGGCAATTAATTTTCTTCGTTCATTCTCATCTATCATTTGGCAGTTCATTGCCTACTCCCTTTCAAGACACATCCATCTTCACACTGTCCATCTAAGTTTTCCTTAATTGTCCTATATTCTTATATCCATGAACTTCTATGCTTAGAACTTTCTTAACTACGTTTGCTAATCTCTGTGCATCATCATTCATCAGGTTAGCTAAGCAAGTTAGAACACATTTTTATTCTACTTCGTATTAATATTTGTCTCAGACTTAACCAAAAGTTAGTTCTCAAAGCAATGAATAAATGTGTTCTTTCTTTCAATGTGACTTAATTTGAAAGACGTTCAAGTCAACAGTTAATCTCATTTCAGTATATACACACATCAAAAGTGTCTAGGGATCAAGCATTTTTATGCGGATTTCTTGAGATTGAGATGTGGCTTTGGCCCTGGCCTGCTCAGTTGCCAGACTTGAACCCGATTGAGCATGCATGGGATATGCTACAGAGAAGAGCTCTGCCGAATATGGAGGGTATCCAGTCGCAAGAAGACCTTTTTTTGTTGTTGCAACGAACATGGGCGGCCATTCCACAGCGTGATTTGGATGAACTCATTTTGAGTATGCCAAACCGATGTTCTTGTGTTAGTGTTCGCGGTAGAAACACGGATTATTAATTGTTTAAGTTACCTAATAAAATTTTAAAGAAAACTGTTATTTCAGTCTTTTTTTCGAACTTTAATGTTAGTGGTTCAAATGTCAAAAATCCTTTTATTAGGAAAATGGCAAATTTCTTTATTAATGCAAAGGTGACTTGGTTTATCGTTACTGTGACAAACGAAAACACTTTATTTGATGAATCCTTAAAGAAAATTTTAATTAATATCAATCAGGAGAAAAGTTATTGCAAAAATATATGTTGATCCCTAGACACATATGTTGATCCCTAGACACTTTTGATGTGTGTATTTTACCGTGGGAGAGCCACGCTTCGGCATGAATGTGCCAGCTCGACCGGAGTGATACCTTAGGTGATAAGAACACCAACCTCTCCCCCATCTCCCCCTCCCATCCCCCAAAGGCCGGCAGTGCCCTTGTGACTTTTCTGGTGTTGCATGTGTCCATAGACATCGGTAATCACTTACCTATCGCAAACGATCAGGCGATACGTCTGATCGTTTGCCCCCTACTCCATAAAAAATATATATAATATATTTCATGTAACTTTTTTTTAGTTCTCGCGTGGGGAATACTAAGTTTTGACTTCAGTGTGGACTTCGGAGCATATTTCTTCCGTCCTTGGCGTCTGCTTGTCATAGTTTATGCCATGTTTTTCCTGATAGCATCTGTCTTTTTATTTTTCGTCCCTGAAAGCCCCAAATATTTAGTGGCTGTAGGTAAGAATGACGAGGCACTTAAGGTGGTTCGAGGTATTTATGTGAAGAATAAGAAAAAACAGCCTGAAGATTTTCCAGTAAGTTGTGGGAAAAATAATCATATTTTTATACTGTACATTATTTTTATTTGAAAGAAATTAATTATAATATTTAATGCAAAAGAACAGTAATAATTTCAAACAAATGCATTTAGTTAAAAACACCTTAAAACAAATGTAAAAAAAGATTCAAGCATTTACAATCATGGCAACCCATACTGATTTGCATGGAAATATCAACACGAAAGAAACAATTTATAATATTAATAAGATTTTATTATGAATATTAGGTATAGATTGTAAATAAAACTATACATGACATATATAATTTCGTTAATCAATTAATCATTCGTAATACATCTATCATACTAATATTATAAATGCGAAAGTTTGTAAGAATGTTTGTGTGTGTGCTTGTTACTCTTTCACGCAAAAACTACTGAACGAATTTGGATGAAACTTTACAGTAATATAGCTCATACATCAGAATAACGCATAGGCTATTATTTGCCGCGATAATCGACATACACGCGGGCGGAGCCGCGGGCAACGGCTAGTAACTAATATTTTTCATGTGACCCACTAACCTGTATACTCATTTCAGATCAAAGAACTAGATGAGCATTTCGATTTTAAAAAAGAAAGTTTCCTTAAATCTCTGAAAACACAGAGCTTACCATTGTTGAAGCCTCCTTACTTAAAGTGGTTGCTGCTTAACGCATTTCTGCTGTTTGGTGTATATTCAGTGTAAGTATTTAATTTTTGAATTATAATGGCAATGACTGAGAAAAAGTGTTGCTTGTTGCGAATAATCTATTTATATAAATTATATAAATTAGTGATCGATTTTCAACCTCGAGCTTTCTGCACTCCTCCTCTATAAACTTAGCTTTACCACATACTTCTATGTTCACATATTTTTCGTACAAAGTTTTTACTTCACGTATTAATATACAGATTAAATTGGAGTGTCTGTCTGTAATTTCAACAGCTTTTACTAAACGCATATGAAAGTATATACGGTACTTACATCAAAAACATATTTTTTAAGATTGTTGTCTGCCTGTCTGTTTGTTCCGACTAATGTTTGGAAAGGCTGGACCAATTTGACGGGACTTTCACTGGCAGATAGCTGATGATATAAAGAGTAACTTAGATGTATAGATTAAATACTTATCTACACCCAGACTGTGTACTTGGTTATTGTACGTTTTCTAGAGTAAAAAACATCGAATCGGTTAGTAATAGCTTATTCTCTGTTCTGTGAGTAATAGTATATATTGTGATATCAACGTCATTACGAAATCGAGAACTCTAGAGTTAGTAACTTCTTATAAATTAACCTTGTAAAATACCCGAAATATCTGTCGTTTGTACATAGAAATGGAACACAAGCTTCTGATGTAAATTCATGCTTTTCAATTTGTTTTAGATTAAGTGGCCTCTATTCGTGGATACCTGATATATTGAACCGACTATTGATAGATGAGGGTGAAGGTCAAACAGCATGCGATGCTTTCCAATCCATAAGTCAGGTACAAAAATAATACAAGATTTTAAAAAATCGTTTCATGTGAAATTGAACACGCTACCAGCAGCATATCTATAAAATATATCCTTGCCGACTCGTGGTCAAATGAGTTTGAATAACAGGATAATTTTTCAAAGAAATTGCATCACGAAATTTTAAGTTAATATTGCCAGGAATTCAGAAAAGTGATGAGGATTTAGAAAATTAGAGCATGATTTTGATTACTAGATAAAATATTTCTAGATAAATCTTTTATCTCAAAATCAAAACCATTTTCTGATCTCAAGGATCGCAAATATTACAAACACACACATATCAAAATCTAAATTGAAATTGCAAAACGATGTTTAAATAGACAATTAGACCTGCACGCGGCTTCGTAAAAAAAAATATCTGACTCCTTAAATAAACCTGTAAATTTAGTAACGTTAAAGGCGTGTCTCCTGCGCCTAAAAATAACAAAACAAACTAACAAAAACTTTTAACAAAACATGTTAGCAAAAACTTGCAGGAGACCGACTTTCAAACGAACATCAAACACGATTACACGAATAGCAAACATCTTTTATCTACTCGACAAAATGACTTATAGTACACTTACTTACTTACTTTTATAGTATAAATATGAGTAATATAAGTATTAATGTTAGTTCAGGTCAGTTTCATTATACGAGAAGTATACGCTGGGATGTTTTTTTGTTGCTTTGCTTGTTTTAGTTAATAAAACAGTTAGGCCACGACCATATTTTGTTAGATTTTTGATGTTATGTTTTAGAAAACACAAAATAGTGTCGCAGGAGACCCTGCTTTAATATTGTATTTTTTTTTTTTGCAGGCAGTTGATGAGGATGGTGGCGGTATATGCAATGACACTATTGATCAAACAACGTTTATAATAACTTCCATAGCTAATTTCTGTAGTTTTATAGTAGCCAGTTTAGTCGGCAGTACGGTCAAGTTTATCAATAAGAAGATAGTGCTCATTTTCGTGTTGGCAGGCGTGGGGACCGTCTGTATAGTTATCACATTAATTACTGAAGTTATACCGTTTGCGGTGATGCTGCCTTTTATGCAAGGAATAAATGTGGTTGTTGGACTTGTTGCTGCTTTTTCAGTAGACATATTTCCAGTAAATTTGAGGCAAGTATACGTTATTAGAAATAATCTATAAGTGTTAGTTTTCACTATCCCAGTAGTGATAAATCGTCGCAATATATCCTTTTTTAATTGCTTAAACTATGGAAACACTATCATTAATTCCTACGAAAAGAAACAGATAAAATATCTTCTAAGCGTTTGTTAAAAATAAATTCATTGTCACCTAGTAACTAAGTAAAAAAAAAAACGACTTCCAAAAAACATCCAACGAAAACTCTCTGCCAAAAAAATACTTAAAAGCGTAAAATTAACTGGTTCTTCATAAATTGCCTATACCTAATTCTTTATTCATTTAAATAGTAGTATTATAATGTGTGCTAGGTACCTAGAATCTGTTTGAAGTCCGTGCCAAGTGTCTATCGCTTACACTTTTGTAATTGTTCGTTTGTATTCTTTTTGGCTTAGCACCGACTTCAAACAGATTTTAGGTAGGTACCTAGCACACATTTTAATACTACTATTTAAATGAATAAATAATAAGGTATAGGCAATATAAGAAGAACCAGTTAATTTTACGCTTTTAAGTGTTTTTTTGGCAGAGAGTTTTCGTTGGATGTTTTTTGGAAGTCGAAGTTTTTATTTTTCAGTTTTTAGTGCAAACAATCGTAGGTAAGTAGTAAGTTTAACTATTTCATCAAATTTCATCATCAAGAATACAAATTAAGGTCTATACGTACGTGTAATATTAAAATCTAATCCCTAATTGTTGAAGAGTTTAACCTTCTATCATCAGCTCACCTAAATAACTTGAAAGTATATGACTGAAGGTCTTTAGATACGTATGAAATTGAAAGAATTATCCTCCAACTCCTAACCGTTGAGGAGTTGTACCTTCCACCTTCCATCATCAGCTTACCTATATAATTTGAAAGAATTCTACTAAAGGTAACATATATACATATGATATTTAAAGATTTATCCTCCAACTCCTAACCGTTAAGGAGTTGTACCTTACATAATCAGCTCATCATCATAAAATGATGACTACCAGACGCAAATACCAGTGTAACTTCAGAAAATATTCGAAAAACATAGTATGTGCCTATATAAAATGAGGGTTTCTCTCGATTTCCCTGGGATCCCATCATCAGATCCTGATATGGTGGCAATGGGACCACCTCGGGAGCATACCCTTTTGAACACAAAAAATAATTTCAAAATCGGTCCACAATTGACGGAGTAATCTGTGAACATAAATAAAAAAAAAATACATACAGTGGAACATAGAACCTCCTCCTTTCTAAAGCTCATAACTTCTTCTCTCAGTCTCTATATACGAGTATATTTGGAAATAAACGACAAAAGGTATCTGTAAAAAATGTGTATTGGTTGTCTGTTGTATTGATTATTTTTAACCGACTTCAAAAAGTGAGGAGGTTCTCAATTCGACTGTTTTTTTTTTGTGTTTTGATCAACTTTTTTTATTTAAAAACTGGAGCTTTCCGTGTGGTCCCATTTTAATGTGGCTCCGTTCTTGAGGTTGTTTTTTTTTTAATTTTATTGTTTTTTTACTACTAATTGTAGGGGTATGGCGATTTGTTTGACCATGGTGGGTTCCGCATTGGGCACGGTCTTTGGGGCTAACATCTCAGCATTCCTTCTCAATGCAGCCTGCAATGTTACGTTTTATTTGCTTGGAGGTTTACTCATCTGTAAGTATTTGCCGTCTGTACCGCAGTGAAATTAGTAACTAGTTTTTTGGTTAATATTTTTTTTCATGATGCAGTAATTAGCCGCTTACGACTTTTATTATTTTCCATCAATTACCACAAATACGCCTATGATAGTGTCTACTAAGTTTACCTCGTAAACATTTTAAATTATATATAAATTACTTTACTTTAAATTGACTTTCAGTTATATATGAACTAGCTGTTGCCCGCGGCTCCGCCCGCGTGTATGTCGGTTATCGCCGCAAATAGTAGCCTATGTGTTATTCTGATGTATAAGCTATATTACTGTAAAGTTTAACCAAATCCGTTCAGTAGTTTTTGCGTGAAGAAGTAACAAACATACACACAAACTTTCGCCTTTATATATTAGTGTGATTATATATTACTATACACTTTTTTTCAGTTTGTGGGTTCCTCGCTTTATTACTGCCTAATAAACCTAAAGAAGATGTGAAGACGTAATCTATCAAAGTTAAATTATAAACAAAATGTTCACCTATTAGTTATCAAGGCACCTATCACAACTTATCATCATCTCAGTCAAAAGCCGTCCACTGCTGGTCATAGGCCTCCACCAAGGTTTTCCGTAGCAGCCGGTCCCGTGCGTGTCATCAAATGATGAAGATTTGTGTTTTATTGTAAATATTGTATAAATTAGTAATTAATAAATCGAAAAAATTATGAAAAAGAATTTTTTTTTAGTTTGAATATTATTGTTTGGGTTAATTATTACAGCTAGGTTATTTTCGTGACTTTGACATGACTTTGTTCGCAAATATCTAAAACATTCATTTTGTAAGTAGATCAAATAGAACAAGTAAGAATTAAAAAAAAATACATTCTAACAAAAATTGAAACACAAAACATTATCTTGGTATCTCTAGAGATACCAATTTAACGTAAGTACCTTAATTGTATATAGACTATAACATTTAGAAATTTAAATAAAAGTGATCTTGATCAATCGTCAGTGTTAATTCCTGTAACCACCTTAATTTATTTTCAGCAATTTTTAATGGAGATATACAATATCTCCTGCCTCGTTGACTGGTCCACGTTGACACCACCGTGGCTGAAATTGGCTAGGAGTATATCACTACATAGTATAAAACAAAGTCGCTTTCTCTGTCCCTATGTCCCTTTGTTTGCTTAAATCTTTAAAACTACGCAACGGATTTTGATGCGGGTTTCTTTAATAGATAGAGTGATTCAAGAGGAAGGTTTTTATGTATAATAAATGCCTAATATAGTATGGAAACACTGTTAATTTTCGAGGTTTCTAATGTGATGTAGCAAATAAACACATTTTTTTGCGCTTACATTGCAAACGCTGGTTGCACCCTACGAGATAGATCAAAATAATGTACTACAGTATTATACACCTTAAAAATTACTACAAAAAAGTCCCCGACGGTATATGTCTATCTCTTAGGGATAACCCACAACAACCATTTTTTATTCCTTTCTTTTTACGAGAAATAATGGCTTATTTACGAAGTGATTTTAAGCAATACAGAATGAATCCTTATACAATTAAGTAAATTAAATACATTGTGCATTTAATATAGATTAAAATGGCCCTGTACAGTATCTAATTTAAATGAATATATTCGAAGATATTACACATTTAAAATGCACGAATCGTATCGTCGGCGGGGGCATATGAAATCCACCCGTGCGAAGCCGGGGCGGGTCGCTAGTCAATCCTAAACAAATAATCTCAAATTTTAATGAATTGAGTATTGTTCAATTTCCATAACTTGCCATTGATCATTAAATAATTGCTCTCTCTGTAAAATGAAACATGCAGAAATAATGACTTCTATAAAGGAAAACCTTTATATTTTTACTAATACTTTATTCATTTCATTACAATAATATACAATAACTAATTTAAATAATAAATTTTAAAGATACGTCTTTACCTGTAACGGATCGTCAATAATATTTAAAAAAAAACCGACTTCCAAAAAACATGCAACGAAAACTCTCTGCCAAAAAAACACTTAAAAGCGTAAAATAAACTGGTTCTTCATAAATTGCCTATACCTAATTCTTTATTCATCTAAATAGTAATATTTTAATGTGTGCTAGGTACCTAAAATCTGTTTGAAGTCGGTGCCAAGTGACTATCGCTTACACTTTTGTAATTGTTCGTTTGTATTCTTTTTGGCTTAGCATCATCTAGTATCGTTAACTCTTGTAGAGTTTAACCTTCTATCATCAGTTTACCTAAATAACTTGGAAGTATACGACTCAAGGTCTTTAGATACGTATGAAATTGAAAGAATTATCCTCCAACTCCTAACCGTTGAGGAGTTGTACCTTACATCATCAGCTCATCATCATAAAATTATGACTACCAGACGCAAATACCGGTGTAACTTCAGAAAATATACGAAAAACATAGTATGTGCCTATAAAAAAATGAGGGTTTCCCTCGATTACCCTGGGATCCCATCGTCAGATCCTGATATGGTGGAAATGGGACCACCTCGGGAGCATACCCTTTCAAATACAAAAAAAAAAATCTAAATCGGTCCACAATTGACGGAGTAATCGGTGAACATACATAAAAAAAAATTTAAAAAAATACATACAATGGAACATAGAACCTCCTCCTTTTTGGAAGTTTTGGAAAAATTACATCTATATTTGCATTTATGCGACCTGTATATTGACAGAGGTTTGTGCTTGATATTTAATCATTTAAAGTTATATTACGGCAGTCTTTTAGTAATATGTACATATTCAATTCTAGAATCATCACCAAAAAAGTTTTGGCCTACTTGACGACACTGCTGCACTGGCTAGACAGCTTGGCGTTGGTATAGGGATCGCTTTGAGTTTTTCTTCACTTTTCAGTGCTGTTGTCTTGCGTAGTTACGACACTCAAGGTATGAACAAAAATGGTGACACTCGTATTCTTAACCTATCACCACGTTGACATTTGATTAAATATATGATCCAGTCCTATCTCCTTTATAACTTACTACTGTCGTTTGGTAATTTTCCTTAACTTCGCCATCATCTCAGATCCTGGCAAGAACAATGACAACAGTGCGCAGACTGAAAGAAAGGTTACATGGGAAAAGTTACATGATTCGTCGTATTAGAACTCGTTTCATTATGAATACGTGTAGGTACTCATATTGCTTAAAAGCAAACTGTTCCTAAAGGAATTTAAAAGTTATTAATGCCATCTTACTTAAAACTATATATAATGAATTTGACACTATCACAAATATTCACTATTATAGGTAGTAAGTTGGTACTTTTTTACTGTCACAAAAGTTAGCTAAAGCTTAATAAAGGCATTATATGAATGTCATGCTAAAGTGTAAATGAATATCCATATTTCTGACCTAGCCACAAACAGCATAGTCCTTAAAATTAAAGACTTTTTTTTTTCGTTTGATAACAGTTTGTTTTTAAAGTTGTGGTTTGATTAATCTATATAAATCTGAATTCCATATTCCTATAGGATAGTAAATTCAAAATAAATTTACCATACAGAAGAATAGCACATAGGCAAAACAAAGGATGACAGGCATGATGCATCATAACGCCTGCCAAGGAGGTACCGATTATTGAGCCCATCCGACCCACCATCATGCACATCAGCACTGCCATACCTCTGAAAATTTTTATTAATGTTATTAAATTAAGTAGTCATTATTCTGATAAACCTAGAGTTTCTTTTTCTGTAACAATATATTACTGTTTTAGAATATAGAGTCGATTAATACATTGTAACTATTGCAAGAGGATATAAAAGAGAAAGAGAAGAGAAGTGAAATTGAATCAGTGACTGCAAATAAAATAGCCTCAACTATGTAACTAACTATGATTTCGTAGTAAAAACGTAGGGATTATTTATATTTCAACAAATATCTAAAAATCTAAGAAGAATTTTCATAGATAGTAAATGGAAGAAAAGTAGCTTATTTTAGGGACTTTGATAAAAGAAGAAAGCGATTCGTGATTCTTTTGTTTTTAATTAAAAAGTTAGCTTTTTTAATTGTTGTAGAAAATTGGTACAAAAACAAATGTCATAGAATTTTTGTAACATTATTAATATTAATAAAATAATTTAAAATGTAATAAAATCTAATTATTAATAATCAGTGTTGCCATCTCTTACATTAATTACACATCGACATAGACTGTTCAAACTTAAAATTCAATTGTCAATGTCTTGCTGTGGTATGAGGTCCCAAGTTCTTTGCAAGTGTCTGTATAACATGTCCCAGGCATGCTCGATGGGATTTAAGTCGGGCGACTGCGCAGGCCAATCCAAAACTTGAATGTCATGATCTTGAAGAGCTGTCGATACCAGTCGCGCCGTATGAGAAGGAGCAGGAGCATTATCGTGAATAGAAACTCCAGGCCCATTTGGATCCTGTGTGGGATAATCACAGGCTCTACTACCTCTTCGAGATGAATCCAAACGACTTGGGTTCGCCCACCAAAACGAATTCCTGCCCACACCATGATACCGCCTCGGTAAGAGTGGACCTGATGAGGGTGCCGCAGACTGCTAACTCTGCCTGGAGTTCTCCAAACACGAATTCTTCTTGAATCCGGATGAAATCCAAACCGAGACTCATCAGTGAACAGCACCGATGACCATTGTTGATCACTCCAAGACAAATGCTCCCGAGCCCACGAAAGCCGCCGACCGCGAATGCCACGTCGCAGAGCTGGAGCACGTAGCGGTCTTCGAGCATGAAGGTTGACTTCATGCAACCTCCTTCGCACGGTTTGGTCGCTTACCAGCAGCTGGTGGTCCTCCTGAAGCCATTGCACAAGTAGCAACGCCGTGATATTGGGTTGTTTTTTGGCCTTCATTTGGAGGAATCGATCGTGTTTTTGCGTAGTAACCCGTTGTCTACCACTGTGCCGTTCAGCCACATCCCCAGTACTGCGATAACGTGACCACAATCTTGATATCACGTTTTGGCTGGTATGTCAGGTCTCAGCAACGACGCGTTGAATACCACCATTTTCTAACATGCCCACGGCTCGTAACATTTCATCTCGACTCAAATGGCGACGTGACATGACTTTTGAAGCTAGCACAGCAAGTTCAAAATAAAAAAAGACAATCTAATCAATTTTAATTCATTAACAGCATAAAAACAATTTTAATTTTTCTTGTCGTAATGAATTACCAACAATTTTGCCGCCGTATTTTGTTTTAGCATTGTTATTATTTTTAAATTTTTAAAATAGAATAAAAGAGGTTTCATTCAGTATACACTTTTATGGAAACTAAAAAGATTTTTAACTGTAAAGTCGTCAATAGTATAGGATTATGATATCCCTAGACTTTGTTGAGGTGTGTAGACGCCGTTTATAATATTATTAGGATCTTACCTCATATGTACCGGATATATTTCCATACAATATAAGTTAATAGGACCAATAGCTAAAGTAATTAAAGGAAATAACGATGTCAATATTAAGAACAACGTAGAATCTGAAACAAAGTTGATAAATAGGCAACATAACCCTATGATGACGAAACAAAAAAATAGCACATAGGATTTGCCAATCCACTTGATTGTAAAACTAATTCCTATTCCTATAATTGCGCAGATCACTTGTGCGGCAGTATTCATCATTATTGATGTTGTATCAATCATGTCATCGCATACATTTTCTTGGGAATCAGCCTGAAACAAAATCTTGTTTTTATTATTAATAATAATAATAAATATTTCGGACATCTAACACACAACGTCATCTAGTCCCAAGCTAAGTAGAGCTTGTGTTATGGGTCCTAGACAACTGATACAAATACAAATATACTTTTTTTTGTAAACATGTATCAGAATTTTTGTTTTTTTTTTACTGCTGATATACCTGCGCTGATGCCATTATTGTCTCACATGCTCTTTGGCCGTCAGATTCCAAAGACAAAACTCTATTCAAACCGTCAAGTATCCACACATAGACACCGTTTGATCTGTAAAATTAATGTACTAAGTATTTATGTTATCGTTTATTTTATTACATTTTTGATAGCGTATATTTTTTGCTCAGTAAATGATAAATACCATGACTTTATCTATTTATCCAGCAACATTAAATAGTGCTCAATTTTATCAATAATATAGAATACATATGTTTAAACATACAGGTATACATAACAGATATGTGATCGATATGATTTGAAAATTTATTGTTTGTTATTAGCAAAGTACTGATTTTGTATAATATTATAATTACTAAATAATTTATATTAAGTTTTACTATAATTCTAAAAAATAATGCAAAACAACCTTACATGACAAATACTCCAGCTAATAAAAATCCATTAAGAAATAGATATTTCTTGTATTGATTTTCTAATAAAGGTATTGTCTGTCTTTTTAAACATTCTATCATGTTTATAGGTTCAGGCAGAGGTGGCGCATGTAGACTTTTTATCTAGAAATTAAATTATTAATATACAAAAGTAAATGTGTACCTACTTAAGAAATCATTTTTAATCTTTGTTAAATAATATTACACACATAATATTATGTTTTACACTTAGATTATTAATATGTCTAGATGGACTGTCAAAGCTGTAAAAACACACGAAAAAATAGGCTCTAACTGTTGACGCCTAAATGTTTTCCGCGTTTAGTACCAAATGCACTGTCAGTGGATGCACACATGTTGCTGTCATTTTTGTGTTGATAAAAATGGCGAATTGTGCGATATAAGTGTGTAGAAATTACAGAGTACGATCTAAATTAACAAAGAAAGTTACCTATTATCGTTAAGTACCATTGATATGTATCTATTACAGCAAACAAAGCCATTAAATAATTTCTAAAATAAATAATTATTGTAGTCGCCATTTTGGGTGTTTCTAGTTTATGAAGTCAAAACTCCCTCATAAAATGTGGTAGGCGGAGTTGTGTTGTATAAAATACTTCATGGTAGATAATAGATACGCTAAGAATTTCAAATCATTTTTGTAATTCAATATGGCCGCCGCATCATTTTTGTAAAAGGACACTATGGGTATCGTGTAAGAGGTTTTTAGGTATACCGAGTCCAGATATCATATCATTTTTTGAATCCAATAATTATGGCCGCAGCACCATTTTTGTTAAATGTCACTACGGGTATGGGTATCGTGTAAGGGATTTTTAGGTATACTGAGTATTAATTTCTTGTCATTTTTTTAAGTCCAATATGGCCGCCGCACCATTTTTGTAAAATGTCACTATGGGTATCGTGTAAGGTGTTTTTAGGTATGCTGAGTATTAATTTCATGTCATTATTTGAATCAAATATGGCCGCCGCACCGTTTTTGTAAAATGTCACTATGGGCATCGTTTAAGGGTTTTTAGGTATACTTACTAGATATGAGATCCTCTCTGTTTTAAAATAAATAACTCCCGCATTACGAATATACATCACAAAAAACACCCAGACTCACAACTACAATTTGTGGATCACACAAAGTGTTGTCCTATTTAGGATTTGAACCCACAACACCTGGCTTAATAGAAAGCGGCGTGGCGACAACTTAAACCACTAGACCAACCGTGCAGTCATGCATTTTTGAAGTCCAGTTTTTATGATTTCAAAACAAGTATATCTTCGAATGTTCTTATCAACAGATAAGAATTGAGAAAATTTAACTTAAAAACTACTCGTCAGATCTCATTCAGATAAAAAAATAGATTGTAAATCTAATAAAACAAATTGAAAGCCCAAGGTCTAATCCCCATGATATTAATACTGAGCTATCTTGAAGATGTCCTAAATCTAACACAAAAAAAAATTAAACCGGTCCATTAAAAAAGTAATGTAAACATTTTTTTCTTACCTTTCTTCTTTTTTAATGTTGGTCAAAAAGACAATTAGATGGGCTACTTATATATCTTACATATTTTAAAAGGTTAAAAAATCGTTAGTACTTTTTTACAATACCAGACCAAAATTAATAATAATAAATAGTAAAAAAACACGAGACATATTATTAGGTTGTATCACATTTTGTTTTCCTAGCATAGTTTTCTAGATAGAAAAGTTATTCAACACTATTACAATTGTTTCCCCATTTTCACAAAAAAAAACTCAACAACTGGTATCATTTACGCACTCACACTAGGAAATTTAGAATAACATGAGGCGAGTGTAAGACGTAGCTGTCACGCACACAAATATCGAAAAGTTGTGTCATTTAATTTTGTTCTTTTGTATCGCGATGCTCTATCTAGACATATTAATAATCAAAGGTTTTACATTTGGAACAATCCCGACACTAGCATTTGCACATGGTTTGACTGCAGCATCAGGTCAAAGTTACTTGGAAAATGGAAATACCATTAAAGTCACAGTACAATTTCATCAACCATGTGTATTAAAAGTAGTAGAGCCGGGCTGGCTCCGGTAGACCGGGGCGGTAATACCCTCAAACAGAAAATCAACCTAAAATGACAGCACTCGTGCTGTCGACTGTCGTTGGTGAGTGCGCGACCGGAGGCCCAATGATGCAGAAGCATCACTAGGCTGCCATTGGATCACTATGATTCATTGTCTGCATTCGCAATGAATACATTCTAAAACAGTTTATATTTTCTATAGGCAATGTAAAGTCACTTTGGCAGACCCAAACATAAAAAAATCAATTTCTATTCTATTGGAATTATGTTATTTGGTGAATTGTCTTCATTACCTAAGAAATATTATGAAAATAACTGAAAATACTTACAGGAAAGTCTTCACGCGACTTTTTTTTATTATATGCATACATAGTTTGCAATACTTTAAGTGCTTCATCTGGTTTACCACGAGAGAGCAGAAATTTTGGACTCTCTGGTCCGGAAGATAACAAACAGGCACTTAGTATAAAAAACATTGCATAGATAATAATCAATAACCGCCATGGTCGAAACATGTAGCAACCGAAGTTTATTTTAAAATCCAGTGGTAGTATGATCCAAGCTATTACTGGAATGAATAGAAGTAAATTAGTATTGGATGAGCACATATTTCCAATAGATGTGTGAGTATATATTGTTCAGTAACCAATAATTTAGTCTTTGAAGATCATGCTTTCTGCGAATCCGTGACATCGTCATGTAATCGAACCATTTGTACTTTATAACAATTCTATATTAACATTGTCTTCTGTAATGAGCTGTGACGAACTGTTTCTATTATTATTTGTGCAACATAATTTAGGATTTTGTTAGTATCCATGTTTAATAGACGCGTTGCTAACCGTTGGCGTGAACGTTCTTAGGAGTGAAGACTGCGTCGCGGCAAACCTAGTGTAGCAGGTCGACGATTTGCGTAAGATGGCTTGCAGAAGCTAGATATGAGAAACCGAGGAACGACCCAAATGGTGTGCAACTCAAGCGATCTATGTCCAGCAATGTACTGTGATGTGCTGATGATGCGATTAAAGCATCAGATAGTCGGGGCAAAATTTTTGTAAGTCATGCAGTGACTCTGATATCAGGAGATATTTTATGCGAAATTTTAATGCAATGTTTAGTCACCATTACCGTTAATCTATTTAATGAATAACCACAAGAAAAAATAATAATAATACTTACAAGGATCAATGGCTGCCCCTATTAGTTGTATAGCATTGACTACGCTTAATAACACAATTCTATGCTTTTTGGGTATAATCTCAGCTATAAACGTGTATGGCAACGATGATGGAACTGCTATCCTGACGAAAAAACATTTATGAAGTGACTTACTAAATTATATTTGTTGAATTATTTAAAAAAGGTCGCATAGCAAAAGAAAAGCTAAGAGAAAACTTAACAGACCTAAAGTATTCATCATCATCAACAGGCTTTAGTGGTCCACTGCCTCTCTTGCAGCGCTGTTATCTGTCATTTTTTAGTCCTAATGAGTTATACGTTATAGATACCTGATTAATAAGTTGAACTACATATATGTATAAATAAAGTGTAAAAAATATTTGCGCCCACGGTTCTTACCATAGTGCAGTGATAATTTTAAAAATCACGAACATGCCTAAGTTAGGCATAAATGCAGTTAAGAAACCAGAGCATCCGGCAGCCAATGTAGTTATGACAGCCATATTCTTTCGACCTCTAGTATCAATAAAATACCCGTGAAAGTAAGCCGTGAACACTATACCTGAAAACCAACATCAATATATATTTTTATAAATTTTAGGTATCAGCTAATATATATATAAATATATCATTTCTACTTTGCATGATAGAAATATTAAGTAGAGTTACTTTGGCAGCCTCTATTAAAAAAAAGATCGTACACATTGACTCAGGAACAAGTTGACCTAAAGAAATTTTCACTTTTTTTAAGAACTGGTGTTTATCTTATATATAAAATTCTCGTGTCACAATGTTAGTTACCATACTCCTCTGAAACGGTTGCACCGATTTTTATGAAATTTGGTGTGCATATCGGGTAGGTCTGAGAATCGACCAACATCTATTTTTAATTTTCATACCCGTATTTTTTTGTTTATTTTATGGCAAAACAACGTTTGCCGGATCAGCTAGTTTTTTTATAAATATTACACAAAATCTCAAACAAAGACATATCACCTCCTTTATAATAATAATAACTTTATTGTACATCAGAAGATTAAAAAAAGGACTTAAAACTAGGTATATAGGTACGAGTGGCGGCCTAATTACTTGGAGGAAATCTCTTACAGGCAACTATGGGACGGAGAGAAAAATATGATATGTAGAGAATATAGAATAGTGTCTGGTGTATTAAAAGATAAATAAGGAGTAAAAATATACCCATAAACACATAGTGTGAGATATTTGACTAGAAAAAGTAAAAAAAAGTTGATTAAAGGACATTGTTGTCTCCCAGGTAATGCTCCTATATCAGTCTCTTGAATGCAGTTAGTGTTTGTGCACGTCTTATTGCGATTGGTAGAGCGTTCCACAACCAGACTGCTTGGACAAAGGAGCGGTCGAGAAATTTGGTAAAATGGCCAGACATTTTCAGTTTCGGGTTCTCTAACGATCTCAGTAATTTGGGATGTGTGTTGTGTAAGAAAATGAAACGTAATTTAAGGTAACGTGGGGTAAAAATAATAAAATAATGATAAATAGAAGAGAGAATGAGAGCGTTCCGGCGAAGGCGGATGGGTAGCCACTTATGCTTCTTACGCTAATCGGAGACATGATCATATTATACATTACCTCACATTTTCTAATAGTTTATAAATATATCTGCACCTATAAAAGGAATCGCTGTAATTACACCGCGTGTACCATCAGAAAAGTTTAGATCACATTGTGCAGCTGGTAACACAATGGAGTTCCCCAGCACTTCCATCATTGACGACACAAGAAGCAAGGCTATGAACATTGTATATTTTAGATTATACCTTCCAAGACCTGGAATGAATTAAATCAATGAAAGTTTTTTCATGGAACATTTTATTACGTAACAAAAAACAAAAGGTTTTTTTACCAAAAAAAAAACTGATGCCCACCAAATCAAGATTCGTTGTTATTCATTGTTTATAATTTCTTTCTACAAGACTATATTTAAGTAAATATTATAAAAAAGAGAAAAAGAAACATAAGGTCTTAAGAGTATTGATAATTACACATTGTTTGTCACTGGTTAGATTATTGTTTTTTAAGAATTCACTTCTGAAAAAACACTAAAATACATGATTATGCACTTTTTGATCATTTTAGGATATTTGATTTAAATAAATTAAAGTTTATACCTCGCTCTCAATACAAAGTTTTTTAATCCACCTGTTAAAATTGTACAAAATATTCGTAGTATTAGAAATGCGTACTAACAACCAAGTAAAAACAATTCTTGAAGTCGTTTATTTGTGTTCGTAACCTATCCTACTCGTACGTACGTTACACGCATTGATATACAAAAAAAACCCAAGATACACAGTCAGGATAATATCAAAACCGTCCGCATAAAATGAGCGCTATACTCCAAATTGAGCGCTCATTTCAAATAGTCTCGCATCGCCCGTGTTTATGCACACACGACAAAAATGCCAAAGTGTTCTATGAAAAATTGCAAAAATAATACGTCAAGAACTTTAAAAAAGGATGGAATATCTTATTTTCGGTAAGTAAAATAGTTTATTGATTTGCTTTTCTGGTTTTCATGACTAAATATTGGAAGTATTATGTGATTTTGATTTATTTTATCTAAAATCTTCACTTAACGGTCCAATATAGTACAGCACATTTCAATAGGTTCGTATCAGTGTAAGAACAACGCATTACAACGTCCTTTAAATTAGTCGCTTAATGCAAATGACCCTGTTCGTTTCCAATGGAGTCGATTTTTTAATATTGAACTATTTTTTTTTATTGTATTTAATTTTATTGACACATAAAAATTGTAATTTTGATAATGTACTTATCGTTAAATATATAATGTAAAAATATTCATATTATGTAATCATATTATACGACTTAGTAGCAACAATGTTATTTTTACTATATGGTCCTGCACTTTCGGTGATTACTTGGAATAAACGCTATACATATGCATTTAAAAAAAATGTAATTGTATCGTTAAATAAATATTGTAAAAATACTCATATATGTAATCATAAAAACTATAATTCTGATATTAAGAACAGACAGACACTTTAATTTTGTTTCTTATAAACATATGTATTTATGTCATTTTAAATATAAGAAGCATCACTCATCACCACCAACTTAAATTTGATGCATGATACCAAAATTCAAAAAGCTTTCACCACCAATACGCAATCATCATAAACTAAATATCTAGGTACTTAGTTTCTACAATATTACCTTTTCAACTAAATATACAAATAAATTTTTTTTAATGGTTAACATTTGTTTTATTGATTGTGGTGACTTCCACATACAGCGCAACAGAAATATACTACAGTGCCATCTACCGAAGTTACACTGAACTACGGAGTAACGAAGGAAACTAAGAAACTACCAATCCTGAATCGCGCAGTGAAAGTTCGCGCGCCAATTAAGATACATACAACATCCCAACATCAATCGTTGGGCAGTTGGCCCGCCAGGCATGATCAACTCGCCTGGTCGGAGGATCCTCCCTTTGTGTTGGTGGGACATGACACCCGTCCCCCCACATGATAAATACATGTTCCACTCAAAAATATATATACACTGAGATAAAAGTATAATTATTAGTTGAGAACATATTTTTATAAATTATTAAAATATTAAGTGAACGTAGTATAAAAATAAAAAGTATAAACATAATGAAGTCTCCATTCCATGCCTTGTCCTACCAGCAGACTTCGGTCGTAAAATTTTATTGCTTTTTGTACACTGCTTTGTTAAAAGAGCTTTATATCATGTGCGTAAGGTTGAATTTGCAAAAAAATATGTTTATAACATAACTATAACTACTCAAGTGTGATTGGAGACAGATTCAAGTGTTACTTTAGTTCGAGACTGTGTATCTTGGGTTTTTTGTGTATCAATGGTTACACGCCTCCTATGTATGTATGTTTGTTTGTAACCGCCTTTTGTTAGCATGCGTTTTAATTTTATTATATTATTTTTATTATTTCAATATTTCAACAGGTTTTGCTGCGTTATTAATGTTATTATACAATAGCATGTTATAGATATGTAAATGTAATCAATAAAATGTATATTTCATTATGAGTAAATTATGCGTATACCTATAATACTAAGCCCCTCCTCCAATTCTTCTAGGGAGTAATCTCCTAAAGGTGATGGGTTTTTCGGTGATTCTGGTTGTGGACTTTTCTCATTCTCAGATGGTTCAGGCTCTGTGTGTTTTTCTGATGTATCAGGTTTTTCAGGATTATTAGACATTCTCAATATTCACTATTAACCCTTGTGTTTATTTTAAAACATGAACCATAGTATCAAGAAAATAAAATTCACTTCAACGATCGGCAATTTTCGAACAAATTTGAAATCACTTTTAATTGCAGAAAGGGTTCGTACCTTCATTAAACATCTTATTCTAATGAATGCAACCCTAATATCTAACTCACTCTACGAGAAACTAGATGGCTTAAATTCTGTAAAATAAAAATAAATATAATACTGTTATTGTGCTAAATCCTTCCTAAGAACGTTTCCATCGTACTAACTAATAGTAATATTTATATTGGTTTGGTTATTATTTGGTACTATGTGAAATACTTATAGGTCTGTACACAAACACAACGCCGTGTCAATGTCAATGTCTAAGAATATCAAATCTCAGTCAAATAGTAATTTGACTGAGATTTGATATTCTTAGACATTGACATTATCATATCATTGATTTACTTCTTTAAAATAAAGATTGAAATGTGCCTCACATCACTTAAAAGAGCGTTTAACCTTCTTTGTAATGACTTGCCTTAGGCAATTCATACATCTCTATTGTATCCTACTAACTTTGTAAGTATGGATGGATGGATGGATGTTTGTTACGCAAAAACTACTGAACGGATTTGGATGAAACTTTACAGTAATATACATCAGAATAACACATAGGCTACTATTTGCCGCGGTAACCGACATACACGCGGGCAGAGCCGCGGGCAACAACTAGTAATATTATAAATGTGAATATAAGTTTGTTTGTTACGCTTTCACGCGAAAACTATTTAACTGATCATTATAAAAATTGTACACATATTCTTTGAGGTATTAGAAGTAACTTAAGATACTTTTTATTAAATGCGAGCGAAGCCGCGGGTAAAAGGTAGTTATATATATATATATATATATATATATATATATATATATATATATATATATATATATATATATATATATATATATATATTTCATTAACAACAACGATTTTCATTAAATTTAGTATTGAGGTGGTTTCGAGAGCGATAAATCGATCTATCTAGGATTCATTATTAGACAATTCATATTAAAAAAATACCATTGTCATCCAGGTACTAATAATTGGTGGCCACATTTCGATTCCACACTTGAGATTTTCAGTTTTTTTTTTTCATAAATCAACCAACACATGTTATAATATTCTCCATCTACCTAAGAAATGTGGGCTAATAGTGAGTTCTATGATCAAGCTAAATCTTAGAAACATAGGATAACAAATGGTTTAAGCGGTGAGTTTCCTAGTGGTTTAAGCGATCGCCACGCCGCTCTCTACTACGCCAAGTATCGTGGGTTCAAATCCCACATGGGACAACACTTTGTGTGATCAACTAATTTTTCTTCTGAGTCGGGGTGTTCTTTGTGTCCGTTTCATGTATAGTATGTTTGTAAAGTCCCCCGCGACACAGGAATGTCTTTTACTACAAAACATTTTTATAAACAGTATTTTGTCAAAATCCTTATGAGTGAAAATTGAAACGAAAATTTATTTTGATTTTATTTACGTTAAAGTGAATTTAGAAGTGATGGATACAGACTGTACAAGATCAGGATAGTAGGCGCTCCTTGGAAGAGACCTTCATTCAGCAGTGGATAGTGATAGCTTGATTTAAAGGAGTTGAAGTTAATACATTGGAGACTTGTGGACCACTTTGACTAACAAGATTTTTTCCTTGACTGTCAAAATGTTATAATTTTAACACATTTATAATAACCAAGTAGCCTTTGTAGCATGGTATGTGATATTACGCAGACAAACCCGCATCGAGGCAAGATTGGAATTATGGCGTCCCCAGTTACAGACTCTTGGTAGATCTGAGGATCTGACACACCACAGAGTAAGATACTTAAGTATCGTAGGCCACGGGATGTCAACTTTCCAGGATGAACTCTTAATATTAAAGTTATTCCTACTACTTTATATGATAAAAAATAATTAACACATTCTCTTCATTTTACAATTTGTATTTCTGATATTACAATTTTTAAATTTAAAAGAGTAAAAAGGTATAGTTATATACAAAATTTATTATTGTACGAGATTTTTTTACGGTGGAATGACTTCTTCGAACATATTACTTTTGTCTTCAGTAAAGTCCGTTGTTCCGTCAAATAATCAATATCGGTTTTCAAGGATCTAATCATCGTTTGTAGTGGCACCAATTCTTGTTCATAAATATCTGTTAAGGTTCGGTGTAACGCTGTATCATTTTGATCTTGTTTATTGCGTACTGACTGTTTCACAATTTTATTTTCAGGTACAGTGTCTAAAGCTTTTCCTAAAAAGTTATAAATATGTCAAGTTAGTAACTTCTTAAACATATAATCATTTGGGCAGAGACTAAATCGGTTTATAAAGGAATTAGTTGTAGACAGTCAGTTTTCTTCACAGCTTTTAATCGTTCACTGCCGGATATAATTTTTTTCATAAAAAGGAGTTTCCGGCCTACAATAACTACTTCCTTGTTTTTGTAGTGCAGTTGTACTTGCGTAGTTTGATTGGTCAGCTCTTACGATACCCACGGGATGATTAGAAATGATGATGACATTCCGTATTCTGATTCGTCACCACACGCTTTACAATGACAATTTTTTACGGACATTATTACTGTTTGGCTAAGCTTTCTTCAAAATAAGTCTGTGCTTTGGTATAGCATTTGATGTACGTTAGTCCAGACAATAGAATAGACATAAAATTCAAAAAATCGTACCAGACAATTGTTATTGTAAAAGTGTACTCCATGAATTTTTTTTTAGTAAGTAGCAGGATCTTAGAATCTTTCCTATTTTAGAATGTTTATGTTTAATTTTGAGTTCTAATCCTAATTACACACATTATTGGTTTAATGATTAGAAAATAAAAGAATGTATAATTATCTTACCACTCCCTGAAAAAGTAGGAACAGAAATTGGTTTTGTAATAGTTTTATCAGAAACGGTGTCATTAGATTTTTTATCCTGGTCATTTGATTTTATTTTAATACATATATTATACAGAGGATCTATGGGAATGTTTAATTCTGGAAGATTTTCTTTTAAAGACACTTTTATCTGTGATCTTATGACTGTTATCGAATCATTTGGATATCGAGAGATATCATTTTCATTTAGAATGGTTTCAAATATTGTTTCATTTCTATTTTTTAAGTAAGTGTGAAATGCTAAATTAAGAGAAATAGTTTTTAAATCTGATGTTATTACACTATCATCTGACAGTCGTATAGTGATTACATCCTGAGTTTGTCTGCCTGACAAAATTTCTTCTTCATCCCTCTTGTCTTTTTTATCGGTATCCACGATTGTATCTTTTATTATCTGCTTTTGAGTTGAAACATAACTAGCGCGATCTTCTATGGCTGAAATCTGGGTAGCTGGCAATACAAAATCTTTTACTAGAGATTCTATATCATTTGCTAGTGGTTCCTCTTCATCTCCTACTTTATGATATTTCTCAACAGTAGGAACGCTCAATCCTTCTGAATGTGCAACTTGTGGTTTTTCAAAAATTTTGTTGGCCGTTATGTCCATATTTGGGAGTTCTCTGTCCTCTAAACTCATATTTTCATCGCTATGCTTATCTACAATATTACTCTCTATGTCATAGTCTAAATCAAAGTGTTGAGATATACTGCCGGAAATGTTGCTGTCTTTATATTGTTTTTCAAAAGTTTCTTCAGCTAATGGTTTCGTTATAATTAGTGTTTCATCTTCCAAAGTCTTATTTTCATCGCCTAGCATATTCTTAATATTTAAATCTGCATTTTTTTCAAATGCTTCTAAAATATCATTTTCTAGCTCGGGTTTCTGCTCTGAAACGCTTATGCGATCTATGTCTTCATTAGTTATCTTATCTGGAATCATGTTATCTAAATCAGAGGGTTGAGACTTACTGTCTGAAACGATGCTCGAAATATGTTGTTGTTCAAAAATTTCTTTATACTGTGGATTTGTAATTTGAAGTGGTCTGTCCTCCAACATCATATTGTCGTCTGTAAAATTACTGTCCCTATGATGTTTGTTTATATCAGCATTTTTTTCCAATGTTTCTATGATATTACTTCCAGACTTAGGTTTCTGTTCTGAATCGCTTAAAATATGCATATCTTTAGCAACTATCACATTTTCTAAGTTATTGTCTACATCAAAATGATGATTTATACTGTCTGAAACGTTGTTCTCTTTATGTATTTTCGGACTTCGTTTATCTTTGTGAATTTGATTTTGTATTTTGGGTTCGTTTTCAATTGCTATTGTTTGTTTTTCGTCATCTTTTCTAGGTATTTGCATACCATTTTTGTTTTCTCTTGACATTATTTTACTTATATCAGAATATTGGTCTTCAGAACTTTCAACTTTATCAAATATATTTGGGTTTTCCTGTGAGTTTATATTACCTTCAGTCTTGTGATTTATATTATGGTCTTTTTCTAGTTGTCTAGCATTTTCAACTGGAATTTTAGAGTTTTCACGCAGAAAAATCGGACCATCAATATTATTGGAAGTTACTAATGCCCCAATATTATCATTATTTGGATAACTTATTGTGTCATAAATAGGAACAGCATTCTTTTTAATATCACCGACGAGGTTAGAGGAACTAGTATCATTGATATTGGCATCAACTAACTCCTTATTTTGTTGGATTGGAACATTTAATGGCTTATTTGACTTAATTTCAGTATTTTTTGAACTTAGTTTTCTTTCAGTTGGTTGCTTATCGTTTTTTTCAATAATAGGTTTAATATCACTGGTAACTTTAGAAAGACAACTTTGTTCTACTGAGACATGATCTGATGGAGTGCTAATTGGAAAAGGTTCTACCAATGCCTGTAATTTTAAGCATTCTTCAGATTTATTCTTTACAGATTGCCGGTTAAAGAAATGTTGTTTTGATAAATCCCGTTTAGCTTGGTCATTAGAATCTCTCTTAAACCCTTTAGGAGGCATGAAAAAACCATTAACTGATCCATTGATTGACTGTCTAGATTGCTCTTGCTTGAAAACTCTAGTTGGTGGTAAAGCCTTTTTGGTATCATCAGGTGAATAATTAATTACGGGTTTTTTTATAAAGTCCGTGTTGTCGTTAACTGGGCTGATAGAAAATGAAGTATCTTTGGATTTCCTTTTACTTTTAGCATTAAGATTCAATTTTGAATTCATTGATCTATCTTGATGATCCGATATTTGGATATCATCTGAATCACGTGTTAGAGGAGTTTCTGAAACAGGCTTGTATTTACCTCCTTTGCTTTCTTTAGGTGCGTGCGCTATAGCTGATTTTTTTATAAGCTCCATCCCTGTTAAATTTTGAATGGAACCGAATTTTTTCGCTTTATCATTAACAGGCTCAACGGATTTTCTTTTATTTTTATTGGGAGTTTTACTTATTTCTCGATGATCAATTATACTAGAATTGTCTGTATCTTGTTGTAAATGAGCTGTTTCAGAAGGTTTATAATAATATATGTCTTCATCAAATGGCGGGTCTAGACATCCACCTAAAAATTTGTTTATAAATAATAAATTAAGTTCCGTTTATTTTTTATAATATAACAAAGAAACCTAGCGTAATGGACCACAAGCATTTTTTTATTTAAATAAATATTTCGGACATCTAACACACAATGCCGTCTAGTCCCAAGCTAAGCAGAGCTTGTGTTATGGGTACTAGACAACTGATACAAATACATGTATACTTTTTTTTTTGTAAATACATACATATTATACATAGAAAACACCCAAACTCCGAAACAAATATTTTTAGCTCATACAAACATTTGGTCCGACCCGGGAATCGAACCCGAGACCTCATGATCAGCAGTCGCACACGCCAACCGCGAGACCAACGAGGCAGTCAAACAATTTACAGGCATTACCAACAAGACAATTCCATACTCTGTTTTAACTAATGGCTGATTTTAGGTAGCTTTTTAGTGCCAACAGATACTCCAAAATAACAGATTTTTCCTCCTCTGCATTTGAGAAGTGCGTCATTTTCAACGTTCAGTACCGTGGCATGAAAAGAGCTTGGTACAACAGAAATATTTGGGGGAAGGACCCAGGAAAGTCTATCTACTTATATCTAAAGCCTCTCTAATTGGGACTGCAGCTGCGGCAAAATGGTGCAAAGGCATCACTAGGCCCCCATGGTGTGGGTCACCATGCCGTATTGTTCCATTGTCTGTATTCCCAATGAGTAGGGTGACCACCACACTTGATTCTGTTTATGTTGTCCATCAGGCAGAGACTTTGCCCATTCATAAAATAGCTCAACGTCTCTGCTAAAAGTTGTTGAGGACCTCCATACGCAAAGTGTAAAGTAGACACCGTCGTCGATGGTATTGTAGTTCGTATACAAGGGGGAGCTCGAGAGAGATGGCATTGCACATGCTATGGAGGAAAAAAAAAAGGTTGTTATACTACAGACCCGTATCAAGAACACCACCCCCGGCCCAATGACACTGGAGAAATGTAGCTAAGGGAAAACCACAAGGTTTGCCCTTAGCTACATTTCTACATAGAAACCACACACGACCGCATAAAATACCTTCAATTATACAGTATCTACATGCATACCTTTACTTAATGTACGCAACATGGAATGTTTTGTTTCTAGTGTTTTCTTTAGTTGTATAATGTATCCATATTTTCTATTATAAATAAACTTAACTGATATACTAGAATGTTTGAAAACTGTGACTTCTGTACTAGGTAATACCCTCGTCGTAAAGCAGTAACTTAAATATATTTTTAGGCCGTATCTCTTTCTTCACAAATTATACTATCTTACTCTTTAACTATGACAACAACCAAATAAAGATACTCTTTTTTTCTATTCAGTTTTAAATTTGATGACAATACAGACCTGGTTTGCATTTTGAGCCTAGAAAAGTCCTTTCTATTCTCTTAGGTGATTTACGGAAGATATCTATTTCTTCATCTAATTTGCTAAGTGGACTACCGTGAGACTCAGGTATATAAGGTTGATTATCCTCATCAGTTCTAGTATCCAAGCAAATTCCTGCAACGAACTTTCATTTTACAATAATCACCGTAAAACAATTACAATTAATACTATTTGTTAATTTGCTACATTCTGAATCTTTTTGTTTTCTTCTGTTTGCACCAGACGTAAGAGTATTTCAGTTTCTGAGTTCACAAATGAAATCAACCACAATTTAACTGGAAGAGACGAGTGCCACATACCCCTGCAATTAATGAAGCTTAAATCAACATCATTTCATCTCATTACTCTTTCTTTATTTAAAATACAACTATTTAATACAAAAAAATATTGGAGTTGATGTCAAAAGCGTACACTTAATCAAAAAATACCTGGTTTCCTTCTATCAAGTTTGAGTTTACGATGTTTTGGGCTTATTATTTTGTCATCTGCTTCCATGAACATATCAAAGGACATTATTGTTTCATCACTAGATATAATTCGAACTTTTTGAGGAACTACTTGAGCTTCTGATTGATTATTTGATATAAATCCCCGGTTATATAGTTTATTCATTTCTTTCTTCCTAACTTTAATTTTAACATTTAGTGGGTCAGGTATGGATGGATTGGATCGATCTTTAATCTTTCCATTATGAGAATTACTATCAACTTCAAAAGCTAAATTTCTCATGATTCTTTCTATTACAGCACTGTTATCCATATCTGTAAAACTGAATAAAATGTTCAATAAAATTAAATGACGTTATTGTAACAAAAACTAATATGGAAAACTTCAAAAGAAATTGCTATAGTTTTATATAATAAACCAACTGTAGGTACGATTTTTAAAAATCATAAACAGAGGGAATATAATTGATTAAGAACAACAACACAAATAGCACGAAGTATCATTATTTGATGCTATATGTTTTGTTAAGCTGATGCTTAGCATCACAAAATAAACAAAAATACTCAGACACAAGCCGGGTCCAAAAAAATATATTCAGTTGATCTCCCTTCAAAGTTACAAACAAAGACACATGACAAATAAATCAACTACTTCTTTAAATTACTTTGAACTTTCTCCTTGACTTTAGGCATTTATGGTAGCTTCTTCGTCCTTAATTTGTAAAATGAGAATCCAAAGTCCAACCATCATATCACGTCTTTTTAGAAGGAGGTTAAGATGCGAAAGCGTCTCAATAGGCCGCCATAGTGTCGGTCAAAATGCCGTATTGTTGCATGGTGTTCATTCACAAGGCGTGTGATGACCACTGGCTCTTTGGTTCTGCTCATGCTTTCGATCAGGCAGAGTAGAGATACTTTAAAAGGCTCATATCAGCATCATCTCAGCCGAAAGATTTAAACTACTGGATATAGGTCATTTCCAAAGCTCCCCACAACAACCGGTTCTATGCCGTCCTCTTCTAGCAGTTTCCTGCGACCTCCACCAGATCGTCGGACCACCTTGTAGCGATGCCTACCAATGCTCCGTTTTCCAGTACGTGATGCGTGGCATGCTTATTTATAAATAACTAGCTGACCTAGCGAACTTCGTACCGCCATATTTACGTATCTGTCTCCGCTTCCAGATAATGGATAAAATAAAATAAAAGATGAGCAGATTTTTCTAAAACATCTTCTCGTATAATACTCGCGGGAGATCATAAAATCATTAGAGCCCTTTAGATAACAAATAAAAAAATATCTAGCATTACAATACTCGCTTGTGATGATGTGAAACATTTCAAATCTCACCATCTAGCGGCCTATATTAGCACCGGTTAACACAAAAAACGTGCGATTTCTGGGCTTCCAGCTGAATATTCCAGATCATTTTCACGTAATCTCTCAGTAAAAACTAAGTACCTACACATAAAAAAAATGAATTTAGCACCCATCAAAAAACTAAAAGAATTCAAAGTCATAAAATTTATTTACATTCACTTTAATCAATAGATAAAATTGAAAAAACAGCACGATTCGATATAGGTTTCTCACGAGTTTCTGTTATAACATTTTCTTTTTCTTCACATTTACTCATACTTACAGATTTATAAAGTAACATATTATTGCTAGGAAGTTTAGTACTACTACATTGATTTACATTAAGACCAAGTATTGAACATTTAGTTATAAGTTTGTCCAGAAATAAATTTAGGGGTAAGAGTTCTGTTTTGATATATTGGACACATTGGGCAATTCTCATTTCAGGTGGATATTTATTTTTGCATGTAAAAGAATTACTTTTGATAGTGTTTCTGGATATGTCGCCTAATCTGGAAACCATTTTAGATAGTTTGATTTCATTTTGAATATTGATTTCAGTGTTTGTATCTTCCGCTAGTACCGAGTGTGTTGGAAAACTGTGTATTTTGCACGTGATAGCTTTAGACACTGTATTTCTCGATAATATTTGAGACGGTACTTGTAATTTCAAAGACATCATATGGGGTACACTCAAGGTGCGCTTAGATTCAGGTCTACTTTTTTTTTTGGCAGCAACGTCTAGATTTATACAGTATGGATGAACCGCATATAAGGTGTCTGTGTTTGTGTTTTTGTCGCATACTAATATTTCTACATTGTCGGTATAAAATTGCCGCGATGTTGACTTAGTAGTACCTGCAAAACCAATTAGAATAAGCTTATTAATATTGGATGTTACTTGCCAAAATTGGGTCAATTAAGAACAAAATTACCTTTCTTTGCAACTTTCTCTTCGGTTTCTTTAATTGACAAATCTTTTAAATCTAAAGTTTCGTAAGTTGCAGTACCACTTTGAGTTACATCGTTAACATCATCCAAAAACTTTCCAATAAAATAATTTTTTTTCAACGTATTCGGTGGCGTTTTATCGAATATAAACGTATCACTTATTATCCTTGACACATCTCCTGATGCCAAGTCATATTTTGATTGAGAAGTAGACAGTAATAGGTCAACACATGAATAATAGGTTTTCATAGTTTCATTATCTTTTTCTGATGTTGTATTCTGTTTTCTAACTATTATTTTATATGTCATAGGTACGATATATTCTAAATAGTTACTTTCCTTTTTCCATGTCAGTTTATTAAAATTCTGAATTTGTGACACTTCTGGTACAATTTCCAAACAACATTTTGAATTATATTTCTCAGATTGTTTTAAAAGTGGTGTAAACTTTATTTTTAAATATGCAGTGTCCATTTATAGCAAATCGATCTAAAAAAAATAATAAAATAAATAAAACTCCAGGATAAGGTCTTAAATGCGCTGGCAATGGTAAGAGGCACCGCCAAAATCGTCTCGTCATATGACATCTACCAGATTTCTTTTACGCTGTCTTGATTGGATCCACTGCAGAGCGCTCCAAACTCCCGAAAGGTACTCGTTAAGACATTTTGAGACGAAGATGGCGTCTTTAACAGGACCCAGTGGCTCCCTATAGCGACGATTGTGATTTCCTTCCATGGGTAAACCCGAGTCATTAACAAAAGGTGTAAGGCACACCGATTCTCTTTAATCCACACACATTGTGCACAATAATTATTTGATTAATCACACACAAGGCCAGCTAAATAAAAACTAGACAGCCTTTACTGTAGTAATCAGATTGATTAACATTCCTATACTTATATTAGGGAACATAAACCTAATGTGAGTAAATTAAACCGATACACAAAGTAAGTGGTAACTCCGTGGGAGAGCCTTTGCTTTGGCATGAATGGGCCGGCTCGACCAAAGTGATACCACGGCCTCACAAAAACCAGTGTGAAATAGTGTTTGCGCTGTGTTTCACTGAGTGAGTGAGGATACCGGAGGCCCATACCCCAAACCCTCTCCCATCCCCCTAAGGCCGGGAACGCACTTGTGACGCCTCTGGTGTTGCAGGTGTCCATGGGCGGCGGTAATCGCCTATAGGTGTTTTTTATATGGTATACCATAAAAAATATTGCTAATCACATGATTATTTGTCCTGGGTAGGAATCGAACCTTCTACCAGTGCAGTCCAGATCAGTGGTTGAGCAGTCAAGATCACTATTCAATATACACTAGGTAAGTTAAAGACCAGACCTTTCCCTGCATAGACCAATCGATTGACTGAAATAGCCGATGCATAAATTTGTGCACGAAGACTAAATAATCAAACAAAATTTATGTGGATTTCATGAAATCTAAGCCCTTGTGAAGTAAGCCCTTTTAAATACTCTTGACTATTAAGACCTGTCTCTACAGAATTAATGAAATTTAAGAACTCACCTAAATTAGGAAATTTTCGAAATAAAACACATAATTTTAGATATCAAATAATAAACTAAAATTTGGAAACCACTAGTTGTAATATATTTTGTCTATGTCCGATGTTATGTCTATATGTTTAATTTTTTCAACTGACATTTTAAAAGGTCGTAAAAAGGTTAAATACCAAATATATTAGGAGATCGTTTTTGGGTTTTTCGAGAGAAGATGAGAAGATCCCCATTTCATCTCATACACATTTTTTTAACCGACTTCCAAAAAGGAGGAGGTTCTATGTTCCACTGTCTGTATTTTTTTTTTATGTATGTTCACCGATTACTCCGTCAGTTGTTTGTCAACCGATTTTGAATTTTTTTTTAGTATTCGAAAGGGTATGTTTCCGAGGTGGTCACATTGCCAGCATATTAGGATCTGATGATGGGATCCCAGGGAAATCGAGGGAAACCCTCATTTTTTTATAGGCACATACTATGTTTTTCGTATATTTTCTGAAGTAACACCGGTATTTGCGTCTGGTAGTCATCATTTTATGATGATGAGCTGATGATGTAAGGTACAACTCCTTACCGGTTAGGAGTTGGAGGGTAAATCTTTAAATATCATATGTATATATGTTACCTTTAGTCGTATTCTTTCAAATTATTTAGGAAAGCTGATGATGGAAGGTGGAAGGTACAACTCCTCAACGGTTAGGAGTTGGAGGATAATTCTTTCAATTTCATACGTTTCTAAAGACCTTCAGTCGTATACTTTCAAGTTATTTAGGTGAGCTGATAATAGAAGGTTAAACTTTTCAACAGTTAGGGATTAGAGGATGATTTTAATATTACACGTACGTATAGACCTTAATTTGTATTCTTGATGATGAAATTTGATGAAATAGTTCAACTTACTACTTACCTACGATTGTTTGCACTAAAAACTGAAAAATAAAAACTTTTTATAAAAAAAAAGCCGACTTCCAAAAAACATCCAACGAAAACTCTCTGCCAAAAAAACACTTAAAAGCATAAAATAAACTGGTTCTTCATAAATTGCCTATACCTAATTCTTTATTCATTTAAATAGTAGTATTATAATGTGTGCAAGGTGCCTAGAATCTGTTTGAAGTCGGTGCCAAGTGACTATCGCTTAGACTTTTGTAATTGTTCGTTTGTATTCTTTTTGGCTTAGCACCGACTTCAAACAGATTTTAGGTACCTAGCACACATTATAATACTACTATTTAAATGAATAAAGAATTAGGTATAGGCAATTTATGAAGAACCAGTTTATTTTACGCTTTTAAGTGTTTTTTTGGCAGAGAGGTGTCGTTGGATGTTTTTTGGAAGTCGGTTTTTTTATCATTAATTTCATCACGACGAAGACTTGAAGATTAAATACTTGACACTGGCAGAAATAACTGATTGGCTGGTTGCCATTTTATCAAAAGAAGAAGAAAAAAGAGGTATTGGGGTATGGGCCTCCGGTATCCTCACTCACTCCGTGAAACACAGCGCAGGCGCTGTTTCACACCGGTTTTCTGTGAGGCCGTGTTATCACTCCGGTCGAGCCGGCCCATGCATGCCGAAGCGTGGCTTTCCGCTGGTGGTGAGTCCGGGGTGGTTTTTAGTCGGTAAGAGTCTGACAGAGCCCTTCGCCCTTTCTTAATGGACGAAGGACATCCATGAGGATCTTTCATCCTGTTAACAAAAAAAGATAGTGGGAGGTCGATTTATTATATTTCCAACTTCTTCAGTTTACGTTTGACGTTGTTGGTTCCAAGTACCCGAGTTTTGTGATCTCTATGGTGTGGGAAATTATTATTATCCTTAACTACATGATTATAATATTATTCAAAAGGTAAAGCGTTGTTTGACTGAATTATATTTGATGGCCTAGTATTTTAAGGGATCTATTTATTCGAGTCTACGTGGCAAGAATAGACTGCATGTAACCTGCCTAAAAATATAATTGTTACAGAAAAAAAAAACTTCGTTTAAAAAACCGACTTCAAAAACTGAAAAGTATAAAATAACTTAATTTGTATGTGCTACCTATTCATAGGTTTGAATTCGGCGCCAAGCCAAATGTAATAGTAGGTACCACACTCGCTATATTTCGAGACGAACGTCAACGACGTCACCGACGCTTCGGTTGTATTGTCCTACGCGAAGAGAAGCTATCCCGCTCAAGGTCACGCGCGGCGAGTCCTACTATTACATTTTGGCTCGGCACCGACTTCAAACCTATGAATAGGTAGCACATACAAATTAAGTTATTTTATACTTTTCAGTTTTTGAAGTCGGTTTTTTAAACGAAGTTTTTCTTTTATTTTTCGCTTTGTAATCTTTCTCAAGTCTCTCATCATCATTTCACCTAAATAACTTGAAAGAATACGACTAAAGGTAACATACAACACACTGTATAGAATAATAAATAAATATTTCGGATATGATGTTTACAGAATATGAAAGCATGCAGACAATTGCCTTAACTTTATTGCAGGCGCTCACGTAAATTTGAGGTTTTCCTTCAATTTCCTTGGGATCCCATCATCAGATCCTGATATGATGGCCATGGGACCACAAGGGGAGCATACCCTTTCGAATACAAAAATAATTTTCAAAATCGGTCTACAATTGACGGAGTAATCAATGTACATACATAAAAAAAAACCAATGAAATTGAGAACCTCCTCCTTTTGGAAGTCGGTTAAAAATAGGTTAAATTTTGTTGAAACTAAGCTTTGAAATATAGATAATAACTAAAAAAAAAGAAACAAGTACCCGCTTAGCAGTACATAGCAGTACTGAAACAGTATCGGCATGAATGGGCCAGCTCGACCGGAGTGATACCACGGCCTCACAGAAAACCGGTGTGAAATAGTGCATGCGCTGTGTTTCACCGAGTGAGTGAGGATACCGGAGGCCCACACCCCAATCCCCTACCTCCCCCCACCTCCCCCCACCCATCCCCAAAAGGCCGGCAACGCACTTGTGATGCTTCTGGTGTTTCAGGTGTCCATGGGCGGCGGTAATCGCTTACCATCAGGCGATCCGTCTGCTCGTTTGCCCGCTTATTCCATAAAATAAAGTACTAACATTTTCATCTGTAAAAAAATGTATAAAACAAGATTTCACAATTAAACGACAACAGAGTTATTCTCATTTTAATTTCCAAAACTCTCGCTACTTTTTCAATTCTTAAATACATCACCATCAATTTCATAATTTACATATTTTTTACAAATTTTAATTTACGATATGCGACACCGAATTAATTATTGCTCTAATATTTTTTACAGCAAAACTTTTGAAGTAATCTTATACACATGATTATTTAAATACAAAATCAAAATATTATACAAATAAAACAAAAAAATCGATTATGTACGTTAAAAAACATAGAATGCTACCGTTCTGGTAGCGAGGTTGAGAGTTGAGATTTTACAAGAAAATAATCAATAATCACAGTTTTGTTATTTCTCAAAATATATTAAAACAAATACTTCTATCTCTTGCCTAAACATTTTACTATAATAATCATTTGACTTAAATTTACCAATTCATCGGCAGTTAATGTTGCATTATCCCCCACTCGGCCAGCGTGGGGACGTATGGCTTTAATATGGCTCCTGAGAGGAGACCCGAGCCCAGTAGTGGGACAATATGGGTTGTTCATGATGATATTATATACTTATAATGACCTTCAAGAGATTTAAATTGTAATAGCTACATATTATTTATATTAACCACAGTCTCGGACGTGGGTTTCTTATCCGTACTATAAATTACATCGATAACTCATAGCATTTAAATAACGAATAATTAAAAAATATAAATCACCATAAGTACAATAAAATAAAAAAATATAATGTTTAGTAGTTTTGGGACAAGTACAATATCGGATTTAAATTTAGGTATACATTTGAATGAATGAATCACTGTTTTTCTTGTCGCTGAATCTTTCAATGTTAGGTAGCCCACTTATCTCGAAAGGCTATGTAACATCATGTTAAGATGAATAAGAGAAAAAAAACTACTTTTGGGAGACGCAGATGAAATAGCGGAGGTTTACTACTAAATATTGAACATACGCATGTACTTGGTTTTACTTGAAAAGGGACAATATCGGTATAAAACTACCTAATACATACAATGTCAATACATGTTGACTAGATGAACAGCATTCATGAAGAAATACTGGAATTATATGAATTACCCTCAATTAGACCATCCATCCATACTTTAATCAGCTCAATATATATTCTTAACTAACTAACTACTCAAATATATATATCAAAACCAAAAACCAATGAACTATTACTAGAAACGTCAATTTACACACCTGTGTAATATAAACTAGGTATTCTCAATTAAATTCTATAGTGATCAAAATGATATTTATCAAACACCACGGTCTGGAGAAGTAGTGTTTTTATTCATTGCGTATATAAAAATAAATTACATGTATTTGTATAATAATTTACTTAAACATATTTTCAGAGAAACACTCCCACTACAGATGAAAATACTAATATTATATTTGATCATGGGTAAAAAGATCAATCCGGATGGAGAAAAAGCATCTTATTACAACGTTTCATTAGCATTATTAGCGATCCAATAGCTTCATAATCAGTTGTTTTTACTAAATAGCAGTGTGAGTTTTATTTTCTGAAATCGTCAATTCATTCGGAAAATTTATTTATTTACTGATATATTTTCAAAGATATCATTCGTAATTCTGTCTGTTTTCGATTTGGAGAGCACTTTCTTGAATTATAAAGTAATACTGACATGATCTTTAATAAGCGTTGAAATTTTAAAAAGACTACGACGTACTAAAACTGTTTATAAAGTGTAAATTGCATTACACAAAAAAAGGAATTCTCATTTCTGGAAATATTGTTGCCCATGAAAAATTAAATAAACAATGATAGAACGACGAACGATGGATAGATTAATTTAAGTTTCCGCTAACTTTTTATTGAGTTCTTTACTAAAGAATTAAGTGAAACTTGCTTTACAGTCTAAATCACTAGATCGTAGACCACCAAGTACATAATATACACACATCAAAAGTGTCTAGGGATCAACATATGTGCCTAGGGATCAACATATATTTTTGCAATAACTTTTCTCCTGATTGATATTAATTAAAATTTTCTTTAAGGATTCATCAAATAAAGTGTTTTCGTTTGTCACAGTAACGATAAACCAAGTCACCTTTGCATTAATAAAGAAATTTGCCATTTTCCTAATAAAGGGATTTTTGACATTTGAACCACTAACATTAAAGTTCGAAAAAAAGACTGAAATAACAGTTTTCTTTAAAATTTTATTAGGTAACTTAAACAATTTATAATCCGTGTTTCTACCGCGAACACTAACAACACAAGAACATCGGTTTGGCATACTCAAAATGAGTTCATCCAAACACGCTGTGGAATGGCCGCCCATGTTCGTTGCAACAACAAAAAAAGGTCTTCTTGCGACTGGATACCCTCCATATTCGGCAGAGCTCTTCTCTGTAGCATATCCCATGCATGCTCAATCGGGTTCAAGTCTGGCGACTGAGCAGGCCAGGGCCAAAGCCACATCTCAATCTCAGGAAATTCGCATAAAAATGCTTGATCCCTAGACACTTTTGATGTGTGTATTAAACCCGAGAAAAAGTATTACAAATATTGACTTTGTATAATTACGAACTCTCATTGAAAAGTGACATCGGTCGTCGTCGTTCTTCGTCGTCGTGTTTTAACTCAGACGAGCTTAGACACAATGGTGGTGATTCTGTTGTTGTCATCACTAAAATAAAATTCACAAAACATTGTTGTTGGATTATATACTTTAATCTCATCTACTTACAGTCCATT
This sequence comes from Diaphora mendica, assembly GCA_949125395.1. NCBI lineage: Eukaryota > Metazoa > Arthropoda > Insecta > Lepidoptera > Erebidae > Diaphora > Diaphora mendica. The sequence continues at coordinate 21,256,419 of OX421319.1, read as the reverse complement.
TTTCGATATCTCAAATCTCAGCTTTCACTATATTCAGCTTTCTTCTTCTTTTCTCTCTTTTCAGCCTATTGCCGTCATCTGCTGAACGAAGTCCTCCCCCAAAAAGCGCCAACCATCCTATATTTAGCTCAGTACCAACTAAAACTTGATCAGAGGTAAACGCTTGTTTATTAGTAAAAAAAAAGACGTGTGGCACTCGGGGACTGCCGCGGTAAAGCTATTGCATAGCATTTTTAACAACTGTGCAATTATAATTATTTTTTTATTTTATTTTGCCAGTTTCTCATTTAGTATGTCAGAATGAGGGTATCCGAATAATGCGAGGTAGTAATGGAGTCTATATAAAGCGGCGCGATCGGCAACAGGACACATTTTCTCTTCAGAACTCGCGACGACCATATCTCTTGATTGTGACATGAGTCGTAGTAGTTTTCTATTATTTGATTTGTGATTTATTTCATCTCTGTGTTTTATATCGTGTGTACGAGGCGGTATTCACCAGTGGGGGAATTACTAGCCTAGGTGGCGAATTCCACAGGACACCGCGGAGGAGTGAGCGTTGCCCCAACCCCTTCGTGGGGGTTGCTGATGGTATTTAAGTTAATTCGTATCCGTTTAGTAGTGATTAGTGTTTGGCTATAGTCCAGATTGGCTGTATCTGTGATTCATGTTCTCTTGTTTTTATTCTCGCGTGCTTTCCGACAAATATTATTCAAAAAGTATTTAAATAATAGAGGGCGTTAGTGTACCTCGTAGTTGCGAAACAGCTCAACAGATGGCACCGGCCGGTTTTTATTTATACAGTATTTTGTTTTCTTTAAACATGTATACTTACGCACATGCGGTGAGAGTGGCATTATAAAGATATGATAGATACCTATACACCTACATACTTTCTCACAAACAGCTGCTTAAGCCGGACATACACATTCAAGTATACTTGCGCAAACCCAGACTGTTTTGTCTGTCTGTCTGACAGAGACAGACAGATTTCGGAGCAGCTCGTCTCGATCCGTGCGAGCTTCAGGTGTCAGGTTTTATTTTCGTTACGGAATTTCTTGATTGGGTCGCCGCGCTCTAAGCCCGTGATAAAAGCTATGCAATAGCTTAAAACTAAACTAAACTCTAAATGTAAAAACTATGAGTAAAAATTACGTAAGTAATTTAGTCGACATGTATTTAGACGACGTCTAAAGTCATACGTTACACGTTCTAAATGTTCAACACAAGAATAGCTAAAGAAAAATTATGGCCTAAGTTGAGTAATTTAACTAATTTTGGTTATGCCAAAGTAAATTTTACTTTTTCAAGTAATAAACGAGCATGTGTCTCTGATTAACGTTTATTTGGTATTGAACTAAAGACAGTGACAGATGAGATGTGAGATATTGAAAAATGGACTGTAAGCAGATGAGATTAAAGTATATAATCCAACATAAAATTTTAGTGAATTTTAGTTTAATGATGACAACAACAGCATCACCAGCAGTATAACTATTATTATAAGTTAAAATGTTCTATTAGATAAGGTACACTTATTTCCTAATATTTATAAGCGTATTTAGCATACAGATTTATATGTATGTCGTCTTATTAACTATTGACTAGACTTCTGAGATCATTTTGAAAGCCAATTTTTACTTTTACAACTAATTACACTACATTATCTAGGTACTATTGATGCAAAAAATGTTCCCTTGTTCAAATAATACATAAATATATATAAGCACTGAATTTGTTTTCATTTTTAGTATAAAAGTGTCATTACTCATAATTGTTATTACCGTGTCATATAAAATTAAGAATGTTTATTACGAAAATTTTGATTTTAATGCAAATTGTATTCATTATCACTGCAAATCCTTTAAACTATTTTATCATTGAGGTTCTTTGGTAAGTCATCACCTATCACTACATAATTACATAAAAGTACACTAGCTGCATATACATCTATACGCATACCTATATAATTTGGTACCTAATTGTATTACATTAGTTTTTCGAACTTCATTAAGCTAAAAACCATACGAAACTATTAATATTGCAATTATGTCCCACCTATGACACTTACGTATCAATTTTACATACAACCCTATCCTATCGAATTTGTAACTTCCATCGTGCTCTGATTTACCCTTTCGGGTAAATTCATTCTGTGCTTCATCCACATTTAGTTACACCGTTGTAATATAACTATTACTTAAAACAGTTATTTTTTACTATTAATACTGCCGAAAATAGGATATAATTGAAAATCAGTAAGTTGGAAATAGTAGTAGGTATAATGACTGACCTTATTGCTGCAATCCCTACTATTAAATATGGGGTGGCGCGGCGCCGGGAGCAGGCGCCGATGTTAATGCCAAAGTAACTGTGCGAAACTATCTGTCTGGACTTTCTGTTAGGTTTTTACGGTTAAACCGCTGAATAGATTTTAATCTTTGGCATGGCGATATTTGATTGAGGAAAGAAATAGACTACTTTTTACCAAAAAAGCGACATACGAAGTGGGCGGAGCCACGGACAAAACTAGTCTCTTAAACGTTTGTGTATTGGAGAGATAAGGATTACCTTTAGATCAAATCATTTAACTCATTTTAAAATATCAATCCATTTAAAATTACATTATATTTTAACGTTTTTTGTAACGATAATTTATTCAGTACTTTAAAATTGTAAGTTGCACTGATGTTTAGATATATTCCAATAGTATTTTTTGTAACTAAATTATTATTTTTATAACTAAATGTGGACTCAACATCAGACCTTACAACTAAACATCAAAATGTTCATTCGATGCGACAAATCAAACTTAACGTCTGAAGCACAGTGGTGAATGTGATAGAAATGCGAACTATGTAGTATTTTCTATTAAATAAATCTAATAATTATAGGTACGGAAATCTAAACTGATTGCATATAGGCTGTATCTACAATATTGGGTGAATTAATGGACAGTTGTCACTTTAAACTAAGTTCCTTCACTTTATTGCTCATTAAAGTCAGTCTACGACCGTTCTGACTTTATTTCGTCTTATAGTGTACTCTTAAAGAAAGTATAGCGCGTCACTTTATGTTAATTGAGTCATGGTTTATAAAACTTTTTGAAAGACAACCATCCATTACAAGGTGAAAATGTTTTCATATCATTTAAAAGACACTACGACAGCGTGCAACTACGCTTGAAACGTTAACGGTTGAAAAGTTACATCGTAAAAACATTATGATCTCGCCATCACTCGAATTCACATACTTATTATTATCCAACAGTGCCGAAACTAGCATTTTGCGTGCAAGGTGCAAGCTTCTGTGACTGGGTCCCCAGAAAATCACTATCAAATGTGCAATTTAAATATACATAGGTACATAAATAAATAAGGTTATTTTGCAATAAACATATCATTCCTAGCTTTCGAAGAACTAAAGAACTACTCAAATATTATGTCAAAAAAGGTACGTATTTTAGACTGCTGTTTCTGAAGTAATGTTTATTTCCATTTAGGGATTGCAATCCGGAAAACCGGATCCGGTAATCCGGCGGATCCGGCTTAAATATACGTCTACCGGATCCGGTACTATTACTCCGGATCCGGGAACCGGATCCAGTAAATGTATATTTTGGCAAAATAATCACGCTGTCACGAATGAAAGCACTTTAAGAGTATGCTGTTGACATTGCCTGTTCGTCTCGTGCCCGCAGGTTACAATTGCAGCTCTATTAAAAGTCGAGATGACACAAATAACACCATCTGTTTCTTAAGATCGTTGTTCCAAACCAATAGTTAATAAATAATATTTGTTTACAAGCTAAAGACTTCGAACACAAACATGACAGACATATAACTAGACATAAATTTTCCATGTTAAAACTTGAGTTGAAAAGCAATCAAAACGACAGCTTTCCATTTATCATCATATTAATTGACACTTGAAAAATCTACTTAGATGTCAGATCAATGAGTTCAAATATTACAATTACGAATTATTGATCTCAGTTAAGGTTAATCATTACTTTATGTTAAGTTAGTTTAATGATGTTGATTAATAGTATTGATCTCTGATAAATCTGTAAAAAGAAGACTGTGGCACCAGCTACGTTATGTAGGTAATAAAGCCATTATTATTTTACTTTTATCTTACTTAAAAATCAAGTTGACGTAACGCTGTTATCACTATAGAATTGGGGAAGATACTAATACCTGCAACACAGTCTTTACTAGCGCAGGTATTGGGGAATCCCATTATGTATTGACGGTATTTATTTCATTAAAAAATTATTATTATTTTTTGAAAATTTAAATCCTTTTAATTTTAGCTTGTGATTTTATTTGTTTTGGCGGTGAACGACAATAAGTTATCATAATAAAGTCGACTTCGTTTATAGCTATCGTTTTTTTCATTTCACTTCATTAACGGTTTATATTGAAACGCACAAGGAAATGAATTTATCTTGGTTAAATCAATCCGACCGGATCCGGTCGGATCCGGCCGGATTTAAGAAATTCGGTCCGGATCCGACCGTATTGAAAAGTGCACCAGATTGCAATCCCTATTTCCATTACTTTCATACAACTTATGATTTTAAATGATTGACTGCGATGCAGATCATACTGAAACTAATTCGATCATTTGTTTTTTATTTCTTGATACTTTTCTACTTTACACACTTTCACATGCCGTAATATAGGTACTTTGAGTCCACACGGCATGCGGTTTTATCATACTAATTGAATATAAAAATACTATTTTACATTCAATTTATTTTAATACAAACTACTTTCCACTCTATAAATTACAAATGACTAGATCCACTCATCCTTTATTCGCTTCTAAACTTATTTTTCTAAAGTTTACTTTCTAAAGTAAAATTAAATAAAGCGAAGTTATTCGGATTCTATTAAACATTATTTTCTTAGTACATTATTTTTACACATATACACACAATTTAAATTAAGTTTTTTTTTATCTAGCAGAACTACGACGCCTAAATTATCTGTGGGCAATTATATTTAACCAAATACGATTAGCAGTATATTAAGTTCCTATCTGCTAAATACATTTTATGTATTTTATGTACATCACAAAAATAGATAAAAGAAAAAACTACAAGATGGACAGTAATCAGCGCCTAATTTGAAAACGAAGCTAATTTTGGCAGTGCGTGTGCATTGTAGTTAGATTGTTGAATACAATGTAAACACAGCATTGATATTTCCAAACACAAAATAATGCCATTTTAATCTATATATATAAAAGCGAAATACCACTCACTTATTAATCACGAAATCTCAGAAACTATAACACCTACAAACTTGAAATTTAGCAGGTTGGTTTCTTATAGGGTGTAGACATCCGCTAAGAACGGATTTTACGAAACTCCACCCCTAAGGGGGTAAAACGGGGGTTGGACGTTTGTATGAAAGTCCTATGTTTTTGAAGTAAGAGACTTGAAATTTAAAACGTATACTCTATATACGGTGTGGAGGTGTACTAATAATGTATCTTTAGAAATCAACTTATTTTGGGATTAAAACGGGGGATGGTAGTTTGGACGCAAACGAGGTTGCTTGGGTCAGCTAGTATACAAATAAACTTGGACAACAAACAAGGAGTATTTTTAAAGGTAAATTTGTATAATCTACAAAAAAATGTCCTGAATCTGGATGTCTTCTGTTATATTTGTATTTTTGTATAGTTTACCGTGAAATTCATTTATAATATGATAGCTGTCTTCTATACTTATAATAAAAATGTAACAGGTCCAATTCTGTACATTAAAGATATTTTGAAATTTTTTTTGGAGGGCTCTCTATAATCGATACTGAAGCCAAAACTGTATTTTTTTCATTTTTGTCTGTCTGTCTGTCTGTCCGTCTGTCTGTCTGTCTGTATCTTGGCCGCGCATCACGCCGAAACTACTGAATGAATTCAAATGAAACTTGGCATGATTTGAGTTCATACTACGGGGTAGGACATAGGATACTTTTTATCCCGAAATTCACCACAGTTTTTTGGAGAGAGGGGATGAAAGTCAACATTTGTACTTGGTTGTAATTCAATAACACATAGTCCGATTTCATTCATTCGTTTTTTAATAGAAGGAAAAAAAAATAAAGATAACGGAAGAAGTCTTTTTTTTGTCCATGACTGCCTGTGGGAAGCTGAGGCAGATATGTTAATATGACGGTACGAAGTTCGCCGGGTCAGCTAGTTTTAAATAAAATAACTGTTAGCCGTTGTGAATAATTAACACAGCTAGAAATGGTATGCCAAATTATTGCCAGCTTCTTTTCATTATTTTTAGATATGTTATTCTTTGTATCAATAGACGCGACTTTTCATTCAGTGATTTTATTACAATTAAATTAATGAACTCTGATATTGACTGTACCGATGTTGTAATTTTTCTTTTTTTCATTATCTTTACTTTCTGTCTTTATTTGGTTATCTCGTTATAAACGGTAACAAATAAAAACCATTAAAACACTTAGTACAAGGCTTATTATCCTTGATTTTGCAGAACCAAAGCTCATAAATTTAATAAATATATTTTAAAAAATTGTAATCGAAACTAAAACAACAAACTCACGGTGCTTATAAATACTGACATTAATAAATGCTACAACATGATTTACTTCTTTCCATTCGACGTAATAAATAAGTCAAAACTTCAACATGATAGTATCGTCTTGAAAGACGCCCTTACCGCAGGCATCTGCATGAAATGCACTGATGGGCGTTGGCGGGGCTCAGGTACACAGTCCAGAATTATCCACTAAAGAACGGGCTAACACATCAGCTGCTGCAATATCACTCACTTTAGTTTCAAAATGACCTCTCACGTGGAACATGAACTCGGCTTTGCCACTGAATTCTTGCCTACACATTAGACAGAGATGGTGAGAATGGGTGTGGGGTCGTTCAGGCGCGTAGTGGTTGTGATTATGTGTAAAGTACGCTCCCCCTCCACCTCCTTCGTTCACAACTGTTGCGGTCGATACTGGTGCTGTTGCGATTCCATGACCGTTCAAGATCTGCTGGTTTTGATTGTGATGATGGAGTAGTTGTAGCTTTTCCTGATTGGATAAGTGAACTTTTTCTTGTTGCTGTAAATAATAATGAATGAGTAAGTACGAGTTCGGCTGATGTGCATATAACCCTGACACAGTTGTATGAATGAGACCCCTACCTTAGCAATATTTATTTACCTCACGTGCCTTCCCCTCTTTCTCACCGTTATTTTACAATGTACTCCTAATTTTCCCACCTTTAATTCCAAAATTGTGCTGACAGCAAAAATTCACCTACTATTTCGTACACAAATTTTGCTTAGGATCTCCGCAATTTTACGTTTCTACGGAATTATTCGACAAAAGGAACTTAAGAAGTTGAGCTCTAAATCTCTTAGATACTTCGCAAAATCACGTGTATATGTTACTGTAAAAATCCGAACTACGATAGGTCTTAAGATTTTCCAGTAAAATCTAAGATAAACCGATATTCGGGCTTTTACAGTGACATAATACACTGTATGTGACTTTACGAAGTTACTTTGATTTTCATAAATACTACATACAAGTTATTATATAATATTAAATTCAAAATTAAAAAAAAACCCTACTCAAGCACTTAATCGAGTAACCATAGGCCAATGATATTTTTGCAGACATTCTGTTATTCTTCCCTACTTTCACCCCATAACTTTTAAACGACTCAACCGATTTTCATGAAACATGTCTAAGAACACTCGCACGTAACTCACCTTTCATACAAAAAAAAAAAAAAATCGCTTTATCCGTTCGCGAGCTACGGTGCCACAGACAGACAGACAGACAAACAGACAGACACGTCAAACTTATAACACCGCTCTTTTTGCGTCGGAGGTTAAAAACAGAATGAAAAGAAGACTTTGTGAACTTAAATATATTACCTGATGTTGAGTCGCCTGTATCTTATCTTGCAACAACTTTGTGTCAGGTAGATGTGATTTTGCGTGAGCACTCCATTCGTCTCTAGTAGCAAAGAGTCGACCGCACAGCTCACATGACCAGGATACGACCATGCCTGCAGTTGCAGCCGCTACTGCCGCTGACGCTGCGCTTGTATGCACCAGGTTTGTATTCTGTATGATGTTTTAGATGAACATATAGAAGAAATTCCTTTTCTAAATGGATTTCTTGGAATAATATATAACAAGGCTATGGATATAACTGCGGCTATATACGTGTGCAAACAATGAATCGTATTGCCCTATTACATACAGAAAATTGTATGCGCATGGTTGTCTTTCATTACCTGTACGCTCAATAGATTATACCATTTTAGCATTTTTTTTAGATTTTAGTTAACCAGCCAACTGAAATTCATAGAAATTGGAGGCAATTTGGCTTTTAATATTATTGAGTTTTAAATTTATTACATACTTTTTGAACCCAACGCAATCAACCCCGATTGCAAAAAAAAACGAAAAAATAAATTATATTCAAAATATAGCCTATTATGTGGAGTAGATATTTATTCCTGAAAATAATAATATTTTTAGATAAAAATTTAAAAGCTACTAATTCCCATGTAAAGTGCGAAACAATAAAGATTTACAATGAACGAAAACATACATAAACAAAATATATATATTTCTAAACATATTGACAAGTAATAATATTAAAATCATCCTAAATATTAACAATTCATGCGTGATTATAAAATAAAACATGGAACAGGCTTGGTTATGTATGAGATGACAAAAACAGACTGCCATTAATTAGTTTACACATTATTAAAACTTTAAAGTTAACACATACTGACACGTAAATCTACTATAGTTAATACTTTCTAGAAGACGGCTACAACCATGCCTTGAAGTCTTAATCAAATTTACCGTAAAGCTGTGTCCAGGTACCTGGCAGACCTGAATCTGCTGCTGGTGTGAGTGTTGTTGCTGTTGCTGCTGTTGTTGTTGTTGTTGCTGCTGCTGTTGTTGCTGTTGCTGTGCCACTGCTGCTGCAGCTATCTCAGCCTGACTTGGTTTTGTATCCTCTTGCTTCGTTAGTTGTGGCTTTACGTCATCCAGTTTTAGCGCTGTGAAAATCAAAATGCAATTGCTAAAAACGAAACAGATAAGACGATTTGAACAAATTAAAGAATTGATGAAAAAATGAGGTGAAGTCGAGCGTCGATCATGTTAGTTTTGATGTAATTTTTTTGTAACTATAAAAATTGCATTAAAAAAGGTTTTGGTTATATTCAGTAAAATATGCAGGTTTCGTAAAAAAAATAATTTATGATTGTGATTTGTTTAATAGTGACTTGTAGACTTTTGTAAATTAGATTTTGTCAATTTTAAAGATAGTTCAAGAGAGTTAAATTAATTAATAACACTATTATACAATATTTTACGTTTATATGCAAGAACAGCCTTTCAATGGTATACAAGTTGGACAGGCTAAGTATTTGGTTTCAGTAAAGTAGACGAAAAAAATGAACTTAGTATAATTATCGATTCCATTTTTTTCCTACCGTCACGAACCCGTAACGGCAGTGATAAGATATGGTATCATTATGAACATCTATCATTACCATTACGAATCATACTCACGTGGTATTGTGATGGTTCTTTTACCTAGGGGAGCAATGTTCGAAGGCGTAATATGTTTCAGTTTGTTCATATGTAGCACTAGTTTGTCCCTACGCGCGAATGCTTTGTTACACACTTCGCAAACATACGGCTTTTCACCTGAGAACAATCACAAAGAAAGATTAATATTTTACAAGTGTATTTTGCGAGTAGAATTTTAACAAATTTTTCAAAAAAAAATTATTTATTAATCTAAGCCTCTCTTTCTATACAATTTTTTTTTTCAAATTTTATAAACTTATTTGTGAGTTTTATTAGTATGTATATCTTTTCAACCCGGTTGTTACCCTAGGGATTACGGCCACTACCCTCCAACTCTAACAGACCAAACCGTGCAAATAGGTACATACAATGTGAGATCACTTGGCACATGGTCCCAAACTGTGAAAGAAGAGAGAATATGGAAGGATTTGGAGGAGGCCTATACCCGAAAAGGTACTATAAAAGAAAAGAAACTAAACTAACTTAAAAAAAGATATTTGGGTGTCAATTTTATATTAGCGGTTGACTCCTGGTTACATCACAGCAGTCGAAACGCTTAAATCTGGTCTAAATGTCATTATGTAAGGTTAGTGTCGGTCCACATATAAAATGATTTAATGGTTTTGTTTATTTCTTCTGTGTTTAATAAGTGTTGGTATTTCGTACTTTACTTGATTTAAAAATATCACTGACCTGTGTGTATCCTCATATGTATCGTCAATTTGTCTTTGCGAGCTAATCCCTTTCCGCACACCGTGCATTCGAATGCTTTGCTTCCTGAAATGAAACAGACGCTTGCTTTAGAATGAACATTTAAAAAGCTTACACTTTACAGATAAACATTATCTCATATTATTATAAATCGGTCCTGATATGATTATATTCGTCTAAGTGACAAAGATCCTTAAACGATAGGTATACAAAAGAAAAATCTCTATGGGACACGGGTGACGTAGTAAAGTGATTTCATAAACTCAGTCATCTTTTGTTTCCGAATAAAAGAATTCCGGATAAATGAAAAAATAAAATAAAATAATGTCAAAAAGACCGGTAGAGATTTAAAACTTAAAATTCAAAGGTTTCAGCTGCATCAAATTAACTACCCTACATATAAAAACTGTGCACTCTGTGCAGAACGTATATGTATATTCCAACTGCTTGGTTTAAATGTCTTCTTACCTTCAGTGGTAGAACTGGTTGGTTTAATAGCCGGATGCTTTCGAACAGTAGAGCTCTGTAATGCTTTCAGTCGCGTTCCTGGATGCATCGACCCACCTTCCGCGTAGGGCTCCGTAAATGGTATCAAGTTCGGTCTTGGTATGTTATGTGTTACTTCTGGAGACCTAGCGCAAGAAATGATTTAAGAATAGATTAAAAAGTAACTTACTAATTATTCACATAAACTTTTCTCATGTATTAGATAGATACTCTACTGTTGAAAACTGTATGTAAATCCGTTTAGTACTTCGTATAAACGGATTAACTAAAATATCTAAACATTATCAAATGTTAGGATTCATCTGTAACCTTCCCTATAACTTAATATATGACAAATATTATCACTCTAATAAAGTTAAATTGTAAATATTAGCTTGCGTACATAGGTACTTATTGAGTACTCTTTTATTTATTTTTTACCGACTTCAAAAAAAGGAGGAGGTTCTCAATTCGACCGTATATATGTTTTTTTTATGTGTGTTCGCGGATAACTTCGTCGTTTATGAACCGATTTTGATGATTCTTTTTTTAATGGAAAGTAGATGTCCCGACGGTGGTACCATGACAAGGAAACTAGGATCTGATGATGGCATTCTAGAGAAATCGAGGGGAACCCTCATTTTTCAGGCATGTACTATGTTTTTTGTATATTTTCTAAAGCTACCTCGGTATTTGCGTCTGGTAGTCATCATTTAATGATGATGAGCTGATGATGAAAGGGAAACCTTAACGGTTAGAAGTTGGAGGATAAATCTTTAAATGTCATATGTATGTATGTTACCTTTAGTCGTATTTTTCAAGTTATTTAGGTAAGCTGATGATGGAAGGTACAACTCCTCAACGGTTAGGAGTTGGAGGATAATTCTTTCAATTTCATACGTATCTATATACCTTTAGTTGTTTACTTTTACGTTACTTAGGTGAGCTGATGTCACAGGCGCTATGATGACTAACCCCTTAATGTATTTTGCTTTAAGTAACTCGCCTGCTTCTATTTCATCACGACATTTAAGCTTGGACACGATTCCTATTGCCCCGTAGATCACGTTCTCGGTAACAGAAATCTTGCACCTCAACATAATTTTGGAAACTGAGCATGCTCAGTTTTAATACGTGTTCAAACCACTAAAGTTATTCGCATCAGCAGAAATTGTATGAAATAGTTCAAGTTACTGATAACCTATGATTGTTTGCACTAAAAATGGAAAAATAAAAACTTTTTATAAAAAAAAACCTACTTCCAAAATCCATCCAACGAAAACTCCCTGCCAAAAAACACTAAAAAGCGTAAAATAAACTGGCTCTTCATAAATTCTATTTGCCAATTTTTGTCTATACCTAATTCTTTATTCATTTAAATAGTAGTATTATTATGTGTGCGAGGTACCTAAAATCTGTATGAAGTCGGCGCCAAGCCAAAATGTAATAGGAGGTACCGCACTCGCCGCTGCCGGATAGCTAGCATAAAACAACCCAAGCGGGCAGACACGCGTGGGCTGACGCGATGTCGTTGATGGTCGTCTCTAAATATAGCGAGTGTGGTAACTACTATTACATTTGGCTTGGCGCCGACTTCAAACAGATTTTAGGTACCTAGCACACATAATAATACTATTATGTAAATTAATAAAGAATTAGGTATAGACAAGAATTGGACCATAGCAATTTATGAAGAGCCAGTTTATTTTACGCTTTTTAGTGTTTTTTGGCAGGGAGTTTTCGTTGGATAGTTTTTGGAAGTCGGTTCTTTTTTAAATATAATTTAACACTATTTCCCCTAGTGAGAAAAACTGAAATTATTGCTAATGTCTAAAAAGTTAAGAAAAGAAGACAATGTAGTGTGGATATGGACTGCGGACGTGGGAAATGTGTGAAAACAGGCAGCGGAAAAAGATTGGAATTTCCAATCCGTTCTTTAATGAATACGGTACTGTAGAAAAAATTGCCTTGGTGGCGCAGTGGTAGCGTATGCGAATGCTGTGCATGAGGTTTCGGGTTCGATTCCCGGGTCGGATCAAATGTTTGTATGATCTGTAAATATTTGTTTCGGAGTTTGGGAGCTTTCTATACAGGGTTACAGGGTAAGTCGACCTATTCCTGTTAAGGGCATATAGTTGACACCGTTTCTGACTGATTTCACTAAAAACACCCTATCCTAAATCTAAACGTTTTTGAGATACACACATCAAAAGTGTCTAGGGATCAACATATGTGTCTAGGGATCAACATATATTTTTGCAATAACTTTTCTCCTGATTGATATTAATTAAAATTTTCTTTAAGGATTCATCAAATAAAGTGTTTTCGTTTGTCACAGTAACGATAAACCAAGTCACCTTTGCATTAATCAAGAAATTTGCCATTTTCCTAATAAAAGGATTTTTGACATTTGAACCACTAACATTAAAGTTCGAAAAAAAGACTGAAATAACAGTTTTCTTTAAAATGTTATTAGGTAACTTAAACAATTAATAATCCGTGTTTCTACCGCGAACACTAACACAAGAACATCGGTTTGGCATACTCAAAATGAGTTCATCCAAATCACGCTGTGGAATGGCCGCCCATGTTCGTTGCAACAACAAAAAAAGGTCTTCTTGCGACTGGTTACCCTCCATATTCGGCAGAGCTCTTCTCTGTAGCATATCCCATGCATGCTCAATCGGGTTTCAAGTCTGGCGACTGAGCAGGCCAGGGCCAAAGCCACATCTCAATCTCAAGAAATCCGCATAAAAATGCTTGATCCCTAGACACTTTTGATGTGTGTATTTGAATTTAATTGTTTTTAAAAAAAATGCCCGATTTTCGACTGTCAGCTTAGATATTTTGAAATGTGTAGGTGTTATTATAATTATTATTTGATTTTTACATGTAAAATAAGATGCTTTATGACTTTAATGACCAATATTATACGTAATGTTAACACATAAGTTGTTGTAGACGATTTAATCTAAAAAATAAAAATAAAAATTTAGAACGTTTATTTTTCTTCCATTGATATCTAAAAAAAATATTATGGCGCCTGTTCTGCAGATGTGCTTAAAAATATCTATGTTTCATCAGCTATCCAACGAGGTATAACAGTCAAAATCGGGCATTTTTTGTAAAAACAATTAAATTCAAATATCTCAAAAACGTTTAGAGTTAGGATAGGGTATTTTTTGTGAAACTAGTTAGAAACGATGTCAACTACACGTCCTTAACGGGAATAGGTCGACTTACCCTGTAACCCTGTATATGTATGTATTTACAAAAAAAATAATAATATGTATTTACATCAGTTGTCTAGTACCCATAACACAAGCTCTGCTTAGCTTGGGACTAGATGGCGTTGTGTGTTAAAACGTCCGAAATATTTATTAATTTAATTACTGTACTGCAATTACTGTAAATTACTCACCAATTTCCAAGACTCTGTAATACACGAACGCCTCCTTCGAATCCCATACCAACATCATCAGGTACAGTAAAAGTGCTATCAGGACCACCGGTACTGGAACTAACTTGAGGTACTTTTATTGGAGAGTTGATGGTAGCATAATGGTGCTGCGTCGAACTTACAGTAGGAGGAGAAGGGTGACCAGGATGAGCATTGCCGTTTTGTGTTTGTTGCGGGAATATTATCTGATTTGATTTCTGAAGAAAAGAAAATATCCAATCAAAATCAATGGATCCCATGGTCAAAATCTCGTTGAAACTATTATACCTTTCCAGTATTTAAGTTTCAAAGTCTCCTAATACAGGCATTTCTCCTAATACAGGCATTTTTTTGCTTAAAAGGAGGGTCCAACTTCTATTGTACCTCATAGTATATTTGTTAACGAAAATAAACTATTTTGATTTTGAAGATCGAAATTTTAGCAGTCGTTAGCTAATGTTTCTATTTACATTATTTCACGTCTTTATGTTTGTACTTTTTTATTTAAGAAACTGAAATGATTTCAATGGTACCTCCATAACCATCGACCACTTAACTCCTCAAGCATTAGGCTGATTAATTTTTGCACAGCGTAGTGCCTTGAGCATACCTTAAATTTGTAAGTTAGATAGAGTTATATTTTATTCAATTCATAATTTATTAATATGTAATGGAAGTCAATTGGCATGAAAGGAATACGATTTAATAGGAAACCCAGAACTCACGGCAATGGTATCACGTGTTATACTTGGACTATTACTAGAGAAAAACGCAAACAATCTAGTAATGAATAGTTCTAACCAATATGACATGAAAAAGACATACCTGCATTTCTTGATGATGTCTTGACGTGTTATTGTTATTGGTACTTTGCTGCTGCTGTTGTTGTTGCTGCTGTTGTTGTTGTTGATGTTGTTGCTGTTGTTGTTGCTGCTGCTGTTGCTGTTGTTGTTGTTGCTGCTGGTAATACGATTATTTAAATTTATTTGTTTTATTTTTTGTCATGAAAATTAAGTGAGTGCAAAATCATTATCCTAATAAAGTAAATGTTATATATTATTTCCATTTATAAGTACCATTATGTGTTAAATGTTAAATGTAAACTGGGATTTAAAAAAAACACTAGTATGCACTCAGGTAGCGCTCAAAACGGATATAATGAAGTAAATAGTTGTCATCATATATTATGTACTTTGTGCTCTAGCTACTGTAGCTGCTATACCTACCTACTTACGATTAGTAATAGAAAAATATAACTGTAAAATGTTATGGAAAAATATACGGTAAAATATACTTTTGAAATAATTACTTGTTGTTGCTGCTGTTGTTGTTGCTGCTGTTGCTGTTGCTGCTGCTGTTGTTGTTGCTGCTGCTGCTGTTGTTGTTGCTGCTGTTGTTGTTGCTGTTGATGTTGTTGTTGTTGATGTGCTGCCTGATGTTGTTGCTGTTGTTGCGTCTCACGACGGGCAGCAGCTGCAGCTTGAGCCATATGTTGCTGAACAGCAACATGCGCCTCTAAGTAAGCTGTTTTTTGTGCTTCCGTCATTTTATCCATGTTGACTGTTCCATCCTGTTAAAAATAAGAGATAAATTGATTGGATAATACGACTAAACAGTTGTTATGTTTGTATATCAGTATGCTGTGCGTTGAGTAGGTATTCCCTTAAAGAAATTAAATTAATCAGTTCTTCGTGTCTAGTAGGAATTATTACCGCCTTCATTGAGTGTCTTTGATGCGGCCGGAGGGCCCGAGGGAGGGTCGCATTAGGGTGGCCACCCCCGCCAGTGCATTCACCCCGCAGAAAGTGAGAATGGCTCCCTTAGTTCCGCCGACTTTCATTCCGTAACATGATGTTTGAACACCCTATAGTTAATTGCTTGAATTCGGCACGCGTTCAGTTCAATGACCTCTGTTATGATCGAAACGGGGAAATGAATTTTACCTTCACGGATGCAGTAACTTTTTTCCATCTAGGACCTTATACAAGCAAGTAAAATGTCCAGCAGTGGACTATTAAAGATGACACTGTTGATAAAAAAATGAATACTTGCAAGCAAAAATAGTGAACAAATATATATACCAATAAATAAGATATTAAGAAGGTAGAATTTGGCTGATATACTATAAACAAATAAGAAACGATTCTCTAAAGTATTATATAAATCGCTAAGGAAAACGTAGAATGTTATCACTAGGCTCATTGGCAAAGTACAATATATTATGTTTTACTAATATTTCTGATCAATAAAAGAAACAATAAAGCAACACGTAGGTTATTGATGTCACTGGTTTGGAGCTTGGAGGTAATATCGACAATAATTCACATGCCCGGTACCTACTTGCTCTGTCGAGGTTAATGTAGCTACTCTCTGATATTATTAAGGTACGATAATAGAGTTTTTGTATTTGAAATTTTCTTAATTCGTAACATCTGCAAGAAAATAATTATATAATGTACCTATAGATTAGTATAATATAATAGTATTTCATATGAATCATCATCGATAATTACGATCAAACCCCATGCGTGTTAGTTTAGTAACAAAAAATAATTGATTGAAATAGATTTTCCGCGATACATGTAGAGGGATAATATCAAAATAATGATTTACAATTGTTTTATTGATTTAATAACGACCCGGCCCGGCTTTATACGGAAGTCTTTGAAATTCTCGCATTTCTCCTTCTTCTAAATTATGCATGTATCATGCCTAAATAAGAACCTTCTTCTTGAAGCACTCTATCTATTGCTGAAAGCTGCATTAAAATATATTGGTTAATAATATAATAATCATTCATCAGTCCACAATTCAACCAAGAAAACCACAAAAGCGCTAAATTTACAAGTTATAACATATCCTCAGGTACAGTGTGGCAATCAAATACTAAAGATTGAGGGAAACATCAATCTTTTTGTAGGAATTCAATAAAAACCTAATTATTATTATTATGTTTTATGACCAGGTTGCCTGTACAGTTGAACTATACAGGTAAACCGGAGCGTGTATGTTGCACAACTGTGCAGGTATGTCCTCTACTCAGCTGAAGCTTACCTACCTGACGAGTGTAATTGTGCAGGCAAACCCCTACCGTGCGTGGCTAGCTTAAGGTTCGTAGATAATAAATATATATTTTTTTAAAATTGTATGTCTAATAGAGAATAGACATACAAAAATTTACATCATTTGTTTTTATTCAGCATTAGGTAGGCTTTTACGTAACGTGAACTAACAATTGCTTTGACGCAATGGAATGCTGTCCCCTCAAGATAAGGGGAGAGAAACACGAATGGGGGCCGTGTAAGCCTCAGGGGGGTTATCACTCATGCACTGATTAAACACAAACTTACCTAAAGGAGGGTTTGCATATGGGGTTCCGCGATAGGGTGAAAATATTAGAAAATGAAATATAAATATGCTGACGAGAACTATAAAGTCAAAACTGTTTGATCCATCTAATATCAGATGTTAAGAACGGACATTAAGCAGAAAACGATGATATTATCGATCTGTAAATGAATGAAAATCTGAAATGGCAGCTAATTGTTTAAATAAATATCAAAAATTTCTACAACAATGGTGCTTTAAATTTACCAATCGTTACTTCTAGTTTTATAATTTTGAGTTTCAGTTTACAATTACCACGAATCAAACATTCATCAAACATTAAAATCTGAGATACCGTTTAGACTACAGAACCTGCCAAAGAAATATACAAACACATATAGACATTTACACGCTAGAAAAACACAACCCTCATGGCGCGGCCGGGTTAAAATGATTTTGATAAATGATTGTTAAAAAACTTTTTATAAATTACTTTACTTTTTTTATTTAATTGATGTATAAGTTACTTTGTAGCCGCTAAAATATTCTTTAAAATAAGGATGGTTACAAAAACATACTTTAAAAGCGCAATGTTAGTTCTTTTTTTGTAGTTACGTGAATTTATTTTGGATAGCGGCGCAGGTTAATATTTATGTATTGGTATAACAATAACTTTTGCCTGTAACTGCGCTTTTAAAATGTAAATTTTGACAATTAGTCTATATCAATATTATCTATAGCAATGTCCACATTACGATAAGCCACTTGTTGGAAAACTAATTCCTAATTTAAAATCATCTTGAAAAACAACACATTTATATCGTTCACACGAATTAAAACTTACCCCAAGATCCCACAGTTGACTGTAGTATGAACTTAATTGCATTACTATACTATACTAAACTATTAATAGCCTGTAAAATCACATTATTTTTTTAATAAACAAAACATCACGAATCAAAAATGTTACTACATCGAGTCAAAGTACTAGGGTAGCATAGCGTAATAGGAGGTCGTTTGAACCCAAGGGCGAATCGCGGTATTGGGCTCGTCTCGCGAGGCGGGTGCCCTCCGACGTTACTATGCACTAAGTGGTAAGTGCAAGTCAACCGCTGGCGAGCTTGCAAGTCTCATCGATCGTCTACACTTTCCTCTTCACGTCGCACCTGGCTCAGAAGGGACGCAGACGTAGGTAAATTATTTAAACAATAAAGTTTTCGAATAAGGGTAGATATGGCATGATTTAGAGAGTTTAGAGATGTACAACTCTTTGTGACAGAAGACACAATAGATTTGATTTTACACTTTTTTGATGATGCCAGGGGTTCGATTCTCATCTATCTAAGTATATACTCGTTCGTATATAAAACAGGAATGTGACTGACTGACATACCCAGAGATCAACGCACAGCACAAACCGCTGAAGCAAGAATCCTGAAATTTTGCATGTAGTTTCTTTATATAACGTAAGTGAGCACTAAGAAAGGAATTTTTGAAATATCACCCCTAAGGGGGTAAATAAGGGGATGAAAGTCTGCATGAGCGAAGCCGCGTGTAAAAGCTAGTCCAAGATAAACATTGTGTAATAAGCGTCATTTTTTCTGTATGTGGTTGCATGTGATCTGTATGTATGTATTTAGAAATATGCAAGTATGTTTATCAGCAGGTCGATTACCGATTAGCATGATACAGGATATGGTTGGGCCGGCTCAACCGGAGTGATCCCACATGCGCATCCGCTTGCGCTGTGTTTCACCGAGTGAGTGAGGATACTGGAGGCCCATATCTCAACCCTTCCCCCCATCCCCCCTTCATTCCCCAAAGACCGGCAATGCACTTGTGACGTCTATGGTGTTACGGGTGTCCGTGGGCGGTGGTAATCACTTACCATCAGGCGATACGTAACACACGTTTGCCCATAAAAAAAAGAAACAACATTTCATTTACTCCGAGTAATAAAAAAAAGCTATTTAAATTATGAACACATTTTTGCTTAAATTCAAAGCAACCTCGATTTAAATAACTTATCTTGCTTACAGCGCACTTCAGTGTCGTAACTTTTAATACTTTTATGATGCT
Source organism: Diaphora mendica (assembly GCA_949125395.1). Classification (NCBI taxonomy): domain Eukaryota; kingdom Metazoa; phylum Arthropoda; class Insecta; order Lepidoptera; family Erebidae; genus Diaphora; species Diaphora mendica. The sequence continues at coordinate 21,236,761 of OX421319.1, read as the reverse complement.
AACCTAAAATTCCGTTCGGTTTTATCGTTACTTTCATGGCAAAATTTGATGCCTCAGGTACTAAAAGTAAGAGACTATAGGTGCTCTATATTACTCAGCTACCTAGTTTACTCTAGATATAGTCGTACCAGATACGGTACTCTGAACCTAGTAACTATTTTTGCTTTTTTTCTGGAATATCTTGAACTGACGTGTTGAAAGATGAAAATTTGGCCAGAGTCTATCTAAGTGTACCAGAGAAATACATCAGAAAGAGGCCGAATTACTATAATGCACCACACTTATACGCTTCGTTGTTGATTTTAAAACTTCGACTTCTTTAGATTCTTTGCATCATTCTCTACTCCACACTCTGTTCTGATAAAGTTGCTCCAGTATTTTTTCATCTTTAGGAAATCTGTTAATTTGAAATTACCGATGACGAATGATATCAAAGCAGCCATGTAATTCTGTAACCTACAGAATAGGCTATGGCAAGGAAGTATACTTATCCTACTAGTTCATACTAATCGAACGTAACGTTAAAAACCGATCTCAGTGAAGAGTGCATTGAAGGTCTTACAACGATTCCGCAGACAATAGGAGGACATCCTCACTTTTTCCTATAAGCCAAATAAAATGAAAAATGCTATTGTTCGCATTTTTCATTTTAATATTCGGAAATAGTGATTAGTACATACTTTTTATATTTTATAATGTTTTTAGTTTTAGTATAAATACTAAATGATTGTAATTTTTTTAAATATTATTGTTAACGACTTAAGCCGGGTCTCCTGCGACACTGTTTTATGTTTTTAAACACCAAACGTCAAATATTTATCAAAATATTTGCCTGGCCTAACTGTTTTGTTAATTTTAACAAGCAAACATGTTATCCAAAGCGGACTGAAAACATCCCAGCGTATACTTCTCGTATTAATTAATACTTATGTTATTCATATTCATACTATAAATTAAGTAAGTAAGTGTACTATAAGTCATTTTGTCGAGTAGATAAAAGATTTTTGCTTTTCGTGTAATCGTGTTTGATGTTCTTTAAAAGTCCGTTTCCTGCGACTTTTTGCTAACATGTTTAGTTAACAAGTTTTGTTAATTGTAGCCGCAGGAGACACGCCTTTATAATCAATTAAAGAAAAGGTGTAAAATTTATTATTATTAACATAAATTCAATAGATAAGAAGGTATTTAAAATGTAAATATTTCTAATTCTGTGCATTTTTTAAAGCAAATTAAATTTTGAAATGCTTAAAGTTTGTGAACAAGAGCAGAACAAGTATCAGAATTTTAAAACAATATTTGCTACAAGTTTAACAAGAATGTGGAAACGTTTACAACAAGTTACAGTCTTAAAGTGTGTTCGGAGACTTGTTATGGAACGTTTAAAAGTCTTTACAATAAAAATTCAAGTTAAATTGGTTCACGAAACAATGAATTACGTTACATCCTACTAATATTATAAACGCGAAAGTTTGTAAGTATGGATGGATGGATGTTTGTTACTCTTTCACGCAAAAACTACTGAACGGATTTGGATGAAACTTTACAGTAACATAGCTTATACATCAGAATAACACAAAGGCTACTATTTGCCGGGATAACCGATAACCGTATATGTCGGTTAGACTAACTAGTCGGTAACTAGTAATAGATAAACTTATTTCGAGTTTTGGTTTGATCACTTATTTGCTTTACATGCATTATTTTACACGCTTATTTACCACACCTAACACTGCAAAGTAAAATTGAAAATATAAGGGCAAGACCAAGTTGACATTCTACAAACGTACATTTTATTAGAAAATGAACAAATCCAATAGAATTGCATCAAGTCAACGCTAAGTCACGTAGTCAAATCAAAATATTAGCCAATAATGCAAGAGAATAGAGATTTCAGTAATTGCAGAAAGAAAATCGACTCAAAATACTTGCATTTTGATTAAGTAGGCACATTTTTTTTTTTTATGTTTGGCCCGCCAAAATGACTCTACTCTGCCTGATGGAAAACATAAGCAGAATCCAAGAGTGGTGGTCACCATACTCATTGCGAATGCAGACAATGCAGTATGGCGACCCACACTATGGCGACCTAGTGATGCTGCTGCATCTTTTAGTCTAGTCAACAAGTATGGAACTTGTTGACTAGACTAATTGGGCTAGACATGCCTACTATAACATGTGATGAGTAACGATCGCCGCCTACAATAACAAATACACATGAACGATGTGTGCCTTTAAGTTCCCTCCTTCCACTAAAATAATAATATACTACAAAACTGCTACTACTACCTACAAAAATGAGGCATATTAGGTTCTATGTATGGTCATGGCCCGCCGTGCCAGCATGACTCTCCAACGTCCGGCTATTGTATCCAACCGATTCACTTTTCTAATAAATTGGTATTTGTAAATTTAAGACATGTATACCCTACTACCCATGGATTTGTTTTAAACACTGATAAAATTAATCAGTGCAATCATAAAGCTTTCTACCTTCTGAAAACTTTTTTAGATATTTTTTTCGTCAAATCTCTTTGTTTCCTACTTACGTCTCGTAGAAAATTCACTGATAATAGTTAAGTTACGCCATTCGTTGTGGTTTACTAACTTAAACTGGTTGATTTCAAAAGAGACAACGTGTCGAATATCTAAGTGAAACTTATTTAGAGCAGCATGTGAAATATCATTAGGTAGGTATTTAGAAAACACAATCTTTCTCGGCTCGGCTCTCGGCTATGATGAGGCCGTCAATAAGTCGGACTATCAGTCGCTTAGAACTTGGCTCAACATACTGGTACAATCTACATTTTAAGATGAACATTTATCTTTATCTCTGAACGTTTGTAATATCAAAATTAGAAGGGTATTATTTTCAAGGAGAAATCAAATTATTATGAATGGTTGAATCACATAAGATAAACACGACTATAATCTTTCGGTTAAATAGTTAACTCGTCACTGTGCCATTACCTCTTGCTGTAGTTATGGAGATTTCAGCCGTTTCATAGCCACCATGTGATGTGGGGAAGGCTTGAACCGTTTCAGTGCAAGTGGTGTTCAGGGTAGCGGGTGCGGTCCCCAGCGGGTGTTACGGGTGAAGGGAGGCCGTAGTAGGAATATCCTTCACCTCCCGCGCTAGGTCAGGGTTAACGGTACCCCCGAGCTCGGGTGACGGAGCCACCTTCGACCTTGGATGCGATGCGTACGGTAATGCATTTCATACATATATGCTGCACATAGCATATAGTTGTGTGTGTGGGCTATGACGTCACAACACTCTGTTGGCAGTTAGATGTAGTGATGTACATTATATGCCTCCGTTTAATTTAACTACAGAAATGATCTAATAATGGAATATGTAGAGTATTAATATTCACAAACAAAGCCCATCCGTACAACAGTTCAAGATATAATCTGTTAGGGGCATATTCATACAAAGCATTAAACATACATAATCTGTTACGGCTAGATTTTCATGTAAGTAAATGATTAAACGGCGCGCATCGGAAAAACAAAATGTCTAATGGACATGCGTAACCAATTTCTGTGATGCCAACAGTCTTATGACGCATTAAATGTGCCAGAAACTCTTATAACTAATACCTTAAAGCATACAATTCATTAACCCGCCTTAGAACGTAGAAATGAAACAAACTCGTTCGGTAATAGTTCACAAAACGTCTTTATTAAGGTTCAAATTCAATGTTTGTACAATGTTTACCTTTGTCAATTCTGAGAAGGAAAATCTAGCATTAAAGTAAGGGGTGAAGGTTGACTTTCGCGTCAGAAACGATCGCGGGTGGTGGGTGGCAGTGGGTCGATACGAGTCGGGCGTTCACGATCGATAGAGAGGGGCACAACCCTGGTCCGGACACCGTGCATTGCCCGCCACATACCAGCACATTCGACAACAATACATTTCATATCTAAGTGACTTAATTTATAAACAGATAATAGAGGCACATCTTATGACTTTAAGCTATTTGATAGCTTATGAAGTAAAAATAAAAGTTAAAATAAAGAAGCGCTCGTAATGAAAATGTAATCACAGACAAAAAAAAGATTTTACTTTATACTATAGCGTCTCACCGTCGTCATGTTGCTTTTTTCCCCTTTCCTATCTAAGAACATTTGGGTACCTAACCAAGACAAATCTAACGATATATTAATGAAATAAATCTGTGCAGCGATTTTGAAGATGCGAGGGAATTAAGAATATAACACACATAAAAGATACGTGTGAAAAACCTAACCCTTCTTTGACAGTCGGGTAAAATGTCAGAGCGAAAATACGAGTATGTTACCTGTTTAAACAAACAAAGAAAGTTGCAAATCGAAACAAACGTGATGTTGATGATATTTATATATTTGGACTCTATTTTGGAACACAAATCGATATTTTTATCTAATCAATGATCGATAACTCATTTTATACGTTATAGATATAGATAGATGATTTCGTGACCTTTTCATGAATCAGGGAGTTACTAAATACGAGTTGGCGTTATGATCTGTTTTAAAGGAAGTATGATCGTCAGTCCTACGGCTATTTATCACACGCCAGGGATTAATCAATAGGGAACGATGTCTTTACTCTTGAGTAACTATATATAGGTAGAATCCTTTAGTATCTTCTATAGGCGGTTGGTTTATTATCATTATTCTAGCATTAGGATGCCTTAGGATGGTCAGCGATCAGTTTCAATTTCAATGATAACCGAGAAGATAGATCTGTCGACGTTAAGTAGTCGTTAAACGTGATCAGTCCGTTTTATTCGTTTGCGATTTGGTGTATTCTGAAGATTGTCAAAGATTTCGTTACGTAACATTAGCTCATTTTACACTGGACTTTTAGTATAATTGTTATTTATTTAGTACAATGGAATTTTTTTAATCAAAGTAATTATACTAACATTGACAACATACCACGCTGGCCATAGACAACTCTGAAGGTTAAGAAAAAGCTTTATTGATTTGAAACAAACTAACAAACCTACAAATTTTGCAAATGTAATGAACATTAACAAGTTACTTATGTTCGTAAACACGAGATTTTTAGCTAAAAATCATACTATACCTACCTGAACTGTTATTTTCAATGTTATACCAATGAATAATGTAAATGCAAAAGCACCTGAATCTTGTTACAGGAAAAACTACAATTTTTTCCTAATATAAGTATGTGTACCCATATGAAAATATGAACATGGATTTGTGAATCTACTCAGACTTTCTGATTCAGAAAAATATTCATAAATATCAAACGAGAAATGTTGTTTTCGATGTCTGTCGTAATATAAGTAAGCATTTAAGAAAAATACACTCGGATTAAATTTAAAAGAAATAACAAGTACAAGAATCGGAGATAGTTGAAAAGAAATTGCAACAGGTTAATTTTAGATATTTCTTTTGGAAACTATTCGTTATAACTTCATAAGTCCTTCAAAAAATATATAAATTTTAACGAAGACACTGCTTACAGAGAATTCATCAACATCAACAACCCATAACGTCCCACTGCTGGGCTCGGGTCTCCTCTCAGGAAAGGGTTAAGGCCATACATCCCAACGCTGGCTGAGGGCGGATTGGGGACTGGCAAGACAACATTGTTGCTTACCACAGCCTCACAGGAAACCAGTGTAAAATAGTGCTTGCGCTGTGTTTCACCGAGTGAGTGAGGATACCGGAGGCCCATACCCCAACCCCTTCCCTTATCTCCCCCATCCCCCGCCTCCATCCCCCCCCCCCATCTCCCAAAGGCCGGCAACGCACTTGTGACGCCTCTGGTGTTGCAGGTGTCCATGGGCGGCGGTAATCGCTTACCATCAGGCGATACGTCTGCTCGTTTGCCTGCCTATTACATAAAAAAAGACCTTATTTTGCCTTTGAATGGATTTTTTTAAGCCGTCCAAAGGCCTCTAACTTAGCTTCACGACTATTATCCTATGATAACAACCGGGACCGACTGCTTAACGTGACCCCCGGAATCACGGGCACGCTCAAGGTATCATGCCACTAGCGGTCACCCACCCAGGAACTGACCGCGCCGTCGTTGCTTACCTTGCCGTTACAGTACAAATTGGCTATGAGCGCCTCATTAATTAAATTAAAACAGAAAATTACTTGAGTATAAAATTAAAATCTACTAGCTTTTGCTCGCGGCTCAGCCTGCGTATATGTCGGCTATTGGTGTAAAGAGTAGCCTATATTCTTCCTCAAGAGTCAAAGTACCCCCATGGTAAATTTCATTGAAATCGGTGAAGTGGTCTAGCCGTGAAAGCTTAACAGATAGACAAACAGAGTTACTTTGGAATTTATAATATTAGTATGGATTTGTTTCTGAATGATAGTCAAGGATAATGTTTCTGAACATGTAAAAGTATAATCAGGAAATACCGTTATTACGAAAACTTCAAAAGTTCGAACAACAAAGACACAAATATTTGTAGTAGGTAAACAACACCAGTAAGCCAAAAATAAGCTCTATATTGAACTTTATTAGATGAGACACACATTTATCAAATGATGTTGGAACTCAGCTCAAAGTTCTCCAATTGAAACGAGGTAGATTATTTTAAGCGATGTTGGCGAAAAAGATTATGTTCATGAAGTTGATGAGTGTATGACTGTGTAAAATAGGTGACAGAGGAGCTGCATTACCTAAGTCTAAATTTAGTAACTGATAACGTTAGCTTTAATTATGATTATCACGATAAGGAAAGTTATTCGTAATACAAAGATCTGGTTCTTTTCATATAATAGGTCTTTACCTATGAAATTGCCGTTTTGTATGCAATATGTGAAAGTAATTATTTTTCCAAACTTTTTTATTTCTGTTATTCGAAGTAATCACCCATGCAATCGACGCATCTTTGCCAACGCATTGGCAGTTTATTGATGCCCTTCTTGTAAAAATCAGCTGGACGGGAGGCAACAAACTCTTCAAAGGCATTTTGTACTGCCTCTCGGGAATTGAATTTTTTACCCACTAAAAAGTTGTCTAAATTTTGGAAAAAGTAATAGTCGGTAGGTGCAAGGTCTGGTGAGTATGGCGGATGAGGGAGAGCTTCCAACCCCAGCTCTTGCAGCTTGGAGACTGTCTGTTGCGCAGTATGGGGTCGCGCGTTGTCGTGAAGGAGCAGTGGGGACGACCGATTGACCAAAGCTGGTTGCAGATGTGCAAGCTTCTCCATCATTCTCTCCAGTTCTTCACAGTACACATCTGCATTAATGCTCATGCCATTTTGTAAAAAGCTGTGGTGAATCACACCCGCACTAGACTACCAAAAGTGACCATCACCTTTTTAGGGGTCATTTTTGGTTTAGGGCATTGCTTTGGTGCTGAATCAGGGTCTAACCAACTTGCTGAGCACTTTCGATTGTCGAACAGAATCCATTTTTCGTCGCACGTAACAATTCGTTTCAAAATTCCGTCATTTCTTTGCCTGTTGAGCAGCGCAAGGCAGGTCTCGACGCGTACGTTGCGCTGGCGATCGTTAAGGTCGTGGGGCACCCATTTATCAAGCTTTTTTACCTTGCCAATTTGTCGCAAATGGATTAATATTCTTTTGATGCTTACATTAAAAGCTGCTGCTAGCTCAGATGTAGATCGAGTTTCGTCAGCTTCCACAATCGCCTTTAATTCATTATTGTTAACCAAAGTCTCCGGAAGACCACGAGCTTCACTTTTCAAGTCAAAATTTCCAGAAGGGAACCGGGAAAACCAATAACGGGTTGTGCGTTCGTTTGTACAGTTCTCTCCGTAAACGTGTTTGATGTTACCTGCCGTTTGTGTCGCGTTGGTGCCACGACGGAACTCATATTCCATAATTACACGAATTTTTAAAGTATTCATTATGACGAAAAATGTTCAAATGTAATGAAAATACAACGTTAATCAAAAAACAAAAGACTGAGTTTGCAAATAGAATGTCATGGTTTTAAAAGAAAATTAATTTGAATTTAGAATACAGAGCCATTACAAACTTTTTTTTATTTGAAATGACCAGTACTGAAGAACGGCAATTTCATAGGTAAAGACCTAATATTATGTTTATGTCGTAAACATTGACGAAATTGAAAATTTTATCACAGATGGATGCCATGTGCCAAGTCGCCATGAGTTTCTAGTAGACCTATTGGGATAGTTAAGTGGGTAAACAAATGGTATAATTCGAAAGTCTAATAGGTAATTTCAAATCATATCATCAAACGTAAGTACTATTAGGGACGGGGACGAAGTTCAAGCTGGACGAAGTTAAGCGACCACGCCTTAAACCGTACCGTGCAATAACTATGCGTCATGTGTAACTTTCCGTGTTCAACATCAATAATACGGAACAGACGTCATATACACACATCAAAAGTGTCTAGGGATCAACATATGTGTCTAGGGATCAACATATATTTTTGCAATAACTTTTCTCCTGATTGATATTATTTAAAATTTTCTTTAAGGATTCATCAAATAAAGTGTTTTCGTTTGTCACAGTAACGATAAACCATGACTTGGTTTGCATTAATAAAGAAATTTGCCATTTTCCTAATAAAAGGATTTTTGACATTTGAACCACTAACATTAAAGTTCGAAAAAAAGACTGAAATAACAGTTTTCTTTAAAATTTTATTAGGTAACTTAAACAATTAATAATCCGTGTTTCTACCGCGAACACTAACACAAGAACATCGGTTTGGCATACTCAAAATGAGTTCATCCAAATCACGCTGTGGAATGGCCGCCCACGTTCGTTGCAACAACAAAAAAAGGTCTTCTTGCGACTGGATACCCTCCATATTCGGCAGAGCTCTTCTCTGTAGCATATCCCATGCATGCTCAATCGGGTTCAAGTCTGGCGACTGAGCAGGCCAGGGCCAAAGCCACATCTCAATCTGCATAAAAATGCTTGATCCCTAGACACTTTTGATGTGTGTATTTATGACACTGTCACGACAGGCCATGGCAAAAGGAAGTCTTACACTAGTATAAACAATAAGGTAATTGTTTATGCTTTCCCTTCTGTTCCCAGTGCAGAACAATTTGCTTTGCAAAATAATCTATACTGATAATATAAATTCGAAAGTAATTCTATCTGATACGCTTTCACGCCTAAATTGCTGCACCGATTTTAATGAAATTCGGCATGGAGATACTTTGATTTTTGAGAAAGGATTACAGGCCATTCTTTACCAGAATAACCTACATACACGCGGGTGGACAAGGGAGTATGTAAAATCAAAAGGTTGGAAAGAAAAATGTTGATGCCATAATATTTATCATAATATAAAAAAAATACAAAAGTTTTTGTTTAGTGAGAAAGCCTCCTGACCCTTAATTTTATTACTGTACGTGGTAATTGGAGATGATAAACTCTAAAGAGAAATATAATTGGTGAAAAGAGAAGAAAGTTTATTCATCCTGTAGTCATTATTATATTATAGTGATTTGTTTTTGGTTATTAGTTTGAAATCTTTCTAACTACGCCAAGACCAATTTTACAGGTTAACATTTTGTTTACTTATTTGTAACTTCCTGAGAGGATTTCATCTTGACGCGACGCTTAGAGCCATCTAGTATAAATCATAAGAATTAAGGAACATTTTCATGTTTACATAGTCATTCATTTGTTTTTTGATGTATTGTGTTTGTATGACAAAATAATAAACTAAGCTTGGGTCTAGATGGAGGCTAGTATCCGGTGCATTAAACAATAGATGCATCATGACATTGCCGCAGAAAGTCAAGTGCTAGAGTCCCTACTGATCTTTCAGATAGTAATTCATTCATTGATATTCAGAATTAGTTAGCTCCATGTTGTGTACATTGTTTATGTTTTAGAAGTAAAAAACAAAAACAAAATCGTAAAGTGGAAAACTTCAAACAGATGTTAGATTCCCACAAAAGGTCTTTACTTTCACCCACAAGCGGCTTTTTAAGGCTAAGAATAACACGTTCAAGGTTGTTTAAGATATTGTTGTTGTTATTGAAATGGAAAGAAATGAGTGCCAAATAAGATATACAATATATACATGATTTCGTTACGTTCGGCTACAGTAACAGGGTATTTTTTGAACAAGAAAAAGTTTGAGAAACTATAACCCGAATAAGTAAAAATATTGATAAAATGTATATAGCATATTTAACCCGGGCCATTATTATGAATGTATTAACACCTTATTCATTAAAATCGGATCAGCAGTTTAGGAGCTACGGTGGAACATACAAACATACGTAGAGTGCCAAAACTATTGCCCTACCTTTTGGCCTCGCCGTATTCGGGATAAAAGTAGATACATGCATTGTAGAAATCTTCAGTTTCATTGTTCTCAGTGAATAATTAAAATGATTTAGCGGTAATAACAAAAACTCATAAAGCCTGACTGAAGTGTTTTACCAGCTGTTTTAACGCCTAGTCTAGATATAGTCAAAATAGTAGGTTATAGTACTTACTTGAAAGTTAATAGTAGAGGTAACAATCTTCATGGACTCGGCATAGTTCCGAAGGACGGAGTCGGTACTAAGGCAGTTCTGCCGCCATTCGTACAGTTGTTCCAACCTCGTCACGCAACGCTCGCAGATCTTCTTTGGCAGGAAGTCATCTTTCGATATCTGCTGAATAGGATTAAAAAGTTAATTAAAAAATGGAATTATAATGAAAGAAACTACTATGGCAGATATTTTACCCTTTAGGGGTGGATTGATATATTATAGGACTCGCAAATTCATTTTTATAGTCTGTTTCATCTTGTAAAGAAAGAAAGAAAATGGAGAGCTTTGTAAATAAACCACTAATTGGTTTTAAATTTTGATATCTTAAGAATAATTTAAAGTAATATTTTTTTTTGCATTAAATTCAATTTAAACTAAATAATTAAAAAAAAAAACGTTTATTTGGAATTGTCAGAATGTCAAATAAAATTTGACCTTTATTTACGTTTTCGTGTCAGGGTTTTATTTGACAATTTGTCAAGTGGCATTCCCATCCCTATTTGCAATCTAAATACAATACTATTGCCTGATCACGCATGAACAAGGGATTTGCGGTAATCCCGAACGGTGACCTACTTGAGCCAAAGTCCGCGTGTGACTTACAGGGGTCAATGATCTGTACTTTCCTATAACCGCAAATGCGTTTTTAACTTAATAATCGTTAGACTCCATATCCAATAGGTAGAGATTGGTAGCAGAAAGAACAATTTCGCTAAGTACATACTGTATAATCTTGTATCAATTGAGAATTTCGGAGATATGATGTTGAGTTTTCGTCTACATATTTCACTATTGGTCTTGATATGAAATATTTCGGTACTTTTAAGATGTTTAGTCAAACTTTAAAAGATTATTTTGCGTTCTCGGTTTTATTTTACCATAATTTATTATTAAGTGAATTATCAATAGTGTATCAAAATTGGCAATGTAGAAGTCACAAAACTTAAATTAATTTAAAATTATACGTACAATCATCATGTGCCAGTGCCAATTTCATTAACCACTTTTTTATTCTTTAAAAATGTTATAAGGCTTTAATTATTTGACTAAAAAAACTCAACAGGTTTTGGTGATATTTCATTATTTTTTGTTGTGGCCGTAGCTGTGTCGTATCGCGCAGGCGTCTACGAGAGCTACGAGCGCCTGCTACGTAGCGGCATTATTGCACTTCTTAAAACCACACACCTGTTTACATTTTACGCAACCAAGCACTACACTATGCACTTTTAAATCACAATTGCATTTATTAGGTGAAACATTAGAGGAGACACAGACCGAGTAGATGTCAGAAATGTCAAGGACAAGAGCCCGATCACAAAGTACAAAGGAATGACTCACCATAGTGGGCAGGCAGGTCCTGAGTTTGAACAGGATCTGCCGCTGCTCCGATTCTTTATCGAAGATGTGGAGCCTGGGACCACTCTTCAGGGAGCACAACCGACACAGGTCGGTGAACGCCGTGAAGTTGAGGTCCTCGGGCTCGGTCATGGCGAAGCACCTGATGAGGAGGTCAAGGAGGCAAGAGTTGTCCATGTATACGGCGGTGGTTCTCGGGTGGCGGGAGACAGGGTCAACGCCGCGGCATGTCGCGGGTGCAGGCACGGGGAGGCGTCGCGCCGCCGCTGCGTCCGGGGGGCACTGGGGCCGCAGCGCGCGCCACCCGACCCCTCGCCCCCCCGGACCCCCGGCCCCCGCGCACGCAGTCCCCGCGCTCCAGGCCCTCCCCGCCCGAGGGGTGGCTCACGGAAAACGCTAGTTTTCCCACTTAACGGTGTCTGAGACTGAAGCTTGTTTGTCCATATGCAATTGATTTTATTGTTTGTTTCATGTTATGTCTAGATGGCTATGTGAGTCTGGAAACAAATTTGACTCATTTTGTTTGTGGTCTGTTACATTGCTCGTCGTCTGAACACATTAAAACGTATATTATAGAAACATTTTATAATTTTGTCAATTTTATAGTAAATCTATTAAGATAAACCACACATGTCAAGCATTCAAAATGAAAATTTGTCCTCCGAGTCTTGTACTGAGGATAAGACTTCAAAAATATGTAGATCACTCAATCTTAGTGATTATTTTATAAATTAGCAGAAGATTATAAATAAACTACAAGTAATTAGACTTGTTGTTGGAAAATATCAACTATCAGTATATCACAAAGAATTAAATATCAATATTTCACTAAACGAATTTGATTATTAAGAGTAAAACAAAATGATTGGAATTAATTCAATTGCTTTGGAACCCGTACAGTTTTCACAATTTGTATTTTTTTTCCATTATTAACCCCCGATGCAAAAAGAGGGGTGTAATAAGTTTGACGTGTCTGTCTGTCTGTCTGTGGCACCGTAGCTCGCGAACGGATGAAGCGATTTCAATTTAGTTTTTTTGTATGAAAGGTGAGTTACATGCGAGTGTTCTTAGACATGTTTCATGAAAATGGGTTGAGTCGTTTAAAAGTTATTTACTTTTTAAAGGGAACTCAGGTTATTATGTCGGGGGTTTTTTATCCTTAGATTATTAGATATTTGAATGGCTTGTTTTATTTTACTAACCAACATAATTTGAACTGTTATTGTATAAACTTTTGGCGCTTGAATCTAGAATTCCAATATAAAATCTGCCAAATATACTTCCATACGCACTACTCATTTAAAAATAATTTTCTTCAGATCCCGTTGTAGTGTTTGCTTGTGTTTCTTTTTAACAACATAAATGTTTTTTGAAATGTTTAAAACCTAGGTATAAGCAAATAGGCTTATTAGAATCTAGATAATAAAAAAGTTATCATACGTCAGTGTTATGTCATTATTGGATAACATTTTGCACTGATATTTCACAAACAAAGCATGTCTTCATCAAGTTCCGATGCTGAATTCCAGGGATACTCCGAAAGGACCCTGGCTATCATCAAGCCGGAGGCCTATGAGGACGCCGATGCTATTTTGGATGCAATAATAGACAATGGGTTTATAATTCTCACGGTAAGTGGGTACGTCGGTAATATCGTACTATTAAAAAATATAGGTAAGTCTAGTTTCATCAAAAGCCTTTAAAAATCCTCTGTTTAAGTTTACTGTCACATTTTTACCTGCAAAAAATTACACTATTTACGATTTATTGCTTAGACTTCTGTGAGTATACAATACATATATTTACTGTTTTCTAAGATTAAATAGGAGAGTCGCTTTAACAGCACCTTTAGATAGCTATAACAAGAAGTAGATGTTACCTGTATAGCTAAACTTTATCTGAATACGATATTAAACTGTTTAATAAACTCAAAGTGATTCTTTAAAAAAATATTAATTTCGATGACAATTATTATTTTATAAAAAAATATGAAAATAAACTTGTAAACAGAAGCGAATATAGTTTTTCACACTTTAGATACCTCATTCTAACCATGGAAAATCAATTCATTGTGATTTTGAGATAGCAGAGTGCTGCGTTGTTGCCGGTCAGTAGGGTCACCACACTTTAATTAAAACGGGTAGATAGTTTGACCGGATATCCACGAGCAGTATGATTGATCTTGTACTTTTGAGCAGTGACAGGCAAATCACCTCAGGCACCATCATCTCAGACGCTCCACAGTTGTTCCCCCTAAGGTCTCAACTACAACCGGTCGTGAGCTCTCCACATGTAACGACTTAAAAATAAGCTTGCCAAGAACTAATAAGCCGCAATAAGATTCATTATTTTATTGCAATGGTGTATTGTTAAGAATTTTTTTTTGAAGCAGCAAACTATCGCCTTTTTTTAAAGTTTTGACAGTCTAAGTATGTTGCATATTCCACCGTAGCGCCTAAACTACCGAACCCATTTTAATGAATGAAGTATCAATAGATTAGCAATGATGGTCCGGGTGACAAAATAATATTAAAAGTTTTCACGTAGTCTAGTATAGTATTTTAGTTTTTTTCCTGTGAAGTAAATAACTATACAATAATATACTTAAAAAAAACTACATTTGCAAAAGCTGCGGTTTATGCTAAAGCTAGAGTAATGTAATTTATGTAAATTGTATTAACGATCGTAAACTTCATTGTGGACATTAAGTCCCTTGTGATATTACCGACTCATAAAGTACAGATGATGCATTATACGCATGTGGGAGCGATATGTATAACTAGGGAGATATAACTGCAACATTCAAAAATAAATAAATAAACATCTCGGCGATCCTCGTAGAACTTGAGAGTGCTATGTCTGTAGCATTTGCTGAGTTATGTGTGCTCCAAAATAATAATGTCAATACAAATACGTAAATAGAATTGCCAGGTCAACAGATTTACGTTAACCAACGCTGTCAGAACTACAAATGTACCTACTTATTTGCGAACTATTCCAACAAATTTTACCAGTACATAACTTACCATCAGAATCATAAATTTTTAGCTAGATTTAAGTAACTCGGAACATTCCAGGTACACAATCAATTAAAAAGGAAAAACGCAAAACGTAATCGATCCACATTTTTTCCATATTGTCAAGATTTATTCATCCGTTAACTCAGAATCTAAAATATTTAATAAATATATGCTCGTATATTCCGACAGTCGCTATTCATAAAACATTGTCAAAAATATTTTTATCAATATTTAACGCAGTGACCACCCCTGACCAATCGAGAGGGCTGCCGCGTGCCGCAAGCGAAAGCAAGGGTTGTGATATGCAAAACTCATATCAGTGACGACAAGAGGGGCGCTCTCATTATTTCGCGTCACATGCAACCGTTGCAGAAATAGGGTTGTCACTTGTTGAATTTATTTATGTGAGAATTTTAAAAGATTTTTTGACAGATGCAATTTCAATTTTTGTATCACTAAAATAATAAACAATAAATATTTCGGACATCTAACACACAACGCCATCTAGTCCCAAGCTAAGCAGAGCTTGTGTTATGGGTACTAGACAACTGATACAAATACATATATACTTTTTTTTTTGTAAATACATACATATTATACATAGAAAACACCCAAACTCCGAAACAAATATCTGTAGATCATACAAACATTTGGTCCGACTCGGGAATCGAACCCGAGACCTCATGATCAGCAGTCGCACACGTCAACCGCGAGACCAACGAGGTAGTCAAATGGTGAACTAATATATTTTATGTCCACCGATGAGCTGATCTACATTGTAACCTGTCGAATTTTGGACCACCACCACACTATCTGTGTATGTTATTATATTAGAAAATAATTGTATCGCTGTTAGTTTTCAATAAATAAAGAAATCGTAAAACTAACTCTTTCAGAAAGGCGAAAATGAAAACGACAAATCTGTGATGCGAATAGGTTAAATATATCAAAAGTTCTACCTCACAAGACTTCTACAACACTCTAAGATTGACTAGTAGAGAATTCTTGGGCATTAAGTCCACCGATGTACAAAAGAGCATAAAGTTATAAATTTAATAAAAAGTAATTGAAAGTTATATGTGTGAAAGTGAATTTATTTTTTGTTTTTAAGCCCCACGCAACCATTTGACATAAAACGTTTCATACAACGTTACGTTATATCATTAACCGACTTCCAAAAGGAGGAGGTTCTCAATTTCATCGGTATTTTTTTTTTTTTTTTTTATGTATGTGCATCGATTACTCCGTCAATTGTGGACCTTTGTGAATCTTTTTGTATTCGAAAGGGTATGCTCCCCATGTGGTCCCATGGCCACCACATCAGGATCTGATGATGGGATCCCAAGGAAATCGACAGAAACCCTCAAATTTACGTGAGCGCCTGCAATGAAGTTAAGAGCAATTGTCTGCATTGCTTCATATTCTGTAGACATCAATAAATTTTACATGAAATGATGATGAGAGACTTGAGAACGACTAAAAAGTGAAAAATAAAAAAAAAACTTCGTTTAAAAAAACCGATTTCAAAAACTAAAAAGTATAAAATAACCTAATTTGTATGGGCTACCTATTCATAGGTTTGAAGTCGGGGCCAAGCCAAAATGTAATAGTAGGTACAGCACTCGCCACGCGTGACCTTGAGCGGGATAGCTGCTCTTCGCGTTGAACAAAACAACCGAAGCGTCGGTGACGTCGAAATATAGCGAGTGTGGTACCTACTATTACATTTGGCTTGGCCCCGACTTCAAACCTATGAATAGGTAGCCCATACAAGTTAGGTTATTTTATACTTTTTAGTTTTTGAAGTCGGTTTTTTTAAACGAAGTTTTATGAATTAATAACGTACCTCTATCATTATTACGTTTGTTTGGACAACCCTGTGTGAGTAGCAAATCTTCAAACGCCCTTCTCGACTATGCGAGCGACGGTCACTGCTGTTATCTATGAAAAACCATAGAAAAAAAACTAATTACGACTCCCTATTGACGTTTGGAGGGCTCTCCTTGCTTTTGCATATGATCGTTATTGTTTTGATAGGGTATGAGAATACTTTGTACAAGTATTTATTGCGATTGAGAATTTTAAGTAGATTCTTGCAATAAAAATATTTATAAGGTTTTTATGTGGTTATTTTCTATGGATTAGTGAGATATTTTTCTGTTAGCATTTCTACTATGTATATAAAAATAAATAAGTAAATAGATGGAATATTAATGTTTATATTTAAGGCTAATTACCTACTAATACTCGTATAAAAATTCACAAACCAAAGTATTATAGGCATTACCACTTTTAACAAGATGTTAAAAGTATTTTTGTGCTCATACTTCTGCCAATTGCAGGTAAATTTTCTTTTAACTATCATGTTTTATAGTTTCACATCACATCAAAACTAATGCCTTATTACTAAAAACATTGAAAACTAAAAGAAGTCTATTGAAAATAATTGCAGATAAAGCGTTATAAAACTTAAAACACAACTTTGCAATCAAACTTATTTAATATGCACATTGTAGTTTTGTGCTTCGATTTTCCGTAGCAACGTGCTTTATCTCCCCTCATGACATTTGATGTACCCCTTGTTCAAACTCTGTAGAATAATAATTTAAAACTAGATTTAAGTACTGAATAAAAATAACTACAGTTCCATAAATTATGGATAGGTAGATCATGCCTTTTCTCATATAGCGCAACAATTTTTATAACTTCAATAGTTTGGCACCACGTTTTTGTATGTAGATAATGTGCACGCGTACCTACATAGGTAAGTGATATATCTAGTAATACACAAATACAGTAACGACGTAGCTATTGTATCTTTTTAGACCCTAGACTTTAAAACAATAAGGCTACTGCTAAAAACTTCCAATCTTACGTCAAAAAATTAAAGCCTTTTCACTCGGCGTATTTTTAATGCGCCGATGACGTGTTGTGCAGTAACTTGTTTTATATGACATTCATACGCAGGTAGTAAACGTTTGCACAAGTTCATAAGGTTTGTGGCGGTATGTTCATGACCATAAGCGCACATTTCTATCGAGACAAATCTGAGTAGCTTTCCAATAAATTACAATTCCTTTACGGGCGACACAGCGCTGCCAAGAACTCACAGTGCGGTTAATGTACCTACGGGGTGAAACACCCTAAAACAATGTTATTTCATTTTGAACTTAATTTATCTGCGCAGAAGCGCCACGTTCGCATGTCACCTGAGCAGGCAGCAGAGCTCTACAAAGGCCACTACGGCAGTCATCATTTTCCTCACCTCGTAGCACACATGTCCAGTGGACCGTGCATTGCAATGGTGCTCGCTGCTACGAACTGCATACAAAAGTGGAACACGCTAATGGGACCAGCACGGTACACACATATTTATACTAATTTATATTTAATACTAGCTGAACCCCGCGGTGTTACCCGCGGTTATTGTCGTACCGCGGGAAACGCCGCGGGACAAAAGCGGTTATTTTAATATTACAAACAAACACTCCAATTTTTAACCGACTTCCAAAAAGGAGGAGGTTCTATGTTCCACTGTATGTATTTTTTTTATGTATCTTCAGCGATTACTCCGTCAACTGTGGACCGATATTAATTTTTTTTTTGTATTCGAAAGGGTATGCTCCCGAGGTGGTCCCATTGCCACCATATCAGGATCTGATGATGGGATCCCAGGAAAACCGAGAGAAACCCTCATTTTTTATAGGCACATACTATGTTTTTCGTATATTTTCTGAAGTTACACCGGTATTTGCATCTGGTAGTCATCATTTTATGATGATGAGCTGATGATGTAAGGTACAACTCCTTAACAATTAGGAGTTGGAGGATAAATCTTTAAATATCATGTGTATATATGTTACCTTTAGTGGTATTCTTTCAAATTATTTAGGTAAGCTGATGATGGAAGGTGGAAGGTACAACTCCTCAACCGTTAGGAGTTGGAGGATAATTCTTTCAATTTCATACGTATCTAAGGACCTCCAGGCGTATACTTTTAAGTTATTTAGGTGAGCTGATGATAGAAGGTTAAACTCTTCAACAGTTAGGGATTAGAGGATGATTTTAATATTACACGTACGTATAGACCTTAATTTGTATTCTTGATGATGAAATAGTTCAACTTATTACTTACCTACGATTGTTTGCACTAAAAACTGAAAAATAAAAACTTTTTATAAAAAAAAAACTGACTTCCAAAAAACATCCATGAAAACTCACTGCCAAAAAAACACTTAAAAGCGTAAAATAAACTGGTTCTTCATAAATTGCCTATACCTAATTCTTTATTCATTTAAATAGTAGTATTATAATGTGTGCTAGGTACCTAAAATCTGTTTGAAGTCAGCTATGCTAGCGGTGCTAAGCCAAAAAGAATACAAACGAACAATTACAAAAGTCTAAGCGATAGTCACTTGGCACCGACTTCAAACAGATCTTAGGTACCTAGCACACATTATAATACTACTATTTAAATGAATAAAGAATTAGGTATAGGCAATTTATGAAGAACCAGTTTATTTTACGCTTTTAAGTGTTTTTTTGGCAGAGAGTTTTCTTGGATGTTTTTTGGAAGTCGGTTTTTCTTTTTATATAATGTTTATTTGTACAGATGTATAGATTGCTATCATCCTCTTACCGAGGTCTGCGGCAACGTAAAAGTTCCTAAATGTATAATAAAAAAGGGATATTTAACATGTTTATTGCCGGACACTGTTGCAAAGCACCATAATCATCCGTTCGTTGTCTGACTATAATAACTTTAACCGTTTATAATAGGTAACTTATCACATGAAGGCTAAATCAAACGGAAGTTTGACTTAACTATGCACGAAATCGTATTTTTCTGGATAAATGAGTACAGATGGTAAAAAGAGGATTTGTTTTATTAGTTATATGAATTAGACATTTAGAGCTAGAAACAGTAAGCTAAGTAGAATTATTTTAAATATTATTTGTATTTTTAGAGTATTGGAGGCTCAAGCTTATTGGCCAGATAGTCTTCGTGCTTCCTATGGGCGACGTACAAAATATGGAGATTACTTCAACGGGTTGCATGGCAGCAAGAACCACGCGGAGTCTGTAAGGGAAATACACTTCTTTTTCCCTGATAGTAAGTTCCTGGTTTAATACATAGTTGTGGAAGCAAATTTAGGTATCCATGTAATTAGTGCTTAAAATAATTCGATTTGAGCATATGAAATTACAACACTTAGAGTTAGCAAATATTTGCAAAAACAAGTTTACCTACGGACAGATTGTATTTTAGTGACTTTTATTGAGTTGGCCTTATTACAG
This sequence comes from Diaphora mendica, assembly GCA_949125395.1. NCBI lineage: Eukaryota > Metazoa > Arthropoda > Insecta > Lepidoptera > Erebidae > Diaphora > Diaphora mendica. Next base: position 21,216,604 of record OX421319.1, on the reverse strand, counting down.
TGCTTTTTTTATTTCAAACATCAGTAGAATACAAAATAATAAAAGAAAAAGACATTAGAATTAGATTAACACATAAAATGGTCCTGAAAACTTAAGTGAAAGTTCTTGGCGTCACAAATACTGTCATTTATATTGTATATCCCTATTGCAAAAGTTTAACATAGATTATAGACCACAGTCAACTAAGAAATTTAAAAATAAAGCTATGCAGCTTCGTTATGCAATGCACCAGCAAAGTCAACTGAAGCGAATTCGTTGCCATTCCATAAATAGGAGAATCTGATTGCAAGGAAGCCAGTCTTAAAAACGCCTATATGTTTAGGTTTATATTCGAAAAACACATTATCTACCAAATATTAATAAATAAATACATTTTAATATTCGTCTACAGTGATAGTAGGACCTCTGCTACGCCACTGGCAAATAAAAGACTACATACAGAAATACATCACACCAACTTTGCTGCCAGCAGTGACTGCTTTAGCACACGAACGACCCGCAGAGCCCATACTATGGTTGGCAGAACATTTGAGGAGACACAACCCTAACGAGCCCGAACTCGCTCCTCAACCACCAGAGCAAAGGGAAGAAGCCCGATGTCACACGCCGGAGCCCTCCGAACAATCAGTCCCTTACAACAAAATCAAATGATTTTTTTGAGTTAACTAAATGTATAATGGGAGGACTATGTCCAACAGTGGACTATTAAAAGCTGAGATGTGATGTGAATTGTATAATTAAAAACTCTTCTTTATTAAAATATTTTTTGAATTTACGAGGTAATTTTCCTATTTACGTAGGTAATCTATACAAATAAATAAAATTGGAGTGTCTGTTTATAATATTATAATATCCGCTTTTTACTAAATGCATATGTATGTATACCGTGTATACATATACCAAAATAATACTTTTTACAACATATGTCAGTTTGTCTGTTTGTTCCGGCTAATCTCTGGAACGCTGGACCGAATATGACGGGACTTTCACTGGCAGATAGCTGATGATTTAAGGAGTAACTTAGGCTACTTTTTAGACTAGCTTTGACCCACGGCGTTGCCTGCGGTTAATGTTATACCGCGAGGCTCAGCTAGTTTATCTATAAATACATTATATATTTATGGATAAATTACACCCAATGTAGATAAAATGATTGTGCTCATCACACCATTATTCATCCTGGATGTGATCGGAGCCACGACTTTTATCTCAGCACTCGGGATCAATGACGAGGTAACAACAAACTACTAGCTGCGCTCGGTGGTGTCACTCGCAATAAGGAATATACATAAAAAAATATTTGTCTCAAATATTTTTTTCTAGATTCTTTATTGTCTTTACAATATACTTTATTCAGTGAATATTTAAACCTAAAAAATATTAAATAAAAAGTGAAAAATAAGGCAGGGAAATTCAAACTTACAAAACGCGGCACTATTGGTCGAAACGAAATGTGACGTCGATGGTCACTTCATCGAAATTATCGGCGTCGAAATTCATACTGTGTTAGTAGTGTTTGTGAGAAAAATTAACTTCTTCCATGATTTTTATAGCAAGTTAAAGTAACTGAAACACTGAATAGTAAACAAACACGAAATGACAATGACTTCATTGGCCGTGTCAAGTTTGAATAGCTCAAATTTAGTCAGTGTTATAAATTTCACTTTCAAAATTAGTTATGATCAGACTAAGAATTAAAAACATGCATATTCCCTATTGTCATTGTCCTTCCTCATTCTACGAGAACACTATTTTTTGGATGAAAGCGCAATGTGCCATTCCTATGATATTAAAGGTAGTAGAGTCACACTTATTTCAGCACAAACGGGCCGGATCAGTGCAACCCTCACAGAAGATCAACCCAAGATGACGTATTCGTGCTGTCGTGTTTCGTTGGTGAGTGCCAGCCGGAGGCTAAAGTATCACTAGACCGCCATGGTGTGGATCACCACTCAACATGCTGCATTGTCTGCATTCGCAGTAAGTATGGTGATCACCACTCTTGGATTCTGCTTATGCTTTCCACCAGGCAGAGTAGAGTCAATTTGGCAGACCTAAAAAAAACTGTGTGCCAAAATTCATCAAGATCCGTTTAGGCATTTTGCGTGTGAGTTACAAACTTGCTCATTCACAATATCAGTAAGATTTTACTGCCGCAAATTTGCTTTGCTTTTGCTTTTTAAAAAAGAAAACTCCCGCATTAGGAATATACATCCTGTGTCACGGGGGACTTTTACAAACATACATGAAACGGACACAAAGAACACCCAGATTAAGAACAACAATTTGTGGATCACACACACAAAGTGCTGTTCCATGTGGGATTTGAAACCACAACACTTGGCGCAGTAGGAAGCGGCGTGGCGACCGCTTAAACCACTAGGCCAACCGTGCAATTTACTTATACGACAAGGTATAAATAAAGGTCTCCTTCGCTATCAACACTGCATCAAATTAATAAAACAAGCATTTCTTTTTCCAGCTTTATTTATAGAAACAGTTTACAAATAAAATACAAATGACCTATCACAGGCTAGAACATGTTGGCTACAATATCGTTGCTACAGAACAATAGCGTACTACTATGTAATTATTTTTTATCTAGATGATAAATCGACAAGAAAACCAATCAATCTCTTTTTACAAACGAAAGGCTTACATTTAAAAACATGATATTTGCTTTAAAAGTCATTTAGACACGTCAGTAGAATTCATTGTTTTTCTAGAACAATCTTAGACAAATATTACGTATAACTTCATATCTAAATAATTTTTTTAAACAAATATTCGACTTGCGAGTTGATTTTACAACCTTTGATGTTTTTTTAAATCAATGAACTGCAGTGAAAGTGTCATGTTCAAATTTCATAATTTCTATTTGCAAAAACAGATATGAAATAAAAATATTGTGACTATTTTATCGAATAAGTACACTTCTTCGCGTCAATTATGGTTACAAAAATATTCCTTTTTTTTTTTAATATGCCAACTCCGCTTATTACTTTTCGCAATTGGCTACAGCTCAAACTTCACAACTATCAATAGTCACAATATCATAGTTAAAATAAATCAATCTTAACACTAAACAGATTTGGTAAAAAATCATGACTTAAGCAAAATAATAATTAATATAATAGGAGATTACAGATATCCTTACGGCCTGATTCCCACAGAGGCATCTGAAAATAAAATGAAGTGAAATCACTTACATTATTTAATCAATAGGATGTTGTTATCGAGTGCGGGTTGGGGACTGGCAAGACAACGTTGTGGCTACGTAATTTTGCAGTTGGATGTTTTTAAGTCGCCCAAAGGCCTCCAACTAAGCTTCACGACTATTATACTATGATAACAACCGTGACCGACTGCTTAACGTGACCTCCGAGTCACTAAGACACTCATGGTATCATGCCACCGGCGGTCACCCATCCAGGTACGGACCGCGCCGTCGTTGCTTAGCCTCGGTGATTGTTTCTAATCATTGAGTGCAACTGGGCTATAAGCGCGTCATCATCATCAACAGTATTTAATAGTCCACTGCTGGACGTAGGTTTTTCTTTGTAAATAGGCTTAGCTTACTATATCACGCTGATCAAAGTTTTCCTTCTCTTGGCAGTGTTGTTGCCCTGCAGAGCTTGTTCCTTTAGTTGGCTCCTACCTAAACCCACGCCATGGGATGAATAGGGATAATGACATTCCGTACTCTCCATCAATCATCACACAGACCGTTTAAAGTGGGAGAGCCACGCTTCGGCATGAATGGGCCGGCTCGGCCGGAGTGATATCATGGCTTCACAGAAAACCGGTGTGAAATAGCGCTTGCGCTGTGTTTCACCAATTGGGTGAGGATACCGGAGGCCCATACCCCAACCACTCCCCATACCCCTCCCCATCACCAAAGGCTGGCAACGCACTTGTGACGCCTCTGGTGTTGCAAGTGTCCATGGAGGGCGGTAATCGCTTACCATCAGGTGATACGTCTGCTCGTTTGCCCGCTTATATAAAAAGAAACACATAAATCTTTAATCTAGTGCAACAAATCATGTAATTTTTGCATAAAATCATTTATGAAAGTAGAAGACTGTTATTGCAAATTGCAGTTAGACGATTCTCTTTTCTTAACTATATCAAAAATCTAGTAAAAGTGACGTTCACATTTGAGTAAATTTAATAAATAGCTTTCCTTACGCATTTCTATATATATAGACGCCCAGCAACCGTTTCTTCCCGAAACTTCTATTCTACCCAAACATAGATATAGAAGAAATTATTGGCAATGTAGACCCATTAAAATACAGATTGTATTGCTATCATACCCCTTAATACTTTACTATCCAACAAGAAAGTATAGTTTCAAATGTATCTCGCGACTACTCACGCCTTAGACCCGCTTCTCACGGTACATATGCACGTAAGCCGCGTCCGATGTCGAGCAGAGTCCGATCTTCTGACACACTTCCTTGGTGCCGAACTCTTCGATGAGGTGGATTATGCTGTCGCCATAGATCTCCAACATTGTGTGACACTATTAGAAAAACATTCAAATTAATTAAATTAAAAAAATAAATACGATGTTCTCCTAGCCGGTTTCGGCCAAGGCGGCCAGTCTTAACAAAAACCAGACAACTGTGGAAGAGATATTAAATTAAAAAAAAAAATAACAAAATAAAACCGACTTCAAGAACTGGACCACATTGAAATGGGACCACACGGGAAGTACCAGCTTTCAGATAAAAAAAAATAATCAAAATCGGTTCACCCAGTGGAAAGTACTGAGGTAACAAACATAAAACAGTCGAATTGAGAATTGCCTCCTTTTTTGAAGTCGGTTAAAAAGACTACTTACTATACGGCATACGCACATATGGTGGACAGTACACGGTTTAGATTAATTGTAAATTTTCAGGAAACACCTCAAAAAAATTAGCTTCATGTCTCAGTATGTTTCACAATTATTAACTTTTTTACGTAGTCCTCTGATACTAGCAGTGTCATGACTTCATGCGGTATGAATGATGAAATAGCTTTTCTAAATAATTATATTTTTGTAGGTATATTAGACATTGTATTCAAAGATGTCGACAACATTAATTTTAATGAACTTTGCTGTTTTAATGAAATTTACTACATCTTGTAAGGTAGATAAATAATAAATCTATTACATCTCAGCATCTCTAAACGACCTTTCTACAAACATCGGTCTTAGATTACGTAGCTATTAGTTATTTAATTTGTTAGTAGTGCATGAGTATAGTCCATTCGCATAGATACTGTCGCCTTGATCGCGCCGCCGTCCCACGTGCGGCTTTTTGTCAAAGAAAAATCAAAGGCGCCGTCTGCGGCGTACACCCACGAGTAAGTATGATTTGACAGCTTACGTACGCCGAAGCAGTGTAGTGAATGGTTGTGTATGTGGACTCTTCTAACGTGTAAACTGAAAATGTTTTAATAAAGGCTAGGAAGATGTTTTTATTTTTCAAGTAATTTGTCTTTATTACCTAGTTGAGCACCAACTTGTATGAATTATTATAATTATAATTATTATGAATATATTCGTATTTCACAACAATAACCACAATTGCGTGGGTGTACTGACACTATCTAAACGAATGGACTATAATTTATAAAATCCATATTTCAATAAACATAATCGAATTTAGTGATACATCATTATAGCAACTGTCAATTTTTGGCAGAAAAGGTCTTTATGAGGTTAAAGTATGATCTGCAAATTTTTTTTTTGGAGTTTGGGTGTTTTCTATGTATAATATGTATGTATTTATATCAGTTGTTTAGTACCCATAATACAAGCTCTGCTTAGTTCGGGACTAGATGGCGTTGTGTGTTGGATGTTCGGAAATATTTATTTATTTAAACATTTTTTATTTCTTACCCTGGCATCATATTTAGCAGGTAACAGGTTACAGGACTTCTCTATAATGTGCACAATGTTTCGATCGACCTTCTCGTTGTTGAGCACTTTGCGAACAGCCATCACCACGGTCTCGCACACAGCACAGTCCAAGATGTTTTCTGAATGGGAAAATATTTATCGTTTTAAAGACATCAACAAATTATATACCACCGTGGGAGAGCCACGCTTCGGCATGAATGGGCCGGCTCGACCGGAGTGATACCACGGCCTCACAGAAAACCGGTGTGAAATAGTGCTTGCGCTGTGTTTCACCGAGTGAGTGTAGATACCAGAGGCCCATACCGAAATCCTTTCCCCCCCCCTCCCATCCTCAAAAGGCCGGCAACGCACTTGTGACGCTTCTGGTGTTGCAGGTGTCCATGGGCGGCGGTAACCGCTTACCATCAGGCGATACCTCTGTTCGTTTGCCCGCCTATTCCATATTTTTTTTTTATGTAATAAGGGGCAAACGAGCAGACGTATCACCTGATGGTAAGTGATTACCGCCGCCCATGGACACCTGCAACACCAGAGGCGTCACAAGTGCGTTGCCGGCCTTTTAAGGAGGAGTACGCTCTTCTCTTGAAGGTTTGAAGGTATTATATATATACTAGCTGATCCCGCAAACGTCGTTTTTGCCAAAAACAAATTGGGGTATAAAAAAATTAATGTTAGTCGATTCTCACACCTACCCGATATGCACACCAAATTTCATAAAAATCGGTCCAGCCGTTTCAGAGGAGTATGGTCACGAGAATTTTATATATAAGATAACAGAAAAAGCCTATCTCTAGCAGTGAACTAGTAACGAATGATAAACTGCCTCTGTGGCGCAGTGGTAGTGTATGTATGTATTTACAAAAAAAGAGTATATATGTATTTATATCAGTTGTCTAGTACCCATAACACAAGCTCTGCTTAGCTTGGGACTAGATGGCCTTGTGTGTTAAATGTCCGAAATATTTATTTATTATTTATTTATAATTAGGTGTAAGTATTTTTTTTTTTTTACCTTTAACTGCATCAAATTTGTTGGCATCGGTTGGTTTACAGAGCTTCAACTTGGTGCAGACCAGCTTAGGGTCGAGGTCATCAATGAGGAGCTTGATGACAATGTCGGCGTACTTATCGACGAATTGATCGCAATCCTGTCGAATTGATTTCGGCATCGACTTGCAAACACCATGGACCACTTTCTTAATCTCATCCTAGGAAAAAGTACATAAAATATCATATTGTAAGGGACATAATGTCACATCAATAATATTGTTAATCATGCATAAACTACGGCATTTAAATGTACTAATGCAAATCAAAGTACAGTTGCGTAAAAAATGCTTATTTAAAGTCTGTGCTCATTTAAAACTATGATAAAATAAATATCATTTAATTCTAAAGACATAACAGAACTATTCGTATTACCTGTTTGAACAAAAAGCACTAATAATCAATTAAAATTAATCACTATTTCTTTCTATAAAAAAAATAAACTAACAAATTTAAAGTATATGAATAACTAACAAAAGTTGTTGATAGAAAACAATTGAAATGGCTCCATCACCAACTTTTGTTACCTATCCTAATATATTTTGACTATTATAGCAAATTATAATAAAATAAAAAAAAGTCGATTACAACTACACAAAAAATAGATATAATACAAAATAAAATTTACAACGACACTGCCAAAGAGAAGATATTTAGTAATTACCGTTGTCTTATCGTTCAACTGTCAACAAAAAGAGAGTAATGTATTGTAAACGCCTCGAAAAAGTTTAATAGGAACTTTTAAATACCAGAATGCGTAAGAAAAGAGAAATATTCATTGACGGGTTTCTTAGTTCAGTGGTTGGTAACACTGACTACTAAACCGGAAACGTAGGTAACGCCGTGTTGTTGTTGTAAAAATAGCCTATGTTACTCCTTATATCATCAGCTATCTGCCAGTAAAAGTAACGACAACATAGGTCCAGTCGTTCCTGATATTAGCCGGAACAGACAGACAAAAATCTTAAAAAATGATTTTTTTAATGTAAATACTGGATACAGTTTCATATGCATTTAATCAAAAGCTGAACTAATTTGAGATTCCAACAGACGCGTTAATTTTATTTATTTGTTACCTCGTTATGTTTGTCCTTGATCTGTTCGTCGATCTCCTTGAGAATGAACTCGCACACCACGCACACCGTGGAGCCAGACAAGGGCGCCTTCACCTCGCGACCGTTCACTGTGTTGTCCAAGATCTCGTTCGTTTCTACAAAAACAATTGTATTTTAGTTAATAACTAGTTGCACCCTACAACACATCACTGTGTGCTCATTGCGATTGCCTTTATGAAAGATGAGGAGAAAAACTAGCACGAGAAATATATATAAAATTTTAACAAAATAAAAACCGACTTCAAGGTTCGACTCGATTTCTTTTGGATGCCATCATCAGATCTTAGTGTCCTTATCATGGTACCACCGTTGGGATATCTCCTTTCCATTAAAAAAAGAATCATCAAAATCGGTTCATAAACGACGAAGTTATCCCCGAACACACATAATAAAAAAAAAAAAATATACGGTCGAATTGAGAAACCTCCTCCTTTTTTGAAGTGTGGTTGTTTAAATTTTTTTAATTTTGAAGTCTGTTGGTGATAGAACCAAGGAGATGTCCAAAAACTGTATGGGCTTGTGCCCCAGACTATACGGAGATCAAATAAGTGGTATTTGATAGCTGAGATCTTCTAAAAAAAGAATTTAAAAGGTTCATGAAGCAAAGCAGATTCTGAAGAAGGTTATGAAGGTTAAAAAAAAATTATATCACTCCGACAACATCATTTTTTCCCAATATATTTTAAAGTTATACTGTCAGGTCTACTAAAAAGATTTTTTATGTGTGCTCATGTCAAAATATATACTACTGGCTCCACTCGTGTGGAAAGTCTATAAAAAGTAAATTTTGTCATTCTCTAACATTTTAAATCTCCAAAAACAAATATTTCATCAGTCCATTGTTGTTTACCCCACTTTGCGTCATGTTTTTATCATATGGCAAGTAAAATTATTTCAAAGTAAATTCAAGATGCAAGCATCGCTTAAAATCTTTTAGATATATGAATTTTTCTCCGAACTTGATACGGACTTTATACTCATGTTATGTCATGTTACTCAAAATACATCATTTATTTTATTTATTCAAAAAACTAAAACATGACCTCGGATTATTCTGGGGCAAAAAATAGACATCTCCTTTATATTTTTTTATTTATTTTTACATATGCGCCTGCCAAAGTGTCTATACTCTGCCTGGTGGAAAGCTTGAGCAGAATCCAAGAGTAGTGGTCGCCATATTCACTGCGAATGCAGACAAATAACAATGCAGCATGGTGACCCACACTATGGCGGCCTAGTGATGCTCCTGCATCATTGGGCCTTCTTCGGTCTCGCACTCACCAACGAAACACGACAGCATGAATGCTGTCATTTCAAGTTGATTTTCTGTACGAGGGTAGTGCCCTCTCAACTGTGCTTAAATCAGCGTGGCTCCACTACCTTGAAAACCTTCTATTCTAGCCATTCAAAAAAATGGCAATGACATACAAACTCAGAATGTTATTCAACTCACCAATATCCTGATTCTCTTTCACCAACATTGAAGTGGGAAGCAGAGAATGTTTCCTAAAGTTGTTCCTATCTCCTCTCAGGGATGGTTTCTCGTGGTACTTGTCAATGGGATCTTGTCTGATCACGAAGGGATGCTTGACTTCAGGAGTGCACAGTTTCAAGAACACGCAAATCTCTTGAGCGTCCATATCCGCGACGAGCATTTCGATGAGTTCCTGCGTGTACGTGTCCACGAAGCTGACGCACTGGGCACGCAGCTTCACGTTGAGATGCGTGCACAAGTTGTCAAGAGCTTCACGAATCCTTTCCTAGATTATTAAACAATATTAATAATCTTTTTTTTTTGGACATGTAACACAACGCCATCTAGTCCCACGCTAATCAGAGCTTGTGTTATGGGTACTAGACAACTGATACAAATACATATATACTTTTTTTTGTAAATAAATACATATTATACATAGAAAACACCCAAACTCCAAAAGAAATATTTGTAGATCATACAAACATTTGGTCCGACTCGGGAATCGAACCCGAGATCTCATGATCAGCAGTCGCACACCCCAACCGCGACACCAACGAGGCAGTCAGTCAGGAATTCAATAATTTGGAATGGTAAATAATATTACTATTATATGATAAAGATTAAAAAGATAGTCGGTAACTATTACTTATATTTGAAGTGCAAATTTTAAAACTTGTTTTTTTTTTTGTACTGTATTTATGACTATGCATGTATACGAATGTTGCCAGGTAAAAGTAGATAGAAAGGCACATATTGTATATTTGATTTAATAGTGTTCCCGAGTAATAGAGGAATAACATTGAATGAGAGCAAACCATCTTAGTAATTCTTATCTCTCATCTATCATATGTTATCTAGTTATCCTCAAAAGTCAGTTTTATAATACCTTATATACAGTAACTCTTATAATCATCACCATCAGCCTACTGCAGTCCACTTCTGGACATAGACATCTCTAATTGCGTTTGGAATGATTATGTTTAAAAATAAATACTAAAATTTAATACACATAATGGTTGAGGAAGTATAAGGTCTTATCACCTATTTAAGTACCTACTTAACGCAAAAAGCGATCTTCCAAGCAAACTAAGGATGGAGTATTTAGTACTCATGTTTAAGTTAAGAAACTAAACACATCGTTTTTTTATTTGATAGTTAAAAAAAATAACAAAATAATAACCGACTTCAAGGTTCGACTCGATTTCTCTAGGATGCCATCATCAGATCTTAGTGTCCTTATCATGGTACCAATGTTGGGATATCTCCTTTCCATTAAAAAGAGAATCATCAAAATCGGTCCATAAACGACGAAGTTATCCGCGAACACTCATAAAAAAAATACGGTAGAATTGTTAACCTCCTCCTTTTTTGAAGTCGGTAAAAAAATACATTAGAACACCTTTGTTTGTAATTTTTAGTTTAAAAAACTATACTATTCAACTAATAGAAAAGACATACCTCGCTGCGGTTATTCTTGAGTATGGTCTCGAGCTGTTCCACGGCGAACAGGCAGAGCGGACAGTTTGATTGTTTAGAGTTCTCTTCCATGCGACGGACCTCTACAGTTTGTGGGCAGATACCGAGAGCTGGGCAAACCTGCGGTACATAATATCATTTAGATAGATGCAGTAACTCTGAATCATAACTAATATTATGTACCTAATATTGTAATTGTTATATGTTTATTGTGAATTTAGCTCGTAAGCTCCCCACATAAAATAAATAAAATTATAAATGCGTAAACCACTAAGATGACATTAATAATCATTCAACCAACAGAAAGCTACATTATTAGCAAGTAACATAATCCGCATACATCCGGGCGGAGCTATGCATACTAAAGCTATTTATTTCATAAATAAAAGATTAGCGTACGCGTAAAGTACTCAATTGAGTAAAATTTTACATACATGTCTACAGAGATGCAACATCATGTTAAGATTTATTTTACAAGACCTTAAAGTCACAAATAAAATCAAGTTTATATAGAAAACTAGCTGACCCGGCGAACTTCGTACCGCCATATTTACTTATCTGTCTCAGCTTCCCGAGGAAAAGTAAAAAAAAAGACTTTTCCCTTTATCTTTTAATTTTTCTTGTACACAAACCTGGTCCTAACAATAACGAACACAAAAAAGAAAGAATTATTTAATTAGGTGCAGCCGATCGGAAGTAATGAGCGTACATACATTTCGGCGATTCATTTATAAATATAATACTAGCTGACCGAGCTAACTTCGTACCGTCATATTTAGGTATCTGTCTCAGCTTCCCACAGACAGTGTACAGTCGCGGATAAAAAAGTTTACTGTTCCCGTTACCTTTTAATTTTTCTTGTACAAAAACCTTGTCCTAACAATAACGAACACATAAAAAAAAGAACAATTAAATTTGGTGCAACCGATCGGAAGTTATACGTGTACATACATTTCGGAGATTAATTTATATATTTTTTTTTTTATGGAATAGACCGGCAAACGAGAAGACGTATCGCCTGATGGTAAGCGATTACCGCCGCCCATGGACACCCGCAACACCAGAGGCGTCACAAGTGCGTTACCGGCCTTTTGGGGATGGGGGGGGGGGAGATAGGTGGAGGGGGTGGAGGGGGGAGATAGGCGGAGGGGTTGGGGTATGGGCCTCCGGTATCCTCACTCACTCGGTGAAACACAGCGCAAGCACTATTTCACACCGGTTTTCTGTGAGGCCGTGGTATCACTCCGGTCGAGCCGGCCCATTCATGCCGAAGCGTGGCTCTCCCACGGTCTGTTATATATAGATAGATAGAATGAATTCCTTACAGTAGAGGGGTCCATTCTCTGCACTAGCATGGCGATGACGGCGGGTCCGTACTGCGTCACGAACTGCTCGCACTCCGGCTTCACGGACTGGGGCAGGCGCTCGCACGCGTGCTCCACCGTCGCTATGATCTGGTCCTGCACACAACAACACCTTATTACAATCACGTAGATAAAAAAACCTTAGTCATAGCCGCATTATTGTTAAACTTGTTTTTAATAATGCTACTGCTCCACCTGCGTCAGCGTTAACAGCAATGGCAAACTACGCGTTACTTAACGCGCAAAAAATGCGCGTTGGCTACATTAAGGTTATAACGCCGTTAAGACCTAATTCCTCATGAATTAACGCGTTAACACATAATACACACAATAGAGCTTGAAGAAGCTAAATTAGTTGCGACATAAATTATTTTATGCAATTGAAAAGGAGAGAAAAAAAAGAAGATTGTGTATAATTAAAATGCGTCGTCGAAGAACTCGGTAAGCACTATCGGCTCTGATTGTAATCGTTCTAAAAACTCTAAAGTTTTCTCATTCGACCACTCTATTGTCGTTCTCGTAAAAGCAGTTCCCGCCTAAAACAAAGTACATTTGTCCTTGCTATGTGCGCGCGCGTCCGATAGAATGAGACGGCGTTAATGTACCCAACATTAATTAGCGCGCTAAACTACGCGCTAAAACCCTTTGATGTAACCAAAAAACCGACACTCGACTTATCCTTAACGTTTAACGCCATTAATAATGCCATTCGAATTTAGCGCGTTAAAACGTTGTCCACATGACATGTCAACTTGCCACATGACAACAGCCACTTGACAATCTAATGCTCATTACGTTTTATATTGTATATTCTTTCTAGACATTTTTTTTTGTAAAAAAAAAACATATAATAATGATGTACCTCAATCCTGGTATCGCTGATCTCAACTTGCAGGTAATGGAGGAAGTATTGGCAGAAAGAGCAGACGGCCTTTCCGTTGACTTGCGGGACAGACACGAACATACGCTCGATTGGTAACGGAGCAGGGTTCGCTTCCGGAATCACCTTAACATTGGCCTCCTTGTTTACTACCGGAACTCGAGCGAGCTGCAAGAAATACAGATTTATGTTTTTTATTTTGACAGCTATGCGTTCATGTGTGATGCTGTGACCAAGGTAAATTGGTATACATGTTTATTAATTATTCTAGTTATTTCAAAGAGTATGGTTATTACGAACACTTACCTTGTCAGTCTTATAGCTGTTAGCCTCATCAGTGCCAATCAGTTTGGGTTTATCCGCCAAGACTTTAATAGCAAGTTCTCTGTCGACCAGCGGCGCGACTGGGACCTCAGTGGTAGGGCCACAAACACCCATCAGCGAGCAAATCACTTTAGGCTCTAATTCATCGACCAAGTATTTGTAGATGATTGGATAGTACTGCTCGGCCAGGTGGAGGCATTCATCTTTAAAATTGCCAGTTTGTTTGCAGAGTCCTGTTAAAACACGGCAGATTGTAATTTGAGGATTATCTTTCGGATGACTATCTCGTATGAAATTAGTGTATAGGAGATTTAAAAATAGAAATAAATTCCTAATTACATCCTCATCAATCAGTATCAAAGAGATAACATCATGAAAAACAAAGATATAGGATAAAGTATTGTTCACCAACCGCCCCCCCCCCCCCCCCTCTCGGAAAGAGTATTTTTGCCCTTCGATATATTTTATATTTTTATATATTTATTTATATTCGCTATATGAGTGCAAAAGCCGTTTTTATCCGCTAGAGGATAAAGTAAATTGAATTTAGAACATCGTGTGCACTAAGTTTGTGAATTCAAAACATCATTAAACTTATTTACTTCTACCTCCATGGTGCCGAATTTATCATACAACCTTTTTTAATTTGTTAAAAACTCAGACTCCGAACCTTCTTGATGTACTTTTTGCCATTTTCTTTTTTGCATCTAGTAATTTCTTCGCTGAGGTGTGATGAAAAGTTACGTGTTGCACTCGAGTGCAAAGATTTTTCACCTCGTGCTCTTTTGATTCCCTCGCTAACGCTCAGGATTCAAAATTTTGAACCATCGCTCGATTGAAGAGTTGATCAGAGTGTAGACCACAGATTAATTAAAAATTACTTATATTAGTCTCCAACCTCCATGGATCATTTTATATTTGGAATTTAAATGAAATATCCATTCAAGAAAATGTAATAATTCTGTTTATAGTCCATTAAATTTAAAGCAGTAACATTTATTTTCGTAAGTAATTTTATTACAGATATTTTTATAAGTCGGACTTTACAGCTAGAAGGCCTAAAATCTATATCCATGGTTTGTTTTTTAAGTTCGTGAACATTCTTAAAGAAAAACTATCGGAGTGAAGTATAGGGTCTGGGTTGGCTTTTTGAAAAAAGGACCATAGTTTTGAGTCGGTCTGTTTATAGAGAATGGCATACGGGCCTAGCCACCGTGTTATCTAACCGGTAAAATTTTACGTATAGCAAATTTTTCGAAATTCTCTTCGACAATTTGGTTTAAATGTTAATTGTTAAACCGATGGGATATATATTCATATACATTACCTTTCAATACTTTGTAGAACTCGAGCTCGGTGGTGTTTGCAATCAGCACGTCACGCAAATGTTTCACCAACTGTTCACACAAGTCGCAAGGTACATCGCTGTGAATAGAATATTAAAATAGCACTTCAGAGTTAGAGAATAAAGAAATGTTCATGATATTTATATATTTCTTATGTATGGCCCGCCAGTATGACTTCACTCTGCCTGATGGAAAGCATAAGCAAAATCCAAGAGTGGTGGTCACCATACTCATTGCGAATGCAGACAATGCAGCATGGCGACCCACACCATGGCGGCCTAGTGATGCTTCTGCATCTTTTAGTCTATTTGGGCCTCCTGTCTCGCACTCACCAACGAAACACGACAACACGAAAGCTGTCATTTTACGTTGATTTTCTGTGTGATATTTGTTGGTAAGGTAATAATATTAAAAGCCTTTTAGTGCCTTATAAATACAAAAATTTAGTCCTAAAGATCCCACATCACGATTCGCCGTATTGTAGCATCTAGTCTAATACAGTTAACAATTGTCAACTCCCGCATTAGGAACATACATTTTAGGTCGCGGGGGACTTTACAAACATACATGAAACGGACGCAAAGAACACCCAGACTCAGAACAACAATTTGTGGACCACACAGTGTTGTCCCATGTGGGATTTAAACCCAAAACACTTGGTGCAATAGAAAGCGGCGTGGCGACCGTTAAAACCTCTAGGCCAACCGTGCAGTCTAATTCTTTTTTTATGGAATAGGCGGGGGCAAACGAGCACACGTCTCGCCAGATGGTAAGCGATTACCGCCGCCCATGGACACCCGCAACACCAGAGGCGTCACAAGTGCGTTGCCCGCCTTTGGGGTATGGGCCTCCGGTATCCTCACTTACTCGGTGAAACACAACGCAAGTACTATTTCACACCGGTTTTCTGTGAGGCCGTGGTATCACTCCGGTCGAGCCGGCCCATTGATGCCGAAGCGTGACTCTCCCACTGTGATAATATGGTGTGATGTATAATCAAGTTGAAGTACTCACTTAGTATCTTTGTAGCCAATGACATCCATAGGGAAGGTGTAGTCGTCGTGTGAGTGATATCTGTAGGCGCACTGTCCGCTCACGTGGCACAAGCTGTCTGGGTCTAATTCCTTCGCTAAGGCTTCGCTAATGTTCTCGAAGTACTTGAACACCAACATCGAGCAGGAGTCGGAGAACGAACCCATTTGACGGCATGCCTGAGTGATGAAGGGTTGTTTATTTATATTGGATTACAATCATCTATCCTTTTATTCATATTAATATTATAAATTCGAAAGTAACTGGTACGTTTTCACAGTTAATTTGTTGATTTTGATGAAATTTACAATGGAGATGCTTTGATTAAGAATCATGGTAGGACATGCAATACTATTTACCGCCGTAACCGACATACAAACATACAAATCTAATTGTATATAAATTTGAAGTAGGTACATAGATTTGTGTAAGCTTCAAAAAAACATAAATTTCTGCATTCATTGAACTCAAATTTCGATCTGCTTTAAAGATTTTTCATTGCAAAACCAAATGTAAAAATTAAGTTGTTAAGTATCTTATGGAGGTTCTTGGCCGGTTCTTCTTCATAGTAATGACATTTTGGAACCGCTCAACTATAATAGTACTTACTGTTACATTTCGAAAGCCCTACTTGAAACAAAACTTTTTGATTTTGCTATTTTTCCAAGATGTTTTCTGACATTTTTATCTTTCGTCTCTTTAAATGTTAAATAAACTATATTTATACAAATGTTCTCATGTAATTAAATCACACATGTAATTAAATAAATATGAACCTTTAGCATTCCAACTAAGAAGTCTTCATCACTAGTGGTTTCCAACTTCATGCTCAGCCCACCAATGATATTTCGGCAACCATTACATTCTACACGGAGTTGCAGCTGTGTGTTCTGAAAATAAAATCATTTTAAATCATTGACATTTTTTAAACAAAATAGTTCATGGGTATCTATACTAGTAGTATTATAAACGCGAAAGTTTGTAAGTATGGATGGATGGATGTTTGTTACTCTTTCACGCAAAAACTACTGAACGGATTTGGATGAAACTTTACAGTAATATATGTATCTTATACATCAGAATAGCACATAGGCTACTATTTGCAGCGATAACTGACATATGCGCGGGCGGAGCCGCGGGCAACTACTAGTAATATCATAATTTCGAAAGTAACTCTCGTCTGTTTGTTATCGCTAAACTGCTGCAGCGATTTTAATGAAATTTGGCATTATCACAATGCATGCCATGGTCTTTGATTCTTGAGGAAATAGGCTACTCTAATAGCGTTTAACGCCACTTTAGATAAATAAGCCGCGGCCAAAAGCTAGTCAGTACATAATTTACTAGTATTTATATAGGGTATATAGTTCCTGAGCTCAAATCCGAGTTCCAACGATACATCGGTGAAAACAGCCACATGCAGATAAAGTCATGAAAAGAGTAATGGACCCTCATCAGAGCCGTGGGCCATTTGACGTATATTTTGTTCCATACTTAATCGGAACATACCTTATCTACAATCCAATAAAAAAATCACAACTCTTTAAAAAAAAGTTTTATTAAAAACTAGCAGAGCCCCGCGGTTTTACCTGCGGTACAACAACAAATGCGGTTAACGCCGCGGGGCAAATTTAAAAAAAAATCTATGTAAAAAGTCTATTAGCCTATGTCCGTCTCCTGGTTCTAAGCTACCTCCCCACGAATTTTCAGCCAAATCGGATCAGCCGTTCTTGAGTTATAAATAGTGTAACTAACACGACTTTCTTTTATATATATATATATATAAGATAGAGAGAAGATGAAAAAGTGCTCTCTTACTGGGACACCTTTATTCGACGTATTCAGAGGTTGCATCACTAATTACATTGACGTTTTAAATGAAATGTAAACCCCTAATTCGGTAATATAATGAGAGGGAAAAAACTATATTTATTTGTTTATATGTTTGTACTTATTACTCAAGGTTTTCCATAACCAGTCCTATGCTGCTCGCATCAAAAGGTTTCCCACAATCTTCACCTTCCTTGGCGGAATTCTATGTCCAACAATAGACGCATTTCGGCTGAGACGATAACAACGATTACTATTGTCAGAATTTCAAGAATAAACGAGTCTCGATTTGATAAAATTGCTGTATTGATTTAATGATACATTCCGATAACGAAGAACGTTCAGACTCAGAACAACAATTTGTGGAGCACACAAGTATTTGCTCCTATGGGGATCGAACCCAAAACGCTCGGCGCAGGGAAGCGGTGACTGTTCAAACTTCTACTAAAATTATGACAATGAAGTCTTTTTGAGGGACCTTTGTTCAACAAATGTATGTACGACAAATGATGTCGATTATTGTATCACAAACAGACATTATTACAAGTCAAACGTCTAATGTTAACAAACAAGATGACGTTATTATAGGCAAGACTGATAATGGTATTATGACTAAACTTAGTGACTAATGTATTAGGTCTTTACCTATGAAATTGACGTTCTTCAGTACTGGTCATTTCAAATAAAAAAACTTTTGTAATGGCTCTGTATTCTAAATTCAAATTAATTTTGTTTTAAAACCATGACATTCTATTTACAAACTCAGTCTTTTGTTTTCTGATTAGCGTTTTATTTTAATTACATTTGAACATTTTTCGTCATAATGGATACTTTGAAAATTCGTGTAATTATGGAACATGAGTTCCGTCGTGGCACCAACGCGACACAAACGGCACGTAACATCAAAAACGTTTACGGAGAGAACTGTACAAACGAACGCACAACCCGTTATTGGTTTTCCCGGTTCCGTTCTGGAAATTTTGACTTGAAAAATGAAGCACGTGGTTGTCCGGAGACTTTGGTAAACAATAATGAATTAAAGGCGATTGTGGAAGCTGACGAAACTCAATCTACAGCTGAGCTAGCAGCAGCTTTTAATGTAAGCATCAAAACAATATTGATCTATTTGCGACAAATTGGCAAGGTAAAAAAGCTTGATAGATGGGTGCCCCACGACCTTAACGATCGCGTCGCGATCGCAACGTACGCGTCGAGACTTGCCTTGCGCTGCTCAACAGGCAAAGAAATGAAGGAATTTTGAAACGAATTCTTACGTGCGACGAAATATGGATTCTGTTCGACAATCGAAAGCGCTCAGCAAGTTGGTTAGACCCTGGTTCAGCACCAAAGCAATGCCCTAAACCAAAAATGACCCCTAAAAAAGTGATGGTCACTGTTTGGTGGTCTAGTGCGGGTGTGATTCACCACAGCTTTTTACAAAACGGCATGAGCATTAATGCAGATGTGTACTGTGAAGAACTGGAGAGATTGATGGAGAAGCTTGCACATCTGCAACCAGCTTTGGTCAATCGGTCGTCCCCACTGCTCCTTCACGACATCGCGCGAACTCCATACTGCGCAACAGACAGTCTCCAAGCTGCAAGAGCTTGGTTTGGAAGCTCTCCCTCATCCGCCATACTCACCAGACTTTGCACCTACCGACTATTACTTTTTCCAAAATTTAGACAACTTTTTAGTGGGTAAAATATTCAATACCGAGAGGCAGTACAAAATGCCTTTGAAAAGTTTGTTGCCTCCCGTCCAGCTGATTATTACAAGAAGGGCATAAAAAAAAAATGCCAATGCGTTGGCAAAGATGCGTCGATTGCATGGGTAATTACTTCAAATAACAGAAATAAAAAAGTTTTAAAAAATAAGTACTTTCACTTATTGCATACAAAACGGCAATTTCATAGGTAAAGACCTATCTATACTTATAATAAGAATGTAACAGGT
This sequence comes from Diaphora mendica, assembly GCA_949125395.1. Taxonomy (NCBI): domain Eukaryota; kingdom Metazoa; phylum Arthropoda; class Insecta; order Lepidoptera; family Erebidae; genus Diaphora; species Diaphora mendica. The sequence goes on along the minus strand of OX421319.1, from coordinate 21,196,843 downwards.
CCAATTCTGTACATTAAAGATATTTTGAAATTTTTTTTTGGAGGGCTCTCTATTATCGATACTGAAGCCAAAACTGTAATTTTTTTCATTTTTGTCTGTCTGTCTGTCTGTCTGTCTGTCTGTCTGTCTGTATCTTGGCCGCGCATCACGCCGAAACTACTGAACGGATTCAAATGAAACTTGGCATGATTTTAGTTCATACTACGAGGTAGGACATAGGATACTTTTTATCCCGAAATTCACCACGGTTTCCTGGAGAGAGGGGATGAAAGTCAAAATATGTACTTGGTTGTAATTCAATAACACATAGTCCGATTTCATTCATTCTTATTTTGCTAGAAAGAAAAAAAATAAAGGGAAAAGTGTTTTTTTGTCCGCGACTGTACACTGCCAGTGGGAAGCTGAGACAGGTATGTAAATATGGCGGTACGAAGTTCGCCGGGTCAGCTAGTTATTAATAATAATACTGGCGTCGATCGTTCATATATGAAATCACTAGTTGTTGCCCGCGGCTCCGCCCGCGTTTTTGTCGGTTATCGCGCCAAATAGTAGCCTATGTGTTATTCTGATGTATAAGCTATATTACTATAAAGTTTCATCCAAATCCGTTCAGTAGTTTTGGCGTGAAAGAGTAACAAACATCCATCCATCCATACTTACAAACTTTCGCGTTTATAATATTAGTATAGATTGTATAAAAGACTATTTATTAATTATTTGACTACATTATCTGCTTATCTTTCTCCGGAGATCGTAAGTTCGATTTCCATTGAGGAAGAATTATTGTGATGAACACCATCATTATTGTTCTATCTATATGTAATTTGTCTACAACAAGTACGTATTTAGTGATTGTATATTTACTATAGTGGGGGCTTAGCCTGGTTTGGAATTTAACCATTTACTTGTCATCATAAGTCGAAACAAAAAATTTATGCGTTACAAAAATATATTACTATGATATTTGAAAAAAAAATAGGTGTAGGTAACAGACGAGTCACCTAATGGTAACTGACGTCACCCGCCCATGAGTACTTGCAGCTCAAAAGACACGAGTTCACAGTCACCCTTTGATTTGCAAACATGAGAGGAGATTGGTCCTTTGGCAACCTAACTTTTTATTTTTTTTTTAAAACATTTTTTTTGTGATAGAGCATGCAAAGGGGCCCATCCGCCCATGAACGGCCTTTGAAGAAGTAGTAAGCTTTTTCCTGAAGGTTTGAAGCACGTATCGATCCGTAAATACAGCACAGGAAAATGTGTTTCTCAAAATGGTTGTGCAAAGGAATAAGTAACTGTGCAGTAATAGAGTGTCAATTATAGTGATGGGGATGAAACTTGATGAAAAACAACAAAAAATTGCTAAGTTGGCTTTATGGCATTATCAAAGTTTCATGATGCATTAAGGCAAAATCTAAAAGCGGAATAAGTACAAGTGGGTTTGTTTTAATTATAATATTATTAAAGGATTATCCATATTGCATTTGGGTAATTCGAGTAACTAAGGTATTAAATCTTATCTACATTTATTAGAAATGCAGATAATGCTTCGAATACCGTCAGGTGTTCAATCAGGCTGTTTGTCTGGTCTTAGGAATTTCAAGAATTTTGAAATTACTTTAAGTACAAAACAATTTTCATTGTTATAATAGCAATGGTAATAATATTTGCGTTTTATGATCATTTCCTAATTACATATTATTCCTCATCATTCCTTATCACATAAAATTGCATTCTATGAATAATGCAGTTTGTTGACAAAGTTGTTCAACATTTACTAAATAGTAATCACGCGTTGACATTTACGGACAGATTTCTAGTTTGTCGGGGTTTATTTCAAGATTGCCTTCCCTTTGCTATGTTGTTGTCTTGCGTAGTTTGGACCCTCAGTCAGCTCTTACTCATCAGTTCCCTACATTTTTCGAACTTTATTTGGGGTTGGTGCAAAGTGAAAGTCAGCTGTTACTACCTACATCGGTTAAATAGATGTGATGACACTCTGTTATTTTAATGTGTCACCACACAGACTGGAAAGTTAAAAACAATAAAACTTAACTTACATAACCTTCCAACAAGCGATCAATTTTAGCATTGTTACACAATCCTGCAACAGAGCACACAGCCGTCGGGTTCATCTGCGAAGCGAGTGTCTCTACCAACTCAGGCACGAAGTCATCTGCCATCTTGATACATTCCTTTGCGACTACCTTGATTGGGATAAGCTTGCAAGAACCCTCGAACACTTCTTTAAGTTCCTCCTGTAAATAAATAACATAATATTAGCTGTTATGCATACTTCTGTTTTTCCCATCTAATCCTAAGGGGCGTATTGGTAAAATGTTTGTTGAACCTTACTGGGTTCGATTCCCAACAGGAACAAATAATTGTGTGACGTGCACGATCATTACTTTTCAGTATCTGCTTTAAATTATCTATAATATGTTTTTCTATACTAATACTAAAGAGGTAAAGTTTGTAAGGTTAGTCTCTGTATCTGCTCAACCGATTTTGAAAATTATTTTACTAATAGAAAGCCACATTATTTGTGAGTGTCATAGACTGTGCATTATCCAGAAAATTACTATCGCGATTTCCGACATACATGCAGGCGAAGCCGCGGGCGAACGCTAGTGTGTCTATAAATGCAAACGTATGCAACGTGCCCAGGCTCTGCCTAGTTTAATCAGACTGCCGTGTGTGAGATGTGTGATATTATTAAAAACTAGCTGAATCCCGCGGTGTTACCCGCGGTACAACAACAACCACGGGTAACGCCGTGGGGCAAAGCTAGTCTAAAATAACTGCCGTAGCGAAGACGCATACAGAACTATTTCAAAGTTACTGCTTCAAAACAATTTCCTTTGGCACACCTACGAAAACAAGCAGGACAGACCCATCAGAGTGATGGCCAAAAACTTGCCTTCTTCTTGTGTACACAAGAAGAAGGCAAGTTTTTGGCCTAGCCTAGCTAGAATAACAGACGACCTATCAACCAAAGGTTACAAAATCCTAGAGGTGGTAAACAAGCTAAGTTGGCGTGACAAAACGCCTCTTAATATGTTCATGCTCTCGTTTAAAAACGATGAAGACATAAACAATATTTACAGCATTAAGACTATCCTTGGCTGTAAAGTAGACATTCAGCCACTGAAAACTAGTAAATTAATTGCACAATGTAAGAGGTGTCAGGCTTATGGACACACACAAAAATATTGTTCTAAGGAACCCCGTTGTGTGAAGTGTACAGGTAAACACCTAACCAAGGACTGCAAAAAGCCAGCAGAAGCCAAACCAAAGTGTGTTCACTGCGGTGAACCACACCCTGCCAGCTACCGAGGTTGTATGGTAGCTAAGGAATTACAAAAATTAAGAAATAAAATTCCCAAAGCAAAGACCGTCTCCTCAAGTCAGGGTCCAAAGGCGATCGTTGATAAAAAACCTGTTATGTCTAAGGTTGTTACTAAAACACACACATTTGCTCAAGTTACAAAGGGTGCTCAAGGACAACCACAAATGCAAACACAACCCACAACAACTTTGGATGGAAAGCTAAACCAAATATTAAACATTATATCAACGTTCGATGAACGATTAAAGAAACTAGAACCCAACACTAGGGCTACTTTACCGTAACACTCATGAGTAACAAACTTAAAATCATGACTTGGAATGCTAATGGACTCCTCCGCCATCAGAATGAGCTACTAGTTGTCCTAAATATAGAAAATATTGATGTGTGCCTTATATCGGAAACTCATTTCACTAATGAATCTTACATTCAAATGAATAATATATAGTATATATATAGTATATATATAGATAAACTTCAAGTAGCAGTAAACACCATTTGTGATTGGACGAATAAATGGCGAATAAAATTAAATGGATCTAAATCGGTTCACATTGACTTTACAAATAAAGCGCCTAACTATCACCCGGTATATATAAATAGTCATATAATACCCTATGTCAATACTGCCAAATATTTGGGAATGACACTAGACGCCAAGCTTCGCTGGAAAGCCCATGTCAAAAAAAAACGCGACGAGTTGGATCTTCGCTACAAAAAAATGTATTGGCTTTTGGGTAAACACTCAAAAGTGTCCGTCCATAATAAGATACTGTTATATAAACAAGTCCTTATGCCTGTATGGACTTATGGTATCCAGTTATGGGGATGTACCAAACAATCTAATACACTGATGATACAACGTTTCCATAATAAAGTACTCAGGGGTATTGTAAATGCACCTTGGTACATTCGAGTGAACGACCTCCATCGGGACCTCAAAGTAGAATTCGTCGCAGACATTATATCGAAGTACGCCGAAGCTCATGAACGCCGACTTCATCATCACGTAAACGTTGAGGCTATCCAGCTTCTCGACAATACGGACGTTATAAGGAGACTTAAAAGGATAAAACCCTTTGAGTTAGTTAAGTGACAGTCCGAAGTGAACAAAACACTACCATTTTAGTGCAGTGTAATATAAGAACACGCGAACAGAGTGTCCTCAATTAATTAGAGACAACAAGAAAAGTGTTAATGGACACAATCTTATTATAGTTTTGTATTATTAATTTAGGTCAAAGTAAAATTACTCATTAGTCAGCAGACTAGATCGTAATAGCAATGTCATATATATATATATATATTGTATTAGTATGGCATTTACAGAAAAAAAAAAAACTGTAATCTTGATCAATTCCAACGACCTAGGTATCTAAAGTTCGAATCCAAAACATTCGTATTTGCGAACATTTTCGAGATGTTCAATAAAACAATGCTCAGTATATTTTATTAATGACTAGCTGACCCGGCGAACTTCATACCGCCATATTTACATATCTGTCTCGGCTTCCCACAGGCAGTGTACAGTCGCGGACAAAAAAAAATACTTTTCCCGTTATCTTTTTTTTCTTTCTAGCAAAAAAAGAATGAAAGAAATCGGACTATGTGCTATTGAATTACAACTAAGTACATATTTTGACTTTCATCCCCTCTCTCCAAGAAACCGTGCTGAATTTCGGGATAAAAAGTAGTATGAACTCAAATCATGACAAGTTTCATTTGAATCCATTCAGTAGTTTCAGTGTGATGCGCGGCCAAGATACAGACAGACAGACAAAAATGAAAAAAATTACAGTTTTGGCTTCAGTATCGATTATAGAGAGCCTTCCAAAAAAATTTTCTAAATATCTTTAATGTACAGAATTGGACCTGTTACATTTTTATTATAAGTATAGATAGATAGATTGTTATAGAACCTTTAGTATCTATTGTTTCAAAATATTGTCACCGATTACCGGTTCTTCATTTGTGTGGAAAATAATAAACGGAAAGGATGAAACTTGAATAAATATTGAGATTTAAGACTTAAAACAGAACTACGGCATTTGCAAACCGATTAGGAAAATTCATTTTTTCGCATTTTAGATTCAAATTCGAATTTTCATTCTTAAATTCCACCCTTTTAATTGAAAATGGAGATTGCAGTTTCCCTAATAAAATTCACCAAGTAGATTACATCTTATTCAAATTTATCATTACATAATTCCACTCTCATTGGTTACAAATAAAGAATGTCGTTTATAATACAATTCATTGAAATTACTTTTATACGCCTATATTTTGGGATCTACAAAATATAGGGGTATCAAAGTCAGTAGTAGGTGGGAACTTTTTTAAGTGAATGTTATAATAAAATTTAGTATCTTTATTTTTGCTACTATTACATACTAGCTGTTGCCCGCGGCTCCGCCCGCGTGTATGTCGGTTCTCGCGGCAAATAGTAGCCTATGTGTTATTTTGATGTATAAGCTATGTTACTGCAAAGTGTCATCCGAATCCGTTCAGTAGTTTTTGCGTGAAGAAGTAACAAACATACACACTCACAAACTTTCGCCTTTATATATTAGGGTGATGATGTGATGTGATGTGATTGCTAGTGAACAAGTATGAAAATTAAATGTTAGTTAACGTTTTTATCAGATAATCTTTCAGCGCTTTTGTAATAGTATTTTTGTGATTGTGATAACTGTAGGAAATAATATTATATTGCATATATATAAATACAGCTGTAACAGTTGATTACGAAAAATATATATTCAAATGTTTTATTGTTTGCACGCCAATGACTTTAATATACGTGACAAGTAGTGTTGTCTAAAGTATGACCAAGCAGTTTTAAATTCATTCACTACATAAGGTTTTCGCGTGTAACTAAGATGTGTACAGGATTAATTTGAAAAGTGGTAATCAAATATTGTCTTTTATGGGTATAATAGCTAGTATATGGGCATAATAAACCTTGTCCATAAAGATATCATCAACAGCCTTTCATAATCCGCTACACGACATGACTCCTTAAAAAGAAAGTTTTGTGGAAACCCGCTCGGGCCGTCACCCTACCGGGGCTTGCGGCGGGGCGGTGTTTCGGACTCGAACCGACTAAAACCACACGGTGTGCCACTCTGCGCCTGAGACGGGAGGGATCCGGGAACTGCTATTATTAAGACATCCGAAACCCTCCCAGCGCTTGCCCGCACTGAAGCTGGCACCGTCTGCTGGTAGACTCTCTAATTAGTCGACGTACGGCAAGTTTTTGCCTCCTACGTCACGCTAACCAGACATATAGGTACAGGGGTTGTGTTAAATTTTCCTTCTCTATGCAGTACTATTGTACTGCGTAATTTGCCTTCTTTGTCGGCTTCTAAGACACCCATGGGATGAATATGTTTACAATTATTATTCCCTCTCGTTACCGTATTCCCATTCATATTATCATTATTATTTTAACTTCTCAAGAGTCAACACGGTTTAAATTTATAAAACAATGTTGAACAGCCCTCCATTGTCTTCTTTATCGGACAATGACTTAAGAAGTTTTACAAGGTGTAAGTTCATGCGTTGTTTGTTCTAACTGATAAAATTAAGAAACATCGCTCAACATTCTTGTTACAAAGTATGTATTGCTAAGAGCTGTGTGTAACCTAATGACCTATATTCACAGTTTTCATGGCATAAGGGAATATAAGCAAACGGGTCACTCTATGGTAAGTGATTACCGCCACCTGTGGACAACTGCAGCCGTTGAGTTTATTTTTTTCTATTTTTTTTTTTACAACGCTATCTAGTCTCACACTTAGGAGACCTTGTACTATGAAACTTAAAATTGTAAGAATACTTTTATACTTATTATTTTGTAAATATATAGCCTAAACTAAATGTTTGCAGATCCGGGAATCTAACACGATAACTCTATTAGCAGCCGTCTACACTACCACTGCGCTGCCGAGGTAGTCAGGTGCAGTTTGCAGGTGACTGTTGAGTCATGAGTGCAAGAATTGGTATTGGAGGGAGGTTACGTCCCTTATTTGTTAAAATGCAACGAAAGAAACCCTTTACATAGTTTTTGTGGGACTACTAGTAGTTATCGCCTAGCGCTCGAAATTCGAATACTTTTCTTTTTTTTTGCACTACTGCACTTTAACTGTGCCAAATTTCATACTTCTCTGTTCGCGAAAGTTTTAGGGGTACAAAGTACAAAGTTTTTGGTTCACGTATTTATATAGAGATGATAAATGGGTGATACCTTTGTGCCGACTTTCTTGTTAGGAATGTCGACTTTATTGGATCATCATACATTTATACCCTTTATGCCGACTTCTCATAAATAGTGTTTAATGCCGAAATTTTACAATTTTAATAAAATTTGTTACCGTTTTGACAGCTTTTAAATTTGTTCACAATTGGAGTACTATTTTGACGACTTTTATACACTGACGACCAAGGTCTTTATCAACTTCTATTCAATGTGTAATTAGGTGGCGTTGGACATCTTAGCGATTAATCGCTAAGATGTCCAACGCCACCTAGTGGCCGATTTCAATAATGGCCTGGGTGTCCACGGCCAGTCACTGGCGTTCCGATTTCGTATTCCACACACACACATACACTTTTCCTACTTTCATCATCGATTTACTAATTTAATTATATGTACAATTCTAATCAATTATACATTATCTGATAGGCTTTTTAGTAACCCTTTTAATGATACCAAAATTGTATATAGCCTAAAAAATTTTTTTTTGCTAATCGGCATTTTAATGATACCCGGAAGTGCATCTGAAGTGCACTTAAAGCCACTGGACACCCAGGTAATTATGACGTCATCTTGGCGCGCCCTCTCAGAGGTTATAATATTTACAGATACAAACAGTTTCATTATGGATTATAAATTACACTATAAATCGGTCTATTAGGTTGGCATGCTTGACTGAAAATAAATTCTTTATTTTCAGTCAAGCATGAAGCAAATTAATTGAAACATAAAATAAAATGATGAGAGCGTACTCAGTAAATACGTTGCTCGTAGTAGTATTACCTACCTTTTGATAAAAAATACGAGACACACAATACCAAAAGAATTGTATTTCAATTTTGTTGTTTAAAGTACCCAGACGTTCTTAAACAACAAAATTAAAATAAATACCTGCTTATTAAACTTTGCAATGTTTTTCTTCAATTTTCATATAAAAGTATTTTGCGTAAGAGAAGTTTTAACTTTAGATTATTTGTATATTAAACAATATCTATACAAATAAATGAAATGGGAGTGTCTGTTTGTAATATTAAAATAACCGCTTTTTAATAAATGCATATGTATGTATACACGATACATGTACCAAAATAAATAAATATATATATAGTGGGTAGTAAATAGTGGGTCTTAAACTATGCTTTTATACGTTTTCGGCTTTCCGAACCAAATTAGAGATAAATTTAAAAAGTCGGCATCATGTGAAAGTCGGCAAAAAATTACCAAGTTTAACGTTTCACGAGAAGTCGGCATAAAGGGAATAAATGTATGACATTTCAGTAAAGTCCACATAACAAGAAAGTCGGCACAAAGGTCATACGTAAATGCCTTGATAAATTAGTACGTATATTAATTGGTTTATGATTTATCTATAGCTTGTACACTTCGAGAAGTATGACGAAGCTCTTGGTCAGAGGTCACTGACGGGCGTTAAGACGGCCAGTGGTATGTTATCGGTATATTAGTAATTTACCAAATGAGTTAAACCATTTATTTTTTCACTTGAACAAGATGTCTTTCATCCCAATATTTGTGCGTATTTTGAAATCTATACTTATAATAAAAATGTAACAGGTCAAATTCTGTACATTGAAGATATTTTGAAAATTTTTTTGGAGGGCACTCTGTTATCGATACTGAAACGAAAACTATTTTTTTTTTCATTTTTGTCTGTCTGTCTGTCTGTCTGTCTGTCTGTATCTTGGCCGCGCATCACGCCGAAACTACTGAATGGATTCAAATGAAACTTGGCATGATTTGAGTTCATACTCCGAGGTAGGACATAGGATACTTTTTATTCCGAAATTTCGGACGGTTTCCTTGGGAGGGGAGATGAAAGTCAAAAGGTGTAATTAATTGTAATTCATTAACGAGTAGTCCGATCGCAATAATTCTTTTTTTGTTAGAAAGGAGATACTCTGAAGATTGTAGCATAAAGTATTTAATTTATCACAATCTCTCTATCTATTGGAAAAAAAAATTATAAAGAATTTATCATTACGTGAAACTACATGTAGTGACATCTATTGCCAACCATGCGTAATTAATAACACTTTGAATAATATATCGTGGAATAATCGTAGAACGTATTACGTATAATTCGGTGTAGCATTAAGTATTTGATTTATCGCAACCTCTCTATCCATAGGAAAAAGAATATCTATATCTCTCTGTAGACGTCGAATCTGTGTGTTTGGTTGTGCCCGCATGACTTAAATATTCAAAATAATCGTGGGAACGTTTTATGCACAAGCATTGTGATTAATGTGGTATATAGTTAGTATTTGATAGGTAGTTATTTGTTTTATGTTCTCTCTTTCCATAGAAAGGGTTGTTTTAAATTTTCTTGAAAAATTTATTTGCTTAAAACAGCGACATCTTTTGGAATCAAGTAACTAACTTTACAATAGGTACGTAATATGATTACTCTTTTTAACGTATAATAAAAATGTAACAGTTCAGTTCTGTACATTAAAGAAATTTAGATGATTTTTTGGGAGGGCTCTCTAATCGATACTAAAGCAATTACATTTTCTTGAAAATTGTTTCTGTGCTCACTGACGAACTGTGCTTAAAACAGCGACATCTTTTGGAATCAAGTAACTAACTTTACAATAGGTACGTAATATGATTACTTTTAAACGCATAAGAAAAGTGTATAAGATCAAATCTGTACATTAAAGAAATTTAGATTTTTTGGGAGGACGCTCTTATTGATACTGAACCAAAAACTAGAATGCCATAAACTTTAAATGGTCATTTATAATTATGATATTTATTTTAAGTTTAAAATATTTGAAAGAGGAGTAAACATATAACATAATAGTTCATCATAATTTACCAGAAAATGATACAAAACATCTTTATGATAGGTACCCGAAAGGCAGCGCGGGCGCGTGGCCTGCGCCCTGCCACAGAATAACTAATACATAGTACTGCCCTGCGTAGGTTACCAAACACGTCCAAATTGTTTAAAAAGCAGTACCCGTGCGGTCGGTCGGCTCCCTACGCGACACACGCACCCAAATCGACTTAAAAACCCAGTAGTAGTTCTTGAATGTAAATTCGGATAAAAAGTTATTTTTGGAACTATTTACTTGATTTTTGTTCTACCTAATATAAATATTACTTGGTATTATAATATTTCTTCTGTATTTTTAACCGACTTCCAAAAGGAGGAGGTTCTCAATTTCATCGGTATATTTTTTTTAACCGACTGCCAAAAGGATGAGGTTCTCAATTTCATCGGTATATTTTTTTTTATGTATGTACACGGATTATTCCGTCAATTTGTGGACCGATTTTGGAAATTCTTTTTGTATTCGAAAGGGTATGCTCCCCATGTGGTCCCATGGCCACCATATCAGGATCTGATGATGGGATCCTAAGGAAATCGAAGGAAACCCTCAAATTTATGTAAGCGCCTGCAATGAAGTTAAAGCAATTATCTGCATGCCTTCATATTCTGTAGACATCATTTAATTTCATAATATATAAAACGGGTCTTAACGATATCAGAGTTAACCTCAGATAGTCAGTTTACCTCAAATCACTTGAATTATAGTAACCTATAGAAGATAGTCCATTTGAGATTTTATTACAAAAAAATACCTGAAGTCCTTTCGATTTTATACAGCACGTATGTTACCTTTAGTCGTATTCTTTCAAGTTATTTAGGTGAAATGATGACGAGAGACTTGAGAAAGACTAAAAAGTGAAAAATAAAAAAAACCTCCTTTAAAAAAAACCGAACCGAAAAAACTAAAAAGTACCTAATAACTTAATTTGTATGTGCTACCTATTCATAGGTTTGAAGTCGGTGCCAAGCCAAAATGTAATAGTAGGTACCGCACTCGCCGCGCGTGACCTTGAGCGGGATAGCTGCTCTTCGCGTAGAACAAAACAACTGAATCGTCGCCGCGTCGGTGACGTCGTTGACGTTCGTCTCGAAATGTAGCGAGTGTGATACCTACTATTACATTTGGCTTGGCACTGACTTCAAACCTAGGTAGCACATGCAAATTAAGTTAACTGATACTTTTTAGTTTTTGAAGTCAGTTTTTTTTAAACGAAGTTTTTTTTTAGGATTTTGTCAGGTTATAGCATAGGTATAAGCAGGCGATTTTTGTTGTACCTCAATAATTAGCAAATAGCCTTTGTAGATTCTAATTGGTTTTCTCGGTATTTTTAGAATTTTGTAAGATTATAGCATAGGTACCTAGGTACCTATAATTTACTTTTTTATAGGATTTTGTTAGGTTATTGGTATAGGCATAGGTAAGCAGATGTTTTTCGTTGCAAATATTTAATTACTTAGCCTTATTTGTTGGTGTTTTAATTTCTTTTAGTAAGTTGTAGATACCTTCCATTTTTTTCGTTGAATTAGTTGTAGATACTTAATTAATTTAGTTTTATTTACGCTTTGAAAATAAGCTTCATTCGTTATGTCTAATTTTTCATTTAACTGTAGTGATAAATTTAACATTGTTTTTCGTATTCGATTTTATCACATCACACTAATTTATAAAAGCGAATGTTTGTGAGGGTGTATGTTTGTTACTTCATCACGCAAAAAGCACTGGACGGAATTGGATGAAACTTTACAGTAATATAGCTTACTAGCTGTTGCCCGCAGCTTTGCTCGCGTGGAAGTTGATTATTTACAATATATTTAATTAAAACTGTGTAAGTATGTATGAATAATTTATTCATGTTTTTAAACGTACCTATTTATTTATTTTTAATCAATAGCCCATTAAAAAGGATTTCATACTAACGTTCGACCCTTATTTTTACCCCTTTAGAAATAGAATTCCCATAAATGATGATATAGGTATTAATTTATTTGTACTTAAAAGCCTAAGGACAAAGTTTCAGGCTACTAAATTAAAAATGACTGACTTCCAAACTAATCTACTTACGACATTTCAACACCTAATTCACCCCTTAGGGGTAGAAATATCATTTACGGGATTTCCTTTTGAGGGCGCTCTGGTTCCCTGGTTTCTAGAACCCGAGACGGTGTGCGGTTTTTAGTCGGTTCGAGTCCGACATAACCACCAGTTGCTGATATCCGAGGGAATTTCCGCACAAAAAAGGGGGTAGATATAATATCCAGAGACACTTAGTATCTACGCGTTTTTAACTATTAGCCCAAAGATAATTTTTCATGTTTCTAACTTAAAAAAGACGGACTTCCATACAAACTTTCAACCCCTATTTCACCCTCTTTCGGGTAGAATATTGGGCAACGCTTAAATACGTATCTCCTATTTTTTTATCAATAGCCCTAAAATAAATTTTCATGTTTCTAACTTCAAAACTGACGGACTTCTAGACTAACCCGCTTACGAAATGTCAACGCCTATTTCATCTCTTCAGCGTAGAATATCGAGAAAGGCCTAAATACGTATCTATTCATTTTTAATCAGTAGCCCAAACCAAAAGAAAAGTTTCATGTTTCTAATTTAAAAATGACGAAGTTCCAAACAAAGTTCAACCCCTATTTCACCCCCTTAGGGGTAGAATATTAGGAAACGTTGAAATACATATCTACAATTTTTTATAAGTAATCCAAAAATAAAGTTTCATATTTCTTAAATAGCCCTAAAATAAACTTTCATGTTTTTAACTTCAAAAATGACGGACTTCCAGACTAACCTACATACAAAACGTCAACCCCTATTTCACCCTTAAGGAGTAGAATATCCGCTCTATCTATCAGAAACGCTTTAATACGTGTTTACTCATTTTTAATCAGTAGCCCAAAAATAAAGTTTCATGTTTCTAACTTAAAAAATGACGGACTTCCATACAAACTTTCAACCCCTATTTCACCCCCTTGGGGGTAGAAATTCCAAAATTCCTTCCTTAATGGGTATCTACTTAATGAAACGATCATACTCACCAAATTTTGTATTCCCAAGTTTAATAGTTTCCGCTCGGCGATGATGAATCAGTCAGTCAGTCAGTCAGGACATGTTATTTTATTAACCGACTTCCAAAAAGGAGGAGGTTCTATGTTCCACTGTATGTATTTTTTTTTTATGTATGTTCACCGATTACTCCGTCAGTTGTGGACCGATTTTGAATTTTTTTTTTGTATAATAATGGGTATGCTTCCGAGATTGTCCCATTGCCAGCATATCAGGATCTGATAATGGGATCCCAGGGAAATCGAGGGAAACCCTCATTTTTTATAGGCACATACTATGTTTTTCGTATATTTTCTGAAGTTACACCGGTATTTGCGTCTGGTAGTCATCATTTTATGATGATGAGCTGATGATGTAAGGTACAACTCCTTAACGGTTAGGAGTTGGAGGATAAATCTTTAAATATCATATGTATATATGTTACCTTTAGTCGTATTCTTTCAAATTATTTAGGTAAGCTGATGATGGAAGGTGGAAGGTACAACTCCTCAACGGTTAGGAGTTGGAGGATAATTCTTTCAATTTCATACGTATCTAAAGACCTTCAGTCATAAACTTTCAAGTTATTTAGGTGAGCTGATGATAGAAGGTTAAACTCTTAAACAGTTAGGGATTAGAGGATGATTTTAATATTACACGTACGTATAGACCTTAATTTGTATTCGTGATGATGAAATTTGATGAAATAGTTCAACTTACTACTTACCTACGATTGATTGCACTAAAAACTGAAAAATAAAAACTTTTTGTAAAAAACAAAACCGACTTCCAAAAAAACATCCAACGAAAACTCTCTGCCAAAAAGACACTTAAAAGCGTAAAATAAACTGGTTCTTCATAAATTGCCTATACCTAATTCTTTATTCATTTCAATAGTAGTTTTCAGAGAGTTTTCGTTGGATGTTTTTTTGGAAGTCGGTTTTTTTAAGTATAGAAGATACATCAGATTAACACATAGGTTACTGTTTGCCGCGATAACCGACATACACGCGGGCGGAGCCGCGGGCAACAGCTAGTGTAAGTATATACTTGATGGAAATCATTTTACACTACTAGTAATTAAACACATTGATTAGGCTACTTAAGGCGCCTTTTTCAATATTGTACAACATTCACATTCTTCACAACTTCAAAAAAACAATAATGCCCATATTATGACATCTATGAATATTTACATCGGATAAAAGTCTGTCTATTCGCTTAGATCTTTTAAATTAATCAACGGATTTCAGTTCAGCAATGCAGCTGCGTTACCCGTGGTTGTAGCCAGTAAGGTATAAAGGAAATTCTTTTTTTACTAAATAGCATATGATTACATTATTTTTTTTTACGTCAATATCCTAAATCAGGTCGTCGTCGTATTGAATGGCGTAACAATGTTAATTAAGCATGAACAGCAAATGGTCGAATGCAATTAAACACGCAATCTTTCAAATATTTTATATCGTTCGAATAAGGCTTATCATAACGAAATTTTTGCTATGATAGGACTTGAATGCTCGTGTACAGAGGAATGTCAATAGTATTTATGTTCATACCTATGAGTCACCATTAGTTATGTGAAGTTCAAAAATCTATACAAATAAATAAAATTGGAATGTCTATTTGTAATATTAAACTAACCGCTTTTTCCCAAATGCGTATGTATGTATACACGGTACATATACCAACATCACATTTCATTTTTTTTTGTATATCTGTCTGTTCCGGTTATTCTCTGGAACGGCTACATCGATTTTGACGGGACTTTCACTGGCAGATGGCTGATGTAAAAAGAAGTAACTTACGTTACTTTTTATTTAACTAGCTTCGCCCTGCGGCATTACCCGCGGTTGTAAAGGTACAAAAAGAACCGCGAGCCGTCAGCACTGTCTAGAATAATGATATTAAATGTGTAATACCTGTGTCTCGTTGCTTTGCAGTTGATCGCGCGCCTGTTGCACCATATCAGTACAGATTTTGCAAATATTGTCGTCATCTACCGGGTATTCCGTCTTGGACCATACTCGCTCCACACAATGGTGGGTTGCCTTGCATTCTCGACCAGTGCTATAGGATATAAAACACAAGTTAGACAGAACTCATAAAACCTGCAGAGTTGGAGAAGAAACTTGTTTTTCAGTAGTTTCCTGTCTGATAAATAGTTCCTTACTGAAGTTATTCTGTTCAGCTAAATACCAGAAAAATGAAACTTATTGCAACGGTTTAAAGTTTAAATTTGTTCAGAATTCTTCTACTTCTTATATTAAGCTACATAATCAACAACGTTATATAAAATATTTTGTAGCGAATGCTTCCGAATCGTTTTTCGCCGACAATTCATCGATTACATGGCTAATATAACACTTAACATTGGGGCTCTGTAACAATGCAATACCACAATCAACACAATTTGCAATGCAATGCAATCGATTTATAGTTTCACAGAATTAGGGGAATACTTTAGTAAGCAAATATTTTTTGCGTAAGGAGTTCGAAAACTTGGGTACTTCAGCTCTGAACAGCTGCTTAATTTCCTACCCTAGAAGCCTGCCTTAAACTTTAGATTATACTGACCGAAACACGTATACCTATAAATGACGAATTAATACACTTGAGAATTCTTAAATCTTCATTTTTCTTTCTATTAATCTATTTTTTAATTGATAAATCATGATGATACCGAAAATATGTGTATAAAATGTGATTTTCCATGTAATTTTACCTGAAGTTGCTACACCAATAGGATGGTCCCCAAGTGCAGCGTTGACCGCCAACCAACTTTTCTGCAAGAACAGAATCGTGTAATGAAATATCTTACAACTGCCGATATCCCTGGCGAATATATTTAATTATATCTTTTTTTCTCTTTTCTTTTTTTATAAAGAAATTGATGGCTCAGTCTTACTTTTATTACATGCAAAAGGGTCTACAAGACTAGTTGACTTTCGTATTTTTTTACATACAACTTAAAAACCTTGGAAACCTTACCAACATACATGAAACGAATACATAGAACTCCCAGACTCAGAACAACAATATGTGGATCACATAAAGTGATCTGAAAGATCAGTTTGAACCCACAACACTCAATGCAGTAGAAACCGGCGAGGTGACTGCTTACACCATTGCGCCATGCATGAAAGGAATAAATTTTCCCTGTTGCAACATTTTACATTGATGTTCCGTTTCTATTTGTTGTTGTATAACCTGTAGCCTTCCTCGATAAAGAGATTTTACAACCCTAAAAGGTTAACCTAACCTTTGATAATGCCATAGGGCGAAACCGATCAGGATTAAATTGGTGGTTAAAATGGACTGCCTCGTTGGTCTCGCGGTTGGCGTGTACGACTGCTGATCATGAGGTCTCGGGTTCGATTCCCGGGTCGGACCAAGTGTTTGTATGATCTACAAATATTTGTTTCGGAGTTTGGGTGTTTTCTATGTATAATATGTATGTATTTACAAAAAAAAAATAGTATTTATGTATTTGTATCAGTTGTCTAGTACCCATAACACAAGCTCTGCTTAGCTTGGGACTAGATGGCGTTGTGTGTTAGATGTCTGAAATATTTATTTAAAATATTTATTATTATTAAATTACTGGAAGAGGTCTAAGTTACTTTAATTCTAAAATGAACTTTAAAAGGAGTTTTCAATAATGCATCAGTTCCTGAGGACCTGATGTACCAACTATTTGTATCAATAACTACAGTAATTCCTTCCAACATGCCGCGTATTTGCACAACCCGACTGTCAGCTTCACGTACGTCACACTACAAATATGACTAAATCGATATCGTATAAATTTCAGTTAAATTGGAGTCGAGTTATCAAGAATAATTGGCTACCATTCAGATAAATGGTGTTTGAATGCTTGTGCATCATGTTACCGTACCGGGACGGAAACGGAGACTGCAAACACAGGATGTAGGGGACTGATTCTGCACTGATTATTGAATGTAAGTGACTCACAGGTCTAGTAAGATGATTTTATATACGAGGAACTAAGTATGCTATAATCTCCTTTCTAAGGAGAGGCCTATGTCCAGCAGTGGACAAGGCGGTTGATGATGAACAAAGTAATAATGAGACCACACGAACGCAGTGACTTATTACTTAACAACACTTTAAGGAACTTCACTTTAAGGAATCATAAAAATCTTAACCCACTAAAAACATTTTCATGTAAAATGTTGCCAAGACGACTGCATATGGCTTACCCTTTGAAAAAGATATCAGATCTCATGTAGACCCAAGCTTCTGAATCTACACGCACTAACTCTACCAACCCTAACTTCACAAACTCTACATTTCAGTAAAAATCACCGTTTCGCTACAGTCACAAAAGCGAAACGAAAGCCTTTTGTGTTTGCAAATATCTAGTTTGTGAAGTAATGTGTTAAGCGAATATTTCGTTTCTGAAGTAACGAAACAGCCAAGCCATACATTTTTACTGAGATGTAGAGTGTGTGAAGTTAGGGTTGGTAGAGTTAGGGCGTGTAGATTAAGAAGCTTGGCTCTACATGAGATCTGATATCTTTTTCAGAGGGTAAGCCATATGGAGTCGTCTTGGCAACATTTTACATGAAAATGTTTTTGGTGGGATTTCATTTCTTTTTGTAAGTTGCATAAGGCAGTATTTTTTATTGTTTTTTTTTTTTATTTTTTTGAGGTGAGGTTTTTGAACTACATATGACATTAGAAGATTTATCCTTCAACTTCTAATCGTTAAGGAGTGGTATCTTACATCATCAGCTCATCATCATGGAATGATGACTGCCAGACGCAAATACTGGAGTAAATTCAGAAAATATAAGAAAAACATAGTACGTGCCTGAAAAAAATTAGGGTTTCCCTCGATTTCCCTGGGATCCCATCATCAGATCCAGTAATGGTGGCAATGGAACCACATCGGGAGCATACCCTTTCGAGTACAAATTTTTTTTTTCAAAATCGGTCCACAATTGACGGAGTAATTGATGAACATACATAAAATAAAATAAAAAATTATAAAAAGTACATACAGTGGAACATAGAACCTCCTCCTTTTTGGAAGTCGGTAAAAAATTTAGCTTTTATACTATAACGAAAGTATAAGTATAATTTATTAAAGTTTAGGGGTGAGCGGCGAGCAATCCGCATTGTCGACAGTCCCTAAGCCACCGAGTCCCTTGAGCTGACCCTCTGCAGTTGCGAAGAGATATAGCCTCCATGGCAGTCCTCTGTCGCCTTTATCATGGAGAGTGTTCTGAAGAGCTATTCCAACTGGTCCTCTTCTCTCTTTTCCTCTACATTACAACACGTGCCGGCCTCGGAAGTCACCGCTTCAGAGGAGTAGACATACGTTCTCGCACTCATCGCTTCGGTTCTTCCTTCCTGTGCCAAGCGGTCAAAAACTGGAACTTACTTACAGCGCACTTGTCTCCTTCCTACTATGATCCCGGGTCCTTTCAGCGGGGCATGAAAAGCATCTCACCAGACCGCCATAGGTCACCATGCTGCATTGTCCTTATTGCCTAACTACTACCTACATTGAGGATGGTGACCACCACTCTTGGATTCTGTTCATGATTTCCATCAGGCAGGGCAGAGTCAGCAGCAAATACATTGAAAATAATTACAAGTTTTAACAAAAAAAAACCGACTTCAATCTGGACCAAATTTAAATGGGACCATTCGGGAAGCACCAGCTTTCAAATAAAAAAAGAATCATCAAAATTTGAAGTCGGTTGAAAAATCAAGAGCATCACTAAGGCGGCCTCGCGGAAACTTGGCGTACTGAATAGGGGGAGACGGTTCTTTGCACCCGAGCATCTATAATAATAATATATTTATTCAACAGATAAATTTACAAATTTCTCTTAGGTATACTGATAGTGTATAAAATTAGGGACATATTAGGTAAGAGGTTGCCGTTGACGACCGTACTAATATAAATTGTGTTACAGTCGTCAGCGCCTTCCACCCATCACAACCACAATCGTTTTACTGTGCAAAAGCGTATTCCTGAGTATTTAAATAATAACTACACAGAAAATATGCTAAACAATTGATTTACAATAAAATTAAGCAATAAATTAATAATTAGAATAAAGATTCAATACAATGGAATATTATCAAAAATAAAAATAACAATATTAAATATAGTATCAATTCAATAAAATATCAAATAAAGATATTATCTGATACCCAATATACAATTATCTGGGTCTGTCTGTCACCGCAAAAGAAAATGATCTCTGTGTGTGTGTGTGTGTGTCTGTGTGTGTGTGTGTGTGTGTGTGTGTGTGTGTGTGTGTTAGTGAGAGTGTGCAAGGGCGCACACTATGTAGTTAGTAGAATCTTTGGTTGATTACAAGTTCTTCTGTTTTTTCGTAGCTAAGCGTCTTGAGCCAGCTTAAGGTACCTGCCTTGATTTTTTTCATAGGTAGTGAATAAATATTATTCTCAGCATTTGCGGCATTGTATAAGAAATTACCAAGAACATAATATTGCCGCCGTGCTAGTGCCGTTCTATGTGGTGTTACAGAATGAATTCTGGTTTTGTTGCGCTTTGTTACTGGTTTAAAAGTAGTGCTCTTATGCCTGCGAAGTAGTACGCACTTGATAAAAAGCTGCCTTACTGTGAGTGCGGAACAGTCACTATAGAGGAGATCAGTACTATATCTCCTTGGTTTGCCAAGTATAATCTTTAGTATTCCTCTTTGAGCCCTCTCCAAAGGCAGTAGTATCGTCGTCCCTGCACCACCCCAAGTAATAATGCAATATTGTAGTAGGCTCTGGACCAGAGCATAATATACACAAAACAGTGTTTTTAAATCTGCTGAACGCCTCAGTTTTCTGAATATCGGAATTAGTTTTCTTATTCGCGCCGTTAGGTTGTCAACATGGGCCGTCCAATTTAAGTATTTGTCTATGGTGAGCCCAAGATATTTTACTGTGTCCGATTGTACTAGGTCTGGACAAGTACATTCTGTCCATGGAAGACAGGTGTGTGCCTTAACAGCAAAGTGAGAAGGTGGTTGAGCGTTTTTGCGGTGAGAGAACGTAATAAGTCTTGTTTTGTTAATATTGATGGTGAGGAGGTTTTCCTCAAGCCAGGTCGTCACTTTCCTAAGAGCATTTTCTGTATAGCTTTGAGTCTCCTCCCAAGTAACGCCATGCACTACCAAAGCTGTATCGTCAGCATACGATATGATACTGCAGTTTGGGAGAGATTTTGTGCACAAACTGTTGACATAAATCAGGAAGAGCGTTGGCGAGAGGACACTTCCCTGTGGCAAACCGAAAGTGAGCGGTAATTGGCCGCTTATGTGTGTTCCTACTTTGACACACTGAGTACGGTTAGTAAGATACGACCTAAAGATGTCCAATACAACCCCACGCACTCCAACACACTCCATTTTATGTAGTAACAGCGGTACCGAGACAGTGTCGAAAGCCTTGGAGAGATCCAAAAATACGCCAAGGACCTTGAAGTTACTGTCTAAGTGCTTTGCAACCAGCTCCGTTAGATTTAGAGTTGCATCCTCCGTGGACTTGCCTCTGATGAATCCAAATTGATTTGGGGCAATGAGATTATTATGTAGTAGATATTTCGTAAGCCTACTGTTCAAGAGTTTCTCAAGTATTTTAGATAGAGCAGTTAGTAAGGATATCGGTCTATAATTATCAACACTGTCCCGGTCGCCACTTTTATGTATAGGGTGCACTAAAGC
The DNA here is from genome assembly GCA_949125395.1 of Diaphora mendica. Taxonomy (NCBI): domain Eukaryota; kingdom Metazoa; phylum Arthropoda; class Insecta; order Lepidoptera; family Erebidae; genus Diaphora; species Diaphora mendica. Next base: position 21,175,606 of record OX421319.1, on the reverse strand, counting down.
TCTCTTCAAGACTTCTGGAAAAACACCAGTTCTCAGACAAAGGTTGAAGGCAAATGTTAATGGCCTGGTTAGGCTACTTCTTGAAGCCTTAATCACTTTGGCCGGCACATCATCTATGCCTGCAGCAGTGTCCGTTTTTAAACCTGATATGATTGTCTCGATCTCGCAGCAATCCGTGTCCAATAGCACCATGGAGTCTCTAACTTTATGAAATTCACTATGTAGGTTATTAGGTGTATTGGTCCCCTCATTGGAAGCGCGTTTGGCCAATATATCATTTGCTAATTTAGGGCCGATATTTACAAAATAATCGTTTACAGTATTGAGTGATTCACATGGATCTTTGCTCAGACACAGTAAAGAACTCGGCGTAGGTGACGATTGTTTCAAATTAATAATTTTATTTATTGTGTTCCACGTACCTTTAGGATTTTTTTTGTTTTTATCGAATTCATTTTTCTCAAACTGTATTTTTAATTTTTGTAATAAATTGTTGCAATAGTTGCGATATCTTGTGTAAGTAACGTGGAGAATTGCGTTATTAGGATCTTGTTTGAATTTACTATGTAACTTATCTCTGTGCCTGATACACCTTAGCAATCCTGGGGTTAACCACGGTTTTATTGTGCGTTTGCGACTCGGAATGATTACCTTTTTAGAGTAAGCTGTTACTGCTTCAGAAATATTGTTCAATATAGCAGAAACAGCTATATTTGCGTCTGTGGTTCTATAAATTGTACTGAAATCAGTATTAGCCAGCTTCTGGGCTATTGAGGGATAATCCAATTTTAAATAAGTGTTTTGAGACACTCTTCTTTTTATTTTTAAATTTAAACCAAATACAATTGGGCAATGATCCGTTATAAGAGAATTGAGAATACACGTTGTAGCATATCTTTCCGATCTTAGCATTACGTGGTCAATGCAACTATCATTGCGAGTGGGAAGTTGGTGAGCAGGTAGGAAACCATGAAATGCCATTAGATCTAAATATTTTAAACTGTTAACGTCACCATTGGTCGGGGATATATTTATATTAATGTCACCTATAATAGCTATAGACTTAATCATATTTAAAGATGTGAGGCACTGATCCAGACTATCGCAAAATTTATTTATATTTCTGTTTGACGGTGAACGGTAGATAGCCACAACCGCGTATTCGTTATTAGGACTTTGCATGACTAAGCAGTTGGCGTCATTAATTTGAGGAATAGTTACATTATGTGTCACATCTGATCTAATGTATAACAAAACACCATCGTTTTGGCTAGAGTAGTTCGAAGAATACGATGTATAGCCATTTATTACCGGAATGAAAGTAGCTTTACTAAGCCAACACTCTGTCAACACAATAATATGACATTGAAAACCAATCCTGTCCAGGAAAATCATTAAAGCGTCGATATTGCAATTGACACTACGAATGTTAGTGTGCAATATAGTTAGCGATTCATCGTTTATATGACATTTTAAGTTTTCAGGAGAACATATAATTGATTTGGATATCTGGATTGTGTCAATATCGGAGATAATATCCTCAAACTTAGCCATTAACAATATGCGTGAGAATTCCGTGGACCATCTCATACTTACATGAATGTTTGAATTTGGGAGTTGTACATTTTATTTCAATAATGCTTAGGCAGCCGAATATTTTTTTTACTATATTAAGTCTATGCTTGGAATTGAATTTTGTGTAAAATTGTATGTGTGTCAAAAGTGTTATTTGGTGTAGTATGTATGTTGTTGAGTGACAGCTTGCAGTAACAAAACGTATGCTCATATAGCGCAAATGAGTTTGTGGTTGTGGAAATAATAGATACATATTCATTCTAGCAATCAATACAGACTGTCCGGTAAGAGTTTCCATAGTTAAATTAATAATAAAAAATAAATTTAATTGAATAAGTAAAAACATCATGCAAATAATATAATTTAAATGCCATACTATACTTTTCAGTCATAGTTCAGCGTGAGCCTCCAGACCGTCCAAGTCTCCCTCGGAATCAATACGATGAGCCCGGGCAGCTACTCTCCTACGAAGATACACTCTTCCATGGGCCGTCCAACAGAACTCATATCCTTTTGTCTTGCTGTACTCACGGGCCAAGTAAAATATTTTCCTCGCCTTCTGTGTAAGGCATTCAGAAATAAAGATTGGCACAGCCTGTCCGTCGCATTGAAGGTGAGATGTACTCAATCTGTTCTCCCTATTCGCCCGATTAAAGGCGCTTATCGATTTCAGAAGCCTTTCCTTCAAGGGTACGGAGGAGAAATCGACAATCACAGGTTTGTTTCCCCTCTTATCTGAGTTTAGACGAAATATATCCCGAACATGGTGGTCCCCAACACTCACACCAGTAACATTGCCAACTTTTTTCACTAACGTTAATAAGTCTTCTTTGGATTCTGTTTTTTGCACAGGGAGATTACGTATTTCGATACATGTCTGCTTTTGTGATCTCTCTAAGTTTTCCACCTTAGCTTCCAATAACTGAATATAGGCCAGATGTTCGCGGCGCTCGGTTTCCATTTTAGTTATTTTCCCCTTCATTTCCTCATATTGTTTAGAAATAAATTCCATAGATTGCATTATTTCACTATTTTGGTTTATTATTTCATTTATAGTTCCTTTTATTGAGGTCTGCTGGTTCTTCAAAGTATCGAGCGTTTTTTTTGTTTCTGTGATATGTGCATGGAAGTCGTCGTCATGATGCCGCTTGCGAGGTCGTGTCAGTGTCCTATTCTGAGAGGAACTCTCATTGTCGGTGTCCGTGTGTGGAGCCGAACTTACATTTGTAGTAGTGTTGCTATTTTCTTGGGTAGGCGGTGGAGCACTTTTCAGAGGCATCTCAAAGCTGCAAATACCTCAGCTAGAAGTACCAGGATCACAGCGATATATAGGCGTAACACGCGAAAGGTGGTAGGTAGGATCGATCCGTAGACCGGGACAAGGTAAGGTTAAGGTACAACTCCTTAACGGTTAGGAGTTGGAGGATAATTCTTTCAATTTCATACGTATCTAAAGACCTTCAGTCGTATACTTTCAAGTTATTTAGGTGAGCTGATGATAGAAGGTTAAACTCTTCAACAGTTAGGGATTAGAGGATGATTTTAATATTACACGTACGTATAGATCTTAATTTGTATTCTTGATGATGAAATTTGATCAAATAGTTCAACTTACTACACACATCAAAAGTGTCTAGGGATCAAGCATTTTAATGCGGATTTCTTGAGATTGAGATGTGGCTTTGGCCCTGGCCTGCTCAGTCGCCAGACTTGAACCCGATTGAGCATGCATGGGATATGCTACAGAGAAGAGCTCTGCCGAATATGGAGGGTATCCAGTCGCAAGAAGACCTTTTTTTGTTGTTGCAACGAACATGGGCGGCCATTCCACAGCGTGATTTGGATGAACTCATTTTGAGTATGCCAAACCGATTCTTGTGTTGTTAGTGTTCGCGGTAGAAACACGGATTATTAATTGTTTAACCTATTAAAATTTTACCTAATAAAATTTTAAAGAAAACTGTTAGAGAAAACTGTTATTTCAGTCTTTTTTTCGAACTTTAATGTTAGTGGTTCAAATGTCAAAAATCCCTTTATTAGGAAAATGGCAAATTTCTTTATTAATGCAAAGGTGACTTGGTTTATCGTTACTGTGACAAACGAAAACACTTTATTTGATGAATCCTTACAGAAAATTTTAATTCATATCAATCAGGAGAAAAGTTATTGCAAAAATATATGTTGATCCCTAGACACATATGTTGATCCCTAGACACTTTTGATGTGTGTACTTACCTACGATTGTTTGCACTAAAAACTGAAAAATAAAAACTTTTTATAAAAAAAAAAAACGACTTCCAAAAAACATTCAACGAAAACTCTCTGCCAAAATCTGTTTGAAGTCGGTGCTAAGCCAAAAAGAATACAAACGAACAACTACAAAAGTCTAAGCGATAGTCACTTGGCACCGACTTCAAACAGATTCTAGGTACCTAGCGCACATTATAATACTACTATTTAAATGAATAAAGAATTAGGTATAGGCAATTTATGAAGAACCAGTTTATTTTACGCTTTTAAGTGTTTTTTTGGCAGAGAGTTTTCGTTGGATGTTTTTTGGAAGTCGGTTTTTTTTTTTATAAGTAGGACCGACTAATCGGTTAGTCGGCTAGTCGGCCAAAGTACTGATCGGCCCATCTCTACTTTCGGCGCATCTAACGAATCTGGCCAAATTATGTGCCGGTCTCTATAGTTTGAGTAATATCGCGTGTTTAGTTTGTGCATGCGACTTGACCGCAATTATTGGTGTCATTTATGCTTACTCTTTGTTATTTATAAATAAATCTTTTTGCTATTTCATTATTATAACTTTAATAAAATAACAATGTAGATACCTACTATCGTCACAGAAAGTATAACAAAGGATATTGGTCACAATACAATCTATATCTATTACGCATACAAAGTTATATTAATACTTTGGATAACCAAGATATAAAATGTAGATAATCTATACAAATAAATAAATCTCCGGCGTCCTCACTCACTCGGTGAAACACAGCGCAAGCGCTGTTTCACACCGGTTTTCTGTGAGGCCGTGGTATCACTCCGGTCGAGCCGGCCCATTCATGCGGAATCGTGCCTCTCCTACGGTTAAGTCGGTTAAGCAAGTTACGGTGAGAACGTTCAGCGTTGCGATTGGCCCGCTCTAGAATCTTCACCAATCACAAACCCAAACGCGCTCGCCAGTTGATTCGATACAAACTCGCACTAAGACTTTCGATGAATTAAAAATAATCGAGTTTTGAATAACTATAAGTACGAGGGACAGGATGAGTGAAGTTTCTGTTTAGTATTTGTACTAGCTGACTCATTCTTTGTTTGTCTCTAAAAATTAATATTTTTTCCCCGACATACATATAATTTAAAATTGAACGAATTTTAAAATTGAAAAATATATTGAAATTACGTAAACAGGCAATTTATTGTCCTAATTAAAAGCGAGCATTACGGTGATTTTCCTCAAAACAAGTATCGTTTTAAAACAAAAAATGGTTTTATCTCATTGAAATACCTGCTCATACTCCTTTTCTCATCAAATATTAAGGATAACTACACTTTATTTCTTTTCAACAAAAACTATCATGTCAAAGATGTCAGTTACGTCATGCAAGAAATGAACGAGATGGGTATTCAAGGAAAAAAGGGAAGTAAAACATTTAATAATCACAAATTGTATCATCAAAATCGGTTCAGCCAATCGAAAGTTATAAGGAAAGAACCATATTTTGTTTTTTTTTTAAATGCAGCCGAATTGATAACCACTTCCTTTTTTGAAGCCGGTTAAAAATAACTAATAACCACCAAAGTATACTTATCTACGGGTATTCACGTTGAGTTTTCTTTATGGTAAAGACATTTTTGACATGTTCAGATCAGATTTTTTATCTTCTTAATATAGTAAGATGCTGTTTATTTTTGTTTAGCAAATTTTTTTTGTTGTTATATTTTGTTTCTGATTACTTCACCTTTTTATGTTGTACCTACCTGTGTATTTATGATTTGTAATATGAATAGTATACGCATGCTTCGTAACAAGATGACACTAAATGTAACTTATAAGACATTGTTTTCTCAAGTAAGTGAAGTAAAAAATTGTTCTTATGAGAATAAAGATTCTAACCTAACCCCTATTTTTGACAGTGTGTTGTTCAGTGACTTTTGGCACTACGTTGTTCAGTCACATAAGGCATAGCGTTGTTCAGCTAATTGAATTTTAAAATAAACATTCAATTCTGGCGCTAAGTAAGCGATTTATGTGCGCTAAGTTGTATATTACTTTTGGACATTTGGACATGGTCAGCTACTTTTGAGGCTGACTGTACCTGAGACGGTGCGTGTTTTTTGTAAATGTAACAACAACCACTGGTAGCAAGCACCGCTGGGCTCAGTTAGTATTTATTAATTTGAAAGCTATTTAGTGGCTTTATCCACTATGTAACAAGAATCCACATGAAATAAAATTATATTTAAATGTGCTACATTAAAGTGTATGATATTGTCAGGTCTGACGCTCTGGAAAACTAATACTATGCTAATATTAAACTTTTAAATCACTCACCTTTTCTCCCCATTGCTGCCAATTTAGGACCCTAAAAAATAGAAAAAAAATATTAAAAAAGGCATTGACAGATTACAATATTTAAAAACGAATTCAGTCGAGATTCATTTTTTTTGTATTTTTAGTAATTTATTGTTTTTTAGTATTTTACAGGACAATTAGGTAAAAAGAAATCGTTTACAACGTGTCTGAAAATGAAGTTCTAGTAATATTTACCGCCAGTCTTCAAATTAGTTATTGATGTATGAAAAACCAAATTAATTTCTAAAGGTTTTTAGACAACATTCATAAATAATAATTATTTTTACGGGAATTAACGCGATCACTTATTTCAAGGTACTACATGACTCGCAGTCAGCCTGTGACCACGGCCAGTGCAACCTGGTCGAAACGTCAGGCAAAACAGAGGTATGTAGTACCTTGAAGTAAGTGATCGCGTTAATTCCCGTAAAAATAATTATTATAATATCATGGAACGCGAAAGTTTAAAAGTTAACATTCATAAACCCATTATGAAAATTAACAATCTTTATTTTCTTAAAAAAACATGGGCTACATAGACCAACTAGATTTTATTCTCCAAGTATCTCCGTGCTAAATTACATTAAAATAGGTTCATTGGTTTAACCGCGAAAGTATAACAGACAGACATGAGTTACTTTCGCGTTTATAATATAGGTTTAAGTGAAAAGCTTACCCTTCCCATCAAAATGTTCCCAATCTTGTCATTATTGCACATCTTGATGAGAGTACACATGGTCTCTGGCGTGGTATCTGACTGCAGTACATGGTTGATGTACTTGTGCAGACCTTGCGTGTTCTCCTTGCAGATTTTTGCGATGTCCGCGTGGGCGATATCATCGCATAGTGACGTCAGACGAGTTTCAAGGTAATCCTATTGGTAAGAAAATGTATGGCTTGAATAGTTTGTAAAGGAGTCGCTGAATACAAAAAGTTTAAACTAGGGATTGCTAACTAAGCGGTTGATGTCGAGTTCTTTTTTCAAAATGCCATTTATCCTGTTTGTATTCACGTTTTCGAGGAAATAGATTTTTATTATTGCCTTACATAGGTACTTATATGTATACATAAATACATATACATATGTGGATGTATAATACGTTTATCGTTGTGTATCTACACAGTGGATGTAGCTTAATTAAACCATAGACCTACAGTTGTCTGCTGTATCTCAGAATTCTATTACGGCGCGCTCTCATTGGTTCTTCTTTCCGTCCCTTTCACGATTGCAGGAAAGTGAAAAGGAAAAATACATTTAAAAATACCTACGCTAAAAAACCGACTTCCAAAAAACATCCAAAGAAAACTCTCTGCCAAAAAACACTAAATAGCGTAAAATAAACTAGCTCTTCATAAATTGCTATGTGCCAATTCTTGTCTATACCTAATTCTTTATTCATTTAAATAGTAGTATTATAATGTGTGCTAGGTAACTAGAATCTGTTTGAAGTCGGTGCCAAGCGACTACCTATACATATATTTAGATTTTTGTAATTGTTTGTTCGTATTTTTTTTGGGTTGGCACCGACTTCAAGTTCAAACAGATTTTAGTAGAGATTTAGTAAAATAGCTTCAATCGAATGTATTGAACAAAAAAAAAATGACTTAAATTGGTGATTGTCGATTTACATTTACAGTGTAATTAGGGCGAGTTCGATAAAGCGATAGATTAAAACAAATAAGTGACACATACGTGCCAAATATAAGCTTAGAACTGTTACTTCAGATATTGCTTACATACAAACAGCGCTCAAGGAATTGAACATTCGGCATAAAATTATAATTCAGTTATTACTAAGTAGGTATTGCAAAAGACAACAAATATTTGTAATAATTACAATATTTATAAAAAAACTAGAACAATAAAAAATATAAGACCAGTATATTACGTCAAAACTATACACACCTCGTTTATCAGCTCCCTAATGTCCTTCATCTGCCTGAAGAATCGGACGACCTTCATGGACATTCCATTTATTGCCACGGTATCATTTCGTTTGTCCCAAAGTGTAGCTATGCAGTGCCCCACGGCTCCACACTCCGACCCTTGCCTGTGCAAATATTAGATCAAATCATATAAGTCACACTTGCATGCAATGGATGTTGTGAACAAAACATATTCGATTCATTTTATATTATAAATAATCTAGCATTTGCTTGGGGCTCTTAGTAGTATCTTATGTCATTCGTAACACACAGACATGGATAACTTAAATGTATGAATGTACCTATAGTTACTTTGTTAAAATATTAGTACAAAATTTTAATTAATCTATACTAATATTATAAAGCTGCAGAGTTTGTTTGTTTGTTTGAACGCGCTAATCTCAGGATCTACTGGTCCGATTTGAAAAATTCTTTCAGTGTTGGATAGTCCATTTATCGAGGAAGGCTATAGGCTATATTTTATTTTCAAATAAATTTGAGATCCGTAAGAAAATTGCTATTTTGTAACCCAAGGTGTGAACTCGAAAACCTATTTTTGCGTGCGCTGCAAAAAGTATTGACAATAGAACAAAATCATGTATTACGGGTTTGTAGGTCCCATTAAGATCTTCAAAAAAGTCCGCGAGAGCATATATCTAACTATCATGGTTTAGTCACAATAATCGCTTTTGTGCTCAAAAAAATGATAAAATCGTCTGAAGAAAGAAACTACGTTGAATGTGTATCGTAATATTAATCCTTATCCAAATAAAGCATTATGTTATCAAGGGTATTTATGTAGAAGTAAAATACTTTTTGTTTCACCCCATTCGGACATTTCGTTTAGAAGTTATCACGAGTATAAGACGCTAAGAGTTGGTACCTATTATTGAGTTATTTGTCAAAGAGTTTTTATCAACATAATACCTAATATTAGTCTTTATCCAAATAAATGTGTTGTTGGTTGTGAGTATTAGATCTTAGAAGAGTATAATAAATACATCTATACTAATATATAAAGCTGAAGAGTTTTTGTTTGTTTGAACGCTCTAATCTCAGGAACTACTGGTTCAATTTGAAAAAGTTCTTTTAGTGTTAGATAGCCCGTTTATCGAAGAAGGATATAGGCGTGATGATATATATATATATATAGATATATATTTCATCACGCTATGACCAATAGGAGCGGAGTACCAATGAAGAATGTTTCAAAAACGGGGGGAAATTATTACGCTACGGGCAATAGGAGACGCAAACGACGTTGCGTGGGTCAGCAAATCGCGCTAATCTCAGGAACTACTGGTCCAATTTGAAAAATTATTTCAGTGTTAGATAGCCCATTTATCGAGGAAGGCTATAGGTTATATATCATCATGCTAAGACCAATAGGAGCGGAGCACCAATGAAGAATGTTTCAAAAACGGGGGAAAATTATCACGCTACGGGCAATAGGAGACGCAAACGTCGTTGCGTGGGTCAGCTATACTAATATATAAAGCTGAAGAGTTTGTTTGTTTGTTTGAACGCGCTAATCTCAGGAACTACTGGTCCAATTTGAAAATTTTGATTATTATAAATGCGAAAGTAACTCTGTCTGTCTGTCTGTCTTGCTTTCACAGCCAAACCGCTGCACCGATTTGAATGAAATTTGGTACACAGATAGTCTAGAGCCTGAGAAAGGACATAGGCTTCTTTTAATGCGAAAAAGGGGTTGTAAGGGGTTTAAAAGGGGGATGAAAGGTTGTTCTGGGAGTTCACTCGCCACACGCCTGCGCGTTACCTACGTCGGGCGTCTTGACAACGAATAAAGAAGGCTGTCACAATCATAAAAAATATTTCACTCTTTCAATGAATTTTTTCAATGAAGACAACAATGATAGCAATGATATTATATATATAAAAATTAAATATTAAGTATATATTCGTCAATCTGATTTGTATGTTCATTATATTAATAGAAATAAATAAGCCAAATTAATATAATTAATTAACAGCGTTTCTTAACTTCAAAATTCTCTACAGAAGTATCGTCATTATAAGCTAGCTGTTGGTTAGATATGAATAAAAATGTAAATAATATCGATCCTGATCAGCTGACTAATGAGATAGTTATCAATTAAACTAACGGATCATGTCAGGCGTGGAGGGAGATGTTGTCGAATACTTAGTCTTTAGAAATATCAGGAGTGCCTACCCATAAGTTGAGGCTGCAAGTTAATGTTCCAGTACTATTAAATGAGGTATCTTGAGCGCCAAAGCAATGTAATAGTACATGGCTAAATATTACACAACTGGGGTACAACACTGTAAAAGCTACAATCATGACGCATGGAATGGCAAAAGAAGATAATGTTTTAATTCCCCGTATTCCAATAATTCCAACTTATTTGACATTTTAATTTAAAAGAATGCAGTTTCCGCTGAAAACAGTATTTCCAATAACAATATTATGGACCAAGGACAGATGCTTATAGATACAGTTTTTTTTTTCTCGTGGACAGCATACTCACGTATATCAAATCCACAAAATCTCCATATTTTGGCAAAATATGGCAAAAGAAAAAACGTAGTTATTAAAATTGTACTTTTTTTATTTGAAGCTGCCAAAGTGACTATGGTCAGCCTGATGGAAAACTCAAGCAGAATCCAACAGTGGGGGCAACCATACTCACTGGGAAAGCAGACAATGCAGTATTGTTCTATGCGAGGTAAAGAAAATAAAACTATTCAGGTACCAATACATTTTGTATTATGATTTTATATCGATATAAATCCTACCTATATTAATAACGCGAAAGTTTGTTAGTATGGATGGATGGATGTTTGTTACTTTTTCACGCAAAAACTACTGAACGGATTTGGATAAAACTTTACAGTAATATAGCTTATACATCAGAATAACACATAAGCTACTATTTGCAGCGATAACCGACATACACGCGGGCGGAGCCGCGGGCAACAGCTAGTTTTATTATAATCGTTTATTAACAGCCTTGAGAGCCTATATTAAAGGTTTTGTAAAAATTTTAAATGTATAACAAATTTCTTCAAGATATTACATTTTATTAGGTACTAGCTGACCCACGCAACCTCGTTCGCGTCTCCTATTGCCCGTGGCGTAACAATTTCCCCCCGTTTTTGAAACATTCTTTATTGGTGCTCGACTCCTATTGGTCTTAGCGTGATGATATATAGCCTATTCCCTTCCCTTATACCCTTCCTCGATAAATGTACTATCTAACACTGAAAGAATTTTTCAAATCGGACCAACGGTTCCAGAGATTAGCGCGTTCAAACAAACAAACAAACTCTTCAGCTTTAAAATATTAGTATAGATTTGATAGATCTTTGGACAAGTTATCAGTTAAATTAATTCAGTTTCGAAAGTGATTGAGGGATAAAACAACTTTGAAACACACATTCCCCTTGGGGGGGTTTTGAAACAGTTTACCATTTGTTATGTATGTTACGGCTTAAGAATTCATTATATCCAATCCTATATAGAGAAGATGAGATGTCAGACATTTAAGGATTGCATAAACCAGCAGATAGGACCATAGAGGATATTAAATTTATCAATGGATCTTTCTGAGATCAACTAACTAACATTGCAAAAATTTATCCACAGCATTGAATATGGCATTTTGCACTTTATACTTGTAAACTTTAAGTTTATTCTCCAATGCTTAAAAAAAAGGGCTCTCCACTGGGCTCGTTTCGGCCCTTATTAAGTAGCATTCAGATACGAGCCCTAACATTACAATTATCAATACTCACTTTAAACTGCTGCACCATACTGAAGGGCCCTGATGGCATTCCTTTGGTAATGCTAAGGACAAACCTGTGAACAAAACAATTCAAGTTATTTATGAACTAACTTATCATCACAATAACAAATTATCATAAGTGCAAAGACTTGTCAAATGGGGTCATAGGTTTAGTCATGTTTATCTTTAAAACCGTTATATATATGTGACTGGTACGATAACGGCCAATAAACGGTGATAAATATGAGCAGATATGTACATAATAGATTCTTTACTCCCCAATATCATTGAAGTTTACGGCAAATATCTTCTGTAATATCTATTAATAGCTAAGCCCCGCGCTGTTACCCATGGTATAACAACAACTGCGGATAAAGCTGTAGGGCAAAGCTAGTCTAAATAAAGTAGCCTTACTTACTCCTTATATCATCAGCTATCTACCAGCGACAGTCCCGTCAAAATCGGTCCAGCCGTACCAGAGATTAGCCATTAGATTAGATTTTACTTATTTGTATGGATATACAAACCTCATATCACATTGTTGTTCATAACGAAATCCAAAACTATCTAACCAATTTTCACTTTTTTTTAAAATGTGTGTTTTGCTGCTGTGCCTAACAAAGGATAGTTAACATCATGTTTAGACCAATAAGAGCCATGCATGATTGAAAAGAGATGCAGACAAAGTTGTGTGGGTCCCGGCTAGTGCATACATATAATTCATTATCTAACACATGCATCGTTAAGCCGGGTCTCCACCAAACAAAAGTTGTCAATTTTTGTGTTGTCAACACTTGTTTGCGACAAAAATTGACAACAAATGTTGAGAACAGTGTCCGTTCTTGGGGGTAAACGTCAAAAGAATACACTTGTTGCAAATATTTATTGGCTCTATGGTGACGCTTATTTCGAATGTTTTTCAAATTGTTGGCGACTCGGTAAAGACACAATGGAAACAAAAGTTGGCGTTTATTTTGAAGTGTTGCAAACAGCTGGAAACACTGAAATTGCCAACAATATTTTTTGGGGACGCACCTTTATGCAAGTCTCTCAAAGGCAATAAATTTTCTTGCTTTTACAAGATTTCTCAGCTATGCTTCTTTTGATCATAATGTACATACTGTACTTTACATAGTATAAAACCATCTTAGATCTTTTAAACTACTCAATGGATTTTAATACAGTTTTCGGCAATTGATAGAGTGATTCAAGAGACAGGTTTATATGTTAAAGTTAATACATGCATATAATATGAGAGGAAATCTGAGAAATTCAAAGACTTAAGTGCGAAGCCGGGCCAGGTCCCTAGTAAATCATAAAAATATGCAAAATTTTCCTAAATAGACAACTATTTAAATATTCATCAAAGACAACAATTTACTGTGTCCTGTTATAAAGAAAGCAAGTTGTTTAAAATTTATGGCAAAATAAATAAAAAACTAATTAAATAAACTGTAATTTTCTATAAAACTATACATACTATTTAAAATGTATAATAAAATAATACATAAGGAAAGCTACTGCAATAACATGTTCATCAGGTTTTTGTTCATTATTATAATAGTGAAAATATATTCAAAACAGGAAATATGAACATATTAATACATATTATGATAACTATGATAACTCTGCCTATATATAAAAGTCATGGAATAGTACATATTTATTAAATTATAATATATAGAAATATTCGTAAATAGTAGAACATCTGGTAAGCGGCAGGTGACTTGACTAAAGTAAAATTGAAAAGTATGTAGTAAATTGAACAAATTTATTAAATAAAGCCCTAATATGTTTTGTTAAGTAGATTACTGACAATTGCATTTTAAGTTAAGTACTTACATGCAAGTTTTTTTTTGTGGAAAAGTAAATTAAATTTAATTCTTTTAAAAATAGAACTAGCTATTGTATACTATACTGTTTTTACAGATATATTTACAACATATCAGATCCTAACAAGGACATAATACAAAAACAAAGAGATGTTTTTCGAAATAAAACAGACTAAGTTAAAAAAAAAAACATTCAGAAAGAAACAAATAACAAATTAACACTTGCTTACAATAGCCTAATACAATAACAATTACTCTGCTAATGAGATCAACAGAAGGTGGGCAATGTATATAATTTTAAGTGATAAACCATACATGACGCGATTTCCTCCAATAGTAATGGAAACATTATTTGAAAATATAAAGATTTAGGCTAACAGATAGTCGTAAAAAGTAACGTTATAATATTTTAAATAAAGAAAACAAAGGGTACCTGTATAATTAAAAGAAAGTGCAAACTTACAAGAAAAAAGAAAAATACAATTGTTAATGAATCATAGCATAAATATCATTAAAAAGCGAAGTATGCAACAAGGACGACGTAATAATTACTTGTGCGTTAAAGTAAAAAAAAAAATTGGTACTTACTCGCACAACAAAGTGCTATTAGACAAACAACGTACGTGTTTGTCATTTTTAAAGTTTTCGATCTACTCCAGATTTGAGCTCCGTCACCGAAATACTTAACAAAAAATATCACTTTGTTTGGAAATTATTGCGTATCTTGTCAAGTCACCACAAAGTCTAAAAACGGGCGAATAAATTTATGCCGATTGACGTCTGAGTGGCAGTGTTGCCAGAATATTTTTTTTCGAATAGCCTTGCCGGAGCACGCGTGTAGCCCCGAGATAGCCCCCATCTAGTGACGTCACTAGTACTTAAGATTTGACTTATAAATGTGCACATTTATATGTATTGCGAGTCAGTTAACGTTTTAAAATTCATGCTTAATATACACATAAACTATTGAAATTGATTGTTACTGTAAAAGTTCTTTTTTCTGCATAAAAATGTTTGTTTGATAATTAAATATTTCTGAATAAATCGTCGGTGTATCTATCGTCGTCTATCGGTTACGTGTAGCCAGCGCATAAAACATTATAGCCGCTCGGCAAGGGAAATAGCCCCATTGACCTACAGTACATGGACTACGCATACCTACAAAATTATCGTGCCTACCTACACAAGAAGTTGGCGCATAAAATGGCTGCCTTCAGGGTTGTACCTATGTAGAGTGACTCGAAATGTCAATATCGATATTTAACTGAAATATTTAATAAATTGCAAAAATAACAATAAATAATTCTAGTTAATTCCGATTGTTTTTACTATTTATAATGGATGTAATGGATGAATTAAATTTTAAATGATGAACTTAAGCCTAAAATCCAAAAATGGAAGCTGGCCATCACGGGACACCCGGCTAGATATGATATGAGCGAAATATTACTTAAACGATTTTTGTTGGCCATTAGGAGTGCTACAGCGTTTGGTGAGTCCATTGTGGGATAGGAGAGTGCTAGTGCTCTCCCTTTTCCCACCTTTTAGGCGTACATCATCTCCTCCCAAAATGAGGCCGTGAATTCCTCTTGGAATCCCTAAAATCCTGGTCTTTCTGTAGTCTGGGAATAAATGATCGTAGGTGAGGTTTCTCAAGTTATTATTTTAAAACCATTTGTTATTGGCTTTGAAAACAGCCCTATCCGTTCTATCAGCAACAAGACTAAAGAAAGAACAGAATACCTCCGCATTCAAACCAACGAGAATGTATATTGTTGTTTACTTATTTTTTCGTAGCTCCGACGTTTCTGGGATACCGATATCAACATAAAAAGTACTTATATTATGTTGACATTGAGCGAAATAACAAATTGAGTAAATAAAACACGTTTTAAATAGTAGTAATATTTTTTCATTTATTCACACATTCAGGTTAGGGCACTGCGCAGTCACGTAATCGCGTCACGTCGAGAGTTCTGTTGTAGGATGTTTCATGGAAGTGCATCGAGCAGACATACCACATTTTATGTCGAGGGTTTATATTTTCCAAACCAATGATTTCGATCCATTTCTTTCTTAAAATTTCATTTACAGGAAATCTGATGAAGAAAACACCATGTTAACATATTTTTTATATCACTACATAGTATAAAACAAAGTCGCTTTCTCTGTCCCTATATCCCTATGTTTGCCTAAATCTTTAAAACTACGCAACGGATTTTGATGCGGGTTTCTTTCATAGATAAAGTGATTCAAGAGGAAAGTTTTCATGTATAATAAATATATAATATAGTATGGAAACACTGTTAATTTTCGAGGTTTCTAATGTGATGTAGCAAATAAACACATTTTTTTGCGCTTACATTGCAAACGCTGGTTGCACCCTACGAGATGGATCAAAATAATGTACTACAGTATTGTACACCTTAAAAAGTACTACAAAAAAGTCCGCGACGGTATATGTCTATCTCTTAGGCATAACCCACAACAACCATTTTTTATTCCTTTCTTTTTACGAAATTATGGCTTATTTACGAAGTGATTTTAAGCAATGCAGAATGAATCCTTGTACAAGTAAGTAAATTAAATACATTTTGTATTTAAAATAGATCAAGATGGCCCTTTACAGTATCTAATTTAAATGAATATATTCGAAGATATTACAGATTTAAAATGCACGAATCGTGTCGTCGGCGGGGGCATCTGAAATCCCGTGCGAAGCCGGGGCGGGTCGCTAGTCATAATATAAGTATCCACAATTTAACTCTACCATCACTATCCTTAATCGTATGTAAACAAATCAAAGTGAAACAAAGCAAATAATACCATTGAGAACCTCAAAAAACTAACAAACGTCTTCGGAAATTATAAAAAGAATATGTTTAATACAATACAATAAACAAAATCGTAAAATATTGAACAATTTCAATGCATTTTTGTACTAACCTGTAAAGAGTCAATGTACAATGATTCTTGTTTTTTTGCACCAGATTGTTTAATGGAGCACGAAGGCATGATTTTCATTTCTAGGGCAAAGCCTTGGATACAATAAAAACCAATTTAAAGCCGTAATTGGCACGAAAACAAAAACTAAATTTCCAACAACAACCGCTTGACAGCAGATCTACCTCAGAACTTGGTGCATAAAATGGCGTCGCCGGTCACGAATTGACAAGTGCATGACGTCACTCAAAAGTGTTGCCAATATTAGTACTCAGTAAACTATGTTTATCTCTCTTTTCACACCGAGGTAAACATAAGTTAAAAAGAGACAAAATGCTTTTTTGTATATATGTGTCGATCTTATATATATTTGTATAGGTAATGAATTGTTCGTATTGGTAGAATAGGGCATCTCCTTATTATTTCTTTACTCATTGGATAGCCCCAACGGCGTTTAATATCCCCATCTGGCAACACTGCTGAGCGATTGCCATATTCTTGGCTTAATTTCTACCATAAAGCGTAAAATAGTTGAAAATCTTTAGAAGATTTAAGACAAAATCTATTTATTTTAATTCTAGCTGATTTATTTCATTGCAAATCTTAAAATAGTTTATGGGAGCCGTAGCCGAGACATGTATATAGAAATAATTTTAGTATTTCATTTTATTTTAATTTAGTTTATAAGGATTTTATCTTTCCTTTCCCTGCAGGACCCAATAAGATAGGCAGAGGATGCCTTAGGTATTAAATCCGCCGGTCTACATATATATCTTTCTTTTCTTTTTTAAAAGACAACTCCCGCATTGGGAATATATATCCTGTGTCGCGGGGGACTTTACAAACACATGAAACGGACACAAAGTACACCCAGACTCAGAACAACAATCCGTGGACCACACAAAGTGCTGTCCTATGTAGGATTTGAATCCACAACACTTGGCGCAGTAGGAAGCGGCGTGGCGACCACTTAAACCACTAGGCCAACCGTGCAGTCAATATTTGTGGTTAAAGTTATAAAATAAATAAATAGTGCAGTTAAAAATAAATACCTCACGCTCTACTTGATATATTTGGGCCCGGGTGGGCCTGTTAGCAGTACCGGAGTCTTAGTCCGGTGGCGAATGTAACTAACGAGGCCTTTGGGGATAGACCTTACACGGTGACCGACTTACTACTTACGGCCAGGTCTTATTCAATGTGGTTACCTGAGCTTTGAGCTTGGAGAGTTCCAAGAGATGGGGATTCTGAGGAGCACCCATTAAGGATGGTTCGAGTCCGGTGAGTATTGGAGATATTCCGGTAGGGGTTGCAATGGTGACGACACGGTGACGAGATCCCGTGGCAAACCATATCTGCCCGGTGATCGCCAAAGGTAGGGTTCAAACTCCTGTAAGTGGTTGACTTGCGAGCCATCAGCACACACGCAGGCTCTCCACGCACTGATTTCTTGGGATTATCCTGGGAATTGCGCCTAGGGTATGTTGCATCTTGCTAACAGTATTAGCACCATTTTTTGACGTCGTGATGTAGGCCGCGTAAGTTGCATGCCTTTGATGACGGGGCCAAAAAGTATCTGAATTTATTAAGCCTGGTTTTTTCTCAGGTCATTATAATCATAATTTACAATAAAATGCGACGGTCAGTTAAGCGGATGTTACAACAGGTGTCTCAGGTGCGCGGTCAAACCTGTCGTGACAATCGACATAATAAAATCAATTTCTTAAGACTGAAACTTTATGAACTTTTGTTTTTTTATATGTAGGTAAATCAAAATTATACCAGTCAGTCAACGTCCTATGGGGACACAGCTGGTCAGTCAGCAGTAATGTATGAAACGAGGTTTATATGGGTGCAATTCGTTTATTAAGCGTGATTATGTAGTAACTACTACTGACTATATTATAAAAAAAAAAAACTTTGTTTAAAAAAACCGACTTCAAAAACTAAAAAGCATAAAATAACTTAATTTGTGTGTGCTACCTATTCATAGGTTTGAAATCGGTGCCAAGTCAAATGTAATAGTAGGTACCACACTCGCTATGTTTCGAGACGAACGTCAAACACGTCACCGACGCTTCGGTTGTTTTGTTGTACGCGAAGAGCAGCTATCCCACTCAAGGTCACGCGCGGCGAGTGCGGTACCTACTATTACATTTCGGCTTGGCACCGACTTCTAATCTATGAATAGGTAGCACACACAAATTAAGTTATTTTATGCTTTTTAGTTTTTGAAGTCGGTTTTTTTAAATGAAGTTTTTTTTTATTTTTCGCTTTTTAGTCTTTCTCAAGTCTCTCATCATCATTTCACCTAAATAACTTGAAAGAATACGACTAAAGGTAATATACATACACATGAAATTTAAAGATTTATCTTCCAATTCCTAACCGTTAAGGAGTTTTATCTTCCATCATCAGCTCATCATCATGAACTGATGACTATCAAATGTAAATACTGTAATAGCTTTCGAAAATATATGAAAAAAAAACATAGTACGTGCCTAACAAATTTGAGGGGTTTCCTTCGATTTCCTTGGGATCCCATCATCAGATCCTGATATGGTGGCTATGGGACCACATGGGGAGCATACCCTTTCGAATACAAAAATAATTTTTGAAATCGGTCCACAATTGACGGAGTAATCAGTGTACATACATAAAAAAAAAACCGAGGAAATTGAGAACCTCCTCCTTTTGGAAGTCGGTTAATAAATAAAAACTAAAACCCAACTACGATAAAAAACGACGCTGAAAAAGTATGAAACAAGTTTCAAAAGCCGTAGTCACGCGTTGTTAATGTGTTATAGACTATGGTACATTAAAATACATGGACTGCCAGCTTTTGAAACTAAGTAATTTACCGAAGTCCATAACATTTAACAACGCGTGACTACGGCTTTTGAAACTTGTTTCATACTTTTTCAGCGTCGTTTTTTGTCGTAGTTGGGTTTTAGTTTTTACTTTCTTTTTATTTCAATGTTTTGGTGCCTCTATAATATTAATTTCTTTGCAAAATATATTTTAAATAGGTACCATAGAAATATCACAATTATCGAATAAATACGGACAAAGTCACAAGAAAATAGTAATAAAATATATATTTTTGAAATGTACAAGTAACGCCCTTTCGAATGATACCAAACACAGCATATTTATCTCATTTTTTTTTTTAATACATATCTTTATGTCGGCTAGAGGGCGCCACATTAGATTCAGTGACACGTCATATAGCCTATAACCAGCGGACTATCAAGACGCTTCTAACGATACCTCATTTGTCTAGTGCTACTAAGTAGTTAAGGAGTCATGAGGGAACAGATGAACATACATACATACATACATAGCCTGTCAAAATCATAACCCTCCTTTGGCTTTGCCGTAGTCGGGTAATAAAATGGTCAGTCAACCATTCCGTAGGACAACGCCCGTCAGTCAGTGAATAAAAAATAAATAATTTCGCTCTGCATGGACGATACGTGCCAACTCGTTTTTTTATTTAAATCTAAGTGATGTGTAAATTTCGTTCTGAGTTTATAGCACTGACAATGAAAAAAAAAAGGCTCATTCGCCAATATATTTGGGTAATAGTACTACTTCGAATGACCTTTTTTTTTTTTAACTGTCCTACTAACGAAATACATCGATGCTATTTTATTATCATCGACAACATCGATATATTTAAACAACATTATGGTTGGCTTTTGGTGGTTGGAGGTGTTTTAATAGTTTTTTCTAATACTGATGTTTTACAAAGATGTGTCGATGTTATCGTAGCCAAAACATCAAAGACAAGGCAAGATTCGTTTTATTTTCAAAGATGTATAAATGTTTTAGTACTGCAAACGATTCTTTTCGACGACATCGCTGAGAGGATGATAGTGCCCCATGTGAATGATGATCTTGAAAAGACGCGTCAGCTCACAGATATCGGTGACGCAAGAGGCCATTTTGGTCACCCAGTCAGGAGAGGCGTACGTCAAATCATCGGATTGATTTGCTCAGGGGAGTAGTCTCTTCAGTTTTGGTGTGATCGAGGGGGTAGTTGAAACGTTTATGTGATGTCATCCAGAGTCAGCACACCGGCTGGTGGTCTGAAAGATTGACCTAAGAATACATGGACTAGCCATACCTACAAAAATATCGTGTATACTTACAAGAAGTTGGCACACAAAATGGCTGCCTTTAGGGTTTTGAAAACATGGAATTTAAAATGGCGACGCCGGTCACGCATTAAGTAGTACGTGACATCACTCAAAAGTGTTGCCAATATTAGTACTAACTAAACTACGTTGTCTCTCTTTTCTCACTAAGGTAAACATAAGTAAATAATACAGAATTTTAACAAAAAAAACCGACTTCAAGAACGACGAAATTGAAATGAGACCACATTGAAAGCACCAGCTTTCAAATGAAAAAAGATTCATCAAAATCGGTTCACCCAGTCGAAAGTTATGAGGTAAACAAAAATACAGTCGAATTGAGAACCTCCTCCTTTTTTGAAGTCGGTTAAAAAGAGATAAAATGCTATTTCATGTTTGTGTCGATCTTATATATATATTTGTATAGTGTATTCTTCGTACAGTAAAATGGGGCCACTCCATACATTTACTTCCTCATTGGTCTAAAATGACATAATGAGATCGTAGTCCAGACTAAGGCTGAGGCCGCACTACGGTTTTTTCCAGCCAGCGGTTAAACCGCCCGAAGCGCACACACTACGCGGTAAAACCGCGAACAGTGTTGCCAACAGATAAACTAGCTCTCCTTTAGATTGAAGTTTTAAAACCACCAGAAAACTAAATCGAAATGAAATGACAGATCTGAGATAATTACTGAGCAAATGAAAGCAACTTCAACAGCATGATCTTTTAACTAAATGTGTTGCATTTTCTGGAGATAATTGTAATACGAACTTCGGTGGAATAGAGCGCCATGGAACCAACAATGTTTTATAATTCCATAAGTTAAAACAAAATCTGAATTCGAAAATAGTTGGTGTGGGATGCTCTGCGCACATTATCAATAACGCACTGCACCACGCATGTGATTGTTTGCCAGTATATGTTGATTCAACAACATCAAAAAAAAAAGTTTTTGCCACTTAAACAAGCTGACTCCAAATAAAATTGGGAATAATAAAGGCTACAGTCTAAAAAGTTTTTAAAGAACTCTCTGACACAGTCGAGGTTGAGTATAAACAGCTTCTCTATCATTCAAAGACGCGTTGGCGAAATCTGTTTCCAGCCATCGAGTGAGTCCTGAATGTGGATTATTTCAAAAGCTTAAAAAAGCCCCCTGATCTGATTTTTTTTAAATCGGAGGCATACCTGTTTTTCATGTATTCAATTATGCACATCATTTACTCAAAAATAAAAGCATTAGAAAAAAAATATAATTCAGTATTTAAAACCAGAAGGATACCTACTTGCAACCATTTCAAAAAGCTTGGATGATCGAAATAGAGAAAGTTTCTTGCCATTGAATGTTCAGAGTACATATTCTAAATAAAGAAGATGAAAACACAAAAAAAACTTAATAAGACTGCTGATGAAAACTTTAAGCAGATATTTTTTATTTGTTACTAGCTGTGCCCGCTAATTCGTACACGTGAGATTTGGATTTTCAAGTTATTTTACATTTTTTACAGTTTAAACCTTTCCTGGACTACGACAAACATTTCAAAACCAAAAACAGCAAAATCTGCCCAGACGTTCTCGAGTTTTAGCGAGACAAACGAACAGCAATCGATTTTTATATAATAAGAAGAAGAAGATAAGACTAAAAAAATTAGAGCTTGAATACTGGAATGATATCTTATGAGTTTCAACTTAAAGATATTTTTGTCAAATTAGTCTTTGAATGATAGAGAAGCTGTTTATACTCAATCTCGACTGTGTCAGAGAGTTCTTTAAAAACTTTTTAGACTGTAGCCTTTATTATTCCCAATTTTATTTGGAGTCAGCTTGTTTAAGTGGCAAAAACTTTTTTTTTTGATGTTGTTGAATCAACATATACTGGCAAACAATCACATGCGTGGTGCAGTGCGTTATTGATAATGTGCGCAGAGCATCCCACACCAACTATTTTCGAATTCTGATTTTGTTTTAACTTATGGAATTATAAAACATTGTTGGTTCCATGGCGCTCTATTCCACCGAATTTCGTATTACAATTATCTCCAGAAAATGCAACACATTTAGTTAAAAGATCATGCTGTTGAAGTTGCTTTCTTATAAGCTCAGTAATTATCTCAGATCTGTCATTTCATTTTGATTTGGTTTTCTGGTGGTTTTAAAACTTCAATCTAAAGGAGAGCTAGTTTATCTGTTGGCAACACTGTTCGCGGTTTTACCGTAGTGTGTGCGCTTCGGGTGGTTTTGCGGTTTGGCGGTTTAACCGCTGGCTGGAAAAAACCGTAGTGCGGCCTCAGCCTAAGAGACAGATCCACAGAGTACAATGTTTAAATTGACAGATCGTAGACAGATAGAGAGTCCAGATCGTCTATACCCTATTCAACTTCCTCTGAGACAAAAGGTAAACAAAGAAACCAATGTTTCTCAAACGAGCTGATCGAGAATAAAAATGGCCGGTGTAACCAAACTAATTACAAAATTTCACATTTCTACGTAAATTATTTGCCTTAACACTACTCTTCAATTTAGTAGTGTTAAAATACGTTCAAAGTTTGGGAACAGCTACAGTTTTAGGTTTTTGTAATGTCGCTTTTTAGCCAGTCCACTGTGAACTCGGAAAATTTGAACAGTTGTAATTATTGTATTTTTCAACACACGTATTTTCGTTGTACTTGAAACTGGCAGAATTGTCGATATCGGCACAGTTTGCCATTTTCCAAGAAAAAGAAAGAAAATGTCACATTTTTTTTTATTCTAGATGCATATTAAATTTGACCTATTAAAGAACATTTTTCTGGTTTGTTTACCTTTTGTCTCAGAGGAAGTTGAATATACTATAGATTAAAACACATCGTGGAACTCCACGCCATGTTTTGCCTTGGCTGCCAAGCAGTGCTTGAGGTCTCGAGTTCGAGACCCTGGTTGGACAATGATTTTACCATACGAATGATGATATATTACAACGAAATATCTGTCGATTTAAATGAATCTAAATATAATTCTTAATTTGTATGCATAAAATTAATAGAAGTACTAAGAAACGAGCAGTTAAGACCCTATAATCGATACAAATGGTGCATCTTTGAAATCAATTAAAAAAATAAAAAAAAAACCTGAGCCGTCACGGGACGCCTGAGCGCCTGGCAGATGTAAAACATCGAAATTGTTTTGTTAAAAATAAAACTACTGTTTATTACATTAATATTCATTTTTATGAAATACAAAATTCAAAAATACAAATAAAAATACAATCAACAAAACAAATAAAAATAGATATAGCCACGCCAAAAATCAGGTTTACCCCTCGCCTAAAGATGTTTCACATCAAAAAAGCGACTTCAAGAACTAGACCAAATTGAAATGGGACCACACGGGAAGCGCCAGCTTTCAAATAGAAAAATAATCATCAAAATCGGTTTACGCAGTCGAAAGTTCTGAGGTAACAAACATAAAAAAATGCGGTTGAATTGAGAATCTCTGTCTTTTTTGAAGTCGCTTTAAAAGACTGCTTCTGTGGTCAAACTACTAAAAGCACTATTTTAGGTCTACACTGCCAACACGTTACTGTAAAACCACTCACCATTTAATATCGCCATCTGTTGAAGGCTTTTAGAACTAACTGCAAAAAAATTGAGAATTGTGGTTTAGCTACTCGTCCGCAGATGGCAGGTATTGGAATATTACTTCTTTTGTGCAGTAGATGGCACTGTAAATCTAACTAAATAAAACAGTTGTCTTTTTTTTATTACTTATTTAATTTGTGTTCCTAGTCTAAGAAGTAAGATAAAATTTGAGTTACCTTAACATTGTTAAAAACTTTGGTTGGCTGTAAATTCCTAACAAAATAGCGTACAAATTAATAGATAAGTACCTACTTTTAAAAATTATATAACACTAGCTGTGCCCGCGACTTCGCCCGCGTGGAACAGTGACTTTGGGTAGCAGTTTTGATTTTAAAAATAAGACTCACGTTTCACTGTTGAAAATATATTTAAGTATTTATATAAGTACATAAAATAAAAAGTATTTTATATGAGCTTATTTCGACATTCGATATGGCCAAGGCTTTCAACCTGTTCTTGCACCGTTCGCTTCTCTCCGAGCTTTAAGCATTCGGTCTGCCTCCTAGACTCGTCTCTAGATTGACGTTTTTCTTCATCAGCGCCTTCGCATTAGGGTTCTTTGCGACGGACGGCGCGGCCTCTGTTTTTCTGGAGGTAAACGCTAGCGTACCTCAGGGTTCAGTCCTGTCGCCCAAGATGTTTGTTCTGCATGTCAATGACAGATTAGCCCTTGGCAATATACATTGCTATGCAGACGATAGCACAGTGCATGGGCGATATCATGGATACCCTGCAGCCAAGATGGTAGACGTTGAGGAAAATCGATAGGAGCTTGTCGCTGAGCTCTACCGGGTTTTGAACCGCATTTAACAATGGGGTGATGAGAATCTGGTCGAATTCAACGTTAAGAAAACACAGGTGTGCCCGTTCTCTACCAAAAAGTCTCCGTTTCTTCCCCTCCCCACTTTTCAGAGCACTCAACTGCCACTACTGGATAAGCTCGGTGTCCAGGGGATGGATATTTGCCGAGACCTCAACCCACGGGAGTACATCGAGGGCACCACTAAGGCAGCCTGAACACTGTGATACGGTTTTTCGCGCCCGAGCATTTGTGTCTCCTTTATAAGACCCAGGTTCACTCGTCCGTACTGTTCTCATCTTTGTGATGGATCCAGGCAGTATTTACGTGATTTTCTCGATCTTTTGCAGCGGCAAGAAGTCCACATTATCAAGAGTCCCGATACCACCGAGTCCCTTGAGCCTCTGCAGTTGCGGAGAGATATCGCCTCGATGGCAGTCCTCTACCGCTACCATGGAAAGTGTTCTGAAGCGTTCTTCCAACTGATCCCACCTTCTCCCTTCCTCTACAGAACAACACGTGCTGGTCTTGGAAGTCACCGCCTCAGTCTTAGAAATACGCTCTCGAACCAACCGTTTTGGTTCTGCATTGTCTGCTTTTTGATTCTGCTTGAGTTTTCCCTCAGGCTGAGCAAATTCTTCTCAATTTTTACAATTTTAAAATACTACTTTTTTGATTTGCCATCTTTTGCTAAAATATAGTGATTGAGCTGATTTGATACACGCGATTATGCTGCCCATTGGTAAAACATGTTTTTAGGGTTCCGTGCCAAAGGCAAAAAACGGAACCCTTATAGATTCGTCATGTCTGTCTGTCTGTCTGTCTGTCCGTCCGTCTGTCTGTCCGTCCGTATGTCACAGCCACTTTAATCCGAAACTACACACATCAAAAGTGTCTAGGGATCAAGCATTTTTATGCGGATTTCTTGAGATTGAGATGTGGCTTTGGCCCTGGCCTGCTCAGTCGCCAGACTTGAACCCGATTGAGCATGCATGGGATATGCTACAGAGAAGAGCTCTGCCGAATATGGAGGGTATCCAGTCGCAAGAAGACCTTTTTTTGTTGTTGCAACGAACATGGGCGGCCATTCCACAGCGTGATTTGGATGAACTCATTTTGAGTATGCCAAACCGATGTTCTTGTGTTAGTGTTCGCGGTAGAAACACGGATTATTAATTGTTTAAGTTACCTAATAAAATTTTAAAGAAAACTGTTATTTCAGTCTTTTTTTCGAACTTTAATGTTAGTGGTTCAAATGTCAAAAATCCTTTTATTAGGAAAATGGCAAATTTCTTTATTAATGCAAAGGTGACTTGGTTTATCGTTACTGTGACAAACGAAAACACTTTATTTGATGAATCCTTAAAGAAAATTTTAATTAATATCAATCAGGAGAAAAGTTATTGCAAAAATATATGTTGATCCCTAGACACTCTTGATGTGTGTATAAGAACTATACTGTTGAAACTTGGTAAGTAGATGTATTCTGTGAACCGCATTAAGATTTTCACACAAAAATAAAATAAAAACAATAAATTTTAGGGGTCCCCATACTTAGAACTGAAACTCAAAAAAAAAATTTTTCGTCACACCCATACGTGTGATAGGTCTTCGAAAATGATATTAAGGTTTCTAATAATTTTTTTTCTAAACTGAATAGTTTGCGCCCTGTAACTTCTAAAATAAGAGAATGAAAAAAAAAAAAAAAATATATGATGTACATTACCACGCAAACTTCCACCGAAAATTGGTTTGAACGAGATCTAGTAAGTAGTTTTTTTTAATACCTCATAAATCGTAAACCGCAATTTATCGATCAAAGTTACAACGAACTACAAGAACTTTTATATTATGTTACTTGCTGTTACGGAACCCTTCATGCGCGAGTCCGACTCGCACTTGGCCGCTTTTTTTTTTCTAAGTGAACTGCAACTTTAACCGTCTGTTGGCTGGCTGGCTTTGATAATTTTTATTACATTTTTTTTTTCAACTGAAGCTGCATTCTTTTAAATTGAAATTGCAGATAAGTTTGAATTATTAGAATACGGGGATATAAACATTTTCTTTTACAATGCTGTACCCCAGATGTGTATTTTGTAGCCGTGTACCATTACATAGCTTTGGCGCTCAAGACTTCTTATTAATAGGACTGGAACATTAACTTTCAGTCTCAACTTATGGGAAGGCGGTCCTGATAATTCTAAAGAGTTGAGAAACTTTATGCATAAGCTATGATATGACTGGTTCAGTTTCCCTTGCATTGTTTCCTGAGAGGTATTCGATAACATCTTCCTCCACGTCTGACATGATCCGTTCGTTTATTTGATAACTGTCTCATTAGTCGGCGGATCAGAATAGATCTTATTTTTAGATCATGTGTGCTATCATATACCAGGACTCCCGTCTCAGTGTAATCATGTCTTTACTGTCATTTAGCATACAATCTTCTCCTATTTTTAGATGGGCATTTGCATATTGACACTGCTCATAAATCATTGTGAAGTTGTATCTTAGTTGTACTCGCATAATTATAGTAAGACAAAACTTTTTAACATGTAACCATAATACATATGTTTCATACAGGCATTTATTTCATCTTGCGGCGGACCCCTTTTGCTTTTTTTTTTTTTAAATCCCCCCGGATACTTTTCTTCCTATTTTTTCACTAAGAAAATTATTTGAATAAACAAAAAATCATGTTAACAAATCGAATCCTAGTGAATAATAACGAATTTGTAGTGGCAAAATTCAACATCCTTATGCGGCACAGTCGTCTGCCCTCACGTGTCTGCCCGTTCGGGTAAGCACACTTATGCATATTGTGATAACTCAGTAAATGTTACATCTGAATAGCTCTAATATTTTGTCTCCTGTCGCAAACTCATGAAGCATTTTCACAAACCTTGCATATTTCCATACAAACTTTCATCCCCCAATTGGTGTCGGTGTCACCAAGGCACCGCACAGGCGTGTGGCGAGTGAACAACTATTCTTCTATACAATCTTTCATCCTCACTTTCAACCCTTTATTACCTTTTTTTCGCAATAAAAAGTAGTCATTTCTCAGGCTCTAGACTATCTGTGTACCAAATTTCATTGTAATCTGTGCAGCGGTTTGGCCGTGAAAGCAAGACAGACAGAGTTACTTTCGCATTTATAATATAAGTATGGATTTTCAAAACAATAATTACAACCAAAGAAACGTGCACAACTGGAAACTTTTTCGGGAATATATGTTGTGTAGGTGTACCTTTGTTAGTTTACAAACAATAGAAAACTTGTTCCAGTTTTAGGGACATACTTGGTGCCCTGGTGAAAAGCTTCAAATGGTCCAACATATGCGCACGGTTTCAGTTCTAAATTAAACCGCTTTTGGGTGCTTTAGATTGACCTTCATCCTGGCATCCCGGGAGCTCATTAGAGCAGCTCTATTCAATAGAATATCACCGAGTAATATCTACTGAGTAGAGTAGCTACCTAAATCCTACAGTTGTTAATTCAAATTGACTGCGTTCCCTTGAAGCTCACCAGAACTACGTGCGGTTATAAAAGTGCAATTCTTCAGAAATAAGTTTACCGCCCGCAGTTTCTCGCATCCAGCTCCTGTCATGAGCACAGATAATATAATTTAAAAATATGGAGATCGAGAAAACTCAAATACACACTTCATTTTTAACCGCCTTCAAAAAAGGAGGAGGTTCTCAATTCGACCGTATACCTATATGTTTTTTTAACCGACTTCAAAAAAAGGAGGAGGTTCTCAAGTCGACTGTATTTTTTTATGTTTGTTACCTCATCATTTTTGACTCAATGAACCGATTTTCATGATTCTTTTTTTATTTGAAAGCTAGTGTTTCCTGTGTGGTCCCATTTCAATTTGGTCCAGATTGAAGTCGGTTTTTTTATTTTTTTTTATTTTTTTTATGTGTGTTCGCGGGTAACTTCGTCGTTTATGAACCGATTTTAATGATTCTTTTTTTAATGGAAAGGTGATATACTACCTAGATACCCAACGGTGGTACCATGTTAAGGACACTAAGATCTGATGATGGCATCCAAGGGAAATCGATTCAAACCTTGAAGTCGGTTTTTATTTTGTTATTTTTTTTATAAATACTTACATACCTACCTGCTTTTCAAACTTCATGCGTTACCATAACTGTCTGCGTTTGAGTACCTACTTAACTACTTTTTTTCAATAATTGTGTGTACCAACTAGTGTACCTACCTACTCTGATTTTCTTCACTTTTTTGTGGATCTTAGAGAGTTTTGTACCTTCTAGCCCTCTTGATCGGGTCTACACCGGGGATATTATATCGGGTTTTTTTTTTAATTTTGAGAATTTATGGTTATATGAGGTAGCGTCAGCTTAAACAATCTTCTCGTCATCATTATAGCAAACGAACAGTGATACAACAGATTGATATGCATATTTATTATTGTTTTCAACGATAAATAAAAGATTGCATTTTGACCGAAAGTCCCTATTTTCTATACCTACCTACTAACCGGCTAGTGTTAGACTGTAGGAAAACATGTGGAATATAAAGTACATATTTGCACGGAAATTATTCATAAAACAGAAGAAACTAGGTAAGTGCTTAAATAAAGGTTTTAATTTTAACTTTGTAAAATAATGAACGAATTACAAAGATTATCTAAATATATCATACTAGCTGACCCGTGCCCACTTCGTTGGGCGGTAAACATTTTTTTCTCCGACTTACTTTGCAAATTCAGCTACCACGAAAAAGTCTTTACACTTTTCGGGTTATTATATAGCCTATGTCACTCCCAAATAACGTATTGGTAAAAGAATTGTAAAATCGGTTCAGTAGATCCCGAGATTACCCTTACAATTTAACAAATATACAAACACAAAAACTTTACCTCTTTATATAATATAAGTGTAGATACGTAAACCGTGAAAAAAAATGTTGGAATTATGTAGGTAGGTAAATTTGAAACATGTACTTATTCCCTATTTCTTTGTATCCTCAACAAAACTAATCTTACCTAGCTTCGTAAGAATATCAAGTAACTACAAAGCACAAATAACCCAAACCAATAAGGTAGCCATAGAAAACGGACGAAACAAAATTGGTAATTCCATTTTCCAGGTTGGTTTTTCGGGACACAATTAGGACATTTTGTTGGAGTTGGACCGTGTAATAAAATTAAGGAGACGCCCCGGTCTGACGGTCGCGGTAAGTCGATGTCTTCGGTGGGCATAAAACAAATCCGCCCGAGCCGGCCCGTGAGGACTGCCAGCCAGTATATGCGTAGAGACTTCAATCTTGTTTTATTTTTTTTTAATTTAAAAACACATTTTACTTAATTTATAATTAATTTTATACATTTAAAGTAATTCGTTAAAATATATTTACAACAAGTAATTGTTTGTTTACTATATTTCATATCTTTAAGGAAGAACATTAGGTCATTAGACTTCTCTGAAATTCAACTTTAAATCTCGTGTATTTGCCAACCCCCCACTTCTCTCATCGTGGTATAATTTGCATTTCACTGCCTCAATGGACCAATAAGAGAGGCGCATCAGTAAAGAATGTTACAAAAACGGGGGAAAATTATTACGCTTCGGGCAATAGTAGACGTAAACGAGGTTGCGTGGGTCAGCTAGTTATTAATAAATGCAAAAATGCCTACTGTGTGTACAGTATAGTACTTAGTAAATGTCTTCGGCTTTTGTGTCATCCAACCTATGATAGAGAGAAGATGCGAAGCCCATGGTATTCAATTTGGAATGAAGACGCTTTGAGGCTTGAGGAAGGACATAGGCTACTTTTTACAGCGAAAACCGCGGGCAAAAGTTAGTGTAGTATGAAGCATGCGATACATTTTCTACAGGTATGGAATAAGTAGAGAACATCCTTAAATACAAAGAAAAATAAACAAAACGAAGGATTTGGTGGGATATAACATTGTTTTCATTAATAAATATACAAAGCTTCTATATCTATATAGGAGTGAAGCATTCTAGAGCCAAAGTAGAGAAAAACCCGAGTTATAAAAAAAATGTAGAACTTACAGCGTCTCCATGGTCGTCGTCACGTGCGCGTTGTTCACATATTCTGAATAACACTTCAATACCGAGTCCTAACGCACTATCCACTACCCACTGGCCATAGAGAGTGGCGCTCATAGTACCACGTGACACGACTCTACATAACGCACCATTTTGTTTGTATATCAAATCGGTAACAAGGTGACTTTGTAAATGGACGGGACGTGGTTATGTCCTGTTTAGTTCCCAGTTTTTTCTTGTATCTTTACTACATAAGTGGGTACTTTTGTCGGGTCAGACGGAATACGTAATATAGTGCTTGAGTGTAATAAGCTTTAGCAGTATGAGGGCAGTTGAATATGTAATTTTTATTAAGTTATGAGAGCCTCACACGAAATGTGTCGTGTTGGACTCAATTTTATAAAAGAGAGCCAAAGATTTTGGAGTAAAAATTTTTTGGTCATCTAGAAGAAACTGTGTATTCTTTACTTTACTAACTAAAATTATCCTAAGTTGGCATGCAGTTTTATGAAAATTGGTTAAGTAATAAAGATGTAAAAACGTAACAAACAAACTAACCAAAGGTCGAAAGGATTTTCGGATTGTTATCATTTGATAAAATCGAATCCCGGTGTTCGCTACTCTCATGCGATTGGAGGAGCCAGAACCGCCAATGTCATTTTAAACAATCCCCCATAGCCATACAAGTCTTCAGCTGTAACCATCGCTCATCATCAGCACTTTCATGTATTTAAATACATACCTAAAAGTCGGTGCGTTTAGTGCATTCATGATTCAGAGCTTAGAGAGATGCGATTTACCTAATCAAATCTAATGAAGATGGATTAAATAAGAATTCTTAAAGGGTATTCGGACTAAACCACCTAGGTACCTACATTAAAAGACGCTGGAACTGGTGTCTAAAAGTGGTGCTGGAAGTGGGAGAGCTAAAACTTAAGCCTTTCACCTAAGTACGAGTATTAAAAGGAGAGACAGAATACGAGATTAATACCACTGGCCATTAGGCAAACTGTGACTTACATGAAGACAAAGATATACGAGGTATAAACATAATAATATACTCATTCCTATTAAAAAGGTTAGCAAGCAACAGATAAAATATATAAAACTGTTAGAACAAATTTAACTTTACCTAGTTTAAGCGTGCGTTCCACATTTGGCATCAGTTTAGTCCGAAGTGTCCATTTACAAAGCACCTGTAGTCTACAAAATATAGTGTCGTGAGACTTAAGGCGAGTGGAGTCGCGAAGTTGGCCGCAGTTAGGGAAGATTTGTCGCGAGCCCGCCAGCTAATGCCGCTATACTCGTGCTCTTGTAAGTAAAAATTATGATTATCGCCCGGCGCGAGTTGAGCCCTTGATCCCTAACTAACGGCCTGAGACGCGAGACTTTCCTTTTCTTCTCAACTATAACTCTTTTTTATTGCCTCCTCGGCGGTGCAGCGCGCCGGCCACTGGATTACGAACTGACCTAACTGATCGTCGAACTAACTACTGCTGAACGTACATTATTTACAAATCGGGATATCGCCGCGATCGAGGTTTGTTTGTGAGGTACGTTAATCTAATAAATTGTGCACCTGATAAGTTGGGAAATATAGGTTTTTTACGGTTAACCGTTTTGTGGGACACTTTAAGTGCCTTAACATACACGTGGACACCGTGGATCTGTTGTTCATGTCCTGTGCAATCTACTAATAATGGTTATTACTTTGTCTCTATGATGATGATCAAGTTTCTAACGGTAATCCTTTACCATCAAGTGAAACGTCAGCTCGTTTTCACAGCAGCTTCGGTCATAGTTTTGATTTCAGCATTTCTCGGCAAAGAAGATGCAAGGTCATACGTCAAATATATAAAGAAATGAAAAAATGAAAAAGGCAAACTAAAAACAATTTGTTGCCCTCAATTGGAAGCTTCCAAAAAAAAAATCATCAAAATTTAGCACCACTACAATCATCTATCTATCTCAATATTTATTTATTTTACACTTTATGCACTTTGTACATCGGCGGACTTAATGCCCATGGCATTCTCTTCCAGTCAACCTTAGGGTGGTCAATATCATACATGCTTAGGAAATTTTGTTTATCTATCACATTTTCATAATAGTTTTCTGAGTCGATTTTGATGAACTTTTGAGGACACATCCTTTGTAGTAAATAAATAAGTTGAAGGAGGTGAAAACTCCAAGAAAGTTTGTACGGTGAATAAAAGAATAAAAGTTTGTTCGCAAGACGTTTTACGTAGATAAGTCTCTAACATCAAAGTGAATACAGGTTCAGTTTTCTGTTGTACGAAGATCAATCATAATCATTGGATAGTTTCAAATTTTAATACTAAGTCCCTGTTAAATGAATTATCCTTTCACTGTTTTATCTCCAGTGTAGTTTTAATCATTCTGGTTCAGTTTTATAACTTTAGATTGACAGATAGAAAACTTCTTATTTGTTCACAGTTAAGAGAGTACATAAAATGTCAAATATAAGATGTACAAAGGCCTTATTGCCAAAAGCAATCTCTTCAGGCAATCTTAAGATGTATCGAAATATTTCAGAGGGACAGTGGGAGGTAGTTAACAGTGCAATGAGATTTGAAGAAACTTTTGCTAATGGATATGATTGGAAACACACATATATATATTTATCCATTCATATACGTACACATATTATATAAAACATACTTGGGTGTATTACTGCCTCGTTTGTCTAGTGGTTAGCGTAAGCGACTGCAGATCACAGAGGTCTCGGGTTCGATTCCCGGGTCGGACTGCTGTTGAGTTTTTTCTTATAAGAAATTCTTAATAGCAGCCCGGAATATGGAAGATGGCGGTGTATCCTGCCCGTGCCTCGGAGAGCACGTTAAGCCGCCACCCTCAAATAATATACTGACAACTAGTTCAATCTTCCAATTGAGTTCACCCTCAGGGTTGCGGAAGTCCGATGCCAGTCGCTCAGGCTACAAGTCCGATTAGAAATTATGTTCCTGTGTTAGATAGACCATAAAGAACCATAAAAAAAAAAATTTTCTAGAGAAATCGTTAGAGGGGACGAAGTTGTTTGCCATCACATCCGTTTAAAAGATATCATCACACTAAGACCAAGTTTTAGAATAACAATGTATGAAAGAATTGTTCTTTTTAAAAAGTTCTCAAAATAAACCGCGACAGCATAATATGTCTATCTTTTAAGATTGGCCTACTAAATTCTTTTTAATGGTAAATAATCGGCTGTTCACGTTGTTATGCCATCAAGCTATGGTTGGGTTGTAGACGTAGTTGCTTGGGTCAGCTAGTGTCCCATAAAGTTGAAATACAGTTTATTAATGTAGTTCTTTGCTAAGTGATGAGATTCCATTTAAGTTAGTATTATAAATACTCACTTAGATATAATATAGAGTAGTGCTAACTATTTCTTATGTAAATACTGACAAAATGAAATATGTGAATATCTCAAGTGCAGTACAATACATAAATAAGAGAAGCCGAGACGCGTGGAGGCTGCGACGGTCGATTAAGGAAGCGAGTGCAGCGTTGCCTTGGTGACGGCGCCATCTTGGAAAAGCGCCTCGCCGCCCCCACACCCCCGCGCTACCCTCAGCCCTGGTGGGTCGTGGGACGAGCCCCCACTGTAAACAACTCGCTGTACCGTTGCACTGAAATACTTGATATATTTAAAAGGCTCTCTAAGCGTCCCCCTGAACCACTGCTATAACACGAAATTGTCAATTTATTGTGGATCAAAAAATGACTTTAGTTTATTGTTTTTTTTTCTAAGTGCATTTTGTGATGCGTATTTTGTTCCTAATATTCACATCATTATCTATGAGTGCTATAGGTTTTGAATTACATTCATGTCGTCCATATTAACGGTCTGGGCCCTGGACGACATTTCACGAGTATTTCATACAAAGGTAATTAATTGCAAAAGAAATCTGTAGTATATTTAACAAGATTAAAACACATAAAATTTTCTACCATAGAGACCTCCGTCGTTTTTCGTAACTCATTTTTTTTTTTTTAATGCTGTGTCTAATATTATTTCATAGTTTACCTAATAGTGAACTAGCTCTCAAAACTACCAACTTAAACAACGCAAGTTGTCGGAAAATTACGAAATGAACTCGAAAAATACATTTCTGATACTATGTTTATATTGATCAAAATGAAAGATATGTTAAATGGGACTAAATAACTTTTTCTATTTATCTCATACCTTTTAACAAGCCATTCTTTTATATAAGAATAAACTGAATCTCTGAAAGTTAAGTGAGAAGAATGTTAAAATATTTCTCAACTTGGAGCGTTGTTGAGTCTGGCTGATATTGGTAATACTTTGTGATAGTGTCACAGTCACATTGAAAATGAAAACTAGTTTTAAGCAGTTTTTTCGTTGCTTTATTCCGAGTGAATGAGGTTCTCTTGATTCTGGTGGGAGGGTCCGAATGGGCGACCTAGCCTAGCACTTATAAAGAGTCACTCTTGACTTACCCGTGTCCATGGGCAGCAGTATTCCCTTATCAGTCTTTCCATTCCTCCCCCCTCTCCGCGCCTCTTCATACTTCCAAAAGGTACAGTAGTGAAAATTTAAAGCAAAAAACAACAAGGTACCATTTTTCACATGTGGAATATTGAAGCAGTGATTTTGAACGGTGACCGTCCAATTACGCGTGAACGATCGCAAAGACAAATGGCGACCATTACTCAAGATTAGGAGCCGCGACCGTTTGTAGACCGCCTAATGTTGCTCGCTGCACTAAATCATATCAAAATGTTTCTTTCAAACTCACACGTAAATTAACGGCACACATTTTTCACAATAAAGTATACAGTGAAACGCTTTAAAAATGTGAAATGTAAAGCACTATTTTTCACAGGTATTTAATGTAAAATTATAATTGGTCAACAGAGGCAAAAAAATATTTGTGGCTGCGTTCGTGTCGTTCGCGTTCGTCGTATATAATACTTTTCAGCTTATGTATGTTTGAATATTTCACCAGGTGCAATTGTAGCGCCGAATGTGCTGAACCCGCGGCTGTTCCTCTACGACAATAACCGCAAGTGACGCCGCGGGGTGAAGGTAGTCTAAAAAAAAGTAGCCTAAGTTACCTTATATCATCAGCTATCTGCCAATGAAAGCCCCGTCAAAATATTTTCAGCCGTTTCAGGGATAAGCCGTAACAGACGGATAGACAGACCACAATATTTTTTTTATATTACTACCGTATATACTTTCATAGGCATTTGTTGAAAAGCAGTGAATTTGAAATTACAAACAGACTCTTCAATTCAATTTATTTGTATATATAGATAGCAAACTTTTTTATTACACACGAAGCCGAAAATCTACCGAAAAACTAGTGTAAGTAATATTTTTAATTTATTAAAGATAAAGGCATCCTACATTCGGCTATAATAAATTAAAAACTCCAACAGGCTATTGTGCACCGCATATTTATAAGCATAGGAAACTTTCTAGGATTAAAAACTTTGTACAAAGGCCTTATGTAGCATGTGCGCTATTACATAGTGAAACATTTTCCGTTAGACATACTCACTAATACCTA
This sequence comes from Diaphora mendica, assembly GCA_949125395.1. Lineage (NCBI taxonomy): Eukaryota > Metazoa > Arthropoda > Insecta > Lepidoptera > Erebidae > Diaphora > Diaphora mendica. Next base: position 21,138,815 of record OX421319.1, on the reverse strand, counting down.
TTAAGTTCATATTATTAAAGTAGAAGGCAATCTGTACAACGTTTTAATGTATTATGTAGAATTATAAAGGCGTAGAGCCCCGCTTATTTCTTATGATTTATTCATGAGGAAGAACAACGCTAAATTTGAACATGCCTACTTGTACGGGCGCTTTTTAGTATAAAATGTCAAGCGGTCTATTAAGTAATTTGTTTTTCATCAAGATTTATTGGTAAATATAACGAAAAACTACAGTTAGTACACTAATTGATATATAGTAGATAAAAGCATTTAACTAATAGTAAAACTTAATACACATAAGTAGTTTTGACAATAGAATAAAACATCCATTTTGTAAGTTCATGTTTGAGAGTGCTTAGAATTCCAAAGCTATTCTCGAATGCAATAGAAGGACAGAAAGTTTGTTTCACAGTACATACGGTGCCCATCCACAGAAATATAATACTTACACATAATATATCAACGATAAGAAAACTTGTTTGAAGTCGTGAACAAAGGCAATCCACCTCTGTTATTCGTGATATTTTCAGACAAAGTCGTACCTTATTCGCAAACATCGAATCCCGTATACAATACAGTGCGAAACGAAATTCGAAGGATAGATAATTTCAGAGAGAAAGAAATAAGGCGAAAGGGAAAAAAATATAAATTGAATAGTCGAATACACGCATCCCGGCATTACCATAAAGGCAACAGGGATCAAGTCGGATTCCTCTACGAACTTTTTTATTTTCCTTCCACCTCTAAATCTCACAAGGAAAGCTTCGCGAATCTGCAAATGTTGATTTGATGATGTCGTGTCGCTCTGGCGTTCGCGCGTCACGCTCGGCTCACTCAGCTCGCTCTGCTCATGTCGCACCTCGTGCTACTTATTGCTGACCTGAATTTTATCGTTCATGACATAATGTCACAGACGTCAGCAGCCCGCTTCCCACGACCCGACTTTTGATTACTTGCACTTTTATTGCCTCCCCGCCTAAGATTTGTAGCTGAGCCGGAGCTCGATGAAATCTGTTTTAGTGTTTATTCAGTCAACGTAGCGCTGAGGAACGTATACATAACTTAAAAAGGCCGCATGTTTATCTGAACAATTGAAATGTAAATAGTATAAGCTTGTGTCGCGGGTAGTCCATATCCCGCGAACTAACGAGCAGAAGCAAAAGGTTATGGAAAGCGCCGCTGGAGGGCGGATTACGGTGCTCATCCATTGCGGTCATTAAGACACATTACTCCCCGTTCACCGCACCCCACCGCACCTCCGCCACCCGCACAGACCCGCTTTTTAATTCAACTTTCCTCCTTCACCAATTTGCATGATTACTTTCGTTTTTATTGTACTGCTCCGACCGAGCTCTATTCCTTTAAAGTATTGGTTATTTGGATAAGCCGAGCACACTAAATAAACATGTCTTGTGAATTAAATAACACTCGTGCAGAGCGGTCATAAAACCTTATCATTGGCAATCTCTGCAAAGATCCTCTTACATAATAAAGTTGTAGCCTTTGTGAGAAAAGTTTAGTCTTTAGTCTAAACATTCTAAAATATAACGTTAAAAGTCTAACATAAATAAGATTTATTTTAATCAATAAAACCAAAGCAATAACAATAAAGTTTCGGGCCAACAAGTCCAAAGCGCAAAGTAACAACTATCGGAGCTACAATTTTGAAACAATTACCTTCAGCTCAATATCGTAAGATTAAGAAAGTCCACGGTCGGAATTAGGATTTGGGAGCGAATGAGGGCAACCGTCTTAACAGCCCGACTCCACAAATTGCGGACCTTAACGAGGGCATAAAACTCGAGTCGCACTCCCGGAGACGCCACAGATTGTACTCAGACTTAGTTCAGGATTAATGGTGTAGAAAACAGATTATCATTGGCTGGATTTCCATTAGTTTAGACCCCTGCCACCGGCGCGTGAAACCTACACAGATAGCAGCCACTCGGTGTTATTATTTTCCACATAACGGAGCAGTGCCTCTCCCAATTTAATTCTATTACGTTCTGTCGCGTTTGAACGACAGCACAATAAAGTCGTTTGAGTTTCGACGTCGACGTTTCGCCTCACTATGGCCGCAACGCCCGCCTAGTATTGTAGCACTTCGTGCTCTCTGCTGATATACGCTCATTTGATTTCACCTACTGTTTTATTTATACATTTTATATTGAGCACGGGTTATGCCAGGTTCACCACGCACTAGTAATGTATTCTGCTACGTGAGACACATCGTTTACTAATGTGTTAAACTGAATTGAATTGAAATACGTGAATAAAAATAGGTTTATGTACTAATTTTTTTCTTACTATTTATTGTCAGGATTTGTGATAAAAAATGCGTGGAATGTATTTTTTATTTTTACAGATTTACTTCTATTTATTAAAGAAAGTACGCTTATCTTTTGGTTTTCAGATAAAGTTTGAGCTATTAGAAAGTTAATAAAAGAGTTTGATCATAATTCATTAAAGTAACTACGGAAATCACATTCATACATGATTGACAATAAAACATATTTTAGTATTTAAATTAAACAGTATAAGAAAAAAGGTAAGAACCTTATTCCTTATTTATTAAGTATTCTTCATTAAACATCCAAAATATTACAAAGAAAGAAAGATCTTTCTTTGTAATATTTTGGATGTTTAATGAAGAATACTTTTATTACCTTCTACTTCTTCTTTTGATGAAATGGCAACCAGCTTATTAGAAGTACTATCCTGTCTATCAAGTACTGTCTTATATTGAGTAGACATTAATAACGCTAAAACAAAAGAGGTTGTCTAATAAATAAAAATCTGCATAGTGCATAGGAAGAGCACAGTGAACATGAGGATGATATAAAATGGATGATGATATAACGACCTTCAGATTCCGGGCCAGAAAATACCTATCACATAGAATTGTAATTAAATTATCAGGTATATTTAAAAAGTCGATTTCCAAATAATAACGAAAGATGGACTGGATATAATTGGTCCTACTGTCTACTCCTACATAAGGACTGGATCTGCTAAAGTTCAGTCTCCCTGAAATAATAAATAAAAAGAACAAGAAAAAAAAAATTAAAAAAAATCTGCAACCTAAATTTATAAAATAAGTTTTTTTGTAGAGTAATAGCAGAAGAGTCTCATTATGGTAAGTGGCTAGTGGCTACCGTTTTTCTGAGAAGCCGTGGTATGTGTCTCCAATAGATAACAGTAAAAACATCCTGACTGCATCGGTGGCGCAGTGATCGATATGCAACTGCTGTGCTCTGCTTAGTTTGTCAGATGTCCAAAATGTAACAAAAAAAAATCTATTAACTCATACGGGTTGTGAATTGTTGTTTCTTGTTGAAACATTTCTATATTCTTTCTCTATATAAACGCTTGCCAGAATTAAATATGTTACACATTTACCATCCTCTGTATATCAAATGGGCATCCATAATGTAATGTCGCAATGTTTTTCCGTTTAAAAACATTACACGTACGACGCTGCGATGTTTTAATGAATACAAATTACATTTGCAAATGTTCCTAATCCAGAAATTAGTTACACCCCTCAGTACCAACCCCCGCGCCCGAGGCAAGCGCTGGTAAACTGCACCCGGGCTTCATATTTCCTCTGTAAGTGTCTAGAACCGTATTAGAATTTTAGGGTAAAATATACAGCTGTTTGATGAAAGTTTAAAACTCTATTAATTTAATTGATGTTGAATCGGTAATGTATTTCGCTTTTGTAGTTTTAAAACATCAATCGGCAAGCATTTTTTAACCGACTTCCTTGTTGTTTCAGTTTGTATATTTGTGATTTTTTTTCAGTAGATAGTAGTTAAGGTAGGTGTAGACCTGTTTCTTTTGGTATTAGTATTTTATCCTTAAGTTACTTAATAAGGTTATAGATTTGAAGAAAATATGTAACAGACTGGAAAATTTGACTATTTTGTGAGGGCAAAAATGAAAGAAGATTAGATTAGATTTTACCAAAAGGTGCCAAAGGTGTTTTTACCTATTTAATCTAATACCTGTAAAAGAGAAATTCTTGTATATAGGTAAATAGCGGCCGGTACGTGCTTCGCCATCTATAGTGAAATTACAAAAAATGTGATAAATGAAGAACCGCTCAATCGATTTTGTGCAAACTTCACATAAACCATCTACTAAATAGTCCGAACAAAGCCTAAACATTTGGTTTGGATAGGTGAGCCCGTTTTTCAGTTATAAAATTGTAATTATTGTTATAAAAAAGTGGCATTGATTAAAATTTCGGAAATGGCTCAAACGATTTTCATCAAATTTAGTATGCAGGGGGTTTTGGGGGCGATAAATCGATCTAGCTAGGATTCATTTTTAGAAAATTTAGCAAAAATAAAAATACCGAGCTAAGCTCCAGGACCGCTCTACCTTTTAAATATATAAGTACGTATTTATTCTTACTTTTAAACTTCCTGTTGTTAATTATGTAAGCGTCGCGTAGTCGCAGGCAATACAAAGATATATTTACTACCTGACAGGTGACCGTGTATATCCTTATGACCAGGATGACATGCGTGTGATGACCGGAATGTATATGTACATGTACTGTACCTACTTATAGGTATGGTAAATATATATATATAGTAAAAAATATACATTTAGACCAATTAATAAAACACGTCTCTTCAATATCTTACGAAGTTTTGATTTTAAAATTTGATTGATTGATTTTAAGATTTGTACAACTAACAAATACGGTTCTACAATACCCATAGGTTCTCTATAAGATTATGCGTTAGTTACACACTTACACAGCCTACAGCCTAGTAGTCCATTGCTGGACATAAGCCTCTCCTTAGCTGAGATACTTAACAACAAAAAAAAAATGTTTTGTTATTAATGTAATCTTTAAAAATCCTCGTCGTCCGATTACTCGAACCGACGGGAAAAAAAAAATCATGTCGTCCGATAAGTATGGTCATATTTTTACATCGAACCAACAGGAAAAAAAGTTCGCCTCGTCCGATCAGTCGGACGAAGTGATCGGACCACGCGGTCATAGTATTATCATTATTATAATTATCACCTAAATTAATATTTGACCAACATTACTCGTATATGTCTTGAAGAAATGACATTTTCAACTATATTCAGATTGAATAGGTACATATTTAACTCTGATAACTTTGCCTTTTCTGAAAAGGTTTCCTAAAAGTTCGTTCTTGCAACATTACATACATATATTTACCGTGGGAGAGCTACGCTTTGGCATGAATGGGCCGGCTCGACCGGAGTGATACCACGGCCTCACAGGAAACCGGTGTGAAATAGCGCTTGCGCTATGTTTCACCGAGTGAGTGAGGATACCGGAGGCCCATACCCCAACTCCTCCCCACATCCCTTTCCCCAGCCCCTAAAGGTCGGCAACGCACTTGTGACGCTTCTGGTGTTGCGGGTGTCCATGGGCGGCTGTAATCGCTTACCATCAGGTGATACGTCTGCTCGTTTGCCCCCTATTTCTTAAAAAAAAGCATTGTTCATTGATACTCAGCGCCTATTAGTGGTTGCTTGATGTTATACAAAATATACAACTACAACCAATAGTCATTCTTGATAAATGGGTTATCCAACATTAAAGGAATTGTTCAATTTGAACCAGTAGTTCCGGATATGAGCGCGAAAAAATGTACCTACAGTTCTATAATGTAAGTTTAGATTAATTATTTTCTTGTACAAAACCTACACGTTAGATACGTATAAGTATTGTTAAACTCGAATATAAAAAAAATGCTAAGTAAAAAAGATCCTTTTAATTTTCACTTCCAAAGTACTTATAGCATATACTGCTATATAAGTACAACACTCTATAGGGAGAGGCTGGTGTAGGTATAATAACCGGAATTGGGCTTCTTTACGCCTCATCTAGCGCTCGTTATGCCTCGATCGTAAATCTTCATTCCCCCCGCCCCTCAACCCTCCTGCCAACCCCCCTGCCGCTCTTGATTTCAGCTTCCACTCGAACCTTAGATATAACATATCATAATATGTTTGTGGTGACGTGATGAGTGTTTAAATGAGAGTATTACACTATGTGTTAGGTGACGCATTTCTGAATACATAATTATTATGCTGACGTCATGTAGTAACTAGATATGTTATTACGTCACGACAGCAGTAAATGCAGGTATTTAAAGAGATTATTGTATAGGTATAAGGAATTTGTTTTTCGCTTGTAACATATCTGTCTTATTATTTTATGACTCTGTGTTCGGTCCAGAATAGTTATTGACATCGTATTTCTTTTCTCTATTAGAAAGTACCCAGTCTTATGGGGTGGCAAAAATATTAAAATCATAGACTTTTAAACATATCAGAAGATTACTACTAGTGTTACCTAGTAAATTAAAATTGTTACCTATTTATTGTTTTGAATGAAGTTTTTAATCGAGACCTATTTCTTAGCGTTCCATGGATTCACCGTGCGGGTGCCGGGTCCATCGCGTGATAGATGGGGGCAACACATGGGACTTCGACAGTGCCTGGGAATTGGGACCCAGGTTTAGGTTTAAGGAGCACTCCTTACGACGCGTCAACGCTCACCTCCACTGTCCGCCGTGTTGCCCCCACTACCTAACAATATTTGAAATGAGCCTAGCAATGCCGCTTTGGATATTCGTTCAAGAAAAGTGCTTACTGAAGCTCTTGGCAATCCAAGGTCTTTAAGCAGGTTATAGAGGGATTTGGCTGGTATACCCCTCGCACCCACTTCCACGGCATACAGCGCAACGACATAACCATTTTTAGTTATTTCGTTGGTTAAGTCAAAGTACTTGTTTCTTTTTAAAGCGTGGTCTTTAGGGATGTTCGTTTCCCACGGCACCGTGAGTTCTACTAGTACTACACGCTTAATTGACAATGCATAAAGAAATATGTCTGGTCTAGACGCCGAGGCACAGATATCCTCCGGTATTCTGTAGTGATTTTCATACGTGTCCACTAATAATGTCCAGTCACTGGCGGTATTTATAATTGAGTACGGCTTTTGTGTGAGTGAAGTCTTTTTTGTTGAGCCTTCCTTTACAAACGCGATGTTAGTTTTTGTGTTTGTTGTTATTCCTTTTTTCGCTCTCGCCAGTGATAAACTCATAGCTTCGCGTATGATGTGTAATACCCTATCATGGCGACGTGAATAATGACCCCGGTCTAATAGCGCCATTTATAACCCGACTGCGAAAGAAGGAGGGTTATTTTGGTATCCTGTTTTTAAACTCGGTTTAATTGTTCAGGTTTTTTTTACCATCTGTACAGTGCGTAGGTAGGTACCGAGTAATATATTATCTTTATATATAAAAGAGGAAGTTGACTGACATACCCGAGATCAACGCACAGCCCAAATCGCACAAGCTAGAATCCTGAATTTTTGCATGTAGGTTCTTTATGTAACGTAAGTGAGCACTAAGAAAGGAATTTTGGAAATCCCACCCCTTAGGGGGTAAATCAGGGGATGAAAGTCTGCGTGAGCAAAGCCGCGTGTAAAAGCTAATGAATAATATTAACTTTAAAGTTAGTAACGTATTAAATACTAAACTTCAGTATGATAGATCAGTAACTTTAATCCGATAGCTTATTTAGCTAAGGTGGTAACGTTTTAAATATATCAAGTAACTTGCTGCAGTTTGATCGGTAATTTATAAAAAAGCGGCCAAGTGCGAGTCGGACTCGCCCATGAAGGGTTCCGAAGCAGCAAGTAACATAATATAAAAGTTCTTGTAGTTCGTTGTAATTTTGATCGATATTTTAATAATAGTGTAATTTTTTTGCGGTTTACGATTTATGACGTATTGAAAAAAAAACTACTCACTAGATCTCGTTCAAACCAATTTTCAGTGGAAGTTTGCATGGTAATGTACATCATATATTTTTTTTAGCTTTATCATTCTCTTATTTTAGAAGTTACAGGGGGGGGGACACATATTTTACCACTTTGGAAGTGTCTCTCGCGCAAACTATTCAGTTTAGAAAAAAATGATATTAGAAACCTTAATATCATTTTTAAAGACCTATCCATAGATACCCCACATGGTTGGGTTTGATGAAAAAAATTTTTTTGAGTTTCAGTTCCAAGTATGGGGACCCCCAAAAGTTATTGTTTTTTCTATTTTTGTGTGAAAATCTTAATGCGGTTCACAGAATACATCTACTTACCAAGTTTCAACATTATAGTCCTTATAGTTCCGGAGAAAAGTGGCTGTGACATACGGACGGACAGACAGACAGACAGACAGACAAACGAACAGACAGACATGACGAATCTATAAGGGTTCCGGTTTTTGCCTTTGGCACGGAACCATAAAAACCCGCATGTGAATCTGATTTCTGCATCGAAGATTTGTCATACAATCAAAAATCTACTTTATTTGTTTGATATCAATATATTTACGATGATAGGAGATTTTTCCTTCACTTATATTGCGTGATCTTGTTTTCAACATATTTTCATGACACTAGATCAATAGGAAGCAACGAAAGGTTCCAATTTATCTGCGAAAAGTGTAGATAACTAGTTTACATTCGTTAGTATACAAGTCTTAAATACCCGTGTCTTTTGGTTGCATATACTAAATTGTTTGATTTTTATTACAGTTGTAATATATTGCAGGTACCTTAACTGGTTTATGCAAAAACCGACCTTAAAAGACAGACAGACAGACAAACGGATGGTTAACGAAGTGAATCCTTTTTCCTTTTAAATGAAGTAACCTTAAGCCCCTTAATTCTCTAAAACTAATAAAGAAATTAAAGTTTGAAGTGGTCTTTATATTTATAAATAACAAACTGTTTATATCATAATACATATTAGGAACTAGTCTTGGTTCGGTTTGAGTTTTATGAACACTATCATTGTTAACTTGATTGACTGCCTCGTTGGTTTAGCAGTTCGCGTATACTGATTTAGAGGCATGGGTTACATTCCCGGGTCGGGCCAAAGAGTTTCATTGAATTTTTCTAATTATAGAAATGTTTAATAACAGCCCGGAGTTTGGAAGTATGGGTCTTTAACCCCCGTGCCTCCGAGAGCACGTAAAGCCGTCGGTCCTGCGCCTCATCTCCGGCGATGACCCGGTCTGTTCTGGACAGTGAGAGTGAAGGAACAGAGAGTGCACCTGTGTTTGTGCTCTATAATATCTCGTGCGTAGTTGGCTGATCTCCGTTGAGACAGCTAGAAAGTACCTGCTACATCATTTAGGTATTCTGTAAAATGGAGATTGAGTTAGTCTGGTGTTTCCACAATTTCTGTATCCTAACTAATAATTCTGACTGCACGGTTGGTCTAGTGGTTTAAAGTCCCTCGCGACACAGGATTTATTTCCAGTGCGGGAGTTGTCTCACAGGTATACACAAAATGTTACAGTCTAATTAATTTTATTAATCTTGTACAAGGTATCAGGGGCATGAAAAGCATTTATGCTAATTTTTCAGCCAAAAAGTACTACACCTGAGGAATTGGTATTTTTTGACCATTTTATTAATTATTTCTACATAAGTGAGCAAAACCGTGACTGAAACTTAGTGTTAAAATAAACTTTCCTAAGATTATTGACATAAAAATTAAACTTAGTCTCAGAAAACCTTTCCTGAGATTTAATTTTGTATTTGATTTATGATTGTATGTTTGTACAACTTACAAAGCAGAAGTTCCTATACATATTAATGGCGGTTAACAAACAATACATTTTTCGTACCTGTGTATATTAAGTATAAAGTATATATTAAGTATAAAGTAAATATTTGCAATTGTTATAGTTTTTTAGGGTTTCGTGCCAAAGGCAAAAAACGGAACCCTTATAGATTCGTCATGTCTGTCTGTCTGTCTGTCTGACTGTCTGTCCGTCCGTATGTCACAGCCACTTTTTTCCGAAACTATTAGAACTATAATGTTGAAATTTGGTGAGTAGATGTATTCTGTGAACCGCACCAAGATTTTCACACAAAAATAGAAAAAAAAACAATAAATTTTGGGGGTCCCCATACATAGAACTGAAACTCAAAAAAATTTTTTTTATCAAACCTATACGTGTGGGGTATCTTTGAATAGGTCTTCAAAAATGATATTGAGGTTTCCAATTTCATTTTTTTCTAAACTGAATAGCTTGCGCGAGAGATACTTCCAAAGTGGTAAAATGTGTCCCCCCCCCCCTGTAACTTCTAAAATAAGAGAATGATAAAACTAAAAAAAAAATGATGTACATTACCATGTAAACTTCCACCGAAAATTGGTTTGAACGAAATCTAGTAAGTAGTTTTTTTTAATACGTCATAAATCGTAAACTGCAATTTACCTTTCATTCAATCAAGACAAATATAAAAATAAAATAAAAATTATATTATGTTACTTGCTGCTGCGGAACCCTTCATGGGCGAGTCCGACTCGCACTTGGCCGCTTTTTTTAATGTAGTGCTTTTCATTTACATACGAGTACTTATATTTAAAAGAAATAAATTAAGAGATTTATTGCAAGTGATAAAAACGTTAGCGGAAGATTAGTTTCTTTTTCCTTTTTTTCTTCATTCTTCACGAAACAATACATAAAGTGATTTTATTGATATATTACTACCACTGAACTAATGAGTCGTAAGAGACGACCGTAGGAGAGAAATACTCAGGACTACAGCACTGCAAACGGAAAGAAAACAAGTAAAAATTATGAAAAATAAAAAACTCGACTGCGTCAATATTTAACAATAAAAACATATAAGTTTTATATATATTCGTAATCACCGCAAAAAATCCTTTATTTTGATACCACACTCGATGTATTTTGAAAACTTTTTCTTTTTGTATTACTTTTTGGCGCCAAAAATCCTTATTTTTATTTTTTTAATTTTGATGTATCCAGTGTCAGTCTCACGACTAAGACGAATCTATTGACACCACTCACATAAAAATACGACAAGCCGTTTAGGCTCTAGGGCGTGCCAAAGAAATATACATACGTACATACATACACTTGAAAAACATAACCCTCCTTTCGCAGTCGGGTAATTAGAAACAAACGCTACCAAGCTACCAACCCGTCTGTTCTACTCTGTGGGTCAAAACATCCCTTCTAAGGAACGGCCTTTATCTAGCCAGTGGGCTACTAAAGGCTAATGATAAATTAATAACTACTCTTCAAGTATGTACTGTTGTGCTACAAATCTTTTACACAGCATAAAACATTGGTAGTAGATTCACGCTGGTTTCAGCACGAACCACGACCGCCCCGGTACTACCCTCGCACAGAATATCAACATAAAATGACAGCGTTCGTGCTGTCGTGTTTCGTTGGTGAGTGCGAGACCGGAGGCCCAATGATGCATCACTAGGCCGCCATAGTGTGGGTCACCATACTGCATTGTTACATTGTCTGCATTCGCAATGAGTATGGTGACCACCACTCTTGGATTCTGCTTATGCTTACCATCAGGCAGAGTAGAGTTATTTTGGCAGGGCCAAACAAAAAAGGCATTTGACACGTTTGCATACCTATTTTAATTGTTCTTCAGGATCCTCTTTCAAAAGTATTCTTCAGGTTTCTCTTCAGATCACATTTGGCATAGATAATATAAAAATAATAAAATATTTAAGTAGAAAAAACAATAACTGGCAACAAAGTCGCCTACAAATTAATTTACTTGGCTTATGTAGGCTAAACCTTAAGCGATACTTAAAAATGATGTACTACACCCGTGCCAAGCCGGGGCGGTTAACTAGTATATGAATATTTAAGTATTTATTTGTTTCTTTTTTTGGTGCATCTCTTTTGAATGAATTTTTAACAACGACAAAATTCTAATTTTAACTGCAATGCCTAAATTAGGTACATTAAAAAAATACTTTGTACTTACAATTAAAAGACAGATTTTGTTTTAGTTATGGTTTTTTTAAAGTTAGTTACGTAGTCATTTTTATGTTTTTAAAAATCTTTAATAGATCTTTACCTATGAAATTGCCGTTTTGTATGCAATAAGTGAAAGTACTTATTTTTTCAAACTTTTTTATTTCTGTTATTCGAAGTAATCACCCATGCAATCGACGCATCTTTGCCAATGCATTGGCAGTTTATAGATGCCCTTCTTGTTAAAATCAGCTGGACGGGAGGCAACAAACTCTTCAAAGGCATTTTGTACTGCCTCTCGGGAATTGAATTTTTTACCCACCAAAAAGTTGTCTAAAATTTAGATTAAAGCATGGGTGATTACTTCGAATAACAGAAATAAAAAAGTTTGAAAACTAAGTACTTTCACTTATTGCATACAAAACGGCAATTTCATAGGTAAACACCTATTATTAATATATCTTGAGAAGTGACAAAGAATTCACAGCATAAAATTAAAATAAACTATCAATTTCGTCGTTATTAAGAGTTAGTTCAAAAGAATTGCTCCCAGCTAACCTTTTCATGAAATCACTCGCACAGATTGCAAGAATAAGAAAGAATAATAAAAAAAACGAATATTATACTGCCTGCCCTAAGTGCCATGAAAGGCAGTCAGATCATGTTTATACAGTTTAAGGTAAAATCGACGTATCGCCTGATGGTAAGCGATTACTGCCGCCCATGGACACTCGCAACACCAGAGGCGTCACAAGTGCGTTGCCCGCCTTTGGGGATGCCGATGGGGAAGATGGGGGAGAGGTTTGGGGTATGACACCGGTTTTCTGCGGCACGGGCGTGAAACACCGCCAAACTTTGACTGCACGTTTGGCCTAGTGGTTTAACGGTCACCACGCCGTTTCCTACTTCGTCAAGTGTCGTGGGTTCAAATCCCACGTAGGACAACACTTTGTGTGATCCACAAATTGTTGTTCTGAGTCTGGGTATTATTTGTGTCTGTTTCATGTATGTTTGTAAAGTCGCCCGCGACACAGGATTTATTCCTAGTGCGGGAATTGTCTTTTAAAAAAAAACTTCCACGCCAAACTCTTGACTATTATTTAGAATTTCTTGTAAGAAAAAACCAACAAGACTTGTGGCCCCACCCCGCAATCGAACCCGGGACCTCTTGATCAGCAGTCGCATATGCTAAGAGATACATCGCATACAACATTAGGTAAAATTGGATTATGTCACGTTCCTATCACCTTGTGTAATCTTCAGAGTATTTTCTGTATATTAGTAATTGCTAACTAGCCACCGAGATGTGATAGAGGTTCGATAAGAGTTAAGATATACGTATACAGAATGAGTTAATACTTTCAAGAACGTTAAGAACTCGAAACCTGGTAACTTTTGTTCGAAGTATACATATCTGCATGAATTGAGTAGTGTTTGCAATAAATCCATGTCGCAGTGTATTTATTTACTGCTCGGAGCCTCCTCCCCGGGTCTGGGGCCCCGTCGCCCGCCCAAGTCGTCCGCCTTCTGAACGATCCACGCTGTAATATGTCTAGAAAGTTTATTAAACTCGCTATAGGTATGTCATATGATGTAAACTAGATACTTGTTTATTCATGAGAAAGGATGTTTCTCGATGATAACTTAAAACGTGTAGGTAATAAAGTGACAAGCGAGAGAATACAAGGGCTCTTAATGCAAGGCGCTGAGGTTTCATCAAATTTTGTAGGATAAAAGCACCTAAATGAGATTATCTAGTCATTTCACTCGCGTTGAGGTTTAAGACCATATTTTCCCTTTTTATTAACAAATTTAACATACATTTGTATCCATATTTTAATCAGCAGCGTTTAACATAGTTGTTAATTAACTTTTCAAAAATCATTAATCAGGTAGGGAAGCTTCGAAGAATTGGTATATAATTCCAAAAAAAAAACCGACTTCAATCTGGACCAAATTTAAATGGGACCATTCGGGAAGCACCAGCTTTCAAATAAAAAAATAATCAAAATCGGTTCACCCAGTCGCAAGTTATGAGGTAACAAACATTAAAAAAAAAACCGTCGAATTAAGCACCTCCTCCTTTTTTTGAAGTCGGTTAAAAAAAAAAATATTTGTGAATCCATAATATACTTAAGCCATATATAGGAATGCATCGAACATAACATTTACTTACCTTAGCTGTGAAGATCTATACTGATAATATAAATCTGATATTATGTCTGTCTGCCTGTCTGTTTGTTACATTTTCATGCTGGATGCTACCGATTGGGATAAGAAGGACATTGGCTAATTTTTGTTGCGACAATCGACATAGTTGCAAAAGCTAGTAACATATAACAAGTATTACTTGTTTGCAGTCTTCGTTAAAAACTTCAATGTAGTAAATTTCAAAGTCCTAAAATAATAATATAATCCTAAACTAATAAAATGATACAAAAGACTTTGACTCTAAACTCTATCTGAAAAAGTAATCAACAATCATTATGTTTAATATTTAGTCTTACCGATAAAAATGCTTTTTATTAGTTTATATCGGTAAGGCTAAATATTAAGTTGTAAAGAAACTTTAGATTTACAACAATAGATTTTCCTCCATAGTTTCTCAGACTAAAAGCTTGATTTTAAAATATCCAAATCGTAAAGTCGTAATTCGAGGTAGGTAGTATAAACATTTATAAACCTTTATTTTACATGAATATAAATACCATCATCAATAGTCTTTAATAGTCCTGTACAAGACAGGCCTCACCTTAAATAAGGCTACTGCAAATTAGTTGTAAATTTATTGAATTAAAGAACTTAAGTATTATTATTACAATTCAATGCTTTGAGCATTAAATACTATAAGTATAGTAAATTCAATAGCTTTAAAACTATCGCAGACTGCTTTTCCTTCATTCAAAATATTCGTGTACATTTTCCGTCTAGAGAAACGGGTAGTGAATGCGATATTATTCTGTAGTCAGGCGGCTTCAGGCACGGAACACAATTAACTTGTAAGATTGTCTGCGGAGGCTGCACTCGCTACCCTCGCCCTCCTCATCCATCTACCCTCCCTTCCAAACAAAACATCAATAAACTGCACAACGCAAACAATTCTGACGCTTAAAATTACAACCTAAGGTTTATTATTGTTTGTTCTGAAATAAGTTTTATGTGGCGCATTTATTTCGCGTAGGTATAACAGTCCAGTTACCCTTGATTGGTTGTCGTTCCTCTAATCCCGTTTTGATCCTTTCCACCCAAAACCTAACCCTCTACGTTCCTCGGCTAACTATTGACATGCGTGCGTACCTTTACGTTTATATTTGATGTCGTAATATTATCGGTATAGAAAAGATAATTACGTTTTAAGGGAAGAATGAACCGGTATATGTTTTGTTTTCATACTGCAGAAATGTTTGTTTAATTGGCAGCTTTTAAAACAAAATTTTAGAGTGAAAAATTAATAAATAAATGGAGAACTTAAGTTGTCCACATCTATGAAAGACTTTAAGACGACGGTCAAATTGTGCATTGAATTGAATGTTTTAGAATTTTATTCTAAAAGTAAAAGGAACAGTAAGTTAATAAAAAAAATTATGGAGTACATCATTAAATCTCAAGTAGCCTTATTTAACACAATATTATAATCTTATCTATCCAGTACGTCTTAAGTTGTCTTATTATATTACCACTTTAGGATTTGCATATATCCTATTCATGGAATTAATACCAGTGATGCTATAACTACCAGTTTTCAAATAACGCGTACTGGTTATCATAGTACAGGCTCTACTACGTTTAGGATCAGAGGACCGTGTGAAAAATAAATGAGGAAATAATTATGTGTATATTTCTGGCCGCTTTGTTGTTAATATCTTTGAAACTCAATATCAATCAATACACAGTGTAAATATGTAGCACAATGTTAGAAAGACATTATAAGTTTTTGCGAACATTTAGATTCGAGAAAGAAAGATATTGTTGGTTTTGTAATGGGATTTAGATGTGAGTTTCTGAATCTAATTTTAAACTGTCTTAGCTTTGAATTTTATTGCTTCTAGACCCAAGTTTTGAGTTTTAATATATTTTATACATATTATTCAATTTATTGTTACCTATATGATAATATGAGTAATAAAATTGATTTTGTGGAGAACCTCGGGTCAGGCCAATGTCCAGCAGTAGACATCTTTTGGCTGAGATGACGATGATGATCAACATGATTAGTTGACTATGTTTTGAGTTGCATAATATGTGAACAGTTGACAGAGTACAAAAGCTACGCTTCACATTTTGAAATAACATTTTAGATTATATAAGAACGACTTAGGCTTAGTTTACCTACTCGTCAGCAATAAAATATCACAAAAAAAATGAAACACGCTGATGTTAAACCGAAAGGTATTGGCCTTCTATACCAGGATGCTTAGGGTGTGTTTTGATATTTCCTTTTCTTTGCAGTGAAGTTGTCCAGTGTAGTTCGTATTTTTCTTAGTCGCTTTTTACAAAACCCATGGGAGCAATATTAGTGGTGATACTCTCTGTTCTTAATCCTGCACAATATGGCCATATTTGGTAATATGATTAGCGTAACAGACATTTTTAAATAAAGTTTTATGTCCACCATAGTAATGAATTGTTAACCAACTTTCATATTGCACTGCGTTGATAAATTGTGATCGCTGCCACATTTTAAAATAACAGATCTGCTATAACATCCAGTTCCGTAACGAGTTTCCACCATTCTGTTGTTCCTATGTTTATCTTATTTACCTTATATATTAAACGTGACATTTTCGTGTGAACACGATTTTAGAAATGTTTTATTCCATCACCTATTTTGTTAAACGCGCGAGGAACTTTAGGTTCGAATCAGAAAAATCTTTAAGTGTTGTATAGCCTAATTATCGAAGGAGCCTATAGACCATATAACATCACGCTACAGCCAATAGGAGAGGAGCATCAGGTGAAAAAAATCCTTTTGAGACACATAAAGTAGTAGAGCCACGCTGATTTCGGTACAAATGGGCCGGTTCGACCGGGTCGGTACTACCCTCTCACAGAAAAATGACAGCCTTCGTTCTATTCGTATTTGTTTGTAATTCGTATTGTAATAATTATTATATTGTTAGCATCATCAAGTATACTGGTAACATAAAACACTTAATATATTTCGTGTTTCACATACAATCTTATGATTTTCTCATTAGTATAAGATAAATTTATATAATCACAATTTGCTGGTCCCTACGCGTGTATTACGTCGATGTTACATCTCGTGTTAGTTTGAAGTAAACATCATGGGGTTGATATGATAACGTGTCTACGCACGTAGATTCCAGACCTCAGTGACTAAGGCGATCCATGATAAAATAAAAACATATACAAATGTTTGTCACCATAAAGATAAGTAAGCAGACACACAGGCCTGCAGTCGCGGCCACCGCACACACGTATCTACTCTCATAAGCAGGTACGGAACACTCAGCAAATACTACGTACCCTAATTAAACATTAAATAATAAAAACTCGACATTGACTCTCTGATAATATGTACAAGTGAGAGACAAACAATGCTGTAAAAGCCGACCGAAACCGACTCTTGACGTCAATACGCAACGCGATCAACACCACAAATATGGTTTCAATCGCATCCCAAACCAAAGCGATTAGAGTAGGCGACAGCTCGGCCGCGTTAGTCCGCGAAAGCTCCCATCAAAAGGAGCAAAGAATCGGAAAGCGATACGACTAATCCCACTAATCGGAGAGCAATTGAAAAATAAAAATGTAGATGGCGGAATGATTCCATTTAGAGCCAAAACGATGCGACAAAATAATAAAAAAGGTACGGGTGGAACGGAATGGGCCTGCCCCGGCGGCCGGCGGCTAATATTGAAAGCAAATCCTCGGCTAAATCCTTAAAGCGCTCGGATTCGAGCACCTGGAAACTGTGTGTTTGCGCTGAGTCGTGTCGAGACAGTGTCGCCCTCGCGCCTCACTCTTACCTGATAATCATCTGCAGGATTATTGTATATTTTCAACCTAATGACACCAATTTTAATGAACAAATTATTTGCAATTTAC
Organism: Diaphora mendica; assembly: GCA_949125395.1. Lineage (NCBI taxonomy): Eukaryota > Metazoa > Arthropoda > Insecta > Lepidoptera > Erebidae > Diaphora > Diaphora mendica. The sequence goes on along the minus strand of OX421319.1, from coordinate 21,120,906 downwards.
TGTATTCCGTTCCAAGTCTTTGGTGCATTTGAATTTTATAGGTATTTTTTGTGGTTTTTCCAAATTTATAGGAACGAAAGCGATGATATATTTTATTGTAAAGGAAGTGAGAGATGATGTCATTGATTTAAGAGAGACTCTCTAAAGTGACCCTCTCGGACAATTTAGACTTAATTCAGCAAGGGAACTTTTTTTTTACATTTATATGTATCTCCTTTAAAACAAATTACCTATTTTATTCAATATATAAAACCAACTACCAGAGAACCAACTAGCAAAACGAAATACACACAAAAATATCCTACTAGGAACTTGATTGAATTTCTGTCTCATAAGCCTAACTAATACAATCATAAATGCTAATGAGATTATTTGTTACCCTTTCACAAACCACCTAAAAACTTATTTACGAAGAGCAGTGAGCAACATAATCAGCGAGTAAAATAGGCTACTTTTTACCGCCGCGAAAGTAAAGAAATCGCTACCATACCCTTTTGTCGTACCGGCTGAGAGTCTACATGCACATAAATTACCGTGGTGGATCTAGTGGTCCTAAAATAGACTTTGTAGCCATGTTGTTAAATAGGCCAGGAAAATATTTCCAGGTGGGAATTTTCGAATGGTGCCAACTTGAGGAGTTTGTGCCATGGTCTTTCTTGCATCGTGCTCTGCATGTCCGGCACCTGCATGCAAGAGAGCCTCATGGATGCCACCGACAACCCAGTCAAAGTAGCCGCGTTCTAAGCTGCTAATTTATAGTTACACCAATACATAATTTTAAAAAAACGCTAAGAAGAACTGCAATAACCGACTCACACACGGGCGGTGCCGCGGGCAAATGATAGTATAATATATACAGCTAAGCTAAGCCACTGCAGATAAGATATATATACAAACGCTAATATATATAAATAAGAACATAATGGTCTGTTGTGTGGTCATGACAACGCAATCCATTTCTCGTCTACGTCGATGTCGCTATAAAATAGCTGATGCTTACGTAAATTTTATTTCCAATCCAATATAAGGCACATATACGTTGGAGAATTCTAAAGCGACTTTATAGTGGCACATTTAAGAGACCTAGTTTCTTTTAGAGTTATATATAAGAACTTTAGCACAATATACTGGCACTAGGGACACTACTAGTACGCTTATTTGAGGAGAGAATTGATATCGAATTAAGTTCGTTGAAGATTTGCACAATAATTTAGCGTAGCGGATTTCTTAATTTTATTACTTTTTGTGATATGGAGCAAACGAGCTGATGGATCACCTCATGAGGACTAACTACTGCTCCCTATGGACACCTATCCAAGCCTGACAAGTGCGTTGCCACCGTTTTTAAAGTTTTTTTATTAGTAAGCGGGAGGGGCGATTATTTTTACTTCTGTTAGAAACTTAAAAACCGTATAAACCGTTATAAACTTTTATATTTAACGTTACATCAACAGCCTTTAATGGTTCACTATTTTTGTTGATAACTGTTAATGATATTATATTCTTGTGTGTTTCTAAACATCACGTTTTAAATTTTACTATCCATTGCTGGATATTGTTCAGTTGGTAAATGACCAGTTCAAGCTTTTAATTACACTTTGCATTCCATTCAAATAAGTAATAGTCTTACTTTATATTAACTGAGTGAGACCAAATTAAGTTGACAAAATGAGTTTATGTGATACCCCTCTACCTACAGTAGGTCATATATCGTCCAGAGATAAAGCCCAAAGCATGTCTTAGAATTTTATTTTCAAGACCGGGATGGTTGGTGCACTTTGGGGAGGTCTTTGTTCAGCAGTGGACGGCAATAGGATGAAGTAGATATGTATGTATGTTGTTGGAATTTTTACTAAAACTGTTAATTGTATCGTTTATTTAATTTATTTACAGTTTTTTATACTTTTACATTTAGTTTCCAAATGAGGTTCACAGATAAACAGTTATACATTTCTAGTTTAGGTTAGCCAAAAAAATTATAATTGTATAATCCCATTGCTAACCTAAGGCATTATCTTACATACAAACTTAGTATAATAAATGTTTTAACGCGAAATTTATAGTGCACTTGTTGTTGCCCGCGGCTCCGCCCGCGTATATGTCGGTTATCCCGACAAATAGTAGCCTATGTGTTATTCTGATGTATAAGCTACATTACTATAAAGTTTCATCCAAATCCGTTCAGTAGTTTTTGCGTGAAAGAGTAACAAGCATCCATCCATCCATCCATTTATACATACTTACAAACTTTTGCGTTCATTATATTAGCGTAGATAACTCTAATATTCTAATTATCATAGTATCACTTTCTACGTTTATTTTAAAGTATTACCTCGATATAGTAAGAATAATATTTATTACGACAGTACAATGGCTTCGTGTGCAAGTTTAATAAATTTGACACTGTTTTAAACTAAAGACGACTAAAGTGTTTTAATAATTATGAAAAAAATATTTGATTATTATTTGTTATATTCCAAACCCTTGACTGTCCTTTTCGGCAGTTTTAGCACGGCGCTATACTTATATAGGTACAGGCCCTATATTTCACCGAAGTGGAGAACATAGTTGAAGAGAAGACTGATCTTAAACTGGACAGAGCCTGTACTAATACTACTAATAAACACACTTAAATATTGGATTATACGGGAAACGAACAATCGATCTCTAACTTAGCAGTCAGGGTCACTAACAACCAGACCAAGAGGCCCGTCATACTATATAATATTAATATTTCGGACATCTAACACACAACGTCATCTAGTCCCAAGCTAAGCAGAGCTTGTGTTATGGGTACTAAACAACTAGATGGTCGTTCCGGCTGGAGACTCCACGTGCTGGCTTTGCCGCCGTGGAGGCTCTCCAGCCGGTCATCCTCGAGTGGGCAGGGCGGCAGCACGGGACCCTTTCCTTCCGACTGACGCAGGTCCTTTCCGGGCATGTTTGCTTCGGGAAGTACCTGCACTCGGTCGCTAGGAGGGAATTGAGTCCCGCCTGCCACCACTGCGACTGCAATGAGTACTCGGCCCAGCATACGCTGGCGATCTGCCCTGCATGGGCGTCGCAGCGCTGGGCCCTCACTGCAGTCATCGGAGGAGATCTCTCGCTACCGGCCGTCATGCGCTCCATGGCCGGTAGCGGTAGCAGTTTTACCGCGGTCGCAACCTTCTGCGAAGAAGTCATTTCGCAGAAGGAGTGTGGCGGAGAAGGCCCGGGAGGATGATATTCACTCGGACCCAATCCGCCGCCGGCGAACCGGGCGGCGGAGGCGCGTCTATCAAGCGCCTCATGCCGCCCTGAGTGTGGCAGCGGATGGTCGGGACGGGTTTTCCCCTTCATCCGCTCTAGTGGCCACCCGCGAGGGGGCGACGTACGCGTGTGCCGTGCGTCGCCTAAATTGAGAGGTATACCAGCAGACGGTGCCCGCTTCAGTGCGGGCAAGCGCTGTGAGGGGTCCGGATGTGTTAATATCTGCAGTTCCCGGATTCCTCCCTTCACAGGCGCAGAGTGGCACACCGTGTGGTTTTAGTCGGTTAGAGTCCGACACACCACCCCGCCGCAAACCCCGGTGGGGTGACGGTCCGAGGGGATTTCCACACGTAAAAAAAAAATGGGTACTAAACAACTGATATAAATACGTACATAGTTTTTTTTGTAAATACATACATGTTATATACAGATAATACCCAAACTCCGAAACAAATATTTGCAGATCGTACAAAGATTTGGTCCGATTTGGAATCGAACCCTAGACCTCAAGCACAGTAGTCGCATATGCTACCACTACGCCACCGAGGCAGTCATATAATGTGCACGTCATTTATTTTTTCGTAAATTAACAAGCATTAGGTACTTATTATATAGGTGGCTTTTATTTCAGCTTACCTTATCTTTAAAATAAATTAAATTAAAAAGCATTTTGAAATCAAGCTTTTACTGTAATGCCTCGACAAGAATCAAACGAGTCCAAACTCGATGATGTTGTGACGTTTCTTTAGAGTTCCTATGGCCACTTTCCAGCTCCAGCATCAGATCAGCTCCATGTCATTATAGTATTGTATTTTCACGCTGTATACATATGTTTGCAAAATTTCAGCAAAATCGGTTGAAGATATCTTCTTCAAAATTGAGTTGCAAGATTCCACCCGAACATACATACATTGCAAGTTAATAGAAAGCTTGTAATAAGTCTTTCCGCTCCCATATTACAATCGAAGACCCGTTGTTCGTTGTGTTTTGTAAATATACCCGACTTGGAGTCTGGTTAGGATACTTCTCTACGGTGTTTCGCTGAAAGACGCACACGGACATGGTTTCATCACGAGTGGACCTCATAGTCTGTGCTACGTGGGATAACTCGAAACCCTTGCGGGTTTGCAACTGTAATTTTATTTATACTTTTTTTTTCTTTTAAGAAGACAACTGCAAAAAAACCCTGTGACGCGGGGATTTTACAAACATTCATGAAACGAACACAAAACATATCCAGACTTAGAACTTTAGGTGTTCATGAGCAGTGGAAATCACTTACCATTAGGTGACTCGTCTGCTCATGTACCTTAACAAGAGACACAAGAAAAAGTTTTAAAAAATCTATAATCCGACTACATATAAACTTTTGATACAGTGTATATGTGTACATGTGGGCGATGCCGCGGGCAAAAGCTAGTTTGATTCTAAACGTAAATCTATGATTGAGAATAGTTCTTCGCGCTTTTTAACACCCTAGCGTGATGTTATATAGACTATAGTTGAGGACAACATAACTATAATCTATATAACATCACGCTAGACTTTGTTAACTTACTCTAAAGTTACTAGACTGCACTATGGCACAGTTGTTTAAGCAAGTACCTCGTGGCTTACTTCTGCACTGAGTGTTGTGAGTTCAATCCAAACAGGGGAAAACGTATGATCCATAAATTAAGTCCCCCGCGACTCAGAATACATTCTAGAGCGAGGGATTGTTTTGTTTTCTTATAATACTTATTTTTATACTGCAGTTCCTACGTAATACATATTTAATACTATACCTGTTTATTAATAGTCATCATCATCATCATCAAAATGGCTTATTAAACCTATTTAGTGTCTGTCACCTAATATGGCTTCTTAATGTGTACTAAATAAATAAAAAATCCTATTCATATAGGTGTACTTACTTATACTCAGTGTTGCAAGAAATAACCGCAGTGAATGAAGATGCTCCTTGACTATACTCTTTGCACTCTAGCATGGTGCGTGGCATGGTTCAGTAACATTTCATTTCACTCTTGAAAGTTGAAGCGATTTAAAAATTATGACTTAGTATTTCAGCTGTACCACATTCGCAATATATTAAATCATTAATAACTGGAGTAAATTAAATTAAACCACCACGCACCATGCTACAGCGTAAAAAGTATATGTTCATTTTGCTAGACAGGCCTTAAAAGAGCCGTAGTAGAGCCACGCTGATTTCAGTTCTAGCCTCTCACAGCAGAACAACCTAAAATATCAGCATTCGCGATGTCGTGTTTCGTTGGTGAGTGCGAGACCAGAGGCCCAATGATGCAGAAACATCTCAATAGGCCGCCATAGTGTGGGTCGACATGCTGCATTGCTACATTGTCTGCATTCGCAATGAGTGTTGTGACCACGTCCATTACTCTAGGATTCTGCTCATGCTTTCCATCAGGCAGAGTAGAGTCACTTAGACAAGCCCATATGTACAGTTTTTTTTAAGTCACTATTAATGACAGTCATTAAAAATTTACTGCATCAGCTTTTGAAATTTAAACGGTGTAGGAGTGTGAAAGGTTACATACATAATAAAATTGTTCATTAGTATTTGTTTCACATCTGTACCATAGATTTTGAAATTCATTAAAAATTGAGAATCAAGGTAGAAAATACATTTCCCCCCATCTCGGAAAGAGTATTTTTGCTCTTCGATATCTGAGTGCAAAAGCCGTTTTTATCCGCTAGAGGATAAAATAAATTGAATTTAGAACATCGTGTGCACTAAGTTTGTGAATTCAAAACATCATTAAACCTATTTACTTCTAACTCCATGGTGCCGAATTTATCATACAACCTGTTTTTATTAACCGACTTAAAAAAAAGGAGGAGGTCTATACCCAATTCTTTATTAATTTAAATAGTAGTATTATTTTATTATGTGTGCTAGGTACCTAAAATTTGTTTGAAGTCGGCGTCAAGCCAAAATGTAATAGGAGGTACCGCACTCGCCGCTGCCGGATAGCTGCTCCTCGTGTAGCACAAAACAACCTAAGTGGGCAGTCACGCACGGGCTGACGTCGTTGATGGTCGTCTCGAAATATAGCGAGTGTGGTACCTACTATTACATTTGGCTTGGCGCCGACTTCAACCAGATTTTAGGTACCTAGCACACATAATAAAATAATACTACTATTTAAATTAATAAAGAATTAGGTATAGACAAGAATTGGCACATAGCAATTTATGAAGAGCCAGAGAGAAGAAGAGAGAAGAATTTATTGTACGCTTTTTAGTATTTTTTGGCAGGGATTTTGTTGGATGTTTCTTTTTGTTAAAAACTCAGACTCGGAACCTTCTTGGTGTACCTACTTTTTTTTTATTTGCTTTGCCCGCGCCCATTTTTCTTTTTGCATTTAGTCATTTCGTCGCTGAGGTGGAATGAAAAGTTACGTTTTGCACTCGAGTGCAAAGATTTTTCACCTCATGCTCTTTTGATTCCCTCGCTGACGCTTAGGATTCTAATTTTAGAATCCTTCGCTTGCTCGGTCATCAAAATTGAGCACGCGGTTAAAAAGAAACTTTGCACTCTTGTATGACAAATAACTATTTTAGTGTTATCTAAAAATGCTATCTAAAAAGTGTTAATTATATTTCTGTGGCCTGTAGAAAATAAAAGGTTTAAAAGTGGTTTGGTAAATAAATATAATGCAACGTACTCAGTGATATTTTTATTATGACTAGAGGTTTTTTAAGTTACAAAACAATCGGTATTTCCTTAATGGTTAATAACAAAATAACTTCAAAGAACTATTCATTTTTGCAGGTATTTTGTTTTGATATGTATAAAATGAAAACCTCGAATTTCACGTTAACATTATTAGGTCAAATCTATATATTATATACACATTTTTATTTGCATAATTTAATGTTTCCTGCACTGTGTAGGCACACGGAAGTAGATTATACTAGTTCGTGTATTAAACTAATTTATTATAACTAATGAATGTTTACGTCTAAATAGTTACAATATTTTACAGTTACATTCATAAACGGTGTTAAAGTTTTATAAATATTTTAATAAATATTGAGATCCTGGTTACGTTAATCTCATTATTGGCGGCTATTTGAGTTACAGCGGTATACATTGCACCATAATACTGAAAGTATCGTAGAAGAAAGTCTCCAAAACGGGAAATGTATTAATTCAGTTAATTTACATACTCAAACTGTTTACTGCCTTAATCTTAATTGGTATTTATTTTTGGTAAGTTTAGAAATCCTTTGGTGTTTTTCGGTATCTTTTGGGTGTTTCCATTTTGTTTTTTTACAGCTTAAGTATCTATGTAATGTTATGTTAAATTTCTGCAAGTAACACTTTACAGACGCAATTAAAAGTACAGTGTATAGATAATGACCTGGAATATTATGTTAAACTATACTATGAAAAGAAATTTTAAGTAATTATTCAGTTATTTCAAAATGATTTCTTAAGTTGTAAGTTTAGAGCTTTTAGGAAACATTTTCTTCAGTCTATGTAATTTCTAACATTCTTAAAGTTTTTACTTTCGAGTCTTCAAGCAATTAAACACTGTGTAATAAAATTGTATGTGTGTGTGTCTATATTAAACAAGGAACAAGTATCTATAAACAATGTCAATTTTAATTTTTATGATTGTCTTGATAGTGTGTGTTATCTTAGAAATGTGGACTGTGTCAAGTTTACGGCTTAGAATATTGCGACCTCGACCGGATTTAAATAAAATTAATTCAAGGAACTAAATTTTATTTCATTTCTAAATTATCGCTGTAATCTTTTATGTTTTAAGAATTTTGAGAGAGAGATAGAGAGATCTTTTAAGAGGAAGAAATGCGTAGTTCAGGTCATTCATGATTGTCAAGTATCAAAAATAGATGTTCGCTGTATTTTGAGCTGATTTTTAACTCTTTTGTCCATCCCAGTTAGCCTTGCCATACAAGTACATATCCGTTTAGTAATGTCACAATTACATTTTTATATAACATTGCTTATTTACAAGATTTATTAAAACCAAACATTCAATACAAGCCAACAAACTTTAATTACCAAGATATTAACAAAACTAATTCCGAATGAGATAGTAGGAAAATATCTTATAACTATGTATTTATATAAATTGATTGGTATTTTACAAAGTTTGTACAGTAACACAACTTGAGAGATACTTGTAGCTCATTATATTCACACAGGATCAGTGCTTTCAAAATATTGATATGTTTGATATGCATAGATAACCATGTATTAAATGCGAAAGAATATTGCGGGAACTAAATCTTCATCCAACACAACAAATGAACATTCCGAACAACAATATTAACTAATGATTGCTATAGTATTCACTATTACGATCTCAAATACTCACTATTTCATTTTCAAATAAATTATCAAATTCATTTATACCTATATACAATGATCTATATACTAAACACTTACACTAAAGTAGTACATTATAAGCTTGTAAAAATTGCACACATCGCTTTGGTATACGTACATACATAACTACATATTTACATTATAACAAAATCGTTAAGTTTATTGCCCGAAGTTTCATTTATCGAACTTTATAGACTAAATGTGGATCCGGTCCACGAATGCGTACGCATCCCGCCGCACCGCGAGTCTCTACCGTGGTCCATGGCTTATCGCACGACAAGCAAGTCACTCAACTTCAAACCACTTCTTACATTCACCAACTGTTAGTTCCCGACTTTAGCGAGGAGTCAATGAGTTGCTTGCGTTGTAAACCGACCAAAATATGTGTGATTCAGTCGAACCAGTCCCACAGATGCCTGTAGAGCGGGTGCTCGATGGGCTGTGGCGGCGGCGAGTGGTGCGCGGGCGGCGACTAGGATGCGCGCAGCGGCGGCGGCGAGCGCGGCGCGTCGCGCCCGCGCGCCTCCTCTCAGAGCATTCGGTCCGACACCCCCACACCACCCGCGTACTGGCATGCGGCCAGCGGCGCTGAACCCGCGCGCGATACCGGCGACACCGCTCCGTACCCTCCGCTGAAGCCTGAAGAGTGTTGCTTCGCCTTTAACCGAAGCGACGCTATCGACGACGACATTGCCGTGCAGGGCTCAGCTCGGTACATACTGTAGGGATTCGGTGGAGCTGTGTAGGGACATGGCGCGACTCCTCCGCCGGCCGACCCCGCCACTGCCATACCTCCACCCCCGACGCCTCCCATTGACGTTGCGGTGTTAAAACAGTTGACCGATCCCTGGTGATGACTCGCCGGCACCACGCCGCCTAAGGGATTAACTGGCCAAGGGAAGCTTTTGGTACCTAGAGGACTCGGTACTTTCGCGGCCCAGTTGTTGTAAGGGTAGGATGAATAGAGCGCGTCGGTATCGGGGAACGGCTGCATTAGACCGTTGAATTGGGTGCTGAAACCATTCTTGAAATCCACAGCGGCCGCAGCGGCAGCGTTCATCGCGTTTCTTTCACGCTTTCGCCACTTCGCTCTTCGATTTTTAAACCAAACCTGTGTAACAAATATTTTATTTAGAATATTTCTTAATTTACACAAAAAAGAACATTTAAATCTAACTTTTGTCCTAAAAAACATTTTAGAGTGAAGTTGAGTCCCTTTCATATAGTAAAAAATCGATTGAAGATAGGTAAATTAAGTCACCGGTGATTTGACGGCGAATATACAAGTTTTAATGAGATTCAGAATGTGTACGCGACTTGCGTTGCGTAGTTATCAACTTTACTCATTACAAAGTTGACATAGCGACTATGCGCCGTATTCTCGCCACGTAGTGCGGCGGCTGCTCCCCGCCCGGCACAGGCCGCAGCCAACGACCCGTCTAATTGCGGCCGCGAAATGAAGATAAACGAGCGTCGCGGTCGGGCGGGACAGCAAGCCACCACTCGCCGCGACTTGATCGAGCCACAATAAATGAGTGGCCACTAGGACAGCACCGCAAAGGATCTTCGGCCCCCCAATCGATGTTGTTATTTAGGCATAAGCCGGAGGTAGAGTGGTACGGTGCCCGCGCGCGGTGATAAGTCGCCCTGAGCGCAGATAACGCGCGTGGTGATATATGGCAGACGTCCGTCACAGGACGATCGATCGTACCGACGACACCTCCGCGATAAATTGCGCAATCCACGTAGCGACTGCAATAAATATTGTGCCGCCGGCGGTATTTGTCTCACTCACTGTGGCGGGTTCACCCAGCCGAAACGGTAAATAATACCCTCTTTCCTCGGTTAAGTGAACATAAACGGTCGTTTCCACCCCATATACAATCGTTTATTTTTTGAAACATAAATTTCACAAATTCGCATGAGCGCATGTTTCGTACACAAGTTGACGAAGGTTGACCGCGCGTTTTATCTATTTTTCTAGATTTCAGTGCAAATGTTGACAAGAATACGGACGCTGCAATGCATCTTTTAATGCATATCATTCCGCTAACAATGAAACAATTGAAGTACCTACCCCCAATTCCATTACGAAAACAACAAGCTTTACTCATCCGCTACTTCCCATTCAGACCGCGAACAAACGGGTGAAAATAACTCTACAGAAACATTGAGGGTGTTCAATAATGACGTCGGAATGATATTTATTTAGGTGCACATATGTGGAAATAATTTCCATTATTTGAATAGCGGACGGCGAGCGAGCGAGCGCGGCGGGGCGCATGGGACCGAAGGAGGGTCGCGATATTGCGACGCGGGGCTAATCCTTTAAATATATTATTGCAGAATGGTGACCGCCCGTGCCCTCCGTCACCCGGAGAAGAGATACCCCGACACTTTTTAATGCTTCCGAAATCGATACTAATGCGTGTTATTTTATTATTATTTATTATTTATATTATTATATTATATATTTATTTATTTCACCAGACATTTATAGATTGATGTTACTGTTAATAAAGTTTTATCCCTACTTGCAGATATTATTCTATTTGTCCGTTAACACTGTCTAATATGAAGAAAGGGACTTAGAATTCATTTCATCTAGAAACAAAATACCATGGGAATATGACATCGAAAGTGAAACAAGAGTTTCACTACAAAACTGCATGAGTATGTAGAATAATATTACTAAAGAACTAAGTATAAAATTTCGATATCTACCAAATAACTGACCCGTCTGTCGATAATAATAAGTAATTTGCACATTATAGCAGTACAGTTGAATACAAATGTGTGCATTACCGATTCTTATTACAGCTTTTATGGCTAAATCGGATTGGATACAAATACGATAATGTGATCCTAACACACCAAAGTAGTCTTTGTTTTATAGCATCACTAACAGCAAAGCGGTTTTTAAAAGAAAAACAGAAAGACACAATTGTCTATGAAAAAAAAAATACTCAAAAAGTTCTACACCAATCGAAATGTACTTTGTACACTTGAGGATGTTGTGAAGTGCGTAGAGTAATAGATTTGTCAGTAATTTATAGGTTTGTAAAAATTATTCGTAAACTTTGACTGTTCCTTTTTCAAATGTTAGCTGTGCTGTCATGGACTGCACATTGCACGCACTCATTATATTAATATGTCTAATTATGCGCTTATTATATTGCCGGACGTACGTCACACAGTAACGCACCGTAAGCAAAATGTATGTACAGTATTTGACTGTACATACTCTAATTTTAACATTATTTACAACCCGTTTCAAATACAGTTTTTTTCTATTTTTCGTGTCAGTTTTTTCCTCATTTATCATCAAGGCAACCAAAACAGCCTAATAACGAAGCTTCGCATGGTACAACTAGTCTTATATAGATTATTTATTAGATAGAAGAAACAATATTGGTTATCTACATCTGCATCGATACATCTATATTTAAATAGATATGTATGTACATATATCTTGACATGAAAGTGACTTTTTTCAAAACTACTTGTGATATTACATTACAAGTACTGTCAATAATCACACTTGAAGGATTTTAAGTTATTCATAAGTGAGGACTATTAACACACATTAGAGTTATTAGTAATGGTCCTTAAAGAACAAAAGATACCGAATTCATATACGGGAATAAAATCTCTACGGATTTTAGTAGCTTTTTTGTCGTTACAACTACAGAGTTTAAGTATGATTTAATGTAGATAAAATTATAGGCACTCAAATAATCTGTATTCTCACTAACATTAGCTTTTTCTGAAAATATTTTGAAAGATAAGAACAACATCTTCTATTTCATTCATTAAGGCATCTTTCATAGACCCTGATTGATTTTTTCAAGTCTATAAACAAAATAGTTCTGAACCTTGAGTGATCGGTGAAATTAAAGATGGAAAGGACAGCGAACTACACTTTTAAAAGAGTTCGTTTTAATTTAAAAGTACTTCTAGAGTATCATGATTACCTTTGTTTTTAATTTCATGTCGATTTATTATTAGTTCCTTCTTAGCTTCAATAATATAAATATAACAATAGAGAAAAAGAGTAATAATGTCGTAATATAAGTAGCTAGGTATGTCTCAGTTATCGAGTTATCATGCGGGGCGTGGCACATGTTCGGTGAGATTAATGTGAGTCTCCTGACGCATACAGTCATACTACCTACAGAAAAACGCCTTCAACGAACCAGCACTAAATATCCCTATAGGATGGATTTAGGATGTTTAAAAACAACTTTCTATAAAGTTGTTTTTAAACATCCACGTTAAGTACCGTAGCAATTGCTACGAATGCTACGAAGCCGTTTCCAATGAATTTTATTTTGTTTTTTTGTAAAAAGATTTCAAAGAATTTTCTTAGATCAAAATTTAAGAAAATTATTTTATTTCACACACTGGCCAGGTGGAGTGATTTGCGCAAGACGGCTGGCAGGAGCTGGATGCGAGAAGTCGAGGATCGAACAAAGTGGCGTGCAATTGGAGAGGCCTATGTCCAGCAGTGGACTGCGGTATGCTGATGATGATGATTTTATTTCATCAAATGGTACTTTTACTTTTTTACCAAACTTTTAATTCACAATTAGAGCTAATGAAAGAACTATAGAATTGCAAGTAACTGTTTTTCCACGATTGAAATATTTGAATTGACCGCCTTGAAAATATTCTGATGATGAAGCTCAGTATTGGATTATTGAACCACGATTATTTTACGATAGCCCTTATATACGGTAGCACTTGTGACGCCTCTGGTATTGCAGGTGTCCATGGGTGGCGGTAATCGCTTACCACCAGGCGATACGTCTGCCCGTTTGCCCGCCTACTACATAAAAAAAAATATGACCCTGCCAAAATGACTGTACTCTGCCTGATGGAAAGCATAAGTAGAATCCAAGAGTGAGAGAGTTCATAATTATCGAATAAATACGGACAAAGTCACGAGCAAATGCTAATACATAATACATATCTTTATGTAATGTACAAGTAACGCCCTATCCAATGATTCCAAACACAGCATATTTATCTCAGATTTATCTAGCTGGTGATCAATACGCTTCTAACGATACCTCATTTTTCCAGTTCTAATAAGCAGTTGAGGAGGGAACAGATGAACATACATAGCCTGTCAAAATCATAACCCTTCTTTGGCTTTGTCTTAGTCTGCTAAAAAATATTTAAAATCCGTATCACTTAGTTATCTAAAAGCTTAAATGGACAGTATGAATGTTAATACTACTGATGAAATATTTTGAGGCTATATCGTTGCAATCTAAAATATTCTTCAACATTAATTAGACAATAAACGGCCGAAAACGCTTACTTCGGAGCACACTATCTTTCACGCATTCTAATGTCAATGTGTATGGGCTGTTATCAAACTAAATGCGATAAAAATTACTTCTACATGATAAAACGTCAAACTTCAGGACAAAACGTCTCCTATTCTAAATTCATTACACTAGTAGTAGTGATGAATGATGGGCCACCCTACCACAAATAATGAACCTATTTTACGGTTAGCAGGACCACGGGGTCGCTAAATTGCCTTAAATTTAAATTAAACTGGAATCACAGTTTTATTAGTGTCATCAATCAAACAACGGTTTATCCGACAGAATGGCCATAGTTTACTGACATGGGATTATAGCCCTTATAGTATAGTTGGGTAGAACTATTATACTCTACACGATTAGGTCGGAGACTATTCCAAAGTCAAATAAACACGCGTTCGCATAAATGGATATTGGGATAATAAAGTCGGATTGATGCGTGGTTGAGTCAGGGCTGCCGAACTATTGAAGCAGTTCAAATAGTGATAATTTTTCGATAATTTCCAACGTTTTTTCGAGCTTTATTCGTAGGTTATGTGACTATGGACTAAGCTAGAATTGCTTAAATCACTATATCTATACTAATCCATACTAATATTATAAATTTAACAGTAACTCTGTTTGTTTGTCTGTCTGTTACGATTATACTGCAAAACCACTTGATTCCTGAGGAAGAGCATAGGCTACTCTTTATACCGATAATCGACATACATATGGTAACATAACTAACTCCACCTATTTTTTTTCGATCTTTCGTACCAAAAACCTGTCCTAGCAAATATTTATTATGGTATTGTTTTTTTGCTGCCTCGGTGGCGCAGTGGTAGCTTAGGCGACTGCTGTGCTTGAGGTCTCGGGTTCGATTCCCGGGTCGAACCAAATGTTTATATGATCTACAAAGATTTGTTTCGGAATTTGGGTGTTTTCTATGTATAATATGTATGTATTTACAAAAAAAAAGTATATAAGTAATTATATCAGTTGTCTTACCCATAACACAAGCTCTGCTTAGCTTGGGACTAGATGGCATTCTGTGTTAGATGTCCGTAATTTGCAAAAATACGGACCATTGTTCCTTATATGTATTTTTGTTGTTACTTGTATACTTAGCATAATGACATACATACATACACATAGCTCAATAAAATACACTTAGAACACCGATAGTTGAAGAGCTTTAGCTAAGCTGCGGTGACCAGTCAGTTGCTGACGCCCCTAGCCAACACTACATTATTAAATGCACCCTGCCGAGTTAAGCGACAGTAGACTCAACATTATTAACAATACCTTACCAAGATAAAAACCGCAACGAAAATATACATAGATTTTACAGATATATTAGTTTTTCTGGTACGTACATACATAATTACAAAAACTAGTGGTCAAAATTCATTTTTAAGTTTTCTGCACACCTCTTCCATAAACACTGTCAAAGACCGGGATGGTCAACATTACCGGTCTTTTAGCAGCCCTTTGTTCAGCAGTAAACGGCAACAGGCTGAAGACAACACATAGCAATTTATTTTTAAATATAGGATGTGATTTAAGTTTAATGCATTCGCAATACAGATGTGATCTTAATTTCTTAAAAATTATCTCAAGCCTTAATTTTTTTTTATGGAATAGGCGGGCAAACGAGGTGACGTATTGCCTGATGGTAAGCAATTATCGCAGCCCATGGACACCTGCAACACCAGAGGCGTCACAAGTGTGTCCGACCTTTGGGGTATGGTTGGAGATAGGGGAAGTGGTTGGGGTATGAGCCTCCGCTATCCTTACTCACTCGGTGAAACACAGCGCAAGCACTATTTCACACCGGTTTTCTGTGAGGCCGCGATATGCTTGGCTCTCCCACGGTTCAATAAACAAGATCCCAAAATTATTCAATTTTAAATATAGCAGATACTAAAAATAAAATATAACGTTAGTAACCACATATTGTGTTAAGTTAAACTACTTAGAAAAGCATAATAAAATACAATAATAATATTCTTTAATGCACACCATAATTAAGATTACAATAAAAGAATTTATATTTTCTGTTTAATTCTTAGCCAACCACAAATTGTAATAAATAAGACAGTTATTGTTATGTAGGATACATAACATTTGTTCTGTGGACATAGATTATAGAAGTTGATTTGGCGCTACCCTGACAGTTATATAACCGCAGTGTCTGACAATAACGCAATTTCAAAATCCATTCATTGATGTAAATTCCATACTAACGCGAGCAAAGTCCCTGAGATCACAACACTATACCGTAAGCCTATCAAAACATAATCGGGATAAGTCATTGGACGTCTAGAATGCAGTACGAAGTTGAGTTATGATATGCAATAATAAACTCTAAACCTATTTCCACAAAGTGAAATTTTCCGGTATGTAAGTTCTTGGCAAGAATATTATGAGTGATATAAATTTTGTAATTGAAATGTGTTAATACCGTTTCTCTTGTTTACTGAAACAAATTCTTCGTGTAAGATTATTACGGAGACTACCGGTTGAGAACGGGCCAGCTGTGATTAGAACATGACAATGTTATTTAATCATTGAATTATAGGAACATTTGTTTGTATTGTAAACGTCAATATTGATGCTTTGCTAAGTGGAATTAGAGATGTGTCGAGATTGTCTTGATTATTGATATTATTGAAATATCTGTATTATTACACTTTCTATGTCACAAAGAAACAGAAACATAGGATACTGATATCGATAGTCAAAAGCCTACCATTTTATTAAAAAAAATGTTTAACGTAACCTATAAGCAATTGCATTACACGCGTTTTGCCTCTTCGAATAGAATCAGTGTGGGGTCTGGATAGCTGGTCTTACTCACAGTTAAATACCAACTACCTATTTCTTTAGTGTTGCTACTAAGATCTTGGAAAATAGAATAGGAACAATGTAAGGAAGAGTATAAAAAGAAAGCTGTTTTTAAAGGTGTATGAATTTTGTGTTGGGAATTTCATTACGATTTATAACCTCATGGTTCTTTTTTATCAAAAAAGTTATGAAACCTAATAAGAACTGTACTCCATATATGTATTGACAATTTATATTAATGAACTATTACAATCAAAATCAACCTATCGGAAATGCTGAACGAAGATCTCCCACAACTAACCCAATCTTGGACAGTCCGCATCAAGGTACATTCTTCACATCGTCGCGGTCCATCATGGCCCAGGGCACCCTACACTACGTTTGACTAATCGCGGACTCTACTGTAGCATATTCTCGTCAAATGAATTACCTATATGTATCTGTACATACTACACACACACTAATAATAATGTTAAATAAATATGTGAACATAAGCCGAGTAGTATTTCAGAGAGTTAGTTCTTACACAGGTGGCTAGTGTGTAAAAACAAGGTAAATCTCGCTAAACTGTTTGCATGCACCGACAGCCGACAGGGATGTGCACTAAAAGCTTCGCAAAAACAGCCCAGAGCCGGCACGAGGGACCTTTTTCACGTAAAATAAATAATGTTCCGTGCCACCCGCCGTGTCGGCGGACGGGTTTGATACATGCCTCTTTACACATGTACCTTACTAAAATGTTGTCACACCTATACTCGATAGAATTTTATACCGCTTTGAATTTCTACTTTTCTATTTTTAAAATCAAATCAACAGTTGTTATCATAGTGGAAAAACAAAAACCGATAGCAAAATAAGTGGACCCGATATGAAAAAAATATTAATTGGCTTCTTTTAAACAGAAACTAACCTTTAAACTTTGTTGAATAAAAAAAATTTACTTAACAAAGTTATAACGTGATTAAACGTAAATATCTATTGCAAATGCAATTTTCATGAAATGCGGGGTTTTTGGGGGCGATAAATCGGTCTAGCTAGGATTCATTTTTACAAAATTTACCAAAGTAAATACCGCTCAAAGCTCGGTCATCCAGGCTATCTTTTTAACAAGGCAATTTATAACATGCTTAGTCATACAGTACATAAATTCAAAGTATGAAAGTACATCAATAATTGTATTATTTAAAGTAGAAGTTAGATATATCTAATCCTGTTTAGAAATTGACGATATAGTAAAACTGCTTCAGAAAAAAATTGCATTAAAAAAAATTGGCCAAGTTCGAGTCGGACTCACGTATGAAGGGTATGAAGGGAAGGGGAAGTATAGAGTCCCGCTTTTACTCTTTGGGCACGGAACTCTAAAAATATTGCAACGATCAAAGGTGAAAGCAATAAAGAGTGATGCATAAAATGTTATTTGTCTGTACTATTCCTGTAAATGATCACATTTCACAACTAGATTCCAGAAATATTATTTCAAATAACATGATAGCGCTATAAATCAGAAGCAAGTTGTTTTACTTACAACCGAATATTATTGGTTTTATTTGCAACAACAAAGTTTATTTTCCAAATACATCAGTTGTGAAATTATCTATTTGCGTCTGATAGATGGATGGAGTAATTTAACGTCACGAAACAAGATATTAGGGCGGTATTCTCGTCAAATGAAATGTGTCAAGTGCTGTTTCACGGACGATTGCCTTCGATGCGGGCCGTGGCGGTTCCCAGAAGGGAAAACTACTTGTGGGCGGTTATACGTTTACAAATTGTTACACAAAAAATGTTCTAAAACGGTGGTGAAAGGTCTACATAGCTCAATCTCGATTGACTTTGTTTTCTTTGAATAATATTCAGTAAATTGATAATAAAACAAAACTTGAAAAATGCCAGCGTTATGAAAAAATGTCACAGTATTCTAACTTTTGGTAGAAACAAAAGCAGACTATAGATATTAGGTTAGGCTATAGCCTAACCTAATATCTATAGTCTGCTTTTGTATAGACTGACCCCAAATTTATTTGCAAATATATTTGGTCTGAAAATCTTTTTACGTGACAACGTCTAATAAATTGATGAACGCCGGCTGCATGCACGAAAAAGGATGACTCATTTTACCGACGTAAACGAACGACTTCTATGAGAGATAGATGCATTATGTTAAACTATCGTCCGTAAACCGTCTTTACAGACAACCATTTTTTTTTGTTTTCGCAAAATGTCCGTTTTAGAATAACCAAGTTGGCAAGAGACTGGCGATCATTATTGTACCAGTCTATTGTAGAGTGGTTAATCTATATTCAGATTAACCTGCTCCTTTGTTCAAAGTCACAACTTTTGTCTGGTCACAAAATTTACGATCTTAATTCATATCTGTCATTTACTTACAGGTTTATTGTTTTGTACTGTATTTAGTATAAGTCATATTTACACTACATACTTTATTTCAAATAGGGACTCTGCACTGATCTTAGTATTTTATATTTGTAAATCAGAATTGACAGCTGAAGAATGAAGAAGATCTTAGTCATGTACTCCGTAAATAATTGTAATACTCACTAAGCATTTATAAACGAATATATTAAAAACACGTATACAACACTGTCATTCAGGAATCAGGTGCCCATAGCAATAGCCCATATTCGTAAAGAAAGTATTTGTATTACTGAATTATTTGAGAAAATTATTCATAAGATTCCGTTGAAAACATTTCACATAAATAGCCCAGATAAACATGAAAGGAAGAAATAACACGTGGTTTGATTTGACAAATATAATTTGCAAGGAAATGCTTTGTAACGAAAACATAGAGATTAACATATCATATTTTACGAATGCTAATTGAGTCAATAAGCAGGCAATGACCCTAATGAGTTGGTAACAAAAATAATGTTAACGATTTATATGTGCGCGCGCGCACAGATTTATTGGATGGCAAGCGGCGTACAACGGACGAGCGTACGCTAATCCCTAGTTAGGGCCGACAGAATTAGATTTTTATTAATACGAATTGAAATTTAATAAAATTTAAATTATAATATTTTCAGTTCAAAGTATAGTTCACTTATATTAATATTGAGTTAACACTTATTATAATGATTTATGTATTTATGAAATTAGTGTAGTAATCTAGTATTAGTAGGTACCTACACCTTTTTTTTTCTTTTTTTCAGTTATTTGTGACCCTGACTGAATTCTTCTGTTCTCGCGTTATTAATGGTAATAATCATGTTTTTAACCAACAGCAAAAAAGGAGGAGGTTCTCAATTCGACTGTTTTTTTTTGTTTATTTGAAAACTGGTTCTTTTTGGTTTGGTTTATTTGAAATGGGCCCGCACCTATTTCAAATTGTTCCAGTTCTTAAAGTCGGTTTTTTTTAGTTAAAATTTTACTTTTTTTCATAATTTTACACGATACCCTCACGTTTTTGATGACATTTAAAAAAAAGGAGTTCCGTACAAATTCTTAATAATATAATTTGTTACGCAATTAAACCTCATCATTGCCCATCGGTCGACTGGCAGAAAATGCCTTACGCATTAAGTCCGCCGATGCATGTATTGGTGCATGAAGATATACACACATCAAAAGTGTCTAGGGATCAACATATGTGTCTAGGGATCAACATATATTTTTGCAATAACTTTTCTCCTGATTGATATTAATTAAAATTTTCTTTAAGGATTCATCAAATAAAGTGTTTTCGTTTGTCACAGTAACGATAAACCAAGTCACCTTTGCATTAATAAAGAAATTTGCCATTTTCCTAATAAAAGGATTTTTGACATTTGAACCACTAACATTAAAGTTCGAAAAAAAGACTGAAATAACAGTTTTCTTTAAAATTTTATTAGGTAACTTAAACAATTAATAATCCGTGTTTCTACCGCGAACACTAACACAAGAACATCGGTTTGGCATACTCAAAATGAGTTCATCCAAATCACGCTGTGGAATGGCCGCCCATGTTCGTTGCAACAACAAAAAAAGGTCTTCTTGCGACTGGATACCCTCCATATTCGGCAGAGCTCTTCTCTGTAGCATATCCCATGCATGCTCAATCGGGTTCAAGTCTGGCGACTGAGCAGGCCAGGGCCAAAGCCACATCTCAATCTCAAGAAATCCGCATAAAAATGCTTGATCCCTAGACACTTTTGATGTGTGTAAATAAATCTCAATTACTTCAAAGACATATTTTTTATAATAGCACGACAGTTACAGTTCTGTGAGATTCCGTACAACCCTAGATGCTTTACAAATGTGAATGTTTTAAAGAACACACGCGTTTGATCCGGCGCACTCTACACAGAGTACAGACTGAAACGAATACCTAACACTTGAGCACGCCACGTTCCTCATAAAGTATCGATTTACACGTATCTGCAGGCGATAACCCACTAACTAATTGTAACGGTGTATTTGTGAAAGAATAACTGTGTGTTAAAAACCTAAACATTGACTAATCATCATAAACAGCCTCCCATAGGACACTGCTTATCAGGTAGTAGAGCCACGCTTTTTTCAGCACAGAAGATCAACGTAAAATGACAGCGTTCGTGCTGTCGTGTTTCGTTGGTGAGTGCGAGACCGGAGGCCCAATGATACAGAAGCATCATTAGGCCACCATGGTGTAGGTCACCATGCTGCATTGTTGCATTGTCTGCAGGAGCGATGAGTATGGTGACTACCACTGTTGGATTCTGCTTATGCTTTCCATCAGGCAGAGTAGAGTCATTTTAGCAGGGCCATACATAAAAACATATCTTTACAAATAAGGCTATAATACCACGCTGGACATACTGGTTGGAATACGGTTTGTGTAAAGTTTTCCTTCTCTATGCAGTGCTGTGTCTGCGTGGTGACGGATTAATAATACACAGTGTCACTACATGTATGCTTCCTTTGGGTGTCGTAAGAGGCGACTAAGGACAAACTACGCAGGGCAAAGCCACTGCAAACAGAAGGAAAACTTGAAACAGACTCTATACCAAACCGTCTGGCTAACGTGGTATTGCTGAATTCAGATTGAGTATCATTTATCCCAGAACGTGTAAGTTTTAAATATATGGCGCTTATACAATTTTGAAAAACTTTTCATAAAGTTTAAATTTTAAAAAATCAGACATCTGACACACAACGTCACCTAGTCCCGAACTAAGCAGAGCTTTTATTATGGGGACACTTGACAACTGATATAAGTACATTTATAATTTGTTTTATTATACATAGAAAACACCCAAACTCCGAAGCAAATATTTGCAGATCATACAAATATTTGGTCCGATCCGGGAATCGAACTCGAGACCTCAGGCACAGCAGTCGCATATGCCTTCACTGAGCCACCGAGGCAGTCATTGTTTATATAGCCTATGTGGCTATGTTACGAGTCTAATTACACCTCATTTATTAAAATCGGTTCATTAGTTTTAAGACGCTACGGTGAAACATACGTAGACTGTCAAAACATTACCCTTTCTTTTGATTTCACCGTAGTTGGGTAAAAATATTTTCTGGCTATAAATAAAACGGCATTTAGTAAAACCTGAGAGTGAGCTGGAATCGATGATATCAAGTCATTTACAAATTGATGGAGGAGGACTTACTGTCACCACAATTTTTCCTATTATATAATATTATATAAATTTCCAATATATTTTTTATCGGTCACTTCAAGGGTCACATCATTATTCATTCATAACATTAGCGGTCATTCATGACCAGACTGAAGAAACATCATGATAGTCTATTGTTCTATTGCTGATTATTAAGTTATACCTTTTACTTTTAGTTCCTACTAATATTTAAAAAAAAACATTATTGCTACTACCACTTAAAGATTCCAAAATAAATCATATTGTTGAGAGTGAGCAAGCAATAATTAATGACAAACGAATCTTGCCAAATTCCTTAAGATTTTCTTTAAAAGCATTATGGAATGAAAAAACATTTAGTCATTTATCTCTCGTGTTTCATTTAAAATTAAATTTATCATGTCACAGCTTTACTAAAATATAGTTTTCTATTAGAAGAATGAAACCATTTGAAGATTTTTTCGGAATTTTCTAATTGTAATACAGTAAAATATCTCCTAACAATCCACTCAATACTCATGTTCAAAAGATTACCAAAACCCACCGATACAGATGCCAAAGAAACCGTAAAATATTCTATGAATTCAGTACAAAGCAAATACTGGAGTGCAACCGCAGAATCTCTAACAGGGGCCTTCCAAAACTATTGACAGTGAGTGTGGATGCGATCAGACTTAAGCCGGGGATTATGAAGAGACCGAAATAGACGCATCAAATCCTTATGGATTAAGGGATTCCGTGTTCCGTCCGACGGCACGGCACAAAAATATCGAAGGCGCGCCGGATGCGACGATTAGCCTAAACATCTAGCTCGTTAATATTGTAATGCACTCGCGCCTGTCACCTTGTGTACGACATAAAAAGTGCATCGGTATGTGATCGATGTCCTCATTTGGACATACATGTCATGCTATATTAAGCTCTGTTCATCTTTATTGGCACGCAATGAAAAACGTGCACTTTTTTCTTTTTGTCTTCAGGCAATATCTAATCTGTCTTTAAAAGGGAAATTTATTTAAATTAAGAATCACCCTTGTATCAATTTCTTTGTATTTTTGTTTTTGTACGTTGCTTGATGATAAGACAGCTTTTAGAATTATATATTTTTCTTTTAAAAAGACAACTATGTGGGATTTGAACCCATAACACTTGGCACAGTGGAAAGCACTAGGCTAACCGTGCAGTCAAGTTATTTAGTTGGATTTTAAACATTGACAGTCTCCGTATTAAAAAACAAAAAATGGTAGTATATATAAATATAATTAAATGAAGTAATTATAGTTATGGTAGCTTACCCTAACTCTAGCTTCAGTAAGGTTCGTCCACATTGCAATTTCTTCGCGCGTAGACATGTCCGGATAGCGGTTCCTGGAGAAAGTCGCTTCAAGCTCCTGCAGCTGTTGGCTGGTGAAATGTGTTCTTTGCCGGCGTTGTCGCTTATTTTTCTTGTCACCCTTGTCGTCCATAGAGGGCTCGTCGGGACCAACGCCAGGGGTCGTTGACTCCGTCTTTATCGTGGGCTCCGTTAAGGGACGATTGCCTGTAGAGATACAGAGAATTAGTTTAGAAGTTTGGTTAACTTCTTTGCCGATATATAAGTTTTGCGCTGAAGTTTTGTGTATGCTGTTAAACTTTATTCGAATACAGCGAGTATATTGTATAGTTATTAATCAATGTATAGGCTTAATGAAATTCTTTATTTTAATAGATCACTAACTATACCTACATAAATGTATTTAATACAAATTCATAAAAAAATCTGGTGGTTATATAAACAAAATTTAAAACAGATCTGGTGATGAAAAATTATACTAATAGGTAGATAGTTACTTCAATTGTACTAAAACAACAAGTAATACAAGTTGTTTTAAGTAAAAAAATACTTTGTTAAGACATCGTTAATTTTTAAAAGATGTATATTTATATGTTTATTACTGATAGGTATATTGATTACCAATTTTAATACAATAACTATGACATTACACAAGCAACATTTTATGAAAAAAAAAATCAAAAACGATGTTAACTATTTTAAAATAGTTTATAAAGCTTCTGGTATCACCTATTTATCCATGAACATTAAATTTCATTACTATATTTTTTTACATTTAATGTCGAAATTTAAAATTGGATTATTACACAAAAATAATGAATTTATTGACTTAGTTCCGTATTTTAGCAGAAAAAAAATTATTAATCCACTAAAATCTCTAAAGAAAATAGACTGTTATTTTTTTCGCATCGTTAGTGCGTTAATTCATTACTAATTTACAACTGTCAAAAAAAAGTAAAAAAGAACCGTTAAAATAAAGTAAAACGTCATCTCAATCACAACTTGTAAACAAAACAGTTTCATAACGTCTTTAATAACGTAAACTAAGTTAATATTTAACCCTATCAGCATGAGGTTTAAATTTAAGTACATTCAACAACAAAATAGCATAACTAAATACCTTCACTAAAATAATACTATTTCTAAGATTAGTTTAGTTTTAGTGAGATCATGAACAGACTCGGCACTTTCAGTAGTAAAAGTCAATAAGTTGAAAAACAAAAATAAATAAAAAGTTTTATGTTGTACCGTTTGCTTAGTAAATAGTCGTTTACATTGTATAAAAGTAATAAATCTTTGTGTAATAGTACTAATAATAATGGTGCATTTTAATAATAGATACTTTTCTTCACTAAGACATACATTATACTGTATCATTATAAAATATATGTTTTAATGTAGTCGTAAAAAGGCTCATAGCTATTTATCATTGCATTGTAATCTTAAAAACCCACTAAAGTGGTTTCTATATTGCTTAAAAAATGGAAGTTTGGCGAATTTTTTTTTTTAAATTATGACTGCTTTTTCACTTGTTGTCGGGTTTTTAGTTTGAAATAATAATGGAATGTGATAGAAGAAAATAAAACTAAGGATAAACCATACATTTCAAAAAAATGTAGCATGCAGAATCTTATGCAATATTTAAATTTATTAACAACTAGCTGTTGCCCGCGGCTCCGCCCGCGTGTATGTCGGTTATCGCGGCAAACAGTAACCTATGTGTTAATCTGATGTATCTTCTATACTTATAAAATAACATGCCCTGACTGACTAACTGACTGATTCATCATCGCCGAGCGGAAACTATTAAACTTGGGAATACAAAATTTGGTGAGTATGATCGTTTCATTAAGTAGATACCCATTAAGGAAGGAATTTTGGAATTTCTACCCCCAAGTGGGTGAAATAGGGGTTGAAAGTTGGTATGGAAGTCCGTCATTTTTTAAGTTAGAAACATGAAACTTTATTTTTGGGCTACTGATTAAAAATGAGTAAACACGTATTCAAGCGTTTCTGATAGATAGAGCGGATATTCTGCTCCTTAAGGGTGAAATAGGGGTTGACGTTTTGTATGTAGGTTAGTCAGGAAGTCCGTCATTTTTGAAGTTAAAAACATGAAAGTTTATTTTAGGGCTATTTAAGAAATATGAAACTTTATTTTTGGATTACTTATAAAAATTAGTAGATATGTATTTCAACGTTTCCTAATATTCTAAGGGGGTGAAATAGGGGTTGAACTTTGTTTGGCATTTTTAAATTAGAAACATGAAACTTTTCTTTTGGTTTGGGCTACTGATTAAAAATGAATAGATACGTATTTAGGCCTTTCTCGATATTCTACGCTGAAGGGATGAAATAGGCGTTGACATTTCGTAAGCGGGTTAGTCTAGAAGTCCGTCAGTTTTGAAGTTAGAAACATGAAAATTTATTTTAGGGCTATTGATAAAAAAATAGGAGATACGTATTTAAGCGTTTCCCAATATTCTACCCGTAAGAGGGTAAAATAGGGGTTGAAAGTTTGTATGGAAGTCCGTCTTTTTTAAGTTAGAAACATGAAAAATTATCTTTGGGCTAATAGTTAAAAACGCGTAGATACTAAGTGTCTCTGGATATTATATCTACCTCTTTTTTTGTGCGGAAATTCCCTCGGATATCACCAACTGGTGGTTATGTCGGACCCGAACCGACTAAAAACTGCACACCGTCTCGGGTTCTAGAAACCAGGGAACCAGAGCGCCCTCAAAGGGAAATCCCATAAATGATATTTCTACCCCTAAGGGGTAAATTAGGTGTTGAAATGTCGTAAGTAGATTAGTTTGGAAGTCAGTCATTTTTAATTTAGTAGCCTGAGATTTTGTCCTTAGGCTTTTAAGTACAAATAAATTAATACCTATATCATCATTTATGGGAATTCTATTTCTAAAGGGCTAAAAATAAGGGTCGAACGTTAGTATGAAATCCTTTTTAATGGGCTATTGATTAAAAATAAATAAATAGGTACGTTTAAAAACATGAATAAATTATTCATACATACTTACACAGTTTTAATTAAATATATTGTAAATAATCAACTTCCACGCGAGCAAAGCTGCGGGCAACAGCTAGTAAGCTATATTACTGTAAAGTTTCATCCAATTCCGTCCAGTGCTTTTTGCGTGATGAAGTAACAAACATACACCCTCACAAACATTAGCTTTTATAAATTAGTGTGATGTGATAAAATCGAATACGAAAAACAATGTTAAATTTATCACTACAGTTAAATGAAAAAACTTTTTATAAAAAAAAAAAAAACCGACTTCCAAAAACATCCAACGAAAACTCTCTGTCAAAAAACACTTAAAAGCGTAAAATAAACTGGTTCTTCATAAATTGCCTATACCTAATTCTTTATTCATTTAAATAGTAGTATTATAATGGGTGCTAGGTACCTAAAATCTGTTTGAAGTCGGTGCCAAGTGACTATGGCTTAGACTTTTGTAATTGTTCGTTTGTATTCTTTTTGGCTTAGCACCGACTTCAAACAGATTTTAGGTACCTAGCACCCATTATAATACTACTATTTAAATGAATAAAGAATTAGGTATAGGCAATTTATGAAGAACCAGTTTATTTTACGCTTTTAAGTGTTTTTTGACAGAGAGTTTTCGTTGGATGTTTTTGGAAGTCGGTTTTTTTTTTTTTTATAAAAAGTTTTTATTTTACAGTTTTTAGTCCAAACAATCGTAGGTAAGTAGTAAGATGAATTATTTCATCAAATTTCATCATCAAGAATACAAATTAAGGTACGTGTAATATTAAAATCATCCTCTAATCCCTAACTGTTGAAGAGTTTAATCTTCTATCATCAGCTCACCTAAATAGCTTGAAAGTATACGACTGAAGGTCTTTAGATACGTATGAAATTGAAAGAATTATTCTCCAACTCCTAACCGTTGAGGAGTTGTACCTTCCACCTTCCATCATCAGCTTACCTAAATAATTTGTAAGAATACGACTAAAGGTAACTTATATACATATGATATTTAAAGATTTATCCTCCAACTCCTAACCGTTAAGGAGTGGTACCTTACATCATCAGCTCATCATCATAAAATGATGACTACCAGACGCAAATACCGGTGTAACTTCAGAAAATATACGAAAAACATAGTATGTGCCTAGAAAAAATGAGGGTTTCCCTCGGGTTCCCTGGGATCCCATCATCAGATCCTGATATGCTGGCAATGGGACCACCACGGAAGCATACCCTGTCGAATACAAAAAAAAATTTCAAAATCGGTCCACAACTGACGGAGTAATCAGGTAACATACATAAAAAAAAAAAAAAAAAAAAAATACATACAGTGGAACATAGAACCTCCTCCTTTTTGGAAGTCGGTTAAAAATTAGACATAACGAATGAAGCTTATTTTCAAAGCGTAAATAAAACTAAATTAATTAAGTATCTACAACTAATTCAACGAAAAAAATGGAAGGTATCTACAACTTCTAAAAGAAATTAAAACACCAACAAATAAGGCTAAGTAATTAAATATTTGCAACGAAAAACATCTGCTTACCTATGCCTATACCAATAACCTAACAAAATCCTATAAAAAAGTAAATTATAGGTACCTAGGTACCTATGCTATAACCTTACAAAATTCTAAAAATACCGAGAAAACCAATTAGTAACTACAAAAGACTATTTGCTAATTATTTAGGTACAACAAAAATCGCCTGCTTAAACCTATGCTATAACCTGACAAAATCCTAAAAAAAAACTTCGTTTAAAAAAACTACCATAACCTATCATACCTATACCTATATACCTATCATAAAGATGTTTTCTATCATTTTCTGGTAAATTATGATGAACTATTATGTTATATGTTTACTCCTCTTTCAAGTATTTTAAACTTAAAATAAATATCATAATTATAAATGACCATTTAACGTTTATGGCATTCTAGTTTTTGGTTCAGTATCAATAAGAGCATCCTCCCAAAAAATCTAAATTTCTTTAATGTACAGAATTGATCTTATACACTTTTCTTATGCGTTTAAAAGTAATCATATTACGTACCTATTGTAAAGTTAGTTACTTGATTCCAAAAGATGTCGCTGTTTTAAGCAAAGAAATTTTTCAAGAAAATTTAAAACAACCCTTTCTATGGAAAGAGAGAACATAAAACAAATACCTACCTATCAAATACTAACTATATACCACATTAATCACAATGCTTGTGCATAAAACGTTCCCACGATTATTTTGAATATTTAAGTCATGCGGGCACAACCAAACACACAGATTCGACGTCTACAGAGAGATATAGATATTATTTTTCCTATGGATAGAGAGGTTGCGATAAATCAAATACTTAATGCTACACCGAATTATACGTAATACGTTCTACGATTATTCCACGATATATTAATCAAAGTGTTATTAATTACGCATGGCTGGCAATAGGTGTCGCTACATGTTGTTTTACGTAATGATAAATTCTTTATCATTTTTTTTCCAATAGATAGAGAGATTGTGATAAATTAAATACTTTATGCTACAATCTTCAGAGTATCTCCTTTCTAACAAAAAAAGAATTATTGCAATCGGACTACTCGTTAATGAATTACAATTAATTACACATTTTGACTTTCATCTCCCCTCCCAAAGAAACCGTCCGGAATTTCGGAATAAAAAGTATCCTATGTCCTACCTCGGAGTATGAACTCAAATCATGCCAAGTTTCATTTGAATCCATTCAGTAGTTTCGGCGTGATGCGCGGCCAAGATACAGACAGACAGACAGACAGACAGACAGACAGACAGACAGACAGACAGACAGACAGACAGACAGACAGACAAAAATGAAAAAAAAAATAGTTTTCGTTTCAGTATCGATAACAGAGTGCCCTCCAAAAAAATTTTCAAAATATCTTCAATGTACAGAATTTGACCTGTTACATTTTTATTATAAGTATAGATAAAATCAAAGAAATTAAAAGTTTCGAGGTTTAAAGTGATTAAGGGTTTAAAGTGACTCCTACACTTAACTTCTCAATAACTTTACCACATGAATAAAAATGTGAAAAAAGACTTCGCCATAGCCAGTATTCTTACACCATAACAACCCACATTTCATATTTAGAACCAGAGCAATACAGATACAAAACTATGAAATCTTTGGAATATTTATTATTAGAAAAATCGCGAAGTAAGATCGTATAAGCGATATAATGTGTACCGTGGAAAGTAATTGTAAAATCTCCGAAATATCCATACGTTTATGAAAACAAAAGAAATAATCTATGTAAATCTAACAAACTAAACAACAATATCTTAACTATGCGGAAGTAAAAGAAAAAAAAGAGATATTTCCATTCAATATTATCCAGATAATAAAAAATCATAAAGGATGAAAACAAGACAAATAATCAAGATAAATTTAATAAACCAACCAACAAAATCCTAATTAAACGGAAGTAAAGGAAAAAAAAGAGATATTTCCATTCAATATTATCCAGATAATAAAAACGTAGAATCAGGGCCACGGTGAGCGAGTACCGGTAGCAAGCCCATAATACGGCGGATTAGGCGCAAGCGCAACTAATACTTTTACGACACTACCGTAAATTCGTTGATCTCGATGAGCGACGTCACAGCGCTCGTAATTTATATCACTTACATGCAATAAAATCTATTTTCGATATAATTTTACAGATCATTATCAATATATTTAGTTTTAAAGAGTGTTGGAATATTGGGTATGTGTTTATTTTTCTATGTATGACTTCATTAATAGAGACACGCGTTCTTACTTAAAAATGATAATTATAATTAATTACCCTGTTAGTTTTGTATTTTGTATATTTTGTTAGTTACAAAATGTAATTTTTTATAATTTTATCAGTGCAACAGAATCAAAATGTCAATGAAAATATTAAAAGAATGGGGGGAAAAGGGGGGGAAATGATTATCTTTTCTGTGAAACGCAGGCGAAGTTTGACGGGTCATAATACGTACTTATTTATTATTGTGGAGAATAGTGATATAAAAAAAAGAATTTCAATTTCGATAGAAATTAGAACAAAAAAAAAAAATTTTAAAACCAAAAAGAAATGAAAACAAGAAGTGTAAGATAGACAATGCAATAACCAAACCAGTAAAGTAACAAAATTATTTGCTTGCATAACGTTAAAATTCCCTCGAAACCGTATCACGGTTCGAGGGGACAAGTGATACGGTGTTGTTATTACATCAATTCGTTACTGATAACACCTCGATCGCAATCAAGCCGCGTATATTGGCTTTGCTCGAAATCCCTGTGTCAATGTACCTATTGTCTCTCGTGCAATACAGTTGGCTATGAATTTCAGTCTGAAAAATTAAATTTTTTTTTTTACTAGGTTCATCAAAAATAAATTGCAAAAATGCAGATGATGCAGCAGAAATCTCCATCATCATCACCATCGACAGTCTCTGATATACCACTGCTGGGCTTTGGCCTCTTATTAAAAAGGAGGTATTGACCTACAATAGCACCCTATATCAAACCAGAGGGGTTAGTAGGTACAGATATTTATTTCAAGCTTTTCTTCTCTTCGCAATGTTGTTGTTCTACGTTATTTGCTCCTTTAGACAGCTTTTACGACACCTAACGGGATGAATAGGGTGATGATGATGACACTCCGTATTTTAAATCCATCACCACACAGTCCTCACATGAATCCATTCATTAGCTATTAAATTATGTTTTACGCTCTGAATGTAAGAAAGCAAGAAAAAAAATGTAATCATAAAAAATATTTGCAGAATAGTTCTGAACTGTTTAAATATATTTGTAATTTACCGCACATGCTACTAAACCACAAAATTCATGATTTTTTTTATTCTGTAAAAAAATTAAGTTTTTTTTTTACAAAGTATTGCAAAAAATTCAAAGTTTTAAGATCGGCAGGTACAGTAGCAAAATAAAATAATCAATGAAATCGCATTTACTAATAATGTGATAAGGTATTATTATTTATACTTATAAATTAGTTTGTTACATGTCGGATTAAGGTTTATGATTTTATTGGGGTGTTATGTTGATTGAACATTGTTAAATAATTATCATTGTGTAAAATACCTACCTACATCAGAAATGGCATTGTGGCATTGCTTTGTTTGCTCTTATATACACACATTCAACTATTTGTAATAAAATTATAAACGCGTTTTATTTTAAGTATATTACGAACAGGTTATTTTTGTTTCTTTTTTGTTATTTCTTGTAGTAATTTTAAAGTGATATTATTTTTAAATAGTTTAAAATTTTAATCAATGTAGTAGACTATTATTATTATAATGACAATAAATATAATTAAGTACGTTAAGTGATAAGACAGTATGCAATAAACACATAGTTGATTTTTAAAAACCACTCTTAAAATTATTGAGCCTTTGAACAAATATGCAAGACATAAAACTAACAGTGCCTTTAGATTATTATCAGTTTCCATTCATAAATAATTAAAATATGTATTGAAAAGAGATATTTCTGTATGTGAACCATACCTGAGAGAAAGTCACTAATACGAAAAAACTACTTATACACCATTAAAAGTCTAAATATCATTCAGAGGCAAATTATTGGATTACAGATTACGAACCACAACTTCTGTGGTTCTTCAATCTCATCGGTGTAAATTAAACAAGGTGGCACTGTGTTCTCAGGGCTTAGGCCTGCAGCTACCAATAACATTTCGATTGACGATTATTGGCTGACATAAAATCAGGGCTGTCAACAGTCAAAAACAGCCTCTTTTATGTTTATGTAAATATAACATTCGTCTGTACAACTCTTTCATTACATTATTAGAATTATCATAATATCTAATGTTATCTGTTGCCTAATTATTTAAATTTTTCTGAATAACGTTTAAAGGCTACATTTCTATTCTCGTGACCTCTCTGCAACACCTCACATATTTCTAAGTAGAAGGTCTTGGGCCGTATAAAAACGATAGACGTTATGATTTGTAACGGTAGTGACAACCCTAACAAAGTCCGATACGCGTCGATAACGCGTCGATAGTGTTTATCAGCGATACGCTTTGAGCGTTCGCCGACCCATCCATCATTCCGAACTAACCTTTGCGTTAGTAGGT
This sequence comes from Diaphora mendica, assembly GCA_949125395.1. NCBI lineage: Eukaryota > Metazoa > Arthropoda > Insecta > Lepidoptera > Erebidae > Diaphora > Diaphora mendica. The sequence goes on along the minus strand of OX421319.1, from coordinate 21,088,050 downwards.
AACATATTTAATCTATGCCTTTACGTTTGGCCGACATGACAAGAGCGCGCTGGTAAACAGAGCAGTTACATGTGTTAGTGATATCAGAACATGTTGCCACTTCAAAATCCGACACTCGATTTTGATAAAACATCGCTGCGTTTCCTTTAATGTGTTTGCATTTAAATAGTTTTACAACGAGTTTACATTCACATAATGACATTTATCGTATCGAATACCTATATACATGTGTATATGTCGCGGATCTAACTCGTATTGGTAGACAGTTAACGATATTTATGATAGCTTCGAAGACGGTAGCTACGATTTTTACAACCTATTTACTTTAGATAATAATATAAATAATTTCCTTGTGTACGACATAGTGGCACAGCGTGATAAGTAAAATTTTGAAATAATTATGTAAATATGATTTACAAGTACAACTATGATTTAATATAATAATGAATACTTGACGTCATGGGTCTCTGAAACCAAACTAGACAAACCCTATACCTATCATGCTAACAAGACTATTAATATTCCTTAATCACTACATAGTATAAAACAAAGTCGCTTTTTACGTCCCTATGTCCCTATATCCCTATGTGTGCTTAAATCTTTAAAACTACGCAACGGATTTTGATGCGGGTTTCTTTAATAGATAGAGTGATTCAAGAGGAAGGTTTTTATGTATAATAAATGCATAATATAGTATGAAAACACTGTTAATTTTCGAGGTTTCTAATGTGATGTAGCAAATAAACACATTTTTTTGCCCTTACATTGTAAACGCTGGTTGCACCCTACGAGATAGATCAAAATAATGTACTACAGTATTGTACACGTTAAAAAGAACTACAAAAAGTCCGCAACGTTAAATATCTATCTCTTAGGGATAACCCACAACAACCATTTTTTATTCCTTTCTTTTTACGAGAAATAATGGCTTATTTACGAAGTGATTTTAAGCAATACATAATTAATCCTTATACAATTAAGTACATTAAATACATTGTGCATTTAATATAGATCAAAATGGCCCTTTACAGTATCTAATTTAAATGAATATATTCGAAGATATTACAGATTTAAAATGCACGAATCGTGTCGCGGGCGGGCATCTGAAATCCACCCGTGCGAAGCCGGGGCGGGTCGCTAGTTATATATATTTTAAATACATACGGATGATAGAAAACTAATATACAAAATATAGTTACTAAAAATGTGAGGATGTTTTAAAGTAAAATAATATTAATTTTTCTTTTTTTAATATTTTTTGGACATCGAACACACAACGCCATCTAGTCCCAAGCTAAGCAGAGCTTGTGTTATGGGTACTAGACAACTGATCTAAATACACGTTTTTTGTAAATACATACATATTATACATAGAAAACACCCAAACTCCGAAACAAATATTTGCAGATCATACAAACATTTGGATCGACCCGGGAATCGAACCCGAGACCTCGAGCACAGCAGTCGCATACGTTACCACTACGCCACCGAGGCAGTAAAATGTTTGAAGACAATCATTTTTTTTAAATAGTCAACATTATATAAGCTAGCGAATTAAAGTATAAACCTCTTATAATGAACTCTTATTTTATACGAGATAATGACTTTGACAACTAAAATATTTACTAATAAAGCTCCCAATTATATTAATAAGAAACACATTTAAACAACTTTTTAATACATAACAACATATTTACCTACCTATTGCATTAAGATAAGCTTTCAAGTTCGCAGCACGCAATCCTATGATTGAGCAAATGTCCACTGTACTCAATATCGGGTATTAATTTGACGACTCTACAGTAATGACTACTTAGGGCGACTCTCCTAAGTAATCATTACTGTACATAATCTACTAGTTCGTAATTGGTATTAACATTTGTTATGTAGTCGTTACATTGTATTTGGGATAATCACGTGTAATCTAATTTAATATTAAGTATGACATTGACCTCGGGGAGTCTAGTCAGCTACGTTACCTTCTTTTATTGTAAAGGATATCTCAGCGTCTATTTAATTTCAAAAATATTTTTAGCTGTTTAATAAAACAATAAAGTCTCATTTTAAAGTATTTTTTTAAATAATACAAAGCTTAAGGATTTGCTACCCTCTGAAATATGAAAAAATCCCAATAATAATTATTTAACCACATAAAAGAAATTCCTCAATTCAAACGTACATTCGAAAATGTAGAGATATTACTTTGACTGCCTCGGTGGCATAGTGGTAGCGTATGCGACTGCTGTGCTTCAGGTCACAGGTTCGATTCCCGGGTCGAACCAAATATTTGTATGATCTGTAAATATTTGTTTCGGAGTTTGGGTGTTTTCTATGTATAGTATGTATGTATTTACAATAAAGTATATTTGTATTTATATCAGTTGTCTAGTACTCATAACACAAGCTCTGCTTAGCTTGGGACTAGATGGCGTTGTGTGTCAGATGTCCGAAATATTTATTTATTTATTACTACGCCTATCTTATACAAAAGGAACAAAAAGTTCTTCGGTCGGTTTAAAATTTCAGAAAAAAAGTTCAGTAGTAAACATTATTGTAACGTTATTAATATGCTCCTAAAATAATTCTAAGTGTAAAACCTTATTTTTAAGCCATCTAAATTAGTTAAACTTCATGCAATAGCCACTACAGACAGTTCAGGATTTTGAAAAAAAATTGTAAGATTCAACGAACCGAACACACCGATCTAGTTTTGGATAAACCTAAAATTCATAAAAAAAAAACTGAGAGCGCAAATATTAGGGTAGCATTCACACTGATGTGACACGCGACGGGTAGACAACCGTGCCCGTTCGCGTCGTCGTCGTGTGGCTATTTGTGAAAGCATTAGAATAACGCGCGGCCGTATTTGCCATAGATTTCCTCGTGCTTTACTCGGTTTACTTTCAGTTTTAAGCTTGTCACTTTGTGTGGTCCCGCAATGAAATTACTTTATTTCCACATTATGATTAGAAGGTTTATCTTTAATTTGATTTTTATCGGATTTCTAAAGGAGGACGTTTTCAATTCGATTGTACTTCTAATTTTTGTAGTGTATAACTTCGTCATGTATGAACCAAAAGGGTTTAGTTTCCATTCGATTTCATTAGAATGATGAAACAAATAAAAATATTTAATTTAATGGTGAAAGTTCAGTAACTGAGAATACGGCTTATTACAATTATTATGAATCATATTGTATGTAAGTGCATTTATATATTTTTTTATTTTAATTGAAGGTTGTATATTGTTTAACGTAATTACGACTATCAGCGCGACCGTGAACAGACAAAAAAATCTCTGCTAATGTAAAAAGGATAAGGTTAACATGGTGGTACGACCTAGTACCTAATATTTATATATTAAATAAGTACTGTAAAAGTAATATATTTAGTAGTATTTGTTATTATAAGACATAACACCGTAACTGACAGAATGTTAAACAAGAGCTTTAGCTGCGGTTCTCCAGGTGAAACATAGGCAAGAACTTTAAGGATTACTACGTATAAATACGTAGATTAACATAGTTTATAAATGTGGTAGTACTAATTTGAAATTTCACTTATAAATAAAAAATATAGTGTATTATATAAAATTATTTTATGGAACTTATCTGAGTACTGAGATCGATGTAGGCTTACCATCATCAGTGGGTTTGCGGTCGCGTCTTGGTCTAGGCGGTGCGTATAGTGAAGACTGGTCTACTCCTGATCCGCCCGAAGCCAGCGATGAGTGACCACTGTCCCGAAATTCTCCAGTTTCAGCCCACACTGCAGAACACAATAAAATATTCAGAAACAACAAGGTAAAATTTTGGATGTACTCGTTTCCTAAAAGGTTTAGAAGCATAGACATGTTATTTTTTATTGTTTCAGGGGTTTTTCAGTCAATTTTTGGTATTAATTAAAAAGATAAACACAATAATAACAGTAATTTGATAAACATAGCATTGTCTAAGTCACGAAAGTGTGCAGCATATATTAAATATTGAAATCCAGTTTACTTGTTTCCTATAGTTATATTTTCACTTTTTAATTAAAAAGATTATGCTTAGGTTTTATAGATTTACCTGAAGTTTAATGGCCTAATAAAAGTTTATTAATTCAGTCAAAACTATTGAACATCACCATTTACTAAAAGAGACGTTACTCAAACTTTATACTTATAAAGTTTATTTGAAATGATTTCAACTTAAAATAATTTTACCTTTTTTTTTCGCTTCAAGACATCGCGTATTTCTCTTTGCTAATTTTAGACTCTTTCCAGCTATATTTACCATGCATATATCAAAAAAACACTTAAAAGTACAGATATATTAAATAATCACGTGAGTTTACAGATGATTATCATGTTTATTGCTCATGAATTAGCCCCACAAACATTATAATGTTATCGTTTCAACAATAGGATTGGTGTCGTTGAAGTAATGTGTTCTTGAGTAAGCAAGCCCCGTATCACTGGATAGTTTGCTCAATTAGTTACTTACAAATGCTAACAAATTTTATTAAAGAAGACAGATAGAAAACGATTTTCAATTCGTAAAGAAATATACCTATCGATTTCAATATAAATAAAGAAGTAATGCAGTTCATAGAACCAACTTCTTTTATCACCAGATATATCATATTTTTTTAGTTTTAAATAATACTGAAAATGACTGATAAAACGTTATATGACTAATGCAAGTAACTTTGGAAGTAATTAATATTTTAGATTTAATAATAATAATAAATATTTCGGACATCTAACACACAACGCCATCTTGCAGCAGCAAGCAGAGCTTGTGTTATCGGTACTAGACAACTGATACAAATACATATATACTATTTTTACAAGCTTTCTATTAACTTGCAATGTATGTATGTATGCTTGTATGTTCGGGTGGAATCTTGCAACTAAATTTTGAAGCAGATATCTTTAACCGATTTTGCTGTAATTTTGCAAGCACGTGTATATAGCGTGACAATACAATATTATAATGACATGGAGCTGATCTATGCTTGAGCTGGAAAGTGGCTATAGGAACTCTGTAAAGAAACGTCGCAACATCATCGAGTTTGGACTCGTTTGATTGGTCTCGAGGCATTCCAGTAAAAGCTTGTTTTTGAAAAGCTTTTTCATTAAATTTATTTTTGTAAATACGTACATATTACACCCAAACTCCGAAACAAATATTTGCTGGTCATACAAACATTTGGTCCGACCCAGGAATCGAACCCAAGACCTCAAGCACAGCAGTCGCATACGCCACCACTGCGCCACCGAGGTAGTCAGATATCATAATCATAATATACTATACTTTATTGAACAACTTTACAAATTTTAACAAAAAAAACGACTTCAATCAGGACCAATTTAAATGGTCCAGTTCCAAATTCGGGAAGTACCAGCTTTCAAATAAAAAAATAATCATCAAAATAGGTTCACCCAGTCGAAAGTTATGAGGTAACAAACATAAAAAAAGCAGTCGAATTGAGAACCTCCTCCTTTTTTGAACGTTAATCACAAACGCAGACTTTCGTCTAACGTATACGTAGCGTAAGCACAAAAAATAAAACTAACATGTTTTTATTAAAAAAAATAAGAATATTCAACAAATCGAATTATTTGATCACATAAAACGGTTATTTCATGTGTTATATATTCTACTAATATCACTAATAGATATCTTATTAAACAAGGATATCTGACAAATTAATGTATGCGTTAAACGACGATGACGCCCCGCTGCTTGCACTGTAATTAAGTGTCCCCGAACACTTGTTAACAAATTAGTCACTGGAGACACGGCCGTGTGAGCGAGCCCTTATTTATAGCACCCGCCATATGAGGTGCCACACATGTAAATTAGTTGAGTAATTTTTACACTAAGTACTTTTAAAACTACATATTTTAATAGTTCAAATATTATTTTTTAGGGTTCCGTACCACAAAATAAATAAATAAATATTTCGGACGTCTAACACACAACGCCATCTAGTCCCAAGCTAAGCAGAGCTTGTGTGATGGATACTAGACAACTGATATAAATACATATATACTTTTTTTTTGTAAATGCATAAAAGAAGTACATACATATTATACATAGAAAACACCCAAACTCCGAAACAAATGTTTGCAGATCATACAAACATTTGGTCCGACCCGGCAATCGAACCCGAGACCTCAAGCACAGCAGTCGCACACGCTACCACTACGCTACAGAGGCAGGAAGGAAAAACGGAACCCTTATAGGACCACTTTGTTGTCCGTCTGTCTGTCAAGACCCTTCTTCTCAGGAACGCGTGGAGGTATCAAGCTGAAATTCATATCAAATACTCAAATCTACTGTCCCTTGGAGCTGTAAAAAATCAAACTTCTAAGTCAACGAAATCAAAAGATACAGCCGTTTATGCCGCAAATTTTCGACACTCGCAAGGGAATCAAAACCTACAGGGTACTTCTCGTGAACACAGAATCTTGAAATTTGGTACAAAGCAACGTCTTATAGCACAGATAAAGGAAAAATGACGAAAAGCATACATTTTTAGTAACATCATATAATAATAAGCCGTTTATGCTGTTGTACGGAACCCTCAGTGTGCGAGTCCAACTCGCACTTGGCCGGTTTTTTATTTAAACCCAGTGTCGTGTCTTTTTTTTTTAGTTTTGTACTAAATGCAGGGAACTATAACCTCTTCTCACTCCTTAGGCATCTAGACATGTTGCTTATGAGATTTCGTTCAAATCATATCGAAAGAAATTTCGATCAATTCCGACTAAGAACAGTTTTATACTCGTGGTCTGAGTCAGTTTGAGTGTCATATAGGCTACTACTACTGCTGCAGCAGCAGGATTGCTACCATAACAGACCATGTTATGGTAGCAATCCTGATTGTGATTAGTACTGTGGCGATTGAAGCTTTCGCGGTGAAGACTTATACAACCTCCACGTCAAATTGTGCAATTGGCAGATGAAAACTGTTTGAAGCGAATGTTCTAAAATTGATTTATATAATTTGAAACTTTGATTTTTTGGTATGCTGAAGAAGAGAGACACTGCAGGGGTCGCGGAGTCAAGACCTCCTAGCAGAGAAATATAAATAATTGTATTCCTATATTTTAAAACTCTTATCTTGCAGTAAAAACGTATAATACGTTTAGTCGTGTTGTTATTTGCCAAATTTCAGGTACATTAGTCCACAGACTACACATAACCCACAGGGCTCGTACTTGAGGAAGTACGGGTGCCGCAGTACTAGGGATACAGTGTAGGATTGTTGCCTCGACGGGATACTGGCCTCGGCTTTGAAAAAATTATGCTAGGTTTGTTTTTGAAATTAGAGCTTGATTGTAACTCGAAGCGCCCCCCAAGTAGGCCTTAGTGCCATATAGGCTGTTGCAGTAGTGGCACGCGTTTTCTCCGTGTGAACGAAAATAATCCGTGGCTATACTTCGAAAGACGTCGTATATTGATACGCATCTTTTTTTGAATAACTTTTTTACTGATCGTGGTTTCAGTTAACTTTTTGTTTCTTTTCATGCCTTAGAGTTTAAATTACACTATTAATTACGTTTCATTTTTTATTTTCTGATATTTATTTCATAAATAGAAAGTGCAAGTATCCGTATTAAAAACGCTAGTCGCCCTAATTCTTTTTGCGGATAGTTGCCTCTAGAGCAACTATTCACATAAATCTACTTAGGTACATTTTTTAGTTAACTGATTTCATACTTTTAGGATAATACCCTGTTATTGGCTTTGAAAATGAAGAAAACGGATATTTCATATATTAAATGTATACACGGTATTACCTCCTGAAAAAGTTCACCAAAAAATCTTACCATTTTCCGAAAAATTTAGTTACACCACAATTTTAACAGTGAAACTAAAAGGGCTGGCTGAAAAATCCTGGTTTCTGGTGATACCTAACCCTATTTCCAAAACTGATTGCCATGATATTTTACATTAGGATACGTACCTAATTCCACCTACTGAATGACAGGCTTCAGTAAATAATAAAGTCAGATTATTTGGATTGTTTTAAAGTTGTTTCTTTTTAAAAAAATATAGACATGCGTCTATCCCCACGTCAGGCAAGTATCCCCCGACACATTTTTACCATTAGGCCACTATCCGCCACAGTAAGCAACTATCCCATTTTCGAGAGGGCATTTAGAACAGGTTTTACTAAAAAACTATATTGATTTTGTTCGGAAAAATGGGCTACTATGAAAGATCAAAGACATATGTGTTGATATACATAGTAAATTAGTAAAAAAATACAAGTTTTTCAATAAAAACGCTTTTTCGAAAAGGCATCTATCCGGCTTTTACCCTATTGTTTGTTCTGTGTCTGAAAGTAATAAATCCATATAGAAATTATGAGGAGTGTGATTACCTTAGTATTCTTGTAGCATGCTTTGTTTGGTATCAGACGACCATGTATTTGGTGTTTCAAGCTTTATATTAAATATGAGAAGTTGAGAAACACTAAAGGTTCAGGCTTACATAATTGAGGTAAGCCCATGGTTACCTTAACATCCATACGGTTAAGGATTATTTAAACTATTTATTGAAAACACAAAGCAGTCATGAGGACTGCAGAGAGAAGTGAAAACTTAAAACTGTCAAAAATAGCTTATGGGAAGCGTTCGGTGACGATGACGCGAGTTTCATGATTTTTGTTCACCCAAAAAGTGGTTAACGCGCCTAAGTAAGATTTTACTTCAAATTGAATGTAAAGAATCATTAAAGTTTATTATTATAGGCATATTAATGGACTCGAAGATTTCGACCGTAGGCTTGATGAGCGTCATTGTCTTAGAAACAGCAACGCCTTACGTCACATGTCTACATTTGCAAAATTTATTGAACGTTTTAGTATTCTACAATTTGAAAACAATTCTTAAAACAATGCTTTTCATGTTAAAAATATTAATATCAGAATCGAAAACGCAGACACAGTTAAATTTAATCTTGTTTTACATATATTTATTCTTGTAAAAGTTCAGTTCTTTAATGACAGGAAAAACGTTATTTTCTATTGTTATGTCACTGTAACTGATTTTTTTATTGGAGTTTATTTAAGTGTACCACTGCGCTGTGACGGGTGGTGATCCTATTGTTTTGGTAAAAGTCACGATCTCGACAATTGATAGCTGGGAATGTTGTCAGTAATTACAATTAAAAGTGTGACCGCATTGTAATTCTTTCTTTTTATTTCTAATGTTTATTTTTAATTTTCGGAGTGTCTATAGTAAGGAAGTTTGCCTACTGAAATTCGTTGGCCGGGTAACAATCACAGACAAATAGCTGGGACTTTATTTAAACTATCAAGGTGGTAAACTAACTCACGACCTAGCTATGATACCTGGATTCTTGTAGTTAAAGGAGAATTCTACAAATAGGCATACACATATTAGGTATATTGTTAAAAGATGGCAAAGGATTATCTGTGAACAAATAGTGGTACAACAGATCCCATATCCCATATGTGCTTAATCTGTAATTACTTAGGACCACATATTGATGACGTAAGTTCTTCGCAGAGCTTCATTATTAGAGTTATTTCCCCATTTCAACAGAAAACATCACAACGAATAAACCAACAAGTTAACATAGTTTACATTATTAGAATTTATGCAATATCTCTTTTTACATTCGTTCAGTAAATAGCCTAGTTTTAAAGACAATTGGTCAAAATGTGTGTAATACAAACTATAATGACTTAGGCACACCTTTGTTCTAGTCACTATTAGTGTATATGTTATCAGTTGTCATTGTACAACAAATGTCGGGCGCTACAAACGTATTTACGAGTACATTAGGAACGAGGTACGCGTTCAAATAAATTTTATGTTTGCTGCATTTGATAACGAGTGATAAGAGCGTTTATTGTTTTATTGGGGGCTCTAAAACGTCTCCTCTACACTCTCGTTAAATGTGATGAACTGAGGACGCAATCGTACATAAAAGTGTTTTATATTCCACACACGACATCATCGTTGCCGCACTCTTATACCTATTTCATTAATTTTGTTTATACCTATTTCTTTTGGTAGGATAATACTTTAGTTTTAAGGACAAATGATGAATATGATGTAACATTTAGGTAATCCGATGAAGCAAATTTCTGACGCCATGATTTTATAGTTAAGTTGATCAAAAAACTGGTAAAAGAAAAGAAAAATATGTCATATTTTTTTGTACGGATGTTGTGATACTTGGTGTCCTCTTTTCAGTTCATTACTTTTCAGGTGCCGAGTTCTTATTCTTATAATAATTACTTTATTTCAGAAAAAAAAACTAAATTATTTTTAAAAATTGAAGTTGATCATTGATCATCTATTGCGTTTCTATTGAGACGTTTTATTCAGTTTATTGTTGGACAAGAATCTCTATTCCGACTAGTAATTGTATTATGTATTGTATTATGGGGTTTATCTATATGATTTAACTAGCTTTTACACGCGGCTTCGCTCACGCAGACTTTCATCCCCCGATTTACTGCCTTAGGGGTGGAATTTCAAAAATTCCTTTCTTAGTGCTCACTTACGTTATATAAAGAACCTACATGCACAATTTCAGGTTTCTAGCTTCAGCAGTTTGGGCTGTGTGTTGATCTCTGGATATGTCAGTTAGTCAGTCACCTTACTCTTTTATATATATAGATAAGGGATTCTGAATAGCAGAATATTGAGAAAACACAAAAAATATTCAGCTAGAATAAAACAAAACAAGTAATGAAAATAAAAATGATATTATTTGACTTGTTTCGAATAACCTCAACCTTAAAATACACGTGACACGATCATAACTCTTGAGGTTATAAATTTTTGGAGGCTGTAGAATGTATAAAAATATACAGAGAGAACTTTGTATTTACATTAGAGACAGATAGTCTGGAGGTAAATATAGATAAGTGTGCGTAATTTATGAGCTGGCCCCGGTTCGAGCGCGCCTCGTCGCTACAGCTGCGGGGTACGTGCTAATGTTGGTACACTCCACTAACAATGTGTACTAAATAATCGTAGTATTTTTAATAGTAAATTATTATTTTGTTATATTTTCATAATATGTGAATTGTTGTTTCTTCCTTATGCCTATCATTGACACGGGTCTCCCACATATCTTGCTGCACTTAAGTTAGATTAAACGATAATAGTGTGCGTGCCCTATACACGTCATCATAAATGTAATATATATTAGAAAATAAGAAAAATATTATGAAATGTAGTTTCTGTGATTATGTGTACGACATGAATACGACAAACTATTTTCTATTTATGTATGAAATCTAGTAGAGCCACGCTGATTTCAGCACGAACGGGCTTGTTGGACCGGGGCGGTACTACCCTCGTACAGAAGATCAACGTAAAATGACAGCATTCGTGCTGTCGTGTTTCATTGGCGATTGCAAGACCGGAGGTGATGCAGAAGCATCACTAGGCTGCCATAGTGTGGGTCACATGTTGCATTGTTGCATTCACAATGAGTATGGTGACCACCACTCTTGGATTCTGCTTATGCTTTCCATCAGGCAGAGTAGAGTCATTTTGGCAGGTCCATACTTAAAAAAATGTAGGTAGGTCCCTAATGATTACACAAGTACACATTTATGCTATCATTAGGTACCTACAACCCACGCATTCACGTTTGTATTTATTACATAAAAGGTACAAGGGTTGTCTCGAGATATTTGATTGTTTATTTATTGATATGCAAAATAAATAAATACTCGATACAGTGAGTGTCTTTAAACCAATGTTTATTCATTTATTTGTACGCTGTAAAGTGTCACATTTACGTACTTCCCAAAATTTTGATTGTTGTTCAAATTCACCTTTTATTTTCCATTTTTTTAAATTCATAAAATCAATTTGTTGAGTAAACAAAAAATATAGATTTAAGTATCATGGTGTACTATTTGTTTTAAAGTTTACAACTACACTTATAGAAATAGCAGATGATAACATGTATACATACATATGCTGCATATGCATAGACTGCTATCATATGTTCAGGCTAAAATACTACGACCAACATCTAACCGAATGAAATCATTAGTAACACAGCTATTATCAGCGACCACCACTGAAGGCGTCTGCTTAATAACATAATCCCGAGAGCTGAGACGGAAGCTCTGACGGCCAGTGAGCACTGAGCACTTACTTCCTCCTGAAATGAGCCACAATGTTTGTACACCGAGTCTTGTGGACACTTGAGGTGGTCCACGGATGTGGGGTAACGTTTACTCTCAACAAGAGATATCTAATTCTCCACTTATTGGTCCGCATAAAATAAGTTATATTTCTTATAATATAGCTGATCTTTGTGAGAGTTGTCATTAGTGTCATTTTAGAAGTTACAAGGTACGTTTTAGCTATTGCAATTCATTTGTGATATGTGTGATATAATCACAAATTTTAACAAAAAAAACCGACTTCAAGAACTGGACCAAATTGAAATGAGACCACACGGGAAGCACCATCTTTCAAATAAAAAATAATCATCAAAATCGGTTCAACCAGTCGAAAATTATGAGGTAACAAAAATAAATAAAAAAACAGTCGAATTAATTACCTCTTCCTTTTTTGAAGTCGATTAAAAACTGGAAAGTAAAGATTGAAAAAATAGATAATATACAATAAAATCGCTTGTTCAAAGTTACTTCGTAGGTTTCGTAGCCGTAAAAAACAGAAATAATTTAATGAATTGTACTTAATCGACTTCTAAACTATTCTATTCTACCACTGGGCAACCACTAGTACCTATAGTTAATACTTTTAGTTCATAAATAAATCATTTGTGTCTGCCGACCACACGTCATATCCTTTCTGAACACCGTTATCTTGACAGTTATCATTAATTATATCATTATTACCGATATGTGTATATCTTTATATTGAATTGGAGTTTATGTTTAGAGGCAATTCAACTTAAATCTGTCTCTTCTAGTAAGCAAAAGCGTAGTACCTCTAACATTACTACACAATCTTATACGACAATTCTTATAAAAATACGAAATCTTTCACAAATTTGATTAAAATTATAAAGCTGAAGAATTTGTTTGTTTCAAAGAACGCTCTAATCTCAGGAAGTACGAATTCCAATTGAAAATTATTGCAGTGTTCGATGATAGCCTATTTGTAATAGGAATCGGAATAAGATCAATACGAGTGAAGCAGAACTGAAAAATGTTTCGAAATAAATTACTCCCTTTCGAGAGACGCTGATGAAGTTGCAAGTCCCTAATAAAATACGCTTATAATCTATACTTCTATACTAATATTATAAACGCGAAAGTTTGTAAGTATGGATGGATGGATGGATGTTTGTTACTCTTTCACACAAAAACTACTGAACGGATTTGGATGAAACTTTACAGTAATATAGCTTATACATCAGAATAACACATAGGCTACTATATGCCGCGATAACCGACATATACGCGGGCGGAGCTGCGGGCAACAACTAGTCATTAATATAAGTACTTTATGACGTCAAACATCTATTTGTAAAAGATAAGACCACTATACATCTAAAACGATAACCACCAAACCGGACCTCATGTCAACTGGATTTAAAAGTCATAAACTAATTTGAATTCGCATTTCCAGCAAGAACTTCCTCAGAATAACATTTCAATTACTGCCACATTTGATTAAATTATGAGACGTAAAACAAACAGCTTTACTTTAATTTATGTTCAAACAGTCCAAATTGTCTTCAGACTGGTCCAAGACGCAACAATACACAGTAAACCTAGCTGACAGGGTAACATGTGGGTAATTACAATAATGAAGTGACTGTGCAGTGGCTCGGCTAAGCAAAGCCTGCATCAGTACAGTAGGCTGTTAGCGGAATGTTATTGTGTGCCATTTACAGGAATGGTGAAAGAGAATATATTATCCTTGAGTAAATAAGCTATACAATTACGGTATCTGATGACCTCTGCTTTGCTGCAGTAGTGTATTTGACTGCTACACCGGGGACAAAATCCAGTTAAGTCCAAAAATCAAACAAATCTATTGACAACACAAACAGTAACATTTTAAATGGATCGATTTAGCAATTAAAATAACATGAAGACAGTTTATGTTAGTTGGGTAATACCTACAAACATCACACAAACTTTCTAAGGAGAAAACTCTTCGGAAATAACTGAAAACGCAATACAATACAATATTACAATAAGGTTACTGACCTTAGAATGCATGCATCTGATACCCTATTAAAATTCACGGATAATAATATAAATGCAGCACCTACTACTTATTGTATTGGAAGTATTTTGTGTAAAAAGTAATGTAAAGTTTTTTTAGAATACACGCAAGATAAGGAAATTATGAAACGCTAGTCATAACACTCATAACCTACACGTTCAAGACACGACTACTGTGTACTTTATAAAATTCAATTGCAACGCTATTCATGAATTATCACCCAAATTAATGGCGTGTAAGTTATAAATGGCCTGCGGATTAAGGCCCATCCATTTTATTCCTATTTTACCTACCGTAAAGAGGCTTCATTGAAAACGTACACAAATTCTCGCGAGCATCATGTTATATCCCCACCTTGCCTCTTTCTCGCGCCTATTGCGTGGATTAGGGCATGTCTCGCTCTACCGGGGCTTTTTCTCTTGCGCGATTCATCATCATTTCCCGGTTTACTGGTTTTCTATTCAAATAGCTGTTAGTAAAGATGTCCGTGTAAAATTATAGAAAAAAGATATAATTGTTTCACACTTTACTTTTCGTAGAACGAAAACAGAAAACGCCTAAAATGATTAGCACGTAATACCTACTAGAACAAAATCTCTATTATTATAACTTTTCGTCCCAAAACAAGTAAATAGACAAGATTTGAAATCTCTAGGGCTGTTCAATTAGTATTCCAAATAGCCACCGACATATCGTACACGTACATAAAATGTAAAGAGTGGACTGCTCCGAAGCACGAACGACGCATAACTTTCGCGGAGATGATTCGTACACTACCAACTCCAATCTTAAAAGAACAGGGGTAAGTGCTAAACTTGTCTGCAAGTGTACAGAGTGTACGTCTCCGCCGCGGTTTCTATTTCACCAAAGCAATAACCGTCTTACCGCACTTGTAAGTAGGTTCAAAATGATGAAGTCACACCCTTTCGGCCGTAGAGTGCGGGACTTTGAGGCTTATGGTAATTGTAATAAAGCGGAGTGCAGCAGTTATGGGACGTGAGAGGTTCTAGACCAAATCCCAAGTAAGCTGTAACTTCCTTTTGGATTTTCGGAAGCCATTTATCAGTCTGATGTGGGCGTCTGGAAATTTTTCATGTTTCGTTATTGTTGGGAAGAGACATGACACGTACGCTTCGAGGATTCCTCGCCTTTTGTTTATTGGCCACGTGTCTATCGGTCTCAAGGTCGCACGCACGCGCTTTTACATTTCACTGTGAGTGGCGAGACGGTGAACCACTTTCATATTATTTATTTACGAGGAACTCTTTGTACAATTCATTCACAACTTTGACATGTTCATAGTTCTTTTTAAGTTGGCCTTTATGAGGATCATAAAGAAACCAAAATTGACAGATAACACATAGCGAGCATAAAACATCTATTTTGCAGTGATAGATAATTTAGTGTTTATCGTTGTTCTGTGGGCGCAGGGCGAAATAGTGCGTCCCCAAGCGCGCATTAGAGCCAATATAAATCAAGTATAACCCTTCCACAACCACAAGCAAATTACCGACCACCTGAGACTTGTAAAAATGCCTCACAAAATTATAACTAGTTGGAGCTGCGGTCTCCCTGACAAAATTTGGGGGAGATTTTAATTAGTTATATACATAAACATGATGTACTACTACAATAATAAAACAAAAGAGATGTTTAAATATCGTTTAAGCCCCGTAGAAAAAACCGTGTACAAATATAATAAATATAATAGACCAGACAGAACCTTTAGTTCCGTCAAATGAAAACTTCTAGAATTTGAAAATCACTGTTGGCTAAATCAATACAGACCATGGTCATAAATTCAGATTCATAGAATATATTGGCTCTATTTACGGCATAATATAAATGAATTAACCAACCCTAACAAAACCACAATGTTACTATATTGAAGCATGTTCCGCGATATTAAAGTAGATCTAAGGAAATGAGTTTGGGGGCGTCGAAATTGGCCACCAAAAGACTATTCGGCGACCCGGTCGAGGGTGAGTGTTCAGAAGGCAATCACTGGTCCCATATGGGCACAAATTACTTTTCCTGTTTGGTGCACAAATCTACTATGATGACAAGTGGAATAGGGTGCTGCGGTGTGACGTATTGTGTTTACAGATTTTGGAACAAATCGCTATTTAAAAATTGGCAGGGAAAGGGTTAAAAACAGTAGACTAACAGCTGCAAATAAAAACTTAACAAGACGTACCTATGTTACCTATTTGAATGCGGTGTAGACGTATGATGATAGTGCGATACTGTGATTTACCTTTTTTATGTAGATATATGTATTATATTGAGTACATATCTCAATATAAATACATGCGGAAAATAAATTTGACAGCCCGTCTAATATTTTAAAACAATAATCTAGTAATATTTAAAAAAAATGAAATAACAATTAATATTTTACGACTGATAATCTAAGATAGGTAGGTAAATGCGATCAGTTTGCGAACTAATTGCTATATTTCCAAGATGGAATAAATTATGATAAGGTTTTCAATGAATAAAAACTATAGAGAAATATACAATCGTTGGGAATATGTAATAAATTAATAGTAGAATAATGAATTTAATAGTCAAAACCGACATATGTCGATATTGGTCTCCGCTGTACAGGGATTAGGGTAGCGTAAACGATCCCATTCTGACGTTTTCAATTTGCATAAATATTAGTGGGAGCAGTAATGTCATAAATATATTAGTGTGGTGATACAGATTTTATGGTGATTACAAAATTATAGCTACCATTTGCTTAGGGAGAGGGATTACAGCGGTACCAAAATAACCCTTATGACGCTGTCAAATGTTTCGACTTTAATAGTCATATGATGTTTCCTTGTAAGTGATGCCGGGAAAATATATGAGTTCGCGTAAAATGGACAGTTTTTATCCAGGGGTGTGAACAGTAATAAGTTTTATGTTGAAAATGTGCCAATACAAAAGGTTACCTCTCCCACCTCCCAGGGGTTGACGCATACAAGCATATTTGAGGAATAATGTAAAGTCATAATAATATAATTATGAGGCAGGGTCCTGGGGATCGTCGCAGCTCATAAAGCAACGTCATTCGCTATTGTTATATCCTCATATCATATTTCATGTTAGTGTCACCGTATTTTCTACTTACACGTCCTCAGTATTTTAAATACGAGTATACTCAAAATGCATACATTGTGTTGTAGCGTCTCTTAACTAAGCTTAATCCATTTTAATTTATAATGAGAAGCTTTATAACTTTCTTGTTCCAAAATTACTTTCTTTGTCTTGTGGCCTCAACTTCATTGTGGTCGTTAGAGCAAGTTGCGCCGCCCTAAATGCTATAAATCAGACAGTATAATGCAATATTTTGTGTGTTTTTATCCAGTTATTGCTGTAGGGCCGTATTGTATTTGTGTTTACAAATAGTTCGTGTTGGTGTTTGACCATCATTGCATTTGTTGCTGTTTGTACTAGATCTTTTGTTCCGAAGAGGGTGAGCCACCGTTCAGACAACAATTTGTCATAAAATAAAAAGATTTATTGCCAAGTCTCCAATGTTTGTACAATGTGTACAGATACTGTTTTAACAACCGTTATTCTTCCCTTTTATAGCGACAAATAAAATGAGTATAAACGAAAAGTAATATTATACAAAAGATGAGAGTGTTATTTTAGATACATATTACCTGGCTGTCTGTTGTAAAAACGTATCTTTATGGTGTCATTATTCAAGATAAGAAAAAAATACATTTTTGTATTGAAGTCATAAAATTCACGTAATGATTCCACTGGTATACGATTAACAGATATCGGTTTATGATTTTCAGTAGCCTGTTGATATGATTAGGAATTTAAAAGAAATGCTCTTTAATTCAAATTAACAGTTTTGTTCTATAGGGTGAATTTATTAGGAAGAAAGTGTTCGCAGAATGTGTCTGACCGTTATGGCCGCATCTCTCGACAGATGGGCGCAAGGGTTGACCTGACATCTGTCATCCACTATCAATCACACACATTGTAAATATTGTTTGTTTGTACCGTTGACATATTGTTTGTCGATACATCAGCCGGATTCCCGCTGAGCTCTGTCATTACTTGACTTTTGTAAACTAATGCGGCCGCGGAAGGGATATTTATTAATTTTAATTATTTTCTCGTAATATTGATGGATCGTTTCTACTAAATAGGTGTGAGACTGTTTATAACTTAACCTCATAAACAAATTGAAATTATATGGTAAACGTAGCTAAAAGATTTTATGCTGTTAGTTGTGGATTAGTCGTGAAATATTTTTTTTATCTAATTAGTAGGTACCTTTTTAAGGAAAATACGAGACATGATAAAATTCTGAGCTAACAAATGTGAACTTTAAATTTGTTCACTCTTTTTAATTAGTAAGCGTTTTTGGGTTATACTAATTATGAGCTAGCAAAAATTTGAGTCAGTCAGCCATTCCAGGGTTGACTAAATTGGGGCAAACTAGAACCTTAATTATTAGTACAGCCACAAGTTTCTTCGACTGATAAAAAGTGCACGATGTCGGCGCTCTACAATAAAAGTATAGATGTCAATATTTTTATAATTCATGAACATATTGCTGGGAGGGCGTGACTGCGATTTCTGCGCGACAGATGTCAAGTCATCCGCCCTCTTTGAGGAACCAGAAAAAAGACCATTCGAAGAGGCGTGGTAGCAATAAATTTTGTCAAAATATGCTCGACACAAACACTTCCCATAGCTCGCCCTATTAGAATAACAGAACAAATCGGTTTAATTTGTTAACAAGCATTCAAAATGGATGTCACATGTCTAGCGAGGTATTGCCGTAAGCTTTTTTATTTATTTAGTTTCGCCTTCACTAATTGCCGATGACAAAGTTTAATAGCTCGTGCACATGTTAATAGGTGTTTATGGAGTTTAAAAAAGCGTAGACAAAGTGGACTTTTTAAAGGAATGTTAAATCAAATAGCCATAATTGAATAGGGAGCTGGATTAAACTAAGAGCGAAATCATTTAGATTTCTTTATTCTTCTGGTTATATTTAACGAAGAAGATTAATATAATGTAACCCCAGATCTTACGTTTTTGAAAACACTGAGCAGTTTCATTTTTAAAATCTGTAATTTTAAGTTTAATCTATCTTAAAGCATACATTAACTATTTCAAAACTTTTTGGTTTTTAAAATACACAGCGCTTGAAACGAAACGGTGAATAAATATGCAAAAGAGCTTGACAACAATGTATTGAGCTGTGTGCACTGCCAATCAATGCCTAAACGTTTGTAAATTATTTTTTGAACAATCATTAACAAAAAATATTATTTATCGCTACGGGTGACGATCAAAGCAGACGATAGTCCCTGGTGTTTTTTTCATCTATAGGGTGCAATTTTTTGTGCAAAATAAAGTTTTATAGGACACACACTGCATTGGCATGGAGTCGCAGACAGTGTGGCACCGTGTTTTTCTGTTTTTTTTTCATTGTCGAATGGATAAATTATATTTTATTAAGAATTTTGGAGTAGTTTTTACGAATGTTTACACATGCTTATTGAGGATTCAAGATAAATTCAATGATTTAATAAAATCTAAAATTGTTTTAGAATAAAAATTTATATAAAACAAAAATGTTAAAGAACTAATTATCTTGCGTCGCGGGGGACTTTACAAACATACATGAATAAACTCAGAACAACGATCTCCGGATCAAATAAAGTGTTGTCCCATGTGGTATGTAAATCCTTCACAGTCTGTGCAGTAGAAAACGACGTGGCAACCGCTTAAACCACCTTGCTATCCGTGCAGACCAAGAATTGAATTGTATGAGCAAACTATTGGTTTAAAATTGCAGTTAGACTAAGGAAAACTGCTTGTTGTTTTTTTTATGGTAAAGGTGGCAAACGTGCAGGAGTATCACCTGATGGAAAGCGATTACCGCTGCCCATGGACACTCGCAACACCAGAGGCGTCACAAGTGCGTTGCCGACATTTGGGGAATGGGGAATGGGATGTGGGGAGGGGTAGGGGTAAGGGATCTCCGGTATCCTCACTCACTCGGTGAAACACAGCGCAAGCACTATTTCACACCGGTTTTCTGTGAGGCCGTGGTATCACTCCGGTCGACTCGGCCCATTCATGCCGAAGCGTGGCTCACCCACGGTGTTGTGTGATAATCATAGGTCAGACTAAGACTCCCGAGAATAGACTACTATAACACTACTACACCGTAAGACTTTATCGATTCGAGGTCCCACTAGGCTAGTCTTAAGGGTTTCCACTCTTAGTAAAAAAAATCTACACAGAAAGAGTAAACCACAATTGTCCCGAATATGAATCAGCTATGTCTAATACCTACATAGATTTTATTGTTCACTTTTAAATAAACGCCTCTATTAATATACGCCACAGAGCACAATCAGCAGACTTCCTTATCAAGGCGAGAGGCCCCCCTGATTTAAGCAGAATGCTTAAATCGCTGTGTAAGAAGTACTCTGCATTTGTTAGATGCATAGCATGAACTCAGCATGGATTTAATCTACCTACAAGATTATTGCTTTTGCGAGCAATATGCACTTCCCAACCTTATATTGCATAACATGTCAGCGCCACAGTACAAAGAATGACTTCGGTCCATGATTTAAGATTCGTATCATTGTTTCTGAATGATATTTTATGAATAATAATCAACTGAGCTGAATCATAATTTATTTTATAAAATGTGGTAATCATTTTTAAAGTATCACTTATGTCTTCAATACCGACTCTGATTCAATAATTGACTTACACATCATTACTACATTCAACTTTTTATTTCGAATTGTAACCTCTATTATTCAATGGACTCGAATGTTTTAAAATAATCTAGTCGCAGTGTGTGCGCATGCGTCGGTCAGATTTGGGTACATTCAGATAAAGTCAGTAATCTCGACTCGACCCGAGACGTGAACTAACATTACAAATATTTGCTTGGGCCCGTGGCCTCACACCTCACGGACACACAACCTACTTGATATAATATGCACCTAATATATTCAGTTATAATTTATACGAAATAAAATGGTATTTCGTATAAGTTATAACTGAATATCGAGAATTCAGGTACTCCCATTTTCTGAGTTTATGAGCACAAGTTGCATTATGGGATGCGAATTATAGATACTGTAACATATGTGTTTACACAGTAAATACAGAAATTCTGTGCGTTTTACATTTGAAGAACAAAGATAAATTTATATGTACATATTATCTTTCGTAATAAAATATGATTTGTTGTTGCTAGTCGTTATATGCACATTTGATATGCCATTGTATTTTTGTATTTCAGCAAAAAAAACGGAATATGATTAGTCCTTATGATCATATTCGTCATCCTTGTCATCAGCCTATTGGAGTCAGTCCACTGTTTACATGGGCCTCTTCTAAAATATAAATTTTACATACTAAATGAAATGTATCCCCCTACGCAAGATTGCATACAGCGCATTTGGATGTTTTTGCGAATGTTTGGTTTCTTAGTGGTTTCTTATAAACTAGATTTACAGACCACAGACACACACACAGACACACAACATTATCAGGGCTACCGAGTCACAGGTTTACCACGCCCTGTGACTCGGTAGCCCTGATAATGTTCTTGCAAAATTTCATGTACACTAGTAACTAATTTAAAATGAAATCGTAAAACAAAATTAAAAAAATTGCCTTTGTAACTTTTTTACCAATAGTCATCTTAACCTTAACCGCTGAAACTATAAACTTGTTGGCAGCTTTTGATAATGCTTTTTATGTTGTAAGCACCCATAAAAAAATTAATTTCTAAATTTCATACATACAAGTTCATCATTTACAAAATTAGATGCAAAAAAAAAACGAATGTTTTTGTTTTTTTTGCATTTAATTTTTTGCATCTCTTATAAGCGAAGCCTCGGGCAACAGTTAGTGTATGATATAAAAAAAATACTGAATACTTATACAATAGAGTTCACAAAAATAAACAGAGAAACACATACTTTAATCAAATTAATGAATCTATTATCATAAACGAGCGTAACAATCTTAAACTGTTCCAACTTGTAATCTTTCACCTCACAAAATGGACGATTACGCGCTCGACTAACTTCTCAATTCTTTGTTTGACAAACTTCTAAGCACCAAGTTGCCTGGAGTAGAACAATATGTTGAGCTAAATAAATGTGTTTAACTGGCAATATTTAAGATTATCTTAGGAATATGTTTTCCATGGGAGAGCCGCGATTTTGCATGAATGGGCCGGCTCGACCGGAGTAATACCACGGCCTCATAGAAAACCGGTGTGAAATAGTGCTTGCGCTGTGTTTCACCGAGTGAGTGAGGATACCGATGGCCCATACCCAAACCCTTCTCCCCATCCCCCAAAGGCCGGCAACGCACTTGTGACGCCTCTGGTGTTGCAGGTGTCCATGGGCGGCGGTACTCGCTTACCATCAGGCGATACCTAGGTCTGCTCGTTTGCCCGCCAATTACAAAAAAAGAAGAATAAATTAATGTAAAAAGTAGTTTATGTCCTTCATCATTGGCAGAGTTCTTTTGGCAGCTAATACATAAAAAAACACAAGAATCAAAATATCTCCATGCCAAATTTCATTGAAATCGGTGCAGCTGTTAAGCCGTGAAAGCATAACAGACAGGCAGACAGACAGAGTTACTTTCGAATTTATAATATTACAGTATGGAAGTATTTATTGTAATTAACTATCTTTTAAATTCCTTTATTTATCACTCTTAGCGATTGTATTGATTCTACAAATTTGAATGAGGCCAAACGGACAAAATGCACACTCAAAAAAATTTTTTTTTTTCTATTAGTGCATAAATGACGACCTTATAAAGTTATAAGGTATCAAATCTTGAAGAAAATACAACTGAATCAAAAATCACTTTGTTAAATTGAAATCATGACTGATTTTCATATTTTGAAACAAGATCAATATGGTGATGTAACCCTAAAAATTAAACCCTAATGAAAAAATGTTGGGGAAAAATAACATAATACTTTAAACACAACCTAAAATTAATTATCGGTTTTATATAAAATTTAAAAATAAGAGAAAAAGCAATGTATTCAAATCCCGCATAATTAATTTTCCATATTTTGTTGAAAGGAAATAATGAGATCCGCTTTCCATTTAACGCCGGCTGAGGTGAAAAAAAAGGTACCGACAGAATCAACGTACGGCTTTAATAAGATCTCGCAAAACCTGATCAATTTAAAATTAAAGCCACGAAACGTGTTTTTCGCCTATTTTATAAAAATCTGGGGATATGGGACCAATCTTCGACGGATAAGCTTGGGGCGGCTAATATCATACGCAGAACAGATGGGATTTTTAACCGCATATGCAAGAAATGAGATAAATTTTCAAAGACATTTCACGATCCAATCATGATATTCTGAAAACAAGGTAGAAATATGTGGGCACATGTGCATCTAGATATATTATATATTTTTGAGTTTCTTGCATATCTCTATTTATGTTTTCTATGAGATATAATCGGTATGTTGTTGCCTTTGAATGTGAAATGTTTTTGCTATTTTTACCAGGGTTTTTTCCTAATAGTGTTTTTATTTATTGTGTTTTTCTTATTTTTTTTTATTCCGTACCATCGGATTATGAGAGTGAGGGAACAGAGAGTGCACCTGTGTTTGCGCACTCACTTGTGCAATAAAATCGTTGTCGAAATCGACTAGGAGAACATCATCAACAGTATCGTACAATACAAGTATCGTCAACTTGTACGATACTGACGAAAAGTAGCGTAGTATCTTAGCATGTGTGTGCGTTAACGCGTGTGTTTACTTGGAACTACGCTCCTTTTTGGCTTCAACAAGAACAAGGCCGTGCGATATCTACGTTTTTTTATTTGATCTGAGTTAAAATGGTGCAAATTCTCTTCTTGTTAGCTGTGATTGTCTATAATTGGACGAACACAAGGCCTTGTATCTTTCTACTTAAATATGACGAGTGTATCATTTCTTGGTAATCCAAAATAAATATAATGATTAATTTATAAAAACTACCAGTGGAGTACAATACCAAATGACTCAGTGCAAACTAAACCAGAGACCATTTTAGTAAAAAGATTATTTTCATTTAGGTACGTTATTGCAATAAAGTTTATCTAACATAATTGTATTAGTTTTGGTATTCACAACATGATAGAAAGGTACAGCGAAAGATTTATGAAAAAGTAGCTTTCGCCCGCGGCTTCGCTCACATTTAATAAAAAGTATCCTATGTTACTTCTAATACCTCCAAGAATATGTGGACAAAGTTTCATCATGATCGGTTATGCATGTTAAAAAGCGTAACAAACAAACTTACTTTCACCTATATAATATTAAGTGTGATGTTTTCTCTTCTAAAATCTGCATTTAGTTCAGTGACAAATAAAAATATAACAGTATTTTACCAGACTACAGTGCAGCCAAAAGGAAGTGTAATAGTTTTGGTAGTATATGTATGTTTGTTAAACGTGTACGCCT
Source organism: Diaphora mendica (assembly GCA_949125395.1). Taxonomy (NCBI): domain Eukaryota; kingdom Metazoa; phylum Arthropoda; class Insecta; order Lepidoptera; family Erebidae; genus Diaphora; species Diaphora mendica. Next base: position 21,063,350 of record OX421319.1, on the reverse strand, counting down.
TAACTACTAACCCGATTTTAATGAATGAGGTGTCAATAGTTTCATAACTATGACTCTGGTATCTAGGCTATATAAATTTTATCAAAAGTCTTTACCTAGTCGGTTATAGTTTTTTAAAATTTTTACTTTATTATCAATCTATGAGGTGTATAAATAGTTATTTTTTTTTTATTTATACTCTCGATTGTCGGCTCTTGATGGAACTTATTGTAATACATTCCAGGTTTCGCCTTATGGCATCACTAGTTTTTGCTCGCGGCTCCGCCCGCGTTTATGTCGGTTATCGCGGCAAATAGTAGCCTTTGTGTTATTCTGAAGTATAAGCTATATTACTGTAAAGTTTCATCCAAATCAGTTCTATAGTTTTTGCGTGAAGAAGTAACAAACATATACACAAACTTTCGCCTTTATAATTATACTAGCTGTTGCCCGCGGCTCCGCCCGCGTGTATGTCGGTTATCGCGGCAAATAGTAGCCTATGTGTTATTCTGATGTATAAGCTATATTACTGTAAAGTTTCATCCAAATCCGTTCTGTAGTTTTTGCGTGAAGAAGTAACAAACATATACACAAACTTTCGCCTTTATATATTAGTGTGATAAAGTAGGATCTAAGGTTAACCTTTGATGGTGCCATAAGGCAAAACCGTTCAGGTGTAAACAAAAATAAAATATTGGAATAAGTACAAGTGATTTTAATTCTAGAATAGTTTATATTTCGTCTAGAAGCTTGTGTTGTGTAATAAAGACAAAATGACGACAGCAATCGCTTAATGAACTAATGCACAATAGAGCTTTAATAATACAATGCACACAGTAGCAATTTAATCCCCCATTTAAATTCAATGGCAAAAGCGGCAAGTGCAAGCCTAATCATCGCAATATAATGCTCCACCGACTTTGGAGGGTTGTTTTTTTCTGATAGAGGGAGACAAAACACTATTGCAGTAAAAAACATTAAGTTGTGAGAGAGAGACGGATGGTGTCTCATTCGAATTGACTTTAAATGATTGCCTCTGTTGCTCTTTTTGTCCCTTTTGTCCAAGGGTGATGGATTACAAATCGGCGCGTTTACATCACCCTCACGTGCAATTTGTAAAAATGTCTAATTTTTTTATTTTTTTTTATAAATATAGTAATGATTTTTGTTCAAAATAAATTACAATATTTCTTATGAAGTTTGGTTTAAATATTATTATTTGACGTTCTCCTTTTTAAGTCAGTTGAAAATAAACTAAATAAACTAAAATATCTATTACTACCTTTAAAGTAAACTGATTCCGTCTTTAAAGATTTTTTTTTCAATAATTGTATAAATATACCAATTATATGTGTACCACATAGCAATGGACTTTAATATTTAAAACAGAAATATCAAAGTTTTATCAAGTAGGTAGAGCATCTTTCTCGGTGTTTGAAAGTGTCCCTCGCGGCATGACTAATTGCGTAACTAAACATGCAGAGGGTGCATAATCTGATATTGATGTTTTTGTAAAAACTATCGGATTAGCCTGCACCCCATCCAGGGAATTTGCAAGTGATAATGTTATTTAAATTAATTTCAACCATGAAATTCTTTACATCTTTAAATCGTATTTAAAACCAATAACAGAAAATAACACCAAGATATAGACCGAACCGAATGCGATTTGTGCCTGAATAAGTAAGAAAGTATGTACATGGTCTATTTTTTTAATGTGGAACCTATACGATTCGAGTTTTTAAACTGCATTTTCGTAACTCAATTTTATTATTATGTGTTGATATCACTAATCGACTACTTGAAAAGCTGTCAAAAATGAAAATAAATGAATGAACGCCGTCAAATTTGGTTTAAGAGTGGCTATATCATTTAGTAAATGATTCATGTGGCATTGAAATCATTTTGGGCTAATCATCAGTGTGTTAGCGTTCGTCATATAGGTACTAATAGTTCATACATACCCCGTGATACAAACACTCTGCAAACAGATATTTACTAAGACGTCTGCATTCGTAATCAACGACTATGCATCAGTTCTGTATGTTTACATAAACTTGTTTACATATACTGATGGATAAGACAGGGCATGCCATAGCCTATCTAGACCTACTATCAAACTATATATATATACTCAAGTCAAGCCATCCTCTAGAAAATCATACTATAGAGTAGGTATTTAAAGCGAATAGGTGCACCGTTCCAAAAAGTATAGACTTAACTATTAATGAAAGTAAACGTCAAATAACTTAATATTAAATTTCAAATAATGAATACGAATATAACATATATTAAATTTCGAATATGAAATATGACATGTTATTGACGTAACCGAAGCAGGGAATTACGCGTCACGCGGGCGGGAGGTGAATAATCCCTAATTTTGTATACACACTGACACAAAAGTGCCCATATTACGTCACGGTAATCTTTGTCCGATGGCCTGTAACGATACAACACTGCGCTTTTTATTTAGAATTCATTGCGATGTCATAAATATAGTCATTATATTATCTCACACGTGCAATAATGTTCGTAGTCATGTGTTGATTACGTCATATTTTTTTTTATTTTCAATCGACTTTTTTATTGCATAGTAGTTCATTCAGGATCCATAGTAGGTTTAGATTTTATTTAAAACTAGATTACCTACATACAGACACACCACGGCTTCATCTGCGTTGATATAAGTCCGAATACAATATGTAAGCTCTTCTCTTGAGTAATCCAACCTAACTCCCTTTATAGGATTGTTTACTTGAGTAATAGCATTTTTTTCAAATTTACCAATGTTTTGACTTCTATTTCATAATAGTTAAAATTATAAATTTGGGATCTCGTGAAAAATAGTCAAATTTGTTATGGTGCTCGAATCAATAACCATTATTTAATTTTAATTTATAAAGGACATAAATTCAGGTTATAAATTCGAATTCAGTTTCATCGAAAATAAAAAAAAGAATAGTGCATTTATTTACCTCGCCAAATCCCTGTTAGGTCTCGTATCTGTAAGTACAGGAGGCGCTACACATCTTCATAAAAATAAAACGCGCCGAGGAATGAGCAGATCGTACGAGCACGCGTCGCCAACGAAATGAAACACGGAAACACCCCTCTATTTTATTTACTGGCCGGGTGGAGTTTAAAATGAGATTTATTCGCCAATATAAGAAATCCGAGGAAAATCCAAACTGGTTCATGGAAACGAATCGATGTGATTGGGGTATTTCAGTTTATTAACATTTTCTGAGTATATCTTATTTGCTTCCAGTAAAAGTATTACGTGAACTACAAATTAGATAAAATACCCGACATATTGTGCATAATACATTGATAACATTATTGAAATACGTAGAATTGTCCCGAGTATTAGAAATGGATTAAAACCCCAGCGAAATACACAAATAATAATAGGTAAATAAGTTAAAAAAACTTACATTTAAGTTTCTCGAGCGGTTCATGATGTAAAGGCGGAGCATGATGCAGTGGTGTATGTTGTGGCTCATGGTGAAGGGGGGCCATGAGGCTGGATATCGCTGACCCCACCGACGCGGCCACTGATTCATGCAAGTGTCCGCCTCCATGGAGTTCAAGCTCTGATAGACAGAGCCCATTCTCGCTTAGCGGCTCCATGCCGGCCGCCAGCGCCTCTTTGTACACCCGGAGGTGAATGTTGATGCTTTGTGTTAACGGTTGTGGAAAGGCCGCGCAAGCGACAGGATCAACGTGAGCGGAGACTCACGCGCTGACTGCCATTCCTGATGACCCTAAAAAGAAAGATTTTGGTTACTCTTCGGGATATGTGTGCAAAGTAACTTTATTCTAATTATTATTGATAAAAAATCGTCTCGTAGTCGAATTGCGGTTTTAGTTCGTCTACATCGTTTGAATTTGAATATGATTCGTGATTTAATGCAATGCCTGTTCCTGTGCACTTTCTAATGCACAAGGCGTAAATTTTCTAAAAATGAATCCAAGCTAGATCGATTCATCGCCCCCGAAACCCCCTGCATACTAAATTTGTTGAAAATCGTTGATCTGTCTGTATATTTGTTTCGGCTAATCTCTGGAACCGATGAACCGATTTTAACGGGTCTTTCACTGGCAGATAGCTGATGATATGAGTAACTTAGGCTACTTTTATTTTAGACTAACTTCGCCCAGCGGTAACAACAACCGCGAGTAACTCCGCGGGATGCAGCTAGTTAAAGTGAATAAAGTGAAAAAATCTCCAGTCGACGTGATGTGACAACTTTTTGTTAAAACATAATAATTATAGATACTGTAATAAACTGATATAATTTAAGATCTCCAGTCATAAAAAAGTTACAATTATGTAAACAAATAACTTTTGAAACAAACGAAAGAACGAAAAAATCTTCCACGTACTGTACTCCATTAATACTTACTTACTAAACGTTATACAGCCTATAAATCTTTAACAAATTGGTTAAATACGACAAGCTTTAAACAACAACTACAAACTTCCCAGTAAAACAAAACTTCCAGTGAATATATCAACTTCATTCATATCAAGCATGATTTAGGGCAATGCCCACGTTGTTTGGGCTGTAAAAAAAATAAACGCCATAAAAAATACGTTGATGGAGATATATCACTTTACAACTTTCATATTTCAAATAGCCTTGCCTGGGCATCGGTGTTTTCAGTGAACGTATAAAACCTCCATAATGGCTATGAAAGGCAGTAGCTGAAAAAAGAACAGCCACAACTGATTTATGGCTTTAATTGCCTTTTTAATTCGCCGTAGTGTCTGTCTGACGACGGTAATTAAATATTCAGCAAAAAGAGCAAAAATGGTCCGTCGAACCGCTAATGCCATTTACTGCAATTTTTGCATGTTCGTTATCACGGATTTTCGTTTAAATACATAATCTCTAAAACATTCATTTATTCATTCGTTCAATTTAACGTATTTATTTTGATAAATTATAAAATAACTAAGTATAGCCATAATTTTGCATTTAATGAAAATAATATAATTACTATTACATTTGAGTTCATAAAAAATATATTTTTGTTTCAGTTATTGTAATTAATCATATAATAAATGCCAACAAATAGCATTTCAATATTAAATACACTAAAATATTGATCATGTCAGACACGAAATATTTTTTTAACTGATCCTATATTTGCTTAATCCTCCTAAATTATCTAATGATCCACAACTCCTTGAAAAACATTTTCAATCTTAGTAACACTCTAATCGCATTGTATTAAGTTGGCCACATATTTGCCAACATTACAGGAAAAAAAACAATCATTTAAATAAACTAAAAAAAAATGTTGACGACATTATGTCTCACACAAGACGATTGTTATCTTGAGTAGGAGGTGAGTAATTGGCCAAAGCCAAAGGCAGCAATCGAGTCGTTTAAGCCACTCTCATCCCTTTAAACCGATATAAAGCCTTTTTTAAGCCTAAAGATTCAAGTTGGCGAAAGTGCTTCGCTCTATTAAAACGCCATTTCGTTCGAATTTTACTTCGAAGTCGGTTTGGTTTGATGGCTCAGTGTTGAGATCGAGTGTTAGCGAACTCATTCACCTGTGCTGAGAAAATATTAGCGTTCGAATTAAAATAAGAAGTACTAGCAAAAGAGAATTGTATATTTCATATCACATTTATTGTTTACAGAAAATGTTTAGAGCACAAGAGGTTTTAACCGGTAAGAGAACTAAGAAGTTTTAAATATTTTTGAAATCTGTTTAACAGATTTCAGAGTTTAAAATGTGATTATAAATCTAAAGATTTTTAATGAATGCTTTTTATCGATTTCTATAACTACAAATATAATGACTTTAGTGAATCCATTTAAAGAGTATCTTTACAAATTACAATTTGATTTTAAGATTTTTTTACATAAATATATTCTAAACTCAATGGTTTAGATGCTCTTTTTTTATGTATGTCTCGCCAAAATGACTCTACTCTGCCTGATGGAAAGCATAAGCAGAATCCAAGAGTGGTGGTCACCATACTCACTGCGAATGCAGACAATGCAGTATGGCGACCCACATCATGGTGGCCTAGTGATGCTTCTGCATCTTTTAGTCTAGTCAACAAGTATGGAACTTCTTGACTAGACTAGACTAGTGTATTTGGGCCTGGGCTCTTCTCAATAAATTACTTAGGTACTATAAGCTTACTGTTCTCCAAAAATAGAAATAAAATATACTATTGTACTAGTGAAACCGCAGGCAATAAGTGCCCTAACAAGAGTTTTTATCAAGAACTCTTCAATATATCACATGAGTATCTTTTCCAACTTCAAAATATTAGTACAAGTTTGTCTGACTATCATAATGATGCTTGTAAAACACATGTCACCCCCAGATAGCGGTGTCGGTAAATATTTGATTCGATCTATTTGTATCCGTATCTTCGATAACATGATGTAGCATTGTCATTGATATCGCTGTAACCATTGACATCGGTAAGAAATTCTATCTATTGATAAGATCTGTTTGTGTTATCTTCGTGAGACTTTTCTTATGAAGTAGCCCGATAACCAATTATTTTTCATCTCAGATGGAGAATGAAAAATAAAAATGTCTCGGGACATTTGAGATGGTTGGTGTAATACCATGGGGCTTACAGAAAACCGGTAAAAAGTTAGTTAGGTTAGGAGTTAGTGATGTATCTAAATGCCCAACCTCTACTCTACCTTACTAATTCGTGCACTTGAAAGGTCACAATGTGCTTTTCTGTCTAACTTTCTAACTCAAAAAGTGTAACCCTGTAATTTAGTAAAGGGCTGATCTTAATATTTGTAAATTTTAGGCCAGTATTTCCTGTGTTTAAGCTTCGCTCGATAATATTTTACAATTTCATTTAAAAAATTAAAAGTAACAATAATAAATATTTACTGTTAACAGATATTATTTCATTTTGATAGTGTTATATAATACCTTTAAACGAGCAATTGTTGGTCTGAATCTCGGAAACAGCTGCATCAATTTTCATGAAATTTAGTAAGCAGACGGTTTTGGGGGCGATAAACTGATCTAGCTAGGATTCATTTTTAGAAAATTTACTAAAAAAAATGCCGCGCTAAACTCGGTTATCCAGATACTTTAATTACTTAATAGAAACCTATGTACACAACTATAATTAAAAAACAATAACAATATTTACATACAAGCGTCAAAAAACTCCACATCTTCGCCTACTGGTACCGTTCCCATTATCGTTTTCTTTAATTAATCTATACTATTTTATTATTATTTTATAAAGAGATAAAGTTTGTGCATTTGTGAGTTTGTGACGTTGTAGGGGGTAATCTCTGGATCTACTTAACACATTTTGAAAATTCTTGTACCAATAGCAGGCTACGTTATTTGTGAGTGACATGGAATATATAATAACCCGAAAAGTAGAAAGACTTTTTCGTGGTAGCCGGATTTGCAAAGTAAGTCGGAGAAAAAATGTGCACCGCCCAACGAAGTGGGCACGGGTCAGCTAGTTGCTTCTAAAATAAATGAACGAAGGAAAATGTGACGTTTGCACACAAAAACTTTTAGGCGTTTTCAAGCAAAACAAAGTATTTTTTTATATATTTACAATATTGGTAGCTCCTAACCGATATACTGATTAAAATATATTATCGCATTTACCTACATTCATCTGATAAATAAATCGAATACTTTAATATTATAGTCCTTTGCCCGTTCGATCTCATTAGTACTAACTCCTACTAACTATTACTAACTAATTAACTTCTATCCTACTAGCGACTTCAAATGCTAGGAATTATTATTATTACTTGACTACTATTTTGGGCGTAACCACGAACACGGGAGTGAAATTATAGACCGACGTCATGTCAATTTATCTGTGTTATCAAATAACACACTGATAAAATTATCATTGCGCTGATAGGGCCCGCGGTGCGCCAACACCTAATTTTTGTCACGGTTATATTTTGTTAGAACATAGTACTTTGGCCATGTTTTCAATATATTTCTAAGTAGAGTAGACCTTTAGGTTATTAATTTAAATTATACATTAGTATCTATTTTTTCGGATTTGTTTTTGTAGTTTAGTTACTATCAAAAAATCATATTAAATCTGAAGCAGAATTAAATCATTTTAAAAGTAGTGGGGTATCTATGGATAGGTCTTCAAAAATGATATTGAGGTTTCTTATATCATTTTATTCTGAACTGAATAGATTGCGCAAGAGACACTTCCAAAGTGGTAAAATATGTGTTCCCCCCCCCCCTGTAACTTCTAAAATAAGAGCATGATAAATCAAAAAAAAATACATGATGTACATTACCATGCAAACTTCCACTTAAAATTGGTTTGAACGATATCTAGTAAGTAGTTTTTTTTTAATACGTCATAAATGGTAAACCGCAAAAAAAATTACACTATTATTAAAACATCGATCAAAGTTACAACGAACTACAAGAACGTTTATACTATGTTACTTGCTGCTTCGGAACCCTTCATGGGCGAGTCCGACTCGCACTTGGCCGCTTTTTTTTTATTAACCACAGAGGTATATTTCAGAGGAAATTATCTTTGTCTGATTTAATAATAATTATGTTATATCATATAACTGCTTACACTCGTTGGTATATACTAAGATTTACTAGTAAGACCTGAGATATAGGTAATTTAGATACGGACTTTACAATAAAATACATAAATCTGTAAAACTGAAATGCATTTGTAAATGGGTAAGAAAAAAATATCGAAAATCGAATATTGTTGTGATCGATTTCTTTGACACCTCCCTATTCTCGAATCTGTCAGAACTGTCATACGGTACTTCATAAATTAGATGGACTATAATATAGTGTTGTTATATGGATAGTTAAAAATACCTTCTCTATTAGTGTAAGCGTGATGTTAACTGTCCTATCTTAGGCACACCAGCAAAACTACAGATTTAATACGGATTAAAACGCGAAATTGTTTAGATACTTTTTACGCGAAATTGATTACACGAGAATTATATACAATTTGAAAGCAATATTTCACCCAAATATCTAATAAAAATAGTCATCAAATAAATTTTATTACACAATTCAAAAATTAAACTATCTAACACTAGTTTGTTCTCCTTCCAGCAAGGAGGTACGGACAGCAAGAATGTTTTGCTTCCTGATTGATAGAAAATAACTTCACTATCAACTAATATCAACAAGTATTCAATAAGTATGGCATTAGGATTACCCAAAGCTTACTGCATAAACTGTAATTGTTAGTAGATTAACCTACTTCTTAACACTTCGTCGGGGGTTTTTTTACAAAATCAACAAAGTTATAATTTGTAATTAATATTTTTTACTTATTCATATCTAGTTATCTGTGATGTAAGGTGTGACCAGTATGGATAATCAAAAATGTTTTGATCCCATACTGGTAGAAAATCACTTCACTATCAACTAATATCAGTAAGTATTCTGGTAACGGCATTAAGATTAACCAAAGCTTACTGCTTAAACGGTAATTATAAGTAGATTAACCTACATCTTAGTACTTCGCCGGGGGTTTTTAACAAAACAAATAAAGTTATAATTTGTAATTAATGTCTTTTTTAATAATCCATAAACCTACAGTTATCTGTGATGTAACGTGTAACCATCAGTAGGCGTGATAAGTAATGAATTAATACAACGAAGTTTAGGAGAGTTAGTCATAAGAAATATTTTTAAACTGTAAACTGGCAAGATTATTACATTTTCGAAATTGTATCTTGTGTGATATATTGGACCAAGGAATACCACTTTTACCCTTAAGGAGAACCAAGCTTCCGCCGAAATGGGCGTCCTTTACCGGAGAGACATGAGATGTTATTTATTTACATAAGTCAATATTTTTAGATATTTTACAATTCGGATTTTACAGCTAAAAGTCGCCGGCATTGTCTAAGACTCACTCTGGGAAGATACACCGAAAAAGAAAATTCGGTTTTTTTAGTCCATGAATAATGTGATGATACCAAGACATCACAAAAAGTTTGATGTTTAGCTATGCCTTTAATACTTTTCACGACTTTTCATCAAGTTAGTGAAAATTAATAGTAGTTTTTTTTATGGACAGGCGGGTAAACGAGCAGACGTATCGCCTGATGGTAAGCGATTACCGCCGCCCATGGACACCTGCAACACCAGAAGCTTTACAAGTGCGTTGCTGGCCTTTTGGGGATGGGGGGGGGGAGGTAGGGGTAGGGGATTGGGGTATGGGCCTCCGGTATCCTCACTCACTCGGGGAAACACAGCGCAAGCACTATTTCACACCGGTTTTCTTTGAGGCCGTGGTATCACTCCTGTCGAGCCGGCCCATTCATGCCGAAGCGTGGCTCTCCCACGGTGAGTAGTAGGAAACCACTTTACTATCCACTAATATCTATGTGTCCACTATGTGGACACACAAAGTAGTAAAATGTGTGTCCCCCCCCTCTGTAACTTCTAAAATAAGAGAATGATAAAACTAAAAATAAATTTGATGTACATTACCATGCAAACTTTCACCGAAAATTTGTTTGAACGAGATCTAGTAAGTTGTTTTTTTTAATACGCCATAAATCGTAAACCGCAATTTACCTTTCATTCAATCAACTCAAATATAAAAATAAACCATCAAAATTACAACGAACCACAAGAACTTTTATATTATGTTACTTGCTGCTACAGAACCCTTCATGGGCGAGTTCGACTCGCACTTGGCCACTTTTGTATAAAAAATGGGTAAGTATATAATCGAGTATAACTATTATACGTTAGGAGAGTAATAGAATCATGAAGATAAGTTAATTTTTTGAAGCGTTAAGATTTGAAGCGTATTATTCTGAACTCTTAAAACAAAATAAGAATTCGTTAAATAATTTAAAATAGCATATATGATAATAGGTATCAATAAGAAATATATTCTTTGTAATTATGATCCATTATATATTTATTTTTTTAAACTTACACAACCAAGGAGGACTTAATGCCACAGACATTTGCTTCTGGTCAAACCTTTGGGTGTTACGAAGTTACGAAGCTATACGAGGCAGGTGTATTTGTGACCGAGTAAGACGAGAGACTAAATCAAACCATTTTATAAAAAATGAAACCTACAGTTGTCAAGTACCTATGTAAAGGTTTTTACTAAAACTTAAGGTTAATCTAAAAATGATCGCATAAAAATATTTTCTACTTTAAAATTAACATTAATAGTTTCTAATCTTTGGTAAAGGAATTCAAAACCTGTGTCGCGGGGTTACTTTACAAAAAATCATGAAACAGACACATAGAACACCCAGACTCAGAGCAACAATTTATGGATCACACAAAGTGTTGTCCCATGTGGGATTTGAACCCACAACACTTGGCGCAGTAGAAAGCGGCGTGGCGACCGCTCCAACCACTAAGCCAATTAGATTTTTTTTGAAAATTTAAAGCCGTGCAGTCGATTAGTCGAGTATTTTTATTTAATTTATTTTTAATAAATAAAATTATAATTAAAAATAACCCAGCCGAAGTTGCATGTGACAGCTAGTATAATTATTAATTACATATCACAAAATTTATTACTATTTAGGAATATTAGTCTTCATATCAGGTAATATTATAATACGTATAAACTGAACATATCATTAAAAATACAATGATTTGGATAAACACCAATGTGTATTTTATTTAATACACAATTTGGAAGAAAAATAAAATATGTTTCCGGATACAGGTTGCACTTGAATCATCTCTTTTTTTACCCGACTACGGCAAAGATAAAGAAGGGTTATGATTTTTTTCATGTACGAGTCCGCCAAAGTGACTCTACTCTGCCTGATGGAAAGCATGAGCAGAATTCAAGAGTAGTGGTCACCATACTGCTGCAAATGTAGACAATGCAGCATCGTGACTTACACTATAGCGGCCCATTGAGATGCTTCTGCATCTTTAGGCCTACGGTCTTGCACTCATCAACGAAACACAACAGCACTAATGCTGTCATTTAATGTTGGTCTTTTGTGAGAGTGTACTCGTAGTACCGCCCCGGTGAGACGCTCATTCGTCTTGAAATCAGCTTGGCTCTACTACCTTGTGACGAACTCTCATACTAACGAAATTGTTTTTTTTAGAATACCATTAGATAACTATATTCTTTGCGCTGTTGCGTACTGCGTACTTCGTTAGTTTAACAATATTGTTTTTCTAGAATATAAAAGGGAGACATTAAAATGAGAGTTAACATTGTGATTTATTACACAATTATTAAAGGACCGACTTTTTATGTAGGTACATACTTTCTCGTCTAAATCCCCGAAGTTATAGGTACCTAATAGGTATTTCGTGTCGAATTTTATAATTTAATTTAGCTGGCATTTAATTGAAATATAGTAGGTACTATTAAATTTTGTAATATAATATAGAAATCTTATTACTATTAATTAGCTTCCTTAGGAAGGAGAAGCTTATGTCCAGCAGTGGACTATTAAAAGCGGTTGATGTGATGTGATGGTAGATAATTAAATTTAACATTAAATTTTAAACTGCTCTCCCATTTTCTTTCTTTTATATAAGCCCACTATTACGCATTTAAAGAAAACTGTTTTTGAAACGTTTCCACCTTCACTACATACCTATTATAAAACAAAATCCTCCGCCACGTCTGTCTGTTCGCCGATAAACTCAAAAGCAACTGCACGGATTTTGATGCGTTTCTTACCAATAGATAGAATGGTTCTTGAGGAAGATTTTGAATATAATTTAATAATTTTTTTGATTATATTAGCTAAAATCTATTAGGATATTTGTTGAGCACATTGGAAAAAATTAAGCCGCACATCTTCTCGGGGTAACATAGGCATTATATTATCCGTAAAGAGCCCGTGCAAATTCGGGGCGGGTTGCTAGTTAACTTATATAATACCTACTTACTTAATACTTGTCTCAGAGATATAACCTACGAGTACATTAAGTAGAAATGGGACCAATTAAGAGCCGAAAAATTAATTCATGTAAATAAAATTTAAGAGTAAATTATCCATACTCATATCTTCTTAAGGTCCTATGTCCCCTAAATGAGGCAGAGGGCGTCCACAGTGCATCGCCATCCCGCTCTGTCTTGAGCGTCTCGCTTGATTTCGTTCCAGGTCTTGCCAATGGCCTTCGCTTTATCGATGATAGTCCGCCGCCAGGTTTGTTTTGGACGGCCACGCTTGCGTTTTCCTTGGGGATTCCAGTCTAGGGCTTGCCTCGGGATGTGCTTGGAATCTCTTCGGAGGGTGTGGCCTATCCAGCTCCATTTGCGTCGTTTGATCTGTTGGTCGATCGGGACTTCATCGCAGCGATCCCTAGTGAGCGTTGGATATTCTCTCGGGCCAGAATATACCGAGTATATGGCGAAGGCATCAGTCCCTGAAGACCTGAAGTTGATGCGAGATAACCTTTGTGATCTTCCACGTCTCGCACCCGTATAGCATACTAATATAAGCCCGTATAGATTTCATGGCTAAGCCGCTGCACCGACTTCAATATTCACCTAGAAATACTTTGAATCTTGAGGAAGGACTTAAGTTAACTTTTACAGCAAAAAAACAACAAACACGCGAACGGAGTCGCGGGCAAGAGCTAGTAATCCAATATTTAGATTAAATATCACCTATCATAAAATTTCATTAAAAAAATCTAGAAGCGTCGGCGCCGGTAGCATCCGACAAAAAACTTAGTAGCCGCGAGTTAGATTTTTTGTTAAACGAGAATATGTCTGAATTAAAAAAACTAAATGCAATTAGCGAATTCTATTAGAAACATTATTATGATAATCTAATATAGAAATATTATATTACGGTATTTGTGGTCACACTTCTCCGAAACAACTCTAACGATTTTAATCATTATTTCGGTATATTGTTCCTAAAGATTTTTTTAACCTCTTAGACCCATCCTTCTTTTTGTACCCTGTTACGGCGGAACCAAAAGGGAGGGTAAAAGTTTTGGCAGCTTAAGTATGTATGTTCAACCGTAGAGCCTAAGCTACTGAACCTGTTTTTAATAAATAAGGTGTCAATAGATTCCTAATTGCTCGGGTGACTTAGGCTACATTTTAACGTTGTTGGGTTATAGATTTTTTAACTATTTCTTGTTAAATATTGTATGTTATGTGACAGAATAACTTTGCTGGTTCAGCTAGTACCTTTGTAAAAATGATCGCGATTCGTCAATATATTACTTGTAAGATAAAATGTATAAAAAGAAAATTAAAACATATAAAATGATACCTAGATGTTCGTACAACGCACATATAAATTTTGTTCAATTTTGCTTAACAGGAATAAGTATTTTAAGTTATTTTTTAGTTATGTAATAAACATAAACAGATTATTTACTTCTGCTTTAGTGATATTATTATTATTAGAAATACGAATTTAGTTATGACTTAGATTTTCAGTTCAAACTTTATGAAGAGAAGAAAAATATTTATGGTCAACAGTAACAGAAATTACAGTTCGTGTCACGCATGCATACATTATGTCTTGTGTAAAGATTTAGATGATCCACCTGTCGTGAGGAGAAGCCGGCTACATGTGACAGTGATACTCACAGTTAGACGTTATAGTTGGACAAACGATGACACCCCGATGACTCCTCGGAAAGCTGATTCTCACAGTGTGTGTACACGAAATCCGATGATATCCGTCATAATCTGGTACAAGCCACGGGATTACGAGCGTCAAGCACCGGCCGTCACCCACTAACGTAAACACAGAGAACAAACCGTATACGAATCCGATACCGATAAATCAAAGCGCACGATCGCGGCGACGTCGCTTATCCGCTAAATCCTGTCGGAATCGCGTAAAAAATACTAGTATTAAAAACAGTCTTAAGTGGGCTTACATACGCGGCGCGGTGCGGCCCGCGCTGGCTCTAATCTCGGCCACTTCCCGGAGCAATTTGAACCTAACTCCACCACTCTATACATCATCCAACAGCCGCCCGCCCATCTGGCCGGCCTCGCCAACGCGCGCTCCCCATACACTCGTCTCCCTCACACGCACCGAACCACCCTATATCTATCTCTCTCACCCTGAAATCTCGCCACACTGAAAATTCGGTGCGTGGTGTGGCGGGGCGCGGGGCGGGGGACGCAGTCAGCTGGCCGAACTTGTGCGAATAAAATCGACTTTTTATCGGCTCGATGACGCTTCGTGACGTCACTGTTTACTTCTGTCCGTGGAGTGTGGACACTAGATCTTTGACGGACTACCGTGACGTACTACCGTTCATATTCATTCCAGTTGGAAAATTTGAAAACTTGGTAAAGTAACTATTTAGCCAACTCACTACATTTTCGTCAAATAGGTATGAGTAGATAAGTGTGTTTTTCCTAGAGAAAATAGATCTTCTATCTATAAGATAATTATTGTAGGTAGCACCAGAAAGTACAAGTTAATTTTCAAGAAATAAATTAATCTAGGTTGATCATCTGTGTCTAATAAATTTTGTTCTAAAAACTCATTTATATCAAGCAATATGTTTCCCTTATAGCATAAAATAATTGCAGTTTAAATCGCGGCGTGCACCGGAGTGGGCCGCAATAAATCGAGCCGCGCTCCAACTCGCTACGTAAACAGATCGCGCGCATTAACCGCGCGTCGGCGTACATAAAGAGAGCGGTATAAATATAAAGTTCCCACTCGCCGCCGCGCAAACTTAGCTAAACAACACCATAATTGCCTTCATTACTTAAATTACTGAAATTATTTATTCAAAAAGCTGGCAACATTTAGCAACGGGTAGCTCCACCCAATTTATCGCAAACAACCAATGAGATAACGGCGTGTATAAGGGGGCGGGGCATGCGGCAATATGGCGGCAACCTTCCCGTAGCGTTCGGTCCTGTACGCTCGGGGCGCGCCGCCTGTGCATGCTGTTTCAGTCTGTTTTCACGCGTCGACTTTTCACGTGTTTTCGAGTGGTTAATTAGTTCAGCATTGTTAATGAGTGCGACCGTAGCAGGCAGCGAGGCGTAGATTGCTACGCAGCATCTACGCATCTGCTACGGCCCTACGTCTAACGAGAAGTCAAGTCGGGATGCGCCGTCGGCTACTTGCCGACGGATGGATAACTAACCAATTACCTACCTAAGTGCTATTGCTAACACCATAAGGGATATATATACCTATAGTTTCAGTTCTAACTTATAAACATAAGGTAAATTAAGAAAATGCAAGTTATTTATCATCATGATAACAAAAATAAAATCTATACCTGCTTTTTATTAAATTAAACTTCTGTAAAGGCCATTGTTTCTAATTATAAAATAAAAAACTAACACTGTATCAGAATGTACTTGAGAATCAAGTTCACAATATCCAGTCCAAGATGCATTTTGCTCGTCTACAAATGCACTTAACTAGCTGACACTTTGTAACCCAGCGCCCACTAACCCTAGAACACTAACACTCGTCGGTATTTTATTAACACCATTACCTAATAGTTCGGGATCAACGGAACCAATTTTACAAGTTATAACTATCAAGCTAATTTTTCCTGAGTGGCTTCATTTTGATAAGACGCCAACTTATCCTCTTACAAAATTTTTCGATTATGGTAGCCAACAGGGGAAGCAGGGCCTAAAATCTTTTTAGCGTAGGACCGGGATAATAGGCACGCAATTTGTAGGACAATGTGGCTACTAAATTATATAAATATTAACTAACATTATTACCTACTTATTGGAAAAAAAAATTGTCTTACAAAATGTATAAAAACGATACTAACTAGCTGGCTTTTTTACTGTTGCTTGGTTAATATTTATATAATTTAACAGCCACATTGTTCTACAAAATGCGATACCCGTTATCCCGGTTTTACGCTCAAAAGTTTTTTACCCCTGCTACCCTTGTTAGCTACCACAATCGAAAATTTTTGTAAGAGGAAAAGTTGGCGTCTCATCAAAATGAAGCCACTCACCAAAAATAGCTTGATAATAACTTGTAAAATTGGTTTCAGGGATCCCGGACTATAACGGGTCACAATAGGTCACAATACCTATGACATTGGATCATAGATTGCTATCACTGCTATACGACTATGATCGTACCTACGAACTACCTACCTACGAACGAACAACCTCTAACCGTCCACTACTGAAAGGAGGTTTGGACCTCCTGAACCACACTGACCAAACAGGTTTACATACGGCTTTATTTTAAGTTTTTCTTCTATTTGTAGTGACATTATATATAAACACTAAATACTTAATCCTAAGTATTCTTACAACTATAGATATGTATAATCTCAAAGTATTGGTACTTACCTACATTTATATGAGTGTTAGGTATATAATCACGCAGAAACACGAGAAATATCGCGATCATCTATACAAATGTTTTTTTTCCTAACCGCACTGGCAGTAGTCACAGGCTACGTTTGATTCCATACATACATAAGACTTATCAGTTTTCTAAATTAAAAGTCAGTATATAGGTATTACGCTTATATTTAGCAGAATATATTTTAAATTAAGTTGTACCCACGGGTAACTAAAGTACCTATAGACTTCCACTTCACCGGTATCCACTAATAAAATATTCAATACCTAATTATTACACTATATTTAAATATATGATAATAATACATCGGTTTATTAACTAGCTAATGATAAACATTGTAAAATGGTGAAAAGGGCGCGTTTAGCTGTGCACAATGGTGTGCTCGTCCCAACCCTTATGTATGGTACCGAATTTTGGTTATGGCAGAAGAAGCACGAAAGTAGAATAAATGCTGTGAAAATGCGGTCCCTAAGAAGTTATAAGAGAACTTTGTGGATTCAAAGAAGATGTAGTGACAAGAATTGAAAAGGGCATGCTTCGATAGTTTAGCCATTTAGAGAGGATGGATGATAGAAGACTCAAGAAAAGAATTCATAGAGCAAATGTGTATGGAAGTGTCGAAAGAGGTAGTCCGCGGCGAACATGTACCGACCAAATTGGTGATGTTCTGAAAAAGGGCAATGTGAAAAGCACCAAGAACCGACGAGCATGCATGCAGCGATTGATGAATTTGGGCGAAGCAAAAGAGGTGTGTCAGGACCGTAGTAACTGGAGATCAATTGTCTCTGACTACACCTCTGGGAAAAAAGGCGTGACTGTATGTTATGTTGAAAATGTACACCCTATCCTGCTATAGATATGCCAATCAATTGAATCCGAATAGGCATTTAAAGATTGTCTGTAAGAAGTTGCATAGAGCGAAATTATTGCTATTAATAACATCAAATATTATAAAATGTTGTTCAATAAAAAATATCATATTGCATTGTGTGTTTTTCTCTTTATATCTCAGCTAAATACGTATAACCACTGTGTCCCTTACAAATTAATAGCCATTCGCCTCGTTGACTAAACTATGCGGATATGCAGTCTACTAAGGCAGTGTTCTATGGTAACCAGACTCATCATCTTTATCTTCCTAGCCTTTATTATTCTTAAGATTATTTGGGGTCGGTTACTCGTTCAACCAGTTTTACCTGAATATCGGTTTTTCCACGGAGCGGCTAGCATCGGGCCTCCGCAACCCGATATATGGTACTACTACGTATGGTAACCAGACTAATAAAAATACTTACACCCAGACACAGAAAAAATATTCACAACCGCGTTCTCTGGCTTAGCAGGTACTTTAAAAATAGGTTACTCAAAAATTTTAATTTAATGTTCTTAAAAAAAATTGGTTGTCTGTAAAGTCAGTTTACGGACAATAGTTTAACGTAACAACGTCATAACAAAACATTGATGAAATGATGAGAGATAGATGCAGCGCTTGGGCATACATACCGTGGGAGAGCCACGCTTCCGCATGAATGGGCCGGCTCGACCGGAGTGATACCACGGACTCACAGAAAACCGGTGTAAATATAAAAGTGAGAAAATAGTGCTTGCGCTGTGTTTCACCGAGTGAGTAAGGATACCGGAGGCCCATACCCCAATCCCTTCCCCTATCTCCCCCACCCCCCTCCTCCATCCCCCAAAGGCCGGCAACGCACTTGTGACGCCTCTGGTGTTGCAGGTGTCCATGGGCGGCGGTAATCGCTTACCATCAGGCGAATATCTGCTCGTTTGCCCGCCTATTACATAAAACAAAATACAACGATCTATAATGAGCGTAACGGGACTATGAGCGTAACAGGACAAGGAGTCATATTTATTCGTGCATGCAGCCGGCGTTCATTAATTTATTAGACGTTGTCACGTGAATAAAAACCCCTAAATAATAAAGATTATTTAGGGGTTTTTATTTTTTGCCCTTGCAAAAAATAATTAGGAGTAGTTCCTCTACATGTAGAGTGTACTGTGCACAAACAATACCTGTTATAGGTACTATTTAAAATGATTTAAAAAAAACTACATGAAGGTAAAGCTTAGACCTTTCTATAGATTAATACGTCAAGCAAAAACTTTGTACCCTTTTTACGAAAATTTATGCGATCGGAGAATAATGAAGTTAGGAACAGTTAAAGTTTATACGGCGGAGGAGTGCAAAAAGCTAAAAAAAAAAAGAATTATGGTTGAATGCATGTTGGTTATTTCGACCACCGGTTTATAGTTATAATATAAAAGCTTATACAACAAAGGTTTAAGTTATACTGGTCAATAAAATAAATGACACACAAAACGATCGACGTACATCCAAAGGAAAAACAGGTAATCACCCACTCACAGAAACTATTAAAAGGAAGGAAAATGTTTTTAATTCGACTGTTTTATTTTGTTGTTATATATATATATATATTGCTAAGCGGTGTCTTGGCTAATTGAAAACAGATTTGAGGGTTATTTATTTAGGATACGGATAGTTCTCATAGTGTAATTTAAAACCTTAAAACGAGCAATTGTTGTATATATTTAATCTGAATCTCGAAAACGGCTTCAACGACTTTCATGAAGGTAAGTATGCAGGGGTTTCCGATGCGATAAATCGATCTAGATAGGATTCATTTTCAGAAAATTTGCCAGAAAAAAAGACTACTGTAAAAATAGCAAAACAGTTTGACTGCACAATAATTTTTAAACCTCTAGGCCAATTATTGGCCTAGAGGTTAAAACGGTCGCCACGCTGTGGGTTCAAATCCTACATAGGACAACACTGTGCGATCCACAAACTGTTGTTCTGAGTCTGGGTGATCTTTGTGCCCATTTCATGTATGTTTGTAAAATCCCCGCGACACAGGATGCATATTCCTAATGCCTAAATTCAAAAAAAACTGATTGAAATGTGTAACAATCAATAGCTGTTCTGTTATTTTTTAAGATCATGACGAAGGCGTATCCATGCAATGATATTGTGTTTTAAGGTCTAGGTACATATTTTCAAAAAATATTGTAATTATATTATCGAAATATCATTGTGTTCATCTTCTGCGATATCAAAGTGATTTAAATGACATGAAAAATATGTAGATAGAAAGGTATAATTTTCGCTTCATTTGCAATTCTTATCCTTCAAATATTAATAAATACACTTTAAAATAATATTAACTCAAGTACATCTGAACTCAGCAGAGCGAAAGAAGTGAGTTCGTTTAAGTCCAATTTTATTTGTTTATGTAACACATCATGCACATTTATAATAGTGCATTGACGGACTTGTCTATGTCATTCTCCACCAGTCAACTATTGAGTGACGTAGGGAAGACAGAAAGTAGACATAATTTTAAACCACCCTGATATAAATCGGTCGCTGCGTTCAAACTTTAAAAGAACCGTAGACGAAGAATCACTGAACATGCACACAAGCATACCCACACACACAGTCACACAGGAGCACTAACTGAAGATTAACATGAGATTAGCAGTAAGAACATAATCCTGCCACCATCACCGAGTGAACTTGACCGAGACTATTATACAATATAGAAAGCGTGTTAGTTCTACAGTAAGTGCCAACTGAGAAGGTGTTCTAGTGTAAGCAATGGGCTGCATTTTTATACTTTAAGGGTCTGTTTCACTAGTTCCTAATAAAGTTTCGTATATGTCGGCCATATAACACTATTTAACAGATAAAGGTTGCTGATATTTATTTGGTTATCTGACACATTTGTCATCTGGCAGACGTCTGTGTATGATGTGATGTCACGGGTATTGTACCCGTGACCGCGAGCGGTATAACCCGTTCGAAACGTCGGGATATAGAAGGTATCGTAATCTCTTCAATATTTTATCGCGAATAACTTTCGCTATACAATAAAAACTAAGCGTTATTTGCTAATACATACAATAAGAAATCCAAGTGCATTATACTTTAGGTAAATAAATATACATAAATATGTGTAACACTCACTATATGAAATTTCAAACAGTGACTGATTGAGATTTCATGTAGTGAGTCACATAATGACTGACAAATTACACACATCAAAAGTGTCTAGGGATCAAGCATTTTTATGCGGATTTCTTGAGATTGAGATGTGGCTTTGGCCCTGGCCTGCTCAGTCGCCAGACTTGAACCCGATTGAGCATGCATGGGATATGCTATAGAGAAGAGCTCTGCCGAATATGGAGGGTATCCAGTCGCAAGAAGACCTTTTTTTGTTGTTGCAACGAACATGGGCGGCCATTCCACAGCGTGATTTGGATGAACTCATTTTGAGTATGCCAAACCGATGTTCTTGTGTTAGTGTTCGCGGTAGAAACACGGATTATTAATTGTTTAAGTTACCTAATAAAATTTTAAAGAAAACTGTTATTTCAGTCTTTTTTTCGAACTTTAATGTTAGTGGTTCAAATGTCAAAAATCCTTTTATTAGGAAAATGGCAAATTTCTTTATTAATGCAAAGGTAACTTGGTTTATCGTTACTGTGACAAACGAAAACACTTTATTTGATGAATCCTTAAAAAAAATTTTAATTAATATCAATCAGGAGAAAAGTTATTGCAAAAATATATGTTGATCCCTAGACACATATGTTGATCCCTAGACACTTTTGATGTGTGTATATGTAAGTCGCTTTAAGCTCCATACCAATATTATAAACTAGTTGTTGCCCGCGGCTCCGCCCGCGTGTATGTCGGTTATCGCTGCAAACAGTAACCTATGTGTTATTCTGATGTATAAGCTATATAACTGTAAAGTTTCATCCAAATCCGTTCTGTAGTTTTTGCGTGAAAGAGTAACAAACATTCATCTATCCATCCATACTTACAAACTTTCGCGATTATAATATTAGTATAGATATAGATTTGACAGTAAGTCTGTCTGTCTGGTTTCACGGCGGAAATTGGGCATGTATACTTTGATTCCTGAGGAAGGACAGGCTACTCTTTGTCACGATAACTGACACACACACGGGTCGAGTCGCGGGCAAAACCTTTTGTTTTCTGTAAAATAAGACATCGTAGAAAGAATAATTATTAATCGTAAATAAAATTACCGATAAGAATTAATAGATTACAAAATACTTGTTTTGCATCACTCGCCTGTATGTTGTGTTTAAAATTTTGTTAACAAATAATAACATACTTTCATAGTAAGCATATAGCTGGTTGTCAGGATAGTAGGGTTAAAGATTATGGATGAAATATAGCCGCAAAATAAGCAATTTTTATAAGTTTTCCTTCATTGCGTCGTCTGATTGTCATTCACTATTTCATGATTGAATAGAAATACACACATCAAAAGTGTCTAGGGATCAAGCATTTTTATGCGGATTTCTTGAGATTGAGATGTGGCTTTGGCCCTGGCCTGCTCAGTCGCCAGACTTGAACCCGATTGAGCATGCATGGGATATGCTACAGAGAAGAGCTCTGCCGAATATGGAGGGTATCCAGTCGCAAGAAGACCTTTTTTTGTTGTTGCAACGAACATGGGCGGCCATTCCACAGCGTGATTTGGATGAACTCATTTTGAGTATGCCAAACCGATGTTCTTGTGTTAGTGTTCGCGGTAGAAACACGGATTATTAATTGTTTAAGTTACCTAATAAAATTTTAAAGAAAACTGTTATTTCAGTCTTTTTTTCGAACTTTAATGTTAGTGGTTCAAATGTCAAAAATCCTTTTATTAGGAAAATGGCAAATTTCTTTATTAATGCAAAGGTGACTTGGTTTATCGTTACTGTGACAAACGAAAACACTTTATTTTATGAATCCTTAAAGAAAATTTTAATTAATAGCAATCAGGAGAAAAGTTATTGCAAAAATATATGTTGATCCCTAGACACATATGTTGATCCCTAGACACTTTTGATGTGTGTATAACACTAGCCCTAGAGTTGTCTAATGACGTGCCCTAGCGCATGCTGCACATGTCTCGAGCAGGGTCAGTTTCCAAAATTGTGGAAGACGGGTTACGGTAACGGTACGTTTAGAAGGTAGTAGAGCCACGCTGATTTCAGCACGAACGGGCCGGCTCGACTGGGGCGGTACTACCCTCGCACAGAAAATCAACGTAAAATGACAGCGTTCGTGCTGTCGTGTTTCGTTGGTTAGTGCGAAACCGGAGAACCAAATAGTTCTAGTCAACAAGTTCCATACTTGTTGACTGGACTAAAAGATGCAGAAGCATCACTAGTCCGCCATGGTGTGGGGTCACCATGCGGCATTGTCTGCATTTGCAATGAGTATGGTGACCAACACTTTTCGATTTTGCTTATGCTTTCCATCAGGCAGAGTAGAGTCATTTTGGCGGGCCATACATATAAAAAAAAACTGGTCCTCATCCGAAAGGCGGTGTCTTTGGACATCGCCATCGCTTTCAACACTTTGCCCTGGAGTTGCATCAGGGAGGCACTAGTGTATCACCGAGTGCCTCCCTACCTCCAAACGATACAAAATTATAATTGTTTTTTAATATGCCACAGTGATGTGCAGTAGCAAATAAAACAGGAGCGTATAAATTTCCTACAGGAGATAAAAGCCGATTTTTTTAGTTCAAAATTCAGTTCGGCAACCTGTCTGTGACCGGAATCCATTATAAAATCAATAATACTTAAACATTATGAAAAATTTTACTAAAAATATACATTTTGTAGGGATCTGTATTATCTGAAAATTCTTTGGACCTGACGCATACGAGGCACCGTCTGGTGGTAGAGAAAAAGTATGGATACCCTCATTGCGTTCTTCTGCGAGATTTTCTCCTCGTGTTCCTCACTGTTTGTTATAAAATCAATTTGTTTCTTATTATTATTAAAGTTATGACCATTCTCCTGTACCATTTCGATCTTCTCCGGGTCAATAACTCACATTTTATATAAGAAATGTACGAATAAGAATTGATAAAGTACAAACTTACTACCTGCAAACTATAAGGTTAGGTATATACCTAGTTCTAAAAACTATCAAATTCATTCTAATGATAAATATTTATTTAATGATATATTTATAATGTTTTCCTCTATCTTGTCTATTGTAAGCCTTATATCTCTCTACTATACCCTTAGAAAAAATAATAGTAATAAAGTACGTTTCCAATATTTATCACTTATTTAAATATTGTCTTAAGTGCTATTTTAAACGCAAAAGTGAGTTTATTAGTTGTTATTATTTTTACGACTTTATCAGAAAATACAGAATTTAACATAGGGTATTTTTTTTTGTGTATGTGCCTACCAAAGAGACTCTACTTTGCCTGATGGAAAGCCTGCCTGATGGGCCTCCGGTCTCCCACTCAACAACGAAACACGACAGCACGAATGCTGTAGTTTTAAGTTGATTTTCTGTGCGAGGGTAGTACGGCCACGGTCGAGCCGGCCTATTCGTGCTGAAATCAGCGTGGCTCTACGACCTTGAAATGCATCTTCGGCTGCGTCTTTTTTCCATTGTTTTTTTATATTAACTAACTATTAAAAAATAAACAAAATATAAATACTCGATTAATTGACTGCACGGTTGGCCTAGTGGTTTGAGCGGTCGCCACGCCGCTGTATGCTGCGCCAAGTATTGTAGTTAGGACAACACTTTGTGCGATCCACAAATTGTTGTTCTGAGTCTGGGTGTTCTATGTAAAAGGATTTTTAATTTCGAACAATACATTGTTTTTGAGCATTTGGGCTAACGACCAGAATGGACACGGTACGTACTACCGCTACTAAGAGACACTACTACGCTACCGCCTTTGAGTCTCAAGAAAGAAAATACTTAACGCTGGTATTTGTGTACTCACTAATTTACTATCTACGAAATTACAAAGTTATAAATATTGACTACCATGGTAGCGTAAGCGACTGCTGTGATAGAGGTCACGAGTTCGATTTCTGAGTCGGACCAAATGTTGGTATGGTCTGCAAATATTTGTTTCGGAGTTTGAGTGTTTTCTATATACGAGTATAATATGTAAGTATGTATTTAGCAATCTAGCTATCATAACTCTGCTTAGTTTGGGGCAAGATGACGTAGTATGTAAAAGGTCCAAAATATTTATTTATTTACTCATTTAACACACAAGCTGATTTCTTTTGTTTCGGAGTTGGGGTGTTTTCTATGAATAATATGTATGTATTTACAAAAAAAGTATATATATGTATTTGTATCAGTTGTCTAGTACCCATAAAACAAGCTCTGCTTAGCTTGGGGCTAGATGGCGTTGTGTGTTAGATGTCCGAAAATATTTATTTATTTATTTTAAGAAAAAGTATGTATACGCTATTATTCAACCTGTATATGTATATGAAGTGAAATCATTAATATATTACAGTATAACAATGTTATATAACAATGACATTTAACTTGTTTCACATGACCATCGGATTAGTGCTTGCAACACGTTATCACAGAGCAATAAATGGGCAATAAATCTAAACCGTTATCTCTGCCACTGACTTGCGGTATTAAATTCCTTGATACCGCTGTCATTTGTTTTTTTGTTTTTTTTTATAGTGTAGGTATGGGTTTTTTGTACAAGGTTCACTTACATCGATTTTGAAGTAATAGGTTGTAATATATTTTGATTTTCTCATGTTTCCATAAATATCTCTACGTTGTTTTTCTTTTGTTTCTTGCCTGTTGTAGGAAATAGTTTATTTAAAAAAATATACCTCACTATGTTTTAGACGAAAGAAAACTATTGTATTATTAAATCCCACCAAAAACATAAATAAAAAAAGTGCGTTAAAGAGGTTTTGGGTTATAGAAAGGTCAAAAGTGGCACCAAGTGGTCTGTATAATACACACATCAAAAGTGTCTGGGGATCAAGCATTTTTATGCGGATTTCTTGAGATTGAGATGTGGCTTTGGCCCTGCCCTGCTCAGTCGCCAGACTTGAACCCGATTGAGCATGCATGGGATATGCTACAGAGAAGAGCTCTGCCGAATATGGAGGGTATCCAGTCGCAAGAAGACCTTTTTTTGTTGTTGCAACGAACATGGGCGGCCATTCCACAGCGTGATTTGGATGAACTCATTTTGAAACACGGATTATTAATTGTTTAAGTTACCTAATAAAATTTTAAAGAAAACTGTTATTTCAGTCTTTTTTTCGAACTTTAATGTTAGTGGTTCAAATGTCAAAAATCCTTTTATTAGGAAAATGGCAAATTTCTTTATTAATGCAAAGGTGACTTGGTTTATCGTTACTGTGACAAACGAAAACACTTTATTTGATGAATCCTTAAATTAAATTTTAATTAATATCAATCAGGAGAAAAGTTATTGCAAAGATATATGTTGATCCCTAGACACATATGTTGATCCCTAGACACTTTTGATGTGTGTATTACATTCGGCGCTGGCTAGCCAGTTCCTTTGCTTGAACTTGGCTTGACACGCTACCGCGTGTCTAGATTATTCTTAACAGCATGTTCATAATTAAATTCCGCGACACAGGATTTATACCTAGTGCGGGAATTGTCTATTTAAAAAAGAAAAGAAAAGTACAGCAGTGCCATCTCTTTCGCGAAGCCATTCAGGTCTGAGATGAGAGAAACTACGGCTTCACAGAAGCAATTTCACTGATTTTCACCTGAATGAATAGGGCTACAATTGATAATGTAATATGTAATTAGGTTTACCGGAATTAACTCGTTCACGATAGGTATCAGACACGCACAACTGCACCAGTCAGCCTGTGACCACGGCGAACGCATTTATTTTTTATGGAATAGGCGGGCAAACGAGCAGACGTATCGCCCGAGGGCAAGCGACTGCCGCCGCCCATGGACGCCTGCAACACTAGAAGCGTCACAAGTGCGCCGCCGGCCTTTTGGGGATGGGGGGGAGGTAGGGGTAGGGGATTTGGGTATGGGCCTCCGGTATCCTTACTCACTCGGCGAAACACAGCACAAGCACTATTTCACACCGGTTTTCTGTGAGGACGTGGTATCACTCCGGTCGAGCCGGCCTATTCATGCCGAAGCGTGGCTCTCCCAATTCCTGTAAACATAATATTTTTATTAAATTCGGTATTAGAACCAGCTGCTGCCAGTCAACTTCGGTCGGAGTGATATCAGACCTCACAGAAAACGGTCTTAGGCATTATTTTATTAATTTAGTTTAAACTATAACCTGACCGCACAAAACTTTTGATGAAATTTAAATAGTCCATGGCACTCAGATCATTATTACGAATCTTTTGGCACCTTGTTTATTAAAATTCAGTAGTTTAGACGCTACGGTTCAACATATATAGACTGCCAAAACTATACCCGTTCTTTTGAGTTTCGCCGTAGTCGGGTAAAAAGAACACAAGTGCTTTGCCGCCTTTCGGAGAGCGGCAAAGCACTTGAGGCTTCTTAAGTTGGTGTCTATGTTTCAGGTATATAATTTATAATGGTCTACTTTGCCACGTTGTCTGGACATATTCGTATAAGGTTGATTACAAGTCTTCCTTATTCTTGCAGTGCCATTATCCTACTTAAGACTGTAGTCCTTGAGCGTGGGAATTTGTGATTGAACACTAGAGATGTGCCGACTAGTCGACGACTAGTCGGTATAGCCGACTATTCGGCAACAATCGTAGTCGACGATTAGTCGGCGAATAGTCGGCAAAAAGCGCCGACTATTCGGCTTATTACTTTGTATGTATTTCTCAATAATATGTTTGTCAATTTTTATTTTATAATCAGTTTTAGACATTTTGAAATGTAAAACAAAGCAATCTTTCTTTTGGTAACCAGTTTCTAAAATTACTTACTGATAAAAAACATATCTGACATTTATTAAACAAAATGTTTGCTTGTAGTGTTTGCACTTTTTTTCCTTTCCACCACGAGAAATAATCATTGACATTGATTTCACATAACTGCATTAGGGTCCAATGCGACGGCGTGGCCTCTGATTTTCTAGAGGTAAACGCTGGCGTACCTCAGGGCTCCGTCCTGTCGCCCACACTGTTTCTTCTGCATATCAATGACATGGTAGCCCATGGCAACATGATAATTGTTAGGCAGACAACAGCACAGTCCATGGGCGATATTTTGGACAACTTGACGTCAAGCTGGCAGACGTTGAGGAAAAACGACAGGAGCTTGTCGCTGAGCTCAACCATGTCCTGGGCGGCATTTCTCAATGGGGCTGCCGGAATCCGGTCGAGTTCAATGCCTAGACTAACAGGTGCTCACGTTATCTGCCAAAAAGTCTCCATTCCTTCCCCTTTCACTTATCAGAACACTCAAATGCAATTACAAGGTAAGCTCGATATCTTTGGCATGGATTTCTGCCGAGATCTCAACCCGCACGAATACGTGTGAATACACTCTCAGTGTCACCAAGGCAGCCTCGCGGAAGCTAGGTGATTTAAACAAAGTAAGACAGTTCTTCTCGCCCGAGCATCCGTGTCTTCTTTACAAGACCCAGGTTCACTCGTGTGTGTCGGAGCCGTTCTGCCGAGCTTCGGAGCTTGGATAGGGAGGACCGACTGTGTCACCTACCGATTCACTCAGGTACTCACCGGGCACGGTTGCTTCGGAGAGTATCTGAACAGAATCGGAAGTGAGGCTACGGCACAATGCCATCACCGCGGGTCCGACCGGGAGCGGTCTGTCCAGCACACGCTGGAGGACTGCCCTGCGTGGGAGTGCGAGTGTCGAGTCCTGGTCGGACAGATCGGACGAAACCTGTCACCACCAGCATTGATTGCGGCAATGCTGGCGAGTAGTGAGGGATGGGAGGCCGCGGTCTCCTTCTGTGAAGACATTATGCTTCAGAAGGATTCCCCAGAGCGGCATCGGGAAAGGGCCGACCCCGCTCGCAGGAGGCGATGAAGGGGACGCGGTAGAGGCTGCTAGCTCCCCAATCGTCGCTAAAGGGTCGTTGTGGCCATATCTAGGGGAGATGTGGCCGCTACAAACGGCCCGAGACCGGTGACGCCCCGGTGTTCCGACTTTTACTGTGTAGAGTGGTAGGAGGCGCAACAGCGATCACCCCGGGGGTGACTATAGTTACCCCGGGATGTACCTCAGTCATGAGATACGGCAGGAGGGTTTCCACACGCCCTTCGCGTGTCCCCCCCACGGAGGGTATGGTGCCCAATGCATACCCCGCGTAAAAAAAAAAGAAAAAAAAAGGTTCACTCGTGTGTGGAGTACTGTTCTCATCTTTGCGATGGTATCGCACAGTATCTGTTTGACGCTCTCGACGGTTACAGCGGCGAGCAATCCGCATTGTCGACAGTCCCTAAGCCACCGAGTCCCTTGAGCTGAGGCTCTGCAGTTGCGAAGAGATATAGCCCCCATGGTAGTCCTCTATCGCCTTTATCATGGTGAGTGTTCTGAAAGCTCTTCCAACTAGTCCTCTCCTCTCCCTTCCTCTACAGGACAACACGTGCCGGCCTCGGAAGTCACCGCTTCAAAGTGGTAGACATACGTTCCCGCACTCAACACTTCAGTTCTTCCTTCCTGTGCCGAGTGGTCAAAACCTGGAGCTCACTACCAGCGCACGTGTTTCCTTCCCACTGTGATCCCGGGTCCTTTCAATGGGACGTGAAAAAGCATCTCACTAGACCGCCATAGTGTGGGTCGCCATGCTGCATTGTCCTTATTACCTACCTACTACCTACATTGAGGATGGTGACCACCACTCTTCGATTCTGCTCATGATTTCATTCAGGCAGGGCAGAGTCATTTTGGCAGCAAATACATTTAAAAAAATCGAGAGCATCACTAAGGCGGCCTCACGGAAACTTGGTGTACTGAATAGGGTGAGACGGTTTTTTGCGCCTGAGCATCTGTGTCTTCTTTATAAGACCCAGGTTCGCTCGTTCGTGGAGGACTGTTCTCATCTTTGTGATGGATCCACGCAGAATTTGCTTGATGCTCTTGATCGATTGCAGCGGCCCTTGCGGCGAGTCCCTTGAGCCTTTGCACTAACGGAGAGATGTCGCCTCTGTAACAGTCCTCTAGCGTTTTTACCATGGAGAGTGTTCTGAAGAGCTCTTCCAACTGATCCCACTTTCTCCCATCTTCTACAGGACAACACGTACTGGCATTGAAAGTCACCGCTTCAGGGTCGTAGAAATACGCTCTGGAACTAAACGGTTCCGTTCTGCCTTCTTGTGCCGAGCAGTGTTTAACTGCTTGGCACTACCAGCGCACGCGTTTCCCTTCCACTATGATCCTGGGTCCTTTAGGCGGCGTGTGAAAATGCATCTCACTAGGCCGTCATAGTGTAGGACGCTATACTGCAATTTCTGCGTTCGCAGTGAGTATGGTGTTGAATTGTTGGATTCTACTCATGCTTCATCAGGCTCAGCAGAATCACTTTCAGGCTATCAAATAAAAAAATTAAAAAAACATTGTCCACTTGTTTAAAAAACATCGCCACAAGTGATTTTCTTTTTCATTTAACTCTTCACTTCAATCAACAATAATAATAATATCTTTACACAAATATATTTTTTACACTAAAACACCGCTCCGAGTCCGACCCTTACAGAAGCAAAAATTAAGAAACAAGGTTCGCAGGCGGCGTTTGCGACTGAGGCGCGAATCAGCTGTAAACGAAGAATTATGGAAATGTCCATAACCATGATCGGTTTGGCCGATTAGTCGGCCGACTAGTCGGCCTTTTCAGGGCCGACTAATCGGCTAGTCGGCTAGTCGGCAAAAGTAATGATCGGCCCATCTCTATTGAACACCCACATTCATATTTTACATGCACACAAACGCATCGGGCACTGTTACATACTAAACCTGGTAATAAATATATTTACTTTCGGTTTTTTCTTCTAGTTACATATTCATTAACTGTTCGCCTTTGAAGAATGTTTAGAATGTCCTACAAAGCACGCAATGTATCTTAGTCATATCGGAAAGCCCGCGGGCTTTAAGTAACTCGTCAACGGCCGAGAATGGGGTTCAAGTGTACCTATTCATTTTTAATTCATTTCATCGACAAATAATATATTTTTACACAGTATAAAATTAAGTCGCTCGCGCTATCTGTCAGCTTAGATCTTTTACAGTAATCAACGGATTTTAATGCTATGTTATGAAATAAAATTTGTATGATATATGTTATATTAATGGAACATAATGTTTCTTAAAAATATAATTTTTGATCGCTTTTATTGCTCATATTGACTAAATTTTACTACATAGATCTTACTTACTTACGTACTTTTTTCACTTTTTGACAAAAAACGACGATGAAAAAGTATGAAACAAGTTTTGAAAAGCCGTAGTCACGTGTTTTTAAGAGTTATGGTACGTTTCTATTTTAAGTTTTTACTTTTTTTTATTTAAAATGTTTTGGTGTAGCGATAATAATAATTTATATGCAAAGTATATTTTAAATACCTAACATAGAAATATAAAAAAAATTGAATAAATACGAACAAAGTCACCAGCAAATGCTAATAATACCTATATATATATATTTGAAATGTACAAGTAACACCCTTTCCGATGATACCAAACACGGCATATTTATGTCAAATTTATTTTTAATACAGTACTTTATGTCGGCTAGAGGGCGCCACATTAAATTGAGTGACGCGTCATATAGCCTATAAGCAGCGGACGATCAAGACACTTCTAACGATACCTCATTTATCCAGTTCTAATTAGTAGTTAAGGAGCTATGAGGGAACAGATGAATATACATACATAGCCTGTCAAAATCATAACCCTCCTTTGGCTTTGCCGTAGTCGGGTAAAAAAATAAAAATACACAGTTAATTTATAAACTCCTTCTTTTTTTAAGACGGTTAAAAAACAAACTATTTGTCTTAAAATTAATATTAAGAGTGTAAAACTTTGAAATGGAAACTTCCTTAAATATATAATACTAGCTTTTACACGGGGCTTCGCCCACACAGATTTTCATCCCCTGATTTACCCCCTTAGGGGTGGAATTTCAAAAATTCCTTTCTTAGTGCTCACTTACGTTATATAAAGAACCTACATGCAAAATTTCAGGATTCTAACTTCAGCGGTTTGGCTGTGCGTTGATCTCTGATTATGTCAGTCAGTCAGTCAATCACCTTCCTCTTTTATTTATATAGATTACAGATATCAGATAATTTAAGGGATAGGGCATCTATTGTTTTACAAGTCACCAATTGATTAAATTCGAACTTAAGGGATGAATAATAATGGAAATGACGTAAAGTGTAGATGGGACCCTTTTTTACAATTTTTGTCTGTCTGTCTGTTTGTTTGTGCCGGCTAATCTCTGGAACGGCTGGAGCGATTTTGACGGGATTTTTACTGATAGGTAGCTGATGATATAAGGAGTAACCGCGGTTGGTGTAGTATCGCGGGTAAGACCGTGGGGCTCAGCTAGTTTTTTTTTCAAAAAAGACTACTTCCGTATATATCCAATAAATCCTGTGTAAACACCCAGACTCAGAACAACAATTCGTGGATCACACAGTGTTGTCCCATGTGGGATTTGAACCCACAACACCTGATACAGTAGGAAGCGGCGAGGCAACCGCTTAAACCACTAGACCAACCATGCAGTAAAAATAAAACTGTAATTTTAAGGTCTTTCATTATTCCAGTAGTAGTTATTCAATTCTAACAGAAATCATTAAAAAAATTTTTTTTACTTTTTTAAAAACAATTTCTCAAAGTATCTCGGTCTGTCAAAGTGTATTCAAAGTACTCGTCAAGACAAATCAAACGACTCCAAACTCGATAGGTTCCGTCGTTACAAAGTTCCTATGACCACCTTCCAGCTTCAACATCAGATCAGCTCCATGTCATCATAATATAGCATTGTCACGCTATATACATATGCCTACAAAAATTCAACACAATCGGTTGAAGATATCTGCAAAATTGAGTTGCAAGATTCCGTCTTAACAAATATAGTTAGATATATACATACATAGCAAGTTAAAGAAAACATAAAAATAAGTTCTGTGTTAATAAAAAATACTAATATTTTTCTTAGAAATTATTCTTTAAAAAAAATTAAATTAAATTCAAGAATACAAATTAACAGTTACAATTCGACACTCACTGGCAACCCACCCTAAAACTTGTCATTTACGTATTATGGAGCTCAGTGCGAACTACAAACGGACGTGGTATCACCTTGAATATTCGGCGGGCACTGAATTTTTTGAGCGCGATAAAACTTATTTATTGCAATTTACGGGAGACGATATCTACGTACTAAAATGTATGGAACTTTTGACGCTAAAAATGAATGATGTTTAGCCTTAGATTTAGGCTTTTTGGTGAGAATTAATAAAAAACTAAAACGGTAAATCTTTTCTCCATACTTTTTTCTCGCGAAATAAGAAAAAAACATTTAAAATAGAGCACGAAATAGGACAGATTGTGCTAATTAAAAAGGTCGATTTCGATGATTTTGATCTTTGTTAAGGTTTTTTTTCACAAAAATAAAGAATTATTTTATAAATGTCACTTGGTAGATTGGTAGACTGATTTATTAAACTACTGAGATTTTTTTTTTTGTGTCAAATATGAATTGAGTTGTTTGTGTTTTGCAAAACTGCAAGTGCCTTTTCGCGCGTTTTTAGGGACGCGCCCCTTAATCCATCATCATACGGACGATATATTTCATGGGATATCTTAATATACACCTATCACCAAACAAATAGGTGTATATCTCAAGGACGGCCAAATTAAATGGATATCAACACAACTTAATATGATAAACAACATTGATTAGGTAAACATTAAAAGCAGAATTACCTAGTACAGGTGCTTTAATCCCCTTTAAAGGTAATCAATCAAGAACGGTTATTACCAAAGCTATTAAGCCTGCTTATTTTTCTTTTAAATACCTACCGATTGCAAATAAGGCTCACGGAGACTGATATAGCAATGTTTGTTGATTGTCTTTAATAAGAAGGAGGTTCTGAAGTCGACTGAATACTTTTGTGTGTGTTTCAAATAATCTTAGTTCTTTGTGAAACGATTGCATTTTTTTTTTTAATTATGTAATAATGATACTACGATGTTACACTACCTGGGCGTAAATAGCAAGTTGGTCGCCCCACGGGTCCACTCGCAAAGGCTCGCTAGCTACGACCCTCCCTCGACTGACAGAAGAAGTAGTTCCGTCCGGGACCATCCCAGCGACCCGCCTGTTGCCACTGGCGGACCTGGAGAAGTCATCCTGAGATCCCAGATGGTGTGCAAAAAAAACTACGAGACGTCTTATAGAAAAACGATGTTAAGCTTATGTTTCGTTGCTTTTGCTATAACAGTTATATTCAAGGTTTTTATACAAAATTAAAGATTTTTTTAGCTCTACCTACTATTTGAATAGTATTAGTATCGCTTTTATAACTATTAAGAAACCTTTACAGCTTACATATAAACATCACTTGTCGTAAGTAATGTGCATATTTATTAAAGGTTTATTCAGGTGTGGGACGCTTGATACTATCACACAGTTCATTGGACTCGTAGAGAAAGGGTTTTCGATGCGTCTGAACCTCGTCGAGACATCCCCGAAAGACACGTGATTGAAACCGTTTATTTTAACAAAAACAGGTTTATTATTATAACAACCTCCATGCCAGCAGTATTATTTAATCAGGTTTGATCTCTGGCGACACTCCGACGTGCAGTGATAATATATATTGGCACCCTTACAGACAACCATTAGAACCATAATTGATTGCAATAAATTAATCAGTGAAGTTTGTGTCATCATCATTAACAGTCACTGCTGGACATAAGCCTTTCCTTAGAAAGAAGGTATTGGCCAACTATAAATCACTGGCCAGACGTGTTGGTTATTTTACCACTATTAGGTATATTCGGTTCTAATTTTTTCGGACATCTAACACAACGCCATCACTAAGCAGAGCTTGTATTATGGGTTCTAGACAACTGATACAAATACACATATACTTTTTTATAAATTACTTTTATATTTTACATAGAAAACATCCAAATTCCGAAACAAATATTTTATTCAAAAATTTGGTCCGATCCGAGAATCGAACCCGAGACCTCAAGAACAGCAGTCGCATACACTACCACCGAGGCAGTCTTAATTATTACAAGGGAAACTAAGGTTTAATGATTTTTTACAGCTTCCTCACTAGCAATATTCTTGTGTCGCGTGGGACAAAGATGCGTGTGTGGAGGGACGGGTGTGATATCCCTCCAACACAAAGGGAGGATCCTCCGACCAGGCGAGGTGATCATGCCTGGTGGGCCATAATCAGCGTGTCAAGTTGTGTATGTTCTTCTGGTGAATATTTAGGTCGGTAGGGCTTTCTTCAATGAATTCCTTTATTTTAATGTAATTATATAAATGCGTATATTTAAGGTAAGTAGTACAGACAAAATTTATATGGTAAGTGTTGTCGTTACAAGTGTGATCTATATAATCAAGTGATCGTTGACATTTCAAAAAGTAACGAACCAAATACAAATCAAATAGCGGTACTTCCTTTTGAATCTTCAATCCCCTCAGTTCCTCCCCAAGGTCCTAGATGGCGTTAGACGTTCTTAACATGCCCCCGGCCTTGGAAGCACCTGGTTCCAAAGGGGTCGATGAGTCGCAGGTGTGTTCTTCGTCAGGACTCAGCAGTGGACAGATTCTTGCGAATGATCTACGGATTACGCCCGCCGCTGTTTTGATGTTGGCGACGCGTGAGATTCCATCCTTTCCAGTGAAAGTCTCCAGCACCCGTCCCAGCCGCCACTTCAAGGGAGGCAGATTGTCCTCCTTAATCAGAACAAGAGCATTAGAGGCGATGTTGTCCTGGTTGGTTTGCCACTTCGTTCTCTTCTGAAGTTCAGTAATGTACTCCTTGGACCACCTCTTCCAAAAATGCTGTCGCATCTGCTCCACACGATCATTGCGAGGAAGGCGTTGTGCAGCTGTCGCCGTGAGGTCTTGGCTGGCTGGTGCAGTGAGCGGTCGGCCTATCAGGAAATGAGCGGGGCAGAGAGGAAGGAAATCATTAGGGTCTGTAGACATAGGTGTCATTGGTCGGGAGTTGAGGACAGCTTCAATTTGTGCTAACATCGTACTCAACTCCTCGTAAGTAAGGTGTGCATTGCCTACAACACGATGCAAGTGAAATTTGCAAGACTTAACTCCCGCCTCCCACAAACCACCAAAGTGAGGCGAGTAAGGCGGAATAAATGAAAACTTTATTGAATTATTAGCTGTAAACTCCTTAATTTCTGATTCATTTTCAACTAAAAAATTAGAAAATTCCTTTAAAGCACCTACGAATGTTTTCCCATTATCAGAATAAATTTGTAAGGGTTTACCACGTCTAGAGATGAATCTCTTCAAGGCCAATAAATATGCTTGTGTAGTTAAACTTGTGACCAACTCTAAATGTACAGCGCGCGTTGTGAAACAGACAAAAAGACAAACATAACATTTATATAACTTTGCCCCTCTTCCGGTACGGTTTAATATAAGCAATGGCCCAGCATAGTCCACGCCACATCGAATGAAAGGATATCCAGGCTCCAGTCGTTCCGGAGGTAAGTTACCCATTTGAATACTTAAAGGTTTAGCTTTCATACGTACGCATTTCACACAGGCGTGCACTATTTGTTTTGCCAAATTACGCCCTCTCAGGGGCCACCAAGTATCCCTAATTGTAGCTAATAACAACTGAGGTCCTGCATGCAATAAAGCTTTATGTTTATATTGAAAGAGAAGTCGTGTAAATATATGCCTAGCACACAACAGCACGGGATGCCTTTTATTATATGGAAGGGACTCAGAACGCGTTAGTCGGCCCCCCACTCGAATCAAACCGTGTTCATCAAAAAATATATTCAAACTTGAAATTTCACGATTAAATTTTAAAGGTTTATCATATTTTAATTTATAATAAATTTCTGAAAAGGACTGTTGTTGTGCAATTTTTGATAAAACTCTAGTCGAATAATCCAATTCATCAACCGAAAGACAACCATTAAGGCGCTGTGACTTTATCCGTGTGCGACAATTTTTAATAAAGCGCATAATGTACGCTGTCACACGCCGCATACGGTTAAAACATGAAAAAAGTTCAAATGGAAAGGAAATTGGATTTATTTGACTAGTTAAAACTGTCTTAACGGATTTTAGTTCAGGTAATTCTTCATAGTTAATGTCAAATTCATTACCATTACGTACCCATTCTATGTCGGGAAGACGTAAAAATGGAGGGCCGTGCCACCACATATCACACGACGTAAGTATATCTAAGTGAACACCGCGCGATAACAAATCAGCCGGGTTTTGTTTACCAGCGACGTGAGACCACGGTTTGTCACCTGTAAGTTCATTTATTTCAACTATGCGATTTTGAACAAATGGTTTTAATAAACTAGGTGACATCTTGACCCAACCTAACACTATAGTCGAGTCTGACCAGAAATACACCTTGTCGAGCTTTAATCTTAATGAATTAATAATTTTTGCATATAATCTTGCAGCCAATACAGCGCCGCATAGTTCTAAGCGCGGTATGCTAACCGGTTTCACGGGAGCGACTTTACTCTTCGCACACAACAAATTTACTGTTATCAGTATATCTGTATAACTACGCAGATACGCACAAGCGCCGTAGGCACCTTGTGAGGCGTCACAAAAAATGTGTAATTCGCGTGTCTGCGTATCCTCACCTATAACGTAACGTGGAATGCGTAAAATATGTAAATAGTTTAATTTTTCAATAAATAAATTCCAATCTGATAAGATTGATTTAGGAACAGGATCATCCCAACCTATTTTAGATAACCATAATTTTTGTAGAATGATTTTAGCGATAATAATAGTTGGGGTAAGCAGACCTAACGGATCGTATATTTGTGCAATAATTGAAAGAATATTACGTTTAGTTACATTAATTCGACTATGATTATATCTAGAACTAAAATGTAATTCATCTGACATGTAAAACCACCCTAATCCTAGGGTTTTAGTGTGGCAGTTATCATCTAACGACAATTCCTTTGATGGATGTAGCGAGTTTGTTTGTGAAGTCGGAAAATTGAATAACCATTTCCTCAAAGGAAAGCAACCAAATCTTAATACATTCGACACTTTGCTGCATATATCCATCAAAGTCTGTTTGTCATCATGGCCTGTAATAAGGTCATCAACAAAAAAATCATCACTAATAACCTGAGCGATGACGTCATCATTACATTCTAATGCAAGTTGCTTTAAACATCGATTACTCAAATAAGGCGCGGATGCCGTCCCATACGTCACTGTATTAAGTTGGTACATACCGAGGGGTTCAGATGGGTTCTCCCTCCAAATAATAATAAATCTTTATTGACATAAATACAAATTACAATAATTTGAAGTCCCTGTCTCCCGTGCTAGGTATTACACCTGTATTACAGGAGCCAGTGCCCTCTCCTTTTTATATGACCATTACACTTATTATGCAATAAAGGTATCACTATCTACATTAAGGTACATTGTTTAAGATTACAAATAAAACTCAACTTCTAATTATAAAAAATAAGAGTACAATATTACATTTTTGTTGTATTGTTGAAGTCCTCTGGGTGTGTGGAATGAAAGAGTGAGTGAGTGAGTGTCAGAGGGTGTGTAGAAGATTCTCTTTTAATGAGTTGTCATGAGAGAGTATAAAGGATGTGAAATGATGTGATTTTTAAGTGCTTCATTTATTCCTGAATAATCAGCAAACATTCAGCAGCATCATACGTAAGTTTGCCGAGCCACTGGCATACTGACTTTTTAACATTTAATTTGTTTAAGGAGTAAATATCAATAACCTTGTTTAACTTATTATATAGGTAAGGGCCCAGAAATGGGTAAAATCTGCGAACAAAAGATGTCTTTGGGTGAATTATGCGATCACATACTGTATAGTTTCTCCGTTTGGAGGTCAAGCTCGTGGTATATTTTATGGTAGCGTGTTGCCTCAATATAATATTTAGCAGGAAAAGTTGGCGTACGGTAAGGACCCCACAGTATTCATAGAGTTTAGCTGTTGGGAATCTATAGGGTTTAAAAGTTGCCACTTTCAGTACAGTTCTTTGGGAGACCTCGAGTTTCATGAAATTTGATTTATTTGCGCCACCCCATGATATAATGCAGTAGCTGATGAGTGATTGCACGAGAGCGCAATAAACTTGTTTCAGAATTAGGGGTGTAGCTACTTGTCTCAAGGTTTTAAACACGTAAATAAGTTTACGTATTCTTGTACTGAGTGCTGTAATGTGCGGTTTAAAATTAAGATTTTCATCTATTATGATGCCTAAGTATTTTACAGATTGGGTTCTTTGTAATGGAGTACATGCGCACCCAGTAGTTGGCGGAGCAATAAGTAGGCAGTCATGAGCGATCAATTCTAAACAAGTACTTAATGACCCACGAATGGTGAAGGCAACGTATTTAGTTTTATCGACGTTCAAGGTCAATACGTTATGTCTTAGCCACACTTTAACTCTATTGAAGCCACTCTGGGCTGTCTTATACGTCTCAGTCCAGGTCTTAGAAGTAAAAATGAGGGCAGTATCATCTGCATATGAGATAACTTTTCCCGGAAATGAAGGCAGATTTAGGAGATCATTAATATAGACGAGAAAAAGAGTCGGTCCGAGAATACTACCCTGCGGTATGCCGTGTGTTACTAAAAGTTCTCTACTAGTATGCGAACTAACCGTTACACACTGCGTCCTGTCACTTAGGTAATCTCTCAGAAGCCCAAGTTGATTTCCCCTAATACCTACTCTCTCTAACTTATCCAACAGGATTGGGATAGACACCGTATCAAATGCTTTAGCTAGATCTAAAAATATCGCGACGCATTTGTTGCCTTTATCAAGATTAGTGCTTAGTAAGTCTGTAAGTTCATTAACTGCGTCGTCCGTAGATTTGCCACGACGGAAACCAAACTGCTGATTAGACAAAATGTTTTGACTCTCTAGAAAGTTTATTAGTCTTGTATTAATTATTTTTTCTAATATTTTTGAGATTGACGGTAATATTGATATTGGTCTGTAGTTTTCAATACGGTCTCTATCACCACCCTTATAAATTGGACGTATTTGAGACTTTTTAAGATCCCTGGGAAAAACACCCTCCCGAAAACACACATTGAAAACATAAGTCAAATGTGGAACAAGAATGTCTTTATGGTCTTTGAGGAGTCTATTTGATATACCATCACATCCCACGGCACAGTCACTTCTCATTATAGATACAATAGCATGAACCTCCTCCTCGTCGGTTTCAGCTAGTACAAGACTACTACAATTCTGTTCCACACCTGCCACGCAACCATATTTTGAAGTTGTAGTTTGCTCCTTAATTATTTTATCGGCTAGATTCTTACCAACGTCACGAAAATAGTCATTGACACGGTCAACAGACGATTGAGGCGTACCTGATATATTAAGTAACTCTTTAGGAAGGTGAGTTTCCTTTGATGTATTGGTAATTGATTTTATTGTATTCCAGAGTTTTCTACTATCTTTACCTGCTTTTTGGATCAGATCCTTCTCATAGTTGCGTTTAACTTTTTTCAGGATTGAACTACAGAAATTTCTATAGCGGTTATACGTAGTTTTTAGTCCTATATTGTCCGGATTAGATTTTGATTGTCCATGAAGCCTATCCCTGTGGCGCATGCAACGTAACAGGCCTTGAGTGATCCATGGTTTTAGTATTCTTTTACGACGAGGAAATAGTTATTAATGCGACTCATATGACCTAAATTTAAATACTCTCTCATAAAATCTATATACATTTGCCTATAGGACGGTGCGCAACGAAGCAGTTTACTCTCAAGCGCATAAAACCTGTTCTCGGCTATCTTAAACGTATTGTGAAGCGCATCAGCTGATTTACACAACGGAATACGTACAGAAAAACGGCCTTTATTGTCGCGCAAAGTAGTATGTTTAAATAAATTTTCGCATGCACGTTCACTTTTAGTGAGATGTTTATAATTTGAACTTATCTCTTCTAGTTCCCAAAAACGTTTGATTTCTTTATCTAATTGTAAAGTATGAGTAAAGTTACATTGAATTTGTTTTACTTGCGAAGCCCTTCTCTGCACCGATCCCGATATTATCCAACCTAATTGTGTGTTTTGTAAGTAAGGGCCGTTAGGTAAGCGAATTAAACCCTCATTTAGCAATTCCCAGAACTTATCTGCGCCTATTAATAAGTGTATTTCGTTAGGTAAATAAAATTCTGGGTCTGCGAGTTTTATATTGTCGGGTATTTCTATTTTGTGATTAACACCCAATGAAGGTAACTGCGATGTAATGCGTGATAAAACAAGACAGTTAAAGCGTGTGTTGTACGAGCTTGTTTTAGAACGCAGTTGGATGTCGCATGATTGTGTGGATTGAGAAATAGAATTACCTACTCCTATGACCTGAACAGTGGACTGTACTAATGATATATTAAGTGTTTTGCACAGTGTTTCGGATATGAAACAGTGCTGACTTCCATTATCTAGAAGCGCTCGTGTTTCGTGATATTTATTATTTTTATCTGCGATCTCCACTAATGCAGTCGATAATAATACCGGATTGAATGAATAATGCGTGTTGATACTATTATCTTTGTAAAGCGTGTGAGATTTGTGAGATGCAGTTTGAGCTATGTGTGTGGGTATGATGTCTGTACTACATTCTGATTGTTGTGAATTTTGTGATGAATTTGTGCTATATGATAATGTACTATTGTGATCGTTATGAATTAGTGTATTATGTTTCTTGTTGCAACGCTTGCATGGTCCGAACCAACATTCGTCTACAGTATGACCGTTGCGTAAACAGTTGCAACAGAGCTTCTTCTCGTTAATATGTTTTAGTTTGTCCTTGAGAGATAAGCTAAGGAAACGATCACATGAATAAATAGGATGATTTGAATTGCACATATTGCATTTGTAACGCTGAGAGTTAGACGATCTACTACTTGTGTTTGTTTTTTGTTGAGTGGTGCTAAAATGACTGTGTGATTTTTTTATGTTTGTGTTTACTGAACCATCTGATTGCTTGTTTTGAGGTTTAACGGTTTCGAGGAAATCGGCTCTGTCCCTCAAGAATGACAATAAATCAGTGAGCACTATCTTTCTATCCGAGGATGCATTCGTGACTGAACCCTTGTGGAGTTCCCATTCTCGCTCGGTAGAAGAATCTAGTTTTGTAGCTACGATGTATATTATTAATGTATCCCATGAGTCGGTGGGTTCGCCCAAAGTTTTCAGTGCACGAATGTTCCTTAAAACAGTGTCGATCAGTTTACGAATTTGTGACGATGTTTCTTTACTCATAGATTGAATGGTGAATAATGCTTTTACGTGATTGTGAACTAATAGACGGTTATTATTGTATCTATTTTGTAAAAGGTCCCAAGCTGTTAGATAATTCTTAGAAGAAAATTCTAAGGCTTTTATAACGTGAAGTGCATTACCTGTTAGAACTGAACGTAAATAATGAAACTTTTGAACATTATCGAGACTATTACTATTGTGGATGAGAGATAAATATGTGTCGCGGAACTCGAGCCATTGGTCATAAGTACCGTCGAAATTTGGTAAAGAGATTGTAGGTAGTTTAATCGTGTTAGGAGTACAATTTTGAACACTTTTCGATGAAGCTTCTACTTTTAAAATACATTTACATTTGGCCACGATAGCATAGTACTGGTTCTCGAAAGATTCCCTGTCTTCTAATTCTTTGTCTACTTGAGTACCTTCGACCATCAAATCTAAATCGTCTTGGATTTTAGAAAACTGATCGAATAACACTAAGCACCTCTGAAAACGTTCTTGTAACTCAGCCTTTTGAGTTTCGCTAATTTGTGAAATATCTAACGAGTTAACATATTTAGAAAATAACGTAAATTTGCCCTTAACAACACCCCGCTTTTTAACGAATTCCCGTATAATATCGTCGCTACTTTCAAGATCTACTATTGATTGCCTTTTTTTCGTCATATTGGTGGTTGTGAGTGGTGAAAATCAAGGTACTTACAGTTCTGATGAATTTGAATCTGCACAAGATAACGGCAAGGTAGACTAACACCAGTAGATGGAACCGGTAGAACAAACTGGAATGTATACAGGGTAACGATGTTAGCACACACTGAACACAGAGGATTTGGGAAGGAAAATTGAAAGGCCTGACCTGCTGCTGGTTGTTGGCGTTGCTGCTCACGATGATTCGGCTCGAGGGTCCAAAATATGTCAAGTTGTGTATGTTCTTCTAGTGAATATTTAGGTCGGTAGGGCTTTCTTCAATGAATTCCTTTATTTTAATGTAATTATATAAATGCGTATATTTAAGGTAAGTAGTACAGACAAAATTTATATGGTAAGTGTTGTCGTTACAAGTGTGATCTATATAATCAAGTGATCGTTGACATTTCAAAAAGTAACGAACCAAATACAAATCAAATAGCGGTACTTCCTTTTGAATCTTCAATCCCCTCAGTTCCTCCCCAAGGTCCTAGATGGCGTTAGACGTCCTTAACACAGCGTATCAATCATATATGATAATCAGCGCGAGAACTCTCATTGCGCGATTCGGGATTGGTAATGTTTTGTACTCCGTGTCGTGACGTCACACCGTAGTTCGGTGTATCTTCGGTCGATGACGCTGTAGCATGTTGCTGTTGCGCTGTATGTGGAGGTCACCCCACTACAACACTCAGCACAGTAACGGCGAGGAGACCGCTTAGACACTTAGAATAATCGATTGTCTTTAAAATAGTATTTTTCTTAACGGCCGATATTTTTACAATAAAATGATTATCCTCCATTATTTAAATATGTAGTACACCTTAGTCTAAAATCTGTTATGTAAATCAAATTCAACCGCCAGAGGGCGCTTCGATGATGTACGCACAACAATTTGTTTTCTCTCTTTTGTTTGACGAGCCTTACTAAAGAACGCTTAATTTATTCCCTTTGAATATTCAAACCGTTAACTCCTCAATATTCGTTTAATTTTCTAATATAGGAATAGGAACTCGCAAGATAATATTTTGCTAAAATCTCAAATAAACGTAACGTCTCTCAGTATTGTGACCATAATTTTACTAAAAGAAATACATTTAAAAATTGTACCTATCTATGGTAATTGTGCCATGGGCGATATCCACCTGAGCCACCAACTGGCCAGGGCTTTAAGATCAATACTAAAACTAATTCAAGGAGTATCAGTACAAATTGCTTACGAAACTGATAACTTAAACAGAGCAAAGCATGAAGTAGAGTTCGATAGAAACCCTTACCAATATTCCAGAAATATTTTCAAAGAGAAGCGCGGACAACTGCTTCTAACGGCCGACCAGATCTACGAACACTATAAAACTACGTACGAGGTGCAAACACATAAGAAGACCTATCATGAACCAAGTGCACAAAACCCAGCAAGCCCTCGTTTTAAATTTGATTGTAACCGCCAACCTTAGAAGACATAGAAATCCAAATTAGGAGGAAAAATTCAAAATCAGCTAAGAAAGATGAAAGGCAAATAACAGTCTGTTGGAAAGATTTAGAAAATGCCTTTGGCTCAGTAC
Source organism: Diaphora mendica (assembly GCA_949125395.1). Classification (NCBI taxonomy): domain Eukaryota; kingdom Metazoa; phylum Arthropoda; class Insecta; order Lepidoptera; family Erebidae; genus Diaphora; species Diaphora mendica. The sequence continues at coordinate 21,018,493 of OX421319.1, read as the reverse complement.
AGCACGAGCTTATGTTATTTGCTTTGAAATGGTATAACTTCCCGCCAACAGTTTGTGAAATAATTGCATCATACTACAGTAAATTAAAATTTGTAATCACAGCAAAAGAGGGACATACGAAACCCCTCGAATACAGAGTAGGGTTGTTCCAAGGTTGCTGCTTATCGCCAGTAGTATTTAATACAGTTATAAATATATTAATAGATAATATCGCAACATGCGAAAAGAGGTGGGGCTATCGGTTTAAGGTCAATGGAAAATATACGGAATCCATCTTAGCGTTCGCAGACGACCTTGCGATCATTACACGTAATCCAAAGCAGTGCCAAGAACTACTGCGTAAGGTAGATGACTTCTGTACCTGGACGGAGGGAATGAGGACAAAACCTAGCAAATGCTATTGCCTTTGTCTGGGCCGGCGAGGCACCAGGTATACCTCATATGACCCCGGGATTACTATTGGTGGGGAAAGTGTTTCAATAATAGCAGAAACCGTGCCCTTTAAATTCCTTGGAAGAAAGATAGACTACAAAGGTCGTACTCCATCTATAAACGTAATAGTCGATGACTTCGTAAAAGACATTGACAAGGTAGACCAACAGCCAATTAGTAACGTAAAAAAAGCTTGGATTTACGACAACTACTTAACATCACGTCTCAACTGGCCGTTTCTAGTATATGATATAAACCAGAACCACATAAGAACACTGGACGCGAAAGTCACTAAGACATTGAAGTTGTGGCTCGGGCTAGCACCATCTGCAGACCCGTCAACGTTGTACAGGGGCTCGAATAATTTTGGAATGAAATTAAAAAAACCTTCGGAACTCTACAATCACCTAAGAGTTACCAAAATGCATGTCTTGTCAAAATCCCAAGACGAAATCGTTAGATCCCTTCCAAAAGACAAAAATTCATCAGAGCTAGAGTCACGGCTCCAATTCCACAAAAAATTCATGGTGGGTACGCAGTCCAGTAGAGTTGGATTGGGAAATACTAGAAGACAGACCGACAAAGAGATAACAAAATCTTTCATACAACAAGATGAAAACGAGACCTACAAGGTGCACGCAATGAACCTAGAAATGCAGAATGAATGGATAACTCTAGGAGAATTTTGTATCCCACCAGCTTTGAAATGGCGCACACTTTTATATGATTGGTCACCCGCCCTGTTAAAATTCTACCTCAACGCCTTTCAATTAACCCTCCCCGATCAAAGCAACCTAGTAAGGTGGGGAAAAGCTACAGAAAAGGCTTGTACGATGTGCAATGCGGCAATAGGTACAGCCAGGCACTTACTGACAGGTTGTAAGGCGCTATTAGACCGGGGTCATTATTCACGTCGCCATGATAGGGTATTACTCATCATACGCGAAGCTATAAGTTTATCACTGGCGAGAGCGAAAAAAGGAACAACAACAAACATAAAAACTAACATCGCGTTTGTAAAGGAAGGCTCAACAAAAAAGATTTCACTCACACAAAAGCCGTACTCAATTATAAATACCGCCAGTGACTGGACATTATTAGTGGACACGTATGAAAATCACTACAGAATACCGGAGGATATCTGTGCCTCGGCGTCCAGACCGGACATATTTCTTTATGCAATGTCAATTAAGCGTGTAGTACTAGTAGAACTCACGGTGCCGTGGGAAACGAACATCCCTAAAGACCACGATTTAAAAAGAAACAAGTACTTTGCCTTAACCAACGAAATAACTAAAAATGGTTATGTCGTTGCGCTGTATGCCGTGGAAGTGGATGCGAGGGGTATACCAGCTAAATCCCTCTATAACCTGCTTAAAGACCTTGGATTGCCAAGAGCTTCAGTAAGCTCTTTTCTTGAACGAATATCCAAAGCGGCATTGCTAGGCTCACTTCAAATATGGTTAGGTAGAGGGGGTAACACGGCGGACAGTGGAGGTGAGCGTTGACGCGTCGTAAGGAGTGCTCCTTAAACCTAAACCTGGGTCGCAATTCCCAGGCACTGTCGAAGTCGCATGTGTTGCCCCCATCTATCACGCGATGGACCCGGCACCCGCACGGTGAATCCATGGAACGCTAAGAAATAGGTCTTTTCTCTATCTCCGAAATTCTCAGTTATTTAAATTGATGTGATAGGAGTAGGTAAGTTTATACTTTCAAAAGACAAGTAGGATTTGAACTAGTATTCTAATTGTAGGAGGCAAATTTTCAAACAGGTCTGATCTGAAAGAGATACAAATGTGTTACGTTCCCTTAAGTGTCCCTCCCCCCTAGATTTGAGGGAGTTTGGTTTCCAATAACCTTACTCACAACAGTTTTTTTGGGAGTGGAGTTACTCCGTTCGAACTGTTCCGTACGTGCATAACTCTACCACGGGCTCCTTTCATGTTACAAAATAAAAATAATGTAGCTATATTCTAGTCGAGTGCCTCAAAGCCTCGGACAGATTACTTCCAAGACAAATACCGTGTATTGATTTAACTACAACTCATAATTTTATTACTGAAAAAAATATCCACAATTTTTCTTCAGCATTGTGGTTACACTAAGGAACGTAGGCACAAAGATCCCTATTATTAATCATTTCATTGCTTTAATGAATGTAAATTATGCAGATTCAAAGTTGGTATCACAATAGAAGCGATCTTTGCTCGCTGCTAAGATAAAGGAAAGGCTTTCGACATTCAACTCGAACATACTCTACGTGCTTTTAGAACCCCAAAAAGCCCTCTTTATTGCATTTAGATATATATACTATGATATAATGAACCTTAGCTGTACATATTTAAGGCCCTTATGTACTAAACGTAAAATTAGTAATTGTAGCAGGAGAAACAAATGTTTTTCTTTCCTTCAATACCTAGTCTTGTTTATAGCTACATTGTGTAGGTACACAAAAAAGCTGTATTTTTTTCAATGTGTTTGATGCATTGAAGATTACGTATCTATATCAATAAATAAAATGAAGTGTCTATTTTTTTATTTCAAATTAACAGCTTTTTAGGTTTTTACTAAATGCATATAAACGTATGTTCACCTACGATACCTACAGCAAAAAAACTATTTTCAATTATTTTTTTACGGCTAATCTCATGAACGTCTCTACCGATTTTGAAGGGACTTACACTAGCAGATAGCTGGTAATTTAAGGAGTAAGTTAAGATACTTTTTTGAGACTAGCATCGCCCTGCGGCGTTACCCCACTCTGTTGTTGTAAAGGTACAACACACAATAAGGTAGTACCGCGGATCTCAGCTAGTATAACATATCTACATATTTTATGTTCGTTTACACTAGAATTGAACAATTTTATAGTGTTCTTAGATAAATAGAAGTGATATAAATATTGGGCGTCTAATCTCTACAAAATAAGCAAATATTAGAAACTCCACAAAGACAAAAATCTAGATGTAATGTCCTAACTACTTCTACGATTGTAATTTCATCCGAATCCGTTCAGTAGTTTTTGCGTGAAAGAGTAACAAACTTCCATCCATTCGACCGCACGGATGGCCTAGTGATTTAGGCGGTCGCCACGCCGCTTGCCAATTCGCCAAGTGTTGTGGGTTCAAATCCTATACGGGACAACACTTTGTGTGATCCACAAATTATTGTTCTGAGTTTGAGTGTTAATTGTGTCCGTTTCATGTATGTATGTAAAGTCCCCCGCGACACATGATGTTTATTCCTAATGCTGGAGCTGTCTTTTAAAAAAAATACAGGCATTTCGACTGTGATTATGTCTTGCTCACATCTTCGTAATGTCTATATAAAAAACCTTGCATGTAGTAACAAACAGAACTGAAAAGATTGAAAACGAATTGCTAACAAAGAGGATTCGACACAGAGCTAAATTAATTTGTAGAAAACCTCGCTTTCTGCGGCAACTTCTTAAATTGCGATCTTATCTACTAAGACGCTCTCCACTGGACGGTGCTGATTTATTCAAAGATATGCGTTTCCGATACAAATTGAACAGTGATAAGATTACGCGTTAGACTCTTTAACCGACTTCCAAAAGGAGGAGGTTCTCGATTTCATCGGTTTTTTTTAAGTACTATAAACATGGTTAAATAAAAAGGGTATTTTACATTCCTTTCTTCGTAGACAACTCCCGCATTAGGAGTATACATCCTGCGTCGCGGGGACTTTACAAACATTTGTGGTTCAACAACAATTTGTGGTTCATAATTATTGTCCCATGTGAGATTTGAATCCACAATAGTCAGGGCTGTAGAAAGCGGCGTGGCGACCGTTTAAACCACTAGGCCAACCGTGCAGTCTAAAGTTTACAGAACAGTACTTTTACAGTAGTATTAAGACTAACTCTATCAACATAGAGATAACCTATGTATCAACAACCCATAACATCCCACTGCTGGGCTGGGTCTCCTCTTAGGAGAGGGTTATGGCCATACATCCCCACGCTGGCCAAGTGCGGGTTGGGGACTGGCAAGACAACGTTGTGGCTACGTAATCTTACCGTTGGATGTTTTTAAGCCGCCCAAAAGCCTCCAACTAAGCTTCACGACTGTTATCCTACGATAACAACCGGGACTGACTGCTTAACGTGACCTCCGAATCATGGAGACGCTCATGGTATAGTGCCACTACCGGTCACACATCCAGGTACTGACCGCGCCGTCGTTGCTTACCCTCGGTGATTGTTTCTAATCACCGAGTGCAACTGACCTATGAGCGCCTCTACACACCTCAACAAAGTCTTAGTCTTATACTAAATGAAACCTCTTTTATTCTATTTTCAAAATTTAAAAATATAAAAAGAACTAGCGACCCGCCCCGGCTTCGCACGGGTAGATTTCAGATGCCCCCGCCGACGCCACGATTCGTGCATTTTAAATCTGTAATATCTTCGAATATATTCATTTAAATTACATACTGTAAAGGGCCATTTCGCTCTATATTAAATTCACAATGTATTTAATTTACTTAATTGTATAAGGATTCATTCTGTATTGCTTAAAATCGCTTCGTAAATAAGCCATTATTTCTCTAAAAAAGAAAGGAATAAAAATTGTTGATGTGGGTTATCCCTAAGAGATAGACATATACCGTCGCGGACTTTTTTGTAGATCTTTTTAAGGTGTACAATACTGTAGTACATTATTTTGATCTATCTCGTAGGGTGCAACCAGCGTTTGCAATGTAAGCGCAAAAAAATGAGTTTATTTGTTACATCACATTAGAAACCTCGAAAATTAACAGTGTTTCCATACTTTATTATGCATTTATTATAGATAAAAACCTTCCTCTTGAATCACTCTATCTGTTAAAGAAACCCGCATCAAAATCCGTTGCGTAGTTTTAAAGATTTAAGCACACAAAGGGACGTAGGGACAGAGAAAGCGACTTTGTTTTATACTATGTAGTGATGATAACAATGCTAAAAACAAAATACGAAGAACTTGCTGTGCTAGCTTCAAAAGTCATGTCACGTTGCCATTTGAGTCGAGATGAAATGTTAAGAGCCGTGGGCATGTTAGAAAATGGTGTTATTCAACGCGTCGTTGCTGAGACCTTACATACCAGTCAAAACTGACGACTGCTGCACGATGCTGCTGCTGATGACTGCACGGTTGGCCTAGTGGTTTAGGCGGTCGCCACGCCGCTTGCCAATTCGCCAAGTGTTGTGGGTTTAAATCCTACACGGGACAACACTTTGTGTGATCCACAAAGTGTTGTTCTGAGTTTGGGTGTTAATTGTGTCCGTTTCATGTATGTCTGTAAAGTCCACCGCGATACAGGATGTTTATTCCTAATGCGGGAGTTGTCTATTTAAAAAGAAAGAAAATAGGAAGAAAAACGTGATATCAAGACTGTGGTCACGTTATCGCAGTACTGGGGATGTGGCTGAACGGCACAGTGGTAGACAACGGGTTACTACGCAAAGACAGGATCGATTTCTCCAAATGAACGCCAAAAGACAACCCAATATCACGGCGTTGCTACTTGTGCAAATGCTCCAGGATGACAATTTGACAATAAACGGTTACCAATTTTCTATAACAATTATAAAAGTTAACTTTTTAATTAAAATCAAAAGAATCACGAATCGCTTTCTTCTTTTATTAAAGTCCCTAAAATAAGCTATTTTTCTTCCATTCACTATCTACGAAAATTCTTCTTAGATTTTTAGATATTTGATGAAATATAAATCCCTAGACTTTGTTGAGGTGTGTATGTATGTATATTATACACTATATAGCTGCGCCTCGCTGTGTTACTGAAATTGGTATAAAAGTACAACAATAACCGCGGGTAACTCCGCGACGTGAAGCTATAGAAAAAGTAGCCTTATAACATCAGCTATCTGCCAAAATCGGTCTAGCTGTAACAGATATTAGCCGGAACAAACAGCTAGACAGAACGACAAAAAATTAAAAAAACGATTTTTTGTTGTATGTACCTTATATACTTTCATATGCATTTAGAAGAAAGCTGTTAATTTGAAATAAAAAAGAGAGACCTTAATTTTATTTATTTGTTTATACACACATATACACATACATAAACGCTAAACCATCAACCGTTACCGCCGCATATATACACGAATACCTAAGACAACTTACCCTCGATCTATCTAAAAGACGTTTAAAGCAATTAATTAGTAAAGTTATTTTAATTCCTAAAGTAATTTAATTGTCGCTAGTATCAATAAAGTGGGGTAACTTCGTCTGGAATAGTTGGCGGGAGTCAATCACGGCGTCGTAAAGCCTCGTAGTTCGCTCCGGTAGTTACTTCCACTACATATAATGACGACACAATTTATGGGGTATATTGTTGTTCCCTAATGTACTTTTAGACGTCTGTGTTGTTGTTAGTTTGCGTTAGTTTGTTTTAGTGTAGTTATTTAGACACTTCGGTGGATTAGATACATTGACTTAACTTAGCAGTTGAACCTCGTGGTTGAGGTACGTATACCACCCAGTATCCAAGGGTACAGCCTAGCTGATAGACTACACAAGCTTATATTATTACCAAATAGTATTTAAAGAAATTATTTTTAAGTAATTAATTAATGTTCTCTTAACCTATTACGGCCACGGCGGCCAGTCTCAACGGAGACCAGCAAACAACGCAGGAGATATTATAGTGCACAAGTGTGTGCGCAAACACAGGTCCACTCTCTGTTCCCTCTCTCTCATGAGCCGATGGGACGGTTAACCGACATAACCGGGGAAAGATCAGGCGCAGAACAAACAGCTTTACGTGCTCTTCGAGGCACGGGGGTTCAGACCCCAACTTCCAAACTCCGAGCTGTTATTAAGTATTTCTATAATCAGAAAAACTCAATAACACTTTGTGGCCCGACCCGGGATTCGAACCCGAGACCTCTTGATCGGCAGTCGCAAACGTCAACCGCTAGACCATCAAGGCAGTCATTTTTTTTAAGTAATGAGGTCTTAGATAGGCGTTTATATAGCAATGTTTTCATATTCTAAGACATTTACACAACGCCATTTTAATGTTCATCTCTTCTCTTTTTTTTTCAACTTTTTATTACCTATTTGTAAGTTTTATTTCATGTAACTAATGTCAACACTAACCCCTAATTTTAATTATCTCGTTGAACCGATATACATAATGTTAACGCACATTAATCACAAAATAATTTAAATTGAATTTCGTCGAAAATTACACATCAAATGGAACGAATTCCTTGATAACATAATCCAAACAACCGCACAAAATCAATCTATTCCCGTAATGTGACAAAATTAGCGTGTAATATTTTCCGTAATTCTTGTTATAAAATCGGTCCAACGCCTGGAGGCGGGGTGATCGGAGGAGGGCCGTCAATACACGTGGTTGCCACGTGACCGCCACACGACAACCGGTCCTCTCACCCTCTTCTTTATTTATTCTACAACTATCCTCTCATTTAAGACTCGTGTCATCCGAACGCAACGCCCCGTGTAAACTCAGTTTAGATTTCATCAAGCACCCTCTACTGGGACATTTACAAAGCAAATATCGTTCGCAGATTGCATTATTATTTAATTGTTTCGAGTGGTTCAGAGAGCAGTGTTTGATCCATTATGCATGGATGGTGCGAACTATCTTTGCGATGTTCTCTTGCATTCGTAGTGAAGGGTGTGTTTCAAAATTGTTGTACCAAGGTGTGTGATTTACGCCCACATGTGTATTGTTGCGTTCACATTCAATAAGTAAATAGTTATTAGCTGTAGAACACTTTAGGTATAGTATCATAAGTCACTTTTATGTAGTAGTTGCATGTAGCTAAACAGCTCAAATCTTCACTTTCTTTAGAACAAAAATTATAATCATAGTAAAATATATTTCAACTCATGAGGAAGAGATTATCTTGAAACGTTCTCTTGAATGCTAATGATGCAGGTTTACAAAGTGTTTAGTTGGAATTTTTCGTGTTTAGTGAATGAAAGAGTGAAATCTCGTCGAATTATAGAATGGGAGGGTTAATATGAAAACAGGTTTGGTACAGTCTCTGATTGTTCTAATAAACACACATATCGGCTCCTGTCTCATATCTACTCAGCACACAACAATATGTAGTACTGACGAGCATTTTTTTTTATATTTGGCCCTGCCAAAATGACTCTACTCTGCCTGATGGAAAGCATAAGCAGAATCCAAGAGTGGTGGTCACCATACTGCGAATGCAGACAATGCAACAATGAAGCATGGTGACCCACACCATGGTGGGCTAGTGATGCTTCTGGATCATTGGGCCTCCAGTCTCGCATTCACCAACGAAACACGACCGTAATACTGCTGTCATTTTACGTTGATTTTCTATGCGAGGATAGTGCCGCCCCGGTCGAGCCGGCCCGTTCGTGCTGAAATCAGAGTGGCTCTACTACTCATGTCCTTTTATAGCCATATGATACCAGCAGTGAGGTGTGAAAAAAAATACCCATTAGACTACTAGTAATCCATTACCTAAGGTCAAAGAAACCAATACAGTGATTGTTTAGAGATTAGACTGTAATGAAAACTTTGAAAAGTAAATTTCTCTCTGAATTTCGGCCAAGCGAACTTTGTTTTTAATGTAACCAACCGCTTGTCATGATCAAAGACCGGGTACGAAAAGCAACGCCGTAACGCCGGCCATACATCAGCCGCTCCATTCTAATGGTAATGTGGGATATAGCTCGCCGATATTGTTGGCCGGTCCCTTCTGCCGTAACAAATGTTTATTTTATACACAACGCCACTAACAATAGTGTGTAAATACCTAAACACCGTAAATGGTGGCGCGATGCGATTTAGATGATAATGCCGCTAGAAATAATAATAGGAGGCGTTTTGTAATTTCGCGTCCCTGTGTGTGGCGCGGTGTGTGCGGTCGCACGCGACTCGTCTTTTGTTTTTTTTTTCTACTTTTGCTTAGTCATGATTTGAGTCATTTGAAGTTCCTTTTTTGAGTTTTCATTTTTTAATAGAAATATCTAGACAAAACAAATTAATACTAACTTTAATATTTTTATTATGTATACCTATATTCGTGGATAAGCCATTCTTTATGGTCTAAGAGCTGTGGGACTAATCGGTTGTCTACTTGTCGGATTAGGTCTAAGAGCTGGTGAAGATCGATTTACACCCATCTGATAACCAGACGAGACATTTTTTTTTATTATATCAATAACGCCTATGATAACTTGCCTATCCCAAAGCTGTCAGTTTTTTCAAAATTAATTTTAATATATCTTTGTTTTCGCAGGCAAACCTACAGGTAAAATAATATTTCTTATTAAATATTTTTTTGTCTGATCCCAATTTCGATTGGTCGTCAACTCGGTGCAATTACCTATATTTATTTACCTGTTCATACCTATTGCCAGGTAGCTAGCATATAGTTATAAACAAGTAAGCAGAACCTATGAGTCAGAGCCTTGTGAAAAGAATACTATCAAAGAAACTCATGGCCACTCTTTTTAAAAGTTAAATATTCAGGTACAATAGTGTTAGTATTACATGAAAGGTGAACAGCATGCAAGCAGGTGAACAGTAGCTACCTGAATTAGATTTTATTGAAATGCTCCAAAAGCTAACGTACCAACAAAAATCACTCAGTGATACCGTTGAAGGTTTGAGAGATGGACACGAAGAATACCCAGACTCAGAATAATAATTTATAGATCACACAAAGTGTTCTCCTATGTGGAATCGAACCTACAACATTCAGCATAACCCTCCTTCGGCTTTGCCGTAGTCGGGTAAAAATAGGAAATAGAGCTGTGATGTGATTGCTTTAACCACTAAGCCATTCGTGTAGTTCGTTCTTTCACTTTTCCTTAGAGCAAAGTTGGTGTAATTTTGACTACCTATATTAAACACTTTGATTCAACAAAATCGATTCTAAAATCTACAGTTCAAAAATATTTACTAACTTTTAAACTTTCGCGTTCCATGATATAAAAATAATTATTTTTACGGAAATTAACGCGATCACTTATTTAAAGGTATTACATACCTCTGATTTGCTTGACGTTTCGACCAGGTTGCACAGGCCGTGGTCACAGGCTGACTGTAAAGTGACTGAAAAAACAATAATTATTATTTTCAAAAATATTTCTTGTTAAAACCGCGTTGCAAGCTATGAGTCTGTTTATCGCCCTTGAAAGGTGTTTAAATTGATGTAGTCTTGAATGTCGTGCTGCGTAGGATATACTTATAAATACGATACAGGCAAATATTGGTATCCCATTAATACTTTCAGCCTTTTCGCAGATAAAAACCACAAATCCATCTCACCAATCCACAACTAGAGCAAAATACATTCACAATGAATATGGTGACCCCCAGTCTTCGATTCTACTCATGCTTCCCATCAGGCAGAGTAGAGTCACTTTGACCTTATTAAAAAAAAAGGTAATCCTTTGACTACTAGATCTCCGTCGCCGTAAACATAACATCGTGTTTATCAATTTGTTTTTAAATTCGAATAATAGGTATATTTAAAAAAAAACTTCTTCGATTTAAAACTTTATCACAATAAGTTTATCAGTTACCTGCCATCAAGAACTGTAGTCAATCACAGGGATTTCCAGGTAGATTAAGTAGGTCGGTGGAATTAAAACTAAATGCGCAACGTTACAAAGAAAATCAAAGGATTAACTATTTATAATCCTTTTAATTTATGACATTAATAATGACAGTAGTTAATATCGGTCTTTTACATTTAAATCAATCAATCACTTACTTAAAACAAGATAAAAATAAATATTTTATAAAATAACTAGCTGTTGCCCGCGGCTTCGCCCGCGTGTATGTCGGTTATCGCTGCAAATAGTAGCTAATGTGTTATTCTGATGTATAAGCTATGTTACTGTAAAGTTTTATCCAAATCCGTTCAGTAGTTTTTGCGTGAAAAAGAAACAAACATCCATCCATCCATACTAACAAACTTTCGCGTTATTAATATAGGTAGGATTTTTATCGATATAAAATCATGATACAAAATGTATTGGTACCTGAATAGTTTTGTTTTCTTTACCTCGCATAGAACTTTTATATATTTTTATAAATCAGTTTAAATAAAATAAAGGGGTTAAGACAATTTTGTGAAAACTAAAAATTTAGTATAGCGCCATCTGTAATGATTTATTTATTTCGTGAACGAAAAATGTAGTATAGCGCCATTTGTATTTTTGATATGGAACTCATTCCTATCTGATGTCCCACGGCACCACCCGATTTTTTTTACAACTAATACACACACGTTTTACTATTAAAAACTTATTTAAGTATTTATATATGTACATAAAATATAAAGTGTTTATATGAGCTTATTTCGACATTTGACATCGACCGGGTCTGGCACTGCTCGACCGCTTCTCTCCAAGCTCTCGGCATTCGGTCCGCCTCCTAGACCCTGTCACTGGATTGACGCTTTTCTTCATCAGCGCCGCATTATGGGCCTTTGCGACAGCACGGCCTCTGATGTTCTGGATGTAAACGCTGGCGTACCTTATTGTTTAGTCTTGTCGCCCACACTATTGCTTCTGCATATCAATGACATGTTAGCTCTTGGCAACATACATTGCTATGCAGACGATAGCACAGTTCATGGGCGATATTTTTGACACCGTTCAGCCAAGCTGGCAGTCGTTGAGGAAAATCGACAGAAGCTTGTCGCTGAGCTCGACCGGGTTTTGAACCGCATTTTACAATGGGGTGATAAGAATCTGGTCGAGTTCAACGCTACAAAAACACAGTTGTGCGCGTTCTCTACCAAAAAGTCTCCATTCCTTTCCCTCCCCACTTTTCAGAGCACTCAACTGCCACTACGGGGTAAGCTCGGTGTCCTGGGCATGGATATTTGCCGGGACCTCGAGTACTGTTCTCATCTTTGTGATGGATCCGCGCAGTATTTGCTTGATGCTTTCGATCGGTTGCAATGGCGAACAGTCCGCTTTACCAACAGTCCCGAAGCCACCGAGTTCCTTGAACCTCTGCAGCTGCGTAGAGATATCGCCTCTATAGCAGTCCACTACCATCTGTATCATTGGAAGTATTCTGAGGAGCTCTTCCAACTGGTCCCCCTTCTCCCTTCCTCTGCAGAATAACATGTTCACTCACAAACCAAACGGTTTGGTTCATCCTTCCTGTGCCGAGCAGCTAAAAACTGAAACTCACTACCAGCGCACGTGTTTCTCTCCCACTATGATCCCGGGGCCTTTAAGTGGGGCGTGAAAAAGCATCTCACTAAGCCGTCATAGTGTGGGACGCAATACTGCATTGTCTGCTTTCCCAGTGAGTATGGTTGCCCCCACTGTTGGATTCTGCTTGAGTTTTCCATCAGGCTGACCATAGTCACTTTGGCAGCTTCAAATAAAAAAAGTACAATTTTAATAACTACGTTTTTTCTTTTGCCATATTTTGGCAAAATATGGAGATTTTGTGGATTTGATATACGTGAGTATGCTGCTCATGAGAAAAAAAAACTGTATCTTTAAGCATCTGTCCTTGGGTTTTGATAATATTGTTATTGGAAAAGCTGTTTTCAGCGGAAACTGCATTCTTTTAAATGTCAAATAAGTTGGAATGATTGGAATACGGGGAATTAAAACATTATCTTTTTTTGCCATTCCATGCGTCATGATTGTAGCTTTTACAATGTTGTACCCCAGTTGTGTAATATTTAGCCATGTACATTGCTTTGGCGCTCAAGATACCTCATATAATAGTACTGGAACATTAACTTGCAGCCTCAACTTATGGGTAGGCACTCCTGATATTTCCAAAGACTTACTAAGTATTCGACAAAATCCCCCTTCACGCCTGACATGATCCGTTCGTTTAATTGATAACTATCTCATAAGTCAGCTGATCAGGATGGATATTATTTACAATTTTATTCATATCTAACCAACAGCTAGCTTATAATGACGATACTTCTGTAGAGAATTTTGAAGTTAAGAAACGCTGTTAATTAATTATATTAATTTGGCTTATTTATTTCTATTAATATAATGAACATACAAATCAGATTGACGAATATATACTTAATATCTTAATATTTAATTTTTATATATATAATATCATTGCTATCATTGTTAAGTCTTCATTGAAAAAGTGAAATATTTTTTATTATTTTGACAGCCTTGTTTATTCGTTGTCAAGACGCCCGACGTAGGTAACGCGCAAGCGTGTGGCGATTGAACTCCCAGAACAACCTTTCATCCCCCTTTTAAACCCCTTACAACCCCTTTTTCGCATTAAAAAGTAGCCTATGTCCTTTCTCAGGCTGTAGACTATCTGTGTACCAAATTTCATTCAAATCGGTGCAGCGGTTTGGCCGTGAAAGCAAGACAGACAGACAGACAGAGTTACTTTCGCATTTATAATAATCAAATTTTTCAAATTGGACCAGTAGTTCCTGAGATTAGTGCGTTCAAACAAACAAACAAACTCTTCAGCTTTATATATCTTCTTCCATATCCATATCAAGTTCCATACTTGTTGACTAGACTAAAAGATGCAGCAGCATCACTAGGCCGCCATAGTGTGGGTCGCCATACTGCATTGTCTGCATTCGCAGTGAGTATGGTGATCATCACTCTTGGATTCTGCTTATGCTTTCCATCAGGCAGAGTAGAGTCATTTTGGCGGGCCAAACATAAAAAAAAAAAAAAAAAAAAAAAAAAAAAAAAAAAAAAATTATAGGTATAGCTGACCCACGCAACGTCGTTTGCGTCTCCTATTGCTCGTAGCGTGATAATTTTCCCCCGTTTTTGAAACATTCTTCATTGGTGCTCCGCTCCTATTGGTCTTAGCGTGATGATATATAACCTATAGCCTTCCTCGATAAATGGGCTATCTAACATTGAAAGAATTTTTTAAATTGGACCTGTAGTTCCTGAGATTAGCGCGATTAGCTAACCCACGCAACGTCGTTTGCGTCTCCTATTGCCCGTAGCGTAATAATTTCCCCCCGTTTTTGAAACATTCTTCATTGGTACTCAGCTCCTATTGATCATAGCGTGATGAAATATATATATATATATATATGTCGGAGTGAGGGTATCCAAATAATAAAAGTGATACAAACATTTGCCACTGTCGAACACTACGGAACACTCTATATAAAGCGGCGCGATCGGCAACAGGACACAGTTCTCTTCAGATCTCGCGACGACCATATCTATTATTTGATTTGTGATTTTTTGTATCTCTGTGTTTTATATTGTGTGTATGAGGCGATATTTATCAGTGGGGGAATTACTAGCCTAGGTGGCGAATTCCACAGGGCATCGCGGAGGGGTGAGCGTTGCCCCAATCCCCTCATGGGGGGTTGCTGATGGTGTTTAAGTTAATTCGTATCCGTTTAGTAGTGATTAGTGTTTGGCTTTGGTCCAGATTGGCTGTATCTGTCATTCATGTTCTCGTTTATTCTTGTGTCTCCGACATCAGAAGTGGGATCTGAATCTCATTTGCCCACAACGTTTGAGAGTGTAACGGATCGTCAGTCGCGGCGAGCTGTCGAACTACCCTCCGCTCGAAAATCGTACGAGATGTCATTTGTTAAATTTTTGTAAGCGAGAACGCTCACATAGTGTCAAAGTGTCGGTATAGCCTTTTCGCGTACGAACGGTTTATGAGACGTGCGGCCTACAACAGCGGCAGCGTGCGGTAGTAAAAGTAACGCATCGATAACTGGGAAGTAACCGGTATGTACGGACAACTCCAACAATCCGGTGAGTCGTACTATTTTTATTTTGTGCTGAGTGCTCTTTAATAAGATAAGTTCGGTCAGATGAATTTCTAGGCAAACGACAATATTGTGTAATTTATACTCTCGATTGTTTGATTGATTGTTGATTTTTGTGTAAACAAAAATAAAATAGTGGAATAAGTAAGTGATTTTAATTCAAAAATGGACAATATTGTGCAGTAACATTATTGAGGGTAGGTAATGCCCGCTCTTATTGTAGCATCGAAATTCTATGTACAGTTTTAATCCAGATTTATTCATTGCGGTTATTGTTTCATGTAGTACACGATTACTGTATTTCAAACGACATAATTATGGAAGAGATCTGCTTGCATTAGGGTTTTAAGCAGCAATTTTCGAAAAGAATCTTGTTCTTAAAAATAATAAGGTCGGTTCTATTGGTGGCATCGGTACAAAGGTAGTCGATTTAGGAAATTTAGAGTGTAGTATTATACCGTAGCAGAAATATGTCAGAAATGGAGCTGCCTGGGATTGAGCTGCCGATTTTGCACATGCTGTTTGTTTATTGTTTAAATTTATTTCTTATTTTTAACCTTCGACGCAAAAAGAGGGGTGTTATAAGTTTGACGTGTCTGTCTGTCTGTGGTACCGTAGCTCGTGAACGGATGAAGCGATTTCAATTTAGTTTTTTTGTATGAAAGGTGAGTTACGTGCGAGTGTTCTTAGACGTGTTTCATGAAAATCGGTTGAGTCGTTTAAAAAGTTATGGGGGTAAAAGTGGGGAAGAATAACCGAATGTCTGCAAAACGTGCCAGTATAATCGTTAAATGACAATTGTGTAATTGATAACTTCGACCTGATGCTGCTTAAGGGGTTTTTTTATTTATTCAATTTTAAATTTATGATTGTGATGTGATTTTTAGTTTGAGGCGGATTCATCTTTGATTGTAGCTATTAACATTTTTTTTAATTATTATTTTGACCAATTTGAGATAGTTGTGACTCGAATTATAATTACCGTTTTTTATTTTGTGATGAAATGAAGATATTTTCAGTAAAGATAAAAAAAAACTGGTCGGACTTCTATTTGGTGTCAGCTATCTCACCAGCAGTGGGTGATTGTAGCTGGCATGTCTATGTAGTTGGCAGATACACGTGTGGGAGTCACAAGGGATAACTAACTGTTACACTTGTGGTGGTCACAGGGATGACCTACGATACTACTTGAGAATTTGCAGCAGTAGTCAATTACTAAAGTTCTTATTTTATGTTGTTTTGATTTTAATAACGATATTACTGTTTTCTTTTGCTGTTCAGTAGTGTACTGTTTTATTGAGACAGAATAGACAGTGAGGTCAGATATGGCAGAGTGAGAGTGATACTGTGTACACGTATGTGACATTTGATAGGGAAAGTGTAAATTAGTAAAGTTTGATCTCAGTAACTTAGTTTTGATTCAAAGTTAAGAAAGAAATTAGACAAAGTTAAAACCTAAGTATAAAGGACCGTTTAAAATTGTAGAGTTGCTCGATGGCGATCGTTATACTTTGAAATCTTTAACTAGTAACAGAATCTACAAATGCGCTTGCGTTCGTATACGAGAGTCTCCTTTAAGTGTTATACCCGAGGAGGTAGATTTGTCTGGCATTGATAATAGTGAGGAAAATCCCCGTAGATCAAGTCCGTATTGATGTTGATGATGATAATCAAGGGTTAATTAATGCTGATGCAATGGAATGAAATTGCGTTGTAATTGTGTGGCGAGTAGTCTCTATAATGAGACTATGAGATATCCTAACAGCGTGGTGGTTGTTAAAGTTTAGTTAAGTTTTGTTAAAAGTAAGTAAGTTAAGTTTTTGGCGAGGTGGCCACTGAAAGGCGAGGTGGCCATTGAAAGGCGAGGTGGCCATTGAAAGGCGAGGTGGCCATTAAAAGGCGAGGTGGCCACTGAAAGGCGAGGAGGCCATTGAAAAGTGAAATTGGTAGAATAAGAGGCCATCTAGATATTGTTAATAATCCAAAAATGTGTAACGCGATAAACGGTGAGGTGACTGTTGCGATACTACTTACTGGTGTTATTAATTTAGTATGTAGCGAGAAGTCTATTAGCATTCAGATTTGATAACGAAAAGCCTATTTTATGAGAATGTCCTAAATGAAGTTGTTCCACAGAAGATAAAATGTAATAATGTACCCAATGTCCTTGGTCAGGAGTGGCCGAACAACACAAAAATCTCTTTCTTTTCTGCGGATAATGATGATGCCTTCAACATCACACGAGGACGTGTAATACGTCAGGACGGCCGTGTCGGAGTGAGGGTATCCAAATAATAAAAGTGATACAAACATTTGCCACTGTCGAACACTACGGAACACTCTATATAAAGCGGCGCGATCGGCAACAGGACACAGTTCTCTTCAGATCTCGCGACGACCATATCTATTATTTGATTTGTGATTTATTGTATCTCTGTGTTTTATATTGTGTGTATGAGGCGATATTTATCAGTGGGGGAATTACTAGCCTAGGTGGCGAATTCCACAGGGCATCGCGGAGGGGTGAGCGTTGCCCCAATCCCCTCGTGGGGGATTGCTGATGGTGTTTAAGTTAATTCATATCCGTATAGTAGTGATTAGTGTTTGGCTATAGTCCAGATTGGCTGTATCTGTGATTCATGTTTTCGTTTATTCTTGTGTCTCCGACATATATATATATATATATATCATCACGCCTATAGCCTTCCTCGATAAACGGGCTATCTAACACTGAAAGAAGTTTTTCAAATTGGACCAGTAGTTCCTGAGATTAGCGCGTTCAAACAAACAAAAACTCTTCAGCTTTATGTATTAGTATAGATGTATTTATTATACTCTTCTAAGATCTAATACTCATAATCAACAACACATTTATTTGGATAAAGACTAATATTAGGTATTATGTTGATAAAAACTCTTTGACAAATAACTCAATAATAGGTACCAACTCTTAGCGTCTTATACTCGTGATAACTTCTAAACGAAATGTCCGAATGGGGTGAAACAAAAAGTGTTTTACTTCTACATAAATACCCTTGATAACATAATGCTTTATTTGGATAAGGATTAATATTACGATACACATTTAACGTAGTTTCTTTCTTCAGACGATTTAATATTTTTTTTGAGCACAAAATCGGTTATTGTGACTAAACCATGATAGTTAGATATATGCTCTCGCGGACTTTTTTGTAGATCTTAATGGGACCTACAAACCCGTAATACATGATTTTGTTCTATTGTCAATACTTTTTGCAGCGCACGCAAAAATAGGTTTTCGAGTTCACACCTTGGGTTACAAAATAGCAATTTTCTTACGGATCTCAAATTTTTTTGAAAATAAAATATAGCCTATAGCCTTCCTCGATAAATGGACTATCCAACACTGAAAGAATTTTTCAAATCGGACCCGTAGATCCTGAGATTAGCGCGTTCAAACAAACAAACAAACAAACTCTGCAGCTTTATAATATTAGTATAGATTAAGCTACAATTACCTACACAAATCTTTGTCAAGAATATTAGAAGACTGCACGTTTGGCCTAGTGGTTTAACGGTCACCACGCCGTTTCCTACATCGCCAAGTGTCGATGGTTCAAATCGCACGTAGGACAACACTTTGTGTGATCCACAAATTGTTGTTCTGTGTCTGGGTGTTCTTTGTGTCCGTTTCATGTATGTTTGTAAAGTCCCCCGCGACACAGGATTTACTCCTAGTGCGGGAGTTGTCTTTAAAAAAAAAAGTATATTAGAAGTGTCACTAAAATAAATAAAAATTCAAAGCTGAATATTTTTCTAATTATGACCTTCAGGTCAAGGCTAACTCTAGTTGTGATACCTAAATGAGTTCATTTAGAGCACTTTCAAAAGTAGGTACTTTCACTTTTGACAAGCTACACTGAATATTTCAGCGTAATATTCCTTGTTATAAAAATATTCTAGTTATTCATTTAACGATCAACATATCTAATCGCACTCTAGGAATGCATTTCAACGTATACAACATTTCTTTTACATTTAGCACATACATTTCATAGCTTTAAATTGTCATCGTAACTTAAATTCACCTTAATTGTATATGAAACATGATATATTATAAGGTCCATCAGGTAGGCAACTATACGCGCCTTCTATATGTTTAATTTGGTATTGTTTAAAGACGGTGCGGCCCGGCATGACAGCCCTAACTCTCATGCATATTCATGTGGCGTGATTAATCATGACGTATACCTACCTCCCTAAACATACCTACCTACATAAGCATATACTTTGTTTATTACACAACACCCACCGCGATGTTCAAATTGTGAGTTATTGGTTAAAACGCGTACAGTAAATTAACGTTAGTCGTAATTTGTCGGCAATATGCTTCCTAAAATACACATTTTTCGCAGTAAATTAATATGGCAACACTGGGCTTTCTTTTAAATTTTTCTTTACTAGATTTTCATTAAGTACTTTAGGTACACGCAAAGGTAGTAGAGCCACGCTGATTTCAGCACGAACGGGCCGGCTCGACCGGGGCGGTACTACCCTCGGACAGAAAATCAACGTAAAATGACAGCATGCTGTCGTGTTTCGTTGGTGAGTGCGAGACCGGAGGCCCAATTAGTCTAGTCAACAAGTTCCATACTTGTTGACTAGACTAAAAGATGCAGTAGCATCACTAGGCCGCCATGGTGTGGGTCGCCATGCTGCATTGTCTGCATTCGCAGTGAGCATGGTGACCACCACTCTTGGATTCTGCTTATGCTTTCCATCAGGCAGAGCAGAGTCATTTTGGCGGGCCAAACATAAAAAAAAAAAAAAAAAAAAAGGTACTATCGCATACAAATGGATTAAACTGTGTCTTAATATACTTAATCAAAGTATAACTACCTAAAAACAAAAAGTATTAACTAAAATGCTTCCAAATCGCATTTAAATCCCACTAAATACAGTTAATCAATTTAAAGCAACTAATTACCAACAGTAATAAAAAAAACACAAATGATTTATGGCAACCTCACCCACAGATTTGTCGCGTGCCCTATTTTTTTTTTTAAATAAAAAATAGTTTACGGTGGTGTGAAGTCTCTGATGAATTAAAAAAGTAATATTAGCATAGAGAAGCAATAAAGTTTTGTTGCAGGATTTTGCTTGAACTCTGCATCTGCCGGTGGGCGGGTTTTAAAACGATACATGTTGGTTTTATGCTAATAATCACGTTTTAACCGCGATTAGCCGATGTTATTACAAAAGTCAGTGACGCAGCTACAGGCGTGGTAATTTATAGATAGACGGATAAACGTACCAGATAAATATTGATGCCATTGTGATATAACATTGTGCAAGTTGCTTACAATGTGTAAATATAGATCTGTACATTTTGTACAAGTCCTTGTTCGCTACAGTATCCTGGATAAATAAGACAAGAAATATGAATTTAAAAGCTCAATATAAAGTGGTATACGATCTTTTTTTAAATTCTTAAAATTTAACTTTACTACTACTTGTTTCTTCACTAACAATTGTCAAACTTTATATTTCCCTTTTACCATTTACCATAGATAATGTAACACACGCTACTGCCCGTACCACTTTTTAAGAAAATGAAATACTTAAGTACTAATAACTTTATTATGGTAATATGGTTGATGGTAATCATTTTTAATTCAATAAGTCAAGTATGTAATAAGTAAGTTTTATTTTGGATTAGCTTAGCCCCACGGTGTTACCCTCGGTATAACATCAACCGCAGGTAACGCCGCGGGTCGAAGCTAGCTAGTCTAAGTTACTCCTTATATCACCAGGTATCTGCCAGTGAAAGTTCTGTCAAAATCGGTCTAGCCGTGCCCTAGATTAGCCGGAACAAACAGACAGATATACAAAAATTTAAAATACTAATTTTGGTTTATGTACCGTGTATACATATGCATTTAGTAAAAAACCGGTTATTTTCTTATTACAATCAGACAATTTTCCAATTTTATTTTGTACTCGACTGCGATAAAAAGAGGGTTATGTTTTTAACACGCTTTTAATAGCTTGACCTGTAAGTATGTATGTAACGGAATCTTTTAACTTAATTTTCACTTACTTCTAGAAGTCTGATTAACTTGAAAATTTTCACAGGGGTGAGGTCTAGGGCCGATGACAACACAATAATTTGAAAAAAACAATAAAATATTGTTTAAAAAGCCTTCTAAAAACTAAACAAACACGCTTTTATAAATAATACCAAACTAAAAAGTAGAAAATAAATTATAGTTTAAAAAAAAAAACACGCTTTAATAGCAATCGAACTAAAAAGTAAAAAAAATGCAAAACGCTGCAAGGAGAAACCTTAGGACTCCTGTGATAATATTCAAATACACCCAACATAAAAGTGAACTACGAGTGTTGTGTTTGTGGTGGTATTTGAACTCAAATACGGAGACAAGCAGATGACCAGCGCGTGCCGAAAAAGGTATGTCCTGCCTCTCCAGGTACTTTTCTTTGCTTAGTCCCTTTCTCTTTCTTTTCTTTGATTAATCTTCTCAGTAACTAATAAACTACCCAATGTTTAAGAACTATCTATTACTTATCTATCTATTCTATATATATATTATATATACTTATATAAAAATGTAACAGATCCAATTCTGTACATTAAAGATATTTTGAAAAAAAATTGGGCTCTCTATAATCGATACTGAAGCCAAAACTGTATTTTTTTTCATTTTTGTCTGTTTGTCTGTCTGATTTGAGTTCAAACTACGAGGTAGGACATAGGATACTTTTTATCCCGAAATTCAGCACGATTTCCTGGAGAGAGGGGATGAAAGTCAAAATATGTACTTAGTTGTAATTCAATAACACATAGTCCGATTTCATTCATTCTTTTTTTGCTAGACAGCAAGTACTTTAAATATTGTTCCGTGATCTATTTATACATATATAACGCATAATAAATCTGTAGACGTCGAATTTGTGTGTTTGGTTGTGCCTTAAATATTCAAAATAATCGTGGGAAAGTTTTATGCATATAATGCTTTTAAACGCATAAGAAAAGTGTACATTAAAGAAATTTAGATTTTTTTGGGAGGATGCTCTTATTGATACTGAACCAAAAACTAGAATGCCATAAACTCTAAATGGTCATTTATATTTATGGTATTTATTTTAAGTTTAAAATACTTGAAAGAGGAGTAAACATGTAAAAGTTCATCATAATTTACCAGAAAATGATACAAAACATCTTTATGATAGGTACCCGAAAGGCAGCGCGGGCGCGTGGCCTGCGCCCTGCCACAGAATAACTAATAGTACTGCCCTACGTAGGTTAACAGACACGTACAAATTGTTTAAAAAGCAGTACACGCGCGGTCGGTCGGCTCCCTACGCCAGTGTTCCGCAAACTTTTTGGGTTCAAGGTACATCTAGGAAGATAAAAAATTTTGGAGGTACACCATAAATTAAAACATATTTTTGAAGTAATAAAAAACAATGTTTCTTATTAGTCAACAAAACTATATTTTTATTTTACAGTTTAATTGAGCATAGGCGGTCTCATCTCTTCGTCGAACGTCTTGAGGCGTTCTCTTTTATTGTTTTTTATTGTGGTAAGAGTTAAAAATCCTATTTCACATAAATAGGTCATTGCTCCATTCCAAACCATATTGATCGAAATATTCTACCGTTACTTTAAATATTTCTTAACCCCTAGTTGTATGGTTAGGCAGTGGTAGGCAAAATAAAAAGACCTCAGAAATTACAGAATAAAAAATAAAAAGTCCTCAGTAATCAGAACAGACTTGTCTGTAAGTGCATTCTAAAAGCTGCTTATATGCACTGGCCTCAAGCACTTTGGATAGGAAGGGAAGAATAGAAATAGGGCAAAAAAATTCAGGAAGGGAAGAATAAGAGTAGGGCGAAAATGTTCAGGAAGGGAAGAATAGAAATAGAGCGAAAATATTAATGAAGGGAAGAATAGAAATAGGGCGAAAATGTTCAGGAAGGGAAAAATAGAAACAAAGCGAAAATATTCAGGAAAGGGTAGAATAAAAATAGGGCGAAAATGTTCAGGAAGGGAAGAATAGGAATAGGGTAAAAATGTTCAGGAAGAGAAGGATAGAAATGGAGCGAAAATATTCAGGAAGGCTAGAATAGAAATAGGAAGAAAATGTTCAGGAAGAGAAGAATAGAAATGGGGCGAAAATATTCAGGAAGGGTAGAATAGAAATAGGACGTTAATGTTCAGGAAGGGAAGAATAGAAATAGAGCGAAAATATTCAGAAAGGGTAGAATAGAAATAAGGCGAAAATGTTCAGGAAGGGTAAAATAGAAATAGAGCGACAATATTCAGGAAGTATAGAATAGAAAAGAGCGACAATATTCAGGAAGTATAGAAAAGAAATAGGGCGAAAATGTTCAGAAAGTGAGGGAAAACTCTTTTTGGGAAGAGGGATGACGTAAGCCTAACGCTACTGCCATCATGCTCCACAGCATTAGAGCGTATAGATAGGATAATATTTTTGATGTACTCAAAAGACAAAAAAAAAATTCAAATGAGTCAATGGCGGGATACTTAGTTTGCAGATCGTGCGTAGTTATGGATGAGAAATGACAATTGATATCATTCTAACTAATAGTGTTTTTGAACTCGGTTCTTCGGAAGTAGTTAATAGCAGGAGAGCAGTAGACTACATCTAGAATAACGCTAACTTTCTTGACCAACCCACACTTAGTAGGTAGAGATGAACGAAACAAAACGCCTCCCTAGTGCTTTCGCGTAATTAACATCTGTGTACCTAACTTTAGGTTTGTGGGATAACCGTATTTTTCCCAGGCACACCAACAGATGACCACGGTACACCAGTGTGCCGCGGCACACCCTTTGCGGAACACTGCCCTACGCGACACACGCACCCAAATCGACTTAAAAACTCAGTAGTAGTTCTTGAATGTAAATTCGGTTAAAAAGTTATTTTTGGAACTATTTACTTGATTTTTGTTCTACCTACTATAAATATTACTTGGTATTATAATATATCTTCTGTATTTTTAACCGACTTTCAAAAGGAGGAGGTTCTCAATTTCATCGGTATATTTTTTTTAACCGACTTCCAAAAGGAGGAGGCTCTCAATTTCGTCGGTATATTTTTTTTATGTATGTACACGTATTACTCCGTCAATTTGTGGACCGATTTTGGAAATTCTTTTTGTATTCGAAAGGGTATGCTCACAATGTGGTCCCATGGCCACCATATCAGGATCTGATGATGGTATCCTAAGGAAATCGAAGGAAACCCTCAAATTTATGTGGGCGCCTGCAATGAAGTTAAAGCAATTGTCTGCATGCCTTCATATTCTGTAGACATCATTTAATTTCATAATATATAAAACGGGTCTTAACGATATCAGAGTTAACCTCAGATAGTCAGCTTACCTCAAATCACTTGAATTATAGTAACCTATAGAAGATAGTCCATTTGAGATTTTATTACAAAAAAATACCTGAAGTCCTTTCGATTCTATACAGCATGTATGTTACCTTTAGTCGTATTCTTTCAATTTATTTAGGTGAAAAGATGATGAGAGACTTGAGAAAGACTAAAAAGTGAAAAATAAAAAAAAACTTCGTTTAAAAAAACCGACTTCAAAAACTAAAAAGTATCAAATAACTTAATTTGTATGTGCTACCTATTCATAGGTTTGAAGTCGGTGCCAAGCCAAAATGTAATAGTAGGTACCGCACTCGCCGCGCGTGACTTTAAGCGGGATAGCTGCTCTTCGCGTAGAACAAAACAACTAAAGCGTCGGTGACGTCGTTGACGTTCGTCTCGAAATATAGCGAGTGTGATACCTACTATTACATTTGGCTTGGCACTGACTTCAAACCTAGGTAGCACATGCAAATTAAGTTAATTGATACTTTTTAGTTTTTGAAGTCGGTTTCTTTAAACGAAGTTTTTTTTTAGGATTTTGTTAGGTTATAGCATAGGTATAAGCAGGCGATTTTTGTTGTACCTAAATAATTAGCAAATAGTCTTTTGTGGATACTAAATGGTTTTCTCGGTATTTTTAGAATTTTGTAAGGTTATAGCATAGGTACCTAGGTACCTATAATTTACTTTTTTATAGGATTTTGTTAGGTTATTGGTATAGGCATAGGTAAACAGATGTTTTTCGTTGCAAATATTTAATTACTTAGCCTTATTTGTTGGTGTTTTAATTTCTTTTAGTAAGTTATAGATACCTTCCATTTTTTACGTTGAATTAGTTGTAGATACTTACATAATTTAGTTTTATTTACGTTTTGAAAATAAGGTTCATTCTCTAATCTAATTTTCTAAGGTCTAATTTTTCATTTAACTGTAGTGATAAATTTATCATTGTTTTTCGTATTCGATTTTATCACATCACACTAATTTATAAAAGCGTATAAAAATGTTAATTACCTACTTCTTCACGCAAAAAGCACTGGACGGAATTGGATAAAACTTTACAGTAATATAGCTTACTAGCTGTTGCCCGCGGCTTTGCTCGCGTGGAAGTTGATTATTTACAATATATTTAATTAAAACTGTGTAAGTATGTATGAATAATTTATTCATGTTTTTAAACGTACCTATTTATTTATTTTTAATCAATAGCCCATTAAAAAGGATTTCATACTAACGAACGTTCGACCCTTATTTTAACCCCTTTAGAAATAGAATTCCCATAAATGATGATATAGGTATTCATTTATTTGTACTTAAAAACCTAAGGACAAAGTTTCAGGCTACTAAATTAAAAATGACGAACTTCCAAATTAATCTACTTACGAAATTTCAACACCTAATTCACCCCTTAGGGGTAGAAATATCATTTATGGGATTTCCTTTCGAGGGCGCTCTGGTTCCTAGAACCCGAGACAGTGTGCGGTTTTTAGTCGGTTAAAGTCCGACATAACCACCAGTTGGTGATATCCGATGGAATTTCCGCACAAAAACAAGGGGTAGGTATAATATCCAGAGACACTTAGTATCTACGCGTTTTTAACTATTAGCCCAATAATAATTTTTCACGTTTCTAACTTAAAAAAGACGTACTTTCATACAAATTTTCAACCCCTATTTCACCCCCTTACGGGTAGAATATTGGGAAACGCTTAAATACGTATTTCCTAATTTTTTTATCAATAGCCCTAAAATAAATTTTCATGTTTCTAACTTCAAAACTGACGGACTTCTAGACTAACCCGCTTACGAAAGGTCAACGCCTATTTTATCCCTTCAGCGTAGAATATCGAGAAAGGCCTAAATACGTATCTACTCATTTTTAATCAATAGCCCAAACCAAAAGTAAAGTTTCATGTTTCTAATTTAAAAATGACGAAGTTCCAAACAAACTTCAACCCCTATTTAACCCCCTTAGGGGTAGAATATTAGGAAACGTTGAAATACATATCTACTAATTTTTATACGTAACCCAAAAATAAAGTTTCATGTTTCTTAAATAGCCCTAAAATAAACTTTCATGTTTTTAACTTCAAAAATGACGGACTTCCAGATTAACCTACATACAAAACGTCAACCCCCATTTCACCCCTAAGGAGCAGAATATCCAGAAACGCTTAAATACGCGTTTACTCATTTTTAATCAGTAGTCCAAAAATAAAGTTTCATCTTTCTAACTTAAAAAATTACGGACTTCCATACAAACTCTCAACCCCTATTTCACCCCCTTGGGGGTAGAAATTCCGAAATTCCTTCCTTAATGGGTTTCTACTTAATGAAACGATCATACTCACGAAATTTTGTATTCCTAAGTTTAATAGTTTCCGCTCGGCGATGATGAATCAGTCAGTCAGTCAGGACATGTTATTTTATAAGTATAGAAGATACATCAGATTAACACATAGGTTACTGTTAGCTGCGATAACCGACATACACGCGGGCGGAGCCGCGGGCAACAGCTAGTTTGTAAATATGAAATAAGGCTCCTCTAATTTAATACCCACCGAAAATCCCGGCCGGCTCGACCAGAGTGATACCACGGCCTCACAGAAAACCGGTGTGAAATAGGGCTTGCCCTATGTTTCACTGAGTGAGTGAGGATACCGGAGGCCCATACCCCAACCCCCATCCCCCAATCCCTAAAAGGCCAGCCACGCACTTGTGACGCTTCTCGTGTTGCAGGTGTCCATACATTTAAAAAAAATACTGATTGCAGTTTCACAAGTCATAAATAGAGACAAGTTAAATGGTATTAAATGCTGATAACTATCTGAAACTTTATCAGAAACTGGTGTACTGGTCTTTAGTCTTGTATATTCCTAGAATCAGGGATTCTCGCAGTACCTACCTATTGTTTAATTTACATTGATTAATAACGAAACCTCAATACTCCAACAAAAATATTACCTATACCTAATAAACTCTTTTTGGCTGTAGAAAAAGTACGTTGGGAACGTACTTTTTCTACAGCCAAAAATATAGGTACACCGTATACTTACCTACATAATATTTTTTCTTTTACTTTAAGTAGGTACCTACATACCTACCTGTAGGTATCTACAGAAGAAATTTTAAATTTTATCATTTACAAAACTCAAATTCTATTTCCAGCTAATAAATATCCCAATCCTTATCCTGCCTCGCAGACAAGATCAAACATTTTATCAGTTGTGCGGCACAAACTGACTGTGACACGTGGCTTCGTCAGCCAGCGACGCCGATGTCGCTGTCAATCGCGCAGCAATCCGTCACTTAGGTCCCTCGGGAACAAGCGATTAGCCCCCTTACTGACCTTGCTAATTTGTGCTACACATATGCGTGATGGCCTATCAGCAAGACAATATGGTTGAGCACATTTTGATGTCACTCATATAAAGAACCAACAAAAAAAATGCAAAATAACAATTTTTGGGCTTGATAGCTAACTTGGATCAATTTATCGGAAAATTATCCTCGTATGTGATACTTAGTATGTTTTCGGATTAGTTATTAAGCAGGTTGCTCTTAGGAAGGCCATTTTTCTATTTACGGAGAAAAGATTGATTGAAAATTTCTCTATAAACCGAGGACCGCTTCACCGATTTGCTGTGTATGAAAACATCGACGAACTCGATAACTAATAGTAAGCTCGAGCTTTTCATAAGTACCTAGGTAGGTAGGTAGGTACTCATATGTGCTATGTAGAATTTACGACTGAATAAGTAAATTGAAATAGTGTTAATTCTAATAGAAAATTTCATCAAATAAACTAATAAATTCAATAGCAGATTCATTTCGTTTATAGGTTGTCAACTTTTTTATAACATTGCTCATCCAGAATGATTACGTTCGATGCAACAAAAACGGTAGGTAGATGCCATATTTTCCACTAGGCTGAATCAACGCTCGAACCACTCATCGGCGCAATGAAAATATTGGGCCGTTTATCTTTTTGTTTTTCCATTTCCCCAAACCTCTCGGTTTACTCGGTGTGTGAGCGCGAATGTGCGCGCTGACAGAATTCATTTATGCAACAACTAAAAGGATACGTACTCGCTGATATGTGAAATCACTATTTTGTTTGATGGAGTTGGGCTTTTCAATTTTATTTTTTGTAGATAACATATGAGTGCCGATTGATTCAGTGTGTTTATGCTCGCTTGGGTTTGTATTTTCATAACTCGTTAGTTTCTCAATTTGTATATTTTATAAAGAACCATAAATCTAATATCTTTATACGAGCAATTCTTATATTACCTATATATGTAACTAACTGACCCCGCAAACGTTGTTTTGCCATAAAACAAAAGTTTAAAAAATAGATGTTGGTCGATTCTCAGACCTACCCGATATGCACACCAAATTTCATAAAAATCGGTCCAGCCGTTTCAGAGGAGTATGGTAACTAACATTGTGACACGAGAATTTCATATATAAGTTATTATCAGAATCTCGGAAACGGCTCCAACGATTTTCATGAAATTTAGTATGCAGGTGATTTCGGGGACGATAAATCGAATCTAGCTAAGTAGAATTTATTTTAAGAAAAATTACCAGTGCGTGAGAAAAGCACGACGAAAGTAATACCACCAAAGCAATCGTGCTGCAATTTAATATGTGTATAACATAATATTGCTTAATTTGTTCCAATCAGATCCTGATAAATCAGGGTTTCCGGTTTTTCCACTTTGTAGAGAACATAGGAACATATATACATTTTTTTTCATTCAAGACAAAGGTAAAGCAGTATCTATTAGAGCAGTTGACAGAATCAACCAATACATGAATGTCATCTCATTTTAGATAAGGTATGTATATATTTATATATATTTAAGTATATGTATGTACTTATGTATTAGGTATATGTATCTGTTTTAGTGTATGATATGTTTGTATATGAGTATTTAAAATATTTCAAAAGTAACTTCAGCCAAAATGCATCTTCTTCCTATTCATACGTTCTTCCTATTTTCTCTGGATCACCCAAAGGTTACCGTATCAGAAACGAGGTGATCTGGCAGAGAACCAGAGTCATCGACATAGCCCACAGGATTAGCAAGCTGAAGTGGCAGTGGGTTGGCCATATTTGCCGTAGAACCGATAACCGTTGGGGTAAACGGGTTCTTGAGTGGAGACCGCGTCTCGGCAAACGTAGTGTAGGACGTCCACAGGCCAGGTGGAGTGATGATTTGCGCAAGACGGCTGACAAGAGCTGGATGCGAGAAGCCGAGGATCGAACTAAGTGGCGTGCAATTGGAGAGGCCTATGTCCACCAGTGGACTGCAATAGGCTGATGATGATGATGACCCAAAGGTTGACTGGTAGAGAATGCCTTAGGCATTAACAATGCACCTAAAGTGCATGATGTATAATAAATAAATAAATACAGGACCTATAGGTAGGTACGAGCGTGTACGATCTTACTCTATAGTGATTGAGAGTGGATAGAAACCGGCCCGGTTTCTATACCACCGGTTTAACCGGGAATTCTAATTCGCAACGAAGATTATTAAGATTATAGATACGTGAATGGTAAAAAATGATTAAAACCATTGTTCTAATTAAGAACCCTTATAGCTATGAATTCGAAATTCTGTTTTGAAATTATCAACATACTATAAGCTACCATTTTTGCAAGCGGCAAGCACGGTAAGGCAGTCTTAAGTCGGCTCAGACATAAGATAAACACTTCAGGCAGGAGCTTGTGTCGCTCTGTTGTGATAGGTACCTACTGATTGCCCAAACCGGAAAACTTTTGCTTAGCTAACATATACTGGACAGTCTCCTCAAATTAATGATAGTTTGTTATTTTTAAATATTCGCTGGAACACATAATGGCAGATATAGCCTAGGTATATAATTACAGTGTTCCTCAGATAACGACGACGACGGTTGATTTTGATTTATCTACAAGTAGCGACATATAGTAGGTAATAGTGAAATGTTGATCTGCCAGTTTTCCAATGTTTTCTATTCCCCACTAGATGTCACTCTAACAAGTTTGATTAACATTTTCTTCTTTGTAAAAACCTATAGAAGTTTTCTTCCTTTTTCTATGTAAATATTAAATATATATTTAACTGTTAATCTTTTTAACCAATAAATTAAAATATTACGCATAGTTAGTACCGACCTAGAATGCATAATTTATTAGGTTTTCTGCTAGTTCATTGAGAACTTGATGTGTGCAGTGATCTAAGCGATTACTTAACGCACAAATGATTTTAAAATACGTGTTTAAGTTGGATCAAATAAAACACAGTTAAAGGTTTTTTTAAATAAATTTATGCTTAACATGAACCCAATTCCAAAAACCACAGAAATATAAAAAGTAAAAAACAATTTCCTAAGAAAAAAAGTATAAATAATAAGTAACTACAACGTAAACAATGTTTACAGAAATCACAGATGTGAGAGCGTCTAGGACAAATTTTGCATTACAATGTAATAACAATAAAAAAAAACTTTCAAAAGAGAGGCCTTTAAAGGCTTTTGATTATGATATCATAATAATACACATTAACAAACATTGTAAATTAATTTAATATCGACGCTTGAACGGTAATCTGTACTCAGTACGCAAATTGAGGCAAAAATTATCTAATATACATACATAAAATACATTTACATATTTCTTCAAAGAGTCAAGCAGAGGTGCATAAAACGCTCATGATATTGACAATTCGAATAGTATTTATAGTTTGATTTAATACAACGTCGCTACTTAAGTAAAGATTGCATTTCAAGCGTCGGTACAAAATTAATAAATAAATAAACTTGTCATGAGATTCTCCATAATACAGAATAAAAACTATAATACAGAATAAAAACTAATAAAAACAGAATATTTTATTTCTAGTGCATTTATCATGTATGCTCTATTTTCAGTTTTCAAATTTGTTTTTTTTTTAAGTAATAGGTACTAAAATTAATCCAAGAGAGGTGGTGTCCATCCTTATTGCGAATGGGACAATGCAGCATGGTGACCTACACAATGGCGGCTTAGTGTAACAGTAAATGCACACTCAAAAACAAGTTTGGTCACAACAAGAACAAATAAAAGTACCCCAGTTTATAGCATAGTTAGTGCGTATCGCGTGTGTTTACTTGGAACTACGAGCCTTTTTTTTGCTTCAACAAGAACAAGGCGGTGCGTTATCTACCATTTTTTATTTGATCTGAGGGTCACAATCGAATATTAAATCAATTTATTATTTCCTATTCGACCTTTCTTAGGTGTTATTCTAATAATGTTACAAAAATCTAACTCTTGAAGATTCAAATGGTATTTTAGAATTTATAAAAATATTTAAATAAAATATTTGAATTCGAATTAATTGATTTGTTAATTTTTTTTTTGTTTTGTCAGTGTGCAAAAGGCTCGCTAAACTATGCCTTTTCACCTTTTCAATAAAACTCTAAAACTTCAATAAAACGTTTTAGAATGAAAATTGATTTTTTATAAAAATTAACAAAAATTTAATGGTCTTAGTTATTCAGGCAATATTGTTATTGCCTGAATAATTCCAAAACAGTGACGTGTTGTATAAACCATAGACACTATTTGCTATTTTACTGTGGTTCTTTCATTAATAAAAAAAAAATAAAAAAACGCAAAATACAGTTTTTATGTGATAATTTTTTTAAGTACCTAATTTACCCTCTTTTTTTAATCTGCCATAATTTTATTTTATTCTATTCTTCTATTTATTCTATTCTTGTATGTAAATATTGTTGTTTCCTTTTTTTATTATTATTTCCTAGTATTTTAATTTAATTTTAAGATAATATATTCTATACCATTAGTTAAGATCTTTTGTTAGATTTAATTACTACATTTTGAACCCACAACCCTCGGCTTAGTGTAGTAGCGAGGTAACACTCATTGAGATAAGATAAATTAACGTTAACGTTAATATACGTTAAATTAAAAATTAGCTTTTAAAATGGACCCATACCAGTCTCTAAAAAAGGAATGTAAAAATTCTAAACAGAATCAAATCAATGATTATATTTTTAATTGTAAAATAAGATAGATCCCTGACATCTCAAAGATAAACATACAGATTAAAAATAAGATAATACTATAATAATAAGATAATAATAGACGATAATAATAAGATAATACAATGTTAATTTATAAAATAACTAGATTTTACCCCCACAGTTTCAACTGCTTTATGATCACCGATCCACTAAGGACGCAACGTGTCATTACATAACCATTTTCAATGAAAAATACCTTTTTCCAATACAATAACAATGACTGATGGTTACAGAGATTAGCTCTTTTAAAGAGACAAACAAAAACTCCAAGTTCTTATTATTTTAGTATAAATTTTACTATTTTTCTAATTATATATAACGAAAATCTAACCGTTTAAGGCACGATACTCTCTAAAGTATCTTAATTGAGCAGCCAGATAATACTGGTATTTTTATACCCTTCCATTTATTAAAAAAGTATTTATGCATAACTACAGAGTATACATAAAAGGCATTTTGAAGGCAAAGAACACTTTCGAGTCTGGTTACTAAACTATTATTTTAAGACTGTAAAACGTCTAAAAGATTCTTTTTAGTGCGTGTTTATTTCATCAAACGACAAACTTATTCGAAGTGATTACAATTTTTATTCGACGCGATTAAGACCCTTAATTTCGACAGCCAGCCAATTCGTTCCCGTCCTTTTTAATTTTGTACTACAATTCTTCTAATATCACATTATAAGAACAAAATGTTGAATAGAAATGGCGAGACCTCAAATCTATGGAATTAGTATTAAATAGGACAATCCTGAAAACAGGAAACATGTTCCCAAGGTCAAGGTCAATAATTAAATCCATACCATTTATGTTTAAAAAAATGGGCGGTATTTTTAGAATATTCGCATAGTGTTAGCGCAGCCGTGGTTCATTCGGTACTGGACATACATCATCCCCGTGTTGTGCCAGTAGTAGAGAGCTCCGAGGACTAGGATATGCCACCACTGGTGTGAGTGGCCGATATAATCCACCTTACCTGGGAACCAACGCTCTGGTATCTGGAAAACAGATTTCTTCATTTAATTATATATGTATTTATATCAGTTGTCTAGGACTCATCGTACAAACTCTGCTTAGTTTGGGACTAGATGGCGCTATATGAATGTATATAATTCGTAAGACAAAAGGTATTTAGGACCAGTGGTTAGTGACCTTGACTATTTTATGTGACTAATCCTTCCCACTCGTCCACTACTATAAGTCCTGCACGCCAGGATCAACAACAATGACCCACGAACAGGCATAATTGTGCCCTAGTTAAGTCCTAAGTCACAGGTAAAGTTAAACTGTCTTGGTACCCACAATAAAATTAATTAGAAGTTAATTGGAAGAGTTCGAAATAGAGTAATCCGGATTGCTAATCTAGTTGTTGGTCCCATTTTATAAATGAAAGTGGTCTTGTTTAAATGCTTATGCTGTAAAACGATTTTCCTTCTGTAAGAATAACTCTGTACAAGGTCAACCTGAACCCGTTTATTTATTATAATACGAGTTTTTTTTTTTTTAATAGAACACTGACCAAAGTAACACTACTCAGCTTGATGGAAAGCATGAGTAGAGCTCACTGCGAATGCAGATAATGCAATATGGCGACCACGACTGGCCTAGTTAGGCGCAATTGTAGTTGTAAATCTCATATTAATATAAAATACTAGTTGTTGCCCGTGGCTCCGCCCGCGTGTATGTCGGTTATTGCGGCAAAAAATAGCCTATGTGTTATTCTGATGTATAAGCTATATTACTATAAAGTTTCATCCAAATCCGTTCAGTAGTTTTTGCGTGAAAGAGTAACAAACACCCATCCATCCATACTTACAAACTTTCGCGTTTATTTTATTTTTTAAAAAGACAACTCCCGCACCAGGAATAAATCCTGTGTCGCGGGGGACTTTACAAACATACATGAAACGGACACAAAGAACACCCAGACTCAGAACAACAATTTGTGGTTCACACAAAAAGTTGTACTACGTGGGATTTGAACCCACGACACTTGGCGAAGTAGGAAACGGCGTGGTGACCGTTAAACAACTAGGCCAAACGTGCAGTCAATTTTAAAATGTTATTAGTAGGATGTGGTATATTACCTTAAACGCGTAAATTACAAAGGCGGTCCCACTGATGACGTACATCCCTATCACTCGAGGGAAGAACATCTGAAAACAAAACAAAATCTCTTCAATTTTTGATATTTGAAATTATTATTTACATAAATTTGACTTTGTTTATTTGTGAATATCATCAAAGAAAATATTTAACTTGTTTTTTATTATTGAATAAGGGGCAAACGAGCAGACGTATCACCTGATGGTAAGTGATTACCGCTGCCCATGGACACCTGCAACACCAGAGGCGTCACAAGTGCGTTGCCGGCCTTTTAAGAGTACGCTCTTTTCTTGAAAGTTTGAAGGTCGTATCGGTCGGTTCCGTTCTTTTTTCAATTTTTATTGCAACTTATTTTTAACTTTTTATGTACCTACATTTTTTTTCTTGGATATTCTTGAAAATGTTTCTACGCTTTCAAAAACACTCAGTACAGGTGATGATAAAAAACACATTTAAATATCTACAATAACTTATATGCCTTTTCCTCTACAGTGAATTTATAAATCTGAAATGAATCTAGCAATTGTAAGAGAACATTTTATCAGAAATCTATACTAATATTATAAACGCGAAAGTTTTGAAAAGAAAAGAAAACAAACGAGTCCAAACTCGACGATGTTGCGACGTTTCTTTACAGAGTTTCTATGGACACCTTCCATCTCCAGCATTAGATCAGCTCCATGTTATTATAATATTGTATTGTCACGCTGTATACATATGCTTGCGAAATTTCAGCAAAATCGGTTGAAGATATCTGCTTCAAAATTGAGTTGCAAGATTCCACCCGAACATACATACATACATTGCAAGGGAATAAAAAGCTTGTAAAAAGTTGGCGATTTTCTGAAGAGTTGCAAACAGTTGGAAACACAAAGTTGAAACACAGTTGAAATTGCCAACAATTTTGGTGGAGACGCGGCTTAGGAGGCGACTAAAGGAGCGAACTACGTAGCACAACTGCATTGCAGTGAAAAGGAAAACTTGACACAAACTCTATTGCAACATGTCTGGTTAGTGTGGTTAGTAGACCCATAGACCTGGACATATCCAGCAGACTGATGAAGGCTGTTGATGATGATTGATGATACAAACTTCCAGGACTAGTTTTTTTATATGTAATATGGGCAAACGAGCAGACGTATCGCCTGATGGTAAATGAATAACCCCGCCCATGGATACCCGCAACACCAGAGGCGTCACAAGTGCGTTGCCAGCCTTTAGGGAATGGGGGGGAAGGATTGGTGAAACACAGCGCAAGCTTCTTCACACCGGTCTTCTGTGAGGCCGTGGTGTCACTGCGGTCAAGCCGGCCCATGCATGCCGAAGCGTGGCTCTCCCACGGTAGATTCTCTTATTTTCTCCTTCTGAGCTCTGGAAAAGCTTTTAATAACATAAAAAGTAAAATATCTTCTTCAGTTCTCACCTGGACCATAGGATTTTCGAAGCCACCCATGGCATAAGTCCAGTGCAGCGTGGGCAGCACTCCGTAGGCTGCCCACGCGATGAACACGCACATCTTCACGAGGTAAGGTACGCCCAGCCATGGGATCTGCATCATCATCGCCACTACGAAGATAAGTGTCACTGATGTCATGTAGAACGCCTTTAACTCCTGGAATTATAAATATTTGGGTATAAAATGTTGATTTAATCGATATTGGTGCTAAACTAAAACTTTTCTAAAATTATCTTCTAATCTCTTATTTTTGTGTTTGTATGTATGTATTAAGGTAATGTATGTTTTTAGTGTTTAATTAACGTGGTTTATCTAAATATTTCATTGTTTTTATATAACAGAGGGCAAAAGAACAAACAAGTCACGTAATGTAATGAAGGTGACAACTCCGCCCATTAACACCTGCAACTCCAAGATTCACTTTTATTATTTTTTTATAAATGAGCCTGCCTGAGTGACTCTACTCTGCCTGATGGAAAGCATGAGCAGAATTCAAGTATCCAACCCAATATTCATTGCAAATGCAGACAATGCAACAATGCAGCACGGTGATCCACACCATGGCGGACTAGTGATGCTTCTGCATCATTGGGCCTCCGGTCTCGCACTCACCAACGAAACACGACGCACGAATGCTGTCATTTTAGGTTGATCTTCGAAAGGGAGTACCGCCCCGGTACCGTTTTACTAACTGTTGAGTTATTTAGTGCAAGTCCCCTAACGGAGAAATAATGAAAGAATTACTGGCACTAGTTATCAAAACAGCCGTGGCCGCGTGGTCATAAACTTAGCACTAATGAAGGTTAATTTATACAGTTGAAAAATAAGTCTAGCAGTGCATCGGCGTACGTTACAGTTATATAACTCTCCTCACATGTCTAACAAAATTAACGATTTCCATATTAGGTAGCTATTATATTTGCACAGGCGGTGACCTTATGAAATTGTACGTTTCTAGGTGAACAGGATTTACATATATAATAAACCGAGTTTATTTTTAGATTGCCTTATTAATTGACCTTGAATCTCGAATTTTCTACAGTTTTAAAGAACCGTAAATATTTGATCTTAATCTATACCTACTCGTATATATATAAAATGAATCGCCGAAATGTATGTACCTACGCGCATAACTTCCGATCGGCTGCACCAAATTAAAAAAACATTTTTTTATGTGTTCGTTATTGTTAGGACAAGGTTTGCGTATAAGAAAAATTAAAAAATAATGGGAAATGTTTTTTTTTGTCCGCGACAGTACACTGCCTGTCGGATGCTGAGACAGATATGTAAATATGGCGGTACGAAGTTCGCCGGGTCAGCCAGTGACGATATAATAACTAAACGTTACTAAAGAGAGGTCCTATGTTTAGTAGTGGACTGTTATAGTAAAGTTTTAGTTCATCATGACATTTAAAGTGTTTTAACCTAACACATATACGGACAATGAGGTTTAACGCTTTCTACTGCGATGAGTGTTGTGGGTTCAAACCTCACATGGGACAACACTTCGAGTGATCTATAAATTGTTGTTGTAGTCTGGATGTTCTTTGTGTCTTTTTCAAGAGTGTTTGTAAAATCCCCCGCGACACAGGATTTATTCTTAGTGCGGGAGTTATCTTTAAAAAAACTACAATCTAAAATTATTTCTTGTTAAAACCGCGTTGCAAGCTGTGAGTCTGTTTGTCGCCTTTGAAGGATGCTTACATAATTACAGTGATGAAGTTTTTAATACCGTTCCGAGTATATACTTAAATACGATACAGGAAAATATTGGTATCACATATCACAGATAGATAATAACCACAAATCCATCTCACCAATCCACATCCACAACTAAAGCAAACTGCACTCGCAATGAGTACGGTGACCACCACTCTTCGATTTTACTCATGCCTCCCATCAGGCAGGGTTGTGTCTTTTTCAAATGTGTTTGTAAAATTTCCAGCGACAGGAATGTATATTCCTAATGCGGGAGTTGGCTATTTTAAATTTAAAAAAAATCTTTTAGACAGGATTTTCTTATGGCGAAATGCGAGAAGCCCAAAATTGATCAGAATAGTGTGCAATGGAAGAGGCCTATCTACAGCAGTGAACTGCAATAGACTGATGATGATGATAATAAGGAAGAAGTCCCTTACAAACTATTTAATGACATTTATAAACATTCAACAAATAAAATATGTGTCAAATTCTTAATTATTGACGTAATTCAAATGTATTTATAATTCCCTACTCGTTTTATACAATGGTACATACTAATTCTGTAAATGAATAAATAATAAATGGAAATCAATAGGGGAGGCCTACGTTCAGCAGTGGACTTCCTACGGCTGATATGATGATGATGATAATGAATTATGTAAAAACAGTAGGTATGTACCCAAATAACAAAACAAAACACATACGGAAGGTCATTGGCTGTTTTGTATTGCAACGTGAATTACAACATGGCGACACATACGCATGTTACCCTAATCGGAACCCACAAAGTGTACGGAATGGTACACTGACACTTCTGATAATAAACTTAACCTTAAAATCTATTGCGACTAAAAAATTTACACATATATTATATTACTAGTTGTTGCCCGCGGGTCCGCCCGCGTGTATGTCGGTTATCGCGGCAAATAGTAGTCTATGTGTTATTCTGATGTATAAGCTATATTACTGTGAGTTTCATCCATGTCCGTTCAGTAGTTTTTGCGTGAAAGAGTAACAAACATCCATCCTTACAAACTTTCACGTTTAGCCGTTCTAGAGATCAGCCAGAACAAACTGACAGACATACAAACATGTAAAAATTGTTTTTTGATGTCAGTACATGATAAAGTATTTTTTTATACAAATAATTTTTTAGTCTTTAATTTATAGTTGTGTTATTAAAAAAATGTTAACTACAGATTTCATTTTTCTACTACCTACATGTTTAAAGTTTGTAAAGTTGTTTGTAAGAGTGTCAATGGGGGATACTCATAACATTATGTACTCTATTTACACTTTTATTATTTTTAAACTTTATTGTATTCCTATTCTGATGTATGTGTAAACTTTCTTGTGCATGATGAGGTCTCCTATGTGTAAGGAAGCACATAACTTGTGATTCTATTAATTCTTTTTTGTTTTGTTTTTTCTTTATTGTGAAATCCTTAAAAATAAATATACATTCATTTACATTTAGTGAAAAGCTGTTATTTTTAAATTACAAACAGACAGTTCAGTTTTATTTATTTGTATAGCTTTAGTTTCTTCTCGAGACTTTAATCACTAATGACGTGTGTTGTTACATATATTGTGTACCTCTTACGTATGTTTTTTTTATTTATTTTTTACCCGACTGCGAAAGAAGGGTTATGTTTTTTGAGTGTATACCATGTGTCCCAAAATTCAACGATAAGCGGGCGCCAAAAGGTAGACCTGCTCATGAGTACATAAGGAAAAAAAATAAAAAATATATACCTAGTTTTTTTTTAGTGACAAGAAAAATTTAGAATTTCTTTGAAGATTTACACCCTTCATTTTTTATTTATTTATTTATTACGTAGTGGTGTCCATACTTTTTTTTTACAAGACCATGAGTCAAAGTACACTAAGAGTAAAAATATTTCAAAATTGTAGGGAAAAAAATTATTTTGAACGTTTTTTGTGTAAAAACTGCGGGCAATTAGATGTTTTTAAGAGTTGTGGTGGTGAATAGTAGCAATATCATGAAAGGTATAAATTTTAAAAGAAATTCTAAATTTTTCTTGTAACTAAAAAAAAACTAGGTATATTTTTTTTATTATTTTTCCTTATGTACTCATAAGCAGGTCTACCTTTAGGCGCCCGCTTATCGTTGAATTTTGGGACACCCTGTATACAAAAAAGTTTTACTCATGATTGTACTTTCATTAGATTTTTTTTTTAACATAACTCCATCAAGTCCCAAAATAAACAGAGCTTGTATTATGGGTACTAGACAACGGATATACCATACATTTATACTTTTTTTTTGTAAATACATACATGTTATATAAATATTTGCAGATCATGCAAGCATTTGGTATCGAACCTGAGATCTCAAGCACAACCGTCGCTTACGCTACTACTACCTCCGAGGCAGTTAAAGCACAGAATAACTAATAGTACTAGAGACCGAAGGTAGTAAATTATCACCAAATCTAAAGTTACTGCAATATCATTTCGGACATTTTAAATTTTTATAAACAATGAGAGATATAAGAACAGAGTAACAATATTATTGTAATTGCATGTTCAAAGACAGTTGCTTGACTAATAAATTTTAACAAAAAGAAACCTACTTCAATCTGGACCAAATTGAAATGGGACCATACGGGAAGCACCAGCTTTCAAATAAAAAAGAATCATCAAAATCGGTTTACCCAGTCGAAAGTCGAAATAAACATAAAAAGCAAATACAGTCGAATTGATAACCTCCTCCTTTTTTGAAGTCGGTTAAAAATGAGAATATTCCGCAATCTCTTACATCCACCCCTTATAGACAGGTAAATTCTTCAGTTTTAATGTAGTTAATTAGGTAATTCTAGAATCGTATCGTCGGTTCCAGAAGCCGTAGGTAGATGGCCCGAGGTACGTAGGGGTTTCAAGGAATTCCTTTCTTGGGTACACCTGCTTCCCCAGCTACTAGTACCTGAGACGGCGTGCGGTTTTTGGTCGGTTCGAGTTCGACATAACCAGTATATTTCCGAACAGGCGAAAAAAAAGTGCGTAAGATCAGGTGGTGTTGTTACTGCGTCATAGAAAAGTTCTTTTTTAATGTTTGTTCAGTTTTATCATAAAACTAGAATAATATTGTGCTAGAATATGAAACAGTTTAGAATGTAGCAACACAGAAACAATGGCAATTCATCGCTTTTGATGACGTTAATTTATAATATTGCCTATTATAAAATTATGGTATAAATAATAAATTCCAACATTAAATTGTTTTTCTAAAGAATACCTACATTGAGCCCCGAATATTGGTTAGGTAAGGTCCGGAGCTCAATCATAATTAATTATTCCGCATTTAAATTTTTTTTTTCTACACCTTCATAAAACGTCTAACAACGAGTTTCTTACACCTAACTACAGTAAAATGTTAGTTGGTTGTAGTGATTATTTATGAACGAGTATGGAAAGCGTACATTCGACATAATGAGATTTATAAATGAGTATTTAAAAGAAATAGATTTTCCATGTTTTTGCATTGTTTTATTGATGCTCAGCTGCAATAGCAGCAGAGTATCAATTACAATCAATAGATCGTAGCCTTCCTCGTTAGTCTATCAATTACTTAAAGATCCTGAGATGAAATGGACAAAACAAAAAAAAACAATAATTGAGTGGGCTGTAATCGTGTTAAAATTTGAGCTCAGTTGGCGTGGAACTCTTTGAGTATGGTGCACAATTTTTTATTTATTTTTAGGAATAAACATCCTGTGTCGCGGGGGACTTTACAGACATACG
The DNA here is from genome assembly GCA_949125395.1 of Diaphora mendica. Lineage (NCBI taxonomy): Eukaryota > Metazoa > Arthropoda > Insecta > Lepidoptera > Erebidae > Diaphora > Diaphora mendica. The sequence continues at coordinate 20,976,769 of OX421319.1, read as the reverse complement.
TGAAACGGACACAATTAACACCCAAACTCAGAACAACAATTTATAGATCACACAAAGTGTTGTCCCGTGTAGGATTTGAACCCGCAACATTTGGCGAGTTGGCAAGCGGCGTGGCGACCGCCTAAACCACTAGGCCGACCGTGCAGTCAACTAAATATTTATATACTATGTAGTATTTATAAATACGTAGACATACTTAGATTTTAAATATGTATGGCCCTGTCAAAATGACTCTAATCTGCCTGATGGAAAGCATAAGCAGAATCCAAGAGTGGTTTTTACCATACTCACTGCGAATGCAGACAATGCAACAATGCAGCATGGTGACCCACACCATGGCGGCATTAGGCATTTCTACATAAGCTTTAAATATATGCTGCAACTCAAAATACGACAAAGAAAGTTTGCTATCTGCGTGAATTTGCATGTTATATACTCACATAATTACACCAGAACGCATAATATACGCCGGAAGTGTAGATAGCCAGCAATGAGAGCGCGATACCGAAGAGATCGTACATGAGAAACGTGTTGTAATCGTACTCTGATCGACACGAGAACGTGTGGTAGAGTGCTGACAACGCCATGCATATCTGGAAAGGAACATTTATTTGATTAATGTAAGTCTATTTAAAAACAATTCGAATTATAAAGTAACTAGTGGTCGTCCACTGCACTCCTCCTCCATATTAAGTACTCCTACCAAATTTCATACTCATATGTTCCCATATTTTTGGTACAAAGGTTCTGCTTCATGTATTATATCTAGATGACTTTACTTATTTTACATACGGTTTTTTTTATGGAATAGGCGGGCAAACGAGCAGACGTATCGCCTGATGGTAAGCGATTACCGCCGCTCATGGACATTTTCAACACCAAAAGCGTCACAAGTGCATTGCTGGCCTTTTGGGGATGGGGGGAGGTAGGGGTAGGGGATTGGGATATGGGCCTCCGGTATCCTCACTCACTCGGTGAAACACAACGCAAGCACTATTTCACACCGGTTTTCTGTGAGGCCGTGGTATCACTCTGGTCTAGCCGGCCCATTCATGCCGAAGCGTGGCTCTCCCACGATAGTCTGATCTCAAATTAGGTAGAGCCTACTATGCTAATAGTATCCAGACTGCTAATAAACATACTTAAATATCTCTAAATACATACACATTATAGACAAATTACATCCAAACACAGAAAAACACAAAAACAAAGTCCAATCAGCACACAAATATTTGTCTCGAGTAGGAATCGAACTGGGTTAGAAGTCAGGATCAGTCAGGGACTAACCACTAGCTAGACTTAATATGGTCCATTCGTTTAGATAGTGTCGGTGCACCCTCACGCAATTGTGGTTATTGCTGTGAAATATGAATATATTAATTCATACAACAGCGTAAACTGAAAAACCATACTTGCTTGTAGGTGTACGCCACAGACGGGCCTTAGATTTTGTGGCGGCTTGCCACACGTGCGACTTCGGCGCGATCAATGTGACCGTATCGAAGCGAATGGACTATACCAATAAGCAGGTAAATATATTGAACTAGTAAAAAAAGAATGAATGTAATCGGCCTATTTGTTATTGAATTACAACTGAGTACATATTTTGACTTTCATCCCCTCTCTCCAGGAAACCGTGCTGAATTTCGGGATAAAAAGTATCCTATGTCCTACCTCGTAGTATGAACTCAAATCATGCCAAGTTTCATTTGAATCCGTTCAGTAGTTTCGACGTGATGCGCGGCCAAGATACAGACAGACAGACAGACAGACAGACAGACAGACAGACAGACAGACAGACAGACAGACGGACAGACAGACAGACAAAAATGAAAAAATTACAGTTTTGGCTTCAGTATCGATTATAGAGAGCCCTCCAAAAAAAATTTTCAAAATATCTTTAATGTACAGAATTGGACCTGTTACATTTTTATTATAAGTATAGATGTTGGTAAAACGATTAAAACAAGCGCTTGTTTTTTTTCCACATACCACAAAACATGCAAAAAAAAGAATGCATTGGCATTGTGCGTCAGATGGGGAAACTTATACGTATACACGTAAAAAATAACAAAGCTCACAAGGTCAGTCTATAACCCTTTAAGAACCTTATTTTATACTAGTTTTTGCCTGCAGCTCCGCCCATTGTTGCCATGTATTGTTTGAAATAAAACAAATACTACATGTTAAATGAAATTTACCAAGAGAAAACCGCATTCAAATCCGTTAAGTCACTTCTGAGGTTAGCGCGCACAAACACACAGATGACCATACAAAAATTCTAAAAACTGTTACTTTATTAAATACGCCCTTCATTAGTTTTCTTCAATATCTGTTATTACAGATACAGACATCAACCTATTACATTTTTTTTGTATGTATAGACTAATCTTTTATGTACCTATACTATAAACTACACTTATATAATATGGCATCTCTATAAAATGAAGGTATAACGAGGTCACTGCGATGGTCACTCTGTATATGCTAGGTTAATTAAATACGAAGGCTATTAAGAAAATCGATGCACCATGTACATTATTGCTTCAACTTAATACCTTATATCCTCGTGTATTCTAATCAATACTCGTGTCATATACCTCTTGCAGTTTGGCAAGAGCAGGCATTTGTACAATAAGATATGAGATCGGGGTTTTCCGCCAGCCTTTTGCGTCAGATTTTTGTTGTGTGACGCGTTATTTGTTATGCATGAAGCCTTTTTAAAAATTAACGTATTCAAATTAATATAGCAATATCATATTTGGTTTATTATCGCTTCAGAATATGGCATGCGAGGATGAATTAAAGAAATACTAGGTAGATACAACTTAGCTTTAATTCAATGCATTATTCCTAATATTGCCTGGCCTTCTTAATTACCTTTCCTTTCAATATACTCCCATCCAAAGTTTCCAATCTAATACCTATTGTCAAGTTGATGACAACAGCCTTGCCATATTTTTAAGCTCCACAATTCCACGTTTTGGCAGTTATAAATTCGGTTCAGTCCCACTTACCTACATTATTTATTATACTTTATTATAAGTAGATAGTGTTGTGGCCTGGGGTATTCACAACCGGTTAGAATTTAATGTATCTAAATGCAAAACGATGACATTTAGTCGATCTCGCTCTCCGTACACCCACAGTTACAAAATATCGGGTGTCCCGCTGGATCGAGTCTCAGAAATACGCGATTTAGGCTTATCTCTGGACTCGCGCCTGACCTTCAATACTCATATCACCAATCTATGTAAAAAAAGTTTTAAATCCTTAGGTTTCGTGATGAGGATGTCTTCGCCTTTTCGATGCAGGAACACTATCATCGTGTTGTACTTCTCTTTTGTTCGAAGTACTTTGGAGTATAACTCCATAATCTGGGACCCGCACGAGACGAGGTACAATACGATGCTAGAACGCGTCCAACGGAAATTCGCGCGATTTTTATACCAAAAGCTATATGGGTTCTACCCATATTTATACCCATCGCTCTTCGTTCTCGGCATGGTAGGCCTGGATACACTTACAATGCGTCGTAAGTGTGCTCTAATGGTACACTATTATTTGTTACTAAACAATAAAATAGAAAATCCAAATACGCTGTCTCGTTGCATGTTCTGGGTACCAAACCAGTATACACGGCTACGATCTTGCCGTCTCTTAACTGCGCCGCAGGTACGAACGTGTACGGCACAATACGCTCCCACGAGCCAGGCAGTTAGTCTGCTCAACGCTCTAATTGCTCAATACCCGGATATCGACTTATTCCATACCAAATTAAGTACATTTTTTAAATTCTGTGTACTTTTCCTTAGGAGTAGGCTTTAATATTAGTATTGATAAGCATCAATTATGCTATTGTTAACATTATTAAATAAAAATTATTGTACTGGCTCACTGTACGTGTTGGGCAAACTGTAAGTGCAGTGAGCAGCTGATTGTATAAATAAATAAATAAATAAATAAGATATAAATATGCCGTGTTTGGTATCATTCGAAAGGGCATTACTTGTACATTTCAAAAATATATATATTATTAGCATTTTCTTGTGACTTTGTCCGTATTTATTGGATAATTATGATATTTATATGGTAAATCTTTAAAATATAATTTGCAAAGAAATTAATATTATAGATTATAGAGGCACCAAAACATTTTAAATAAAAAAAAGTAAAAACTAAAACCCAACTACGACAAAAAACGACGCTGAAAAAGTATGAAACAAGTTTCAAAAGCCGTAGTCACGCGTTGTTAAAGTGCTATGGACTACGGTACATTACTAAATTTCAAAAGCTGTCCTAGTCCATAACACTTTAACAACGCGTGACTACGGCTTTTGAAACTTGTTTCATACTTATTCAGCGTCGTTTTTAGTCGTAGTTGGGTTTTAGTTTTTACTTTTTTTTCTACTAGTTATTGCCCGCGGGGTCGGCTGCGTATAGGTACGTCGGTTATCGCGATAAAGCCTATGTCCTTCCTCAAGAACCAAAATATCTCCATGTTAAATTTCATTGAAATCGGTTTAGCCTTAGGTTTAGCAGCGATTTAGCCGTGAAAGCACAGACGAAAATTAACAGATAGACAGAACAGAGTTACTTTAAAATGTATAATATTATACACACATCAAAAGTGTCTAGGGATCAAGCATTTTTATGCGGATTTCTTGAGATTGAGATGTGGCTTTGGCCCTGGCCTGCTCAGTCGCCTGACTTGAACCCGATTGAGCATGCATGGGATATGCTACAGAGAAGAGCTCTGCCGAATATGGAGGGTATCCAGTCGCAAGAAGACCTTTTTTTGTTGTTGCAACGAACATGGGCGGCCATTCCACAGCGTGATTTGGATGAACTCATTTTGAGTATGCCAAACCGATTCTTGAGTTGTTAGTGTTCGCGGTAGAAACACGGATTATTAATTGTTTAAGTTACCTAATAAAATTTTAAAGAAAACTGTTATTTCAGTCTTTTTTTCGAACTTTAATGTTAGTGGTTCAAATGTCAAAAATCCCTTTATTAGGAAAATGGCAAATTTCTTTATTAATGCAAAGGTGACTTGGTTTATCGTTACTGTGACAAACGAAAACACTTTATTTGATGAATCCTTAAAGAAAATTTTAATTAATATCAATCAAGAGAAAAGTTATTGCAAAAATATATGTTGATCCCTAGAGACATATGTTGATCCCTAGACACTTTTGATGTGTGTAGTATGAATGGAATGCGAAAGTTGAAAAGTGAGTATGCATACATATGTATAAAAATACGTAGAGTGCACACCCCAGCTTTCTTTAATATAAACACAGTTTCAACGCACAATGGCCTTGGTTTACTTGCAATTAAGTATAATAAGACATCTTTGCTATTATCTAAGAAAATATATGACTAAAAAGTGTGCAATCATAAATCTGGTTAACTCATATACATATTAGCGTTTTGTAAAATGCAATTTTTTTGTAAAGGATTGTAAATAAAATCGTCAATAGAAATATGATGACGTACGTAGTGTACGTACATAAGTACTAGACTACGGGCCCGTGTCGTAAATTGATGAGTCATGTAAACCGCCAGCAGACCTTTTTAAAAAGATACAGGGGCATAAAACAATAACATTCAGCACTATGCCGTCACTTGTTGTAAGTTGTCCAATTGAGTACTGGTGAAGGGGAGGGGGCAGCAATCCTCGATTTTTCTCCCTTGTCACGTGATTTTTGTACGGCGTTGCGGAATTATGAATTGGAAGAGGTATTGAAATTGTTTAGAACGGATAGGCATCCGATGCGTCTTGTTCCTTGACTTCGTCATAGGTTTGCTCGAGAATAGACTGTTTCTTCCTCCTCATTGCTGTCTTGTAGAGGAATGGGCGAATTTATGTGGGCTTCGCATCGCAGACGAGAAGCGGCCAGGCGATTAAAGAATTTGATACTAATTTATTACGAAACAAATTATTCTATTAACAACAAATTATTCTATAACAAACAAGGTAAATCGTCTTCTTTATAAAATCAAAGTAATTTTAAATGTAGTTTTGAAGCACTAATTAACTATCGTTTTGCAAGCATATGACGCTGAAGATAATAAATTGCACGACTCAAGACAAAAAGGCTCTATCTTTTTTATCTTTTTAGCATGTTTCAAAAATAACATCATCATCTTCCTAGCCTTTATTATTCCCAAGATTATTTGGGGTCGGCTACTAGTAGTAAAAATAACAATGAAGATATGTTTTAAGTAAGTACTCATTCATTAGACACTAATATTAGTAGGTAGGTGCTAGAAGGGAGCCTGTCAATCCTGATGTCATTATAACAGCAATTCTCTGCCCTTCCACAGCAAAGAGTACCAGAGTGGCAAAGAACAGTAAATATGCAGTAACAAGAAAGTTTTTATTCTTTACTAGCTGCACTTTGCGGTGTTGTTGTAAAGGTGCAATAACTACCGCGGGTAACATCGTGGGGCGAAGTTAGTCTAAAATAAAATTACCCTCAGTTACTCATTATATCACCGGCTATCTGCCAGTTAAACTCCCGTCAAAATCGGTACAGCCGTTCCAGAGATTAGCCGGAACAAGCAGACAGAAAAAAAATTAAAACATGGTTTCTTTTAGGTATGCAAGTAACAGTACCTGCATACTTTTATACGTGCATTTAGTAAAAAGCTGTTAATTTGAAATTACCAACTGACTCTTTAATTTAAGTTATTTCTATAGATAATGAATTGCTAATTGCTATTCGTTAGTTTGACTAGGCCCGTATTTTAAAAGGCGTCTCAAGTATCCGTTGAACTCTGATTAGCTGAAACTAGTTTTAAGTTCAAATCAAATCTCAAGCGTCGCTCTTATTATAGAATGCGTTTTATGTTTTACTCAGCTTAAACTAGTCTCAGTAACTAATCTCAACTCACAGTCTGTTCTCAATTACGTTTTTGCATTATACGAAATTATTGTTCCGTATCACGCATCAAATTAATTTAAACAAAATATATTTATCAAACATAATTTATATAATAGTGGTTATTAGTTTGTATATTATACACTATTAAGTAGTGTATCAATGTAAACATAATAATAACAAGCAACTCGCCCTAAATGAAATATAGCGAGCGCCCAAGGAGCGACGTCGGCGGCTTTCTTTTTCACCAAAAGAACGCGCCCGTTCACACAGCTGCCAGAACTATGGACTATTTGACAACTTCCGGGGTATAAATACTACCCCATCCTACGTACAGCCCAGATTTAGCTCCATGCGATTTTTTTATTTCCCACGGTAGAAAAAAATGCTTCGTGTATGAAAATGAGGCACTGCAGACGAGGCCGTCTAAGAATTTCGGCGATTATTTTTCGACCTCCCGCAAGACACGTTTTTAAATGTTTTTAATACTGGTTCACTTGAATGTATTAGTGCATTGGGATTGGAGAGGAATATTTTGAAAAGCTGTAAATAAACTTTTTTTATATTTTAACTATTTTTCATTTTACAAACTATTTTTGGAATGGCCCACGTATACAGACAAGAAATATTGAAATATTTTTTGGATCCCAATTGCATATTGCGCAAAATCATGCAGAGAATAGTTTACCAAGAATGTATATCTGGTTTCAGAGAATTTTACAGAAATGCAATTAATAATCTTTAAACTCACTGTGGTTTCGATTAATCAAATCCATTGAAAAAATTGGAATCCTTATCACTGAACGGCGATTTAAATTTTGCAGAAGGAAGGAAGCTTTCAACTGATAAATTATTTGAAGACTACACTATAGTAAAAATATCCACACCTCGATTAAAATTAAAGTGTTGGTAAAAATGGGTTAAAGTATTTGAAACTGGAAAGGTACAGAAGTTAAGCCCATTATTTGGTCTCGTACCTTGAGCATACTCCTTCAAATGCTTATATTGAGGGTGTTTTCACTAATGACAATAAAATGGTCTAATTTCAAGAATTATTGCCCGGTAGATTTAATAAAAGCAGAATTGCAAATTTCGCTAAATAATAAACATGGACATGTCTTGTTCTAAATTCTTGTATAAATGTAAAAATTACTCTGAATTAATGAACGCGACCCGTAATAAGTTTTTTGTTTTATATGAGCCTGTTGCGTCCCACTGCTGCAAAAAGGCCTCCCCTGCAACAAGCCACTTCTCTCTATCCAAGGCCAGTTCTGGTCAGTCTATGCGATTGGCGTCAAGATCTTCGCGTCATCTTCTACGGAGTCTTCCTCGTCATCGGCGTTTACCCTGAGGCCCCCAGTGTTCGACGACCTTGGCCCACCGGTCCGGATTCATACGACATACATGTCCGGTCCAATCCCATTTTAATCTGGCAGTCTTCTTGCCCACATCCTCGACTTTAGTTTTGGAATGCAGTTTTGTGATTCTTATACGATCCTGTTAGATGACACCCAACATTCTGCGTTCCACTGCTCTTTGGCAAATCTTAAGCATAGACTTCTGACAAAGACCAAGTTTGAGCACCATAAGTAAGGATGGGCAAAATTTAAGATGAAGGTGTTGTACTTGTACCTGGGCCAGTTAGCATTCTTCGAGAACAGGTAAGAAAGGGAAATCGATCGCCGAATCGATAACGCCTGAAATAGCTACTTTAAATTTTTAAAATTTAAAATAATTTAAATTTCCCTTTCCTTGACATGTAGGAGCCTCGATTTTTTTTTTTTTTTTTTTTTAATGTTTGGCCCGCCAAAATGACTCTGCTCTGCCTGATGGAAAACATAAGCAGAATCCAAGAGTGGTGGTCACCATACTCACTGCGAATGCAGACAGTGCAGTATGGCGACCCACACTATGGCGGCCTAGTGATGCTACTGCATCTTTTAGTCCAGTCAACAAGTATGAAACTTGTTGACTAGACTAATTGGGCCCCCGGTCTCGCACTCACCAACGAAACACGACAGCACGAACGCTGTCATTTTACGTTGATTTTCTGTGCGAGGGTAGTACCGCCCCGGTCGAGCCGGCCCGTTTGTGCTGAAATCAGCGTGGCTCTACTACCTCTAATTCTTCTCTCTGATTCTTCAACATATTGTATCTCTTGCCCCTACCTCCATCTTAAATTTTCTGCCGTTGGTCATATGATGGGTCTTGGATCAATTCATTTGAAGTCTAACCTCAAAGCTCGCTGCGCTTAGTTTTTGAAGCATTTTTTGCAGTTCTCGGGCCGTGGATGCGATAAGTAAAATGTCGTCGGCAAAACGAAGATTTGTCAATCTTCGGTCACCAATGACAATGCCCCTCGTTGTCCATGAAGCAGACGGTTTTTTTGAAGACTTTCTCCAGAGTGCTTGTAAATAGTTTCGGGGATAGAGGGTCTCCCTGTTTCACACCCTTCTCTATTATAAAAGAAATGTGCATGGAAAATATTTCAAATACACGCAAATACAAAAAAAGGGTCTTTTTGATGACCTGAATTGAACTGAAATCCGACTGACCGTCTCTGATAACCATTCGATTGTCCCGTTTTTTTTATCCAAAAGGTGGCAAACCTGTTCCCAATAGTAACAGACGTAGGGCTCCCACATATAACTGCGAATTCGCAACGCATCGCAAATATTTGCGAGCTCGCACGAATGCACCGCAAGAACTTCACGCCGCATCGCATCGCATTCATAATTCTAACACGATCAATGATCACAAACTATTTATTAAGCACGCAATGTGCATGTGTATGTCATATAAACTTATTTTCTAAAATAGTTATATAATCAAACCAGTTCCGGAGTTGTCGTCATTTTCGCAACTTAATTCCGGAACTGAGACCCTACATTGCACGCCCCAGTTAACGGAGGCAAAAGTCGTAAATTACCAGACGATATTACTTGTGGTAATATCACTTCATCACTACATAGTATAAAACAAAGTCGCTTTCTCTGTCCCTATATCCCTTTGTTTGCTTAAATCTTTAAAACTACGCAACGGATTTTGATGCGGGTTTCTTTAATAGATAGAGTGATTCAAGAGGAAGATTTTTATGAATAATAAATGCATAATATAGTATGGAAACACTGTTAATTTTCGAGGATTCTAATGTGATGTAGCAAATAAACACATTTTTTTGCGCTTACATTGCCAACGCTGGTTGCACCCTACGAGATAGATCAAAATAATGTACTACAGTATTGAACACCTCAAAAGTACTACAAAAAAGTCCGCGACGGTATATGTCTATCTCTTAGGGATAACCCACAACAACCATTTTTTATTCCTTTCTTTTTACGAGAAATAATGGCTTATTTACGAAGTGATTTTAAGCAATACAGAATTAATCCTTATACAATGAAGTAAATTAAATACATTGTGCATTTAATATAGATCAAAATGGCCCTTTACAGTATCAAATTTAAATGAATATATTCGAAGATATTACAGATTTAAAATGCACGAATCGTGTCGTCTGCGGGGGCATCTGAAATCCACCCGTGCGAAGCCGGGGCGTGTCGCTAGTTCGTAATAAAGTAGACTAGTGGTCGCCCAGCGGTCGAAATTCGACTAAATATATTTTTTTTGTATTTTTTATTAAAGCTTTGTGTACCTTTCCTCAGGTACAAATATTTTGTTTCACGATATGTATTTAGATTAGTACCAAACTCTTTGCTGTTTTTAGTGCGTCATTTGCGAGTGAAACGTTTTTAAAACGAAAACACGAAAACGAAAAAAAACGATTTTTTTTCCGACGTCAACACTGCTTCAACGTCAACAACACGTCGTTTCTTTGTTAACCTCGCAATTTTGCATGACAAAAAATCATTTATGTGATAGTCATCGCAAAACATGTTTCAATCTCTTCACAAGCAACAGGTTTATTAACTAGGTACTTCGGTGACGGGCAGTAGCTGGTCCCCCTTCTTCTGTCCACATTGTTGCAACATTAGCACCATCAACATTACGAAAACGGTCAAGTCTACTACATAACCTACAAAAGAATAGATGCCCATCACCGTAATAAGTACGCAATAAACATTTGCATAACTTAACTTCGGGAAACACTAGTATTACTTCCCTTTAGCCGTTTGGCATTTTAATAATGATATTATAAAATTAGTTTACATTGGTTTTCAATTATAACTATCGTTATTTATGCTAGCATATGCGTTACGGTCAGAGTTTACCATAAATAACATTGTATTCTGAGCAAATTTTGAGTTTCCTACACTATTGTCCACTAAACGGTGAATACAGAGGAATGTATGTATGTGTACGGAGTTTCTTCAGTCCTCCGTAATTTCTAATGCCTAAACAGATTTGTCATTCCGAGTAGCACAAGATATAGATTTATTAAAAAAAAGTGCGAATTTCTTTTCTCCTTATTTTTTATCTTGGATACTTTGAATACTAATCGATTAAAACAATAACACGAATATGTATCTATACTAATATATAAAGTTGAAGAGTTTGTTTGTTTGAATGCGCTAATCTCAGGAACAACTGGTCCTATTTGAAAAAATCTTTTAATGTTATATAGCCCATTTATCGAGGAAGGCTATATATATCATCACGCTAAGGCCAATAGGAGCGGCGCATCAATGAAGAATGTTACAAAAACGGGGGAAAATTATTACGCTACGGGCAAATAGGAGACGTAAACGACGTTGCGTGGGTCAGCTAGTGTATTATACAAATAATATTTCGATCACGACAGAACGGTTGACCGAGTCTGGATAAAATTTGGCACCGAGAAATATAGCGTATTATACACAAGGAAAAGTTAATGAATACAATCGACATTAACAGAATCGAAGTAGTGGGCAAAAGTTACTAGTTCAACAAGATGTTTATGTTACTGAAGTATTTTTATAACTTTCAAAGATAGGCATGTTCATTGTATGAGAGATAAGTGAAAGTTCATTCAGTAATACTTGTTACTATAGGTATGCATATTGCGTGTTGCAGCTTCTTCGCTTGAGCCAACGCTTAGTAGCGAAAGAGTTGTCTTATAACCAGGGATCGGAATTGGGTGTGTGAAAATGCCTAAAGTTTGCAGCGGGACATAATATGGAGCTGTTACAACCACTTAAGTTAAACCGGTTTTGGATTTTAACGGTTTAGTTTCAGTTTTTTTTTACATGTTCCTTACTTTTGAAACACCGAACTATAAACATTTACAAGCTGCTAATACAGTTCTAAGTTAATTTTTGTTTTGTACTTTTCCGGTTAAAATTCGGTCTTTTAGTCCCAATTGTTCTTTGTCGGTCAAACACAGAATTTTATATATCTGCAAAATGCTAATGCGGTTTTAATTTCTTTTTTTGATCTGTATCTTAAGTTAAAAAGTTTTGCTACAGGTTGATGCAAGGAAAACGAACATTTTCGCGTCTTTACATAGTTTTGAAGTCGGCTTTTTTTTTAAATTATTAAACCTGCACTGCATCAAAAAATTAATTAAAAACATTTATTACAATTGCAAGAAAGTTATGCGTAAACTACTTTCCACATTCAGAGTTCGGAACATGCAATAATATTAGTTTTTTCCTAGAAATGTTAAATATTCTTCAAATGTTAAAAAAGGCTTTGTGTGCGGTACAAAAGCCCACGCTAATCCATTGTTTAACAGGTAAAAAAAATCGGTCTGCCGCTTCCCTCCTCCGCGCGCCCGCGCCGCCCTTTGGCTGTCATTGCTTTAACCGACCGATAAACAGGTGCAGTCTTGCAGCGCAACATAAATAAATAGTGTAAATATGTTAATATACGTAAATCGCCAGTTAATTAGATTTAAAAATTGCTCTAAAAAAATTGTGTGTCGTATTTATCGTTAGTCCTATATTTGTAACAGTTTTACTTAGATTCGTTCAAGTAAGAACAAAGTAGTGATTGAAATAAATATTTTCTAATAAATTTTTTGCTTATATTTCATAGTAAACCCCTGAATACAGATCGATGCACGAAGGACGAAAACTGTCACAGAATACCTAATAGTAACAAGTCGTAATTTAACTCCGTTGAGGTCAAGTAAGCAGGGCAACTAAAAACGGAGCGACGCCATTAAAGTGAACGGCGCGCTTACATGCGCGAAAATGTTCGTTTTACTTGCATCAATCTGTAGGAAAACTTTTTAACTTAAGATACAGATAAAAAAAAGAAATTAAAACCACATTAGCATTTTGCAGATATGTAAAATTCTGTGTTTGGCCGACAAAGAACAATTGGGACTAAAAGACCGAATTTTAACCGGAAAAGTACAAAACAAAAATTAATTTAGAACTGTATTAGCAGCTTGTAAATGTTTATAGTTCGGTGTTTCAAAGGTTAGGAACATGTAAAACAAAAAAAAAACGAAACTAAACCGGTAAAATCCAAAACCGGTTTAACTTAAGTGGTTTTAACAGCTCCATATTATGTCCCGCTGCAAACTAGGCATTTTCACACACCCAATTCCGATCCCTGCTTATAACACATACCTCTATAAAAACCCGTTTTATCTGTGTGTGGGAGATCCACTTTTTAAGAGATGGTGAGGTTTATGGATTTATTTTTTTACTTAACTATGCTCTTGGTAGATCTACCCAATAACTGATTTGAGATATAGACAAAATATAGTCTAGTTTACTTCAATTTTGATTTCCGCTAGAATTGTAGAGTGAACAAGGTTAAAAATGCGAGTGTTACAATTTCGAGAACAACGGCAAAGAAATGGTAACCACTAACCGAAACAAGGTTCCCTTTGCAGTGAGAACCACATTTAAAAAAATGTGCTATATTATAAATTCTAAGGTACTATGCATGTAGCACAATGTAAGAAATGTTCATCTTATGTTCATCACCGATAACTTAAAACAATTTATTTAGAATTTTGACTGTTCCCAATAAACATAACCTCTAAAGTTTACTGCCACGTAATAATGCAACAATTTTTTTGTCAATTAACATAAATTCAAAAGTCTTAATAGAGAAACTTTTTAGCAACTTAAGTGGACAAGCTGGAGTGTTATGTTATTACTAGATTCGTTGAGACCAAGGTCTGATGATAAAAATATTAATACCTACAGAATTTTTACACATGTTTAGAATTTATTGAACCCTGGTGTCATTTGCAATTTAAGTGTTATTATTTCCTGATTTTAACAGCATTAGGGTCGCCAAGAAGAAGTACTCAAATTAACTGAACAAATGAAAATGAAAAAATCAACTGAAAACTTTAGGAGGTTGGATTCATTAAGACATATTTCCAGAACGTATTTTCATGTTCAAACGAAAAGTAAATGTTCCACAACTGTCGTCATTTCAAGAAAAAATATAGAAACATTGATGTTAACTTATGCCACATTCCTTTATGTCGCACTAGCGACTAGCGACCCGCCCCGGCTTCGCACGGGTGGATTTCAGATGCCCCCGCCGACGCGGCGACGGCACGATTCGTGCATTTTAAATCTGTAATATCTTCGAATATGTTCATTTAAATTAGATACTGTAAAGGACCATTTTGATCTATATTAAATGCACAATGTATTTAATTAATTGCAAACTTAATTGTATAAGGATTCATTCCGTATTGCTTAAAATCACTTCGTAAATAAGCCATTATTTCTCGTAAAAAGAAAGGAATAAAAAATGGTTGTTGTGGGTTATCCCTAAGAGATATGCACCTACCGACTATTACTTTTTTCAAAATTTAGACAACTTTTTAGTGGGTATAAAATTCAATTCCCGAGAGGCAGTACAAAATGCCTTTGAAGAGTTTGATGCCTCCCGTCCAGCTAATTTTTACAAGAAGGGCATCAATAAACTGCCAATGCGTTGGCAAAGATGCGTCGATTGCATGGGTGATTACTTGCACTTCAGAATACTCCAAAGATGCTCGATGAGGTGCAGTCCCCAGATCTAAACCCCAGATCTGCGGGCTGCGCCGCCCAATGTAACAAGTCAATCTTGTTATTTCTAAACCAACGCATTGTGGGTGCTGATTTATTGCAAGGAGCATAGTCTTGTTGGAATTTGACGTCATTCAAATTTGTGTTGCCCAAAATGCACGTAAGCGAACGCGACAGCGTTGTTTCCAGCACATTTATGTACTTTGCGCTGCTCATAAAACCTTCACAAGCGAACATTTTGCCGGCACAATTTGGTTTAGCAGTAGACACCACACAATCTATATGATACTCCTCGCCGATGCGCCGCCTGACAAATATTACAGCCGCTGTACCAAATACTTGTGAAAACGAAAAAAAAAAAGAGTTGAAATGTGTGCTCATTATTTTTATGGAAGTGGAATAAAATAAGAATGATCAGTATTATTGTTTGAAAAAATTAAATAAAAGCTATCTCTTAAAGTTTAATTCATCGTGTCACACAACATTTGACCAATCTTCCGCCGTGAAAAGTTGGTGTCGTAGAGTCGGTTTCAAATGGAACTTTTTGTTTTTTTTCTGAGAGCCATGGTATCTTTTCTCTCTTTCTTGCTTTACAAGCTTTTGATCCTGCTTCAGCAAGTCTTCTTCTTATTATTCGAACAGTAACAGTCTCTTCAATTTCCTCAGATAGAGCAACAGCAAGGGAACAAGATTTTTTTTGCGGTTTTTCCCAGATTCTCAGACGATTTTACTGTCAGATATTCTGCCAGTCTAGATTTATTTACATGTGAAACAGTCTCTACAAACCGTTTAATAGCAGATTGCACTGCGCACCGTTACATTTTACATTTTTGGTAATCTCTACTTGAGACTTCCTTTGTTAGTGCAAAACTGCATTTTTATTCGTTCCTTATAACAAAATTCACATTCTTTTGGCATTTTAAAAAATTAGGAGATCAATTTCATCACTAAATTATACACGGTAACCTCTTTACGCTGATAATAACAAATTAAGACTGACAATGTGTTTGGATATTTCTTTTTTTACTATTCGTATTTTTGGTTTCGTTCACCAGATAATTTACAGCCCATAGAAATAGGCTATCTATTGTTTTAATTATCGTTTAAGGACACTGGATTGACAATAGTTAAAAACAAATGAACAAAAAATAATACTTTTTGAATGATTAATGTTCTATCTATAGGGTGCCTAATACTTTTGGCCAAAACTGTATATGTACGAGTATACCTGAATACTTAGAACGACTCGTTGAGAGTAAAAGCATTTTATAAGCGTTCAGATGAATGACAATCCAACGCTGGGACATTCTTCACTTGCATACAATTTTGCTTTATGTAAAAACTAGCTGTTGCCCGCGGCTTTGCTCGCGTGGAAGTTGATTTTTAACCGACTTCCAAAAAGGAGGAGGTTCTATGTTCCACTGTAGGTTTTTTTTTTTTTTATGTATGTTCACCGATTACTCCGTCAGTTGTGGACCGATTTTGAATTTTTTTTTTGTATTCGAAAGGGTATGCTCCCGAGGTGGTCCCATTGCCACCATATCAGGATCTGATGATGGGATCCCAGGGAAATCGAGGGAAATCCTAATTTTTTATAGGCACATACTATGTTTTTCGTATATTTTCTGAAGGTATACCGGTATTTGCGTCTGGTAGTCATCATTTTATGATGATGAGCTGATGATGTAAGGTACAACTCCTTAACGGTTAGGAGTTGGAGGATAAATCTTTAAATATCATATGTATATATGTTACCTTTAGTCGTATTCTTTCAAATTATTTAGGTAAGCTGATGATGGAAGATGGAAGGTACAACTCCTCAACGGTTAGGAGTTGGAGGATAATTCTTTCAATTTCATACGAATCTAAAGACCTTTAGTCCTATACTTTCAAGTTATTTAGGTGAGCTGATGATAGAAGGTTAAACTCTTCAACAGTTAGGGATTGGAGGATGATTTTAATATTACACGTACGTATAGACCTTAATTTGTGTTCTTTATGATGAAATTTGATGAAATAGTTCAACTTACTACTGACCTACGATTGATTGCACTAAAAACTGAAAAATAAAAACTTTTTATAAAAAAAAAACCGACTTCCAAAATACATCCAACGAAAACTCTCTGCCAAAAAAAACACTTAAAAGCGTAAAATAAACTGGTTCTTCATAAATTGCGTATACCTAATTCTTTATTCATTTAAATAGTAGTATTATAATGTGTGCTAGGTACTTAAAATCTGTTTGAAGTCGGTGCTAAGCCAAAAAGAATACAAACGAACAATTACAAAAGTCTAAGCGATAGTCACTTGGCACTAGAATTAGGTATACGCAATTTATGAAGAACCAGTTTATTTTACGCTTTTAAGTGTTTTTTTGGCAGAAAGTTTTCGTTGGATGTTTTTTTGGAAGTCGGTTATTTTTTTTTATAAAAAGTTTTTTATGAATTAAATTAAAATTGTGTAAGTATCTATGAATACTGTGTTCATGTTTTTAAACGTATTTATTTATAATCAATAGTCCATTAAAATTCACTTTCATACACACTTTCGACCCTTATTTTAACGCCTTTGGAAATAGAATTACCATAAATGATGATATAAGTATTCATTTATTTGTAATCAAAAGCCTGAAGACAAAGTTTCAGGCTACTAAATTAATAAAAAATACGGACTTCCAGTTTAGCCTAGGGATAGAATATCCAGAAACGCTTAAATACGTATCTCATCATCATCATCGCAGTCCCCTGCTGGACATAGGCATCTCCAATTGCACGATACTTGGTTCAATCCTCAGCTTCTTTCATCCAGCTCCTGCCAGCCGTCTTGGGCAGATCATTATTCCACCTGGCCTGTAGACGTTCTACACTACGTTTGCCGAGACGCGGTCACCACTCACGAACCCGTTTACCCCAACGGTTATCAGTTCTGCGGCTAATATGGCCAGCCCACTGTCACTTCAGCTTGCTTATCCTGTGGGCTATGTCATTGACCTTGGTTCTCTACCGGATCACCTCATTCTTGATGCGATCCCTTAGAGAAACGTTGAGCTTTTGTGATGAGAAAAATAAATCATTATTATGATTATAGCACTCTCCATAGCACGCTGAGCGACTTTGAACTTGTGGGACCAGCCGTGTCGTCAGTGTCCACGTTTCGGCACCGTATGTCATGACAGGTAGGACGTATTGATTGAAGACTTTCGTATTTAGGCACTGTGGGATTGACGATGAAAAGACCCGCCGAAGTTTCCCAAACGCTGCCCAACCCGGCTTAATTCTCCTGTTCACCTCGTCCTCGAAGTTGTTTCTACTTAACTGCAAAGTCTGCCCGAGGTACTACACATAGTTTTGAACAACTTCGAGAACGGCACCGTGAACCACAACCGGTTCCGGTAGAACATGTTCGTACATACGTATCTACTCATTTTTAATCAGTAGCCTTAAATAAAGTTGCATGTTTCAAACTTCTAACGGACTTCCAGAATAACCTATATACGAAATTTCAACCCCTATTTCACCCCCTCAGGGGTGGAATATCCAGAAACGCTTAAATAAGTATCTACTCATTTTTAATCAGCCAACACAAAAATTTGCATGTTTCTCACTTAAAAAATGACGGACTTCCTTACAAACTTTTAACCCCTATTTCACCCCCTTAGGGGCAGAATATTAAGAAACGTTTAAATACGTATCTATTCATTTTAAATCAGTACCCCAAAAATAAAGTTTCATGTCTCTTACTTAAAAAATGACGAATTTCCATACAAACTGTCAACCCCTATTTCACCTCCTTAGGGGCAGAATATTAAAAAACGTTTAAATACGTATCTATTCATTTTAAATCAGTACCCCAAAAATAAAGTTTCATGTTTCTTACTTAAAAAATGACGAACTTCCATACAAACTTTCAACCCCTATTTTACCCCCTTATGGGTAGAATATTCAGAAACGCTAAAACACGTATCAATTCATTTTTAATCAATCAAATCAAAAGTTTCATGTTTCTATCTTCAAAAATGACGGACTTCCAGACTGACCTATATACGAAATAACAACCCCTATTTTACCCCTTAGGGGTAGAATATCCAGAAACGCTTAAATACGTATCCACTCTTTTTTAATCAGTAGCCCAAAAGTAAAGTTTAATGTTTCTTACTTAAAAAATGACGAACTTCCATACAAACTTTCAACCCCTATTTCACCCCCTTAAGGGTAGAATATCCAGAAACGCTTAAATACGTTTCTACTCTTTTTTGATCAGTAGCCTAAAAATAAAGTTTCATGATTCTTACTTAAAAAATGACGATCTTCCATATAAACTTTCATCCCCTTAGGGGTAGAATATTCAGAAACTCTGAAACACGTATCAATTCATTTTTAATCAGCAGCCAAAAAATAAAGTTTCATGTTTCTAACATCAAAAATGACGGACTTCCAGACTGACCTATATACGAAATAACAACCCCTATTTAACCCCTTAGGGGTAGAATATCCAGAAACGCTTAAATACGTATCCACTCTTTTTTAATCAGTAGCCCAAAAGTAAAGTTTCATGTTTTTTACTTAAAAAATGACGAACTTCCATACAAACTTTCAACCCCTATTTCACCCCCTTAGGCGTGGAATTTCAAAAATTCCTTTCTTAATGCTCACTTACGTTACATAAAGAACCTACATGCAAATTTTAATTAAAGGAGAGGGAGAGCTTCCAACCCCAGCTCTTGCAGCTGCTTCACGACAACGCGCGACCCCATACTGCGCAACAGACAGTCTCCAAGCTGCAAGAGCTGGGGTTGGAAGCTCTCCCTCATCCGCCATACTCACCAGACCTTGCACCTACCGACTATTACTTTTTCCAAAAATTAGACAACTTTTTAGTGGGTAAAAATTTCAATTCCCGGGGGCAGTGCAAAATGCCTTTGAAGAGTATGTTGTCTCCCGTACAGCTGTTTTTACAAGAAGGGCATCAATAAACTGCCAATGCGTTGGCAAAGATGCGTCGATTGCATGGGTGATTACTTCGAATAACAGAAATAAAAAAGTTTGAAAAAATAAGTACTTTCACTTATTGCATACAAAACGGCAATTTCATAGGTAAAGACCTATTATAAACGCGAGAATTGTGTAGACAATCTTTAGATTTGTCAAGAGTTTCAATAACCTTACAAATTGTCAAGAATATGTATGTCTGGCGTTGTTTCTGCTTAGTAGTAAAAAAAAACTCTGTATATGGCTGAAAGTTCAACAAAGACCAATATTTTATCTGATAAACTTTTAAAACCGAATTTGAATAATACGAAATCCGTTCTTCTTTCGATCTTTGATGACATCATTGAGGTATCTACAGTTTAAAAGATAATTTTTATCGTTGGTCATAAAAACGTTTAATTTATAAACTACCTAATGGTATCTTTACTCAAGTATAGCGCACTATTTATAGATAAATCTAAGTTTGCCTGTGCCGAAAATATACTTTTTCATTTCTTAACTTTCATTTTTTGCCTAGATATCATTAATTCTTGAGAGCACTACTAATGTCAAACTTTCACATGGTATAAGCAAATCAATCTATATATATAAAAGCGAAATACCACTAACTTATTTATCACGAAATCTCAGAAACTATAACACCTACAAACTTGAAATTTGGCAAGTAGGTTCTTCATAAGGTGTAGACATCCGCTAAGAACGGATTTTACGAAACTCCACCCCTAAAGGGGTAAAACGGGGGTTGGACGTTTGTATGAAAGTCCTATGTTTTTGAAGTTAGATACTTGAAATTTAAAATGTATGCTCTATAGATGGTGTGGAGGTGTACTAATAATGTATCTTTAGAAATCAACCCCCTTTTGGGGTTAAAACGGGGGATGGTAGTTTGGACGCAAACGAGGTTGCGTAGGTCAGCTAGTAGATAATATAGGTATCAGAATAAATGTAATCCAATCTCTTCTTGATTTATTTTTACAGGCAACACATCTTCAAATTATATCTCAAACAAAATTAAAACCTATTGTGTATTATACCCAAAATAAAGCCTTTGGATTGGCCCCATACGTAAGTTAACAGCGTCGAGCTGACTTGCAGTTCACTAATGATATGTTTTTTTAATCATTTCGTACTTTCACTAACGGGAGAAAAGCAGGTCGAACATCTGAGCCGTAAACTTTCAAGACGCCGGACCAATGGTGTAGTTCATTTTGTAATAACTACGTCACGTCATGGAAGTAATATAGAGGTAGACAACGCGTTGAACGGACACGCAGTTTGATCAGAAGAAGGGGGCAACAAACTACATTATATACTGACGTAATTAATTTTTTTGCGTCACGATATAATTATATCAGATTAAAACAAATCCACTGTTTCGCATTAGTCATTGCAATTAAAAACAATAATATATTCTTTGAATTTTTTTTTTTTCATTTCATTACTATAAAGCTGTTTTAAGAGATTGGTTAAACACCTTTTTTTGCCTTAATTCGTTTTCCCTCAATAAATATAGAAAAAAAAAATAACGGCAAAGGGAAAACAAAAGAATCTGTGAAGTAAAGAGAATTAATAACTTCAAATAACTTAGCTTCAAAAGAAATAGTATATTTGAGACTCGGTTAAACAAAAAGACAAGCCATGAAGAGATAGATGAAACTACTTTTTATCTAGAAGTTCCGCTTTAATGACATGGCGAGAACTGAAAATAAAGATGCACAGGCAACACAAAACAAATCCATACTTCCATACTAAAATAATTAATTCAAAAGTAACTCTGTCTGTCCGTTATGCTTCCGGCTAAACCGATGCACTGATTTCAATGAAATTTGACATGGAGATGTACTTAAGGACATAAAATACTCTTTACTGCGATAACCGACATAATAATAAAAATCAATTGGCTTGACTGTCCAAGCGACTCTACACTCTTTCTAGGTAGGTACCGCTCAGACCAACCCAATCATTGTGCTTTTAAAGAGTGGTTACAATCTATTTTACATTGAAAAAAAATCATATTCCCAAAAGTTAAATTATAACCAACGCATACAGTGAATAGTTGACATGAATCATATTCATGAAAACCAAGAGTCACTTGGCCTATCTGGGCATTGAGAAATCTCATTGTTAATGGATAAAACGGTGAGAATTTATTTTTATATATTATTCTTAATATATGCATTAGGTTAATTCACAATCGGATAAGCAAACTCAAAATCGCATTGCAAATATTAATCAAGTTACTCAGAATATAATAATAATAAAGAAGTTATTCAGAAATTTCACAAATTTATTTGTCTTCTACGTCAATAAAATATATTTGCTAATTGGTGTAGGACGAAACTTCCTTTCTACGGAGAGGCCTGGCCAGAACCCTTCCACGTATACCACGCTGGCAAGATGTGTTAGTATAGAGTTTATGTCAAGTTTCCTTCTCTTTGCAGTGCTGTTGTCCCGAGTTTGCCGTCTCTTACCACACACATGGGATAATTAGGGATGGTACACAGCTTATTATCAATACACAGATACACCGATAAACCACTGACTATTGCCTAAGCTAAATTAAAATTCAAGTAGCCGTCGTTGTAAATGAGTGACTTCTAACTGACGTGCCATTGACCTAAAAACTGCTACAAAAAATATATGTAATGAACATACTGACAGTTCATTTCAACCTATTCTTTCTAAACTGCTAACTTCTCTCAAAATTACTGCACTAAAGTACTGTTCAGTTATAACTAAGTTATAATTAATGAATATGATCATGAAAAAACAATTTATCTTTATCTAATAAAATAAGTGTGACGAAATGAGTCGATGATTTTAAGAGCTTGATAATGAAGCAAAATGTATGCCAAACCTGTATACTCCTCCTACAGATTTCTGATTATAATATTCATTTAATAATACGAAATAATATTTTATTTATAAATGTCACATTCAATATTTTGCAGATTGATTTAATGAGCAGAATTGAAGGTTACAGCTGAAAATTCTAGAAAGACGCAAGGAAATTTCAATAGAACAGATGATCCATCAGTAGACGTACATTTTGTATAACAAGGTTTATCCATAATGATTGATGCTATGAGGCAACTTACCATGAAACATGAAAACAATATTCCCGCGACGACTTTATCCATCATGGTCGCGTGGATGTTTATGATCACTAAGTCGTTGATTGTGAGAAATAACAGCAAGAAGAAGCCGAATAAATGCGTCCATATATTCATAGTCTCGTTCGTCCACCAGAATATGCTGAAACAAGCATACATTTTACAGTTAATTTATTTAAGTAATGGTAAAAATTCAGCTGTAACCATACGGCCATGTTCAGATGATGAACGCTCAACGCGCGTTTTAATTTCATTCTAGGAGTACACATGCTATGCTAACGCGCGTTTCTAGAATGAAAAGAAAAAACATACAGTGGAACATAGAACCTCCTCCTTTTTGGAAGTCGGTTAATTAAAATTAATTAAATAACATAATCCATTTTTAGGGTTCCGTGCCAAAGGCAAAAAACGGAACCCTTATAGATTCGTCATGTCTGTCTGTCTGTCCGTCTGTCTGATCAAAAATGATATTGAGGTTTCTGATAAAAAAAAAATCTAAACTGAATAGTTTGCGCGAGAGACACTTCCAAAGTGGTAAAATGTGTGTCCCCCCACCCTGTAACTTCTAAAATAAGAGAATGATAAAACTAAAAAAATATATGAAGTACATTACCATGTTTGAAGTTTTGAACGAGATCGAGTAAGTAGTTTTTTTTTAATACGTCATAAATCGTAAACCGCAAAAAACATACACTATTATTAAAACATCGATCAAAGTTATAACGAACTACAAGAACTTTTATATTATGTTACTTGCTGCTTCGGAACCCTTCATGGGCGAGTCCGACTCGCACTTGGCCGCTTTTTTACTAGTAACAAAATGGGCATTCAATCTTTTTAGATTTATATATTATGTATTTTAAATTTTCCTCACTTTGTCCAGAATCCCACCATCAGAAGCCCATCGTAAACGGGGCCCAGTTTCCAATAGATTTCTTGCAAGAGCACCCTTGCCAACGTAAAAATAAATTCCAAGCTAATTCTGAGCAGTCATTTCCGAGTAACGAAGTCAAAGAGGGAGGGATATTCTACTCATTTTTTTCAATATCATTAAATAAATAAATTGACAAAAAGTATGACATGACACAAACATGGCTTTAAACATTAGCTGCCACATTTAACACTATCGACTAATTCAGGTATCTACCTAAAGGTACTTTCAGTTGTCCATTTCCACACACCAGTTCCTGTGTGTGCCTGACAATAATTGCAAATATTACCAAGAATGCAATACATGAAACTTAATTATACAGTTACAGTCTAATTTCCACTGCAAGTACTTAGAAACTATCTGTATCATAAGTACGATGTTCGTTGATGGCATTTGCAGTGAAAGTTACAGAACTAATAACATGCATCATTTTAAGTCCATGTATTGCAAACAGATCTTCAAGTGTATGGAATTAAGATTAGACTGTTTTTCACAAAAGTTTTTCCTGCTATCGATTCTTTAAATCTATCGCGATTAGAATTTGTATTTTTTAGGGTTTCGTACCCTAAAAAGAGTGAAGGTATAAGATTACTTCGTTAATCGTTGTTCATCTCTCTCTCTCTCTCTATCTAGAGACTTTTTCTCAAAAACCCGTGGAGGTTTTATAGTTGAAAATAACATTACATACTTATGCCTACTGTTACTTCAAAGAAAAACAGCGGGTAAATAAAATAAAATGAGAGAACCTCCACTTCGCGTAAATCAAACTTGTTGTTTTCTAGGTGTGTCAAATTTTGAAAAATTACCGCATAATATTCTATGTTCATCTCGGGGTTTTTCAGCTATTGGGGCTTTATAGGATACGCATACTTGAAAATAGACAAAAAAAAGTTTTTTTTTGTCTATTTTCCATCTAAGGGTCGCCGCACACGGGGCACCGGCCACAGCCACAAAACGCCGCCACCGGCATATTTCCTGTAATTTTCATATATTTTATGTGTCGACCACCGGCCACAAGTGGCCCGTGTGCGGCGACACTTAATGGACACATCATATAAAAATAAAACGGTACGTTAGTAGTGTAGCCTGTGAGCATATTGCTCTTCGGCTTCGGCTTATAAACTATGTCTATGAAAAAAACTAAATCCATGAAAGTAATATATTTATGAAAATTTACATTCACTTTGTCAGGAGTAACAAAGGACATGGTATAAAGTACAACTTTACATTGCGCAAGCAAACCTAATAACCTAGAAGCCTAACGAAAGTAATTAAATTTTATGAATAAAAGTTAAATGCTGTTCTTTGGTAAACGCATATCTTGAGAACGGCGACCAATGAGACTAATTCTTTCTTTTTTTATAACTGGCTGTTTCTGTGTGTGCGTGTATATGGCCGCAGTTGAATAAGCAGCGGCCTCATATTTATACTTTTGCGCGGAATAAATACATTTATATCTGCAACTTGCTGACCAGGCGAACTTCGTACCGCCATATTTACATATCTGTCTCAGCTTCCCACAGGCAGTGTACAGTCGCGGACAAAAAAAAGACTTTTCCCGTTATCTTTAATTTTTTTTCTTTCTAGCAAAAAAAGAATGAATGAAATCAGACCATTTGTTATTGAATTACAACTAAGTACATATTTTGACTTTCATCCCCTCTCTCCAGGAAACCGTGCTGAATTTCGGGGTAAAAAGTATCCTATGTCCTACCTCGTGGTATGAACTCAAATCGTGCCAAGTTTCATTTGAATCCATTCAGCAGTTTCAACGTGATGCGCGGCCAAGATACAGACAGACGGACAGACAGACAAAATTGAAAAAAATAATAGTTTTGGTTTCAGTATCGATAACAGAGTGCCCTCCAAAAAAAAATTTCAAAATATCTTCAATGTACAGAATTTGACCTGTTACGTTTTTATTATTATATAAGCTTCGATCAAATATATCATAGATGCACTGTTGCCGCTTAAAAAGTGGCACCGGTAAAACAAGGCATAAAACAACAATATGCCTTGTTTTGCTCTCATTCGCTTGGTGGCCGTGCTCGTGTTTACACACAAAAAATTTGAAAAATTACACTCTAAAAGTGCAAAAGAAGGATGGAATATCATATTTTCAGTAAGTCTATCTTTAGTCTAACATATTGGTGTATTTTCGTTATGCTTTAAAGCTAATTTTATTATTATTTTGATAAAATTTGTGATTTAGAACGGCTTCTAATGTACGCATCCATCCCTTTCACACTCACGCGCGATGTTCATAAGAGAAAAAAGACAAGCCTAGTGCTAGCGAACAAAGTCAGTAGGATAATGATGGAGTCGCCGTTACAATGTTTTTAGGTTAATTGAAGATTTGTTTTTGTTTTAGTTTTTTGAAATTTACATATTCAGGAGAATAAAAAAGACAGCCTTACCAACTTCACAGGTAGGTATTATATTCTACTAAGAATATTTAACCGACTTTAAAAAAGGAGGTTATTAATTCGATCTGTATGTATTTTTGTCAAAATTGCAAACTGTTTATAAATGTTGGTCTATACCAGATTCTAAACGTGATTACCAAAATTTAAAATTATCCGTCCGTTCGTAAATATCTGAAAAACATTTAAGTTGGAATATAAAATATATTTGATGATTATAGTTTAGGTATAGTCCAACTTAAGGAATAGTGCAATATAATATGTATAAATACAGGCACGTAGGTATAGAAGGTCTAATATCTGAGTGGAATAATCAATATTAAATTAATACTTATTATAATTTATAATAAAATTCTATTCAAACTTTTAGCTATCAGAATCAAAAGAAGAAATAAAAATTGTATGAAGAATTAATTATTTGTTGGTCCATCCAACTACCGTATGTATTTTAAATCAAAAAGCAACTCCATTTTGTCCATGTTCCAAATAGAAGCGATAAGACGCGAACACACTATTTAATGTCAGTGGAATGTAACTCTCGTTATTCTTTGTACTATTATGTGCTTTATTGTAATACGTTAAGTTTAATTTTTCAATACACTTGTTTTTGGGCATGTGCTGTTTTATTTCTGATTTTTGAAAGAGTCATAAAATTTTATTGTCCTATCCTGACATCAAACTAAAAGGTAATATGTAGTGAATTTAATATGGATTTATTTCCGTCCGTACGTCAATTGCTTAAAGTCAAAATTAGGTTAAGGTGTATACCAGTTCAGGACTTTTTTCGCTATATCTCAAGTGGTATACATATACCTAAGTACGTATAGAAGCGTGGACAGTATTTTGTTTACTTTTGTATGGAACTGTGCATCTATAATATATTTGATCGAAGATTATAAGTATAGATAGATAAGTTTAGATTGTAAATGAAAGGCCAACCGTTTCAGAAATTATCCGAAACGGGAATAACAGCAAAAAATTACAGATGTTTTATTAAAACTACGATAGAAACATTCCTAGACTTAGTAAAAAGCTGAAAATTTGACATTACAAACAGGCACTTCAAAAAAATAACGGATCTAAAAATGTAAAATATTAAGTTAAGGGCTCCCACACATGACTGCGATGCGATGCGGCGCGAAGTTCTAGCGGTGCATTCGTGCGAGCTCGCAGATACACACATCAAAAGTGTCTAGGGATCAAGCATTTTTATGCGGATTTCTTGAGATTGAGATGTGGCTTTGTAATAAATTTATGATTTTATAAATTTATATGGATCCTTTTTGGTGCATTTCATAATTTGAATCAGGAACTGTGAATCAAATTCGAGTAAAAGATGAGAATCAGCTGTCAATATTTTCCCTATAAAAACATACAACGCATTGAAGACATTATTAGTGCTACTGTTTCCCTACTACTGATTAAAACCAACGTTATTATGGAGCGGCGACGTCATTTAAGCAGGGAAGAAATGCTCAGAGCCGTGGGAATGATAGAAGCTGGTTCCCGGCAACGTACTGTGGCTTTAGCTCTGAATACAAGTCAGAGTGTTATCAGTCGACTTTGGACACGTTACCGAAGCACTGGTACCGTGGCTGAGCGCCATGGAGGACGGTATCGCTGTACCACACGGAGACAAGACCGATACATTCAAATCTTAACTCGAAGAGCTCCAACAATAATCGCCATGATGTTAGCCGTGAGGCTTCATCACTCTTCAGGGAACTTAATTAGCGACCAAACAGTCAGAAACCGCTTGCATGAAGTGAACCTTCATTCCCGAAGACCGCTACGGGTACCATCTATAGCAATGCACAATCGTAGGATTCGATATCAATGGGCTCTTGAACACAGAAATTGGGCAGAAGAACAAGAATGGCGTTTCGTGTGCTATTCTGATGAGTCTCGTTTTGGTATGAGACCGGATACAAGACGTATACGACACTGGAGAACCCCTGGACGCCAACAGCGATTAAAATCCTGCCAGGAAGTCCATCCTTATAGTGGTGGAACCATCATAGTATAGGCGGGTGTTTGGATCGGCGGAAGAACTGAGTTGATTTGGATCAGAGGCAACCTCAACGCTCAAATTTATGCTGAGACGATTGTATCAGACGTCATCGTTCCTCTACAAGTGCAAATCGGTCCCTTATTTCAGTTAATGCATGATAATGCACGACCGCACACCGCAAGAGTTGTAAGACAGACTCTCGCCGCAGCTAACATCAATGTCCTGCCCTGGCCTGCTCAGTCGCCAGACTTGAACCCGATTGAGCATGCATGGGATATGCTACAGAGAAGAGCTCTGCCGAATATGGAGGGTATCCAGTCGCAAGAAGACCTTTTTTTGTTGTTGCAACGAACATGGGCGGCCATTCCACAGCGTGATTTGGATGAACTCATTTTGAGTATGCCAAACCGATGTTCTTGTGTTGTTAGTGTTCGCGGTAGAAACACGGATTATTAATTGTTTAAGTTACCTAATAAAATTTTAAAGAAAACTGTTATTTCAGTCTTTTTTTCGAACTTTAATGTTAGTGGTTCAAATGTCAAAAATCCCTTTATTAGGAAAATGGCAAATTTCTTTATTAATGCAAAGGTGACTTGGTTTATCGTTACTGTGACAAACGAAAACACTTTATTTGATGAATCCTTAAAGAAAATTTTAATTAATATCAATCAGGAGAAAAGTTATTGCAAAAATATATGTTGATCCCTAGACACTTTTGATGTGTGTATTTGGGATGCGTTGCGAATTCGCAGTTATGTTTGGGGGCCCTAATACACTTTTAAGTTAGTACCTGGATGACCGTTTTTTTTGGTAATTTTTCTAAAAATAAATCCTAGCTAGATCGTTTTATTGCCCCCGAAACTCCCGCATACTAAATTTCATCAAAATCGTTAGAGCCGTTTCCGAGATTTAGATTATATGTATCCTATACATATGTATATACAGATTTGCTGAATTTCTCGTATAAAGGTAAATAGATAGATAGGCATCTGAAAATGTTGGGGATTTTTATAAAATACTAGTGGTTGCCCGCGGCTCCGCCCGCGTATATGTCGGTTATCGCGGCAAAAAGTAGCGTATGTGTTATTCTGATGTATAAGCTATATTACTGTAAAGTTTCATCCAAATCCGTTCAGTAGTTTTTGCGTGAAGAAGTAACAAACATACACACAATCTTTCGCCTTTATATATTAGTGTGATTATGGATTCATGTCATGATTTTGTGTTCACGACTATACTGTACTGCACATATTTGGATCCGATCTTTGTTATACACTAAAAATCTACAGGTGATTCACATCCGCATAACTATACAGTTATTTTGGCATCTTGAAGACGATCTGATGATGGGAGGTAGTTAGTAAAACACTTCAGTATATGGCTTTTAGGAAACTCTGTTTCTGTGCTCAAGTATGCAAGTTATTTTGGCAAATTTAACAGATTGAGAGAGATTTAAGAAATCTACAATTTCATTACGATTTATTTAGTGGTTTAGTGTTAATTTACAATAGGTACTACTTAGCCAATAATCTTTGCCGTAACCTTGTTGAATACGTTATTAGCCTTGATATAATACTCGTAGTAGTGTTCATTTCCTATAATTGTCTTATTCAGTATTATAAAGAAGAAAACAATAAATTAAACAGTTAAATGAATCATTATATTATTTGAAGACAATCACCGCAGGCGAAATCAATGTTATCCATTTAATATTATAAATAACTAGCTGAGCTCTGTGGTGTTGCCCATGGTTGTTGTTACACTTTTAAAACAACGGGTAACCCCGCAGGTCTTGTTAGTCTAAAAAAGTAGCCTAAGTTGCTATCTACCCCTCCTGGATCACTGGCAGATAGTTGACGATGATATAAGATCATCAGCTATCTGCCAGTAAAAGACCCGTGAAAATCGGAGCAGTCGTTCTAGAGATTAGCCTGAACAAACAGGCAGACAGACATACTTTTAAATGCATTTAGTACAAAGCTGTTAATTTGTAATTACCAACAGACATTTCAATTTTATTTATTTGTATAGATGTATCTAGATATGTGAGGTTGCCACTTAACTTGGCAGTAGAAAAAAATGTATGCATATAATGTACTTCTATATTCATCATGGTTAATTTATTCATCTGATACGAATGTAAATTTAAAGATTTTTATCGTTATTTTTATTTTGTTTAGACTCGCTGCCTAACAACGTTAGTTCATAGCAGTGTATAATCCATACTACCATTATAAATTCGAAAATAACTCTGTTTTTCTGTCTGTTACGCTTAAAAATTTGTCATGAAGATACAATGAATCTTGAGGAAGAACATGGGTTTCCCTTTACCGCGATAATCGACATAAGTGGGCGGAGCCGTCGAGCAATAGCTAGTTCACTATCAAAAGAAAATATATACTGGAATATAAGATTGTTTTCAAATTAATATGATAAAGTTATTGAATGTGTGTTTGAATGTTTATAACTTCTGCACGCTCAAACGGCTGAACGAATTTTAATAAAAAATAGTTAGGAGGTTGCTGACACCCTGGATTTACACTAGGCTTCGAGGTTCGTTTGAACCCCAAAAACCCCCAACCTATACTATTTCCATTTATTTATTTTCTCGATGACAGTTGTAGTGTTGTGACCAAATAAGTAATGATATAGATCGCATATATTTATTATGTTTTGAACAAAGACAAATACGACAAAAACATTCAAATATATTTTTGCAAGCTGGGAACACTCAACACGTATGTATCTTGTGTTCCTCCATGTTGATTGCTGCCCAGCTGTCAAATGTCAAAATACCTAAAGGATCTGTTCTGTAAAGGCAGGCGAGAGAACTGGTGATCAAGGTTCGTAATTACTTTGAAGCAGAGTATCAAAATGGTGGCCCGCTATTACCACTGTCGCAAGTGCGAAAGCGTTTTTAGGCCGCATTAGGAATTAGTGGACCTACAATTTCAAAAATTACTACCAGTAAAAGCGGCACACAGGAAAATAAGCTTCGTACGCCGAAGAAAAAGCGCCAACCACGTCGTGTGACATCGGTTGACAACTTCGACGCTGTCACTATTCACCGTCATGTATATGACTATTACATGCGCAAAGAAATTCCAACACTTAAAAAACCTTTCGTTTCTTTACGTGAATGTGGTTTGTTCCATGGCCAAAAATCTTAATTTAGCCTGGTTTTGAAAGAAATTGGATTGTCTTATAAAAAATCGAACAAACGTAAAATATTGATGTAGCGTCACGACGTTGCTATGGCGAAAAAGATATCAAATTGGTCAAATGTTATTTTCACTGACGAGACTTGGTTAAATGCAAACCACACAGTATCTAAGAACTGGACTGACGACACCGCCGCTTCCACTAGTTCAGTGCCAATGGGAAAAGGTGAACGCCTTATCATATGCCATGCAGGGTCTACAAAAGGATTCGTGTCAGATGCTTTACTGGCCTTTAATTCCAAGAAAACAGTGGACTACCACGAAGAAATGAACGCAGAGATTTACGAAGGATGGTTTAAAGAAATGATGCAATCTAAGAAATGGTGCAATCTCTGGAAGAACCGTCGATAATTATTATGGACAATGTTACATATCACTCCTTTTAGTTATGTGTGCGTGTCTGGTGTTTGTCTGCATGTTATGATATCTCCATATATATTCACTATATACTTCTAAAATCTGTGTGTGTGTGTATGTTTCTGTGTCGTGTGTGTATGATTGAGTGTGTCACAAATATGCCGTACTTAATCTCGCCAGATAGTCCCACTTTTTGCGGATTGGGCACTCGGCGCTGAAGGCGTTGTGCCCCGTGCTGCTCAGCTTCTCCCCCTGGCAGTTGCAACAGTTTGGTTCTGCACCACTGGCAGCGTCCGGCCATTCGGCCCTTAGGTGGGGCCCTCCGCAATGGCTGCACTTGAGTTCTGTTGTGGTACAGAACTTCCTGCTATGTCCGTAGCGCAGACACAGGGAGCACTGCACTTAGGGAGATTGGTCCGCAACCTTAATCGGTTGCAGGTCAATATGCAGTCTCCCTATGTCTAGGGCACGAGACCAAACCGCCGGGGAGACCCTGAGCACCACGTGGCACATGTGGGGATCTTCGCTCGCCTCCTATATAGTACTGTCAGCCTGTCCTGGTCCGGTGTTAGGTCCCGGATTATATCCTGGTTTCTGCACCTGACAGCTTTTACCAGGTCCTCGTCCGTCTGATTTTTTATTACGCTGTACAGTACCAATAGGGGATCCCTGTTCTTTATTTCTTCCACCACAAGATATTTCCCTTTCTCTGTTAACCTTTTTTGGGCCTTTTTTCTGTCTTCTTCCGTTTTGTATCCAATTATCACTTTTCTATCTTTAGCCTTCCTTATTTTCTCTGCCTTCACCCATCCCTCGTCCTCGTCCGCAGCTTTCCTCAGTCGCTCTATGACCTGCTCCCCGGTGTCCAGTTCGTTTTTGGACGTGACGACCACCGAGTGCAAGGTCGTCCTCTCCGGGAGCCGAGCTTCAGAGCGACCTGCCACTACCCCCGCATAGGTCGCTGTTTGTGTTCCCTTTCTCTCCCTCTCATCGTGCTTTCCTATCATTTCTTTTATCTCTCCTAGGACCTTAACGTTCTCCTTCAATATCGTCTCATTCTCTTTTGGTGTTACTTTTCTCTCCCTCTCCTTTTCCCTATCATCTTGCTTTTCTATGCTTTCCTTTATCTCTCCCAGAACTTTAGCGTTCTCCTTCACTATCCTCTCGTTGTCCTTTATTTTCCTGAGGATTTCGTTGTTGGCATTTATATTCAGAACCTCCGTGGCCTCGGTACTCTGCCCTTGCATCAATCTTTTTATGTCTTCTTCATACCCTTTGACTATTCTCTCTAGGAGATCGACTCTTCTGTCGATCTCCCGCTTTATTTCTTTCTTGAGGTTCCTTGAGTCGTTGAGCTGCTGCCTTATTACTGTACAGGATCTGGTGGCATCGTTGACACGTTCCTCTACAGGGATCGTCTGATAAACCTCTCACCATGCTTCGGCTGACCGGCCTCGTCGCAGCAGAGGACGTCGCCGCTTTCGTTCCCGATTACGAGGCACTAGGGGGTTCTGATGCCAATCATGTTGGGGGGTGCGCGTGACAATATAAGTTTGTGTAAGTTTTATAATTAAAAGATGTGCAAAATAAAATAAAATCAAACACAAGTTTTTGCCTCTAATTGGAGCCTGTCTAATTATTTATGAGGTGTAAATAGCCTCAGTCAACAGATAAAAATGGTACGAAATTATAAAAATTAGGATTAAAACTTTTCCCTAAATAAATTTTTGGGTCGATACCACCGGTTGGCGATCCCTGCTCAGCTGAGCCTATATAGCCAGTAAAAACAGGGAGGGTGGGCGCCCGATTTTCTGGACTTCTACTGGCCGAAACTAAACAAATGGGGTGTCGTTAGACGGGTCTTGAAGAAGCCTATCTAAATATGTATAAAACGTTATTTCCAAAATTAAGGTCCGCGAGTTATTCGAGTAAAACCTCCAAAATTTAAAATTTTACCAATATATATCGAATTTTTGGAATACCTATTTGCCGAATCTATACAAACAGGGTGTCGTTAGAACTAGACGAGTTCTATCTAAATCTGTAAAATTTGTAGTTTAAAAATTAAGAGTTGTCGGTTTATTCGACGAAAAAACCTCCAAAACCAAGATTTTCATTAAAATGTCGAATTTTTTACTTTATATTTGCCGGAACTATGTAAAAGGGGTGTTAGGTAGGTGTAGATGACAGCTATCTAAATATGCAAAAATATCAACAATACAATTAAAGGTTATCGAATTTCTCGACGAAAACCTCGAAAATTTCCAAAATTTAGAAATCCAAGTTTAAAAGTTGATTTTTTTAAACTTCTATGTATCGGATTTAAGTAAATAAGGTGTCTTCATATAGGTCCAGACGAGCCCTATCCAAATATTTGCAATTTATAATTCAGAAAAATAGGGGTATCAAATTTTCAGTCTAAAATGTCAAATTTCTTAGTATTTTACAAACGTAATATCTCCAATTGAACACGGAGTGTCTTTAAGGGTGGTATTAAGCAATAAGGGTGCAATATGATAGCTATACAAAAGAAAAATTTCGTACTACATATCACTCCAGACAAATTGATAAAAAGCCGACGCAGGCCAATAAAAAACAAGAGATAATTGACTGGCTCTAACGTCATGGCGAAAATGTGGATAGTACTTTATTAAAAGTACAATTAGTGAATATTTTAAAATCGAAAAAAGCCTCCCTAAAATATATATTACCGACGAAATTGTGGTCATTGGGTTCTTCGACTTCCGCCGTATCATTGCCAGTACAATGCTATAGTACTAATATGGGCACAAATCAAAGGATACGCCGCTCGAAACAATACTCATCCCCCTTTTTAGGCAAACAAGATGTTAGATTTATTAAAAAATGCATGTGCGGAAGTAAAACATTATAGCGTCGGATTGGAACATTCATGTGGCATTCGATAATATAGAAGTACAGGAACTTATAATATATGTTACGGAGAGTTTATCGAGTGAAAGTGACGATTCATCAGATTTTGATGAAAATAAATAAATAAAGAATCAACATAATATAATTACATCTTGTAATGAAATGTAATATTAGTTAATAAATTTGTACAAAATTATCCGGCAATAGTTTAGTTTTTACACTTTGTAAAAAAATATCGGGTCTGTTATCGTATTACGTTTATCGATAGCTCCATCCCTATGAGTTTCCATCCATCTGCTATGACCTTGTACGTGCGTAAGCGTCATATTTTTTATTAAATAATGTATACATAATGTAAAAAAAGCGGCCAAGTGCGAGTCGGACTCGCCCATGAAGGGTTCCTCGGCAGCAAGTAACATAATATAATTTTTATTTTATTTTTATATTTGTGTTGATTGAATGAAAGGTAAATTGCAGTTTACGATTTATGACGTATTAAAAAAAAACTACTTACTAGATTTCGTTCAAACCAATTTTCGTTGGAAGTTTACATGGTAATGTACATCATACATTTTTTTAAGATTTATCATTCTCTTATTTTAGAAGTTACAGGGAGGGGGGGACACACATTTTACCACTTTGGAAGTGTATCTCGCTCAAAATATTCAGTATAGATAAAAATAATGTTAGACACCTCAATATAATTTATGAAGACCTATCTATAGATACCCCACACGTATGGGTTGGATGAAAAAAAATTTTTTGAGTTTCAGTTCTAAGTATGGGGACCCCCAAAATCAATTGTTTTTTTTCTATTTTTGTGTGAAAATCTTAATGCGGTTCACAGAATACATCTACCTACCGAGTTTCAACATTATAGGTCTTATAGTTTCGGAATAAAGTGGCTGTGACATACGGACGGACAGACAGACGGACAGACAGACAGACATGACGAACCTATAAGGGTTCCGTTTTTTGCTTGGCACGGAGCCCTAAAAAGACGCTCGTTCAAGTTTCCACAAAGAGCTGTCATCGAGAAAAATAAAGAAATGGAAATAGTATAGCTACGCCCATGTGGATAATTTTGTTTACAGCTATCCAAAAATGTCTTTGAAACTGCCTGTTTTAAATAGTTGCATATGCATCTATCTGTACTAATGTTGGTTTCAAACATCGATTAATTGTAATAAACTAGAAATAACTAGTTCGAACGCATTTCAAGACCGTTAGTTGTATTAAGCCGAGTCTCCACCGAACAAAAGTTGGCAACTTTTGTGTTGTCAACACGTGTAGCTGACCAAAGTTTATGTAATTTGATAATTTCCTTGTGTTGGCAACAAAAATTGTCAACAAATGTTGGGAACCGTGTTTATGTTTTCGACATGAAAAGAATACGCAGTTCGTTATTTATTGACTCTGTGGAGACGCTTAAGCCGGGTCTCCTGCGACACTGTTTTATGTTTTTAAACACCAAACGTCAAATATTTATCAAAATATGGGCGTGGCCTAACTGTTTTGTTAATTTTAACAAGCAAACATGTTATCCAAAGCGGACTGAAAACATCCCAGCGTATACTTCTCGTATAATGAAACAGAACTGAACTAACATTAAAACTTATATTATTCATATTTATACTATAAAAGTAAGTAAGTAAGTGTACTATAAGTCATTTTGTCGAGTAGATAAAAGATTTTTGATTTTCGTGTAATCGTGTTTGATGTTCGTTTAAAAGTCCGTCTCCTGCGGCTTTTCGGTAACATGTTTAGTTAACAAGTTTTGTTAATTTTAGCCGCAGGAGACACGCCTTTAGTTCGAATGTTTTTCAAATTGTTGGCGACTCGGTATAGACACAATGAAAACAAAAGTTGGCGATTTTCTGAAGAGTTGCAAACAGTTGCAAACATTGGAATTGCCAATAATTTCGGTGGAGACGCGTCTTTAAGCATACAATTGAAACCAAGATACAATCATGATACGTAAGTACCTAAATATTCATTTGTTTTAATACTTCTTTACAAAAGCATTGTTCTCTTTTACAAAAGATAATTAATTATTGATAAGTGTCCGAAAATACTTCCTGAATTATATATTTAAATGGTATTTAAAGATTTTGGTGAAATTAACAATCCTACTAATATTATAAACGCCAAAGTTTGTAAGTATGGATGGATGGATTGATTGATGTTTGTTACTCTTTCACGCAAAAAGTACTGAACGGATTTGGATGAAACTTTACAGTAATATAGCTTTAACACATAGGCTACTATAGGCCGCGTTAACTGACATATACGCGGGCGGAGCCGCGGGCAACAACTAATATACTTATATAATGTTTTAAATTATACCTAGTATTTATAACATTACAATGTAGATATAATGTTGGCACGGTTGGCCTAGTGGTTTAGGCGGTCGCCACGCCGCTCGCCAATTCGCCAAGTGTTGTGGGTTCAAATCCTACACGGGACAACACTTTGTGTGAACCACAAATTGTTGTTCTGAGTTTGGATGTTAATTGTGTCCGTTTCATGTATGTCTGTAAAGTCCCCCGCGACACAGGATGTTTATTCCTAATGCGGGAGTTGTCTTTTTTAAGAAAAAAAAAAAGAAAAAAAATGTTTACCTCCTACTAAGATTTTCTATTTGCACCATCATAGGATGATTTTCATACCTATTATATAAATTATGTATTAATAAAATTATAGATATGATGCAGATGCAGAAGCATCACTAGGCCGCCATAGTGTGGATCACCATGCTGCATTGTTGCTTTAACTACATTCGCAATGAGTATGGTGACCACCACTCTTGGATTCTGCTTATGCTTTCCATCAGGCAGAGTAGGGTCACATTTTGGCAGGCCCATTTATAATTAAAAAAAAAAAATCCTCCGACAAATTGGAAGTTTTAAAATCACAAATAAAAATGTAATGTAATTACTGTACATAACTTGCTTAATGTATTTACTTTTGTATACTATTATATAAAGAGGTAAAGTTTGTGAGTTTGTGACGTTGTTCTTGATTTGATTGGGGATTTTGAAAATTATTTTACCAATAGAAGGCTACGTTATTTGTGAGTGACATAGGATATACATATAATAACCCGAAAAGTGGAAAGACTTTTTCGTGGTAGCCGGATTTGCAAAGACTAAGAAAAAAATGTTTACCGCCCAACGAAGTGGGCACGGGTCAGCTAGTCTATACTATTATATAAAGCTGTAGAGTTTGTTTGTTTGTTTGAACGCGCTAATCTCAGGAACCACAGGTCCGATTTGAAAAATTCTTTTAGTGTTGGATAGTACATTTATCGAGGAAGGCTATAGCCTATACATATCATCACGCTACGACCAATAGGAGCGGAGCACCAATGAAAAATGTTTCAAAAACGTGGGAAAATTATCACGCTACGGGCAATAGGAGACGCAAACGAGGTTGCGTGGGTCGGCTATAGTAAATAAAGCTAATATTGCTTTTATACAAATACTAGCTTTCGCCCGCGGCTTCATTCGCATTTAATAAAAAGTATCTAAGTTACCTCCAAGAAAATGTGTACAAAGTTTCATGATGAATGGTTGAGTAGTTTTCGCGTGAGTAGCAAACAAACTTACATTTACATTTATAATATTAGTATGAAGTATGATAACGGCTGACCCTCTGCATTCATAATTATTATACTTTTATATGCATGTAGTAGTGAAAAGCTGTTAATTTTAAATTAGAAACAGATACTTCGATTTTAGTTATTTAATGTGGATTAAATTAAAAAGAGCAGTGATCTCAAGGTAGTAGAGCCACGCTGATTTCAGCATGAATGGGCCGGCTCGACCGGGGCGGTACTACCCTCGCACAGAAAATCAACGTAAAATGACAGCGTTCATGCTGTCGTGTTTCGTTGGTGAGTGCGAGACCGGAGGCCCAAATAGTCTAGTCAACAAGTTCCATACTTGTTGACTAGACTAAAAGATGCAGCAGCATCACTAGGCCGCCATGGTGTGGGTCGCCATACTGCATTGTCTGCATTCGCAATGAGTATGGTGACCACCACTCTTGGATTCTGCTTATGCTTTCCATGAGGCAGAGTAGAGTCATTTTGGCGGGCCAAACATAAAAAAAAAAAAAAATAAAAAAAAAAAAAAAAAAAAAAAAAAAAAAAAACCTAGCCTTAACAATTACTAAAAAATTTGGAAGAAATTATTTACCTTTCCCAACATAGCCTGGTAGGTAGGAATTTCCTATATCCATCTCTAATGTAGGGATTATGTTTAATATAATCCGGTGCTTCTTCATATTTGAGCAATTTCCTATAATTTATATATTCTTCATCTTCTTTGGTCAAGTTATTGTTGTCTTCCAGTTTCTTGCCTCTCCGGAGCATACAAGTGGCTGCGCACACATTCTCTGTTCCACATTCATCTTCTACCTGAAACAAGATGGAACACTAAGACATGGGAACTGAAGAGGTGTATAAGATTCAAAAGACATTTCGATATTTCTGTAAACTTAATGTGTATATGTCGCAGCCAACTAGTTAAATTAGCCGTTTAAATAACAGGCTAGCTCTTTACTAAACAACGCCCTCAGCCAACTAGCTTAATTAGCCATTCAATTAACAGCCTAGTCTCTTTACTAAACAGCGCTATTGAACTAGCATCCGCGTTACGAATGGAGGCGGTTAGGGGTTTTGTTTTAATAGCAAGTTATTTTTGTTTTAAAAGAAAAAAAAATAACATAACCTAACCGCTAGTTAAAGGGCGTTGTTTAGTAAAGAGCTAGCCTGTTATTTGAATGTTTCTTTGTTTACCTTGTGAAATGTAGTAATGAAATGTATATGTATATATATATTACTGAGTGTATTGGTATCCTTATTTACTTAATAATCATGGTATTGACACATACAAGACGTAGCAGAATAGTAGTTGAGATAGGTAATTTTATTATAACTCAATTCATCTCATACACAAC
This sequence comes from Diaphora mendica, assembly GCA_949125395.1. Classification (NCBI taxonomy): domain Eukaryota; kingdom Metazoa; phylum Arthropoda; class Insecta; order Lepidoptera; family Erebidae; genus Diaphora; species Diaphora mendica. The sequence continues at coordinate 20,937,056 of OX421319.1, read as the reverse complement.
CACCTAATCTGAAACCTATCAGAGCTTTTGCTATGGTGACCAGACTACTGACATATGTATATATTTCTAAATACATGATACAAATTATGCACTTCTGACTGTGGCTCTGCCCATGTATATGTTAGCTATTGCAGTGATCCTTTAACCTGTATTTTTTTTTTATTTGTCAACTGATTAAAATAAAACAAACACAGAATTCTAAGTGAAGTTTAATTGGTTAAGCCATTTCCGTGATCTGAGCACACACAAACAGACAACAATTCTGAAAACTGTTATGAGTTCTGTTACTTTAATTAAGATTCCATTCATTTGTTTTTCTTCAATATCTATAATTTACAGAGATCAATCTCTTACAATTTTATTAATTACTAGCTGATCCGGCAAACTTTGTTTTGCCATATAAAAAAAAAGAAAAATTAGGGTATAAAAAATAGATGTTGGTCGATTCTCAGACCTACCCGATATGCACACCAAATTTCGGAAAAATCGGTCCAGCCGTTTCAGAGGAGTATGGTAACTAACATTGTGACACGAGAATTTTATATACACACATCAAAAGTGTCTAGGGATCAACATATGTGTCTAGGGATCAACATATATTTTTGCAATAACTTTTCTCCTGATTGATATTAATTAAAATTTTCTTTAAGGATTCATCAAATAAAGTGTTTTCGTTTGTCACAGTAACGATAAACCAAGTCACCTTTGCATTAATAAAGAAATTTTCCATTTTCCTAATAAAAGGATTTTTGACATTTGAACATTAAAGTTCGAAAAAAAGACTGAAATAACAGTTTTCTTTAAAATTGTATTAGGTAACTTAAACAATTAATAATCCGTGTTTCTACCGCGAACACTAACAACACAAGATTCGGTTTGGCATACTCAAAATGAGTTCATCCAAATCACGCTGTGGAATGGCCGCCCATGTTCGTTGCAACAACAAAAAAAGGTCTTCTTGCGACTGGATACCCTCCATATTCGGCAGAGCTCTTCTCTGTAGCATATCCCATGCATGCTCAATCGGGTTCAAGTCTGGCGACTGAGCAGGCCAGGGCCAAAGCCACATCTCAATCTCAAGAAATCCGCATAAAAATGCTTGATCCCTAGACACTTTTGATGTGTGTATAAGATTACTTAAACCCTAACATAAATATTTACACAAATGGTAAATCTTTATACATACATATTTGTGCTTGGTGGGTTTCTTTTAAATAATTGAAAAACCTTTGGTTTACTCTTTGAATTTTCTTTCATACTTTAATACATATTTACAATTTAACAAAAAAAAAACACAATCTGAACCAAATTTAAACGGGACCATTCGGAAAGCACCAGCTTTCAAATAAAAAAGAATCTTCAAAATCGGTTCACCCAGTCGAAAGTTACGAGGATAACAAACATAAAAAAAAAGATTGAGTCGAATTGAGAACGAATGTGTGTGGCTGAAAAATCGTACGTACTAATTAAAATGAATATGTATGTTTCTTTCAACAAAAAAACAGCATTGAAACCGGTTCACACCAACTTTTTTTGTGCGATATTTTAAATATCATTAAAAAATGTTGTTATTTAACTTTCGTCGTCGTCCTCAGTACTTTTAACTTTTTCTTTTATAAGTTTACAATCTCATAAATATAGAATCTGTACATTAAGTACTATTATGTAAACTATGTAGAGTTAAAAAACATTAGCACAAAAGTGAACTTACCTTTTCAATTGCCATAAATTGCACTGTTTCTGCTTGGCATTCGCTAGTCATAGTTAAAGTCATTTTCTTTAAAATTTGATTACGAAATTCTCAAATTCCGAAAACAAACATTTTATAAAACAACAGCAATCTTTTAAATGACTTTTGTGTTTGAAAGTTTAAAAATGTTTTTATACAAAATATCACATTAAAATTTTATACAAATAAACACGCACTTAAAATTACACTAACACATCCTCTCACCCCAGTATATTCTAACAAACTAACCATAGATAAGAATATGTACTTACGTATAGATAGCCAACTCTTCGTTTTGCATCAATACGCCATCTAGTTTCCAGTACCCGAACTAAAACGTAGTGTCACTGGTATATATACGTATACGTAGGTACATATATATATGTATACCTGGGTATGTATACATATCTATACCTAGGTACATATACATCTGTATACGTATACCTAGGTACGTATATAAATATACGCCCTATATACTTTGAAAACCCGCTAAGGTGCAGAAACGCATTTTAAAGTAAAGATGTCTAATGTTTTCACTATTGATAAAAAATAGTGAAACCATAAAAACATTGACTTAATTACTTTAAAATACGTTCCTGCAACTTAACGGATTTAGGGCCGGTTTTTCAATAGTCAGATAAACAGTCAAATAGCATTTATTCCTCAGTTAGCGTAAATTTGGGTCTTTCAATAGTCAGACATCAGTTATCAGACGAATAAAGCTGTAATCTGACTGATAACTTTATCTGTGCTTTCAAACCTCAGTTAGTGTTTTATTCTGTAGAATAGTGATTTGACGTTGTGTATTTCTCTTGTACCTATTTGTGGTAAAGTTTAAGTACGTTGTCGTTATTGAATATTTGATAGATTATGGATGTTTTTGACTCGATTGACTTTTTGTTCTGAGGTAAAAAGGGTTATTAGAGAAATATAGGTTATAGATATTATAGAGAAGATGAAGAATTTTTATTTCACACACTGCTATCTAGTTCGAAACAAAACAGAGCTTGTACTATTGGTAACGAGAAGATTTCCCTAGTGGCCGTTTGCGGAACTAACGTATGACAGACACTTCTACCTGGCAGTTTAATGTGCAGAGCGAGTGCATTGTTATTGTTTCATTGATAGACGTTTACGGAGAAGTAAAAAATACGTATTTTAAAAGTGGAATGTTAACGTGTACCTATACGTATTTTTATCTGTCATACGTTAGTTCTGCGACTTGCCGCTAGGGAATCTGCTCGTCACCATTTAAATTCTTTCTACAATGATTTCATTGATAGACGTCTACGGAGTAGTAAAAAATATATTTTAGGACCACTTCGTGAGGGTAAACAGTATTCTAAAAGTGGAATGTTAACGTGTATACGTATTTTTATCTGTCATACGTTAGTTCTGCGACTTGCCGCTAGGGAATCTGCTCGTCACCAATAGGTACAGAGAACTGACATAAATACAAATATACTTTTTACGTTTAAACACATATTTATTAAACGTAGAAACACCTGTTTAAAAAATTACTATGCACCACCCGCAAACCCGGCATTTCATTTTTATAAATTTTGATTACAATAATTGTTGTGGACTCAACTACAGGAATATCATCAACGACTTTTTACTAAATTATTATTTACTACATCTATTATAGACAAATAATAATTATAATCGAATGCTTTCATTTCATTTAATTAAATATCCCAAACCGCCAATCATAAAAAAGACAAAAAGAAATAGAAAAAGAACAGTCAACTTGAATGTTGTCTAAAAGTTTCTGGTCCTTATCTAACGTGTGACTACCTGTATAGCTGCATCTCACTTGCGCATGATTACAGTGAACATAGCTGTGAAGGACCATCAAGTAACTATCTGACTGTTTACTCCCGATTGAAAAACACAAAAAGTTTATTCGCTTGTTAAAGAGCTGGATACATTTATTCCCTTGTTAGTTATTAGACCGTTTAACTGGGGATTGAAAAACCGGCCCTTATTGTATTAACTTTACTTGTCATTTTTGTTTTTAAGATCAAAAACAAAAATGAAATGCTAATAATCACTATGTGAGAAGAAAAATTAAACAAATAAATTTACTTATTCTTTTTATTTTTGAAATTATATTCACTGGCTAATTTCTATATACAATCACTGTTGTCGATAATAACTACTTTTGCCACACAACAAAATTAACGTTGCACAATACAACAGATTTTTTGAGGCATGATAAAGAGTCTATTTTCTCATAGGTATTATTATAAATCCACTAAAACTAGATCACAGGAAGTCCTATCTCAACACTTTTTATCACAGTCAGGCAGTATTTCGTGAACATTGCGTCGCGAAGCCGGAGAAGTAGATACACTCAACTCGACATACTTAGCGGAAAATCCCACGAAAATAAATGCACAGATAAGAAGATAGATAAAAAGCAAAAATGCAAATTAAATGATCGTGCACATAGTAACATTCGAACATCGAAAAACAGTTGTTGTTGACTGACATGCTGACGACATGACATTGTCATTTTTTTCTACTAGGATAAACGGCTCTGGGTTCTAGCCCTTTTAGACGAACAGACGGTCACTATTTCGTGATGTTGCCATACTGCACAGTAATCCTTTTACTTTACTATGGTGTAGGAGAGTAGTACTATATATAATAAATTAATTAGTATTAGTAGCGTATCTTAGTATACTTTTTGTTAATAAATAAATGAATATTTTACTTCCCCGGTCGAACTGGGCTATTCATACTAAAATCAGCAGCTTTAATGCCTACAATAGGATCAGCGCACTACATAAATATACCGTGCAATTATTAAAAGAAGTTTGTGGAAAAAATTACCAATCTGCTTCATAACTGGGTGCAGCTACTTAACTTTCACTTTATTTTACTACGAGAATGCGTTTACACCTTAGAGCATATAATAAATACAGGGAGCTCTAAACAAGCGAAAAGCGTGATCGGAGAAGAGAGAGAGACTGAGTTTAGGTCGAGTCTATCTCTCTCACGCAAGCATCTGATTGGTTGGTGTATTTCCCACCAAATCACACCAACCAATCAAGGAGACTGTGTGAGAGATAGACTCTCAATGCCCCCTCCATATATTGTATGCTCTAAGGTTTAACCTTACTTTAAATTGAAATATCTTTAATTAGAGACTTCTAAGACTAATACTGTCTAAGACGAAATTGTTCAGGGATTTCATCTGCATATTTCTGTATTTTTTTCATTGCTAGACGCTAAAAAAATACTTCAACAAAATTTTGTTTTTTTGGGATTTCGCCATTGTTCCTAACAACATAACTTATCAGTATATGATGTCGAACTTTGTTTCCCAAAAATATGAAATGAATATTATGTATAATAAATAGATAATATAAAAAATATATTTTCTATATTATTTATCACCAAGTTTATGTGAGTTATGCGTTTCGTAATTTTGGTCAATTTTGCACGAAACACGAAACTTTTTAAGCATTATGCAACACTGAAAGACTTTTACACTGAATGCGTTCGTTTAAAATTATTTCAAATTTCAAGTGTTATAATAATTTTCATTATTTAGAGTTATATTTTTTACATTAATATCATTTATTAAATAATATTTTATTTTATGTTGTTTATAACTTCAAATTTTACTATTTTTATATTTCTTTATTGTTACGTGAACGCATTTTAATACTAAAATAGTACGGGGACTAGTGGATAGAGTGCGTTATTCATAAAAAAATGTAATTCCATACAAGATAAACCACCATGAAACTAACAAAACAAATGAATGAAATGAATGTACTCTGAGACTCTGATTACTCTGTGCTGTGCCATGATATAACAATACAGGTATGACATTCAGAACGATATACGGGGTGACGTCACTATACAGTTACCACTTTAAAGCAACATAACATGAAATGATGGAAACATTTTCAGTCACCATTCTATTTAAAAAAATGTAAAATGCATTTAAATTGTTATTTTGTGTACATAATCAAACTAAATATTTGAATTTAAATATATGACAACGTAAAACTTTATTGTTCTATCGAATTCCCAAAGGAAATAATGGTGGTTGGGGAGTAATTATTTCACACTACTGGTAACACTGAAACGATGACGTCATCTCGTAGAACACTGTATCTCGGAATGCCATACCTCCCCCCTAGCCAAGTTGCAAGCGTTCGTTTTTCTGCAATCGTTAACGCATAAGATTCTCGTGTGTCATTGGCTAATATTTTGTTTTGATCACGTGACTTAGTTCCATTAAAAAAGTCGTAGCCAAGTTGACGTTTGTTCGTAGTGATGGAATGGAATGTGATCGTTTCCATTCGTTCCTACAAATTCGACGCCAAATCCCATACAAACGCTAGCCAAGTTCCACTTTTGACAAACGCAAACGAAACGATATCCATGCGTTTGAACGATCACTAAGCGATTTCAAATATCTACAGTTATCGCTATTTAAATGGCGTCTATTTGACAGCTAAACAGTATAATATGACCACCGAGAAGTATTTTCTTTGCTAAGATAATTAGAACTTTTAAAATGCATACTGTAAATATGTTGTGGTGCGCTCGTGATGAGGAAGTATGGCTTAGACGTAGAAAAAGACATTAATCGTCAGTGCAACGATACATTCCGCGAAATGCCGGACACTTTATTTGTGGAGCAATTCCGGCTATTATAGACAAGTCAAGCTTTCGAAGCCCTTTGTCAAGAACGCCAAAACAAGTAATCACTAAAGGGAACCAACGAGATTCCTCTAAAAGTTAAGGTAGGTAAGTTAATAATCTGATTGTTTTGCAGTATTGACTACTTTTGTCAGGTGCATTTTTATCATTCTTTTTCTTAATGTTTGTGTTTTTATAGGTATTACGCGCTCTTAGTTTCCTAGCCACAGGATCCTATCAGTGAATTGTTGGTGTCACTCAGCATCATGCTCAACGGACAGCTAGTCGGTGCATCAGACAAGTTGTTGATGCTTTAAACCACCCTGCTATAATGGCAAAATGGATTAGGTTTCCAATAACACAACAAGAGAGAACAGCTATAAAATAAGAGTGAGTACCTACTTAACAAGCTAACTATATTTAAATGAATGTGTACATTTAAAGTAAATTTAAAGTGTATATTTAAAGAAGATTTGGTTTGCCTGGTGTAATTGGATGCATAGATTGTACTACACATGTAGCTTTGGTAAAACCCATTACTGAAGAGCATGTATATTTCAACAGAAAAGAGTATCATTCACTGAACGTTCAAATGGTAGATTATTTTTATTTATAGGGTATAGCATGTAAGAGACTGATAAGTCACTTCATTATATTGATTTGATTTTCAGATTTGTAATTGTATGTGAATTTTTAATGTGAATGCAAAGTTTGCTGGAGCTACACATGTTTCACATATTTGGTCTTCTAGGAGAGCTGAATCATATATGTGTGAACTTAATCAACATAATGACCAAGTGTGGCTGTTAGGTTGGCATTTGTAACAATAAAAATATTTATAATTACTTTTATGTACGAGCCTTATAAAGTGACTCTACTCTGCCTATTGGAAAGCATAAGCACAATCAAAGAGCGGTGGTCATTATACTCATTGCAAATGCTGACATTGCAGCATGGTGACTCACACCATGGAAGCATCATTTTTGAACCAGCCCATTCATAATGAAATCAGTGTGGCTCTATTTTCTTTAGTAAAAGTTCTATAGTTTTCCTGTGAGTAACATATTTTTAAACTATTTTTTCAGGTGACTCTGGATATCCACAACGTCCTTGGCTAATAACACCTACTGTCAATGCAGATCAAGGTTCTAAGGAAGAACTTTATACTCAAAAGCATGTGCGAGCCCGTAACTACATTGAGCGCTGTTTTGGATTTCTCAAAGTACAGTGATGTTTCCTCAGAGACAGGGTTCTTCACTATCATCTCCATGAAGTTGGCAATAATATAGCGGCATGTTGTATATTACACAATTTAGCATTACAATGAAGGTGATATAAATTTGTAAGGTCCCACACCCGCTATGATTGTGGGTAACCAAAGTGAAGTAATCGAAGAGCTATGCTGAATTCTTTATTGAATAGTATATATTAAGGTTATTTGAAACTTTGCTATTATTTTCTGTCCTTGTCAGGGTGGAAATTCTCCAGTAACATAGGAATATTACTTTTGTGATGGATAGAAAGAAGACACAAAAATAGATTTTAAGTATTTTATTTCAAATTTCCTGATTATAAATTATACTTTTTATATTTTCTATGTCTATTTGTTACTCAGATGTTAAAACAATTATTAAATGGCTTTATTATTACAGTGTATGTTTATTTACCCAGTAGAAACATTACAAAATATTATGTAGTTATTGACATAAAGTATTTCTATTATCAATAATTTTTAATGTAGCTGAAGGAATAGATTAGTAACCCACAATTAAGACCACTATCATTATCATGATAATGATGATGGTCTCAACTGTGGTAAAGTTTCTATTATTTTTTCTGAAATATCAGCAAAACAATTACAAATTATATTCTGTTTATTTAAAATTCTGTTATACAGTGCATTTAAAATTGGATCTATCTTTCACTTCAATTCTTCGGGATGCTAATTGCCTCCTTTCCAGTTTCCTCACATCCAAGTTTTTTGCCGGTCTGCCTTTGGTTGCAGCCGGTTATTTTCTATGGCCACGAACTCACTCAATGTCATTGCTATGGACACACTAGGCTACGTGTTGCTGACTGCTGCTGACTGATATGCCATCAAACTTCTCCAGAGGGAGGGGGCAGTTAACAAGCAGCCCCCGATGTTGCTGAAAATACATTATTAATTAATTAAATTAGAAGTACCTTCCTGCTATTAACGGTTATGTGAAAATCAGTCCACTCATTCTGTAGATTAGTCACAACAAACAGACTATAAGATACCATAATCTGGGGCAGAGAATGGACAATGTTGTACAGTACTACTTCAGCAATCAAACCCAACAGCCTCTCTTCTAAAGCAGTAAGTGTTTGCCTGATGCTAGGACCACCACCAGTCCTGAAAGCTTACCCCTTTTTGCTATGCTCTCTTTTTGGTTTTAGTCTGACCACACATATTAAAACATATCTATGTATTAACCATTCACTGCTAGAATAATGTCTCCCATTACAGGAGAGGCTTATGTCCAACAGTGGACTATTAAAAGCTGTGGAAGATGAGTCAATGAAAATATATGACTCATCATGTAAATTTTTAAATGAATTTTATCACCATTATATATATTACATGGGTACAACAAAAGTTATAGATGACTTATTGATTAATTTTTATAGTGCTTGTTTTTGTCTACGAAGTAAGCTGTTGTATAATATATGCTTTGTGTTGTAGAAAACTAAATGTTATTATCAAGCGATAGAGTGCGATACTTTCATACAACAAAGAATAAGTAATAATTTACATACCTTTCCATGAATTCCAATAAAACGAGGAATTGCCCTGGGTTTGTTCTGTCTGGCTCTAGATTCCATTCTGAAGAGGTATCACGTCATTTATTGTAAGTTTATCCTCAAGCAGGATCTTTATGTTTCCAAGTCACAAAAATGTTAAAACAACATTTCACACTGTGATATTATAATAAACCATTTACAAATAGAACTTATGCCTTATTTTAATTACTTTTTAAAATTCAGCCAACTAAAATTAACAATAAAAATTGTTGATTAACAATGTCAACGTTACCATGACTACTATAGCGTTTCGATGGATAGACCATAGACTATATTTTAGGTTTTTTCCACCTAGATTGTAGAACGAGCGATTGAATCATTTGTGTCAACATGGCTACCAACTTATCGCTTTCTAAAATTACTCAAGACAAAGCGTCAGCGATTGCAGAAAGATAAGCGATTGGAAATGCTTGCAACTTGGCTAGGGCCCCTGTATTCTTAAATCCTATGCTGTGCAAACTAATTTGTTTTTTATTGCAACATGTTCGTTGAGGGCGTTTTGTTACCTCAGTAAATGTTTTGGGAACTTTTTTTCACAGAACGTTTAGTTTTTAAAATGCATAAAGGAAATCTAAAAAAAATTTTTTTCAAAAAGAAAAAAATAATTTAGTGTGTCAGGTTCACAGTTTATCACAAATTAATTATCACAGAACAGCAAATTATACACCATTAAAAAAAATCGTTTCAGAGTCAAACCTATCTACGTTCTTTATAAAAATTAATGAGCCGTAACAAATCCTTAGATTTCTAAATTATTTGGTGACAAAATATTTTTTAATAGTAGAAATATAAAATTTTAAAGTAACCATTGGTTAATTCATGGCAAATAAATACAGGCCACGTACACATGACGTTGACGTACGCTCGGTCGTCGCAATAATCCACAGCCAAAAAATAAAACCACATAACTCTTTTTTTAATATCATTGTCCACAGCATTATTCCTAACTTCCTAACACATAGATCTACAATTTATATTATCATGTTATGGTGGGTTCGTAAAAGACCTTTAGTTTTTTCTACATTTGGCCCGGCCAAAATGACTCTACTCTGCCTGATAGAGTGGTGTCACTCATTAATACTATACTCAATAATATACAATTCACAATAGAAATAGGACATAAAAAGCTAAACTTCCTTGACATTGAAATTGAATTATTAGACCATAAACACCACTTTAAGATTTTCCGGAAGCCCTCGTTCACGGACAACTTTATTCCCGCTGATCAAACCATCCTGTAAGCCACAAACATGCAGCATTCCATGCCATGGTACATAGACTACTTTCGATACCAATGCCTACGGAGGAGTTTAATAAAGAACTACAAATAATAAAAACAATAGCACACAATAATGGCTACTCGTCCAATCTAATAGACGCAATGGTTAAACATAAGACATCGAAAATGGTTTTAAATTGTGCATATCAGGCTAACATTCCAACTTCAGATACCGAAAAAGAACGTTAGGCTCGGTTACCGTATATAGGACAAATCTCCTATATGTGTTTCAGATCTTTAGATGTAAAAAAACTAGCTTTTTACACGACTCGTAGTCTAAAAAACCTCATAGGTAACAGCAGTCTAGATAAAACTCCTATTACTGAAAAAAGCGGGGTGTACGAACTCACATGTGCAGTGTGCAACAAAAAATATATTGGCCAAACAGGAAGGTCTTTCCAAACCAGAATAACAGAACATACTAGGGGTTGGAGGCTAAAAAAGACAGAGTCCAATTTTGCAGAACATTTGCTATTGGAAAATCATTCGTTCGATCCTAAAGTAGACTTTAAGGCACTACACGTATGTGACAAGGGCAGAAAACTAACCGCTTTGGAGGCTTTGGAAATCAATAGGTTGTTAATAGGGAATCGTGACAAGGTTCTGAATCAGCAATTAGACATCAATAATTCACCACTGTTAAAATATTTCAAGTAATGTCGTCTACATCATTTGTGAGTTTGAATAATTTGGACGGATTGTAGTGTATAATTTTAATGACTTTATTAATTTTTGACATGTAATTTAATAGACATTTATGTAGTTTAATAGACATACAGTATAATACAAATTTGGACACTAAATTTATATATAACAGGACATTAAAATTTCACATCTATTTTTTTATGATTATCGATTTATCGAATTTACGTATTAAAATAATATTTCAGATTTTGAAATTTCATATCTTTACTTTATATAATTTTATAAGTTTACATTTCCCTATTTTTCAGGGAGAATTTCTTAAACTGGCACACTGATATTTCTATGTACCCACAGTTGTTAGGTTTAGATGTAAAAATATTTTATGTAACCATAACCTTTGAGAATGCCATATGGCGAAACCGGTCAGGTGTAAAGTTAAATTAAAATAGTGGAATAAGTACAAGTGAGTTTGATTCTAGAATGTATTGCAACAAGTTCCATCAAATTCTGACAGTCGAGAGTATAAATTATATAGCAAAATAAAATTATTATAATTGCATTTGATAAAAAATGCTATGCAATAGCTTTACCGCGGCTGCCCCGAGTGCCACACGTTTTTATTTTTTCCTCCCATATAGCGATACACATACTAATTTACTGGATGTAAAACAAAATGAGTTATGGCAGCTGATTACAGACGAATATTCAATCCAGCCTAACATTTCTTACCGAATGTAGACCAACAAATATAGACATTAAAACTGATTCTACTGAGCTCCTTATCTATAGATAACAAAAAAAGTACCTTGAAAGTGGTGCACATCTCACCGATGTAGTACTTGATATAGTAGTACGTAAGTAAGTACGTAAGTACTTGATATACACACATCAAAAGTGTCTAGGGATCAAGCATTTTTATGCGGATTTCTTGAGATTGAGATGTGGCTTTGGCCCTGGCCTGCTCAGTCGCCAGACTTGAACCCGATTGAGCATGCATGGGATATGCTACAGAGAAGAGCTCTGCCGAATATGGAGGGTATCCAGTCGCAAGAAGACCTTTTTTTGTTGTTGCAACGAACATGGGCGGCCATTCCACAGCGTGATTTGGATGAACTCATTTTGAGTATGCCAAACCGATTCTTGTGTTGTTAGTGTTCGCGGTAGAAACACGGATTATTAATTGTTTAAGTTACCTAATAAAATTTTAAAGAAAACTGTTATTTCAGTCTTTTTTTCGAACTTTAATGTTAGTGGTTCAAATGTCAAAAATCCCTTTATTAGGATAATGGCAAATTTCTTTATTAATGCAAAGGTGACTTGGTTTATCGTTACTGTGACAAACGAAAACACTTTATTTGATGAATCCTTAAAGAAAATTTTAATTAATATCAATCAGGAGAAAAGTTATTGCAAAAATATATGTTGATGCCTAGACACATATGTTGATCCCTAGACACTTTTGATGTGTGTAATACAACTGTCATGATCAGAATTATATCTTTGATCTAACCCCGTGTAGTTTATGTAATTTTTTTGGGAATAGGTAATTGGTTTGACTTTTTTATAGGATATGAAGGAGTTTCCAAGAGGCGGCGCGCCGGGCCACCAGGGGTGTCTCTTTGGTAGCGCTGGGTTTATGGGTGGCTGGCCCTGGATAAGGTCCTCGGTCCTCGGTCCTCGTACCGGTTCGGGCCCAGATGAAGTATCTGGGCCTGATTCTTGACGGCAGGTAGCTCTTCGACGAGCACTTCCAACAGCTTGCTCCGAAGCTGGTCGCCACTGCCCCTGCTCTTGGGCGACTTTTGCCCAATTTGGGTGGAGTCAGCGTTGGGACTAGACAGCTGTACACGGGGGCTGTCCGGTCGATGGCACTGTATTTGTATGGTGCACCGGTATGGGTGGCAGCCCTGAACACCCAGAGTAGGGCACGCCTCTGGCGCCCTCAGAGGGTATCGGCGATCATACGCGTTTACCGCACCGTGTCAACCGAGGCAGCGTGATCCCTGGTCGGAACTCACTTGTGGGATTTGGAAGTGGAAGTGCTCGCCGAAGTTTATCAGCGAGCGGCTAACTTTCGAGCGGAGAATGGCTTTAGGCCTCCACCCGAAGAGGTACGCGAGTGGCATGAAATCGCTTGTTGAGCCACGATGGCTCGCTGGTCGTTCCGGCTGGAGACTCCACGCGCTGTCTTTGCCGCCGTGGAATCTCTCCAGGCGGTCATCCTTGAGGGGGTGGGGTGGCAGCACCGTACCCTTTCCTTCCGACAGACACGGGTTCTTTCCGGGCATGGCTGCTTCGGGAAGTACCTGCACTCGGTCGCTAGGACGGAATCGAGTCCCACCTGCCACCACTGCGACTGCAGTGAGGACTCGACCCAGCACACGCTGGCAGTTTGCCCTGCCTGGGCGTCGTACCCTCACTGCAGTCATCGGAGGAGATCTCTCGCTATCGGCCGTCATACGCTCCATGGCCGGTATCGACAGCTGCTTTATCGCGGTCACGACCTTCTGCGAAGATGTAATCTCGCAGAAGGAGGTGGCGGAGAAGGCCCGGGAGGACGACCTCCACTCGGACCCAATTCGCCGCCGGCGAACTGAGTGGCGGAGACGCGCTTACCAGCTCCGCACGCATTTATCTAATCTATCTAATACCTTTAAACGAGCAATTTTTGTTTATATAAATATATATTTATATAATCTGAATCTCGGTAACGGCTCCAACGATTTTCATGAAATTTTGTATGCAGGGGTTATCGGGGGCGATAAATCGATCTATCTAGGATTCATTCTTAGAAAATGTCGTTTTATTCGTGTTTTTAACAATCAAATATATAGAATGAATGCACATCTCGCGCCATCTATCGCAACTCGAGCGAACTACATTAAACCATACTGGAATAAGGTGCAGAATAAAAAGTATCAGGGCGTACTAAGAGAGGGCGCCACTAAACTATTGGAAGAAAAATAACAAAGAGGTGGTGTTTGGGTAGCCTAATATTGACACTTAAACAGAAAAATATGACTCTTTAATAAAATATAATTTCTAAAAAACACAATTTATCAAAAAAAAAAAACCCGGTACTATCAACTATCGAGGTAAGTAGTCTATGTCCTTCCTCAAAAATCAAAGTACCCTATGCTAAATTTTACCCGTGAAAGTATAACAGACAGACGAGCCGCCTCTCAGTGTTACTAGATGTCGCCGGACAAAATAGTGGCGTCCTATTGCATCTCCGTTTCATTCACTATACGATAGCGGACAGGCGCGGTTCCAGGATGAAATTTTGTGGGGGGTCACTAATCAAATAAGTCGTGTAAATTAGACTTAATTTATTGCATAATACACAATTTTATTTCACACATAACACATATGTGTGAAATAAAATTTTAAAAGTGAAGTTTTTATTGGTAAATCTATTGGGATCATAATATTTGAGACATCTGTGACAATCTCTGGATGAATATTTAGAGGATCTAGCTCGTGTTGGGGGACGAAGGGCGTGTATGGAACTCCCGACAAATAGGCCTAACCACCAAACTCCGGCGGCGGCCTACATCTGCAGTCAAGAGGAGCTCCAGGAACGCATCAGCGGCTTCTGGAGTTCCCCCTGCCTTACCTCATCACTGAGGTACATCCCGGGGTAACCAGATTCAAACCCGGGGCATGTCGCTGTCGTACCTCTCACCGCTCTACACAGTAAGAGAGTCGGAACACCGACCCGCCTGAGACGACACCCCCGGCCGTACCGAGGTGTCGGGTCGTTTCCAGTGGCCACATCTCCCCTGCATGTGGCCACAATGACCCTTAACCGACGATTGGGGAGCTAGCGGCCTCTATCGCGCATCCTTCGTCACATCTTTCGAGCGGGACGGCCATTTCCCGATCCCGCTCTTCGGACTCCTTCTGCAGCATAACGTCTTCACACTACTCGCCAGCATTGCCGCGATCAATGCTGATGGTAACAGGTATCGTCCGATCTGTCCGACCGGGTGAGCATCTAAGTGAATCGGTCGGTAGGTGATAAGTTGGTTCTCTCTATGCAAGCGAAGCTTCTTCGAAGCTCGGCAGAAAGGCTCCGACAGCGCGTTGGCTGGCACAATCCTGGGTGTCGAGCCATGCCCGCCAAGCTCGTAGGGCTTGCGTATGTATGTTCTGACGATGCATTCCGGGCTCATGATATGGCGCTATATCTTCGTCATTCCGACCGACAGATCGAATTTCGTCGCAGACCATTGTGTTCATGTTGTCTTTCGAATTTAAAAATTCTAATATTAGTTAAATACCTATTTATTACATAATATAGGAACCTATGTACATAACCATAATTAAAAAAAACAATAATAACAATATTTACATACAAGCGTCAAAAAACTCCACATCTTCGCCTTTGTAGCGTTCCCAAAAGACTGGCAGCATTACCACGTTGAATGGCAATGCTAATTCTCTGGGCTAGTAAAGGCCGGCCTTCTGGTCGCGAGAAACGTCAATCAGTTGCTTAGCTAGTTGTTTAAACACAGCGCGAGCACTAACTATACTATAATTGTATTTTGTCAATAATCTACCGACAGATTAGAATCAGCCCCCCTAGCCAAAATTCGCCTAAATTCTCGTGTGTCATTGGCTAATACTTTGTCTATGATTAGCCAATAACACACGAGAATTTAGGCGTAGGCCGAGGCCGCACTACGGCTAAACCGCAGCGGTTTTTAACCGCCTGATTTTGTGACTAAAGGAAACGTATGGAAGCGGCCGCACTGGCGGTTTTTTACCGCGACTGATTTTAAAACCGCGACAACCGCGGGCGGTTCTGTCCAGTGTTGCCAGAATATTACTTTTAGCACGTTTCAGGTGATTTTTTATCTCTTGGTTACTTTTATGCAATGTAGCTTAATTTTGTGTACAAAAAAGTTTTTTTTAAGACACTCCCCTATCTGCCTCTGCCAAAATTGGAATACTTGGGGTCGACATATCGGGCGAAGTCCAGTTTCGTGGTGTTGCAGGTGTCCATGGGCTGCGGTCATCGTTCAGGCGATACGTCTGCTCGTTTGCCCCCCTATATCATAAAATAAAGAAACACTAACGAAAAGGTTACTTTTAGGTGACTTTTAGAATTAACTCAATTTATTACATTTATGTGATTATATTTACTAATGACGTGGACTTTACTTTCTGGTTTGTTATCAACTATTATTTCATTATTGCGCAAGGTATTATGTTTTGTCCTATAAATTCTTGTTCCTACTTTTGACAAGGGACTACTTACGTAGTACCGATCTGGTTTAGCTACATACCTACACATTCTAAGGCCGAGGCCGCACTACGGCTAAACCGCCGCGGTTTTTAACCGCCTGATTTTGTGACAAAAGGAAATGTATGGAAGCGGCCACACTGGCGGTTTTTTACCGCGACTGATTTTAAAACCGCGACAACCGCGGGCGGTTCTGTCCAGTGTTGCCAGAAGGTTACTTTTCTAACGTTTCATGTGATTTTTCATCTCTTGGTTACTTTTAACGTTACACAAATAAGATTTTTTTTTAATACTCTGCCTCTGCCAAAATTGGAATACTTGGTGTCTACATATCGAGCGAAGTCCAGTTCAGATAATTGCATTCTTGCAGATTCCTCCGTAGAGACGTTACTGAACTGAGGGCCCTATACTCGTATTATGCCGCCATAAATCTGTAATGTCGTATTCTAAAGTTTTAGAATTTTCATAAAACTTTTAAGAAATTCTTAAATAAATTCTTATATAATAAGCATTGACCTAGAGATGGGGCCATCTCAAAAATTCAGAAACCAGGACAACAAGCGTAAAATCCCCGGATATTTGCGGTCATAATCCGAACACTTTAATATTTCTTATTTAATTTAGTCGAAATAAAAAGAATACATAGTCAATTAGTCGAAATAGTTCTTTTATTTATTTTCATAGGTATTCAGTTTAATTAAATTTAGTTATTTTTCATCGAAATCAGTGATAGAAAAGTAAAATCTCACAGTTGTGAAAATGCTTTTCGAACAGTAGTATATTTTTCACAACCTTTTTTTTAAACCAGACTAATTTGACAAAAATATCTTTAAGTTGAAACTCATAAGATATCATTCCAGTATTCAAGCTCTAAGTTTTTTAGTCTTATCTGCTTATTATATAAAAATCAATTGCTGTTCGTTTGTCTCGCTAAAAATCGAGAACGACTGGGCTGATTTAGCGGTTTTTGGTTTTGAAATGTTTGTTGTAGTCCAGGAAAGGTTTAAACTGTAAAAAATTTAAAATAAAGTTTAGTTTTAAAGTAGTAGTTTTAAAGTAAAGTTTTAAAGACAGAATTATATTTTTTTTCTAATGCTTTTATTTTTGAGTAAATGATGTGCATAATTGAATGCATGAAAAACAGGTATGCCTCCGATTTAAAAAAAAATCAGATCAGGGGGCTTTTTTAAGCTTTTGAAATAATCCACATTCAGGACTCACTCGATAGCTGGAAACAGATTTCGCCAACGCGTCTTTGAATGATAGAGAAGCTGTTTATACTCAACCTCGGCTGTGTCAGAGAGTTCTTTAAGAACTTTTTAGACTGTAGCCTTTATTATTCCCAATTTTATTTGGGGTCGGCTTGTTTAAGTGGCAAAAATTTTTTTTTTTTGATTTTGTTGAATCAACATCTACTGGCAATCAATCACATGCGTAGTGCAGTGCGTTATTGATAATGTGCGCAGAGCATCCCACACCAACTATTTTCGAATTCAGATTTTGTTTTAACTTATGGAATTATAAAACATTGTTGGTTCCATGGCGCTCTATTCCACCGAAGTTCGTATTACAATTATCTCCAGAAAATGCAACACATTTAGTTAAAAGACCATGCTGTTGAAGTTGCTTTCTTATAAGCTCAGTAATTATCTCACATCTGTCATTTCATTTCGATTTGGTTTTCTGGTGGTTTTAAAACTTCAATCTAAAGGAGAGCTAGTTTATCTGTTGGCAACACTGTTCGCGGTTTTACCGTAGTGTGTGCGCTTCGGGCGGTTTTGCGGTTTGGCGGTTTAACCGCTGGCTGGAAAAAACCGTAGTGCGGCCTCAGCCTAAGACGAAAAACATTGGGCCTTCAGTTCAAACGTTTAGTAAAATGCAATAAAATTATTTACTTCGTAGCAATTGGTTTCTATCTCAATATTACTTGTTAACTAATTCACAGAGGTATTTAACTACAATATTCTAAAGTCTTAGTTACGTCTTCGTTCAGATAATTGCATTTTTGCAGACTCTTCCGTAGAGACGTTACTGAACTGAGGGCCCTATATATATACTCGTATTATGCCGCCATAAATCTGTAATGTCGTATTCTACAGTTTTGGGATTTTCATAAAACTTTTAAGAAATTCACTAAATTCTTAAATAAAAAGCATTGACTAGAGGCAGCACTTTCTGGGATCTAGGCTATGTAATTTTTTACAAGGATCTGAACTGAGGGCCCACCCAAGTTAATTGATCAGAACTGCTTTATTTCACGTTTAAGAAATTTATGACCCATTGCTTCAGGCATCAAAAAAATAAAAAAATGATAGTGGTTTTCTGGTGGTTTTAAAAGTTGAATCTAAAGAAGAGCTAGTTTATCTGTTGGCAACACTGTTCGCGGTTTTACCGTAGTGTGTGCGCTTCGGGGCTTCGGGCGGTTTTGCGGTTTGGCGGTTTAACCGCTAGCTGGAAAAAACCGTAGTGCGGCCTCAGCCTTAACGATTGCAGAACGAGGAACGCTTGCAACTTGATCGAAGTTTTTTATCTACCTGCATTATAATAAAATATGTCTGACACTAACCGAATTTAACTCTCTCAGATCACCTACCAGATGAAGTTCCTTTTGAAATGTATCCGATTCTCGCGATTCTTATAACCTAAATGTTATAATTTCAGGTGGAATAACATAATTAGATATTTTCTAAATTTTAAATAGGAAGCATTTAAATAATTGTTATTATAGTGAGTGAACCTACTTAATTTAAGTTTCAGAAAAGAAACTTGTTCCATTTTTCTAACCCGTATCCGTTAATTAGGACTTATAGATTTCATTATTGACTATACTTTTTTAGTTTGCAATAGCAAGCAACGGTTAATTTCTACTTCTATAAATTTATGGTTGGTCCATATCATTATTTAGTAGACCGATGAGTTTACCTGGGAAAGTTTCAAATTCCAAAAATGTGCTTTAAAATAGCTGCGTGCCGACTTCTGTAATGAATATCTACAAATAATCCAAAAATAGCGCCCCAGAGAATTCTTCGTGCCCCATGACGTCATTTCCTTTCATTAAAGGGCTACCAGATCAAAATATAGACTTCAAAAATCAATAATCATTTGGTTTTTGTTAAAAAAAATTTCGTTGTGCAATTACTTGTCTTCTTTATAAACCCATGAATAGTCATATTTATGATTTGTGAAATTAATAAAAATAACCACGTACGATTTAAAAATCTATCATAAAAATGAGTTAACCACAAACCTTAAAAAAGTCTGCAATTCAGAACGGTCTTTGTAAATGGTCGATTTTCCTGTTTGCTGTTCTCCATTTGCTGAGAGTGTATAATTTTGTTACAATCCGTGCTCTGTTCTAGTTCTTATTTTTTCATATTATAAGTTATTATTATTTTTATTTAAGCGTTTAAAGTTTGATCCTCGATAATAGAAATTCAATATTACTACATAAAACGACTAGGTGGTACTTTTGCGTTTAGACGGGAGCCATCTTGCAATCTCTAATCAAAGGTCCTTGGCTCACAGTTTCGTTGTCTAGTTAAAAGTCAGTTTATTCCATCATAAAATAAGCAAATGGCGTTAAAACGAATTAATAGGGTACGTATAGTTTTTGGTATCCTTTATTTTGTTAAATCGAAGTCATAATAAATGAAGTGTTGTAAAATCGGTACCTATCAGACTTCGTAGTGAACGTTTCGTCATTGTGAATACCTATTATCGCAATTTCTTCTGGATTATTCTGTGTGCGTGATTGTTCTATGGAAAGCACGGAAAGGATTATCTCTCTTGTTTTACAGTGAAGTTACTGTGAGGTAACGGTGGACTGGATTATGTAGGTGACAATTTTGTGCACACGGCGTACATAAAATGTCGGAATTATGTGCCAATTTTGAGGTTTACTTGTCATCAAAAGCATCTGTGTCACGAAAATGTGTAAAATTTGAGCGTAGGGCGTGATAATACCATAGAAACGACGTCGATTATGAATTGATAGTGCTGCTAACAATATGTTCAACCCTCATTTTCGTGTGATGATGTGACATGTCTTATTAGTCTGTTTCTATGTTGTTGTGTACACATGGTATTGTTTTATATTCAGGAATTACAAGATCTGGGCAGAGATCCACCAGCACAATGTTCTGCAGGTCCACACGGTGAAGATCGTAAGTACCTATTGATCTACTACCTACAAATTTTTTGTGACTCATTGTGTTGTATGATAATAATACCGAGAAACCGTGGCATGCAGTTCACCCTATTTTCTGTAGTTTGTCAATAAATATAATTTAATTTACTGAAATCGTGCCCTTACTTAGATAATTGATGTAGTAAATGTATTTTTTATCTAATTATTCTTATAAGAATTTCATTTTGAAAACCACCTGAGAAATCTTCCAAAAATGTTATTGTACTTAAACTAAGATGTATTTGTGTTATTTCTAGTTTTCTTTACATTATAAGGTAAAGAGAAACTTTC
The DNA here is from genome assembly GCA_949125395.1 of Diaphora mendica. NCBI lineage: Eukaryota > Metazoa > Arthropoda > Insecta > Lepidoptera > Erebidae > Diaphora > Diaphora mendica. Next base: position 20,916,187 of record OX421319.1, on the reverse strand, counting down.
CAACATTGCAAATGTTTTCATTCTGATTTGAAAATTTAAAGTCTATTCTCGCTATTGTTAACTTTCATTTGTTCTGTTAACTAACATTAGACTTTAAATTTCAATTTATACATGGTTTCATTTCTAATAAGAATATTGGAGAAATCTTTTTTTCTAGCACACAATATAAACAAGTTGTACAAATTATGAAAATGATAATGTAGTAGGGAAATTCTAGCCAATGTGATATAATTATAGATTTGAGAAATGCCAACTATCTGCCTTTGTGTTGAATGATAGCTGTTTTCAAGTGACATTTATGTCAATGACCTTGTTTTACTAAGATATTTCTTTTTTTGTTTCCTTTTACCATCTGAATGTAAGAATTTTACAAGTACCTAATATGCAATGTTCCTAATGTTGTCTTTTTGGTTTTCAGTTTTCCATTGGCAAGCCACAATTATGGGTCCAGTAAGTATTTATCCTCAATGTTGTACATTGAATAGATCAATAAATTAAACACATTTGATGTTATTAATGTATCGATTATTAAAGCAAACTATTCCTTTCCCTTACAGGTTGACAGTCCTTACCAAGGAGGAGTATTTTTTCTGACCATACATTTTCCAACAGATTATCCGTTCAAACCACCAAAAGTTGCATTCACAACACGTATTTACCATCCTAACATAAATAGTAATGGTTCTATTTGTCTTGATATTCTGCGCTCACAGTGGTCCCCAGCACTAACCATATCCAAAGGTAATTATTTTATGAGTTTTGTTCCATATTTTATTTCACGTTATGCTGTACTTTATGTGAATTTATCCAACTGATGTTTTTTTTCCAGTGTTGCTCTCAATCTGCTCACTCTTATGCGATCCAAACCCAGATGATCCTTTGGTGCCAGAAATTGCTAGAATCTACAAAACGGACAGAGAAAAGTACAATGAACTAGCCCGTGAGTGGACGAGGAAGTATGCCATGTGATGAGTCAATTGTGACATCAGCAACACATACACACACACATCGCCACAGCCCGGGCTCTACTCCCTCTCCTTTTCCTTCCCCATTCCTATTCCCTCATTCTCGGTTGTCCTGATAAAATCTAAATTTACTGAAGATTGTAAAATAATGTTCATGGTCATTTAGGATCTGCCTAATTTTCGTCGTATTTGATCATATTTGAATGCGAATTTATTGCATATAAGTAACACAATACCCATGTGCAAATATAGTTTCTGTTTTATCTCATAAGAAACATTTTCTATAAGAGCAAAATTATTTTTTGTTTTACTTTGATGTGTCAGTAGATGTCGTTACACTCTTTTAGTTAAAGTTTAAAGATTAGTTAAATTTACATCAACTAAATTTGTGTAATTCCTAAACTATTTGTACTTTAACTAGATCTAAATTGCATTGTGAAACTGTACAATAGCCATATCTTAGGAAATGGAGCGTTCTTTGCTAGCTTACAATTTACTAATTGTCTGGTTCACTTAGGAATTTTCTTCATGAAATGTAAGCAAAGCTCATAAGTGTTAAGAACATTTTGGGTAATGTAAGTAAGTGGTATCACAAAATGAGCTCGTTGATGGAGTGAGTGTTAATTTTTTTACTAGAAAAACAACCTTTTTTAAGTTATTAAATGTAGCTTGCTACAGACCTGACTGACATTAATAAAAGTGGTCAGTTTTCTTTCATCCACAATATTTTATAATAATGGAAAACGCTCCAATAGTAACAATATTCAGTATAAATTACAGTGTATCTCATAAGATAATAAGTTACGATTAATCTAGATTTTTTTCAATATGGCGATTTATATTATAATTTTATCTAATATATATTGTGGTTGTAAGGATACCTGCGTTGTGATTTCCACGAATGTCCTATCCATGATTCCACCCTTGATTCCTCACAGTAATTAAAGTTATCTACGTGAACACGTTACGGCCCGGCCATGGCACGAGGCGCTAAACATGGGTGTGTAGACGTAATAGCTGCAGGCAAGAGGAAGCTTTTGTTCACTTGGTTTATCACTGGGAGATTCAAATTTAAGCTTTTCAAATTGTAATCAAACAACAACTTGTATTTTAGCTTCACTAAATTGTAAGAAACAATAAATTATTGTGTATGTAAATAATACTTTGAGCTTTATTTAGGTGACTTCCTTAATACACACGTCAGCAGCTGTAAAAATTCATTTTGGTTTTAATTGTCTGACACACTTAGTTACTAGGTCAATGAGAATCTGCTAAAATAATTGCTATGGTAGGTAAGAATTTTAATCTTGATTTCGCAAATAATTGCGTTTTTTTTGTACCGCTTACACAAACTCTTACGTACCTCTTCAGGTGGAAGTTTTAACTTGTGTTTTAAATAATTAGATAAATGCAAAACGTCAGATTCCTCAGATTATAGATATGGGGAAAATTTTGTAGTTCAATGTATACCTAATGTAAGGCTTTATTATTTTGATAAAATGTTATATAGGCAGTGAATGTTTTGAAGATAAGAGACGGCTACGTCGTTGTGGAAACAGATAAGCAGAATACTTTCATAGATACTTGTTTACTATTACAAATTGAATTAAAAGCATTTGGCAAACTACCTATGTATGCAATGACTTAGTATTTGTACATAATAAATTTAGGTATATGACAGTCATGGTTTCTGTTACCTGAATAACTGTTCTCTAACATTATTAGTAATGATGACTAAGTTGTAATTTTATCTTACAAGTGACGAATGTTATTTTTAAATAGTATTTTAGACGTGAAAGAGGGCAGATTGCTGGGGTCAATCGATTGACCCCAGCAATCGTGCCTTCCCACCTTCGTGCAAAATGTGAGCCCACCTCCATTGACAACTCTGATAGACAAAACATCTCTGCGCATTGTACACCTTTAGGACAGTGCACTATATGATGTGACTAACGATAGGTTTCTACCTACTAATATATTCTCCACTAGTATTGATTTAAACCACCTACTACTGCTAGTAAGCATTATTCCTAATATTATTCATCTATTACTGCTAGGTAGTAGTAGGTGGTTAAAATATGTCGATTAAACTTCTTAACTGCAACAATAATAACTTTACTCACAGACATACCTACATCTAGGGTTAGCTATATAAAGTGATTGTTGTGCCTTCATCACTTAGTTCTGACAATCTTTTTTAAAACTAGGTTGGGGTTGGCCATAAGTCTACCACGAACGGGTGAACTTCGTTTTTATATGGAGCGAGCGACTGCCATTAAATCTCCGCAACCCAAGTACTAGCTAGGCGATATCGGAAATTCACTGTAGTAGGACTTGAAGGCAACTGGGACAGACGGCTTAGTGTGCTTTCCGAGGCACAGAGGAATCGCAATATGTTAAGAATGGTCACCCATCCATACACTGACTTGGCTAAGATTGCTTAACTTTGCAATGTATGTGCGCGACTAAGTGCAGATATAAAATGGTGCAGGTTTATCCTAACTTCAAAACCAATCACACTATGAAAAATGTGATCTTCGGTACACAAAAATAACTAGTAAATCAGAATTAAAACTTTTGTAGGTGAGACTAGAGATGTCGATGTCGAAAAATTTTATTTTCCTATTGTCCTCTGAAGTTCAATATTAGGTACACAGTAGGTAGGTACTGTACATGTTATAGTAAACGCTAGTCGTATATTCTGTCACCATTTATGTGCATAGCGTAATTCGACTCCGAGTAACTGTTTCATGCCTTATCGGGACCGTTATTATGTATTATAATGATAGTAAAACAAACGTACCAAGCAAAAAAGGAATACCTAAGACATTCTATTTTGAGAATAATAGTTCATTTTTGTTTAATTTTTTGCTGATATTAAGTTATTTTTGCAACAGTTTCTACTTACTGCGGACATAGTGCAGGTGTGTCATAGGCATTCTACCTTCATCATAATAACGAAGCAATACACAACCATACTACTTCGTCAAGGCAGGTCTAACTTACATATATTAATCCTTAACTAACCAGTCTTTTTTTGCTTGCAAAATCTAGGTCATTTCCTTCACTCTTATTTAGGTGAAACCGGTTGAACTAGCAGCCGACTCCAACTAATATAAGGAATAATGAGGGCTAAGAGGAAGTGTCGTGTATATGAACCGGCTCGACCGTAATGTTACTAGGGCCTCTGAAAAATCGGTGTTTTAGTAAGCCTTTTGTTACTTAGTAATACTGAACGAGATTACTTCAAATCCCTCTTTCTGTTTCTGAGTGGGATAGACCATTCTAAGGGTAGAATGTTGTATTTTGTGTTGCAGGATTCCCTAGGTCTTAGGTGGAGTCAATTACCATTAGTTGAACTGTCTGCTCGTTTGTATTCTATCAGCAAATATCGAGGAATTATAGAATGTGTAGAAAAAGTTCTAAGAAAATCAGACATTACTGCTGTTACTAACATATTTGTAATTTGTAAATAAATATCTGTAATTTCAAATTAACAGCTTTTCACTAAATGCATATGAAAATATACGATACTTCACAATTTTAAAAAAAAAAATATCTGCGTTTGTTTCGGCTAATATCTGGAACGGTTGGACCGATTTTGACGGGATTTTCATTAGCAGATAGTTGATGTTATAAGGAGTAACTTAGGCTACTTTTATTTTCGAATAGCTGTGCCTCACAGTATCACCAACGTTGGTTGTTGTAAACGTACAACAACCGCGGGAACTCCGCGCGGGGCGGAGCGGGATTATTATTGGCTATAGGATAAAGAATACAACACGAATCGTCGAATAGATTACAGTAAACCTACTGTCACTGTTCATTTATCAAAAAACTTTACAGGATACCGTTTATTACAAATATTATCAGAAAATAATGTAGGTACATAATTTACAAAGGCACATAGACAATAACGTACACTTAAGTATAGGTTACAATTCAGTCGTTTCCATATTCTTGGCGTTTTTCATTTGTTCCAACTGTTGGTAAAAGTCGTATTTGGCTTGATTTGTTTGAGGTTCTGTTTCAGTCGATTCGATTGAAGGAAAACCTCCCGTAGTTATAAAGTAAGGTTTCTCATTTGACATATCTTGGTCCACGGCATTTTCGTCAAGTGAATCCCGGTCTGAGCGACTTAGTTGATCCTCAGTTTTGTACCAGTCATTCTCGTAAGCTTGGAGCCATATTGGATTGGAGCCTTTTGAGCTGTGTTTGTTTGTGTTCGGTACTCTGCCACCGGAACTTCGGATTGTCATATCTGATTCAAGGGGTGTTGGAGACGCTATATATAAAAACATAGATTTTTCATAAATAAAGATCAATGTGATCAATACTTAAAACAATACAGCAGAGGCTTTATTGTTTTAGGTATTACAAAGATAAATAATAATTTGTTGTAAGTCATAGAACAACACGGCGGTAGGAAGTAGCCATACGCAGGCGGTTCCCCTCTGGCAAAGTATAAGCCTAAATGACCCTACGCTATACCCTACGTTTACCGTGGGAGGTCACGCTTCGGCATGAATGGGCCGGCTCGACCGGAGTGATACCACGGCCTCACAGAAAACCGGTGGGAAATAGCGCTTGCACTGTGTTTCACCGAGTGAGTGACGATACCGGATGCCCATACCCCTCCCTCCATCCCCATCCCCCAAAGGCCGGCAACGCACTTGTGACGCCTCTGGTGTTGCGGGTGTCCATGGGCGGCGGTAATCACCTACCATCAGGTGATATGCCTGTTCGTTTGCCCCCTATTCTATAAAAAAAAACGCGATTAACTGTTATGATACAGAATGTATATGTGCGTGAAATTCTGAATCTTTTGTTTTTTTAATTGCTAGTGTGAGTTCGTAGTGACGGCCGTGACGGGCGATTGTTTTTGTATGTGAGTCCAAAATGTATATGTGAAGATTTTCCCCAGCAAATAATGACAGACTATTTTGTATCGGAAAAAGACGCTGTGGCTACTCCCCTCCGTTCAGTGGTCTGTATTGCTCTATGATCGTGAGTATATCTATTAACAAAAAAAGTTTAGAAAACTATAGTAACTACATTAACCCACATCAGACATGCAAATTGGTATGTGCGTCCACCAATCAGAAGCTTGCGTGAGAGAGACAGATACTACCCAAACTCAGTCTCTCTCTCTCTCTACTCCGATCACGCTTGTCGCCCGTTCGGTTGCCCCTTCAGGTTTATAATGCTCTAAGGGCGCTTCAGTTAATCATACAAACATAACAGACATAGGCTGACAAAAATTTTACCCTTCTTTTTGGCTTCGCGTAGTCGGATAAAAAGAGTTTAATTTTGTACGTAATACGTATGTTATTATGAGTCAAAAATAATTTCATTACTACATCCTATCTATAAATCATTGCCTCAAAATACAATTTACATATATACATAGTATAGCACATGTTCCAAAAAAAACATTGAACAAGTGATTCCTATTATTTAACCACAAAAGGTGAAATTTAAGGAACGAGAATCGCTTTGTTTTGTTATATAGCGAAACTGTATTTCTAGATCCATATCTTATGTAGGTATTATACTTTCAAATCGGACACGATATGTACTTGCAAAACCAATGTTTATCGCCGAAATTAACATTTTAAGATACGTGTCACAATCGTTGGCAAAAATTTGAAAGTAAAATAGTTTCATTAGGATGAAGCTTTTGAATAATGTATTTCTTACAATAAGCTGTTGCAGTGGCCGCTTTGAGTCTTCGTACGTAGTCCGCTCGCTGTGATAGACACATCATTACGGTAAGGACTAGTAGGACAGACAGGAACAGTGTGGTCCATACTAGCCAGAATACTGTTTGGTTTGATGATAATGTCTCCGCTGTAAGAGGCTGATATTCAGCTGGTTGAGTATCAAGGACATTGAACTCCTAAAATAAAAATTAAAAGAATTAGGACAGTACACATACCTAGCTACAAAAAAAATTGTGAATAAAATGTATTTTATGACCCCTGACAATTTGAATGCCAAATGTAATAAAGCCCAGTTGAGTACCTATACTAATATTATTTAGGAGAAAGTAATTTTGTCTGTCTGTCTGTCTGTTGGGGTCTTTGTCTGTGGTGGCTGTCAAAACCAAATAGCTGAACCCATTTTAATAACATTTTGGCATACTTTGATAAATAGGGACGGAGATAGGTTACCTTTCACAACAATATACAAGCAGGCACGTGTAAAAAAGCTAGTTAACTATAAATAAAATTAAAAAAAGAACAAAAAATAATTATTTAGGAGAATTCCGCACCACAACATTAATTCATAACTAGAATACCTTAAAGAGTTCATCCAAATATTCAATATTTTGATCAACCAATTTCAACACTTGTTCAACTTCTAGCACCGAATGATCTTCTCCATTAACAAGATGCAGATACAAATCTGTTTTCGTATTATCCACGGAGCCATCTTTATTCTCATGTACTCTTAAATCATCTATATTGACGACCGATTCGGTCACTCGAGCCAAATGTTCCCGGAATACGGATATTTTTTCTCGTATTTCGGACGGATGGGCTCGGAGAACGAATCGCACTCTTTGGTCTTCGCGAAGTAGGTATATGAACACATGTGCTTCGTCGTACAGACCGTCTGTGTCGTTGGCTAACACCTGGAAAATGTGGTCTGATACATAAAAGAAGTCTTAGGATCTATCGGTGTTAAACAGGAGTGATATTTTGATTTACTGATGAGTTGTTTTTGACGTGACAACGTCTTATAATTCGATGGAGCCGGCTGCACGCACGAAAAAACATGACTCATGCGGCGTTACCTGACGTCATGCGGCGTTACCCCTGAGGCGTTCCATTTAAGGCTTGAAGTGCAAGCGAGAGATAGATGCAATGTTTCGTTATGACGTTGTCACGTTAAACTATCGTCCGTAAACAGACTTTACAGACAACCTTTTTTTTTTGAGCGACCTAGTCATAATTGTGGCTAAGCTCCTTAAATAAAGATTTTAAAAAAAGGCATGGCAGTAACATTTCATAGGAATTAGATTGGCAAGGTGCTATCCTTAGCATATATATTCTTTTTATAGGCTGATATAGTGTATGATTGTAATTGTCAAATGATTTCTAGTGACAGACACATGCACGCACACGCACACACACACACACGACCTCTTATTATTATATATTCAGGTTTAAGAAATATAAGTCATGCTAAGGCAGAGTTCGTGTATCCGGATTCCACCCACGATAAATAATTGTGGTCCATAGGAGGAGGGTAAAGTAATAGAATAAATATGTTATAATGTTCGAGAATTAATGAATGATACTTTTAATAAAAGTTCGTTATTATTTACTTTGTACCAAAAAGTTCTGTACAATATCAGGAGTTCAAGCCTTCATCGTCTGATAGTAGAAGGAAATACTTACTTTAAAATCAAAATACCCTTTCATTCCTTTTTGTGGATCGAAATTTAAAGAAACTGCTCCCGTTTCAATGTTAACCAGAAAAGGTGCTACAGCCAGGTTCTCTAAACCTTCTGTCAAAGTTTCTTTCACGTCCCCGACAAGAAAATAACTTATTTTAGCATTTTCACCTTCATCCAAATCTATGGCCTGAAAAACGAATTTAAATGTTAAAATCAACATATTGGAATCGACAAAGCAAGTCTTACTATGACGTCATAATGTATTTAGATGTCAGTGTTCACTATTCCAACTATTTCAAGGAGCTATTGTTTTTTGAACTATAAATAGAGTGGATACAAAAATAGAGTATCAACATGGGACATTTCAGTAGTAAATATGTTTAGACATCTGATACACAACGCCATCTAGTTTTAAACTAAGCACAGCTTGTACTATGACAGCTAGATTGACTGACAGAATACCTTTATTTACTTTTGGAACGAAGTTCCTTATGGCGCGTTGCGAAAGGGGGGGCTAGACGGATTAAGACCAAAAGTTGTAACGACAATTTTCGTTGTAACAACACTTTTAACATTGAGTTGACGTCATAGTGCTGAATAGTAAATATATTGACATATATGTATGTATATAATTATATATATTTAAACTTCGTTCCGTCCGGGTGTCCCTTGACACCAGTCAAGTTTTTTTTTTGTAAAAACATACACATTATTATATAGAAATAGAAACACTACCACTGCGTAAATTATAAATAGCGGTAAAGTAAATTTAAAAAAATAAAGAACCCATTTACAGTAAAACCTTAACTATCTCAAAGGATTTATAATTTCTATTCTCTATTATTTTTCCTTGTTTAAAATGATTTATTTTTATTATTACTTATCGTTTTTCCTTACTAGTTAAATGGAACTAATACAATGATATCTCTTACCCAAATTCCACTGTAAATACTAGAAGATATTACAAGTGCCCTAGATACAAGGATACAAAAACAACATTAAATTTACCTTAACATGCATAAATTCGATCCCAAAATCAGCTTCAGTGGTTATTCCTCCAGTGAATATTTTACTCACAAACTTTGGTGCATTGTCGTTGATATCATTCACTGCTATATGCACTTTCAAAGTACTGATCCCGTCCACTTCTTCGTCATACTTTGGCACTGTGATACAGTCTTCTGAGGCTAATACTGTGAGGATATAAGCCGATTTTTCTTCTCGGTCTAAATGTTTCAATGTCGTCAGTCTAAAACGAATTTGAATATGTAAGTTTTAAGGTTCAAAATTACCTTTTACTTTGGCACATATGTGGGTGTAAGAAGGTTATTAATATGACTAGCTTTTGCCCGGCTCCACCCGCTTGTATGTTTGTTAGCGCGGTAAAAAGTAGCCTGCGTCCTTCCTCAACAATCAAAGTATCTCCATTTCACATCTCCATGAAATCGGTGCAGCAGTTTAGCGTAAAAGACAGACTTTCGAATTTACAATATTTGGATTTCTACTCAGAAATGCGTACAAATTTAATGAAAGAATGAAAGAAGATTTAGGGATTAAGTTACAGGGCTCGGTATAGCTATCTCGTTTATTTCTCGGTAAGGTTCTACCGTTTTCGAAATATAAACGTCAGTGTATTTAGGACATGCACAATCTCCCCTAATCTCGCTAACCCTTCCAATTCTCATTTAAATGGAATATTATGTCTGTGTTTATTTATTGATATCAATAGTAAGCTAAATAATAGTAAAAAAATATCATACTTGTGAGTACTCTTCTGCAGTTCAAATGTATTATCTCCATTGCCATCAACTAAATAATAGCAAACTGGCAACACTGGTTCATCACCCACGTCAATCTCATCCCTTTGAATAACAGTGGGTAGAAATATGTTATTATTGTCGGCATTTTCAGTGAAGTTTATATATATGTGTTTATTGGGGAATCGTGGTCGATAGTTGTCAACGTTTTGTACGTATATTGTGAGGTCTAAGTCTGAGCTCAGAGGAGTGGGCAGACCGAGGTCATAGGCTTCGATGCGTAGCTGAAAGAAATGGTAGTTGGTAAATATCAAGGTGAAGGCCTTAGGTAATTGCTATTGATCGCTTTAATGGCCAACGACAGGCGTAATGTGGCTGTATTATTAATTATTCAATCGGACTTTATAAATGTAGGACACTGCCTGCACGTAATTAACTTATTTGTCAAAGTATCACCAGTAATACGTTATTTTCTTTTATTTACCACCCTTATGAGTGGTATTATTTTTAAATAAAATGGACCAGCACTCTAAAGAAAAAGGTATTTTCTTAATCGGTTCTTAATGAAAAAGTTATGGATTACAAAAACGAAAAAAATATTATAGAATAACTAGCTGATCCGGCGAACTTCGTACCGCCATATTTATGACCCACGTAACATCGTTTACGTTTTTGTGAATCTAAACCATTCCCAGATCCCCTTGAACACACACAAAAAATTTCATCAAAATCGGTCCAGTCTTTTTTTTGAATCTAAACCATTCCCAGATCCCCTTGAACACACACAAAAAAATTCATCAAAATTAGTCCAGTCGTTTAGGAGGAGTTCAGTCACATACACACGCACACAAGAAATATATATATTAAGATGGATTACAAAAACGAAAAAAATATTATAGAATAATATAGAACTTCATTGGTTTATTGAAGAACGTTACAAAATGGTATTAATAGTTATATATTGATCTCGAAAAAACCGTAACGTATTAATTATATAATAATAGTCTTCATCATCAAGTCTTTAAGAGTCGACTGACGGACTTGGGCCTGTCGCTAATAGTAACAAAAGGTAGTAGAGTCACGCTGATTTAAGCACCAACGGACCTACTCTCGCACAGAAGATCAACATAAAATGACAGCATGTCGTGTTTCGTTGGTGAGTGCGAGGACGGAGGCCCAATGATGCAGAAGCACCACTAGCCCGCCATGGTGTAAGTCACCATGCTGCATTGTTGCATTGTCTGCATTGGCAGTGAGTATGGTGACCAACACGCTTGGATTCTGCTTATGCATTCCATTAGGCAGAGTAGAGTCATTCAATGCTATGAAATATATTTAGCTTTAATTCCGCGAGACAAATATCCAGGTCTGAAGGCAGGACACAAATCCCACCGTCATGTATACTCACATGCACATATGGGTATCATGCATATGCACACATACAAAACAAGTGAGAAATAATTAGCATGCCATGCAACCAAACCTATACTCGGTATAGTCAGTATGCATGATACCCATATGTGCATGTGAGTATACATGACGGTGGGATTTGTGTCCTGCCTTCAGACCTGGATATTTGTCTCGCGGAATTAAAGCTAAATATATTTCATAGCATTTAATGTCATGGATTTCCGCAAAGTAACGCCTGATTCCATAACTTAGAGTAGAGTCACTTTGGCAGGCTCATACATAACATTAAAAATGTTTCCATAGAATGTACAACAATAGAAATGGTTGGATAGCATCGAAAAAAAGATTAATATACAGGAAGACTTGTAAAATATTTTTAAACAATTTATTCAACAGTCGAATCATGTACGATATACAGTACCTGGTAGGTGGTCTGCTTGTCCCTGTCGAGTGGCAACACAGTCCTTAGTACGCCACTAGTGGCGTGTACGCTGAAGGCTCGCCACGCCCCTCCCGCGTCTTTCCGCACGCGGTACCGCACCGCACCGTTCGGACCTATGTCCGCATCGATCGCGCGGACTTCCACTACTTTAGATCCTATCGTCGCATTCTACAAAACACTTCGAGCATGAGAAAATACTGGTAAAGATACAACAGTGTGCGATGATAAATTCTAAGGAGAGAGGTGAGGTTATAAGTACGGTAGTTGATGAATCGGTTTATACCTGGGGTCGGTTAAAAGTATCCATTGAATACTAGCCCTCCCTTATATTGAATTAATACTGCAGCTGAACAATTTTTCACAGATCACAGCACAGATCATGCCAAGATACAGGAGGTAGTATAATAAGTGGCGTTTTGTTTTTTTTTGGATTTTTTTTTTTCTTTTTGTGAAATTTAAGTTAAAATATGCCAACCCGACCAGTTTGAAAATAAAACGTTAACTATGTATCTTTCTTCTTGTATACATAATTTCTTTCTTATTTTTAATATTAATTATTATCATAAAAAGTTTCGCTCACCTCTGGAACTTTAATAGTGACATTTTGAGGCGGATGTACAAATACAGGCGCGTGATCGTTATAATCTGTGACACACAATCGCAGTTCTCCTCTGACGGCGTTGGGCGGAATGCCCAAGTCTCGGGCTTCGACCAACAGCGTGTAGTTTCCGAAGCGGTCCTTGAGCGATTGTTTGGCGAATAAACGGCCAGTATTTGCATCACCACCGACTTGTTCGAAGCGGAATAGGTCTGTTGGGTATTGTTTGTATTGCTTATTTATGTATTATTAGAACGTGGAAGAAATTCTGTGTATGTATATTTCAGAAAATTTCGCGAATTGAGACAATTAAAATTGATGAAGTATAAAATAAATTGCGTTAAATAAAACCTGCTGCATCAAGCTATTCGCAATAAGCATATTTCAGTCCAAGATATTCTAGGCAAAAAATTAAAATGAACAAATACTTAATCGAGTTTGAGACCTCTTCTCGCCAAAGATTCAATATGTTATGTGCATGAACATGTTATATATGTTAATTAAACCCTACAGTAAATGACAAAAGGAAATTTTTACCCTTTAAAAATGGCCTCCACAACTATACCTATATTTTATACGAGAGGTACTGCCTTTCGACTATCTTTTACTTTGTTTTGTCAGTGGACAGAAGTCAGAAAGAGAGTCAAGTTAGATAACATCTTACCGTATCCTTTCCCCCCAACCAAGTGGAACTGCACCCGTCCGTTTGGCGCGCTGTTGTCGTCCGCGTCAGTAGCCGATACGGACAAGATCGGTTCGCGATAGTTATGGAACTCAGTGATTGTGGTGCATTCAGACGGTATATTTAGTATTGGAGGGTTATCGTTCACGTCTTCAATGTGAACCCTGCAATAGTTGGGAGGTTATAAAAAGAGTAAAAAAAATATGACTCGATCACTTTTATTATAATGAGTAACCCCATAGACATAACACAATTTAATTACATAACTATTATTTCGTTCGTTGCATACATAATTTGCAAGTGTAATAAATAAGTCTGACAACATTGTATATTTATTTTGCTGTAATATTTTATAAAATTAAGTCTTACACAATCTGTTTGAAAGCATTGCGACTCTCGCCACTGAGATATCCAAACTGGTAGTTGTCCCAAGCCTCTATTACCAGGTTATACGTCGCTTGGGTTTCTCTGTCCAGCCAATCTGACACTGTCAGCGCTCCTGTATCAGCGTTTATTAGAAATTTACCCTGAAACATTGGATTCTATGGTAATATTGCATCTCACAAGTAAAATGACATTTATGAATGATTTACAATTCGTAGAAATTACATTGGATGACTTTTTTATGTTTTACACGACTTAAAAAAAGACGAGGTTCTCAATTCGACTATTTTTTTGTGTATGTGTTACCGGAGATGTATGAAATCAAGGAATTGTATACAAATCCTAGGAAATGTGTACAATTCCGATACTATTTAGGAAATGTATAAAATATTGTTTGAAACAATATTTAATACATAGATATCCTAAGAAATGTATAAATTTCCTCGGAATTGTATATAATTCCAATATCGTATTAAGAAATGTATAAAGTAAATGCTTTCTGTAATAAAACTCGTTGTTAATAATATTTTTTATTATAGCACTTATTGAGACAATCGGGTAACAGTCATACCGTAAAATAATATTAATATGTTCATATTATCTTAATACCGTAAAATAATAATAATATGTTCATATGTTCTAACCTAACCTAAAAATAATTACCCACCAAAATCTTAAATGTTTTACATTTCCGATTGCTATTTAGGAAATGTATAGATTTCCTAGGAAATGTATAGATTTCCTAGGAAATGTGTAAGTATAATGTAATTTATTTCACACATTTCCGTGCGATTTTAGGAATTACATACATTTCCTAGGAATTGTATACAATGACGGATTACATACATTTCCGTTAACATATGCATTACGGAAATAGGACGGAATGATTTTCCATTGCAGAAAATACTTTTAATTTCTTATGGACAATTAATTTTATTTATACATTTCTTTGAAATGGTCAGGAAAAACAATACAGCAGATATACAGGTACGATAAGAGTTTTTCATAAGTTATTTTAAGGAAATATTTATGGATGGACCTAAGATTAAAAAACCTCCTTTGTTAATTACCTGTGTGGACATTCGATCAAGTAGATACGTAATCTTTCCATATTCTCCTGAATCTGCATCCTTTGCCACAATATTGGCAATAGTTGTCCCTGGTTCTACATCTTCTAGTATTCTATATTCGAATGCAGACGATTCAAATATAGGGTTGTTGTCGTTTTCATCTAACACCTAAAACAAGAAATCTCTTTTACGGCAATAGTGAAGTTAAAATGTTGATAAAAGGTTACATAATACAGATATACTTATTTGGAATGTATCGATATCGTCCATAGGGTTGCTCTATTCTAATCAACCTATCGCAGTCCCTTTTTTTTGTGCGGAAATCCCCTCGGATACCACCGAGGTGGTTATGTCGGACTCGAACCGACGCAAAACCGCACACCGTCTCGGGTACTAGAAGCCGGGGAACCAGGTGCATCCTCGAATGGAAATCCCTGCAACCCCGACGTACCTCGGGTCACCTACTATTTGTAGGTGGCCCCCTCCTGTGTAGGAATCCTTACACTTCTATACTGTTCAGGCGCGAGCACTTTATAGAGCTCGCGCCGCCGCCCCGGCCTGCTCCTGCTAGGGTGACTGGTGGCCTCACCTGTCACCCTCAGGCTTGCGCTTATAGAGGAGGGAGATCGTTTTACGATCACCGGCGTCTGAGTCGTCTGCGGTACCTGGCCCGTTCCCAGGCCAAGCGGACAGGGAGAGTTCTAAACCTTTCCCGGTCCCGCTCCGCCATCTCCTTCGCAAGCATAACTTGCTCGCAAAAAGAGACAGCAGAGTTCCACGCGCTCTCGCTCCGCAATATGGCCGCAATCATTTTATCGAGTGAGAGAACCACCACGTCCACCACCCCGATGGCCGCCCCGAGATCATGTCTCGGCTTGTCCCACGCTGGACATTCTGCCAGAGTGTGGAGAGCCGTGGCCACGATCTGGCCATCGCAGTGGTGGCACTCAGACGTTGGCTCTTTGCGGATCAGACACAGGTGATCTCCGAAACATCCTTTTCCATCACCTGCGTAAGCCGGTATGAGAGGCTCCCGTGATGCCTCTCGAGTCAATCCTCCATAACGGGTCTTACCGCCGCAATAACGGCGTGCCCACCTCTTATCGCAGTCCCCTGCTAAACGAAGGTCTCCCACAATGAACTAATAGGCGGTACACACTACAACGATTTATCGTAGCGGAAATTGGCTCAGATATATCCCAAAAAATCTGAAACAATTTCCGTCCACACTATCGATAAAACTGCACAAACGAACTACACAGTTAAATCGCTACGATAAATCGTTGTAGTGTGTACCGCCTATTACGAATAGTCATGATGACAGTAACCAAAAATCACTAAAATTATGTATTTATCTGATGAAAAGGGGGTTCATAGAGTATAAAAGCGGGCAAGTGCGAGTCGGACTCGCCCATGAAGGGTTCCGAAGCAGCAAGTAACATAATATAAAAGTTCTTGTAGTTCATTGTAACTTTGATCGATGTTTTAATATGAGTGTATTTTTTTTGCGGTTTACCATTTATGACGTATTAAAAAAAAACTACTTACTAGATCTCGTTCAAACCAATTTTCGGTGGAAGTTTGCATGGTAATGTACATCATTTTTTTTTTAGTTTTATCATTTTCTTATTTTAGAAGTTACAGGGGCCCCTCCCTGTAACTACTAGGCCCCCCCTAACTTCGGACACATTTTATCACTTTGGAAGTGTCTCTCGCGCAAACTATTCAGTTTAGAAAAAAATTATATTAGAAACCTCAATATCATTTTTGAAGACCTATCCATAGATACCCCACACGAATGGGTTTGATGAAAAAAAATTTTTGAGTTTCAGTTCTATGTATGGGGACCCCCAAAATTTATTGTTTATTTCTGCGTGAAAATCTTAATGCGGTTCACAGAATACATCTACTTACCAAGTTTCAACAGTACAGTTCTTATAGTTTCGGAATAAAGTGGCTGTGACATACGGACGGACAGTCAGACAGACGGACAGAGAGACAGACAGACAGACATGACGAATCTATAAGGGTTCCGTTTTTTTGCCTTTGGCACGGAACCCTAAAAATCATATTTATTTTCATATTTAGAGCGAGATTAATAGTTAATTAACAAAAACAATACTACACAATATAGCAATCAGCCATGTTAGGTTGAACACCAATCAGAGCGAGTTACGTCACGTATCTGTATATGTCACTTTCATCGCATTTTTTTCCTACTAAAACGTAATTTTTTGTAGAAATATTGTTTTTGAAATTTGTTTTGATTGTTTTTGACAATAGGAGATACTTCCGAACATCATAAAACACTTTTTCAAAATAAGTGAATAGATATAAAATTATAGTGGACAAAATGTGGGAGTTTAATAGGTATGCCTTTGTCTACCAATTCGAGAATAAGAGACGTGAGCGTATTATAGTACCTAGTTATAAGCTTATTTGTATGTGTATGTGTATATACATAAGTAGGACTTCAACACATTCATTTCATTAATTCAATTATAGGTAAAGGTTATATGTGACGTTTAAGAACGTTTGAATTCAAGTTCAGCACTATGAATGAAAAGATCATCCTGTTGTAATCGCATTAAAATAAAATATAAAATGC
This sequence comes from Diaphora mendica, assembly GCA_949125395.1. NCBI lineage: Eukaryota > Metazoa > Arthropoda > Insecta > Lepidoptera > Erebidae > Diaphora > Diaphora mendica. The sequence goes on along the minus strand of OX421319.1, from coordinate 20,898,866 downwards.
TTTTGTAGCCTATGCTCCTGGGTAAAGGTTTTTAGTTATTACATTACATCTTCGAATTATTAAACTTTTTCTACTTATTATTGAGCATTAGTACATAATAATAATAATAAATTTATTGTCTCAAATTGTTTACAAAAAAATATAGTATGAGCTACATTATTTCACATAGGTAAATGTATTGACAAAATATTTAATCTACTGATGCTTAAAAAGGATAACCTGTGCTTTAAGCATCAGCAACCTTCCAATGACACAGCATATTCACATGTAAGTAGGATTCGATTAGCTCTGCGCATAGATAATCTATACTAATATTATAAAGCTGAAGAGTTTCTTTGTTTGTTTGTTCAAAAACGGGGGAAAATTATCACGCTACGGGCACTAGGAAACGCAAACGGGGTTGCGTGGGTCTGTTAGTAATAGATACATTACAAAAGGATAAGAAATAATGCGAAAAATAGTATTGATGGAATATGTCTATGAAATTACAATTTCGTTTTTCTTTCGAGAAAGCATAGAAATGTAATGTCCAACTTAATAAGTTAACACGTAACGTAACACGTTAACAGTACGTGATGAACGTATAATGAGCTGAAACTGTAGCAAACTATACAGTAAGTTTTAATATCCAGAATCCGCCTGGGATTCTACACTTCAAAACATAAATAAAAACAATATTGTATAGTTTTTGTTATAGTTATAGCGGGAATTATGTTTGACTGTCTGTGGAACTGACCATAAACCGCTCGAAATGTCGGGAAATAGAAGGTATCGTAACCATTTAAATAATTTTATCGCGAATAGCCTAGTTGCACTCGGTGATTAGAAACAATCACCGAGGGTAAGCAACGATGGCACGGTCAGTACCTGGATGGGTGACCGTTAGTAGCATGTTACCATGAGCGTCTCCGTGATTCGGAGGTCACGTTAAGCAGTCGGTGCCGGTTGTTATCATACGAAAACAGTCGTAAAGCTTAGTTGGAGGCCTTTGGGCGGCTTAAAAACATCCAACGGCAAGAAAACGTAGCCACAACGTTGTCTTGCCAGTCCCCAACCCGCACTTGGCCAGCGTGGGGACGTATGGCCTTAACCCTCTCCTGAGAGGAGATCCGAGTCCAGCAGTGGGACGTTATGGGTTGTTGATACAACAAAATATATGTGGCAAAGTCGCAAAAGTTCAAAAACTATTTTGTAGACAAAAATCATTAATCTTAATATATATAAATCTCGTGTCACAATGTTTGTCCTCAATGGACTCTAAACCACTTAACCGATTATAATAAAATTTGCACACCATGTGCAGTTCGATCCAAATTGAGAGATAGGATAGTTTAAATCTCAAATTATAGTCGCAATTTTAATTTATTGCTAATTATTGTATATAAATATGGCGGTACGAAGTTCGCCGGGTCAGCTAGTATAATATATTATATACATTGTAGCATTATAATGTTTTTTTCCTTGTATTGCGTCCACAGCTAACATAATATGTGTTCGGAAATACAAGTAAACAAAGAGATTACCAATGTTTTATATAGGTATTCTATTGTTGTGCAGGTTGTGCTTTGTTATTTATGTTCTACATATTATTATGTATTGTGATTCATAATGACGTGTTCACTATAAACTAATGTATAAGAGAACTACAGCAATATGAAACATAAAATTAGTCGCAGTCAAAATTCGACCCCCAGACGATCTCGTAAGTAATTGAATATGTAGTCTGTAAATATTAATCTCATTACCATCGATTAAACGTAATGCCAAGGTCTTAACGTCTATGTTACGAAACATCGATAAACTGAATAATTAAATTTTCATTTTAAGTCATAAACTGCTAAGTTGTGGTTTCGATTCCCACTCAGGACCAATATGTAACTTTGTGATAAGCATTTGATCACAGATCAATGTGGTGTGGTGGGATCACAGATCAGGGTGGGTGTAATTTATCTTAATTAGGTACGTTTTTAAAAATATATAAGTACTAGCTGACCCAAGCAACTTCGTTTTCGTCTCTTCCCAATCATGCTCAGCTCCTTTTGGTCTAAGCGTGATGCTAACTATCCTATCTTATAGTTTGTCTGATCTAAGAAGGTGGTTTTGACAGTTGACGTTTAATGCTTGGGTGTCGCTGTCGTTTAACGCTGCAAGTGCAAAGTGCGAATATTCGAACTTAAGCGAATATACAAATTAAGGAGCAATTATTAATATACATGAAGCATAAGTAATCGTTTTAAAATAGAAATATTTTTAAGAATTATGTTTGTATACCACAAAACTATACTGTAGATTTACTATACATAAAATAAATATTTGACACTATTGTGGTAATTGAATAGAATACGCAATGAAAACCAGTAATTGAATTGAATTTTACTATTGTTCGTCTTGCACTTGGGTTACCCTGGTGCAAGTATTAGGTACTGTTCATTAGCTATTATTAGACGGAAGGGAATTAAGTCACGTGTAGTGTTTTACAGAAACAGATATTAAAACTTAATATTTGTGTTATTGAAAGTAAACACGGATCGATGTTTTAGTTTCAATTTATAAACTTTGATTGTTTAGCTAAATAATTTTTCAGTACATACACGTCTATAATAAAACATAAAATATACTAAAAGAAACGAATAAAAAATATAAAAGATATTAATAACATCGAAAATTACTTCTAGTTAGTACGTCCGTATATCCCTACACAATATTCGATTTGTAAAATAAAACGAATAATCATTACCAAGACACGATTAAAATGTCACATTACTAAAATTAAAAAATAAAAACCACAGAATGTAGCTGTTTTAGGGCAACTTACAGAAACGAAGACGCGATTATTTAATATTATTTGTAGAAATTTAAACTGAAATATGCTCCATTACATTCATTCAACTCATTAGTATAAATTATTACATTTATAATTTTTTTGACTTAAATTAGAATATTTAGAATAGTTTTAAGGTGAGTGCGATTAGTACATGGTTGCATTCTGTCGTTACGGAACGTAAGTTTCACCTGTCAAAATCACCTTCTTAGATCAGACAAACTATAGGCACGCAAGCAAAAAATGCGGGGCAGTCTTTGGGGATTGCCGATAGAAGTGAAAACTAAGTAACTTGTGTATTGTATCGTCGAGGAAGCGTGCGGTGACGATGGCGAGAATTTTACGCTTTTTGTTCAACCAAAAAGTATACATATTGTTGCGCCATAGGGAAATGGTCTCGTATAATCAAGAACATTCGAGAGCCGAGGACAGCGCCATCTAGTATCAAGTAGCGCACTACTGTTGAGATTATGATTAATGATTCCGATATCGCGCTGCAAGTAATTTTAAGACATTCTATTTGGTCCAGAATGTTCTATCGAATATTAGGGATAATTCTAGATATTTCGAGAGCCATAGGTATAAAAGCGGAGCGTGTTAGCCGTACGGACAGTATTGTTTCATGATACAGCGGATTAACATCGAAGCGATTTTCTAGTGTGACTAACGAGTGATTTAGTGAATTCAGCAATCTGATAATAATGTAAGCCAGCCGTGTGTACGATATGTGAAGTTAATATAGCTATTTTTAGGGCGCCAATGAAATAAATAACCAATTACCTGTATAATTAAGTCCACAACTGAATACCTGGGCGGTACTCCGCTGTCAACTCCTTTTATAGTGAGGTTGATCCAAGGATACAGTTCGTGGTCAATCTTGCTAGCGACAACCACTTCGCCTGTGGAACTTTCCAGATGTACAAGGCTCAAGAGCTCTTCGCGACCTGATGGAAAAACCAATGAGAATTTTTAGATAAAAAAAAATGAATTAGTACCATTGAAGAAAACTACTGTACTGACTTAATCTTGCGGTTAGCGTATGCGAATATAGATCGAGACCGGTTAGATTTCCAGGTCGAGCCAAAGAGTGTTGCTTTTCTTACAAAAAGAATAACAGCTCGGAGTATGGAAATTGGAAGTGCTTCAGATAGCACGTGAAGCCATCGGTCTCGTTTGTCATGATCGTCTATGCCGGCAATCATTATTGGGAAGTCAGTGCCCCCAAATATACTGAGAATTAGTTTAACCTTCGATTTCAGTTCGCCCTCAGGGTTGTGGAGATACGTGGAAAACTGTCATTCATATAAAAACGGTTGAACTAGTAGCCGACCCCGAAGAATCTTTGGAATACTAGGAATCAAAAGAAGAAAATAATTAAAGACTAAGCCCTGGTAATTAATTCTTCTGGCCTTAAATCATTGTAGCTCTTGTTTCAAGTAAGAACCCCGTTTGTTTGAATAAGAAAGAGATGAGTCACTTCTTTTCTTTCACAAATTGAGTATCGGCATCGCTGAAGTTTCAGAATCTAATGATTTTATATATTTTAAAGTAATTATCTGTGTTTTTTGTTACGTTTTTACATTTAAAGAAATTTTAATACCTACCATTTCTTAAATAGTGGTAAAACATTATTTTCAAGTCAACCATGTGCATTATCATTTTTGAATGAATGTAAAAGTGTTTTGGTAGGGAAATTCACAAAGTTTAAAGTGCTTCAGTGAAAAAATTGCAGTTTACAACGATAAGTCGTGATGTTTTGGGTTACAATTTAAAACCTTGTATACCAAATGTTCCTTTTTCCATGATGTCAGAAAAGTCTTGTGGTGAACGTGTTAGTGTCAACGTAAATAACGAGCTTGGTTATTAACTTTTGACGTGACAACGTCACGCTCATTGTCCCGTTACGCTCATTGTACGTCGTTGTATGAGAGATATCTCTCATCATTACTAGACCAGGGTAGAAGCCTTTATAAATTATAAAAAGTGAAAAAAAAAATAGTAGGTGAAACCCATTAGAAAAGGAGGAGAATATTATAAAAATGAAAGGAAAAATAATTTACGGGCGATCTGAGGTCGGGAAGGGGATGGGGGGGAGGTTTTAAGGGTAAAAAACGGTTTTTCTCGATTTCCGGCAAAACTAAAAGTCCTATGGAAAAAAGTCAAATGGCAAAGTTGTAGGTAATAAAAAGATGTAAACTTTTGTATTTACACTTTTATCACATAACCTCAAAATTTATGTGAAAAATTCAAAAAACCAAGTTTTTGGTTTTTTATTTTTATCGTTAATAATTTTCTTTTTTTTTTCACGAAATTTGGGGAAAGGTTGCCTTTTTATGTCCCAAATACGCTGTAATTTATTTAATTAGAAATATTTATTTTTTCACCTTATATTGAATTAATATCGAAAAAGCACACTAATTTTCAATCGAAAATTCACCCATCAAAATATCAGCTTTTTTCAAAAAGTTGGTATGTTTTCTGTTCGTTGAAATCTCTACTTTCCGATGGTGAAAAAAAATATAAATATTACCATAGTAAATCTTCTCAGAAAATGCAAAAAATCGAAAAAAAATCGAATTAGAAAATTTGATTTAATTATTATATACAATTTTGAGCTATTTATGAAAATTTACACTTTAATTACTCGAAAAACGTAAGATTACATGTTACATTGGGTTAACCCAAGGGTTACAAGGGTTACAATTGTGTTGCCCCCCTTTGAACATTGCATATATTATCAGTACATTAACTGTATTTTTAACGTTATTTGATATGTGTTGTACCAATAACAATTGCACGAATGGTAGATATATTTACGTAATATACCAACTGTTTTATTTTTATATTGTACTAGCGACCCGCCCCGGCTTCGCACGGGTGGATCTCAGATGCCCCCGCCGACGACACGATTCGTGCATTTTAAATCTGTAATATCTTCATTTAAATTAGATAGGACCATTTTGATCTATATTAAATGCACAATGTATTTAATTTACCTAATTGTATAAGGATTCCTTCTGTATTGCTTATAATCACTTCGTAAATAAGCCATTATTTCTCGTAAAAAGAAAGGAATAAAAAATGGTTGTTGTGGGTTATCCTTAAGAGATAGACATATACCGTCGCGGACTTTTTTGTAGTACTTTTTAAGGTGTACAATACTGTAGTACATTATTTTGATCTATCTCGTAGGGTGCAACCAGCGCAAAAAAATGTGTTTATTTGCTACATCACATTAGAAACCTCAAAAATTAACAGTGTTCCCATACTATATTATGCATTTATTATACATAAAAAATTTCCTCTTGAATCACTCTATCTATTAAAGAAACCCGCATCAAAATCCGTTGCGTAGTTTTAAAGATTTAAGCAAACAAAGGGATATAGGGACATAGGGACAAAGAAAGCGACTTTGTTTTATACTATGTAGTGATTGTGATCAAAATCAATAGTTCACCATGTGTACAAAGCATCGTATTATAGCGTGAATTAATAGTAATAAGTAAACAAAAATCACTCTGTAAAATATTTTATGTTAAAAACACCTGTTAATTATAAAAAAAATTGAATTTAGTTATTACCTTGACGATTTTTTCTGCTGTTACCTGCAGTGAAAATAATAATCAACCTTACGTACAATTACTATATGAATGTTTTTTTTTATTTATATCATCATCATCATCAACAACCCATAACGTCCCACTGCTGGGCTCGGGTCTCCTCTCAGAAGAGGACTAAGGCCATGTCCCCACGCTAGCCGAGTGCATGTTGAGGACTTGCAAGACAACGTTGTGGCTACGTGATCTTGCAGTTGGATGTTTTTAAGCCACCAGCGGTCACCCATCCAGGTACATATATTTTTATGTATATGATCCTGCCAAAGTGACTACTCTGCCTGATGGAAAGCATGATCAGAATGTAAGGGTAATGGTCACCATACTCATTGTCAATGCAGACAATGTAACCATGGTGACCCACATTATGGCGGCCATATTTTCTCATTCTGACAACTTACATAATGCCAAATATTTACAACTGTAACTAAATGTTTTCCGTATATGTACACGCACTTGAAAAGGGTTTTATTGAATTGGTAATAATATTGCAAGCTCGGGTTGGCTGCTGAATAAATCGATACAATTTATACATGAAATAGACAATTTATGATAATTGAAAAACAGAAATCTTTTTTTTTTAATTCTCACTGATATTTGTCTCTAGGAACTAGCTGTGTTGTAGGAATATAATAAATGTAATAAAACACCATATTATATCAAGGCATCTCACAAAATTCAATTGTTCGGAAAGATAACATCTCAAACCATTCTAGAATATTCGATTAGGTCCTTAGGGATTGCGATCGTGCGTCACTATTTTCTTAATGCGAATGGGTTATTATATTTTGTTTAAGTTACAAAATATGACATACATATAAAGATCGATTGCAGATATCGCAATTAAGTCACTAGTAAATTAAAAACAATAATTAAGCGAAACTTACCCTCGATAAAATACGTCATGGTTCTATTCTTATCAGCATCATCAGCGATTACGGTAGCAATATTGACGCCAGTCTTCGAGTTTTCAGTGATGGAAGTTTTGTAGAAAGGCCTTCTAAACACCGGATTGTTGTCGTTTTCATCGTCGACGGTTATCGTTAGAGTGGCTGAGGCGGTCTGACGAGGACCACCTTCTATAGCAGCCATATCTTCTACTGTTATTATAAGCTTTATAGTCTCTATTTTTTCTCGATCGAGTAGCCTATTAAAATAAAATTAGATATTTAATTAATTAATTTTAGACCAATTAAATATTTTTTTAACTGACTTCAAAAACGGAGGTGGTTATCAATTCGACTGTTTTTTTTGTTTGTTACCTCATAACTCTCGACTGGGTGAACCGATTGTGATGATTCTTTTTTTATTTAAAAGCTGGTGCTTCCCGTGAGGGCCAATTTTTTAAAATAACATTCCAGCATTAGGAATGTGTTCTGTATCATGAGAAACTTTAAAGACATAAGCACATAACACGGACACAAAGAACACCCAGACTCAGAACAACAATTCGTAGATTACACGAAGGTTGTCCCATGTGGGGATCGAACCTACAATAACCAGTAGGAAGCGAAGAGATAACTACTTTATGTCCCTTCTCGTTAAAAAAGTACACATCAATAAAACAATCAAAAAACTTACCTGACTACCCTCAAAGTTCCATCCACGGCATTGAGATCCCATAGCGAGAGATAATCGAAGTCAGCTATTGATATGGGTATTCCGTCTTCATTTCTAGCGGAGCTACCGGTTTTATCGATCGAATACCGCAGTACCGGTTGATCATCGGGGTCGTGAGCTTCAGCGCGATATATTTGTGTTCCTACCTAAGGAAAACAAATATGATAATAGGTCTTTACCTATGAAATTGCCGTTCTGTATGCAATAAGTGAAAGTACTTATTTTTTTAATCTTTTTTATTTCTGTTATTCGAAGTAATCACCCATGCAATCGACGCATCTTTGCCAACGCATTGGCAGTTTATTGATGCCCTTCTTGTAAAAATCAGCTGGACGGGAGGCAACAAACTCTTCAAAGGCATTTTGTACTGCCTCTCGGGAATTGTTTTTTTTTACCCACTAATAAGTTGTCTAAATTTTGGAAAAAGTAATAGTCGGTAGGTGCAAGGTCTGGTGAGTATGGCGGATGAGGGAGAGCTTCCAACCCCAGCTCTTGCAGCTTGGAGACTATCTGTTGCGCAGTATGGGGTCGCGCGTTGTCGTGAAGCAGCTGCAAGAGCTGGGGTTGGAAGCTCTCCCTCATCCGCTATGCTCACCAGACCTTGCACCTACCGACTATTACTTTTTCCAAAATTTTGACAACTTTTTAGTCAGTAAAAATTCAATTTCCGAGAGGCAGTACAAAATGCCTTTGAAGAGTTTGTTGCCTCCCGTTCAGATGATTTTTACAAGAAGGGCGTAAATAAATTGCCGATGCGTTGGCAAAGATGCGTCGATTGCATGGGTGATTACTTCGAATAACAGAAATAAAAAAGTTTGAAAAAATAAATACTTTCACTTATTGCATACAAAACGGCAATTTCATAGGTAAAGACCTATTATACTATAAAATATAAAGATGTATAAGTATGTAAGTATATGTAAAAAAAAACACAGTTTTTTATGTCTATCCTGTCACTTTCCTGCAACTTGTGAGAGCGATCCTATGAAAACACACCTGTTACATACTTCCGTCCCCGACGCGTGTAACAGGATCCGGGAAAGCACGCGCTATTTGAATTACCCGTTAGACTTGCCAGCAATACTTTTTTTTTTATGGAATAGGCGGCAAACAAGCAGACGTATCGCCTGACGGTAAGCGACTACCGCCGCCCATGGACACCCGCAACACCAGAGGCGTCGCAAGTGCGTTGACGGCCTTTAGGGAATGGGAAGGGGGATGGTGGGAGGGGTTGGGGTATGGGCCTGTGATATCGTCACTCACTCGGTGAAACACAGCACAAGCGCTATTTCACACCGGTTTTCTGTGAGGCCGTGGTATCACTCCGGTCGAGCCGGCCCATTCATGCCGAAGCGTGGCTCTCCCACGGCTCTTGCTACTTGATATACATTCGTAAGTGAGTTGGGGTAGGTATACTAAAAAGGACAAAGGGTACTTGATCCAGGAAATAGTTCTGTGTTAAATATTAGAATTAAGTCACAAAATCTACATTTCGTTAAATGCTTACGTCTAATCTCCACGCGCTAGATCAGAATATACTGTGATTTAATTCAAATGCTTGTATACACAACTAGTTTACGCCAAGCAGTTAGACCAGGTTTCTGTTAGATCAGAGTATATTACTCACAACCAGTTCAACCCAAGCAGTTTGACCTCAGTTCAAAGTTTGCGCATTGTCGTAAACATTTTATTGAAGCTCGTATCACATGTTTCAAGATATTGCCATAGCCATGTTACTCACCTGTGTATTTTCTCTGACGGTTACAGTTCCAGGTTCTACTAGAACAGGCGGTTTATTGTTTACATCAACTATGGTAATATTTACTAGAACAGCAGCGCTTAGTTGTTGATCACCGATACCGCCATCTAGCGCCACCTAGACAATATAATGACACATTTATATTTATGAGTTTTTTTTACAATTATAAGAGTCACACATTTATCTTGCAAGTTTTCGGGTATATAACGTTTTTTTTTATAGAAGAAAAGTTCGAAATAGGCGAGAAATGTACTTAAAAGTAAAGTCGGACTTTAGAGACGGACGGTAGGTCTTGAAACAGCTGAACGCCACGGCTGACGTAGTGTTTCAATCAGTCACTTCGTTGCTTTGACTGCGTCGGGTGTTGTACGTTCAAACCCCACATGGAACAACACTTTTTGTGATCCACAAATTATTGTTCTGAGTCTAGGTGTTCTTTGTGTCCGTTTCATATCTGTTTGTAAAGAACCCCCGCGTTGTTTTTAACCGACTTCAAAAAAAGGAGGAGGTTCTCAATTCGACTGTATTTTTTTATGTTTGTTACCTCATAACTTTTGACTGGGTGAACCGATTTTGATGATTCTTTTTTCTATAGAATGCTGGTGCTTCCCGTGTGATCCCATTAAAATTTGGTCCAGATTGAAGTCGGTTTTTTTTTTGTTAAAATTTGTGATAATTAAAAGAAAGAAGGAGATGGCTTAATGAGTTTGAATACTGTTTTAGGAGGCGGAACGACTAAAGGGGACTATCAGGGCAATAGTTTAAGGCTATAAAATATTTGTTCCACTACGTACCACAGTAAGTGTGTATTTGTTGCTCTTGGGTGTAGTCTTGTCAGGGTCGAGCTGCGAACCGTTAGCGACAGAAACTACGCCGGTACGCGATTCGATGACGAACTTATCGCTGGCGCCGCGCTGTATGCGGTACACCACGCGGTTGTTCGGGGAAGAACCGTCTGCGTCGCGGGCTTTTACCTGTACAAGTAAAATAATAATGATAATAAGTTCTTTATTTCTCCTCGCACAACCACCAATCCATGCAGTATGAATTTTTATCACAATACAAAATAGCACAACAATACAGCAATTGTAAGAGGCATGGTGTCTGAATTAGACGTGAGTCTGTAGCTCAGATTACCAGGCGCTCACCCCACTATAGCTTTGCTGTTTTATAAAGCTACACTATAGTTTGTTGGATAAGATACAAAAGTAAGTTTTTTTAAATTATAGTGCATATTATTCACGGAGCATAACTCAACGCGTCCACTTGCTCTTGAACGCGCGCGGGGTGGGAAGGGGGAGGGAACAATTCATTCACTGAAAAAAACTTTAAAACTAGCTAGTTAGAAATAGCTTTTAAGATAATGAGCTAGTTTAATTTTGGTTAGTCGTTTCTGCAAGTCAAATAAGGAAAAAGTCAGGGACAAAACCTACAGAATTATCTGTAGGTTTAGACTGGCCTAAGGGCCGCCTAATCAGTAAGCGACTACATTTCGGCTTACGGAGAGAATTAATTTAATAAGTACATACTGTTTAAAAACATATTTTACTCATTAAATTAATCATAGAGGGAAAAATAGAAGGAAAGAGAGGAAGAGGAAGACCGAGACACAGTTATATAGACCAGATTAAGGAAAAAGTGGCGGTTGCGATGTATAAGGAGGTCAAGGAAACGGCTCTTGATAGGGAGAGCTGGATAAAGCTGCATCGACAAGAGCGTAGCTCTTAAGTACAATGATGATGAAATTAATCATCATCGTAGGCTTATTGCCATCGTTATTTAAATCGTAGGAAACCTAACTGTAGGAAAAAAACATTTTAAACCACGGTTTGAAATAAAGGTTATTAAGTATTTGTTAATATTGTTACGTGTTAGGGTTCGATTTATTTGAGAGAGAAGCCTTTTGACGTGTTAAAGAGACTTTATTAAAACCACTATTAAAATCACAATACTACTCTGAATTACAATCCTTAAAGGTCGCCGAGGTCGCTAAGTTAATCGCTGATATCATTTCGTTGTTTATCTCACTATAGCTCAAACTGTACCGAACTGCCTGCGGCCCGCGAGACGCTCTATTTATACTCATATTATTATTACTCTTTCATTTCTAGAAACGGCTATAAAACACGAGAATCTACTAGTAAAAACGCTAATAAAAATAATCGAAGTTAATAATAATTAGGCAACAACCGATCGATATCCGACACTATGCATATAGAAATAAGGTCCATTATTCCTTGCCTCAGGAGATCGATAAGAAGTGTGTGTGTAGGTATTTGTGTGCAGATAAGACTTGAAGATTATTATTATTCGTAACAATATATCTAGTTTAACTAACGAAAACAGAAGATAGCGTTAGGACTATGTGACTTACTATAGCGAGTTAGGTTAGAGAAAAGCACCACTTTCCATTAAAAATTATTCGAAACGTGTCAGGTTTAGGTCGATTACGACAAGTCGGTATAAATAAGTCATGACAATGCCTTTTTCTATCAATAGGTAAGTAGATGACGTAGTTCTAGGCCGATGAAAAACTAAAAATACCGTAAACGCGTGACGTCATACTGCTATGACGTCTGTCACTTGTGTCTGACCTTTTTTAAATAGTTTATTCAATGGTTGAATTACTTTTTATAACGTTCTGTACCACATTCATACAACTATATCTAGTCCCAAACTAAACAGAGCAGGTATTACACAATTGATATAAATATGTAGTTTTTTTTTTTGTAACGTTCGGTCAGACCCGGGAATCAAACTCGAGACCTCAAACACAGCAGTCGCGTTCGGTAATAGTGCGCTACTTACATTGTCGTCTGACATTTTGACGTCACAGCTTGACCAATGGGAATACCGTAAACTCGGACATTAACATAATAACGGTGTTCTAAGTTAGACCGTTTTTTGTGATGTTCGTTGTGTGTTTGGTACAAGGTTTTTTGAGTTCTGAGGATCAAAATACTTTGTAGGAAGAACAAAGAACGGAAAATGCGAACGAGCATCTGGGTTACCTGATGATAAGTAACTACCGATGACAAATTGTAACTTAAGCATTACAAGTATGTCACCTCTCTCCAAGTTCCCCATACCAACCCCTCTGGCCAGCGCGGTATACCAAAATCTCCTTTTTAAGAAGAGGCCCATGTCCACCGATTAGAGGCGGCTGATGAGATGTTGACATCAATCGCCCACTCATAATCAGAGGGAGACGTGGAGAGGGCGTAATATTTTGAGCATTAGCACTAAATTGAGGAATTGCGTTAAATGATTTTTTTATGGGTATTTACAGGTTTTATTATCTCTGCATGCATAGTACTTGGTAACTATACGCGTCTGTCTGTATATCTGCTGATCCCTCCTAAACTACACAAAATTTTCGCCAAAGTAACGACGCAATGTAACATCTGATAGATGTTACTGGTTTGATGTTATGACGATCGTGTTGGTTTAGTGGTTGGTGAAAGGATTCAGTCGTCATAGATACAATTCTTCCCAGGTTAAATAAGTGTGTAATGTAACGATCATCTATCTCTATCTATGTATATAAAAATGAATCGTCGAAATGTATGTACGCGTATAACTTGCACCAAATTGGATAATTCTTTTTTCTATATATTATTGTTAGGAAAAGGTTTGTATAGAAGGAAATCAAAAGTTAACGGAAAAAACGACTGCACCGTGGGAAGCTGAGGCGGGCAAAACTACTAAAAACAAGATTTTAAGAAGTTTAGAAAATATTTACAAAAGAAAGGTAAGAAGTTAGTCGGGTCAGCTAGTTTGTTATACGTTCGAGTATAATTAATCTATAGTATGCATGTACGTATAAATATATAAACACTAGTTGTTGCCCGCGGCTCCGCCCGCGTATATGTCGGTTATCGCGTCAAATAGTAGCCTATGTGTTATTCTGATGTATAAGCTATATTACTGTAAAGTTTCATCCAAATCCGTTCAGTAGTTTTTGCGTGAAAGAGTAACAAACATCCATCCATCCATCCATACTTACAAACTTTCGCGTTTATATTAGTAGGATGTTTATCAGCAGTCTTTTTACAATTGTACAGGTTCTGCCTACTACTCTATTATCTACATAAAAGATTTTTGACCTTCCCAATTAAACATAAATTGACTGAATTCAATTAAGACACTAAGTGACATTTATGACCGTTAAATTGAAGCTACAGTTAAAAATCATAGATCGACACAAACGGACGCCACAGCATGTACTGTGTTGTCAAGGTAAATTAGCTGAAAACACCAAAGTCTACTGCCTATTTGTGTCGATCCATAACTTACAGTTTCCAAAATGCGTAGAGCCTTATGCGAAGAATACTTGCAAAGAAACTCATGGACACTTTTTTTTAAAGTCTGATATTCAGGTACATGAAAGGTAAACAGTATGCAAGCTGTTGCCATTTGAGCTCTGACTAGTAAGATGTATGAAGTTTCATGATATTTTATCATCATTACTATATCTGTAGTAACTCCTAAAGTAATTACCTCAAGTACACTAGTCCCTCCAGGCATATCCTCAGGTATGGATCGCTTGTACATCAGTTGTTGGAACAACGGCACGTGGTCGTTCACATCTTGAACGTATATAGTTACGGGCACTGTCGAAGATAGGGGCGGCTCACCGAAATCACGAGCTCGAACCTAAAGGATAATAATATTTAGAGTATTTGGTAATAAGAATACAAGTAATATTTTAACCCCCGAAAAGAGGGGTGATATAAGTTTGACGTGTATGTCTGTCTGTTTGTGGCACCGTAGCTCGCGAACGGATGAAGCGATTTCAATTTAGTTTTTTTTTGTATGAAAGGTGAGTTACGTGCGAGTGTTCTTAGACATGTTTTAATGAAAATCGGTTGAGTCGTTTAAAAGTTATGGGGGTGAAAATGGGGAAGAATAACAGAATGTCTGCAAAAATATCATTGGCGTATGATTACTCGATTAAGTGCTTGAGTAGGGGGTTTTTTAAATTTTGAATTTTAGCTTGTCTTTAGTAAATTGTGAGCAAATAGCAGTGTTGCAAGACTTACATATGTAATGTCACAAGTAAAGAGTATAAGGTTGCCTAAGATCTGGGATAAGGCGGTTGCCTTCGCCATCTGTTACAGGCAATCTTGCATTGTATTTGTAATGCAAGGATGCCTATTGGAACACTATCTTTTGTATGTATTCTACATTGTATGTTTTCTTGCTTTTTTGCTGAGGTGGGATGAAAAGTTATGTGTTGCACTCGAGTGCAAATATTTTTCACCTCATACTCTATTGATTTCCTCGCTAACGCTCAGGATTCTAATTTTAGAATCCTTCACTTGCTCGGTCATCAAAATCACGTACGCGGTTAAAAAGCAACTTTGCACTCTTGTATAACAAATAACTATTATTTCGTTTTTATTTTATTGTGGGCATAAAATCTAGTATGATGACCCCAACGATACTTAGGCATTTATAAAAGAGTCCAAACGTAAAATGGTAACCTAATTTCATGTACTTACGATAAGATGTATAGGCCGTATGTTAGTGTTATCTCCAGGTATCTGTTCGAAGTCAAGTCCTTCCTTCGGGGTGATGATACCCAAATTAGGGTCTATTGAGAAATTATTCTTATAGTCACCACTCACTATTGAGTATTCAATGTGGCTGTTTTTAGTACCTGCAGGTTAGAAGAGAAAACATATTTAATTTATGGAAGTGTATCTATATCTACCTGAGCACTTTTTCTCTCCGACTTCCAGGGCAATACAGCTAGACGCTAACTTCTTATGGGAGGGTAAATGGCTTCGTTACGTAACGCGTTACGGCGCAAGTCTGTCTGGCTTCCCTTTAAAGACTATTACGGACAGCTTAATAGAGGCGACGTTAAGGATGAACAATCTTTGAGGCTTTATATCAGCGATCGTCTGAAATGATGGCTTTAAATAAAACTTAAATGTATGTATGTAATAATCTTATATTTTTTATTAACAGGGTTAAACATGTTTTTTGCTTTGTTTAAACAGAGCAACATTTTTTTTAGTAAACTGACAGTTCTAACTGCAGCTTATTTGCGCTGTCGTATGATTCATCCGATCATAAAATTTATACTTTTGTCAGGTTATAAAAGTTTTTGTTATAAAAGTATTCAGTACCATTCAAATCCAAATCTCTGGCTTCAAGCACAAGTGGATTCTCGAATTCTTTTTCATTCTCCAATAACCTCGCTTCATATTTATTGGCGAGGAACATTGGAGCATTGTCGTTGACATCCTCTATGTTTATGACAAGCTGAGCTGTATTCCTGTTGCCTTTGCCTAAGTCGTCTCGAGCCTCAACGGTCAAATAATGGCGGGAAATGAGTTCGCGATCAAAACTGTCACCACCCGCTTGTTTAACAGTTATTACACCGGATACTGGGTTGAGGCTTAAGCTGAAAAAAGACAATTTTATGATTGTTTTCTAAGAGCATTTATTAATTTTGATGAAATTTATTTTATTTTTAACCCCGATTCAAAAACGACGATAAGTTTGACGTGTCTGTGTGTGGGTCTGTATGTGGCTTCGTAGCTCTCGAAGTAAAATCAATGTCCTCAGTTATGTTAATGTGTGTTTGATGAAAAACGGTTCAGCCTGGCCGTTAAAAGATAATATGGGGAGTAGAAATGGAAATAAAACAACGAATATTAACAAATATCGTCGAGTGCGATATCAAATTAAAGGGCGTTATGTGAACACCACAAATGTGGAATCATTTTTAAGAAATGCTGCGTGAAAGTAGGAAAGTACCAGCAAACGTTTTCATATAAACCGGAATGAGGTGTTTTGGTTTTGTACGTTCATACTATTATTGTGAAGGGTTTTTTTAATGAATTACTTAGTGAAGGGCGGGAGTCAAAAGAATAGAGTTGCTAAATTAAAAAACTATTCGTCAAAAAAATAATAAAGCTTTGTCATTTCATGGAAACTTTCCATGAAATGACAAAGCTTTATTATTTCTGTTTCAATAGAAATAAATTAACGCAACACTTAATAACAACTCTTTTAAAGTACTAGTTTCATAAGACCCTGCTACAAAGAGCCCAGTTGCTGACGTAATTATAAAGATTATTACCTTCTCTTCAAAGTGAACTTTATTTTACACAACAAAACTGGGCTACACAGTACTTTAAGACATTGTTAAAGTATTTTTGTCTAAAAATTGTGTTGTTCATAGGTGCATCACTATTCAAATAGTGATCATATCGTGAGACATATTTAGCATGTATGTATATGACATATAATTATTATTAATACCGGGCACAGTTAATATAAAAGAGAATAAAATGTATGTGCATACTCCTTTAACCTCCGTTCTAAAGGCGCATCTCCACCGAAATTTGACAACACAAAAGTTGTTAACTTTTGTTCGGTGGAGACTCCGTTTTACAGAAACTTTTATCACCAACACATGTTGACAGCACAAAAGTTGCCAACTTTTGTTCGGTGGAGGCTCAGCTTAAGGAGTGAGTGATGACCAGCAGAGGACTGTTAAAGTCTGTTGATCTGATGATGTGTATGTATACTCACAGATTTGCAATGCTCCCTCCAAGACTCGTATATCTAATGCCCCTAGTTCCATAGTTGTCCGAGTCCTGGTCCAATGCTTGCACCCAAGCAACAGTTGTACCTACTTTACAGTTCTCAGGTATTGATACCGTGTATAAAGATTCTGTGAACTCCGGAAAGTTATCATTCTCATCTCTTATGTGGACCACTATTGGCACTATACTGAAATTAAATGTAATTTAAAAAAACATATATACGGTCGAATTGAGAAGCCTCCTCCTTTTTTTGAAGTCGGTTAATGAATATTTTATTTATATATAAAAAAAACTGGAAAGAGGATTTTATTAATAAAGGGAGAATTTACTATAGTAGAATTATTTTGTCCGTGCAGTTTGGGTCATAAAACATAACTCGGCCTCAGCCCGGCTAGGGCGGTGAGCATGTTGCGCCAGCGCAAAGCCATTATCGATAAAAACAAATGAGTCATCGAAGGCAGGTACACGGCGGCGGTGCGGAAGTAAGAAAAGTGAAGTTGCCACCAAAACAGCACTTTTAAAATTTCAGACGTCGAAGTGTTACTGCATGAAGCACTTTCGAACAATTCGCAAAATAACTGGGAAGATTGTGTGAAGCATGCAGAAAAACTCCAAGAGTTGACATTGAGAGACTTGAACGATGACTCTGATGATTCTGATGTAGAATTTTAATGTAAATAGTTTAGATTGAATTTTAATGTAAATAGTTTAGATTTAATTTTAGATATAAGTTATTATCATTGTTATCTTTCTTTTCTGATAATTTTAAAGTATAAGTATTTATATTTATTTTTAACCTAATTTGTTTCATTGTAAACTATTGTACTTATAACTTTTTTAATACATACAAATAATTTACTTTTATATCATAAATCTTTTTGCTGTTAATTTTAAACTTGGATAAAAGTATTTATATTTATTTTTAATATAACTTGTTACATTTTAAACTTTTGTACTTAGAGTTTTTTTAATATAATATAGATACCTAATTAATTTATTTTAAATCATTTTTAATCTTATTTTAATAAATACGTTGTTTTATCTATTTTTTTCTTTCTTTTAGTCACTAACCCACATAATGCCAAACTAAATACACTATCGATAACGCTTATCGACAACAATAATGCGCATCACTATGCCCGCCCATATGGCACGTGAGTGGGAGAGAGAGCGAAATACTCGCTTTACCGCTACGACGTTTTATGACCCAAACTGCACGGACAAAATAATTCTACTATAGTAGGAGAGCCGTACATTTACCGTGGGAGAGCCATGCTTCGGCATGAGTGGGCCGGCTCGACCGGAGTGATACCACGGCCTCAAAGCAAACCGGTGTGAAATACCGCTGGCGCTGTGTTTCACCGAGTGTGTGAAGATACCGGAGGCCCATACCTCAAACCCTCCCCCTATCCCCCAAAGGCCGGCAACGCACTTGTGACGCCTCTGGTGTTGCGGGTGTTCATGGGCGGCGGTAATCGCTTACCATCAGGCGATACGTCAGCTCGTTTGCCACCGATTCCACAATAAAGGAGTAAGAAAATCAGGTTTATGGCGGTAAGGGGCCGTCTTCATTTCAGCTCATAGAGGGCTTAGTTGCGAAATAAAGCAAATAGGGACATTATTGTTTATTTATGAAATTATGTCACATGAACTTCATGCAATTTTCCTCTCCCTGGTGTGACGTCATGTATTTAATTTTAATTCCATTTTAATTATTTCATTACATCAAATCGAATATTTGCAAAAAATATAAATATTAATATTCAAATCAGTTTTGAAAGAAAAGATGAATAACATCACATTAAATAAATCTTATATATATACTTCACATTTTATTACTCTTAGAATTAGATTATAAATGTGACATCACAAACTTAGGACCCTTGCTAGATCTGGTCCTACTTTTTTTTTTTTTTTTTTTTTTTTTTTTATGTTTGGGCCGCCAAAATGACTCTACTCTGCCTGATGGAAAGCATAAGCAGAATCCACGAGTGGTGGCCACCATACTCATTGCGAATACAACAATGCAGTATGGCGACCCACACTATGGCGGCCTAGTGATGCTTGTGCATCTTTTAGTCTAGTCAACAAGTATGGAACTTGTTGACTAGACTAATTGGGCCTCCGGTCTCGCACTCACCAACGAAACACGACAGCACAAACGCTGTCATTTTACGTTGATTTTCTGTGCGAGGGTAGTACCGCCCCGGTCGAGCCGGCCCGTTCGTGCTGAAATCAGCGTGGCTCTACTACCTACTAGACAATACCTACTCGTTATTGTGTGATGTAATTGAAGGAATACTTGCCATATTCTGGCCAGACATACTTTAAAGGTAAAAGATTATTAATTTGATGATTAATTTTATTATTTAAGTGAATCTATCACTTTTTATTATTCTGAACATAAGTCTAAATATTGTTAATGACTTACCTCATCTTAGGATCTTTGGTAACAATTTCTTTGGCGACTAGAGTGAAATTCATTACAGTGACTTTCTCATAATCCAGGAATAATGCGTCATTGACTCTGATAAGAAACGAAGCCTCGTTGATGCCTTTGAAAGGTGTCACATCAAACACGCCATGGTCTCCATTCAAGTATAATTCGAAGGTACCATTTTTACCCTGGAAATATATAAAAGTATGTTAATACATATGCTTGGTTGGTTGGTATGGTTATGCTACAAACATAGAACTTTTATTGCGAAATCAGAAATAATTATAATTGCAAAGATCCTAAAGACTTGTTTTTAGGATCTTTGCAATTATAATCAATCTTCAACTTTTTAATGATAAGTGTTGAATCTTATCGGTATTTTCTGTTTTATCAGTTTAGATTCAGCTTCTCATATGAGCAAACTGTGTAACTGTAAAACCTATTTACAAAATTTCATGAATAATAAAGTCTAAAAATCAAAATATTATTTCAGTTTACAAACATTTAGTATAGAAATCTAAATTTCCTAAAGAATAATACCTATGGGTATCTAGAATAATAATTTTGAGGTAAATGTTTTCCTGCTAATTAACTTAACAGTATCTTCTTGCTAAATTATATTTACCTAAAGTGACTAAGAAGAAGTAACAAAGAATACCACAAATAATTTATATTAATAGTTACCATGACATATTAAATAGGACCGTCTGAATACGGAAACCAGAGCGCAATACCAATAGTATTAAAACGGTAATATATATTTCTAACTTTTACCTGATCATAATCAAATACTTCTGGGATGGCATCCTGCAGGAAAGTAATAGGTGTGTTTTGCTGTGCATTCTCTAGCACTTCACCTACATACCGATCACTCCTGAATCTAGGTGTTTCATCATTCACATCTGTTACTATAACGGTCACCTCAGTAGTTGCACTAGGCATAGGTGACACCATATGGGATTCTTCCGTAGCCTGTAATGTAAGTAAAATTTTTGGATGTTACTTTAAGACTGTAGTCCTTGAGCGTGGGAATTTGTGATTGAACACCCACATTCATATTTTACATGCACACAAATGCATCGGGCACTGTTGCATACTAACCCTGGCAACTAATAAATTTACTTTCGTTTTTTTCTTCTAGTTACATATTCATTAACTGTTCGCCTTTGAAGAATGTTTAGAATGTCCTACAAAGCACGCAATGTATCTTAGTCATATCGGAAAGCCCGCCGGCTTTAAGTAACTCGTCAACGGCCGAGAATGGGGTTCAAGTGTACCTATTCATTTTTAATTCATTTCATGGACAAATAATATATTTTTATACAGTATAAAATTAAATCGCTCGCGCTATCTGTCAGCTTAGATCTTTTACAGTAATCAACGGATTTTAATGCTATGTTATGAAATAAAATTTGTATGATATATGTTATATTAATGGAACATAATGTTTCTTAAAAATATAATTTTTGATCGCTTTTATTGCTCATATTGACTAAATTTTACTACATAGATCTTACTTACTTACGTACTTTTTTCACTTTTGACAAAAAACGACGCTGAAAAAGTATGAAACAAGTTTTGAAAAGCCTTAGTCACGTGTTTTTAAGAGTTATGGTACGTTTCTATTTTAATTTAAGTTTTTACTTTTTTTTATTTAAAATGTTTTGGTGTAGTGATAATAATAATTTATATGCAAAGTATATTTTAAATACCTAACATAGAAATATAAAAAAAATTGAATAAATACGAACAAAGTCACCAGCAAATGCTAATAATACCTATATATATATTTGAAATGTACAAGTAACACCCTTTCCGATGATAGCAAACACGGCATATTTATGTCAAATTCATTTTTTAATACAGTACTTTATGTCGGCTAGAGGGCGCCACATTAAATTGAGTGACGCGTCATATAGCCTATAAGCAGCGGACGATCAAGACACTTCTAACGATACCTCATTTATCCAGTTCTAATTAGTAGTTAATGAGCTATGAGGGAACAGATGAACATACATACATAGCCGGTCAAAATCATAACCCTCCTTTGGCTTTGCCGTGGTCGGGTAAAAAAATAAAAAAATACAGTTAATTTATAAACTCCTTCTTTTTTTAAGACGGTTAAAAAACAAACTATTGCAACATAACATGCAAAATTTCATGATTCTAACTTCAGCGGTTTGGGCTGTGCGTTGATCTCTGGGTATGTCAGTCAGTCAGTCAGTCACCTTCCTCTTTTATTTATATAGATTACAGATATCAGATAATGTAAGGGATAGGGCATCTTTTGTTTTACAATTCACCAATTGATTAAATTCGAACTTAAGGGATGAATAATAATGGAAATGACGTAAAGTGTAGATGGGACCCTTTTTTACAATTTTTGTCTGTCTGTCTGTTTGTTTGTGCCGGCTAATCTCTGGAACGGCTGGAGCGATTTTGACGGGATTTTTGCTGATGATATAAGGAGTAACCGCTGTTGGTGTAGTATCGCGGGTAAGACCGTGGGGCTCAGCTAGTTTTTTTTTTCAAAAAGACAACTTCCGTATATATCCAATAAATCCTGTGTCGCGGGGGACTTTACAAACATACATGAAACGGACACAATGGACACCCAGACTCAGAACAACAATTCGTGGATCACAAAGTGTTGTCCCATGTGGTATTTGAACCCACAACACCTGATACAGTAGGAAGCGGCGAGGCAACCGCTTAAACCACTAGACCAACCATGCAGTCAAAAATAAAACTGTAATTTTAAGGTCTTTCATTATTTCAGTAGTAGTTATTAAATTCTAACAGAAATCATTAAAAAAAAAATACTTTTTTAAAAACGATTTCTCAAAGTGTCTCGGTCTGTCAAAGTGTATTCAAAGTACTCGTCAAGACAAATCAAACGACTCCAAACTCGATAGGTTCCGTCGTTACAAAGTTCCTGTGACCACCTTCCAGCTTCAACATCAGATCAGCTCCATGTCATCATAATATAGCATTGTCACGCTATATACATATGCCTACAAAAATTCAACACAATCGGTTGAAGATATCTGCAAAATTGAGTTGCAAGATTCCGTCTCAACAAATATAGTTAGATATATACATACATAGCAAGTTAAAAAAAACATAAAAATAAGTTCTGTGTTAATAAAAAATACTAATATTTTTCTTTGAAATTATTCTTTAAAAAATTAAATTCAAGAATACAAATTAACAGTTACAATTCGACACTCACTGGCAACCCACCCTAAAACTTGTCATTTACGTATTATGGAGCTCAGTGCGAACTACAAACGGACGTGGTGTCACCTTGAATATTCGGCGGGCACTGAATTTTTTGAGCGCGATAAAACTTATTTATTGCAATTTACGGGAGACGATATCTACGTACTAAAATGTATGGAACTTTGGCGCTAAAATGAATGATGTTTAGCCTTAAATTATGGCTTTTTGGTGAGAATTAATAAAAAACTAAAACGGTAAATCTTTTCTCCATACTTTTTTCTCGCGAAATAAGAAAAAAAACATTTAAAATAGAGCACGAAATAGGACAGAGTGTGCTAATTAAAAAGGTCGATTTCGATGATTTTGATCTTTGTTAAGGCTTTTTTTCACAAAAATAAAAAAATATTTTATAAATGTCACTCGGTAGATTGGTAGACTGATTTATTAAACTACTGAGATTTTTTTTTAGTGTCAAATATGAATTGAGTTGTTTGTGTTTTGCAAAACTGCAAGTGCCTTTTCGCGCGTTTTTAGGGACGCGCCCCTTAAGCTTCCCATTTTTTTTATGGTATAGGTGGGCAAACGAGCAGACGTATCGCCTGATGGTAAGCAATTACCGCCGCCCATGGACACCTGCAACACCAGAGGCGTCACAAGTGCGTTGCAGGCCTTTAGGGGAAGGGGGGGGGGAGGTAGGGGAAGGGGGGAGGTAGGGGAAAGGGGGGGGGAGGTAGGGGAAAGGGGGGGATAGGGGCAGGGGGGGGAGATAGGGGCAGGGGGGGGGAGATAGGAGGAGGGGGTTGGGGTATGGGCCTCCGGTATCCTCACTCACTCGGTGAAACACAGCGCAAGCACTATTTCACACCGGTTTTCTGTGAGGCTGTGGTATTCACCCCGGTCGAGCCCGCCCATTCATGCCGAAGCGTGGCTCTCCCACTGTAAATTTCTGGTATATTTGTACACACAAATATATTTTTTATGCAAGTGTATTTGTTAAAAAAAAATGCTATATTCTGCCATTTAGGCCTAAAATAATTTAAAATTATATTCAAAGCATGCAATAATAATAGTATTTTAGAATGTATATCAAAACAATATAATATAACATTTGAATTGAATAAAAATATACATGCAAAATGTCAATGAATGTCAATTTCTATTAGAATTTAAAAAAAAAAAAACAATAAGATATAATAATGTCAAATCAATTAGTTTAATGATCAACTATTATTTCATATCAGATGGCCATCATGTTTCAAATGTGTGAGGCTATTATCATTTTGGAAGTTTTCTAATAATAACTAATTCCAACATACCAGTATTTCCAAAATATAAGCTCCATTGCTGTTATTAGGATCCTCCCTATCAAGCTGATGGATTGTGTACACCACTCCAGAACTGCTATCAATATCAAAGTGCTCTTCGCCACCTGATATGATGCTGTATGAGATACGATTGTTGATTCCACGGTCACCGTCGATTGCACGCACTGTAAATAATAACAATTAAACCATGGCATTTTAGTCAACAGACAACAATTTACAAGAGTGATGTGTGTTAAATAATAGAACTTTACTAATATGAAAATTTGAAAGATATCATAAAAATAATATTTAAAGCATTACTTTTATTACAGACTAGCACCCACGCAACCTCGTTTACGGCTACTATTGCCTGTAGCGTAATAATTTTCCCCTGTTTTTGAAACATTCTTCATTGATGCTCCGCTCATAATGGTCTTGATGATATATAGCCTATAGCCTTCCTCGATAAATGGGCTATCTAACACTAAAATAATTTTTCAAATCGGACCAGTATTTCCTGAGATTAGCGCGTTCAAACAAACAAACAAACTCTTCAGCTTTTATATTAGTTCATAGAGCATAGAAGAGAATTTATATACTATGTAAAAAATAACAACTTAGTGTTTTATAGTGCTTGAATAACAAGAGAACGCACTGAATAATTAAAGTTATGCTTCACTCACTGAAAAAAATTAGATCAATTTAGGTTTAAATACCTTGTAAAACAGAGGTTCCAACTGGAGCATCTTCACTTATTCTTGTCACAGGGCTTGCTACTACGAACTCCGGTGGCTGATCCTCTACATCTATCACCTTTACAAGTATAGCGGCCGTTCCTGTATTCACTCTACCTTGGTTAGCTCGGTCCACGGCCAGAACTCGCAGTTGATATAACGATTTACGTTCGTAATCTAACCGATTTGTTAACCTGACCACTCCTTTCCCATTCACAGTTTGTACACCAAAGTTTTCCACGTCTCCATCTAATTCTTGTAAGTGATAAACTACCTGAAATATTTTTGTTTATGAAAATTCTTGCTTGTTTTGAGTTTTTACATTTGCCTAATTTTTTGTAATGTCAAAATCAAATCTGAGCTGCCAAATCTCGGATGCAAATTTCCCTTGAAATACGATTTTAAAATAAGGTTGACGGATTTTCCATATTTCATCTTAGAGCATATATGTCTGCAGGGGTAGCCGAACTGGCGGTAAGCGTGATCGGAGTAGAGAGTGAGAATGAGTTTGGGTAGTGTCTGTCCCTCTCCTTAGAGCATATATATCTGAAGGGGCAGCCACGAGCGGAAAGCGTGATCGGAGTAGAGAGACTGGTGGACGCACATACCAATTTGAATGACTGATTTCGCGGGAAATACACCAACCAATCAGAAGCCCAATCAGAAACTTGCGTGAGAGAGACAGACATTAACCAAACTCACTCTCTCTCCCTCTCTCTCTACACCGATCACGCTTTCCGCCCGTTGAGCTGCCCCTGCAGATATATATGCTCTAAGTATTTTAAGCATTTATCTGTTATTTCATTTTCGTATTTAGAAGTATTAGTGCTTTATATATAGACATGCTAAGTTTACTTGAATTTCTTAATGTTGCTCTAAGCCTCCAAACACTCACTTCTTTCAAATCGTGGAAAGTTATATGTTGATCGTACTAATTTTTTTTTTATCAACAACCCATAACGTCCCACTGCTGGGATCGGGTCTCCTCTCAGAAGAGGGTTAAGGCCAACTAAACATTAAAAGAGACAGCTATCAGCTCTTTCGTAAAGCTGGAGTGCAATTTGTTTCATTATAATCGAAAAAATAAAAAATTACCTGTCCATATGCTCCCTCATCAAGATCTGTAGCTTCTACAGTTGTTAAAATATTAGGCGGTGAATCTTCCTTTACCGTGATCACAGAGGGATACGGTTTGAAAATAGGCTCGTTGTCGTTCACATCTTCAACCAACAACAAAAAGCTTTGGGTAATAAAGTTTCCTTCTCCTAGATTTCCATCAGTTAGTGTTAATACGAACGAGTATTCATCACGGGTCTGAAATTTAATTAGTTTTATTATTATCTTTATCTACCTATATCTATATAAGATTTCTATCTGAGTCGGGAGTGAACAAGGTTTCAATTAAAATCAAGAATTTTATTACTTTCCTAAGAACATGTACAAAATATAGGTACGGTCGAATTAACCTTCTCCTTTTTGAAGTCGGTTAAAAAGTAATTGCTCTGATTATACAAAGGTATAGATGACAGGTAATAAGTTACATTGCAACATCTATCTAATGTGAATATAGTAAAGATAGGTTTAAGAAAATCATTCATTTAAACACTTACTTCTCTATCTAATTCCTTAACTAAATAAATATTAGCTTCGTTGGATGAAATGGCTTCTAATCTTAATATATCACTGCCAAGTTGGTCTCTAATGCCAAATTGTAATGTATCTCCATCGGGGTCAACGCCCCTCAGCCGGTATATTAAGCTACCTGAAATTAAAATAACGGTAACATTATGAAATTAAATACACACTCGTATCAATTACGTTGATATACAAAACTTTTGCATTGCAAAGTTCTTTATTTCATTATTAAAATGTAAAGTAGCCAGGTACTGGAGAAGCGTTTTTTAAAACACCAACCAAGACCA
This sequence comes from Diaphora mendica, assembly GCA_949125395.1. Taxonomy (NCBI): domain Eukaryota; kingdom Metazoa; phylum Arthropoda; class Insecta; order Lepidoptera; family Erebidae; genus Diaphora; species Diaphora mendica. Next base: position 20,871,868 of record OX421319.1, on the reverse strand, counting down.
ACACAGCTTCAACTTTCAATGTGATTTATTTTCATCATCTTAATATAGCCTTTAATGATGATGATGTTCTCCTAGCCGATTACGGCCACGTGCAGCCGTGGCCGTAATCGGCTAGGAGAACATTATCTTCGTCTTAACGGAGACCAACCAACTACGCAGGAGATATTATAGAGCACAAGTGTGTGCGCAACTGTGTGTGTGTGCACACTCTCTGTTCCCTCACTATCATAATCCGATGGGACGGTTAACCGACACGATCGAGGAGAGATCAGGCGCAGGACCGACAGCTTTATGTGCTCTCCGAGGCAAGGGGGTTCAGACCCAAACTTCCAAACTCCGAGCAAAGACTTTAATACTGCTGGACGTAGGCATTTCTTAGCACGGAGGTTTTGGTCTACTGTAAAACGCTGGCCAGACCAATGTTGTCACCAATCAATATTAGTTGTATAAAAGAGTTATTACATTCATGTACTATCAGCCAGCCAGACAAAATCATGGACACCAGTTTCATTTTTCCATGCCACCAAGTATTCGCAGGTACGTAAAAGCTAATGAACGCCCAAGATTTTTTTTTTACTTTATGAAGGGAACCAGGCGAAATCAACTAGTCCATCGCATCTAAATGCACAATGAAATTCATGACTCGTGAGAATTGAGATCCCTATAAATATTATTAAAGGGATCATAGAAGTGCATTGTCTTACAGTCAGGCGCTGAGAAGATTTTTTTTTTAAAACACCGCGATCCAGGACTTATTCCTAGTGCGGGAGTTCCGCACTAGGAATAAGTCCTGTGTCGCGGGGGATTTTACAAACATACATGAAACGGACACAAATAACACCCAGACTCAGAACAACAATTTGTGGATCACACAAAGTATTGTCCTACGTGGGATTTGAACCCACGACACTTGGTGAAGTAGGAAACGGCGTGGTGACCGTTAAACCACTAGGCCAAATATGCAGTCAAAATATCTAAGAATTAAGACGATATGTTTCAGCTAATCAGACACATTCAACTAGAATTCGTCAAACTAACATTGTTCATACTCATACATCCTTTAATACCTATTATATATACCTACAAATATATTTCTATCCAATTTGAATATTGTAAAGAAATATTAAAAACTTTGTTTGAGGTGCTTGCGTTAAGGACCGCTTGATAACTTTTTAACTTAGGATATCGGCCAACTAATTTGATTAAATAATACATAGTACGTAAAATGAGATTTAAGTAAATTCTATGAAACATACAATAGGTAGGGTAACTGCATAAGTAGTATTATATAATCTAAGATTCTATAAATAGAGAAATGAGATGAAATGTACCTACGTCTAATATTCGTCATGCAGTTGACTAGGTACGTGACGCTACCATCACGTATTTTAATGCATTTCATGCTTTAGTAACTGCTTGTTGACTAATCGTTGCGTAACAACGACTCCACAACTGCCAGTGTTAGGGTAGGGAACATTTATAAGGTTTCCCTCTGTTTGTATCAGTTGTCGTAGTAACCCCACTTTCCTGTTTCCTAGTATGAATAATTTCCGGCTGTCAGTGCAACGGTACAGCGAATGGTTATGTTCAAACTTTGGAATTTACTCAATTTACTTTAGGGCTAGGGTTGAACCGTTGGATGTTCGTGCATCGGTTTTATGAGGTAGGGTGCGATAATAACGGATATTTTGTATTTAAACATGTGTATATTATTATTGATAAGGTGTTTAATGAGTATATGTTAACAGAAGCTTTTTATTGTCCTACGTCAAAGTTTTTGTTGAACATTACAAACCGTCCCTTAATTAGGTACCTATGTAGCTATTGTTCTTGAAATATTGATTAATTAGGTAGCATCTTTTAGAATTTTAAGATACCTAGTACCAAAGAGTATATAAATCACTACGTTACACCTAGTACATTGTCCTTTCGTAATCTCTACTTATTATAATTTCAATAATCCTCAATCAACTAATTAAACAATAGTTACACACCAAAAGATTTATATCAAATTCGAAACGTAGTGTGTTAATTCATCATATTGTAATCTTTTGAAAGCAAGATGATAAAAATCTTCATAAAAACAATAAAAGAATACCTATTGGATGTCTGAAAAAAGTTGTATGAAAGCTGCGAATACTTAAGCGCTAAAATAATTTGGCCAAAGCACTGAGCTATTATTAATGGATTTGTATTTATTTAAACTCAAACAAAATACATACCCACTGGAGTGTCAGGTCCTTCTTTTAACCTTACTACAATCTCAGACTGACCATCTATGAGAAACCTCGGCGGTCTGTTGGCGACCACAACTTCTAATATAGTGAGTAGTAGCCAAAATCTTTTGATCCATTTGTACTGCACCGGCTTTAACCGGACTCGCGGCGGCAGAGTAATCCTCGCATGCATTGTTCTCAATCATCTGACACATCTGGCCTTATGGCTGGCTGGTGGTGAGACCATTTTCTCACTTCGCACGGTTTCACCGTGGGACTCGTGCGCTATCGGTGAAAGTGTCACCTCGGTCTTGCGATTGAACTTCTCTACGTGACTTCGCGTCAACCTGCAAGTGAAACAAGTGTTACAGAATCTTATGAAATGCGATAACTAGAATTTTGTCAAAATAGTGTGAGACAAACGAATGTCATCCTGTTCGTAGATTTCGCTTTCATAAACTACGACGATATGTGACCAATTGTAATTATTTTGACAGCTTTAGCCAATTTATCTAGGTACAATATGGGAAAGTCAGTAGACACACCAAACTGATTTCTACGATAACAGTATTTTTAAGAGAAAATATAAGAAATGATAACAGTTGCAACATTTAGTGTGTCCAGCCAATCGTTTCTTTAATTTAAAATAACAGTTTCGCAACATTTTTTGCGTCATTTTGGAATCTGCATTGCAGTAATGAATAAATATTCTAAAATGACCTTTTCTTTTTTCACCGTCTCTGATCTAAAAATTTGTAGATTAAAGTCAAATCATTCGCGAGTAGTAGCCGGCCAGTCTACTAATGTGAATTTAAATACAAGTTTGTATTTCAAAAAGTAGAATTGCACAATGACTAACATATTCACGAACTAGCTCGTATATGATTTTCAACGTCCCTCCCATTTCTTAAATTGTTTGTTTTGTTGTCTAATGGATTTTTAATTCAAAGTTATTATAATTATTATAAGGTAACGTTTTAGGTTCTTAATAGAGCTTAAAAACTCAATCAATTACTTTCCGGAAACCATAAGCCCTTAAAAATAGTTTACTTCAGTCTTGTTCTTTTGGAACAGTTCTTCTTTTTGCTTTGAAATTTAGGTTTCTGTATAACTACCAGAGACATGACCAGACACATGCTCAATTTATGAAGGTAGTATTTTCTCTTGCAAAAAAAATAGTTTTGCTTATGTAGATTACTCGGTATTGTTGTCTATCTTGAAAATCCAATCACAACAAAACTTTTTCTTTCACAATGATGTTAGATTCCATGTGTCAGTGGGTTATCACACCGTGTATCCTTAGTACGGGAATTAGCGCGTGGCGACGATGAGCATTTGTTAACTAGCCGTATCTCATTGTCTTCAAGTGCCAAAGCAATGTTTCTGTTTGCACATAATCTTGCTAAACTAATGAGAAAAATCTACTTTCGATGTATAAGTTTAGAGCTGGATATTGTTAATGCTGAAGGTCAAAACTTTTTGGGCGTTTTATTATATTTAATGTCTCAATAATGTCTAGTGTTGTCTCAATCAATGAGAATTAGGACGATTATGACAATTTTTCATTGCCAAAACCTGTAGTTACTGTATACCGAAGAATGCACAAAGATGTCGACATCCACATATCGGCATTTTTATGCATCTGTCAAGTAGATGCACTTTTTATTTTTAGTTTTGACACTCACACACATAAAAAAAGTTAACTGGGTCTGAATGAATTTATATTTAACATGAGATTAGATTCTATGAACTGGATTTTGATTTAAGGATTCTGTCGCACGTTATGGTACCATCTCCCGAAAATCTCGGTTCTATGGGAAACTGAAGTATACTATGACGGCTCTCTAGCCTCTCGAACTCCTGTAGAATTTGCACTGCTCCGTTTGACTCATGTTTTGAAGCTTTGTTTTTTTGAATTTTTGAATTACCAGTACCCCGACAGAAGTTTTTTAAAATCTCTGTTAATATAGCAATTTATATATCTTGATGGGACTGGAGGTCTAGTGTTCTTGACTGCTAAGCTAGAGGTCGCGGGTTTGTTCCCACCTAGGATAAATAATTGTGTGATAAGCACTATAATTTGTTTTTTCTGGGTGTAATTTATCTAAAATATCTACATTTTCAAAAGATATGTTTGACTGACTCAATGGCACAGTGGTAACGTATGCGACTGCTGTGCTTGAGGTTCTCGGGTACGATTCCCAGGTGGGATCAAATGTTTGTATCATCAATCAACCTATCGCCGTCCACTGCTGAACGAAGATCTTTTTTTTTTTTTTTTTTTTTTTTTTACGTGTCGAAATCCCCTCGGACCGTCACCCCACCGGGGTTTGCGGCGGGGCGGTGTGTCGGACTCGAACCGACTAAAACCACATGGTGTGCCACTCTGCGCCTGTGAAGTGAGGAATCCGGGAACTGCAGTTATTAACACGTCCGGAGGGGCCCAGCGCTTGCCCGCACCTTCGCGGGTGGCCACTAAAGCGGATGGAAGGGAAAACCCGTCCCGACCATCCGCGGCCACATTCAGGGCGGCAGGAGGCGCTGATGGGCGCGCCTCCGCCGCCCGGTTCGCCGGCGGCGGATTGGGTCCGAGTGGATATCGTCCTCCCGGGCCTTCTCCGCCACCTCCTTCTGCGAGATGACATCTTCGCAGAAGGCTGCGACCGCTGTAAAACTGCTATCGCTACCGGCCATGGAGCGTATGACGGCCGGTAGCGAGAGATCTCCTCCGATGACTGCAGTGAGGGCCCGGCGCTGCGACGCCCATGCGGAGCAGATCGCCAGCGTATGCTGGTCCGAGTCCTCACTGCAGTCGCAGTGGTGGCAGGCGGGACTCAGTTCAATCCTGGCGACCGAGTGCAGGTACTTCCCGAAGCAACCGTGCCCGGAAAGGACCTGCGTCAGTCGGAAGGAAAGGGTCCCGTGCTGCCGCCCTGCCCACTCGAGGATGACCGGCTGGAGAGCCTCCACGGCGGCAAAGCCAGCGCGTGGAGTCTCCAGCCGGAACGGCCATCTAGCCATAGTGGCTCGACGGGCGGCTTCACGCCACTCGCGTACTTCTTCGGGCGGAGGGCGATAGCCATACTCCGCCCGATATTAAGCCACCCGTCGATAAACTTCGGCGAGCACTTCCGCCTCCAAATCCCACGGGGGTGTTCCGGCCAAGGCGCACGCCGCCTCGGTCGACACCGTGCGGTATCCGCATATGGCTCTGACCGCCAATACCCTCTGAGGCCGCCGAACGAAGGTCTCCCCCAAGGAGCGCTAACCATCCCAATCTTGGGCAGTCCGCATCCATCCGCCATCAGCCTTCTTTAAATCATCGGTCCATCGTGCCGCAGGGCGCCCTACACTACGTTTGCCTAATCGCGGTCTCCACTCTAACACATTTCGGCTCCAGCGACGATCGGTTCGTCTGGAGACATGGCCGGCCCACTTCCACTTCAGCGTACTGATTCTCTGTGCGATATCGGTTACTTCAGTTCTCTGTCGAATAACCTCATTACGAATTTTATCGCACAGAGAGACACCCAGCATCGCACGCTCTATCGCACGCTGAGCTACTTTAAACTTGTGGACCAGCCCGATGGTGAGTGTCCACGTCTCAGCTCCACTGGTTGCATACTTTGGTCTTAAGTGATTGAGGTATCGCCGACTCGAAGATATGACGTAGCTTCCCATACGCCGCCCAGTTTGATTGAAGTTGTGCCGGCCGAGTTGGATGGTTTGGCCAAGGTAGATGTATTCTTGCACAATCTCGATAGCAGCGCCATTTATGGTCACGGGACTTGGGGATACATGCTTGTTATGCATGACTTTAGTTTTTTCGATATTCATTCCCAGTCCCACTGGTTTTGAAGAAACAGCCAGACTGTTGAGCATTTCTTCCAGATCATGCAGAGACTCCGCCAGAATGACTACGTCGTCCGCAAATCGCAGGTGTGAGAGGTAGGCCATTTACATTGATTCCCCGTCCGTTCCAATCCAGCGTCTTGAAAACGTCTTCCAATGCATTGGTAAACAGTTTCGGAGATATAACGTCTCCCTGTCTTACCCCTCGATGTTTGTATGATCTGCAAATATTTGTTTCGGAGTTTGGGTGTTTTTTAACCGACTTCAAAAAAGGAGGAGGTTCTCAATTCGACCATTTTTTTTTATGTGTGTTCGCGGATAACTTCGACGAATAAAGGACACTAAGATCTGATGATGGCATCCAAGAGAAATCGATCGATTTGGTAGTTCTTGAAGTCGGTTTTTTATTTTGTAAAAATTTTACTTGTTATGTATAATATATGTAGGACTGTAGGTAGGTATTTACAAAAAAAAAACAGTTGTCTAGTACCCATAATACAAGATCTGCTTAGCTTGGGACTAGATGGCGTTGTGTGTTAGATGTCCGAAATATTTATTTATTTATTTACTTATGTTTGCCACATGTTTGTACTGGACATCGAAGGAAATCATGAAAAGCAAGGAAATGAGCATGATGATAAAGAAAAAGACATTTGATATCTGCATTACATACGGCTGTGAAACCTGGGTTCTGACGAAACACCATAGGGAAAAATTTGCAAGATGTCAGAGAAGCATGGAAAGAAGCATGTTAGGACTGAAACTAATAGATAAAGTTAAAAGTAAAGACATCAGGCACAAAACCAAATTAACAGATATAATTGTCACGTATTGACCAACTTTAATGGCGCTGGGCAGGTGATATGCTCCGCTGCAAGAAGCAAAAGTGGTGTAAACTGGTGACAGAATGGTAATCAAGAAATAGCACTAGGAGCCGAGGGTGTAAAGCAAGAAGATGGGAGGATGACATAAAAATGACATTAGGACCACTATTGATGAGAGTAGCGGCAGACAGAAAACAATGGAGAGAGATGGATGAGGTCTTTGTTGGCTAAAAGGCATACCGAAGTAAGGGATATTTTGTAATACAAGTGTAGCCTTAGTCTTTGAAAAGCTTAACGGTCTTTTTAAATCATTTTCATACAGTTTTTTATATTATTATAAATTCATTATACTTACTCGTTGTGTATTATAAAATTGTATATTTTCGGAAATAAAGGCTTTATTTATTTTATTTACTTATTTATTATGTTTGCCAGGAATTTCATTACTATAACCCAGGCTCTGGCGAGTTTGGTTACGGACTGCCGTGTGTTAGTCGTAAATGGATTGAAAATAGAAATAATTAAAATTTTATGCTTTTTTTGAAGTTGATTATTATGACTATATATCAGCTCTCTGTTCTATATAAACCCTTTTCTGTGTTTATGAAGTTTTTTGTCGTCAATGATTCATTATGTCACATGTATGTTATATGCATAGAAACTTTCATTCAATCATAAATAACTTACGTAATATTAATTTCCTCACCCTAAATTGCTCACCAATGTTACATATTTCTTTCATTGTAGTCTAACATCTATTGTCCTCGGTTATTAACCATCCGCCAAATAATATAGTGGTTAGTAGCGAAGATGTTACGACATCACGCAATAATGAGAGCACTAATAAAATGGAGGGTTATTCACACGCATCATGTTTGCGAAACAATTATGTAAAAAACAATAAAATTTTGACCTCGTCAGCGGCGCCGGATGGTAACGTATGATAGGTGTCGTTGACGTATTTCGGTGGTAAAACCGGCGTGCCGTCAAACTAGCGCTGGTTGAAACGCTTGAAACAAAAGGGGCAGTAAGCGCGACGAGCACGAAGGCCAATAACTATTGTATGACGATCGTACTGTACCATCGGGGACTGACCTTTACACCATACATCAACACGATTGATGAACCTTTAGTGCACTTTACACACCAGTTTAATTAAAATACGTAATTGATTGTCCGGAGTTATTCACACTTAATTTTTATGACCATTTTTATGATTTGTGGTGTGGTTATTGTGTAAATATGTGGTAATAAAAGTAGGGTAACTAGATATCTGATATTTTAGTTCTTGAATACTGCCATGCCTGCTTAATTATCAACTTTTTATAGGATTACAGGAAACATTATCGGATTATGAAACGCAGAAGGAAGTCTAATCTTTCATTGCCGACACAACGAAAAAAAAATCGTACATATCCATTTGTACCCAAACTCTTGCACCAATTCCCTCAGTTAAGATAGCAGGATAGACTTTTCTTTCATTTATAAATAAATTCACAATAATACTGACAACATTTCAACGGAACCACGTCTATTATTTTATTATGATAATATATATGAACTAGAGTTCGCAAGCTCTGACTAGACTAATTTATCATTCCGTGTCTGGGTGTAATTCATAATATCATTTAAAAGTGTATGTTTGTTATTCAATAGTCCAGTTCACGAAGCAAATACAAAGAGGAGATGCCCTAATGAAATTTTTGTATGAACCAATGCGTGACAATTTGCGGGGGTGAGGGGGGGTTACTTTGCCCTTTGCCATCTACCAATCAATAGCAAAACTACTTGCATCGTTACATGTTGATGTTGCTATGTAGTTTAGCTATTTGACACTAAGCGTACGATGTAAGGGACATACAGGGACGTACTCAGAATTTTCTTATCAGGTAGTTATTTTTTTAAAGTCAATTTTGTAAATCATTTTGATGCATGTATCGCAAAAATTTTATTAGTAAGAAACATCGTACATAACATCTATACTAATATATTCTATACTGAAGCTGAAGAGTTTGTTTGTTTGAACGCGCTTATCTCAGGAACTACTGGTCCGATTTGAAAAAAAAAAATGTTTCAGTGTTAGATAGCCCATTTAGCGAGGAAGGCTATAGGCTATATATCATCACGCTTAGACCAATAAGAGTGGAGCACCAATGAAGAATGTTGCGAAAACGGGGGAAAATTATTACGCTACGGGAAATAGGAGACGTAAACAAATTTGCGTGGGTCAGCTAGTATAGTATAAAAGTGAAAGTTTGTGTGTTCTTTATATCTTCCCCGTAACCTTGGTGATGTATTTGATTTATTACTTATTTAAATATGTCACCGTAAGATTATAAAAACCGTTAGATTATAATCTACCTAGCGAGATTGCCAACTATCGATAAATTGTCAACTGTGATATACTACTTACGCGCGTCAAATTGTCAACTTTCCCTGATTGTTCGGTTTTATAGTATGCCGGCCGATCAATGCCCATAGAGATAGTTTAGGTTATTACTTCTTTGATTAATCACAAATTATTTTTTCTGCCACAGCAACTTTATATAACTAATCCTAAAGCTGTGAGGTATTTTCAACATGAAATCAATTTACAATCACAGAAATACTTTACATTTGGCATCAAAGACAAATTAACAAACAAATATGGCGGCGCGGGGACATATGCTGTTCAATCAATCAGCGCACGACTTGCGATTCGTAGATACCATTTTACAATCTCGTGAGATAGATTACAATCTAACGGTTTTGACAATCTGACGGTAACATATATATTAAAGAGAGAGAACAAAAACAAAGAAATATAGTACAACAACAAACACATACAATAAAGAGAACAATAACATACAAGTAGGAGTATAATACAAAAAAAAAAAATGTTTCTACAAATTAGTTTTTCATTTATTATATTTTCATATTCTTCAGTTTTCGTTTGATTAATTTCGTTGTGGGTTCCGAGAAAGTTTAATTTTCCTGGGATTCCTGGGATAGAATTTTAGTTAATTAGAAAACCTATCAAATAATCAGTATAACTTGTTGACTAGACTAAAAGATGCAGCAGCATCACTAGGCCGCCATGGTGTGGGTTGCCATGCTGCATTGTCTGCATTCGCAGTGAGCATGGTGACCACCACTCTTGGATTCTGCTTATGCTTTCCATCAGGCAGAGTAGAGTCATTTTGGCGGGCCAAACATAAAAAAAAAAAAAAAATAGTAAAATTTGTTTCATTTTCAAGTACTTTAAATTCTAGATTAATATAGACATAATTTGAATATAGATAAAAAAAATATTATAATTACGACCCTGTCTCTTTGTTCTGTCGATGTTTGTTTTCCTAGTTGACGATAGACGTCAGTGTTCACAAAATGATTACAAAAAATACAAAAAATAATACTTTTTCGATTAAAAATTCTTTAGGCAAGAATGCAGAACATATTTCAATATTTTTTTATGATTTACTTTATAAATACTCAGCTCTACGAACCTTTGTATCTTTATTTCCCATCACACAAAGTTTTTCCATCTAGTGGCGAATAGATTTAACTATATTTCAACAACACACTGAGAGATTTTTCTAGAACTATTTTAAGAAATTAAGAATAAAATTACTTACAAATGAAATATTATGCCATTCATGGCACCAGAACGTCTATCCAAGTTATTTGTACAAGATAAAACACAACACTTCATCTTTTACTTAATTGTACCGAGAATATTCAAGGATTGCGATTTTTCGATAAAGTTCTAGAACATTGACTTTGACAGTCTAATTTGTAAGTCGCGATAACTGCGATGACGTCGGGACCTGTATTTTGTCACGGGACCTGTGCGCTTATGCCATCTCCTCTTTGTATTTGCTTCGTGGTCCAGTTAACGTATTATATATTGCTGGTTTGCTTAATCTAAGAAAGAAATAGTCTGGAGCATGGTTGAGATAGTGAAAAAGTTGACTCTTCAGGTCGTGCTTTAAATCTGGAGATATAGGTACAAACTGTATTATAATTTAGCCAACTCATTTCGAAAATAATTCTTTATCTCACCGAAATGTTCATAGTCACTAAGAAAGTTGGATTATACAAATCGACTTGTATTCAATTTGTTCATTCATGGTTCCTGTCCTCAGAGCGTGACGATTTAAAGTAAGTACATACACCAAAAGGAGTGCAGTGAAAGCCTCCATACTTCGTTACACACGAAGTTGTTATCAAAATTAACGCGTCGGAAAGGGTTTCTTTATATCGAATTTATTATTCGATCCCGGAACTAAATCGATCAATTATCCGATCTTTGGAATAAACATGTCTCGATTATTATTATTGGATAGGCTTAAAGTCTAAAATGTCAATATTGAAGATAAGAACATTCTGATGAAAGGTTTTCGATTTCTCTAGAAAATATCAGAATAGGAAGTCTTTTTACGTGATTAATAATGGCTCATTATATATGATGCAGAAGCTTCTCAATAGGCCTCCACAGTGTGGGTCACGGTGCTGCATTGTTGCATTGTCTGCAACCGCAATGAGTATGGTGACCACCACTCTTAAATTCCGCTCATGCTTTCCATCAGGCAGAGTAGAGACACTATAGTAGACTCATACATAAAAAAAGAGCTTTTTCTAGAGCATAGAAGCATAGACTGTGGTACAGGTCATTTAAAAAATTCCATGTTTAATTTTGGAAATAAACTTCTTTTGTTTCAAGCTTAAATAGAGAGAGAGAGAGAGTTGAGATGTTTTAACTTAATTAGTTTTTGATAGTTTCTTTCCCTAAGAAGGGTTAAGGGTAAGTACAAACTATATAATGTATAGAGTACAACAAACTTGTATACAAAAAAAAATGGTATTGAAAACTGTTACTTATTCAGCGAAACGGGATTCATTTACGGTTATCTTAGCATTTGAATTAAGGCTTAACTTATTGTTATGCCTAAAGCAGTTAATAACGGTTATATGTTACATGTCTAATATTAATATGGGTGACATATTTCAGTTATTTCTCTTTATTCCTTCAACTTAGTTAAGATATCGTATTAGAGTGAAGTTTTGATGCATGTCATGCTTCGTCACAAATGGACCTGTTGGCCAGGATATTGGTGCTAATTCTGTTGTCGCGACACTTCTTCTTTTCCTTTGCCCCCTCCCACGTTAGATAGGGTCGGCTCTCCTTGTCTTTTGGCGCCAGAATAGTCTGTCCTGGGTGTCGGGTCAGGTAATTGGGTCTTCTTTATAAGATGGTCAAGGGCGGCCGTCCTCTTCATTTCTTGCCTTCCGGAAGTGCCAGTGCCTTCTGAACGACATGTTCACTGTCTCTGCGCATGACGTGTCCGTACCACCTTAGGCGAGTTTCGGTGAGCTTTTCCGGGATTGGAGTCACTTTAAAGCTACCTCGGACATATACTGAAAGAGTGAGAATGCCGGAAAGAACTTCTGATCCTGGGGAACGAACTGAAAAGGTATCCAAAGGCAGCTAGGCGCTTATTACCAAGCGATCTCATTGCTAATTGCCTCCCTGTACCATAAAAATGTAGTTTACAAATCGTTTGAGACTTACGGAACTGACAAAAACGTTTCTACACGGTCTACCGGATAGTAAACTAGCCGTTGTCGCGAATCTTACCGACGAATATGAATTTAATTCATTATTTTGCACTACATATGTATATTCTTATACAGTTAATCATATTTTGAGTGAATATATATAGCCAATGGCACTCACAAATAACCAACTACTACTATTTAAAGGTCAACTATTTTAATACATGAAGCAAAAACTTTGTTCCCTTTTTTATGAAAATTATGCGAACGGAGGAGTATGAAAGTTCAAGTTTATGTGGAGGAGATGTGGGGAAACTAAAAAAGAATAAGGTCAAATTTGACCACTTGGCCACCACTAGTATAGTTTTAATCGTCGTCGACAATACACTTAAAACAGTATTATATCATAAACAAATATACATTTTTAAAACAAATTGGAAAATTGATCAGGACTAAAGTTCTGTTAAAGGTAAAACAAATGTGTATGGCAAAATCAGGTTCTTAATAAAACATCAGTGTTTGTTTTAACATTACAGGTTGCGGTTTTGTGGGCAGGAGATTCTGTTTCATTGAGCCCTAGGTCATGATATGTTTTATATCTATTATATCTACATATCAATATAGCCTTCGTTGCACAGGCGATCGATCTAATTTCAAAATGTAGTTACTAGTTGTCCAAAAAAAAAATGTGTTTTAATGTTTTCTAAAGCTGCTTACTTTCAAATATTCTTTTAAAACTACGGAAATACAAAATATATAATGTTCATTTGTTGTTTGTTGTTAAAAGAATATTTGCCCCTTCTAGTTAAATAAAACCAACCCTTGCCCGCGGCTCATATCGGTTATCGCGGTAAAGAGTAATTCTATGTCCTCCTTCATCAATCAAATTATGTAAAGAGTAATCCCACCAAAAACATTCTGTAAAAACTAACTAAGTCTCAATGGAGCTGCTTGTTTATCTCTAAAAAGTAATGAAATCTAGACAAAGTCGTGTCAAGTCTAAGGTTCCTTGCTGCGATTTCTTTATTATTATAGTTAATGTTGTGTGACTTGCCTGGGGGCCTGAAAATGCGGCGAAATGGTTCCAGTAAAGGATGGTACGGCAGTGTTTGCTTCGTGCTCGACTTGGCGGGGGCACTGCCGTGCCCCCCGCTTCTATGGCCTCCTTCATGAATCAAATTATATCCATGGCAAATTTCATTGAAATGAGTGTAGTTATTTAGCCGTGAAAGAGTAACAGACAGGCCGACAGAAGGAATTACTTTCAAATTTATAATATTAGCATGAATAAGAGAAATAGATGGAAACGTTACACATTTTTATCGCATCTATTTGCGAACAGCAAATTCAGCTGACTGCTTTCAAACATTTTCGGCGATAGTTTAAAATAATTCTTCTGCAGAAACTGTAATGACTAATTTTATTTATAAAAGTAATTGATGAAATTTTTATGCATATTTCGTTATTTAAAACTCTCGAGAAGTTTTTTTATCTAATACCTAAAAGCTTCGATGCATATTTATGTATTTTGCAATGTAATGAAAATTGTTGAAAATAAAAACTAAAGCGTTCTTGTTATACGAAACAATTTATTTTATTATTTTTCACTTGTAGTAGTAGAATATCTATCTGTAATAAATATTCTTCGTGTTAAAAATTTATAATAAACAATTGTTTCCATAAAAATCAGTCCACAATTAACTATAACGAATCCAAGACCATGTCCAGCAGTGGACTGTTAAAAGCTGCAGAAGATGAAGAAATATTTTATTATTTAGACTCGGCCCGGCTTAGCACGCAAGTTTTTAAAAAAAACTCGTATTTCCTCTTCTATTACAATATGCATGGACATAGAAACATACACCTTCCTCTTGAATCACTTTATCTATTGCAGTTGTATTAAAATAATAATAATAGAGTCTACTGAGTGCCCCAATTCGTTCCTTATTATAAAAATACTCAGAGACGGATTAAAATTACTTTGAGCTACTGATCGCTCGCACTTTGAACCTCCGAAGTACTACCAAGTACTCTACCATAATACTTATTTTTTTATTTTTTTTTATGTTTGGCCCGCCAAAATGACTCTACTCTGCCTGATGGAAAGCATAAGCAGAATCCACGAGTGGTGGCCACCGTACTCATTGCGAATGCAACAATGCAGCATGGTGACCCACACTATGGCGGCCTAGTGATGCTTGTGCATCTTTTAGTCTAGTCAACAAGTATGGAACTTGTTGACTAGACTAATTGGGCCTCCGGTCTGGCACTCACCAACGAAACACGACAGCACGAATGCTGTCATTTTACGTTGATTTTCTGTGTGTAATTACTCAAGTAACGTAATTAATGTTTAAAAAATGTAACTTTTATGTTAATATGTGCATGTAAGTTGACATTAAACACCTACTTTACGTTGTCAAGCAAAAATTAAAAGCGCCGTGTCTTTTTTATGTATCTTTTAGAAGGTACTAATCGCATGTGTTGTAACACTTGTAATAATAATTATGTGTATGTATATTGACATATATGTTTAAGTTATTTTTATTTTAATCATTAGAAGTATACCCAACTAACTTTTGCCGGTAACTTTGCTGTCGAAATTATTTGTTATTTCTAACTCTGCCAATAATGAACATTTAGACAATCGTTTGAAAAATATGGCTTGACCTCTGTGGCAGTTGTCAGTAGTGTCATTTTAGAACTTACGAGGTACATATTAGGTGAGTATTTGAGAGATCGTTATATATTTTTTCGAATGACGGTCCCCATTTCATCTCATCCACACTTATTTTTTATCATTAATTTCATCACGACGAAGACTTGAAGACTCGAAGACTTGACATTTGAAGACTTTAAATACTTGACATTGGCAGAAATAGCTGATCCGGCTGGTTGCCATCTCATCAAAACAAGAAGAAGTAGTGGTCAATTTTTATATTTGTACCATATTGTATGGCACGTAAAGAATGAATACTAGTAATGAAAAGAATACTAATATATGATACATAAACATGAGGCTTTTTCATAGTTACTTCTTTGGTTTCGTAGCCTTCTGTCACATACCAAGCTATACTTAAGCAGCTTTAAAAAAGGAGGTTCTCATTTATGGACTAGCACTACTAGCAGTTTAGATTTCGCGTTGTTGATTAGTCAGTCAGGTCAACTAATTTTATATATGTTTAAGTTGTTGCCCGCGGCTCCGCCCGCGTATATGTCGGTTATCGCGGCAAATAATAGCCTATGTGTTATTCTGATGTATAAGCTATATTACTGTAAAGTTTCATCCAAATCCGTTCAGTAGTTTTTGCGTGAAAGAGTAACAAACATCCATCCATCCATTCATCCATACTTACAAACTTTCGCGTTTATAATATTAGTATAGATGTATATATTAAGTGCACCCAGATTTGAAACCGCTGTCTGATAATCACACGGGTACCATATGGCGATTGAACTCATAAAACTCGTCTCAGAGGCTGTAGACCTCTGCGTCACCCATGCAGATGCAGACAATAGGGAATATGCATAAAATTGTTATTTGTCCTAAACATTTTTTTCTAGATTCTTTACTGTCTTTACAATTTACATAAAAAGTATTTTTTTATTTAGTGATTATTTAAACCCAGAAAATATTAAATAAAAAGTGAAAATTAAGGTAGGGAAATTCAAACCAAAATACGCGTCCTATTGGTCGAAACGAAATGTGACGTCGATTGTTGCATTATCGAAATTATCGGCGTCGAAATTCCTACTGTGTTGTAGTGTTTGTGAGAGAAAATAACTTCTTCCATGATTTTTGTAGCAATCAAAACTGTAAATAAATATAAAATAACTGAAACACTCAATAGTAAATAAATACGAAATGACAATGACGTCATTTGTTATGTCAATAGAGCGCGAAAAATGGCGGCGTTTGAATAGCTCAAATTTAGTCGGTGTTTTAAATTTCACTTTGAAAATTAGTTTGACTATTTTCAAGCCTATTTATATTATTTTCTTTGTTATGGAGACTTATATGATCAGATTAAGAAATAAAAAAAAGACATGCATACCTATTCCCTATTGATGCAGATAAAAAAAAACAAAATAGTCTGTGTATTGGTTTATTATGCACGACAACGAAAATAATTTATTACTTACTAGCTGTGCCCGCGACTTCGTCCGCGTGTAATAGTGACTTTGGGAAGCAGTTTTAATTATTGAGGATAATATTATTTTAAAAATAAGACACACACGTTTCACTGTTAAAAACACATTTAAGTATTTCTATAAGTACATAAAATAAAAAGTATTTTACATGAGCTTATTTCGACATTTGACATGGCCAAGGCTTTCAACCGGGTCTGGCACCGTTCGCTTCTCTCTAAGCTTTAAGCATTCGGTCAGCCTCCTAGACTCTGTCACTGGATTGACGCTTTTCTTCATCAGCGCCTTCGCATTAGGGTTCTTTGCGACGGCGCGGCCTCTGTTTTTCTGGAGGTAAACGCTAGCGTACCTCAGGGTTCAGTCCTGTCGCCCAAGATGTTTCTTCTGCATGTCAATGACATATTAGCCCTCTGCAATATACATTGCTATGCAGACGATAGCACAGTGCTTGGGCGATATTATGGAAACCCTGCAGCCAAGCTGGTAGACATTGAGGAAAATCGACAGGAGCTCGTCGCTGAGCTCGACCGGGTTTTGAACCGCATTTCACAATAGGGTGATGAGATTTTGGTCGAGTTCAACGTTAAATAAACATAGGTGTGCCCTTTCTCTACCAAAAAGTGTCCGTTTTTTCCCCTTCCCACTTTTCAGAGCACTCAACTACCACTACGGGATAAACTGGTGTCCTGGGCATGGATATTTGCCGATACCTCAACCCACGCAAGTACATCGAGGGCACCAGTAAGGCGTCCTGAACAAGGTGAGACGGTTCTTCGCGCCCGAGTATTTGTGTCTCCTTTATAAGACCCAGGTTCGCTCGTGCGTACTGTTCTCATCTTTGTGATGGATCCACGCAGTATTTGCTTGATGTTCTCGATCGGTTGCAGCGGCGAGCAGTCCGCATGATCAACAGTCCTGATACCACCGAGTCCCTTGGGCCTCTGTAGTTGTGGAGTGACATCGCCTCTATGGCAGTCCTCTACCGCTTTACCATGGAGAGTGTTCTGAAGAGTTCTTCCAACTGATCCCACCTTCTCCCTTTCTCTACAGAACAACACGTGCTGGCCTTGGAAGTCACCGCCTCAGTCTCAGAAATACGCTCTCGAACCTAACGGTTTGGTTCTGCATTGTCTGGGTTCGCAGCGAGTACGGTTGCCTCCACTTGGATTGGAGTTGACACTCCGGTTGGATTCTGCTTGACTTTTCCCTCAGGCTAAGCAGATTCTCATTTTTTTCAATTTTATTAACTACGTTTTTTTGATTTGCCATCTTTTGCCAAAATATAGAGATTTAGCGGATTTGATACACGTGATTATGCTGCCCATGGGAAAAACATGTTTTTTTCTAAATGAACTGCAACTTTACGCGTCTGTCTTTGGGCTTTGATAAATGTTATTGCAAATTTTGTTTTCAGTGGAAACTACATTCTTTTAAATTGAAATTGCAAATAAGTTTGAATTATTGGAATTCGTGTAATTAAAATATTTTCTCCTTTTGCCATCATGGTGCCATGCCATGCATCATGATTGTAGCTTTTACAATGTTGTACCCCAGATGTGTATTTTGTAGCCGTGTACCATTATATAGCTTTGGCGCTCAAGATTTCTCATTAATAGGACTGGAACATTAAATTTCAGTCTCAACTTATGGTAGGGCGCTCCTGAGAATACTAAAGAGTTGAGAAACTCTATGCATAAGCTATGATATGACTGGTTCAGTGTCCCTTGTATTTCCTGAGAGGTATTCGATAACATCTTTCTCCACGTCTGACATGATCCGTTCGTTTGTTTGATAACTGTCTCATTAGTCGGCGGATCAGAATGGATATTATTTTTAGATCATCTGTGCCATCATATACCAGAACTCACGTCTCAGTGTAATCATGTCGTTACTTTCAGTTGGCATACAATCTTCTCCGATTTTTAGAAGAGCATTTGTATTTTGACACTGCTCATAAATAATTGTGAAGTTGTACTCGCATAATTGTAATAAGACAAAACTTTTTAACATGTACCCATAGTACATATGTTTCATACAGGCATTTATTTCATCTTGCGGCGTACTCCTTTTCCTTTTTTTTTGTGCATAAATCCCCCCGGATCCTTTTCTGTCGGATTTTTTCACGAAGAACATTAACTGAATAAACAAAAAATCATGTAAATAAATCTAATCGCAGGGAATAATAACGAATTTGTAGTGGCAAAATGCAACATCCGCATGCGGCACAGTTGTCTGCCCTCACGTGTCTGCCCGTTCGGGCAAGCACACTCAGGTATATTGTGATAACTCAGTAAATGTTACATCAGAATAGCTCTAATATTTTGTCTCCTGTCGCAAACTTATGAAGCATGTATAGATTTTCACAAACTTTGCATATTGCCATACAAACTTTCATCCCCTATTGCTATTTAATAATTGGTAAAGGTAATTTTTTTACAAAATTTAAATCACATTTTTATTTATATCTAATCAACAGCCTAAAAAAGAAATTTTAATATTTTCGCTTAAAATGACGATACTTCTGTAGAGAGTTTTTGAATTTTATAAATACTGTTTAGTAATATGGCTTATTTATTTTTACTAATATCATGAACATACATACAAATCGGATTCATGAATGTATGTATTAATTTAAGTCTTCGTTGAAAAAGTGAAATATTTTTAATGAATGTGACAGCCGTGTTTGGTCGTTGCCAAGACGCCCGACGTAGGTAATGCGCAGGCGTGTGGCGAGTGAACCCCCTTTTTTTTTTTTTTTTTTTTTTTTTTTTTTTTTTTTTTTTTTTTTAACGTGTGGAAATCCCCTCGGACCGTCACCCCACCGGGGTTTACGGCGGGGCGGTGTGTCGGACTCGAACCGACTAAAACCACACGGTGTGCCACTCTGCGCCTGTGAAGGGAGGAATCCGGGAACTGCAGTTATTAACACATCCGGACTCCTCCCAGCGCTTGCCCGCACTGAAGCGGGCACCGTCTGCTGTAAAACTCTCAATTTAGGCGACGTACGGCACACGCGTACGTCGCCCCTTCGCGGGTGGCCACTAGAGCGGATGGAGGGAAAAACCCGTCCCGACCATCCGCGGCCACACTCAGGGCGGCATGAGGCGCTGATAGGCGCGCCTCCGCCGCCCGGTTCGCCGGCGGCGGATTGGGTCCGAGTGGATATCATCCTCCCGGGCCTTCTCCGCCACCTCCTTCTGCGAGATGACTTCTTCGCAGAAGGTTGCGACCGCGGTAAACCGAGTGAACCCCCAGAACAACCTTTCATCCCCCTTTTAAAGCCCTTACAACCCCTTTTTCGCAATAAAAAGTAGCCTATGTCTTATGGTATCTGTATACCAAATTTCATTCAAATCGGTGCAGCCGTTTGGCCGTAAAAGCAAGACAGACAGAGTTACTTTTGCATTTATAATATAAAGTATGTATAGCTGACCCACGCAATGTCGTTTGCGTCTTCTATTGTCCGTAGCGTAATAATTTTCCCCCATTCTTCATTGGTGCTCCGCTCCTATTGGTCTAAGCGTGATGATATATAGCCTATAGCCTTCCTCGATAAATGGGCTATCTAAGAATGGAAGAATTTTTCAAATTGGACCAATAGTTCCTGAGATAAGCGCGTTCAAACAAACAAACTCTTCAGCTTTATATATTAGTATAGATGTATTTATTATGCTCTTCTAAGATCTAATACTCATACTCAACAACAAATTTATTTGGATAAAGATTAATATTAGGTATTATGTTGATAAAAACTCTTTGGCAAATAACTCATTATTAGGTACCAACTCTCAGCGTCTTATACTCGTGATAACTTCTAAACGAAATGAACGATTGGGATGAAACAAAAAGTATTTTACTTCTACATAAATACCCTTGATAACAAAATGCTTAATTTGGATAAGGATTAATATTACGATACACATTTAACGTAGTTTCTTTCTTCAGACGATTTAATATTTTTTTTGAACACAAAAGCGGTTATTGTAACTAAACCATGATAGTTAGATATATGCTCTCGCGGACTTTTTTGTAGATCTTAATAAGACCTACAAACCCGTAATACATTATTTTGTTATATTGTCAATAGTTATTGCAGCGCACGCAAAAATAGGTTTTCGAGTTCACACCTTGGGTTACGAAATAGCAATTTTCTTACGGATCCCTAATTTTTTTGAAAATAAAATATAGCCTATAGCCTTCCCCGATAAATGGACTATCCAACACTGAAATAATTTTTCAAATCAGACCAGTAGTTCCTGAGATTAGCGCGTTCAAACAAACAAACAAACAAACAAACTCTGCAGCTTTATAATATTAGTATAGATAGTATAGATTTCGAAGTTAATCGTATGTCTCATTTTCTTTAATGTTAGTAGCATACATCAAGGTCTAAATGTGTTTGCTTTCTGTGATTAAGTTATGAATAATGTGTTACTTTTCTATATTATTTTATTTACAATAATGATTTAATGATTTAAAATAGTATATATGTACTAATAATCTATACTAATATCTAAAGCTGAAGAGTTTTTTGCTTGTTTGTTTGAACGCGCTAATCTCAGAAACCGCTGGTACGATTTGAAAAATTATTTCAGTGTTGGATAGTACATTTATCGAGGAAGGCTATAGGCTATATATCATCACGCTTAGACTAATAGGAGCGATACACCAATGAAAAATGTTTCGAAAACGGGGGAAAATTAACACGCTACGGGCAATAGGAGACGCAAACGAGGTTGCGTGGGTCAGGTAGTAAATAAAGAAAGCCACTGAACATGTATGAAACATATAGATACATTAATGATACTAGGTAGTAGAGCCACGCTGATATCAGCATGAATGGGCCGGCTCGACCGGGGCGGTACTACCCTCGCACAGAAAATCAACGTAAAATAACAGCGTTCGTGCTGCCGTGTTTCGTTGGTGAGTGCGAGACCGGAGGCCCAATTAGTCTAGTCAACAAGTTCCATACTTGTTGACTAGACTAAAAGATGCAGCAGCATCATTAGGCCGCCATGGTGTGGGTCGCCATACTGCATTGTCTGCATTCGCAGTGAGTATGGTGACCGCCACTCTTGGATTCTGTTTATGCTTTCCATCAGGCAGAGTAGAGTCATTTTGGCGGGCCATACATAAAAAAAAAAAAAAAAAACTTCGTACTATGTGGAGTATAGTAGGCCTTTCTTAAGGAGATGATGCCTATGTCAATCAGTGGACTGTTAAAGGTTATTTATGTGATGTGAATGTTATTTCGTGTGAAGAAGAAAATAAGCGCGATGCACGGCAAATTGCATCAAGCTAAAGAATTTTTTACAACTTATTCATCCATAACAAAACTGAGCTTTAGTAGGGCTTGCAACTTATAAAATAAAAATAATGTATATTGAGTACATTTATGGTAAACATAAAACTTTGGCAATAATAAATATTAGACACAGATATAACATAAAAATTAAGCACAGTCGTTTCAAGTCATTGTTCAATTTTAAACGTTCCAAAGAATATTTTTATGTCCATTTTGTAATTTATTTGGTTGGAACATTTAGTAACTATTGATTTTGTAATTTCTGATACCATTCAACTAAAAATACTTCATCGATAGAACGGCTTGTTTGGTCACTTAAGAAGACTATACAATCTTGTTCAATTTCTTTCCATTGTTTATATGAAATTTAATACAAGATGAAACGGAATACATTGAGTAAAAACAGCTAGAAATTTAAGAAAAAATTTCGTGTAAATGTGTGTTCGTGGACGGTGGACGAAGAATTTTAATTACGCGTAGCGGTACTTAAGATTCGTAAACTGATAAGTTACATCAAGGCTGCATGCAATAGTCAAACATACTAAACACTTTTTGTACAAAAGTCTTCAGTAAAGGCCTTGTGGTTTTGTCCAAATTTCATTTAATCATCATCTCTTAAACAATGGTTAAAAAGCGTAAAAAGAAACTGAAAATGTAATGTAATTTATTAAATAAGATACTCAAATATTGTTAAATCTTGGATGTGAGAAAAACATGTTCATACACAGATAAAATGCGTTATATAATAATACGATACTGATCAGGTCATCATCAGCCTACCGCAGTCCACTGCTGGACATAGGCTTCTTCAATTGCACGCTACTTAGTTCGATCCTCGGCTACTCGCATCCAGTTCCTGCCAGCCGTCTTGCGCAAATCATAACTCCACCTGGCCTGTGGACGTCCTACGCTACGTTTGCCGAGACGCGGTCTCCACTCAAGAACCCATTTACCCCAACGGTTATCGGTTCTACGGCAAATATGGCCAGCCCACTGCCACTTCAGCTTGCTAATCCTGTGGGCTATGTTGATGACCCTGGTTTTGTGCCGAATGACATCGTTTCTAATACGATCCCTTAGAGAAACACCGAGCATAGCCCTCTTTATAGCACGCTGAGCGACTTTAAACTTGTGGACCAGCCGTGCCGTAAGTGTCCACGTTTCGGCTCCGTATGTCATTACGGGTAGGACGCACGCATTGAAGACTTTCGTCTTAAGGATCTCGATGAGATCTGATTTGGTAGTTTGGTAGGTCCAACGAAGTTTATCTAGGTTATCCTACCTATGAGTGAGATAAATATTAGGTATATTGGATGACGTCTGTCAGCACTCGGAAAGTCCAACTTCAGATCCTCTTACTGAGGCATGAGATATTAGGTGTCAAACATTTGGATTGTGGTAATATTTCTCGGAGTGTATCTATCGTGTCATTTTCTTCAAATATTTTCAGTAGAGATAGTCAACTAATTGTAAAAAAGATCAAGGGATGACGGTTTCGCTATATTCCTTACGAAAATAGAGACGACCACAAATAAGTCAAACCAGGAAGTATCTTGACTTCCCTACTCAATGTTGGAGCTAAGGAAAAGTCATCAAGATCTCAAACGATAGAGTAATTATATCAATATTTTCATTACACTCTACTTTTTCCTTTTACAAAAAGTTACGATGGAATTGGGCACATCGCATGTTCATCTAAAATTATGTTATCGTGTTGAACTGCTATTACAAATGGTTACATTTATTACATGCCTGGCTATCATCAAAACGATTTTCTTAGAGTGCATTTTCTACCTTTGGTTTGTTTCCGTTACGTGGATACCAAATAAAAAAGATATAAATACATATATTAACAATTATAAGAATATACGTGTCGAGGTAGACAGGTCAAGCATTAGATTTAACAATTGATTGTCTTTGATAAAATAATAATCAGTACATACGCAGAGCCTTAATCTCATTAACGTCGTGTGACCATTGCTTAATAATCAGGATTTAGAAAAACCTTGCTCGGTCCCTATAAACAACAAAAAGTCATACGACTTTCTGTTGTCCTAGATCTAATTAGTTATTTATTTTAAAAAAAATCTTTAGTCTATGACCACCTCTGACTTTTTAATCCTTTTAAAATACTTTTAAAGCTGAAGAGAATATTTCAAGTATGGAGTTCGCAAGGCATACTTTTAGAAGTAAGGTTATTAAGCATTGTATATTATCGTTAGCAAGATAATGTCGTGTCAATCATAGCAATGGAAACAATATAGTAAACAGATCCGTCAGAGTTAAGAAACAGGTGAACCGCTTTTTTATATGATATGAAAGCATCTGGGCTTCTCGGCTAGCAGTTAATTATAGGGCAACAGCTTCCTTAGTGAGATTGCAATTACTTTTTTGTTTCTATTCCCCGTTAAACACGATATAATTTGTTGTACATAGTTAAAGCTATCAGTCATGCAAACAGAGATTTGAACGACATCTGTTGTTCATGTTTCTACATGATAAACGTGTAAGAGAAACCATGGGAGGCAATAGCTTCCGCTTGGAGTTCGTTTGATAGGGAAGTCGTTTAAACAATTCAATTTCAGTTACGTCATACAACAACGTATCCAGTGTGACGTAAAGATCGCAAAAAATGTAGTTTATAGATCATGCTGAGAGTGCTGGAGCAGACAAATGGAAATTTTGACAAAATGAAAAAGTTTTGATGTTATTTTTGATTGACACTTATTTTTTTATTCTTGATGTTTTTGTAACTATTTCCTTGATCCTATCTATTTAGGATTTCATCATCACCATCAGCCCTTTGCAGTCCACTGCTGGTAAGTCCACGGTGTCTGTTTAGGGTTACTCTATATAAAATACTTAAAATGAATTCTGATTTGATCAAGATAAGCGGTTTCACAGATTTTTCATTGAGATTCTCAATCTCTTAGTGAAAAAGTTTTGATGTTATTTTTGATTGACACAAATTTTTTTATTCTTGATGTTTTTGTAACTATTTCCTTGATCCTATCTATTTAGGATTTCATCATCACCATCAGCCCTTTGCAGTCCACTGCTGGTAAGTCCATGGTGTCTGTTTAGGGTTATGCTATATTAAATACTTAAAGTGAATTCTGATTTGATCAAGATAAGCGGTTTCACAGATTTTTCATTGAGATTCTCAATCTCTTAGGCAACAGAACATACGAAGCATGTAATACTAGTTTTTGTTTTTTTTTTTCAATTTACTCATTTTACAGTTTATATGCTTATCTACATCATTTGCAGAGAGTCGGGCCTTTAAAAACGTTTTTTGATAAGCACCATTCCTGGGCAATCAAGTTTCAAAAAGCTGTAGCTGGAAATATATATTTTAGTATATATAAAGACATTATTTTGGGATATCCTAAAAAGTTGGATAATGTGTGCAATATAAAAAGCAAAAACAACGTTGCTTAAAGTCATACTTTCACGGAGAATTCGACTAACAGAACGTTTGTAAAAGTGAGTATTTGAGGCATAAAATATTACTAGGAAGAACCGTAGACAAAGCACGGACTTGCTTAAAGTGGAATGTGTATGTGGGCCCGCGAACAATAGGCAATATATTAGGCTCAGTGCATAATGTAACAACTATAATGAGCAATTCAATTGTATGACATAATAACAGGTAGCAAATTATGTTATAAATGGGTAATTTTGTCACAAATAAAATTCACTGAAAATAATAAAACAAAAAGTTCTTGGCTGTAATTTTGTTTAATTTATTATTTGGCATCATATTTCCTAATATTAAATGGCCTGTTCATAGTAAAAAGAATAAAATAAAATTAGTTTTGTCGACGATCATCCCCAAAACCTATCAACAAGCAGCTTTTATTGATTAAATGTACTTTATTTTAATTCAAGTATTAATTATTTTCCATTTTATTTTGTATAATACTTTGTTAAAACACTATTTACTGCAAAGAGCTTGCTTGTTCTCAAGTAGTTGCGGTTACGCCCCTATAAATGTAACTGAGTTTTTATAAAAAATACTTGCAGTTTTTGGTATGGATTAAGAAATTACTCTTTCTTTTGAGCCACGTTATATATTATACTGTAATTAAATCAATGACTGTAACAACAATTTATGTGTATATTAATGTAAACCATTAGGCAAGTAAGAATCACTTTTACTCTTATTAAAACGAGCATTAACTTACAAAAATAAAGCAACAATTTAACTTCAATTACATAGAATGTGTGTCTAAAAATAGATATAAAAACACTCAATTCCGTTGCGGTTTTTTCTTTTTATTTTTTTGAAGTGAAACTTTAGAAAGGTACCTAAAGAAATATGCGACACAGGATATTTTCCTAGTGAGGGAGCTGTCTTTAAATAGTTATTCTCATCCCCCATCTCGGAAAGAGTAATTTTGCTCTTCAATATCTGAGTGCAAAAGCCGTTATTATCCGCTAGAGGATAAAGTAAATTGAATTTGGAACATCGTGTGCACTAAGTTTTTGAATTCAAAACACCATTAAACCTATTTACTTCTACCTCCATGGTGCCGAATTTATCATTAAATCCTTTTTAATTAGTTAAAAACTCAGACTCGGAACCTTCTTGGTGTACTTTTTTAATTTGCTTTGCCCGCGCCATTTTCTTTTTAGGAAACTGTAGCAACGTTACTTTATTTTGTTTTCTTAATTATACGTAAGTATTATTTAAAATAATATAAAAATTAATCTGTATTACTTACCTATCATAATATAGTACCTAATAAATATTAATACCTAAAGTGAAATAAAAGAATATTGTGATTGTAAATGCTTTTATTGCATTTAGTCATTTCCTCGCTGAGGTGGGATGAAAAGTTACGTGTTGCACTCGAGTGCAAAGATTTTTCACCTCGCGCTCTTTTGATTCCCTCGCTGACGCTCAGGATTCTATTTTTTTTTTTATTTTAGAATCCTTCGTTTGCTCGGTCATCAAAATCGAGCACGCGGTTAAAAAGCAACTTTGCACTCTTGTATAACAATAGTTATTTTCATCCCACCTCAGCGAGGAAATGACTAAATGCAAAAAGCAAATGGCGCGGGCAAAGCAAATAAAAAAAAAGTTTACCAAGAAGGTTCCAAGTCTGAGTTTTTAACAAATTAAAAAAGGTATGATAAATTCGGCACCATGGAGGTAGAAGTAAATAGGTTTAATGATGTTTTGAATTCACAAACTTAGTGCACACAACGATGTTCTAAATTCAATTTAATTTATCCTCTAGCGGAAAAAAACGGCTTTTGCACTCAGATATCGAAGGGCAAAAATACTCTTTCCGAGATGGGGGGATGAAAAATATTTTTTTAGAGATTTAAATATGTTTATCACTGTTTACTTGTTTTAATGGCAAGAGATACGAAATAGTATTTTTTACTGACTTAAAAAAAGGAAGAGGTTCTCAATTTGACTGTATTTTTTTTATGATTGTTACCTCAGAACTTTGACTGAGTGAACCGATTTTGATGATTCTTTTTTTTATTTGAAAGCTGGTGCTTCCCGAGTGGTCCAGTTTCAATTTGGTCCAGTTCTTGATGTCGTTTTTTTTGTTAAAATGTTTAAATTGTAATTCCTACTTACTTACTTCTTTTCCCGCTATATAGACCGTACCTACTTAAGTACGCTCTATGCTCTATATAGCGGGAAAAGACCTAAATTCTTATTTGAATGAATGCAGTACTGAAATTAGAATAAAGTTATTTCGTTATACTTGGTATTCCTATCGGGTTATATTTATTTACTCGGTACAGGTGAGTGGAGCGAGTGCTTGAAGCGTGACGGCGCGTCCAACCGTGCCTCCCCCGGGAATACAACCCGTCACACCACCGCATCCGGTATTCGTTCTTCTCCGATAGTTTTTGCGATATCAAAATAAAACACTGTTTGAGAACCCATGCCGGGTAAAAATAAAGGAGGACTTGTTCGCATCCACTTATGATGGTTTTATTTGTGAGATCATCTATTATCTATAAAACTCGTAAATACAAAACCAACAAATCTAAGTAGTTGACGAGTCAATGAGGAGTTATTGTGGTCACCTCGTGGATCAATCACCAGAATAATAAGTTAAGGTATATTTGTATTGTCACAGAGGCTATCATTGGTTAACATCGTGCATCATGGTATAATTTAGTTGCAATATTTAAATCTGAAAAAACTAGTTTAAATAAAACTTATATATATACCAGGTTTTGCCCGCGTCTATCTCGGTTTTCGCGGTAAAGATAAGAAAAGTACTTCCCGAAAAATTAAAGCACTTGCATGCCAAATTAGATTAAAATCGGTGCAGCGGTTTAGACAGAGTTACTTTCGAATTTATTATATGAGTATGGATTCTATTTATTTCAATAAGTTTTAAATTTTTTACTTCATTTGATTCATTAATTTAATTATTAACAACAGTCGTACTTACAATAAATGTACTGACACTACCTTTTTGCACTTTTCAAAGTCAAAATCATTTACTTTACCTACTGCAAGTTTGTCACATTAGGAGTAAGCTAGAATAACTCAGTCGCAAAGTAAGAAAAATTAAGAAGTAATTAGAACTTGCAAAAAGCTTGAAGTACGCTTTTTTTATTTGTATTCTTTTGTCGCTTGTTACGTTATTTGAATATTCAAATTAAACGTGAAAATAAAATTAATTGCCGGCAATAGATACCAATTTGAAATACACATAATTTATTGTGAAGTCTTTTTAAGTATCATTCAGCTGATTCAACGCATAGTTCAGTATTTTTTGTACTTTTTGTATGTTAGTTAATCGCCAGTGATTATACGGATCTCATGTCTTTGTTGCATTTTTAATCCCATACTTTCGATTTCAGTATGATTATGTAATGGAAAAACGTTTGACTTTTTTACGGTTAACCGCCTTTTTTCTTAGTTCATATTCTTTTTTTATAAATAATGCGGTCATTCCTCGATATTGCGAAACCTGTCTGCAGTTTTATGTTGTTACTATAACAATAAATTATGAAGCCTAAGCGGATGGAGGAGGTTAAGTGATTAAACTGAGGTTGTACTGAAATATAAATCTTGTTTTATATACCACAGGAGAATCATGTTTCGACTCAAATAGGGGTGTTTCACGACGCGGCGACCTCACAGAAGCTTAAACATTTTTCTTCGCGAGTGTGTGGATTTTAGAATTAGAGGAACTACTGTAACAGTACTATAATTCTTAAAGCCCTAATTCTGGAGTAGAGCAGTTTTTAAAGAGCGCAATGAACGTGTTTCTTGAGTTACAGGAATTCATTTGCAACGGTAATTTCTTATAAGCTGATCGAGCGACCTGCTTGATAGGAATTGCAAATACGACTGAGAATCTACTAGACGTTCTTTTTTTTTTAGATTTTGGTTGTCGTATTGGTTCGAAAATAGCGCAGGGGACACTTGGGGGACAAGGGGGGACTTGTTCTACAGCTTAGTGACGTAAGGTAAAAAGCTTCTTGAAAAGCGCACGTTACATGGCAGGAGTGACAATTAATCAAGTATTAGGAATAGATGTCATGGATGTTTTGTCACTTGGACAATGATGGAAGGCTGCGTGGATTAATTATTTAGTTGTAATTTCCAATATCGCTAATACCATGATTACGTGACCATTAAACCGTTTTCGCCATATTCAATGAAATTATTAAGTTAAAATTAGATTTTTTTAACTTTTGTAAGTATTTAAAACATTCTTAGACAATATTATGTAGTATTGGTAATATAGGTACATAGACATGACACGACAATAAAAAAACATGAATTTATGAGTGATATCAATTTGTATCACGCACAACACAAAGTAAGGAAACTAACAGTTTGCGTTGCAGTTTCGACTAAACGAAAGAGGCACTTTGTCTTTGAGAGGGATGGAAAAATGAGAATTTACCGCATTTAAAAAAGTTGTCATTAGTATGTAATACCTAACCACTTATTATATGATCTCTTTAAAACATACCGCACATCTAATTGGTTAATTAGAGTAGGTACTAGGCTTTTGAAAGTTCACAGCATTTCATTGTCGTTACAATTCAGTTACTTCTAAAGGTGACTATTTATATATCTTAGTTGATAACCAGCGAAAGTAAACTAATAACATAGGTCCTGTTTCATTTTCTAATAAGTGTACTTATCTTGTTACAATTACATACATGATTTAAAGTCTGCTTTGTATGTATATCACTTTCCAGGCCTTAGTTAATTATAGTCTCTGACTGTCAGTGCCATTTCTCACAACTTGCATTCATATTAGTGTTTGTGTGGTGTCGAGTGCCGTGTGTGTAAACAACATGATTTCTCGTGCGATACTGATCGACTCATCTCAATTATCTTATACCATTATTGTTTATGTGTGTAGAGTTCTCCCACGATTTCGAACTGAGCAAGAAACGAACTTGACAATGCTATCGATTTTCCACAACAATTACAGGAACCTATTAGGTTTTTACTGCGCCGCCCGCGCCGGTGGGATTCCTTGATTCGCGTGCGTTTATTGCTATTGAATTCTCATGGTGAATGATGGCTTCGATTTTAATCATATTGTTTTAAAAATATCACAATCGATTCAAGACTATCTTACCAAAGAATTTAGAAGAACATGAATTTAAGCCAAGTGAATTTTGAGATGATAACTGTACCTCATCGCAATACCTACTTCAAGTACAGTTCAAAACCGGTCCAAAGTTTACGTAACAGAACAAAAAGAACAGTAACGTACGTACGTTAAGTAACAGAAAGGTGAATTTAGAGTTCCATCCTATTCCTTAATTTTTCCCTGTTAGAAATGTACTAAAAACCTTCCATCAGCGTGCTTACAATTTCAAAGGCTTCAGCTGTGATTAATAATCTGATTCAACATTTTGAGGAACGAAACCGTGCTTCAATCAATAAAATTTTAACAAAAACCGACTTCAAGGTTCGACTCGATTTCTCTTGGATGCCATCATCAGATCTTAGAAATTTCCATTAAAAAAGAATCATCAAAATCGATTCATAAGCGCCGAAGTTATCCGCGAACACACATAAAAAAAACGAATTGAGAACCTTCTCCTTTTTTGAAGTCGGTTAACAAAAGCTTTTTATTACTGAATACAGCATGGAAGTCTAGGTCTAATTCTGGACATATGCCTTATCTTAGACAGGAGACTCTGGTCTACTACACAACGCTGACGCTGAGTAGGGGGCTTACGACATCCATTGAATGAATAAGGGTGTGCCGACCTAGTGCTGGCTGACGGGCGCTCCTCAGGATTCACATCCCTAGGAGCTCGACCTCGCCAAGCACAGGTCACAGGGTCTTGTCCAGTGTGGATAAGACCCGAGCGTTACTAGCAGGTCAACTCGTAAGTTACGCCCCTCCTTACCAGACCAACATCCCGGGACTACCAACGGGCTAGCGGGCCCAACACAGTGACCCACCTGTAGTTGCAGGCGGCGCGGAAAATTACTGTAACAGGAAACTGAAACTGGAAAAGTTACCCTGAGACCCCACAGGGTCTACGAGAGTTCTTCTGTCACGAGAGAATAAGGATGGTGATATTACGTATTCCTATTCCGTCACCCCACGTACAAAATAATACGGAAAAAATATGTATATACTGAATATCCTAAACCTTTCAAATCTAGTAAAGAATTAATAAGTTTCACATTCACTGGATGCTGGAAGTGGCCTTCATTTGATGAGAAACATATTATTTGCTAACATTGTTAAAGAATGATTAGTTCACATCAAGAATGGTCTCGTCAAAAAAATATACTGATATAGATAAGGTCAGTTTTGTGTAACCACAGTAATCAGACTTTAAACGATGGGAAACTGTATGACAACAATCGTTACGCCAGGCAATAATTTTGTTTGCATAATTAATTCAAAGAAATGAAAGTGTTTATTGTGGTTTGGTCGGTGCACTTATTTTCACATTAGAGCCATTTTGTATGAGTCACACGTCTGTTAATTAAATTTTAAAATCTGCTCTGAGTGGCTGTAATATCTGCTTGTAGTGTCTGAAAATTATTGTTATGACTAATAATAATAATAACAAACATCTCACATTCACTCTTCTATCCTATATAGAGGCTGTATGGTGACCGAACAGCTGATTAACATATCATAATATATAATGTACATATTATAGATAAATGTGTCAGTAACAAAATAAATGACACAATTTATCCTGCGTGGCAATCGAACCCACGATCTCAGGCTTAGCACTAATGTATGGAAAAACAATTGTGTGATGAGCACCGAAAATTTATGAATTAATATACACACATCAAAAGTGTCTAGGGATCAAGCATTTTTATGCGGATTTCTTGAGATTGAGATGTGGCTTTGGCCCTGGCCTGCTCAGTCGCCAGACTTGAACCCGATTGAGCATGCATGGGATATGCTACAGAGAAGAGCTCTGCCGAATATGGAGGGTATCCAGTCGCAAGAAGACCTTTTTTGTTGTTGCAACGAACATGGGCGGCCATTCCACAGCGTGATTTGGATGAACTCATTTTGAGTATGCCAAACCGATTCTTGTGTTGTTAGTGTTCGCGGTAGAAACACGAATTATTAATTGTTTAAGTTACCTAATACAATTTTAAAGAAAACTGTTATTTCAGTCTTTTTTTCGAACTTTAATGTTAGTGGTTCAAATGTAAAAAATCCCTTTATTAGGAAAATGGCAAATTTCTTTATTAATGCAAAGGTGACTTGGTTTATCGTTACTGTGACAAACGAAAACACTTTATTTGATGAATCCTTAAAGAAAATTTTAATTAATATCAATCAGGAGAAATGTTATTGCAAAAATATATGTTGATCCCTAGACACATATGTTGATCCCTAGACACTTTTGATGTGTGTATATGCATGTACATATTGTACATATAGGTATAAATAATATATCTATATATATAAAAGCGAAATACCACTCACTTATTAATCACGAAATCTCAGAAAGTATAATACCTACAGACTTGAAATTTGGCAGGTAGGTTCCTTATAGGGTGTAGACATCCGCTAAGAACGGATTTAACGAAACGGGGGTAAAAGGGGGGTTGGAAGTTGGTATGAAAGTCCAATGTTTTTGAAGTAAGAGACTTGAAATTTAAAATGTATGCTCTATAGACGGTGTGGAGTTGTACTAAAAATGTATCTTTAGAAATCAACCCCCTTTTGGGGTTAAAACGGGGGATGGTAGTTTGGACGAAAACGAGGTTGCGTAAGTCAGCTAGTATACATATATAAAAGCGAAATACCACTCACTTATTAATCACGAAATCTCAGAAACTATCACACCCACAAACTTGAAATTTGGCAGGTAGGTTCCTTATAGGGTGTAGACATCCGCTAAGAACGGATTTTACTAAACTCCACCCCTAAGGGGGTAAATCAGGGGATGAAAGTCTGCGTGAGCGAAGCTGCGTGCAAAAGCTAGTATGTACATATAGATACATACATAGATAAATATGTTAATATGTCGGTAGTCTAGTTACCATAGTATAAGTCATGTATAGTTTGGGATCATTATGATTAGACTCACGTGTGTGTGTTAAATGAAAGATGTCAGATGTGTCAAGTTAAATGAAAATTTTTTTCTGTCATTTTATAGACGTCTATTTTATATTTTACTCATCTCAGCTAGTCAAAAGTAAATATAATAGATCAAATAATTATAACATTCTCTTCTAATTCGAATTTTAGATTCAAAATCAGAGTTTTAAATGTGAACACAACTAGAATATAGCCAAATAAAACCATTGAAGCATTAAATCGTCTATAATACTGGACAACGGTGATATTAAATTAAATTCACAAAACTTTTCGTAGTATAAAGGAAAGTTGTCTGAAGAAAACACTTCAATGTACATTTTAACCAACTTCATAACACAAAATGTCTGTTATGTGATAATTCTTACGAAAGAAGAAAACAAAAAAAAGGTTTGTAATGTACTGTATTGTATACATAACTTTATTTAGCTTAATGCCTTTAAAAATAATTTTTAAGGATCATAATTAGTAAATTTACTGGATTTACTCTTTAGATATAGCTGTGTTGCCGTTGGCGTGTATTGTGGTGATCCATAATACGTAAAAAAGAAGATTATTTATGTGATTCATATAGCGTTTTCAAGCACTAAATGTATCTACATTATGTTTTTTATGTATGTATATTTGTAAAGTCAACACTAAACATATTCATAGCGTAAAAGAGGTAGGACTGGTAGTTTATAAAAAAAGAAAAGAAATATTTTTACTAAGAGTTAATAATGTAAATATGGTAATAGTAAATATGGAAGTCAAGCAAAACAGTGTCAAATAGAAAATATTCTTTCTAGTTACTTTTACATTCTCTCCTATCAAAAATGTAGAGAAGGATAAGAGTTGTCAAGTATTGACATGTTGACTCACATTAAAAAACAATTTTCTTCAGAATATAACATAGTCAAGTTTAATGCAATATGTAGTTTCAAATTAAACAGAATCACAACAGATCCGTGGAACATGTCTACGAGAGAAACCATGTTAAAAAAGCGGCCAAGTGCGAGTCGGACTCGCCCATGAAGGGTTCCGCAGCAGCAAGTAACATTTTTTTTAATATTTGTTTTGATTGAATGAAAGGTAAATTGCAGTTTACGATTTATGACGTATTAAAAAAAAACTACTTACTAGATTTCGTTCAAACAAATTTTAAGTGGAAGTTTGCATGGTAATGTACATCATATATTTTTTTTAGATTTATCATGCTCTTATTTTAGAAGTTACAGGTGGGGGGACACACATTTTACCACTTTGGAAGTGTCTCTCGCGCAATCTATTCAGTTTAGAAAAATTTTTTACTAGAAACCTCAATATCATTTTTGAAGACCTATCTATAGACCCCACGCGCATGAGTTTGATGAAAAAAAAATTTCGAGTTTCAGTTCTATGTATGGGGACCCCCAAAATTTATTGTTTTTTTTCTTATTTTTGTGTGAAAATCTTAATGCGGTTCACAGAATACATCTACTTACCAAGTTTCAATATTATAGGTCTTTTAGTTTCGGAAAAAAGTGGCTGTGACATACGGACGGACAGACGGACAGACAGACAGACAGACAGACAGACATGACGAATCTATAAGGGTTCCTTCCTATGGCACGGAACCCTAAAAACGCGCTAAGTACACTATCCCATACTAGATTAATGAGAACTTTTTAAATTTAATTTATAAATAAATATGTTGTGAACAATTTTACCGACAGCCAGCTTTTAGTAAATTTATGAATCTTCACTCCTATTTTAGGTGCTAAATTGACCGGACAAATGCGACTTAAGAATAAGTAACTTTGCGATATACTTAAAGATTTTAACAGAATAGAGATATTTCTAGTAGTGTAACAGTCGAATAGACACAATCTAATCAATGACTTTCTTCTCCGGGGCAATAGTTTGAAATGTAAAAGGTAATATTAGTTGACCCATAAATAGCGATCTGATCTGTCACGATCTACTTAACGCTGTAATTTGTTTAAAGCGGGCTTCGAGTACAGACAGAAAATGTTTCACGCAACAGGTGTCAAGTGGCTTGAATTTTACTTACGATTCATCTCGGCCCTTTTAATTAATTTATAGTTCAACTTTTACTTAATAATTAAGATTTTCATTTAAACAATGGAATGGTGAAAATTCGTGGAACGTTTTGATGGAAAATATGAAAGTGTTTGTTAAACTGTGTCATCTACTATAAGTGAAAATGATTTTTTATACTACGCACTTATTAGAAGCGGAACAGAAACAAAGGTAACTACTGTTTAATTATTTAGTATTATATATAAAACATTAATTAACAACAATTACATATCTGTTTCTTTTTTTATTATTTAATTTGATCTAATATGTATATCTGTCTTTGATATAATAAATAGTAGACTAGCTGACCCTCGCAACCTCGTTTACGTCTCCTATTGCCCGTAGCGTAATAATTTTGACCCGTTTTTGTAACATTGTTCATTGGTGCTCCGCTTAGCGTGATGATATAAAACCTATAGCCTTACTTGATAAATGAGCTATCTAACACTGAAAGAATTTTTCAAATCAGACCAATAGTTCCTGAGATCAGCGCGTTCAAGCAAACAAACTCTTCAGCTTTATATATTAGTATAGGTATAGGTTTAGTTCTTGTTTCACACAGCTTATAGATAAGTTCCGGATAGTTTCTAAGGCAGATAGTTTGACACAATTTGTATGGAAGATACGTGAAATTATCTGCCCAATAAGCTATCCGAAGCTTATCTGTAACCGTTGAAACAGGGCCTTAAGTGAGTACTAGGTACTAGTATTATAAATTAAGATTATAACTATTGTTTTTTTATTTATATATTTTTATCACTTACTGTCGATATACTTATTTTTAATATGAAAAGTCTTCTGCCCTTTGCTGTAATAGTAGCACCGTAAAGGGTAGAAGTTACAAAAGTGTCCACAAAGTTCTTTAACGATTGGATAAACTGTATGTAGAGCATATAATTTATTAGAAGTAACATTAATTTTTAACCTTTGTGGAATGAAATAAATATGCAGTTTGAATTCTAGTTTAAGTAAGTCTTTGATATATTGATACAAAATAAATATCCTACAGATTGATATCCACTGGGCTTAAAACCCCACTAAATTCGTTATGTCGTAATAATGACATATCATAAAAACCCACATATATTATTTCATTGGTGTTTTAATTTTATTCGTAGGAAGTGAGAATATTTTAGATATATATGTTTTTATCACTTACTATTTACTAACAATTTAATTTATAAATATTCTAGTCATTAAAATTATCTAATAAGTGGTGTTCACCATTAACACCAGGAAATAAATGGTGACGTAAAAACTTGAAAGATTTCATGACCATATTAAAAAAAGTCAGACCATTTTGAGACATAATTAAAAACTTCCGTAATTTTGAATTGTTAAGAAAAAAAACTCACCAATAACAAGATTGTTGTTGTTGTCTCTCAAGCGGTAAAATTAAAAAAAAAATGTGTAATCGCTTTCGGATTTTGAATGTCGAATTGTAACAGTAGATATAGGTCCGGTAATTCACTGCACTTCCTGTGGCGCGCGATTTTACGGCGTGATGTCGGCGCGGGCAGGTGTCGAGTAGCGTTCACTCAAACTGACTGACTGTGACTGTACTACACCCCACTGTTAGCCCACCAGAGTTGAGGCTTTTGCTTTCCATATCCCCATGTTTTGATGTCACGTTTAGTTGTTAGGGTTGCATATGTAATTAGTTTTATTTTAATTCACGCATGCGACACAGTGGATAGCTAGTTTGCATTTTATACGTTTTTGGAATCCTTGTTGAACTTTTAAGTACCCGTTTTCACTATTTTCACAAGTATTGATTTGTTTTTTAGTGTTTAAGATAAAAAGGGTTTTGAACTTTTCTTTTATTTTCAGTTGTGAATTCGGGCAGTATTTTACAAAAAAGCGGTAGCATTGTTGTCTAGAATAGGTAATGTCCATGATAAGTGTGTTGAACTCGTTAAACGGTATCAAATTATATTATTTCAAGGCAGTATATTTTTGTTCTATTTAGTTCGTACATTTTTTTAATTTGATAGCGGAATCTTGGTAAAAGAAGTAGCTATTCCTCTTAGATTGACCAAGTTTGGTCATTTGGAGCTGTCCGATCATCTTTTCTAATAAAACAGATCAGAATTTCGTAGCGAATTCTAAATCAATTACATAAACAAATAAGAATAGTAACAACAGTGAAATTAGCTGTATCTTTTTTATTATATTAAACTTAATAAAGTTTTTAAAGGAATACTTTCATCCAATTTTAGTAGGACCTATTATGAGTCCCTACGAAAATAATTAATTATAATTTATAACATAGTAGCTTCTGCCCCCCTTTTTTTTTTCTCGTCCGGAAATCCCGGACTCGAACCGACTAAAACCGCACGCCGTCTCGGGTACTAAGAGCCGGGGAACCAGGTGCACCCTAGCAAGGAAAACCCTGGAAACATGACGTACCTCGGGCCACCCACGTGTTCGTAAGTAGCCCCCATCTGTGTGGGAACCCCGATGTTCCCGTTACCCTCCCCTGGGGCGCGGACGCTGCGATCTGCCGCGTCCACGCTTCCACCCGAGCCTGCTTCTGCTAGGGTGACAGATGGCCTCATCTGTCACCCTCAGGCTTGCGCTTATGGAGGACGGAGATCGTTCTGAGATCTCCGGCGCCCGAGTCGCCTGCGGTACCTGGCCCGTTCCCGGGCCTGGCGGGCCGGTAGAGTTCTAAATCTCTTCCGGTCTCGCTCCGCCGTCTCCTTGGCAAGCATGACTTGCTCGCAGAAGGAAACGGTGGAGTTCCACGCGCTCTCGCTCCGCAACATGGCCGCAATAATATTACCCCCACCCCGACGGCCGCGACGAGATCACGCCTCGGCCCACGCCGGACATTCTGCCAGCGTGTGGAGAGCTATGTCCACGATCTGGCCAACACAGTGGTGGCACTCAGGCGTTGGCTCCTTACGGATCAGACAAAGGTTATATCCGAAGAATCATTTCCAAGTGATCACCTGTGTCAGCCGGTATGAGAGGGTCCCGTGACGCCTCTCGAGCCAATCCTCCATAACGGGTCTTACCGCCGCAATAACGGCGTGCCCAACTAGCTTCTGCCCCCGGCAAATTTAAAAGCGTGACAGACCTGTCTGCCTGTAAACCTAGACAATAGTACATTATTGCAAAGGCCGGGAAATAGGCAATTGCAGGTCGAGTATGAGTTTGAAGGCAATTGCCATTTCCGCCGAGGCATATATAGTGCTTTTCTCAAAAGAATGCAGGGAAATAAAACAGAATTTTATATTATATATATATCTTTGCCGCCGATTTTCTATTTATCATCTGTGCCGAAAGGCAAACGCATTTACGCATACAGCCACGTGAACGCAATTTGTACTAAGCAAAGAGATTTTGGTATGCCAAGAATGATTAAAGAGATCCAATCAAAGAGTTTAAAATAACCCCATACAACATTGCTGGAGCGTTGTAATGTTCCAAATTCAAAAAACGCTCCTGCAATGGATTTATTTTTCGCTGTCCGTAAATTAGAGATGCTTCCCATGTTCTTTTTTCGAAAATAATGACAATATTTCCATGCATGTTTAAGAAAAGTTACTTTTGAATGTAGAATATTATATTAAATATGGATAGTATGGATAAGTATT
This sequence comes from Diaphora mendica, assembly GCA_949125395.1. NCBI lineage: Eukaryota > Metazoa > Arthropoda > Insecta > Lepidoptera > Erebidae > Diaphora > Diaphora mendica. The sequence continues at coordinate 20,832,772 of OX421319.1, read as the reverse complement.
ACAAAAAAAAACAAACAGACATGCGTTGCTGTACTAGATAATTTACTTTAATTAAATCGTTGCTGCTGTAGGGCCCTGGTGACCTGGAACTACAGGTTTTTTTAAACCTATTTCAGGCACCAGACTCTCACGAAGTTACCTGAATATGTGGCATTTCATAATTTATAATTTACCTTAAGAAAGTTTTGTAAGAGTAGAAAAAGAAATGTATTATTATATTATAATGTGAACATTCACCCGCAATTAAAAAACACATATATCTTTACTTTTTTATACAGTTTAAAAGCTATTAATGACAATATGCGGATAGTATAGTTATACTACCATCCCAAAAAAAAAAGATGTTTCTTAATCGGTTCATAAATGTATATCAAGATATCAAAACAATACAATCAGAAAACTTTTGGTATTTATTGAAGTGGATTACAAATGTGGAAAAATCGTAATCGGATCCAGTGCAGAGTGTAACGAATCATTTCTAATTGAAGATCTTGTAACGTTCTAACGGTTTTTGGAGCAGAAATAGAGGTCTTACTTGCGTTATCATTGCTTATCATGTCTTGCTTGCTATCCAACTGTTAAAGATATTGGAACTGCCTAAAACTCACAGTTCGAAACTGTATCTACTGTATTTTTTCAACCGACTTCAAAAAGGAGTAGGTTCTCAATTCGACTGCATATTTTTTATGTTTGTTACCTCAGAACTTTCGACTGTGTTAACCGATTTTGATGTTTTTTTTTCATTTGAAAGCTGGTGCTTCCCGTGTGGTTCCATTTCAATTTAGTCCTCCAGTTCTTGAAGTTGGTTTTTTTTGTTAAAATTTTGTGTACCTAGTTATTATTATTTTTATCAGTTAAGTTCAATTTGTTCTAACTCTAGTAGATCAGTCCTGCTTATTGTTAAAAAATCTTACAAATAGTAGAGACCCGCTGATTTCAGCCCGAACGAGCTGGCTTGACCGGGGCGGTATTACCCCTCTCAGAAGAATAATCTAAAATGATAGCATTCGTGCTGTCGTGTTTCGTTGGTGAGAGCGAGACTGGGACCCAATGATGGATAAGCATGACTAGGCAGCCATAGTGTAGGTCACCATGCTGCATTGTTTCATTGTGTTCTTAGATACTGTTCATGTTTTTCATCTGGCAGAGAAGAGCCACTTTGGTCAGCTCTTAAGTAAAAGAAATCGAACGTGAGCTTGTGCGACACCAATTTCCATTTTCGATCAGGAGAACAGAATCCTACTAATATTATAAATGGGAAAGTTTGTAAGGGTGTGTGTGTGTTTCTTACTCTTGTACGCAAAAACTACTGAACGGATTTGGATGAAACTTTACAGTAATCCTACTAATAGAAAGTTTGTAAGGATGTGTGTGTGTTTGTTACTCTTTCACGCAAAAATTACTGAATGGGTTTCGATGAAGCTTTATAGTAGTATAGCTTATATATCAGAATAACACATACGCTACTATTTGACGCGATACGCGCCATACATGCGGGCGGAGCCGCGGGCAAAAGCTAGTAATTCATATAATAAACTACTAACTTACTTCTATTTGTAGGGGAGAACCACCTAATACATTAAATTGACGTAGCTCTACCTTTCTTTTGACAGGTTTTAAAAAATCACTTCGGATCTCCGGTACCTCGGAGACTAAGGTGCCAAGTATGTGGTGATTCCACTAATAACCACCTCGATGGCCGGCTCTACCTAATACCTTTTAATCTAATTCATATGAAAGCCTTAGTAGCTTCTTATATTCGTGTGCTTTTCTATTTACAGTATTTTTAAAACACCCATCAATACCAATATCTTTGTGCCTCTTAAATAAAAAGTAAATGTAATGTAATCAAGGTTCTAAACGTACCTAGGTACTTGATGTAAATTCCGCTCTCGTTGAAAAACTTCCTACTTTTGTATGTAAAGTAAAATGCAAATGACAGAAATTATTTTATATTAGGCCCACCAAAACAAAATGAATAATTTTATACCTACTAAAGAGAACAAAATATTTTTTTCATATTATGTCACATATTACATATAAATGAAGTATTGTTGAGAATGATGCAATGGTTTTACTGCTATTTTGTAACATTTAATTATGTATTCTAGTTCTAAATACGTTTTAAACCACATTTTTAATCCCGTTACTGTTAAAACCGCTGCATTAAAGTCTTTTTGTTTGCCAAACGAAGTTTTAATATATTTCTTACTGAATGGAAAGTAGATAGTTTTTCTAAGACCACCATGCGAGAATCATTATTCAAAAAACGGCAAGAAAGATTTAATCCCAAGCAAGAAGTTTCTATAGCATTCAATTTATCCGAAAATTGTTTCGGTTAAATCTTTTTATTTTACTTTAATGGGGATTTAATGAGATCCGTTTAAGAATAAAGTGAGTTTTAGATACAGAGAATTCTTTCTATCAGCGGATAATCTTGGCTTAGAATAAAAAGACATTACGGAAAAAAATTAATATTTGCTTATTAACCCCCGACGCAAAAAGAGGGGTGTTATAAGTTTGACGTGTCTGTCTGGCTGTGGCACCGTAGCTCGCGAACGGACGAAGCGATTTCAATTTAGTTTTTTTTTATACGAAAGGTGAGTTACGTGCGAGTGTTTTTAGACATGTTTCATGAAAATCGGTTGAGTCGTTTAAAAGTTATGGGGGTGAAAGTGGGGAAGAATAACAGAATGTCTGCAAAAATATCATTGGCGTATGATTACTCGAATAAGTGCTTGAGTAGGGGGTTTTTTAAATGCAAAAAGTTATTATTCTATATTTCATTTGCTTGAGCATTAGTTTGTTCGATTCTGAAGAGAATTAACTCATTCGTAATGCCTAATATTTTTACAAGCTTTTAATTAACTTGCAATGTATGTATGTATGCTTGTATGTTCGGGTGGAATCTTGCAACTCAATTTTGAAGCAGATATCTTCAACCGATTTTGCTTAAATTTTGCAAGCATATGTATATAGCGTGACAATACAATATTATAATGACATGGAGCTGATCTGATGCTGGAGCTGGAAGGTGGCCTTCGGAACTCTGTAAAGAAAAGTCGCAACATCATCGAGTTTGGACTCGTTTGATTCGTTTCGAGGCATTCCAGTAAAAGCTTGTTTTAAACAGCTTTTTAATTGTTTTTTTTTCTATTATTTTAAATAACATCGTAAGGGCGTTAAAACCATTCCAAAACAATCGAACATCACTCGCTTTGTTTTTAACCGACTTCCAAAAAGGAGGAGGTTCTATGTTCCACTGTATGTATTTTTTTTTATGTATGTTACCCGATTACTCCGTCAGTTGTGGACCGATTTAAAAAAAAAATGTATTCGAAAGGGTATGCTTCCGAGGTGGTCCCATTGCCAGCATATCAGGATCTGATGATGGGATCCCAGGGAAATCGAGGGAAACTCTCATTTTTTATAGGCACATACTATGTTTTTCGTATATTTTCTGAAGTTACAGCCGTATTTGCGTCTGGTAGTCATCATTTTATGATGATGAGCTGATGATGTAAGGTACAACTCCTTAACGGTTAGGAGTTGGAGGATAAATCTTTAAATATCAGATGTATATATGTTACCTTTAGTCGTATTCTTTCAAATTACTTAGGTAAGCTGATGATGGAAGGTGGAAGGTACAACTCCTCAACGGTTAGGAGTTGGAGGATAATTCTTTCAATTTCATACGTATCTAAAGACCTTCAGTTGTATACTTTCAAGTTATTTAGGTGAACTGATGATAGAAGGTTAAACTCTTCAACAGTTAGGAATTAGAGGATGATTTCAATATTACACGTACGTTTAGACCTTCATTTGTATTCTTGATGATGAAATTTGATGAAATAGTTCAACTTACTACTTACCTACGATTGTTTGCACTAAAAACTGAAAAATAAAAACTTTTTATAAAAAAAAAACCGACTTCCAAAAAACATCCAACGAAAACTCTCTGCCAAAAAAACACTTAAAAGCGTAAAATAAACTGGTTCTTCATAAATTGCCTATACCTAACCTATACCTTTATTCATTTAAATAGTAGTATTATAATGTGTGCTAGGTACCTAAAATCTGTTTGAAGTCGGTGCTAAGCCAAAAAGAATACAAACGAACAATTACAAAAGTCTAAGCGATAGTCACTTGGCACCGACTTCAAACAGATTCTAGGTTTTTTTTTTATAAAAAGTTTTTTTGCATTACAGTTTGCATTCAAGTCGATATAATTATATATTTATAAATATGTATACAAGAAGCCGTTAGATGAGGGCAGCATAGGAAGGACCGGTTGTTGTGGAGGGCCCTGGACTCCTCCAGGGCCCTCCACAACAACCATAGGCCTCCGCCTATGTCCAGCTGTGGACGTCTATCTTCTGTGATGATGAGGATGTATATAAGAATTTTTTTATACAATTCATGCATTTGATTAAATTTTCTAACAGTTACAATGTATTTATTCAATACCTCGTATTATGAAGTTTCTTCGTTCACGATAATATTTTAATGTTGTTGTCATAGTTTTGTCTTTTTTGTTCATTATATCGTTGCTATTTGAAAATTATGTCAATAAACTGATATTTCCTTGTTCGGACTTTTTTTACCTATGCCAGATTTATCGAAATTAACTTTTTTTATTGCCATAAGTCTAGGTTAAACCCATACCTCTTTCAAACTGTTGCACATTATTAGACTGTATTTTATGCCTGACATAATAATGTTGTTTTTTCTTTAATATAATCGTTGTTGAACGAAGCGTGACGTCAGCTCCCTAGTGGAGCGGTGGCCAGTGGACGCTCATTGACCGTAACGCTTAATCATATACCACTGGTCATACTTCCAACATTGAAGAAGTTTAACCGTAGTTCAACGGGATGCTAATCAATGCTTTGTGTGCTTTATGCCTTTTGAGTTTGTCGTTTGTGCAGTATCCGTTATAAATGTTTCTGTTCTTGACCGATTCTTGAGCTTTGTTTTTATGGCTAGTATCTTCTATGTAATTTACGATTTATGCTTATCATGGAAAAATATTTTTGTCAGATCTTACCTAAAATATCACAAAATTAAATCCATACGATAGCAGAATGTGGTTTGAAGAAAGCTTGCAAGAATTGATCCCAACTAAAAAACATTAACTTGACATTTATGTTGTGTATATGCAACATATATGTATTTACAGAAAAGTACATTATGTATTTATATCAGTTGTCTAGTATCCATAGTACAAGTTCTGCTTAGTTTGGGACTAGATGGCGTTGTGTGTCAGAAGTCCGAAATATTATTAATATTTATTTATTATTTGACTTAACAAGTTAAGTGTCTAGTGTCAAAGCGTGGTAGGTATGTGTCAACTAAAGGCACATGTCACATACGGCCGTTTGGTCCCAAACTAGTATAGGCAGAGCCATATGATACCCAGACTGTTGTTAAACATGTATTTCCAAATAACATAAATAAATTACATCTAGACACAGAACCAAAGTTCATGTTCATCTGTGCTGGGATGCTCATCAAAGAATTAATGGTCCCGGGTCGGAATCGAACCTACGATCTTAGAGTTACTAGCCACTAGGGTAGTCAACACCACATTCACATTAAACATTGGCCTGCTATCTTTAAGTCTTTAGATTTTGTCACCACCGAGATCTTAGTCATTTCAATACCAATCTTAGTATCTAGATGGCATTACCTAGATATCTTAAATAAATGACGTTTTCAGTTTCCAATTTCTGTGCGAGTGTCTAAACCTCAACTAGATGGCATCAACATCCGTTGAAACAATCGCACAGTATCCGAAATACGGTAAAGCTCATCTCTAGTTCATCGACACTGCGTGATTTCATAGTATGTTTATGAATAAAAATAATAAGGGAAGATAGGGGAAAATAATCAATAACAAGTGAATATCTAATATAGCAAAGTCGTAATTTTTTGTGTGTGTTTTAAACGCGTTAATCTGTGCAACTCTAAGTCAGATTTCAATAAGTCTCTTTGTATTAAATACAGGATAGAAATTGAGGATTAATGATGTGATGATGATGTTTTCCAGCCAGTTTCGGCCACGGCGGGCAGTCTCAACGTAGAAGAGCCAACTGGGCAGGAGATATTATAGTGCACATAATTATGTTTACGCAAACACCTTGCGCTCAGTGCATTCTCTGTTCCTTCACTTTCATAACCCGATGGGAGCTTTATCCTGAATTGGGACCGGAGAGATCAGGCGCAAAACCAAAAGCTTTACATGCTCTCCTAGGTGTGAGAGTTAAGACCACAAATTCCAAACTTCTGGCCAATATCAAGCATTTCTTTAATCAGAACAACTCAATAACACTTTTTGGCCAGACCTGGAATCGAACCCGATGCCTCTTAACAGTCGCGATTCCAGTGAGGATTAATATAGACTATATAACATAAAGAAGATATGTTTATTGTGTTTTTATCGTGGGAGAGCCATGTCCCATAAATGGGCCAGCTCAACCGGAGTAACACCACGGCCTTACAGAAAACCTGCGTTAAGCAATTATTTCGTTGGTTTTCAGCGAGTGAGGTCACCGGAGCCCAAACCCTATCTTCCCCTGACTTTGGGGGCAGGTATGTACTCCTAGTACGGTAATGATTGTGATTCATGAGTCGCAGGTATGCATGGGCGTTTCTTAATCATATAATAGACTATATTGGAACATAGACAATCGATCGGCTATCCATCCATCGATAAAACGTCATTCGTTCCGGAGCTGCGGAGCGGACATTTAACAAGTAATATAAAAAGACATACATACATACATACTTATTTATTATCTCCTTTGCCTTCCTGGAAGTGTTGGATTTCTAAAACTGATCAATAAAGTTTAACAATGATTGGAAAAGTATTTAGCGTGACCAGCTTTGTCATATAGAAGAAAGAAAAGATTCTTTAGTTGTATAGGAGAACTATTGTTAACCAAATTAATATTTACTTCTCTCCCCAAATAGCTTCTGTAGCACTGCAACCCTAAATTTGAGTTTTTAGTAAAGTTTTTTTGTTTGCATAAGACCTTCCAGAACAATTCTTAAAAAGAAAAACGCAAGTATTTGTTTATTCAATTTTCCCCATTATACCCGTACGATATCGATAAATCTTGCTAATTTACATTTTCATTGCACGCTATGCGGAAAGTTATAATAAACGGCGCTAATATCATGTTCCATGGTAATATAATTTGTGGTACTATGTAGACTCCGTTGGATTAGAACATTTGCTCTTTTAGTAGACGCTGCACACAAAGAGGGAAAAGTAAAATGACGAGTGTCACCTAATCTATACTAATATTATAAAGCTGCAGAGTTTGTTTGTTTGTTTGTTTGAACGCGCTAATCTCAGGAACTACTGGTCCGATTTGAAAAAATCTTTCAGTGTTGGATAGTTCATTTATCGAGAAAGGCTATAGGCTAAATTTTATTTTCAAAAAAATTAGAGATACGTATGAAAATTGATATTTTGTAACCCAAGGTGTGAAATCGAAAACCTGTTTTTGCGTGCGCTGCAAAAAGTATTGACAATAGAACAAAATAATGTATTACGGGTTTGTAGGTCCCATTAAGATCTACAAAAAAGTCTGCGAGAGCATATTATATCTAACTATCATGGTTTAGTCACAATAACCGCTTTTGTGTTCAAAAAAATTATTAAATCGTCTGAAGAAAGAAACTACGTTAAATGTGTATCGTATTATTAATCCTTATCCAAATAAAGCATTATGTTATCAAGGGTGTTTGTGTAGAAGTAAAATACTTTTTGTTTCATCCCATTCGGACATTTCGTTTAGAAGTTAACACGAGTATAAGACGCTAAGAGTTGGTACCTAATAATGAGTTATTTGTTAAAGAGTTTTTATCAATATGATAATACCTAATATTAGTCTTTATCCAAGTAAATGTGTTGTTGATTATGAGTATTAGATCTTAGAAGAGTACCTTTAATAAATACATCTATCCATACTTATAAATGCGAAAGTAACTCTGTCTGTCTGTCTTGCTTTATGCTTCTAGTATTTGGGTCTCCGTGATTTTCTGTGCGAGGGTAGTACCGCCCCGGTCGAGCCGACCCGTTCGTGCCGAAATCAGCGTGGCAAACTGTTATTTTCATTACGATATTCAGTCATGCACATCTAACTTTATAAAGTAAATGTGCTTATTGTAGTTTAATATCACTGGTTTTAAAGACGCTGAAAAACACTGTAAAGTAACTAGTGGCGTATTTTTATGTTTAGTGTTTTTATTTTGAAAATACTTCATATGCTTATGTTTTTGTTACGACTCCTTTTCTAGCAGGACAGACAATTAGTTCTTATTCCAGGTTAAAGGATTTTCCATTTTTATAGTTAATAGTAGCAATAGGGGCTAAAAAATAATTGAGGTGTAAAATTAAGGAATATCGACAGGGTTCGATAGCTGGTATTTTGACAGAAAGTTCCAAGTAAATAATACACCAAAATAATTTTCCCATATTTATTCGTATCATAGTAAGGTAATTAAGTTTATCGTACATGTCATTAACATTCTATGACTGACAATATTTGATTGAATAATATTAAGGTCACATAACGACTACAACCCCGAGCCGTACGGCATAGAGACTAGCAAGCGCCGTGCAATAATCCAACAGCAAAAAGTACAAGGTGTATTTCAGTCCAACCTATTTCATATAAGCTGATCCTATTTTGTAAGGCTACAATAGAATAGTTTTAAAATAAAAATTTGTTTGTTTAATTTTCCCCATTATACCCGTGCGATATCGATTCTTGCTAATTTACATTTTCATTGCACACATTGCAAAAATTGTAACGTCGCAGGACGTCTGACAGGAAACATCAATATTGTTTTGAAGAATTAATTTTCAAATCACACATCACAAATTGTAATATTGTTCTCGTTTCATGTTGTAGCTGTAGTCGCCCATTTATTTCTGGTACAAGTAAAAAAAATTTTTTTTTTTAAATTAGATTTCTCTTTGTTTTACTAATATGATAGAAAATCATCGTATTCTGTACTTGATGCAGTTTAAGAGAAGTTACTCGAATTCAAATTCACCTTCTACTCAGATGTTTATATTGAAATGAACTTTGTATGTGATTATTTGATCTGTCACTGACAAACGTCTGACGAAGAGTTCGGTTTTTTCTTTTGAACCACTTAGAGCTTACTTTTGTTTATTCCTCCTGATATCTAATTTTGTTTACGAACGGGAATTAACGGGTGTTAAATATTTGTAAATTATATGACATAATATCTACTCGATTACATTGGCCATGGTTCAGTGCTTAAGAATTACTACCATAGCTTCCGTAATCTTTCGTTTTGTTTTCGTCATTTTTTTTAATTTATACACACTAAAATAAAAATTTGAAGCAGCTGTTCGTTAAGCCTATTTTATGAGCTTAATAGTTTTCATTTCATGTCAAGGGAACGTCAACGTAGTTCACTTTCACCTAGACTCTAAATAGGCAGTTTTATGTTATAGAAGTTGATACTATTTTCATTCTTTAACTACTGTGTATAGCCACGAAAGCAAAATACATGAATCCAATGAATATTGACTTTTTCACTATTCTTAAGAGTAATAAATAGTCAAATATTTAAATTTATCGATAATACAACCGTTAGATTTCAAGCAAACTGGTATTGTTTACTTACCAATAATAAGTAAACACTTCTGAAATAGTTAGAATAGGTGAAGTTATTAAAATAAATTAGTCAAGAAGATTCCCGTGCAAGTTCTGGTCACATCTTCAGAACCTTGTCACATAAGCCATACTGAGTAGCAAGACATGTCAGAGACAGATCAAATGCTATAATGTTCGATAATTATGTTTGAATAGCAAAACATGTCAAAGACAGATCAAATGCTTTATTGTATGTGTATGGTAGAACTACAGATGAGATTTACGAGAACTTCGTGAAAAGATTCAGTAACAATATTCTTTTTTGTTTTTTTTTAAACTTGATTGACAAACACTTGGAATTTGATTCAATATAATATTCAAAAAATGACATATTTTACATTAAAAGGAGTTGCAGAAATATATACTTACTTAGCTGTTCGTGTAATTTAATAATGTCAACTGCTAAATCTTTTATTGGTTTAGCAGTATTATTATCGGAATGGCATAATCGCTAAAGCATTACATGAACTAAATCATAAACGATTACGAAAAGTAATTTTATTGCTTTATCTATTTGTACTTTCAGTGTGAATTTATCGATACACACAGCAATAGCGAGTCTCAAGCATACCTGCTGGAATCATTTTGTGCTTCCCAGCTTCTTCTAATGATTTTGGTATATCTATTTAAATTGAGATTCAAAACCTTATATTTATTCATTGTAATGTAATTAATGAATGAGATGAATATACAATGTGGCAAGGAGCTGATCTATATTCACTACATTGGGCCTTTGCACATACTCTTTTGCATAATACATATCTTTACAGTACATGTTTAGATTAACACAATTCCATCACAATATCTTTAGAATATCAGTTTATTGATTCGTTCATCATCATATATCTGTAAGGATCCACATATACTTACTAAACAATTATTCTATGAACTTATATCTAGTTATAATAAAATAGATTTGTTGATAAAATCTTTTAAGTTCATAACAGATAGACACCTTATGATAAATCAAATAAGTGAATATTGTATAATATTTATGTAAGAATATATTTTAACTACTGTTAATTATATATCTCAAAGGCTAACTGTGTAATAATTTCAATTAAAATTTAGATTTGACTAGAATTTATAATCAGTGCCTAGAGAAAGTGTAGCTTACAATGTTTATATTTAGTAGCGATTCAACTAAATGTTGTTTAAAGGTCCTTCCAAGCGTGTAACGAGAATGTCATATTCCTTTCCGTTTGTCATAGTTCGGTCATACCGTAACAGACTTATTATTATTGACATAAAAGCAGGACATAATAATTACAGACTTTGACTTTCTTAATGTTTTCTTTCAATATCAAACTTCGTACCTAATTAGAAAAAACTTAGAACTTGATATTAATTATTTTTCAGATATGCACTGAGCAAAATATTATATTATATTTCAGGCATATTATAATTATTCTGTTCAACTACTATTAAACATGGTTATCGCGATATGGCAATCGTCAACATTTCTTATATTAGTATGTCTACAGTTATATATTTGAGCAAAGAAACATCGAAAGGTAACACACTAAGTAAATGGAACTGTTTTTTTTTTCATTTTGACAATTGTACACAACGCGTAACAATGACTACTTGTCTTTTGACTTTACTTTATTTACAAAGGATAACCTCCTGGAATGCTATACTTCATGACATTTTCATAGTCTACTACAAAATCTAAAATTTTTTTAATTAAGGGGGGCATTATATTTTTACAAACATAGGCCGCCATTAGCCTCATCATGTTGCATATCTGTATTTAAAATTTCTACTAAATTTATTAACTTGCTAATAATATAAATGTTAAAATCTGTAGTCAGTAATCATAATAATAATTCATAACATAGTAAATAAATTTAGCTTATTTTTGACGTGTTTAAACGAAAATCGTTTTTATTCCTTATCTCTGAGTGTCTATATTGGTCGGGTGTAAGACATAAATGAATATAAAGATAGTTTTTTTTAAATAGATTTATATTTCTTTATTATTTTTCTATGAGAAACTTAAGATATCGATTCCGAAAATAAATTATTTTATTACCTATAAGTATATGTAATAGAAGATCACGATGGCAGAAGTTAGCACAAACAACTAAATATTAGGAACTTTAACAAAACATCATTAACTATTTACATTCGTAAGAACTCGATACCGAAGCTATGATTTACAAATAGTTATTTTATAAAAAATACATGAAGTGAACCAGCAATTCTCTGTACTCTTTACTATTATACTGATAAATCATCAAATTTCAACTATGTAACTTAAGAAGACGTTATTATGACGTGTAAACTATACATATAAGTATACATATAGTTTTCAACAATTGATAAGATTCAAGCCTAAGGAGCGGTCGCAGCTGAAATGTTGGGCGGGGCGACAATAATATATAATCAATTTAAGTCGAGTAAATTAGACTTTATTGCACACATTAAAAACAAATTGGTAAATCTATTGGGATGATAATATTTGGTAATCAGGTTCTAGTAGCAGAGAAAAAGTTACATGGGTATGATTTGGGGGGGGGGGGGGAGGGGAGTTATGTCCCATGTGACCCTCCCCTGGAACCGCGCCTCCTAAATATTATGATATTGGTGTTGATAACAATGAATTTAAATCTTTAAGCAAAGGAGTATAATGTCATGAAGATGAATTCAGTTTACACCGAAGTTTCGTATCATTTTAAGAGATTCATTTTGTCCACCCTTTTTATTATCTTTCATAAAAATTAAATTTCTTATATAACATTCTCTTTCAAGCACCAACTCTACCTTCGACTGGACATCGATCACAGGTTTATGTATACCTTTTTAGGCAAAGCGCTTCTTAGAAACACCCGTGAGTGGCTTTCATTCCAAAATATATTTATTTTATTTGTTCACTGCGCGTTCGGTGGCCGAAGAACTGTGATGCAAATTGATCCACGTAATATTCTGAGCAGATCAATTACTTCTGGTGTCTTCATTGATGTAACATTTTCATCGTTTACCTGTAATGCAATTTGTATAGTTTGAATTCATTTGGATATCATAGATGATCCTCAAACTAAGTAGTTACTTTTTAAACATTCTTACATCACAAGCCTTAGACAAATATAGGTACATCAGCTTTATAGTCCATTCACCTTAAGAAAATAGTGACGCTTTGATCATGTCAGTCAGTTTTTTTTGTAAGGGACTATGGTGAGATTAGAAGTGGGTATTATTTTCTGGTGTTTTAAACGAGCTGTGATGAACGTCAGGAATAAAATAAAATAATCCAAAGTAGTAGAGCCACGCTGATTTCAGCACGGTTGGACCGACTCGCCCGGGGCGGTACTACCCTCGCACAGAAAATCAACGTAAAATGACAGCGTTCGTGCTGTCGTGTCTCGTTGGTGAGAGCGAGACTGGAGGCCCAATGATGCACAAGCATCACAAGCCCACCATGGTGTGGGTCACCATTTTGCATTTTTGCATTGTCAGTATTCGCAATATGGTGACCACCACTCTTAGTTTCTGCTTATGCTTTCCATCAGGCAGAGTAGAGTCATTTTGACTGGGCCAAACATAAAAAATAAAATAAAATATTCACCTGCAGAATGACGTCTCCGCGACGCAATCGTCCATCTCTAGCAGCGACGCTGTCGTTATAAACTGCAGATATATAGCTTTGACCGGAATCCGGGTGTGATTGAACGCTGAACCCAAGTCGACTATTCCACCCACGATTTAGCTCCACTGTAACGATCTGGAATAAGAGTTGCAAAAACTTAGCATTACATTATGCATTCCACTAGAATAGAGCCGTTTATGATAGAATATTCAAAAGTATTTTTATCAATAACATTTATTCTTACATACATACACAAATTGTCTGTCTATTTCCCCAAAAGGGGAGGACGCGTTTTACCAACTAAAATTTTGGTATCACTCACATTACTTAAAAGGATCAAGCCTATTGACATATTATGATTCAGAGATTAGGTGGGAAAGTCAGAAGAAAATTTGGAAGGAATACTAAAGAAGATGAAAATTAACAGACACACATACTTCCGAATTTATAATGAAGTATGGATTATTTTACTAGATTCTCATGTCATACTTTTTTAAATTTTGTTTCTAGATGGAAGGCAATTACGCAAAATATCTATAATTGACTGTTCCCGTACAGTGTCACGATATTTAGCAAATGGCAAATGATGTTTGGATTTTAACACACGATTGTGGTACCACAAACAATTTTTTACTAAAAATAATAATTTTACCGTAGGCTCGTTGCTAGTGTTATCTAGAATCGGTTCAGGATTGACATTTTCTTTTTGGACGGTGTCGATTTCTTTAGGTTTTGGTTGAATGGCAGGCTCCACTGGTAGACTCTTTTGAGGCACAAGATTCTTGCGCTCGTTATCCGGTGATAATGCTACACCTTTCCATTTCTTTAAACCTTTATCTGCAATTAAAGAATGTGTTCAAAAAACTACATGCGTGTTTTTTTTATTCAATGCTGAGGGAAAGTATGGAAGAACCATACTTTGGCACATATAAACCGTCTAGTCTAGACTAATGCGATAATTAATGCCACAAGTCTCAATGAAAACCGTTGGTAAAATTATAAAATTTAATGATTTTAAGTTGTACTGTACTTATTGATATTCTAGGCAAAATATTAGTATATTTATATATGTATTTAGGAATTTTCTTTTTTAATCAAATTTGTAAATGGCTTATAAAAAATATTTTATTCATTAAGTGCATTTTTAGAAATATCTTACCGTCATCCTTATGTCCATCAGAAGTTGTATGACAATCACTCGTAAGCACAGCACTTTGATATGCAGGGTTTGCATGTTTGAACCTTGCTTCATCACTAGCAAGTTCCACAGGCATCGACACTGGCTCATCAGAGTCTACAGGAAAAACTGGTTCATTGTACCTCTGTCGAGATATGTCTTCTTGGTAAACATTTGGAGCATCCAATGTGTCGTTATCCAGGTTGTTTAACTCGTAACCGTGTGGAGGCACTGTAATATTGAAACATGTCGTCATATAATACTTGTATAGCATTCCTCAAGTAAGTACTGTTAATAAGTGAATGTTTAAATGTTTAAAAAACAATTGAAAGAATAATTCGGTGGAAAACTGTTGTCGAGTTAGTATTTGAACAGATGCTAAAGTTTAACAAATGTATTCAAGTATTGATTGAGAATTTGAATACCTAAGGTTAGTAAAATTTCGCAAGTTATGCTAATTTCAAATCCATTCTGATCAAATATTCATCAATGGATTTTGACATCAGAAATATCAGTATTAGAAAAGGTTTTACATTTCTGATTACGTCGTCACTTTTTAACAGTACTCTATTTTGACATTTATGAGTGCAAATGAGAGAATAAAATAGAAAAGTCAACGCACAGAGGCTAACAACACTTCGGGGAGATATCAAATGACCGAAGAACATCTATGGTGCTGTTCGCTAGGATGGTGTGTAACATAGTCCTGGTATGGTTAAATCCGGTCAGTTTATACGCTGCTTTGGATCAGGGTGTGAAGCGATGGGGTATGAGTTAAGTGTGCGGGCCGACAGCGTCTTACCCACAGACATAGTAGAAAACGCAAGCTTCTAGGCTGACCTAACTAATAGAGACACAGGGATTCTTAGAAGTTTTTTTTAGTGTTTCAAGTTTCTTTAGCAGTTGTCTGAGGAAGGAAAGAGAACTTGCGTTATCCACGTTTTTCTATATCTGTGGTCTCACCTGTCAGGCTCAACTTTTGTTTTCTACAAGTGGGTGGAGCGGTGGGGCTGGCGAGTGCCACAGTGCGCGGCGCCCGCCGACGCTCCTGTACGCTGTCTGAATATTCCGAACCATGTTCTACTTTGTTGGAACTTGGAACATCTGCGTGAAACACCTACATCGCTTAGTGTGTTGCGTGTATATTGTACGTGTTTAGTGTTCGTTGTAAGCAAAGTCAGCTTAATAGCTTTGTGCGCTTACTACAGGGCTGTGTTGTTATAGCTAGCTATTAGCTACATGTGACGTATGTTATATACACACACGCGATCTCTCGCTGTTTGCAATGTTAATGTGGATTAGGTAATGAACACAGAACCACGTATAATTTTGTTCATTCCACTATGAATTTATTATGGACTGTCGTGTAATATGATTTTGCTCCGTCTTTGAAGTTGGTTATTATAATATATAGGATGCAGCATTAGGGTTTTCATTAGGAGTACGTATATATATACCAGAGAGTTCAAGCGGCATTAGAGTTAGTGATGTGCCGGAACATCCAAAAGAAAAATCAACAGATATTTAGATATTAATGTCTAAAGCGACGTATGCGAATTAAGATATATTTTTCTCGAGTATTCCGGATACGTTTGAAAAGGTGGTTGACGTGGCGTGCATGCATTTGCTTTGCATGTAAAGTCATCATAAAGATAGTCAGTGATCACCTAATTACTACTTTTAGTTTTTAATTTTAACAAAAATACTTTGAATTTATTAGAAAACAAAAAAAAGTATTTTTTATTTTTTATGATTTTCTAATGCGGATACTTATTCAGACCGGATTTATTTCTTTGGGATATTATCGGATATAGATATGAACATTCCGCACATCACTAATTAGATTACGTAGTTAGGTAAAGGCTCTAAAACTTAATGTTTTAGTGGGACATTTAATCATGTAAGGCTTAAGAATATACATATAACGGATTAAAGGCAATTTAGATTCTATAACCGCATTAACCTACTAAACAAAGGATAAATTACCTTTGATCAATTTGTAGAACCTTCCATCAGTTAAATACTTACCAAGTTTAACCTTATCGTTGTTTGTAATACGTGGATTAAACTTAAATTCAAGTTTTATACGGAAGCCATTAATTACAAAATTCAGTATTTTTTTTATTATTGGCTATAATTTTTAACAACGCCCGATCAAGCTCTGCACTCAAAATAAGAATATTTTCCAACGCTATGTGTTCTAGAATACATTTAAATCTTACTTTTTTTAACCCATTGACAATAATTTCATTTTTAAATGTTGAAGTTGACAAGTCAGGAGGACTTAAGTAAAGCTCAGGTTATGTCTATGGCTATATTCTAAGTCTACCCATAGCCAAAGCTGCAGAGGCATCTGTTTCGTACAACGTGAAGTACATACCAGTGGGCTGTTCATAATGGTTGTTCTCTTTGGTGAGCTTTCGGTACTTGCGAGGCGATAGACAAGGAGATCGTGAACCATCCCCCACATCAGGTGTGAGGCGGCGAGCAGCCAAATCGCAAAGCATGGATACCGCTTCAGGCCTGTGAAGAAGTAGAGGCATACTTATACGATGGGCTTTTTAGTCTAGTAGTGAGTGGCCCTGACTGCTAAGTCGGATGTCGTGGGTTCAATTCCCATCCACGACAAATATTTTTGTGATGAGGATGATGATTTGTTCTGTGTCTGAGAATAATTTATCAATAATATGTACGTATTTAGAATTATTTCAGTTAGTAACGGACACAAAGAACACCCTGACTCAGGACAACAATTGGTGGATCACACAAAGCGTTGTCCAATGTGGGATTGGAACCCACGCCACTTAGCGCAGTAGAAAGCGGAGTGGCGACTGAACCACAAGGCCAACCGTGCAGTCAACCAGTGTCCAGCAATCGTTTACCAGCAGTCCTGTTACTATAGAACAGGTTTTGTCTAGTTTGGGATAAGGCTGCCGTGTTTGATGGTTGTTGTTTGTATTGGAGGTAGAATTCAATAGCGGTAAAGCACTTGTGAGTACTAAGTGATGGTAGTCATCATCATAAAATGAGATTTATTTGTTTAGCAACTAACCTCAGCGGGGGTTTAGGCCTGTGCATAGGTGCGTCTGAGTCAGTTGCTCCATCTCTTGGAGACATGGGTGAGAGTGGCGTTGCAGCATGGTCACGGTACAGCCGCAGGCGAACCTCGCTTCCACACGAACGTAAGAACAACACAGCTTCAGCGTGTGACATGTTAGACATAGGCGTGTCGTTTACCTGTGGGTCACATATGGTGTTATATTGTGAAATCTGTGAGCAAAGATTACTTTTTTACACGTATGGAAACCCCCTCGGGCCGTCACCCCACCGGGATTTACGGCGACACTACAGTCTCTTAAAGCATCTAGGTCGGCTTAAAAAGTAACACTGTATATAAAAAAAAGGTTTGTATACGCTTCAAAATTTCGAATTATTTTGCATAAACTGAATTACAATAATTTGAGCAAATTTTGAGTCACGATATTCTTTCCACCCTTCAAATATTGTTTTGTCAGTTTTTTTGTAGATTTTCTTTCTTATTTTTCAACAATACAACCGCAATGTACTAAGGCTTAGTTAGTCAGGGTACAGCTAGTTGTTGATAATGATGGCAAATGTGAACTGTCCAAATCAAGTTTGTATACACTATGAATAAGATTAGGCACTACTTTAGTGTATTTTAAAATCTAAACAATATACGAAGTCAATCAACTGGGTTTCTTAAACCTTTAGGCCCTGTCCGCACTGCGAATTTTCACCGCGAGATATTTATTTCCGCGAATTATATTCCGTGCTCGAAATTACGCCTAGTACGCACCACGAGTAAAATTTCGCGCGATTTTTGACTGTTCGATGCAGTTCCCGGCTGAGACGTACGTGTAAAAATGGACATCAGTTTTTTTTTGTATTTACCTGATACTACGGCAGCGACGTAATAGACGTAAAAAGATGTCATGAATACTGGATTCACCCATTTACGGCCTTGAGACCTATGAAAGGATTTTTCTACTTAAAACATCAAGAGCTACGAAAATACAGTGAAAAGTTTTTCAGATATTATAGAATGAGTAAGAGACGAAGCACGCGACATCTTGTCAATACCGTTGTCAGTGCACGACTGAGCGAATCGCGCGAATTTTATTTCGTCGTGCGGCCATAGTCATACTACTTCATATTGCAGAAAATTTTCGCGCGGAAATAAATCCATTTCAATTTGCATCAGATCACATATTATTTTACCGCGCTAATTTTTTATTGCCAGTGCGGAACAAATCCGAGCGGTGAAAATTCGCAGTGCGGACAGGGCCTTATTGTTAGAAAAATCTACTAATGTCAGAATGAAGTTAACATTCGTAAAGAAAATGGAGAATTTTTAATTCAGGTTGGTTACTTGGTTAATATTTTATAGTACCTATATGATGTGTGCAAAGAATATAAATGTTTATTTTCTCGGAAGTATTAATCGATAAAGCCTATCTGTCCATCAGCCTTTTTTTTTTTTTTTTTTTTTTATGGAATAGGTGGGCAAACGAGCAGACGTATCGCCTGATGGTAAGCAATTACCGCCGCCCATGGACACCTGCAACACCAGAGGCGTCACAAGTGCGTTGCCGGCCTTTAGGGGGAAGGGGGGGGAGATAGGGGAAGGGGGGAGAGATAGGGGAAGGGGGGATAGGGGAAGGGGGGAGATAGTGGGAGGGGGTTGGGGTACGGGCCTCCGGTATCCTCACTCACTCGGTGAAACACAGTGCAAGCACTATTTCACACCGGTTTTCTGTGAGGCCGTGGTATCACTCCGGTCGAGCCGGCCCATTCATGCCGAGGCGTGGCTCTCCCACGGTATACATTTATGCTTGCTGATTTTCGATATCGTACATGCTATTAAGATACACAAAAACAAAAGAATAGAAAATTACAATTATACTTGAATGTATTAAATGTAGAATATAATCAAGTAAAATTCTACGTCGCTACATTTAGGTGGTACTCATTACATACCAATACATGTAGTAATGGTTAATTGTACAAATGTATTTGAAATGAAAACGTAAGTACATACACGGAACACATACACGAAACAATATTGAACATGAAACAATGTAGAACAGATACAATGAAACAATATTGTTTGACATGTTTCTCTCTTCAACGCTTTTTGGTAGCGTATTTATTTTCTATAGTAAATCACATGTGGATTTCCATTTAATCGAACTTGAAAAAAAAGGAAAAGTTTCTCAATGCTATTTTTCTTGTTATCTCATAACTTCTTTATTTGGTAAGGTACCTAATACGTTCTGTACGGTCCATTCAAATTTTATGGGGAAATATCACCCAGTTTATTGCATTCTTCATAAAATTAGTAAGAAATACTTGATGAAAAGGCAATTGTCATAATGAAGTTCCGAGTAATGCAATTATGTTTTAGAAGAAATAAGAACAGTCAGAAATTTATTAGTAATTACAATATTTGAATTGGAAGTATACTTACAGCAACGATCCTATCACCAGGTTGAATTCTGCCGTCGCTAAGTGCTGGTTCTCGTACCAGGGCTCTGACGTAATGCCCTAATGCGCTGTGGTCCTCCTTCCGAAGCGTGAATCCCAAGGAACCGTTTACTTTCGTCATTATTATGTCGAATTCCTAAAAAGATTAAATTTAGTCATTTTAATAAGTACTAGTAAGTTGGTAGTTCCTAGATAGCTAACATTTCGCTTCTGCAAATAATTTGCAACGCAGTGTTGTAAACGTCTATAATACCTTCGTTTCTCCACGATAACATACATCGACGTCTTTAGTTTAGAGTTAGACAAAATCGTATTGAGTGAGAAGCCAAATTCCAAACAATTTTTTAACTCCGACTAACGCTATAGAGGCCATTGCCTTCAATCTGGCACTTTGGGGATTAGCTGCAAATTCGGAGTTCAATTTGAAAGAAAAAGCATTTTAAAAAAGACAATAAATATAATATTTTTGATTATTCGGAAAGATTAGAGAGTGTAAATAATAACTCGAGCATATCAGGGTCTTGTCTACACCCTAAGACAGGCAGTATGCTTCATTACGAGTATGAAGGCCAGCATTTGCCCATAATACTAAAATAAGAGATGATGACGTTTTCGTTCCAAGATAGCACAAGTAGCTTCAGGTAGAAGAGCCACGCTGATTTCAGCACGAACGGCCCCGGCTTGACCGGGGCGGTACTACCCTCGCATGGAAGATCACCATAAATGACAGCGTTCGTGCTGTCGAGTTTCGTTGGTGAGTGCGAGACCGTAGGCCCAATGATGCAGAAGCATCACTAAGCCGCCATGGTGTGGGTCACCATACTGCATTGTTGCATTGCCTGCATTCGCAATGAGTATGGTGACCCTTGGATTCTGCTTATGCTTTCCATCAGGCAGTGTAAAGTCATTTTGGTAGGGCCATACATTAAAAAAACAAAAAACCATCGTCACTGTAACAATCACCGTACATAGTTATTATTTCCATAAACAAGATGTCACCCATGTCTCTTATGTTAAGCCCTTAACCGTCAAACGAAAGCGTGGGTAAAATTGTATAAATAGCTGTAGGAATAACAATTGCCTCGTGTTCATTAGTCAGTGTTCTAATGTTTGGCACGCGATGGCAGGCCACACTAACTAGCTGTCACTGGTACATGACACGCTGCATACATTACTTCTATTCATATTTTTGGTTCAGATATCTGATGAGCTGTCATATTGTTTGTTGGCTTTTGGAATTGTTTGAGATTAAAAAGTTTGAAAACAATTATTGAAACAGATATTGAAAAATGTCATAGAAATTTTGATATTTTTTACGGTATTGCATTCTTGTGTACACCTAGTGATTAGGTACACGTAAATCATAATAATATATATATTATTTTTTTATGGAATATGGGTAAACGAGCAAACGTATCACTGATGGTAAGCGATTACCGCCGCCCATGGACACCCGCAACAGAGGCGTCACAAATGTGTTGCCGGCCTTTGGGGATGGGGAGGGGGATGTGAGGAGGGGTTGGGGTATGGGCCTCCGGTATCCTCACTCACTCGGTGAAACACAGCGCAAGCGCTATTTCACACCAGTTTTCTGTGAGGCCGTGGTATCACTCCGGTCGAGCCGGTCCATTCATGTCGAAGCGTGGCTCTCCCACGGTAGTATAATATATTTAAAGTAGACATATACGTAGATTGGTTTTTGTCGATATAGATAACTAGTGGGACAAAAACTTCTAGCATACACACAGTACAACACTCATTAGACAAATAATTTGAACCTTAACGTAATTGACTGTAAGTGTAATATTGCTTGAGCATGTTTAATAAATTTACGTACACTTCTATACACATCTATTTATCATTGTTAAATTCAAACTCCTTCTCAGATTAGAGCAGATTGTGTGCGTCCCCATTCAGATGAAGCTTAACACATCACTAAATTTCCATACAACATTATTTAAAGGAACTCACCACCGATCCGTCATCCTGTATGCGTTAAACAAAGGGGTTTATTAATAATCTGCACAGATTGTGTTACGTCTGTACGTTCAAATTATATCTCGTTAAATATGTATATTCAAAGCATATTTAAAAGGTGTTATTTCTGCTGGTGTATCACTAAACTAAAATTTATCTTAAAGTATATTTTATTATTTTAGTGAAGCGATTGCCAAATACTATTTTTGTATGTATGTGTTTAGATAACATCTACATACTTTTAGTGTGATATACGTATAAAATTTAGACAATATATGACATGACCTATTACATTTTTTTTTAGGTATAGATAGATTAAATAACTGTTCATTTCTAATCTTTATATATACCTATAAGCGAAATACCACTCACTTATTAATCACGAAATCTCAGAAACTATAACACCTACTAACTTAAAATTTAGCAGGTAGGTTCCTTATAGGGTGTTGACATCCGCTAAGAACGGATTTTACGAAACTCCACCCCCAAGGGGGTAAAACGGGGGTTGGAAGTTTGTATGAAAGTCCTATGTTTTTGAAGTAAGGGACTTGAAATTTAAAATGTATACTCTATAGATGGTGTGGAGGTATACTAATAATGTATCTTTAGAAATCAACCCCCTTTTGGGGTTAAAATGGGGGATGGTAGTTTGGACGCAAACGAGGTTGTGTAGGTCAGCTAGTAGTAAATATATTTATATGTATGAGTTTTAAACTTAATTACTGTATTATAACGTCTTACATAATATTTACATAGATTGATGGAAGTTGATAAACACAAAGGTTTGTATATATACATCGCTAAAATATTCCGACACAACCTTTTTGTATTCATATTTATTAAAGAAACCCGACTATTATTGGTTCCGACAAGGCCTTTTGTCTATGGGTTAAATGACCTTCCCACATCGGTATTTCGACGCACACCCCAGTCCCCGAAATATATACCTACACTTATAAAAACAGTACGCTCCTGATAAATATAATATTTTGAATAGTAAGTAGGTACTTCTTAGCAGTTAACAGCCTTTGAAAATTATACGAACTTGTATTAAAGAAATGGAATATTACAGTCGTTTTAAAAATAAATCTTTCAGTCGGTAGAAAGTATATTAGTTAAATCTATAGTGATATTATAAACTCTAAATTAACTGTCTGTTACACTTTCGCAGCTAAATCGATGCACTGATTTCAATGAATAGCCAATCTATTAATTTCTTAAGTTGATTTATATTCCATTTCAATAAATTCTTGCAGTGCAATCTTAAAAAGTATTTGAATAATGTCTAACATTCCAGCATGGTCGTGGAAATCTATACTAATATTATAAACACGAAAGTTTGTAAGTATGGATGGATGGATGTTTGTTACTCTTTCACGCAAAAACTACTGAACGGATTTGGATAAAACTTTACTGTAATATAGCTTATACATCAGAATAACACATAGGTTACTATTTAACGCGACAACCGACATATACGCGGGCGGAGCCACGGGCAACCACTAGTTAGTACATAAATAATAGAATTAGATGATTTACCACGAGCACTTAGGCAAACGGCACAAGGCCGTTACAACGTCCTTTCATTCAAACTCTCTCTTTGTCAAGTCTTAGGTATAATATCATTTCATTTAGGGTACGATCGGTTCCCTTATTATTCTTCGTCTTTGTTTGATTCTGGACTTTCGCATCTTTACTTTAGTCTTTCTTTAACTCTTAATATTTCATGTTTGAAATAATCGGGAAAGGTTTTTATCTATTCGCGTTAAGAAAAGAGTGACGAATCCACAATGTGACCAATCACGTTCCAAGAAAATATTGTTTCACATGAAAGCTTAGAACTTGATTGGTCAGGGTGCGGTCAGCTTGATCTATGCGATTAAAGCGAAAGGACTATAATGTTAACTGAAGTTATATGGCGGTTAGTTTAATATTCTCACCCCATATTGTACGTCGTAGACCGGCATTGGTCGGTCGAGGTCTGGTAACCGCAGATCCCGACGATCTGGTTCAGGGCTCTGCTCGCGACGCCCACGTCCTTCTGATGATGACGTCGTCGCGCTGGACGTCGTTTGAGACAGCCTGTGTGGACAAAATAATCATTATGGAAACGTGTTAAGGATCGAAAGTAAAGGCAAAAGGCAAATGATATGAGACAGATAAAAAAACGGCATGAGGAGTTTTTTTCATGAGATTCAAGAACGATATTCTTATAGGAACTATAATTTTAAATTTCGGATCATGAATCATTTGGTACTTTGCAGTAAATTACCGTAATCAAAGAGTGTTTTCAATTATTACGTATTAAATACCATACCATCACGATTGAAAACGAACGCCTTTTGTGTTTGCAAATATCTAGTTTCTGAAGTAATGTGTTATACGAATATTTAGTTTCTGAAGTAACGAAACAGCCAAGCCATACATTTTTACTGAGATGTAGAGTTTACGAAGTTAGGATTGGTAGAGTTCGGGCGTGTAGATTCGGAACCTTGGCTCTACATGAGATCTGATATCTTTTTCACAGGGTAAGCCATATGCAGTTGTCTAAGCAACATTTTACATGAAAATGTTTTTGGTGGGATTTCATTTCTTTTTGTAAGTTGGTTGAGGCAGTTTTTTTTTCTATTTTGGGTGTATTTCTTGTACATCTTCTTTCTTCTTTCGAAAAAGTCCAAAAATAAAAACTCTAGCATAAACATTTGTGAAAGTCTCATACAAACTGCCACCCCCCAAAATTTGGGGGTTGGGGGGCAAAAGTAATAGGTTTATGAATTTTTCTGTTGTTTGTGTACTAAAATTAGTTTACATACCAAATTTCAGCTTACTAGCACTTCAGGAAGTACCCTAACAGTTTTGATGATCATCAGTGTGTCAGGGACGAAATCGGTGTTTTTTAGGTATCAATAAAATCTAAAGTATCAGAGCTATGCAATTGAAACTTTGTATGTTTCATTAGTCTATTGGTAACATCATATCCTGAGAATTTGAACGATCTGGTATATCGGGAACGAAAGTTATGAGGGTTCAAAAAACGACGAAACACTTCGAGATAAGGTAGGTAGTGCCCTTGCGCTTGGCTCGTCTTGGCGGGGGCACGACCGTGCCCCCAGATATGATACTGACTGACAATCTATTTAATCAATTTAAAATCGACAGCTTTATTGTAACTTTTGTTGACTGCACGTTTGGCCTAGTGGTTTAACGGTCACCACGCCGTTTCCTACTTCGCCAAGTGTCGTGGGTTCAAATCCCACGGAGGACAACTTTGTGTGATCCACAAATTGTTGTTCTGAGTCTGGATGTTCTTTGTGTCCGTTTCATGTATGTTTGTAAAGTCCCCCGCGACACAGGATTTATTCCTAGTGCGGGAGTTGTATTAAAAAAAAAAACTATATTATTATAGTTAGGCATAAACTTGTACCAGTACAATCAAGTTTACAACGTCTTCTGATGGAAAAAAACAAGATTAAATTGATTAAACTACGTAGTTTAATCAATTTAATCGTTAAATTTAAAGGCGGATCACATTAACATTACAAGCCATAAGTATAAAAGCCATAGTTATTATGTTTTTCATCTACTCGGCTATTCTTTACAATACAATGCTACCATACCGAGTACCTAAATAACGGTAGACCTAGTTAGATTTGCCTTCAAATGTCAAAGGTCACTAATCAAATGTTTCTTAGTCAACATCTATTCTCTTCAATTTCGATTAAATGTAGGTACTCCGCAGATCTTATACTAATGATAAAGCGTATTCACGAGACATGTTTGTATCCGATTTTGCTGATACAAAGCAATAGAAATTGTGAAAGGTAGTACGAGATAGCAGTTTCATATTAGGGTATGGCGTTGAGTCATTCAGTTAAAACACATACCCGCTTGAAGCCAATGCTATAAAGGGAATCGTACATCATGCATTTCTTTATCGAAGAAATCCCCACATTGATTTCTTGTGAGAATCGATAAACGTTTCATATTTTATGCGGGACCAGTCTGTATTAAAGTGTATAACTACATAACATAGCGATATCGTACGAACAGTTTTATAAATAGATATTTAGAAATCAAGTACTTTTTCACCATACCATGTTTCAGTCGAGTAAACCCTTTGTCTCAAAGGAAATCACCTGTCGTGACCGATTTCACTTTGATATGTGGACTTTAAGATTCTGTGACAATATGGAATTGAACAAATATTTCCAGTCTTGAGCAGCTCTTTCTACGCTTATCTTTTAAAAGAAAAAGTTACTAGGAACAGGACATGATTAGTTAAATCCCAAAATATTTTTGACCAAATTGAAGCTATTTTTACCCGACTACGGCAAAGGAGGGTTAATAACGTATATTAATAATACTGCGTAGGGCGTTACAGTTCGTTTGTGGATTGTGAGGGTCACTCCCACCCACGAAATGCTCACATTTAAATAAATATAGCATAATTTCTTCTTTAGCCTCTAGGTAAACGAGAAACATGTATTTTAATTAAGAAGAGTGGGTGTAATAATATAAAAACATACTGAAATAAATACTTCATGTGTGCTATTTATATCTACAGTTAAATTTTAAGAAAAGTTTTAACTGATATTATCGTGTTATCTCAAATCACGGTGTAATGAAGTAAGTATTCTTATTACGCATGAAATCTTAAGTCAGCTGCCGTTCAAGGAGGTTTATTTACCTGTCCTTAATGACAAGAGGATAATATGGATAGTAGACATAAATTTGTGTACTTTAGTATGTTTAAGTTATTTATAATGCACGTCATGAGTACCTTTAGAGCGTGGGATGATCGAGGGGACAAATGACGCGAGCGTGACGTGTTACGTGGTTGGCTGATATAATGTATGTTTGCGTCAGTTAATGCCTTCAAACCTTCGTAATGTGAGCTGCCCCTCAACGTGTCCACTTATGAAATTGAATATTTTTACGAGTATTACATACTTGCTAGTGTATAAATAGGAATACCTCTTCATTCATTTGTAATTTAGTGTCTTTATTTCCTTAACATCTTCAAATGAAAATTCAAAGTAAATAATTTGGCTATAACTAAGTAGGTACAAATAACGCCATTTTTTTAGTAACCAAATTATGTTAAAATACTGAGTAAATAATTACGACTATTAATATCTCTCCCTCGTTAGCCCATACATAAAACGGTTCAGAGTTTCTTTAGATCTATATTTAGAATTAGAACGGCAGAAGAAATGAATTTTGTTTGAAATTGTTTCGTTTATCCATATAAATATCATGTAAGAACTTTGCTTCTTTTGCTAATAAAATGGTACTTACATTATTAGTAGATATAATCAAACTAAGTAGAACACCGAAGTATTTGTCGAATGGATACATTGGTAAGGCAACATATTTTTTAACATTGAAATGACACACATAAAGAAGGCAAACCTTGCAAATGTGAATAGCTTCATCGAAAATATGTTATCTGCCAAATGTGTTGCTTGTATAATAATATAATGAAGAATTTATTTGAAGTAAAATATTTGTCGCTAATACAGATTTTTATTTAGAAATATGAAACATATTTTTAAATATATTTAAAAATATTTTTAAAATATCTGCCTGGTGAAGGGTAGTGGTCACCATATACATTGCAAATCCAGACAATGCAATAATGTAACATGGTGACCCATATATTATTATGACGGCCTATTAAGATACTTCTGCATCATAGTGCCTTCGGTCTCGCACTCACTAACGAAACACGACAGCACGAATGCTGTCGTTTTAGGTTGATCTTCTGTGATAGGTTAGGTTTTTTTAATATTTAAAATGTAGTGTTGTTTACCTGGCATGCATGGGGTGGCAGTTGAGAGGGTCGAGTGGTGGCAATTGCGGAGGGTGCGGTGTGCGCGCTGGTGGCGTGGGCGGGTCTGGCGGCGTGACCGAGTCTAGCACGTCGTGTGGAGGTCGACAAACGCGAAGCTCTACTCGTGCTGCCGCTGTTCGAAGGACTTCTAACGCTTCCTGGATGTGAGAAAAGGTGATTAATTACATAGATATTTACGAAAATTTCTCGAAATTATCGTTACGCCAAGATAGAAAATCTATTTTTAACTATGTATATCTCGTAGCAATTATTTTTTATCCTTCATTTATTTTCAGAAAAAAAGCTTAATTTTAAATGTAGTTCAGTCAAACGCAGTCTTTTAAAGAACATTTAAAAATAATTTTAATAATGAATAAATAAATATTTCGGACATCTAACACATAACGCCGTCTACTCCCAAACCAAGCAGAGCATGCATTATGAGTACTAGACAACTGATATAAATACATATAATAAGCTCTTTTTTTTGGTAAATACATACACAATATACATAGAAAACACCTAAATTTATTGACTCGCCTATTGCTATTCCTGATGATTAGTGCTAAATTGGTGTTTAACCTTCATAATAACTTTCTTAACAAAATACACTGTAATTGTAACTCTCCCATTTTCTAAATTCGAAAACTCGAAGGTAAACGAACTGCCGTTAAAGTGCACATTCATATATTCAGTATAAGGAACAACAACTTTATTTTGTACCTATCCTGAGGAGAAACAATAGCAGGGCAACGTCCCTATATTGTTTCTGTTCTAACTAAGCCGATTTCCCGTCAACAGGTTCACTATACCTTAATCCGATTCCCTGTGTGTTACCTAACAGACCGGCTGACTTTGATCCTACATTGTATAATAATATGTCTGTTATGACCAAGTTTTTTTTTATGTTTGGCCCTGCCAAAAATGACTCTACTCTGCCTGATGGAAAGCATAAGCAGAATCAAAGAGTGGTGGTCACCATACTCACTGCGAACGCAGACAATGCAACAATGCAGCATGGTGACCCACACCATGGCAGGCTAGTGATGCTTCTGCATCATTTTGCCTCTAGCCGGGCCAAGTGCTTATTAAGCTAAGTTATGCTGACCAAATCATAACATTTGTTTAGGTCATCGTTTATTTTATTTATTTATTTATTTATTTATGTCATCATCATCATCAACAAACTTTAACAGGCTACCGTTGGACATAGGAGTCTCCTTAGCAAGGAGGTTTTGACCTACCATTTCACGCTGGCTAGGCCGCTAGGTGGTTTGGTTTAGACTTGGTTTTAAGATTTCCTCCTCTTTGCAGTAGTGGTTTCTTGTAGTCCGTTAATCGCCTCTTACGACACCCACGGGTTGAATATGGGTGGAGAAACTCCGTATTCTTAATCCGTTAAAACACGGAGGCGGTTTTTTAAGTATAGGAGGACAAACAAGCAGACAACTGAGACTCAAAAGTCACATGAGTGTTGTTATAGTATCCCCAGAATTAGAAGAGGAAGTTGGGGCTCACTCACTGATGTAATTTTGAGTTTTTTTTTTTTTTTAAACGTATGTGGGTATGGGGTTCATTCACCTCCATCGGTTTCGAATTTGTTTTACAATAGGGAATCCATTTACACCAGCAAATAAATAAGTAGTCCTCCGTAATCTAAAATTATTTCGTATTCTCGTACTGCTAGGCTGTCTGTTAACAGTATTCTAAGTTGGGTATTTCTCAAGTAACTCATTATTCAGTTGACTTCGGTGGCTGTTTTTTTTTTAAATTTCAATATATTAGTAAGAAATTCAAATACTATATTTTATTTGGAAAATATCTGGAAGAAATTCAATTAAAAAAAAATGGCGTCCACCGAAATCAACTTAATTTTCACAGAAATCAAAAATGTTAATTAAGTTTTCCAATTATTTACATAGCAGTTCTATATTTAAAAAAAATGTATTTTATTATAAATTCAGGTAAGCAAAACTAATACCGTTATGGGACTTATGATATATATTACAATAAAACAATTATTTAATTAATTACACGTTGTTTATTATGTTACATAAACTTACTACAATTAACTTTGGCATGAAGCTTAAAAAAGTTAAGTGTATAGTTCCTACTTCTTCATTTCTTAAATCAAAAAGGTGGGGCTTTTACATTTCTCTGTAATTCACACAAGATGTATAAATAACATAAATATTCATGCGGTATTTCAGTCTACGTATAATAACTTTGCTATCTAGCTTTTTATTAGTCTCTAGAGCCGGTCTAGCAGTCCAATGTCTATAACGGCCTCATGGATGAAAGGCAATAACGATGGGACCAATCATCTAAGGGGCGCTACCTTTACCAGTTCTTTCCATCTATTCGCGAACGGTTGTCGAGGGAATGGCTCGAGGGTGGATCACTGTGTCACTCAATTTCTCATAGGCCAAGGTAGCTTTAAGAGCAAACTACACTCTTTTACATTAGTCGATTCACCTATGTCACACATTGTGGCAATGCTCAACACCTGATTCTAGCAGTTAACAGTCAGCTCATCATGTCCTCTGGGAATGTAATTTTTGGTATAATGAACGTAACATAATGCTATTCAAGCTTACAATTAACATCTGGGGCGGTATACTATGTCGATCTTGTGTTAACTCCGATTAGGCTATTCTACCATACATACTATAGTAATCGAATAAAGCTCACTTACCCATAATTTTCTTATCCGTGGTATTTCCCGGTTTGAAAAAGGTGTCTGCCTATTTTGACTTCATTTTGTCTGCCTCTTTACTAAATAGGGAACTGGACTTTCATTATTTCCAACTCCTCCGGTTTTCTTCTGATTAGTTTCATTGCGGGTTCCAAGACAGTTTATTTTCCCTGGGACTTGCCGAGCAACTGGGTGTGTTCGTGGGTCACTGCTGTTGATCCTGGTGTACAGGAGTTACAGTGGTGGGTGTGAGGGCGGGATTGGTCCCATTAGCCTTTAGAGTCAAAGGCAACTCCCTATCAGTCATAAGAGCTGTCAACTCCAGTCTGTGAGTTTGAAGCAAAACTGGCATCACTAGATGGACACAATGGTACTGACAATTCTCGATAAGTCTTAATACGTTGTGTTAAAGAAGATGAAATGATTGACTGACTCTATAGTAATAAATCACTGAAGGAACTTGATTGAGTGCTAAGCCGAGTCCTTACTATCGGTGGCATTAATTAGCGTTGTTATAAAAGTTTCAGTTGCGATTGTGAAGTTATCAAAGGATCATCATTTGTATCGACTACTTCTGGTATGACTATTAAATCTTCTTCAAGGCATTTCAACTCTCTGATCCTTTTTCCGATTATGTTTGTCCGAAGATATTGTACTCCTCTCTCTATGTATGCGTTGTTAACGACGAATGAATACACTAACAGGCTTTCCTTCATTCTTCCTTTCATAATAACGCTTCCTGTTTTTTCCCTTGTGTATTGCGTAAAGTTCTGGATGACTCTTGATTCGGGCTTTCTGACGTCTTAGCCAATCTTTTCTTAGCCAAGTGACCTTGCTTAGAATCTGACATAATGACAATACTAGAACAAGGTAAATATTTTATGATTTACGGTCTTAAAAGTTAGTAAAAAAGTAGATAGTTAAAAGACACATTGCCACGGAAAACAC
This sequence comes from Diaphora mendica, assembly GCA_949125395.1. Classification (NCBI taxonomy): domain Eukaryota; kingdom Metazoa; phylum Arthropoda; class Insecta; order Lepidoptera; family Erebidae; genus Diaphora; species Diaphora mendica. Next base: position 20,801,347 of record OX421319.1, on the reverse strand, counting down.
CGAATTCAATACCTCTGAAATCAAAATATTAAGGTATTTTGTAAATAACTTAAAAAATAATTTAAAATGCTAATATTTACATTTTTTACTAAAATCTATTACATGTAATATATACTATTTTTATATTTTAAATATGATAGTTACATGATATACATGAAAAAAAGGGTTCACCGAAATCAAATTTTTAGTATACCAGCGAAAACAGCTACTTACCTCTATAAAAAGGTGACCATAAGACGTACAGCCATGGATTCTTCGTTGCTGTCGCGACACGACTGATACTTCAGCTAACGCCAATAACTATCCTCACAGACAGTTTAGTTTAAGAAATATTAGATGATCCGTGCGCGCCACTGATATCAACTCAAAACGTCGGACGTGTATACAATCGGTTGTATCTTCTCTATTGTGGCATATCATTATTTAATAATAATATAAAATGAACAAATAACTATTTGGTAATTTGTGAACACATGCAAAATAGCGTAATTTGTTAGAGGAAAAAAATAATTTCTGCTGCAACGTAGGGTTCCGACGCGCCACCGAGGTCAATATTTTAGTAAGTTTAATTTTTTTTTAATTACTTCTACTTAATTTATCTAAAAAAGGACATAGGAAATTTTTTACATGTAATAGAAAATTAAAAATATAATATATATATATAGGGGGGCCTATTATTTTTTAATTTTCTATTACATGTAAAAAAATTGAAATAGTAAGTAATCAATTCAAAGAGATTTCGATCTGGACACGTTTTTTCAAGCGTTCGGAGAATGACCCAGTTATTTCTGACAATGAACTGCTAACATTGAACCAAAGACATAATGTTACTGTAACATTTTTCCTCTAAATCTATTATTAAAACAATTATCATTTTGTTTCAAACAATTTACAGAATCATTATGGGTGATAAAAGCGAAAGCTTATAATGGTTGCCATTTGCTGAATGCTCAATTGTTTGGCAAAACTTTCGTCAAATTTATGTTTAGAATATAATACTTGGAACTAAAACTTTTCTTGTACTTTGTGAAACGTGATTTATCATTTTCCAATTCCCGTTTTACTGATGTTGAAAGCTGTTAAACAATTTGAAATTTAATTATTTATGAAATCGGGGATCGAACAAAGGGTAATTATTTCTGAATTTGACGTTATACTAATTCGGTTTTTATAAAAATATATTTATTTATAATTGTTACATTAAAGAAACTATTTTAAATTTTTTTTCGTATTGGTCAGCGTGATATAGTAGGCCCATACCTCCTTTTTAAGGAGAGTTCTATATTCAACATGCTTTAATAGTCTGTTGAATCCAAAAACTCCAGTCTTGGAGTTTCATCAAATTCTACATGATATCATTACTGGAGCCTGACCTGATGGCCATGCTATCAATTGTACATTATTTTTAAAACTTAAGTTTATCAAATCTTATCAGACCAGTCATTTCAAATTCAAGTGAAGAATCGAATACTCATTCTTATTTAAAAACTGTTTATAGCAGCAGTTAATAACTATTTTATTAAATTTAAGGAAGAAAAATATTTGTACGAGACGTTTTCTCACATAAAAGTATAAAATCAAAGACTGAATTCCTTTTATTACTGTACTTAAATTACGTGAAAACTGTTTTTATTACTTATAACTGTGGAGTAAGCACTATGAAATCTCTTTAACGATTCCATATATTGGACCCGTCTTTTAGTGTTCTGTTACTTAGAAGGAAAATGTGATCCCAATTTTACAAGGACTTGCTTGGTCGCCTGTATGTTTGCCGGTCAATGACTATATCAAAACCCAGGAACATATAATACCTCCAAGAATATATGTACAAGGTTTCATGATGGTCGGTTAAGTAGTTTTCGCGTGAAAGCGTAACAAACGACCTTACATTCACATTTATAATATTAGTATGGATTGCCCAATAGACTGCCTCGTTGGTCTAGTGGTTAACGAAAGCGACTGCAGATCAAGAGGTCTCGGGTTCGATTCCCGGGTCGAACTGCTGTTGGGTTTGTCTTACAAGAAATTCTTAATAGCAGCCCGGAGTATGAAAGATGGCGGTGTTTCCCGTCCGTGCCTCTGAGAGCACGTTAGGCCGTCGGTCCCGGTTGTCATGAACCTCTATGGCAATCGTTATTGGGAAGTCGGTGTCCTCAAGTATACTGACATCTTTTTTTTTTTTTTTAACGTGTGGAAATCCCCTCGGACCATCACCCCACCGGGGCTTGCGGCGGGGCGGTGTGTCGGACTCGAACCGACTAAAACCACACGGTGTGCCACTCTGCGCCTGTGAAGGGAGGAATCCGGGAACTGCAGTTATAATACACGTCCGGACCCCTCCCAGCGCTTGCCCGCACAAAAGCGGGTACCGTCAGCTGTTAACATCTCAATTTAGGCGACGTACGGCACACGCGTAACGTCGCCTCCTCGCGGGCGGCCACTAGAGCGGATGGAAGGGAAAGCCCGTCCCGACCATCCGCGGCCACACTCAGGGCGGCACGAGGCGCTGATAGGCGCGCCTCCGCCGCCCGGTTCGCCGGCGGCGGATTGGGTCCGAGTGGATATCATCCTCCCGGGCCTTCTCCGCCACCTCCTTCTGCGAGATTACGTCTTCGCAGAAGGTTGCGACCGCGGTAAAACTGCTGTCGCTACCGGCCATGGAGCGTATGACGGCCGTTAGCGAGAGAGATTTCCTCCGATGACTGCAGTGAGGGCCCGGCGCTGCGTCGTCCAAGCGGGGCAAATCGCCAGCGTATGCTGGGCCGAGTCCTCACTGCAGTCGCAGTGGTGGCCGGCGGGACTCAATTCCCTCCTAGCGACCGAGTGCAGGTATTTCCCGAAGCAACCGTGCCCGGAAAGGACCTGCGTCAGTCGGAAGGAAAGGGTCCCGTGCTGCCGCCCTGCCCACTCGAGGATGACCGGCTGGAGAGCCTCCACGGCGGCAAAGCCAGCGCGTGGAGTCTCCAGCCGGAACGACCATCTGTCCATAGTGGCTCGACGAAATATACTGACAACTAGTTCAACCTTCGAATTCAGTTCACCCTTAGAGTTGCGGAGGTCCGATGCCAGAGGTTGCTCCGTGTAAAAACTGATATTCAGGTAAAACCGATTGAACTAGTAGCCGACTCCAAATCTTGGGAATAACAAAGGCTAGGAAGATGATGAGTATGGATTGCTCAGTAACCACTGTAACATCGTTTTTTTTGCATTTCAATCTTTTAACAATTTTTGTTTTCAGCGCCCTCTCGTTCACTGTAGTTCGAACTACAATTAGGTGCGGAGCGCGATCGAATTAGTTAGCTGTTTGGTGCACCTAGTTGCAGATGAAAGATTCATTCTTAATCTTCTCTTTGGAACTCTGAGGAAGCTTTCGTTATTGTGAATATATATATCTTTGATGGTAGTGTTTTGTGAGTGATCAAGTCCCACTGTCTGTGGTAAGTTAACCTCAAAAAAGGTTTTTCTTAATATCTTTAAGTATGTAGAATATGTCCTCCGGTTATTTAATTTTGTTTATACGGTCGATAGATTACAGCTGAAAATCTACCTTCATTATACCCGTCCTGTGGTTCGTGGTTTATTACTGAGGAAGATTGATTGTTGGCAGCTCACGGCTCACTCCTCAAGATTTCTGCCCTACCTTGAGGGAAGTTCACGTAACAATTAACTTCATTAATTAATACTTTTATTTAGCACCTACAAGTGGATCACTGTTGGACGTCTCCTCAAGCTACCTTGAGCTGGTGAGAGACTTCGGCTGACTACCTCGAGTCAGCAAGGTGATCCTGAGGGTGGCTATCTTGTGCTGTCCAAACTACAGGCCTGTTATTTTAAAAAAACTGTATATTTTTTTATTTCAACCTACCTTGTATGTATATTAATAATTTTACTTAACAATTGTAATTTATAAATAATTTCTTTAACAAAATAAAAGTTTGTATGTGTCTCAAGTTGTTTCCCTGAAGCCTCCCGTGGGATCCAGGTACAGGCACCCTCACTTTAAATTTCTTAAAATTCTTACGGCGCCCTGGGTTATATGCTCTTGCTGACTGACTGGGTCTAACCGGTGAGTAATCCACCTGACAAGTTCAGGGGATACAAATTGGCGACCAACGTTTGGGCTAACTTCTCGAACCTTGAGGGTGTGCTGAGTGTGAGTTCCCGGGTGGACTTTGGATGAGACGCTTACTATCCGTCCGAGACTACCCAGGACGTTAATTGGTTTTGCGGAGTGCAGTTCGCATATAATAATTCTCTCATTGCATTTTTTCAGCACAGTATTACCATCTCTGCGGTGTGGAAAAGCTTTGAGCAAAATTCAAAATTAAATCAAAATTTTAACTGCACAAATTTTGGTAAGTTTCTTTGGATTTTTTGGCAAGAACATTTTTTTTTTTTTTTTCTTTTTGTTTCTTGTTTTTGTTAATTTCTTGTGTGTTCCCTAAGGGATCAGCACAGTAATAACTTAGTGCTTTATATTAACTTTGTTAACTTGTCAATAAATTTATTTTGAATTTTAATACATCATGTCCCAGCTGATTAAATGTATTAATTATCAGTGAAAAGGATGAACTTATTAACGAATTGTCTGCCGTGGGTGTTTCAGCGAATCCCGATGACATGGAGATCAGTTTGAGGAGTGAGCTGCGCACTGCGTTGCGGCTTATCCGGCGTGGCCGCATTAAGGCCAGCGCTTTTGTCCCTGTTTCTGCTACTTCTAAGCTGTATTTCTGAGAGCCGAAGGTCCTTGAACTGGAAGGAGTCCTTTCTTCAGGTGATTTTTTTCTATTAAGGCTAGTCGCCGAAGAGTTACATTGAGGGCTAATTGTCTTCTAACTAGGTTAGCAAGGTGTAGTTTTGTCTGTCCAGAACTAGTAGGTATCCGTGATATGTTAGTTAAAATTTTGTCTGTGTCAGAAGCGGATACCGACTCTGACTCTGATGATTAGGAAAGGGAGATACTTCCTACACATAGTGACCAAATAAATTACACCTCACTTGTGTAGAGGACGGACTGTACGATGCTACCCAAAGCAAAAACTATTGCTGGGTTGCCGACGAGTGACACGCCTGATCAGAATTCTGGGGACTGCAAGGTTTGAATCCTCCTTTTTTATAGGTCCATGGGTTACAACTTGTTCCCCCCTGACAGGTCTAGTTGTTACAAATTGGTACCTAAGCGTAGTGGCTGCTAAACGCTCGCTTTTGGTTTGTGATCTGTCCGATATCTAAGTGTAGTGAGCAGGAACAACCTTGTGTTCCTTCTCCTCACTGTATCGGACCACTCTCCAAATCGAACGTAAGATAGGGAGATAACAAATTTCGCATCGAACAGTTCCTCTCCGACACACACCTCTCCACTCGGTTGCACATATATGTGTGCAATATACCATGATTTAGGGTGTGATGTCAGTAAAGTAGTATCTCTAGGGGTTAAGTGTTTTTAACTTAACCTACCTATATTTAAAATTTTAGATTTACTTCTTATAAACTCTGTGTGTCCTAACAGTTGAGGTCATCACAGCTTATTCTTTATTTGTTACTGTTCTGGTTATTCCCTTCGTGCTCTACTCAGGGAATACTGTGGGAAGGGGGGTGGTGTAACATCGTTTTTTTTTGCATTTCAATCTTTTAACAATTTTTGTTTTCAGCGCCCTCTCGTTCACTGTAGTTCGAACTACAATTAGGTGCGGAGCGCGATCGAATTAGTTAGCTGTTTGGTGCACCTAGGATGCGCCAGGTGGCGTTGTTTTAAAGGATTTTTAGTTGAGTTAAAGCCGCCTAGTAACAATGAGACATTATCATATGTGTGTCATACGATTCTCAATACATTTTAAATTTATCGCAAATAAACAAGCAGTATAGAAGTTGTACGTCTTGTTCTCACGGCAAGTGATAAGGGGGGGGGGGGGGGGTTTCATCGAGAAGGTTCGATGATGAGTCTTTAAAAATAGGTGTGTTGCAGATGAAAGATTCATTCTTAATCTTCTCTTTGGAACTCTGAGGAAGCTTTCGTTATTGTGAATATATATATCTTTGATGGTAGTGTTTTGTGAGTGATCAAGTCCCACTGTCTGTGGTAAGTTAACCTCAAAAAAGGTTTTTCTTAATATCTTTAAGTATGTAGAATATGTCCTCCGGTTATTTAATTTTGTTTATACGGTCGATAGATTACAGCTGAAAATCTACCTTCATTATACCCGTCCTGTGGTTCGTGGTTTATTACTGAGGAAGATTGATTGTTGGCAGCTCACGGCTCACTCCTCAAGATTTCTGCCCTACCTTGAGGGAAGTTCACGTAACAATTAACTTCATTAATTAATACTTTTATTTAGCACCTACAAGTGGATCACTGTTGGACGTCTCCTCAAGCTACCTTGAGCTGGTGAGAGACTTCGGCTGACTACCTCGAGTCAGCAAGGTGATCCTGAGGGTGGCTATCTTGTGCTGTCCAAACTACAGGCCTGTTATTTAAAAAAAACTGTATATTTTTTTATTTCAACCTACCTTGTATGTATATTAATAATTTTACTTAACAATTGTAATTTATAAATAATTTCTTTAACAAAATAAAAGTTTGTATGTGTCTCAAGTTGTTTCCCTGAAGCCTCCCGTGGAATCCAGGTACAGGCACCCTCACTTTAAATTTCTTAAAATTCTTACGGCGCCCTGGGTTATATGCTCTTTCTGACTGACTGGGTCTAACCGGTGAGTAATCCACCTGACAAGTTCAGGGGTTACACCACAAAAAAGAAAATTTGTCGAGAAGCTGCCGAAAAGCAATAGTTCTTAATTTGTTGTCTTTTATCTCATAAAAAATATATATTGTGAAAACAAACTTCAATTTTTTTGCTCTTGGAAAACAGACTGTGATAAGTGGAAGAGTATTTTTAGAATGGTTGACTTTGCCGAGTTTGTCTAACAATCAGACATCTCTGGGAATCGATCAGATAGACAGCTGTCTACAGAAGTTTTTACTGTACGAATGGGAGTCATACTCGCATTTATCAAGTTTCTTTATGAATGTTTCTTCTTTCATGAATGATTTATTAACGAGGTTGGAGTGGTACTGAATGGAGTTTTCTATTATTTTTTTTTTAGCAATAGCATTGATAATGGAGCCATTGCATTAGTTTCTTCTATTCTATCTCCATTTTTCCAGTTGTTGCAACCAGTCTTGGGGTAGGCCTATGGCGAGTCGTGGACAATGATTCTATCTGATATTATCGCTATATTGCATTGAAATGGCAAAGCACAGGCTTTAAAAATATATTTCTTACTAGCTGAACCCCTCGGTATACCCGCGGTCTTTATCGTACCGCGGGTAATGCCGCGGGGCGAAGCTAGTCTAAAAAGTAGCCTAAGTTACTCCTCATATCATCAGCTACCTATCAGTAAAAGTCCCGTCAAAATCGGTCCAGTCGTTCCAGAGGTTAGCCGGAACAAACAGACAGACCGACAGACAGACAAAAATGGAAAAAAAAAATTTGGTATATGTACCTACTGTGTATACATACATATGCATTTTGTAAAAAGCGGTTATTTTAATATTACTGTTTGATACCAAGCGTGGTATCGTTGGACTGGGTGTGTGACACTAGTAGGGAATTGAATAAAACCACTGTGCACTGTTCTGTGGGTTCGTAAGACTCCACGGTTTAATTGGCAATCGCCTTGAACTAAACACCAGCCTTGTTCTCCAATACATAATGGTTGTAAACCTTATATACTAACACATGTAATACAACGATAGCGCGATCTAAGTTTTTGTAACAGCTCCATCTAGGGAGAAAAAAGGAACTAATTTTTGAACTAGTGGTTTTGATCGCACTATGTTGATGTTGGTCTCGAACATACCGCCCACCAAGGACGTTACTGACGGAATGTCCTTCTTACAATTGATCTAAATATCACAATGATGATGCTTAGTAACTATACTAAAAATAAGTTGAACTGCATAAACACAACAATTTGATTTAATACTAATGAATAAAATATATGTTGTAAACAACAACAATACAACTTAACAACTAAACTTATCTAATATACAGTTAGATTTCATGGATCACAAATGGAGATCGAATGAAGTTAAGCGTGTAAATAAATTGTAAATATATTTTTTGTTTAAATTAATCACATAGCCCTTTTTTCTAAAATGTTTGGTCTATAGTATAATAATAGTGAACTAAATAAAACAAGTTCTATGCAACAACCGGCAAAATGCAAATTTTGGATGTTGGTCTTTTAAAAGTGGAGGACTGAGTGCGCACAGTGACTACACGGGTGATACCATCATCACCAGGGTGTTTTTCTAAAACGCGACCCATCAACCAACGTGTCGGAGGCAAATCATCTTCCTTTATCAACACAATATCGCCTATTTTAGGCTCGGGAACTTGGCAAGACCACTTGTACCGATTCATTAGATTACAAAGGTATTCTTGGGTCCAACGTTTCCAAAATGACTGTACCATTTTTTGGATTAATTGCCAACGGGACAAATGACTGATATTCGAACTATCATATTGGTTATCTGGTACATTTACTAGCGGCTCGCCGATTAGAAAATGTCCAGGTGTTAAGGGTAACGGTTCGCCAGGGTCTGTAACATCAATAACACTCATCGGTCTAGAATTTAGACAAGCTTCAACCTGATTGAGGAGCGTAGTGATCTCCTCAAACGTGAGCGTAGCATCACCGATGACCCTTCTCAAATGGAACTTTGTTGACTTTACGCCTGCTTCCCAAAGTCCGCCAAAGTTGGGACTATGGGGAGGTATGAAGTGCCATTCTGTTCCATTAGATGCCAGATGTTCGGCTATTGATGGCTGAACTGTCGCTAATTGGATGAGCTCTCTACTGGCACCCACAAAGGTGGTACCATTATCGCTATATAAATTGGCGCAGTGACCTCGCCTCGATACAAATCTTCTAAAGGCTGCTAAGAAGGCTTGAGAACTCATATCGCTGACCACTTCAAGATGCAAAGCGCGCGTGGCCATACAGACAAAGAGACAAATGTAGCCCTTATATGAACGGTGCCCACGACCCTTACTCGTTCTAATATTTATGGGACCGGCATAATCTACTCCGCTGTTTAAAAACGGTCTTGCAGGAGTACAACGAACAGCTGGAAGTGAACCCATGAGTTGATTTTTTATACTGGCTCTATGCCGGATACATGTTACGCACTTGTGTACATGCTGTTTAACCAGGCTTCGTATACCTATGATCCAGTAGCCTGTCCTCAAATAGTTTATCATGTTCTGCGGACCTCCGTGTAATGTTTTACCATGTGCATCACCTATAATAAGACGAGTTAGGTAACCTGAATGTGGTAGAATTATAGGATGTTTCCGGTTTTCGGTCAATTGTGCCTTTTCGAGTCTACCTCTGGCCCTTATAATACCCTTTTTATCAAGATAGGGGCACAGTGATTGTAGTGAACTAGATTTCTTTTGTATATAGTTGTTCTCTTGTAATTGTTTGTACTCTATTGTAAATATTTCCATTTGTGTTAATCGTATACAACATTCAAGGGCGGCGTCTAACTCTGCTTTTTGTAAATATATTTTATGAAATTGTTTGTTTTCCTTTAGGAATCTTCGACAGTATGCTACAACCCTTACAAGTTTAGGTAGTGTAGAATACCTTTCGAAGAATGAGTTATCTGGAATAATTGATATATGAGCTTTTATGGACTGCTCTAAATCTACATTAAAATTATTTGACTTTGTGTAAATAATAATATTTTCCTTTAAGAATGAAGGTCCTTGAAACCATAGACCATTACCAATAAATAAGCTTGGCAGCATTCCCCTAGAAGCACAATCGGCTGGGTTGTTCTTAGTCGCGACATGAAACCATTGTGAAGCTTTCATGGTGGTCAAGATTTCAGACGTTCGATTGGCCACAAATGTCTTCCATCTACTGGGGTGGCTATTAATCCAAGCCAACACAACAGTAGAGTCGGTCCATGCCCTGACTTTATCGTTTGAAATATTTAAAACTTCGGCCGTCTCGGCTAGAAGATGCGATAGAAGTACCGCTCCACACAATTCTAGCCGTGGTATACTAATTTGCTTCACAGGCGCTACTCTGGTTTTCGCAACTAATAAGGACACGTGTACTCTTCCGTCTCTGTCAAGTATCCGTAAGTAAATCACGGCTGAGTAAGCAGTTTTGGAAGCGTCACTAAATCCGTGCAGTTCCAGATCATCGTTCGGTCTTGTACCAAGCCATCGAGATATCCGGATGCTGCTAAGTAACGATAGTTCCTCACGGTATGTATTCCATTGCTTTTTAAGTTCGTCATTTAGCTCCTCGTCCCAACTTACACCAGCCAGCCATAACTTCTGGATGAATACCTTAGCTAAGACCACACTAGGAGCTAACCAGCCTAGTGGGTCAAATAGTCGTGCTATGTCTGATATAATTGACCTCTTAGTTAATGGTGCTGTCATCGAAGTCGGGAGATTCACTGAGTACTGAAAAGTATCTGTGGTGCGACACCAGGTAAGACCTAATATTTTAATTGTACTATCTATTTTTATTTCTAATGCTTTTTCTTCCTTGTTGTTATCCTTAATGTATTCTTTTGTGTCCTTTTTGTCCTGATTTATATTTTCTTTTGTTCTAGTTTGATCTCTTTGTCTTTTTGTAATATGTTCTATTGATCTTATCTTATCTACTATTTCCTGACTGTTGCTATTCCACTTTTGTAGTTGAAAACCACCTTTACTTAATAAGTCTGTCGTTTGCTTGTATATTTCAAGTCCTTCCTCTACGTTATGACAACCTGTCATTAAATCGTCCATGTAGAAGCTGTTGAGGACTCTGTCTTTAGCTAACGGGAAGTTATCACCTTCGTCATACGCAACTTGATGAAGAGTTCTAACTGCCTGATATGGTGCAGATGAGGTACCAAAGGTAACGGTCATGAGCTCATAATCAGTAATGTCCTTTTCAGGGCTATCTCGCCAAAGTATGCGCTGAAATAATGCGTCTTCTGCGGCTATCCTGACCTGACGGTACATTTTGATTATGTCTGCTACAAGAGCTATAGAATAAACTCTCCACCTTAAAACAGTGTGTCTTAAGTCAGACTGCAGAGTAGGTCCTATCATTAGCGTGTCGTTGAGTGAGACTCCGTTGCTGTTCTTCTCTGACGCATTAAAAACTACGCGAACCTTTGTGGTGCTTTTGTCATCCCGCACAACAGCATGATGAGGTAAATAGACTGCTATTTCTTTATTTTCGTCATGCTTTCCTACTGGTCTCATATGTCCTAACTCCAAATATTCTTCTAAAACTTCGGTGTAGCTATTTTTTAATTGTATGTTATTACTTAGTCTTTTTTCTAATGCCTTGAGTCTCTTTTCAGCGATAGTACGTGAATTTCCTGCTTTACAAAGAGGATCTGCGTCTCTAAACGGTAATCTGACTAAATACCTTCCATTGCTATCTCTCTTTGTTGTTGTACTATAAAACTCTTCGCATTTCTTCTCTTCAGGTGTAAATATTTTCTTAGAATTAATGACCTCTTCCATTTCCCAAAACTTTCTCAAAAGTTCATCTTCCCTTACCTGAGCATGCATGACGTTTATCCTATTTGAGTTGTGCCTTGCTTCAGAGTTCACTGTACCAGACAAGATCCAGCCTAAAGCAGTGTTTTGGGCTATAAGATTATTAGAAGGACCTTTTAGCATACCCGACCTAATAATGCAACAATAAACATCAGCACCTAAGAGAATGTCAATTTTATTAGGGGTGTTGTAGCCTGGGTCTGCTAACTGTAAGTCTGTAACACTTACCCAATCTAAATTTGTATGAATGATACGCTCAGGCAATTGTCCGGTGATCTTGCTAAGTATATAAGCATTTACCCTCATTTTAAATTCTGGCTGAATACGAGATTGGATGTTGACCTGTACCATGTTCTTAATCATGGCTGAACTTTGACCACCCAGACCTGACACGAAACCTCGAATTGGTATCTTTTTTAGTCTGAGGGCTTGAACTGTGGCTTCTGTAATGAAGCACGCTTGTGAACCTTGATCTAATAAGGCGCGAACTGTTTGAAACTCACCTAACCCTGACTCGGCCTTTATTAGCGCTGTAGCTAGTAAAACCTGTCTAGGTTTAAGAACCTTACCTGTGGACAAGCATGAAACTATCGGCTTAGACTCAGTTGTTGAACTAGTGCTACTGATAGTTCGGTTTGCTGATGCTTGTCTATAATTCTCTGGATCTTGTTCAAGATGTAAGAGAGAATGATGTCGCTTCTGGCAAAGTCTGCAAGTGGTTGACTTTTTACAATTACGTACGGTGTGATTGCCACCTAAACAGTTGAAGCAGATGTTATTTTGTAACACAAACTTACGCCTAATCTCTATAGGTTCTTTAACGAATCCTTTGCAGAAACAAAGTTTGTGTTTGTCTGCGCAGAATTCACATCTTACCTGTATTGAACTAGTTGCCATCATTGCCTTTGAACTATGAGCATTTGAACTTATGTTACTGACCTGATGAACTGTACCCTTTTTTGAACTTGGCTCTAGGCATTCTAGAGCGCGAAAACGATTTTCGATAAAAACTTTAAATTGATTGTAGCTCGGCAAGTCATTATTGGAATCGTTGCAAACACTGAGCTCCCATTGTTTTCGTGTTTCGCTATCTAACTTAAAAGTAACTATGTGTATGATAATAACATCCCATGTAGTCACATTGATGCCTAAATTTGTGAGAGCATTTAAACAATCGGTTGTGGTGTCAAGAAGCTCTTTTAATGATGTTGCTGATTCTACAAACATACGCCTTTGACCAAACAACCTTTTTAGAATGCAGTTCGTTATGTATTTCTTATTGCTGTAACGTTTTTCTAATTGTGTCCAACACTGCATATAATTAGAGTCAGTAATAGGAGTATGACGGATCAATTGTTCCGCTTCACCAGAGAGATGACTCTTTAAATAATGCAGCTTTTGTACGTTGTCCAAAGACTCATTTTTGTGAACTAATGATATAAAAAGATCATGGAACGTTGTCCATTCTCCGTATTTACCCGAAAAAATCGGTATGGCTATCTTAGGCAACTGTACGAAAGCATTAGTAGGCTTAGAAGTGCTAGGACTTTGATCGGTTTGTTGAACTGAACCCTTCGCAACAAGTATCTTGTTGAGTGTTGTTTTTAATAAACTTTTGTAAATTATGTATATATCCTCTACTTTATCATAAATATCATTTGCATCTGAATTTTCTATGTCTTCTAGTTTAAAGTTTTCAAATAATTTAGCATTAGTATTTTTAAATGTAATCCAATCTTTTTCTAATAATTCTTGTTTTGTTTCAATATACTCAATGGTCAATCTATCCTTGCCGCTTTTTTTAAAATTAATCAATCCTTTATTTATGACATTGTGTAAACTTTTTAAAAGATTAATTGATCCTTCCATCTTAATAATTATGCTTAAATTATATAAAAGGAGTATTCAATTTAAAAATAAAGTTTAAGCTCAATAAGACAGATGAACCAATTGTAACAAGTTAAAAGTTGATCCGAGCAAAAAATACAAGTGTCGAAAAATCAACTCCAAAATATTCTAAGTCCTCAATCACTGGTTAAAATTTTACAAGTGTTTTAGAAACAAAAAGTCGAGTAGAAATCGGGCGTAGGTTCCCCGTTCCCCCGTTTTTCATAAATTATTCTAAGTCCTAATTCTATCATGCACATAAGAGAAATTTTACAAGTTTAAAATTAACAACAAATTTTACAAGTCCCAAATTTCTTGCGATTCTTCAAAGTAATTTACTTGATAGAAATAAAGTCTATAATTGTTTAACTCGATTGCTTGAATTTTATTACTGATCAGGAACAAATTAAATATATAAAATTGTACTCACAAATTCACTTTTGACACAAACACTTTCGACTTCGGAGCAGCGCCCTCCTGTGGACACTGGTTGATCTGCAAGCGGCTTCCGATGAAACGATCGAATCTGCTAACCTGCTCGTGATGTCCTGTGTTGAACTAGATATTGCACGACCTCTGTGGCGGCAATGTTGAACTACCACGCAGCGGCTGATCTCGCCAACAACGACGACAGACGTAGCTGCCGCTGCTGCGGTGAGCGTGTACTCTAGTGCAGCGACCCACTGCGAGTTACACGAAGGGGCGATGCCAACGGTGACACCGTAAAGTAGTCCTTATCCGGCTCGAAGGACCAATGTTTGATACCAAGCGTGGTATCGTTGGACTGGGTGTGTGACACTAGTAGGGAATTGAATAAAACCACTGTGCACTGTTCTGTGGGTTCGTAAGACTCCACGGTTTAATTGGCAATCGCCTTGAACTAAACACCAGCCTTGTTCTCCAATACATAATGGTTGTAAACCTTATATACTAACACATGTAATACAACGATAGCGCGATTTAAGTTTTTGTAACAGCTCCATCTAGGGAGAAAAAAGGAACTAATTTTTGAACTAGTGGTTTTGATAGCACTATGTTGATGTTGGTCTCGAACAATTACAAACAGACACTCCTATTTTATTTATTTGTATAGATTTCGTTTGCCTTTACTACACATCAGTTCAACAGCCTTAATAGTCCACTGTTGAGCTTTTATTAAAAAAATTACAAAATAATGCTCTTTCTTAAGATTTTAGTCGTGTTAATCGTTAGAATATATATAGATGTCATTTTCTATTAGCATAGCCTTTAATGCGAATGAAAAAACTATGCCGATTCATTTGCTTCAAGGTGTTATGATAAAATATTTTCAACAGTAATAGTTTTTTCAACATTTTCAACAGTAAAAAACTGACTTAAAGATCATAAACCACAGTAGACGAGACTGGTCTTAGAGAAATATAATATGCATTGGTTGTTTCGCTCGTCGCATTCACAAATTCACTTATAATCGACGACAGCCCATGTAAAAGGTTAAGGTGGTAGAGCCACGCTGATTTCAGCACGAACGGGCCGGCTCGACCGGGGCGGTACTACCCTCGCACAGAAAATCAACGTAAAATGACAGCATTCGTGCTGTCGTGTTTCGTTGGTGAGTGCGAGACCGGCGGCCCAAATAGTCTAGTCAACAAGTTCCATACTTGTTGACTAGACTAAAAGATGCAGGAGCATCACTTGGCCGCCATGGTGTGGGTCACCATACTGCATTGTCTGCATTCGCAGTGAGTATGGTGACCACCACTCTTGGATTCTGCTTATGCTTCACATCAGGCAGAGTAGACTCAGTTTGGCGGCCCAAACATAAAAAAAAAAAACTTCACTATAATTGATTAAATTTCTGAAACGAAAGCGAGTTAATGACCAGTTTATTAATAATAAACATTGAGTTCAGGGTGCATGTAAAAACACTTTGAATTATCGTGGTTAAGTAATACTTTACATTGTAATTTTAGCTTGTAACTTGACACGAGCCGAGAAATACTGTACAAATGAGATTATTTTTCATTGCGCACTGTATAAGCAGTCTAATATAATTTGGTATAACTTTGCGGCAGACATTTTACAGTTTATTACATTTGAACCCGAGTCCTCGGCATGGACCGTGTTGGAGTTTTCATAAAAGTTTTTACGTTTATAGCCGAGCCTCCAGGCCAAGGGAAGTGGCGCGACAACAAATGGCATTTTTAACATGACTTACTGTTTATTTTTGTGAGCACGACACCGTGTTTTATGATTGTACCTTCATAACAACGATGCAAGCAGTGCTTTGTAAAAGGGCAGACTGGCGCACTTAAATTTTATGAGGTCTGTTGTGATGAATAAAAAATGTTCGGCTGTGCACTCGCAAATAACCTCGGGTAAGTAAGGTAGCCGTGCTAAAGATAAGAAAAAATACGCAATATGCTAGCATTATTTGTGAGAATTTATCGCGGCCCGAAGTCATAAGATTCACAGAGATAAAGTAAGAAGATTAAATGGTTTTTGGAAGCTCGAGGCGAATGCAGCATTCACTGCACTTTCATAATTTATACGTTAATCTCTGATTGTTCATAAAGTTTTAAAGGAGTAATCTGATGAGCTACTTACGTAAGTGCTTAGTCCAGCGAGGGGTACTCCGTTGGCGGAGAGAAGGAGATCCTTGGGGGCAAGTTGGCCGGTTCGCCACGCAGGCTGAGGAGGGTACAATCTCCGTATTCTCACCAAACCTCCGCCTCCGCAAACAGACATTCCCAAACCGCGACCATCTTTCTCTACGACCACGGTGAATGTGTTTTCTGTAAAAGGCATTGTTTATTTCATTTTCTGTCTGATTGATTATAATTATTTATAGATAAGGTAAGAATAACCATTGTTATTAAGTGCTATTGTTTTCAGTTTCCTTAGCTTTTTGTTAAATTTAAAATCAAAAGTAGTACAATTATAAGCTTTTCCCACGTTTGAGGTTTTGCTCCAATCAGGTCAATTGAATCCAAAAAAATTGCTTTAAGATATTACGTATACGTAATTTTTTTACAAGTACGTATTTATTTTTAATAACATGTTTTAAATAAGAAGACTATGATACGATAAATAAAAAGAAATAATAATTGAACGTCTAATCTATATATATAAAAGAGTAAGGTGACTGACTGACTGACTGACATACCCAGAGATCAACGCACAGCCAAAACCGCTGAAGCTAGAATCCTGAAATTTTGCATGTAGGTTCTTCACATAACGTAAGTGAGCACTAAAGCTGCGCGCTCACTGGGTCGTCACGGACGGTCAGTACGGTCGGTGCGGGATTTTTCAAAAGTTCAAAGTATTGAATTGTATGAGCATGCGTCCACTGCGTCGGCACGGCCGTCAACGGCGTTCCGCACCTTCGGCATGTCCGATAGAAAGTCTGGAGCTACGAACTGTAGGACATTTCAGTGACCGCGGATCCGCCCGACCGATCCAGTGCGCGCGCACTTCGGGCGTTCGGGACGGTCGGTACGGCATTTTCAGCGTTCTACGCAGTCTGTTGTGCTCGTGGTCAGTTGAAATCCTAAACTCTGTCCAAGCTTTGGTGGGAAATATACCAACCAATCCAAAGGTTGCGTGAGAGAGATAATAATAATAATAAATATTTCAGACATCTAACACACATCGCCATCTAGTCCCATGCTAAGCAGAGCTTGTGTTATGGGTACTAGACAACTGATATTTAATAAATATATTTATACTTTTTTTTTGTAAATACATACATATTATAGATAGCAAACATCCAAACTCCGAAACAAATATTTGTAGATCATACAAATATTTGGTCTGACCCGGGAATCGAACCCGAGACCTCATGGTCAGAGTCGCACACGCCAACCGCGAGACCAACGAGGCAGTTGGCATATTGCAAACAGACAGTCAATAAAATTGGAGTGTCTGTTTGCAATACTAAAATAACCGCTTTTTAATAAATGCATATGTATGTATACACGGTACATGTACCAAAATTTTTTTTTAAACTTTGTCTGTCTGTCTGTCGATCTGTCTGTTTGTTCCCGGTAATCTCTGGAACGGCTGGGCTGATTTTGACGGGACTTTCACTGGCAGATAGCTGATGATCTAAGGAGTTACTTAGGTTACTTACTTACTTTAGACTAAATTGTCCCGCAGCGTTACCCGCGATACTACAATAAATGCGGGTAACACCGCGGGATTCATTTGTGCGGAACGCCTGAACGGCGGAACGCCCGATCCAGTGCGCACACCCCCTCTAAAAAATGCCGTGACGGCCGTACCGACCGTACCGACCCAGTGGGCGCGTAGCTTAAGAAAGGATTTTTTGAAATTCCACCCCTAAGGGGGTAAATCAGGGGATGAAAGTCTGCGTGAGCGAAGCCGCGTGAAAAAGCTAGTGTTTTATAAACCTCTTTAATAAGAAGGAGCCTATGTAGAGGAGTAGACTGTAAACGGCTGTGTATATGTGAAATATTTTCAATATATGAGTTCTAAGTTGCAGGCATTAATAGGCGGCCGTAGTCACTTTTCATCAGGTCTTTCCGTCTAATCGTTTGCAATATGAGTAGATTCAACAAGCGTGGACTCGTCTTTAATTCATACATACATATAATTTATATTTGTTTATGGACGAAAAGTACCCACTAGGTAAGGACTACTTCAGGCCGACCCAAAGTCCGCAGGTGTTTTTGTTCCACGCAAAACAAACGACCGTAAGTACTTGTTTGGTCGCAAACCATGTTTATTCTGTCCTCTTTGAACGTGTGCACGGTCTGATTAAATTTTGAAACCGGATTAAAAGATAATATAGAATTTTGTTAATATACCTAAATGTACCGAAATTGACGAGTATAATTATCCTGTTTTTATCTTGGTTTAATACGTCGCCTATATGGAAAAGAAAATTTTAAGTACCCAAATAAATAATTGTCCACAAACGGTTTATGAATTTGTATGTGAGTAAAGCAATTTTCTTACTATATACCTAATTATGCTTACGGGAAAATAAACGCTTGCGATATGTACATATGTTAAATAGCCTGACGAAAAATATTTTGCAATAATATGAAAGAGTAAGCACTCTCATTCAATAACAGAAAATTGCGAACAAAAATTGTAACCAGTATTAATGCAAGGCAGAGAAGCGTGTTAAAGCAGCTTGAAACGAATAATCAATCAAATGTAAAATAACCTAATGGCCTAAAACGAGCAGAATAATTTCGCCCTCTCTCGGATTCAGTATCATTTAAATAATTACCCTCATTCAGAACATTGCAATACCTTTTGTAAGCAGGACTAACAAAAAGTCACTTTGATGACACTTAAGTACACTTGGGTTTGCGGCTAATGACACCTTCACTTTTAACGTCGATGTTTGAAAAAATCTCCAATAAATTGATATCTGTTTTGGCAAAGTAAATTAAAGATAGACGGGTAAGTGTCGATTCTCGGTCAATTTAAGCCCCTTTCAGCCCTGAAATGGACATCGAGGATGGACGACATGAATAATGCATTAAGACTGTCTTTAGCAGTATTTGGAACGAAAAATTGTTTCAATAAATTTTATTCTCTAGCTTTGGTTTGTTCATGTTACAACATGTTTTGTTATTACTGAAGATAAGGATAAAAAAGCGATTGAGATAAAATTTGTAAAATATTTATGCACCAGCATTAAATAAAGTACTGTAATACCATATACTTGTCTTTATTCTTATATAAATGGAACTCTAAAAGGCGCCTCTCAAAAGATTTCGTTATTACTGCACTTACCTAGATTTTCTATATAGCCTATATAGGAAACCTAGGTAAATGTAGTTTCAGAGGGAATACCTGTAACGGATTAGCAGCTCATGAAATTATAATATATTTAATGAAAATCAATAATCATCATCATCATCAGCCCGTTGCCGTCCACTGCTGGACAGAGGCATCTCCCAAGGAACACCACAGAGCCCGGTCTGTTGCTTTCTGCATCCAGTCGTCAGCCCTCTTACGTAAGTCGTCCCGCCATCTGGCCAGAGGGCGTCCCACACTACGTTTGCCAAGACGCGGTCTCCACTCTAAAACACGCTTACTCCAGCGGTTGTCTGTCTTCGACATATGTGACCAGCCCATCGCCACTTCATCCTACCAACTTTCAGAACTATGTCGGTCAATTTGGTTCTCTGACGGATTACTTCGTTACGTATTTTGTCCTTCAGAGAAACTCCAAGCATAGCTCTTTCCATGGCACGCTGAGCGGCCTTGAGCTTCTGGATTAATCCTAGGGTCAATGTCCACGTCTCGGCACCGTACGTCATTACAGGGAGGATGCACTGGTTAAAGACTTTCGTCTTCAGGCTCTGTGGTATATCCGACGAAAATATATGGTTTAACCTCCTGAACGCAGCCCGCCCTAACTGGATCCTCCTATCAGCTTCGTTCTCGAAGTTGTATCTACCCAACTGCATTAGTTGCCCTAGATAGATATATTCCTTGACAACTTCGAGAGGCGTGCCATCAATGACTACTTGTCCCGGAGCGACGAGGTCATTGTACAAGACCTTCGTCTTGCTCAGGTTCATCCGGAGACCAATTCCTTGGGATAATTCATTTAGGCTGTGCAGCATCTCTTGAACTTCCTACAGCGATTCTGCCATGATAACGATATCATCGGCAAACCTTAAGTGCGATATGTATTCGCCGTTTACATTGATGCCCCGCCCGTTCCAGTTTAGAGTCTTGAAGACGTCCTCTAATGCATTTGTAAACAGTTTCGGGGATATCACATCCCCCTGTCTTACTGTTCGATGCAAAGGAATTTGTCTTGTTTGACTATTCTGTACTTGGACGGACATGTTCAGTATCATACAAGCTCTTCAGCACCTCGATGTATCGGAAATCAATTTGGCACCGCTGTAAGGAGTCCAGAACAGACCAGGTCTCGACAGAGTCAAAGGCCTTTTCATAGTCCACAAAAGCTAGACACAGAGGCTGATTGTACTCCTGAGACTTCTGTGTCATCTGCCTCACAGTGTGTATGTGGTCTATGGTGCCAAATCCTCTGCGGATCCCGGCCTGCTCTGGTGTTATACTTGAAGTTAAAATACTTCAAATCAGTAAGGTAAATACAATTTTATTCAAAATTTAAGGGACCGCAAACGAAACAAAATAGACTCGCTACTTTGTTGCGTAACAGTTTCTAAAAGGACAACAGCTGAGTGCACAAGTTGTTCATAGTTTGATATTGGCAAAGTTTGCCGACCACCAACTTGGTCTGATGACCTATATTTAATGGCATAAGTATATAGTTACATATGTTGCTTGTTATGGTATACTGGCTTTGCAACTCTTTCCACGTTATTTGAGTGTCTGAAGATATATATTCAAAAGTGTTTAAGAAATTATTTTTCAATACTTATCACCAACATCTTTCTAAAACGATAGAAAGTTCAAGGATAAAACAAAAACACTATGATCATGCTCATCAATTGGGAGTCTAATTAACTGATGTATTTTATAAATGAACTTAAAACTAAATTCTCAATTTATGCTAAAAACTAAATTCTCTCATGCCTTTAAATCGGATTTAGATATCACTGCCAATAAGATTAGTTTGCCGAGGATTTAAAAAATAAAAAAAGTCGAGTGGTGACGTGGGACATCAGATAGGAACGAAATTTCTTAGCAAAAATAGAAATGGCGCTATACAAAAATTTTCGTTTACGAAATAAATAAATAATTACAGCTGGCGCAATACTACATTTTTCGTTCACGCTCTTTATAAACCACAAATTTATTTAAAATGATTTATAAAAATATATAAAAGTTCTATGCGATATTTAAAGACAATAACTATTCCCGTATACATTTTTTTATGATTTTTTATCGATAAAAATAAAAATAATAATTGGTCACTTGTGCTGCCACCTTGTAATCTCTACTGAAACAAGTTCTGTGTAGAGTTACTCCGTACTATTGTGACACCGAGGCGACAATCTTACGTTACGGACGCTTTTTGCCGGCAAGGGTACCCCTCCGAACCCCGAACTTCGTTCCAAAAACACTATCTCTATAAAGTTTTAAACAATTGATAGGAAAGCTACTTCAGTATCGCTGGCGTCTAGACAGTCTATTACAGACTATCACATTATCTACGGTCGATGACGCAGAGAGGCCCTATAATCGTTTAACTAGGGTGAACAGGAAACGACAGAAAATGGAATATATGGAGCGAAGCCTGTAAGAAAACGAAGGGTATTGTGTTTAAGCGTATCCATTTACTGGTACATTTAACTTGAATATATGTTTCAGTTGTTAACCATAGAAAGCTTGCTCCTTTCTGATTATTTGTATTTCTATTAAGTTTCTTAGTAGAATTCTGTAATATTGAAACTAGAAGAAATTTTATTTTGCAACTTTTGTAGCCATTATAGATTTCAAAAGCTTATGATATTTAAAATACTGTAAAAGTCCAGTATATACTGGGATTTGAATGTAATAAAAACTTGTACACTGAAAGTATAAGTTATATTGGTCACTTGAATAAAACAGGACATTCAAAACCATCAATATTCAGTCATTCAGCAATCTCTAGTATTAAACATAACCACAGTTTCGTACAGAATCGCCATTTAGTATTAACAAAGTAATCCATGTTTTGTATTATGTTTCGTCTCGTAGCGTAAATCTATTTTCATTCAAAATTTAAGGCCAGCAAAGTGACCGCAAACGCAACAAAATAGCGAGTGTAACAGTTTTTAAAAGGACAAGCAAGATAGCTTTCTTAGTGAAATGTTTAAAGTCATATCTAAACAATAAACATTCAAAACAATAATTATGGTGAATCAATAACAAATAACTGTTTTTGCCCTCTTCTTCATCACATTACACTAATCACATCACATCACACTAATCACACTAATATATAAAGGCGAAAGTTTGTGTGTATGTTTGTTACTTCTTCACGCAAAAACTACTGGACGGATTTGGATGAAACTTTACGGTAATATAGCTTATACATCAGAATAACACATAGGCTACTATTTGCCGCGATAACCGACATACACGCGGGCGGAGCCGCGGGCAACAGCTAGTTTACGAATAAAACACACACATGCAAGTAACTTACTTTTAGTATTTTAAGTAATTCCAAACACTGTTAGGATAAACTAGGGTTTCCTATAAATATTACATTAAGTATTTTTTTTAAACCTTTGGACAACTTTGGTACATGCTTAATAAAGGTTTTATGTATATAACGGTTATAAACATTTCCGTCGACGTTTTAATCATCGTAAACAATGTCGACAATTTGAGTATTAAATATCGGACTTTGTACTGTTTTCATAGAATACAAAAGAATGTTAAAAATATCTTTATAAAATCCTTCGTTGTTTGTCTATCTGTCTTTTGTAAAGAACACTTCAAGGGACTTTAGACATAATATTAATTATATCTTCGGTCGTTTGAACCTATGTGTTTGAAAGTCATCATTCAGGGGTAGCTATTTCTGTTTCCTTTTTAACATACTTTAACATTGCAGAAGTTAAATAAAAAATACATTTCAAATGAAGTCTAGAAAAATATTTGTAATAAACTAATAAAATAGGTGAATGAAGTTAATGTAGCTTTTGCCCGCGACTTTATTCACGTGCACCTAGGTTATCACGGTAAAGAGTACTACGTCCTTCCTAGAGCATCAAAAGCTAGGCGTGAAATGGTAACTTATCGTTACTTTCGAATGTATAATAAGTATTAGTATGGATAACTAAAGCTGATATTCTTTAGCAAAAATAATTGTAGTTACGCGTTAAAGAATATAAAAATGTGTATGCGAACCAAGCCACATCTGGCTTAACTAGTCTACAATAAATATATTGATAGGAAAGCTACTGGATTATGCCTAAGGGTCAACAAACAATTATGAAACCTCATTATTAAATATAATCTATGGCGTTAATAATATAAAGTTTGTTACAAATGACAGGTTGTACTATAATTTATGTTGAATATCTTAGTGGAAATGTTTAACGTCGGATTAGAGAATTTATTTAAATACACATCGTAAGCTAACTACTATTTAATCCATATTTACTATTAAAACGATGTCATAGCATACTCAACCCAGAAACTAAGGAGATAGGGTATATTTTCCCATTTTATTAGAAAATTATTGAAATTGCTCTTAATGTAGTTGCATGCCTAGGAAATTCTAATATCTTCTTGGTTAATTATACACAGGTACTTACAGCTAACGTGCATTTGAATAATTATGCACGTTCATGCATACCTTTGGATCAAATAATGTGTATCTATATTAACTAATAACAGTTTGACGACCGACGTCGACGACGACGACAGTTAACATAATAATATAAGTTATGGAATCAGGCGTTACTTTGCGGAAATCCATGACATTAAATGCTATGAAATATATTTAGCTTTAATTCCGCGAGACAAATATCCAGGTCTGAAAGCAGGGCACAAATCCCACCGTCATGCATATGTACACATACAAAACAAGTGAGAAATAATTAGCATGCCATGCAACCAAACCTCGGAGATGCCTCCTGAGGATGCCCCGTGGAGGGGCGAAACACGTGTCGAGTATAGGTTTGGTTGCATGGCATGCTAATTATTTCTCACTTGTTTTGTATGTGTACATATGCATGACGGTGGGATTTGTGCCCTGCTTTCAGACCTGGATATTTGTCTCGCGGAATTAAAGCTAAATATATTTCATAGCATTTAATAATAATATAAATAAATAAATATTTCGGACATCTAACACACAACGCCATCTAGTCCCAAGCTAAGCAGAGCTTGTGTTATGGGTACTAGACACCTGATACAAATACATATATACTTTTTTTTGTAAATACATACATATTATACATAGAAAACACCCAAACTCCGAAACAAATATTTGTAGATCATACAAACATTTGGTCCGACCCGGGAATCGAACCCGAGACCTCATGATCAGCAGTCGCACACGCCAACCGCGAGACCAACGAGGCAGTCATATATTAAAGACACGTACACACACGTAAACTCACGCCCATTTCTTAGAAGGGGTAGTCAGAAAAGTTTTTAAGGCACCGTCCACTAGGATCGTTAGATCCCCCAGGGGAATCATTTGGATGTTTTTATAATCACAACAGCCATTTGGATCCCCTGCTTAAACCGATGGCGACTTTATTCGGATTTCTACCCTACATTCTGATGACTGTCGTGTTGGAAAGTAAATTGAAATAGTTGAAAAAATATTTATCACGATTATAGAGTACTGGCTGACGCGGCGAACTTCGTACCGCCATATTTACATATCTGTCTTAGCTTCCCACAGGCAGTGTACAGTCGCGGACAAAAAAAAGATTTTTCCCGTTATCTTCTATTGTTTTCTTTCTAGCAAAAAAAGAATTAATGAAATCGGACTATGTGGTATTGAATTACAACTAAGTACATATTTTGACTTTCATCCCAACAAAAAAGTATCCTATGTCCTACCTCGTAGTATGAACTCAAATCATCCCAAGTTTCATTTGAATCCATTCAGTAGTATCGGCGTGATGCGCGGCCAAGATACAGACAGACAGACAGACAAAAATGAAAAAAAAGTACAGTTTTGGCTTCAGTACCGATAAGAGAGAGCCCTTCAAAAAAATTTTTCAAAATATATTTAATGTACAGTATAGGACCTGTTACATTTTTATTATAAGTAAATATAGATAGTTACTATAGAAAACTAATTTCAAGTAACAAAACTTCTAAACAATTGGAATTTTTAAAATGAAGCACCCAAACACTTTCAGTGAAGAAACGAAGTCTTTTGACGTTTAATAAAACTTGAGGACGCAATTAATTATGTTTGTTTAGATAGAAGAACACTCGAGCAAAAACGAAAAACAAAAGCACGGCCGAAATACCCTGTGCTTGAAGCTATTCAGGTCATTTCCGACCCCATGCAGCCTCGTTGTGGATAAAGCAAGACTGAATTTTCAGGGACCAAAGAAGATAAATGAGGCTTATTCCATAACGATGAGATTCGGTTTTCATTTTTAATCTTTGGTATAATTATTTATTACTACACGAAAAAATCCATAATTATGTTCCTCCATATTCCTCAATGACTTTTCGATCGTCAAAATTTTAAGTAAGTAATTGCAGACGAACAAGCTTTAAGGAACACGATCTATATTTACTACAAATACGGTATTACAAAGTTAAGTTACTTCCATAATTTATTCAACTTTTGGTAGCAAAAATTTGGTTGAAAATTTAAAATTATTTACGTTCATGTTATTTTTACAATAGTGGTTTTGATGGTGGTGGTTTTTGAATGTACTACACCACATTTATTTTTTTCCTACTTTAATTTACAAAATGCCCGATTTGTATATAGGTGTGTTTTCTGTTACTTAAATAAGCCAAATTTATTTCTTGCCATACTTAAGTATATATGTATATACATATTTTTAATGTGTCATTAATTTCAATTCAATTTCAAAAGCTTCTTTACTGTTGATTTTCTCTAAACTTAACGAATAAGGTTTGTTGTTAAATTATTTATACATGCTTAATGTAATCAAATAAGTAATATATCTCAGAAGTCTATTGTCAACTGATGATTGTGAGGAAAACTCTTAAGGGGTTACAGGATTCTCAACTTTAAAGACTTAGGAGGTAATTTTTAAGTGTGAACTTAAATTTCAGCGTCTTTAGAAACGTAATCATATAAACGATATGTGGCTACTAATAAAACATAAATTGAACGCAACATGTTTTGTTTAGACGTGTCGCACTATGTTATAAAGTATGTTAACTAGTGGATACAAAAGTTTCCTATACTTTGTACATACATTACAGTACCTTATGCAGCATAGCTGTGTACTTTATACAACATTCACAACTCGAGGGGACTTTGTTTCCCTACATAAATAACATCACAAAGTTGTGTACTTTGATAACTTAGTTTGAAATATACGTACTAATGATGTAATATGTACGAGGATGTACTTGTTTTGACATATACAAGTTTTAAGCAAAATGTTTAAATTAATTCTATGTACTTCTTGGATTCTACTTTTACTTTCCATCAGGCAGAGTAGTCACTTTTTCTATATGTATTTTTTTATATGTTTGAGTTACTAGTCAATGAAATAAACCAACTAACAATCGACTATTTTTGGTCGCAATTCAACCACTTGTATCATAAAAATTATATAAGAAACATTTGAAATAAGTTGACAACCAGGTCGTTACTTCAAATTAAGATAATAAATAAGGATAAATACCATAGAAATATCACAATTTCGAATAAATACGGACAAAGTCACGATAAAATGCTAATAATATATATAATTTTGAAATGTACAAGTACAGTACCAAATACGGCATATTTATCTCGAATTTGTTTTTTAAGACAGTACTTTATGTCGGCTAGAGGGCGCCACATTAGATTCAGTGACACGTCATATAGGCTATAACCAGCGGACGATCAAGTCGCTTCTAACGATATCTCATTTGTCCAGTTCTAATGAGTAGTTAAGGAGCTATGAGGGAACAAATGAACATACATACATACATAGCCTGTCAAAATCATAACTTTTGACTGCACGTTTGGCCTAGTGGTTTAAGTGGTTTTAGAGCCCGTAGAGGTAGTAGAGCCACGCTGATTTCAGCACGAATGGGCCGGCTCGACCGGGGCGGTACTACCCTCGCTCAGAAAACCAACGTAAAATGACCACGTTCGTGCTGTCGTGTTTCGTTGGTGAGTGCGAGACCGGAGGCCCAAATAGTCTAGTCAACAAGTTCCATACTTGTTGACTAGACTAAAAGATGCAGCAGCATCACTAGGCCGCCATGGTGTGGGTCGCCATACTGCATTGTCTGCATTCGCAGTGAGTAATTAATAGATAGATAGAAAACTCTCTTTTTGCACACCATATTATAGAGTTACAAGAAAATACATAAAATGACAGATATGTACTGTACGAATACTTAAATTAAGTAAGTACTTTAAGTAAGTATACTTGAGTACCCACTTTACTTATTATAAGCGGAGTAGACAATCGTAATAATACAATTATTTTTTCAGACAGATAAATATGTATATCTCATAATAATTAATGAGTTAGAATACTACTAATAACTATTTAAGTAATTGACCAAGTGTCAATTATTATTTTAGGTAAGTAAAGTGAAACAAACCTACACAAAACTTAAATGTGTACTAAATATATTTTTAATTTAACTAATAGTATCAACGAACTGAAACCAATCAACAATTGAATGCAATGAAGATTGTCACAGTTTTGCATACGTAGGTATCACAAAAGCGATCAATACATTTATGTTGTTTCAAAATACAATGACCATTATGCTATTCCCAAGTAACAATAGCTTGCAATGGCCTCCAGTTTCAAAGCAGAACAACAAACACGAATTGTCGTTGTAATAATTAGTAATTCGCCAAACTATGGCACGAGTTCACGACCCGTGTTGCAATAATCTTACAGATCCGGGTTGAGTCTGTACAATACCGGTATTCGTAGCACGTTCAGTCTCGAGACCTGACACTTGTCTCTTAACATTCATTGGTCGCTCGTTACAGCCGTGTTACAGGTGCTGAGGTATGGGATGTGTTAGTTTTGTATTCTGTCGGTTTAGTCTGACAATATTGGTAATAAAATTCGAGGATTTTGAAGAAGCTTTGGAGAATTTCAACGATGTACAGCTCTCGCAAAGTAAGGATAAAATACGTCAAGGAAATAAAACGATGAAAGAAACGTTATCAAGTTTCATATTATGTATGTTTGTGAGCAATTTAAATTTATAGGGTATCGTTAGAACCGTTATATCGGCCTAACAAGTGACACCAATTTAAAAAAATCAATATGTCGCCTGTATGGCGCCTTTTTTTGGCAGGCGTTGTTTTTAAATTATCTACACTAATTACTCCTTGGATGTAGTATAAATTAAGTAAATAATAAGTTAATATATACTTAGTTTATAATCCAAATGTTCAGGTGAGAGTGAGTTTATAATCCAAATTTTTCCTAAAGAACTTTGACGGGCAATAGGTTAAATCTTAAACTACAGTCTCAATTTCATCGTTGTTTAGTAATGTACCTAGATTTATTATGTTTTTTTTGTCTGCAAATTTTAGGCTTCAAACTTTTAAAACAACAAAGTTACAGGGGATAAAGAACGTCATGACAAATTGACTTCGACAAAAGTTTTACACGGCTGTTTTTTGTCTGCTCTACTTGAAAGACACTTTCAGATTTAACCAGAAATATAATGTTAGGATGTTTATTCTGCATATTACCATTCCTAAGTTACACGGAGAGGGAGGACGCGCGTAAAATTTGCCTAAAGGTACTTTCCGAATTCATTTTCAAAGTTACCGTTTGGAGTGAGCGCCTTCTACATTCTCAACATATTTGTATGATGTCTTGTACGTCTTTAAAATTCATAAACTTACATTTCAAGTAATATAAGTAATATAAGTTTTAAAGCTACGTTAAAATTCTGCAAATAAGTAGATAATAGGTTGAAAGAAGTTTTCTGCGAAATGATTGTTGCTAGCTCTTTATAGGAATGTTTTCTTGGTAAGTCCGTGTTATTATAAATCGGTTTCGTGTTCTCATTTACAGAGTGTACAGTTATGCACTGAGCTGCAACACAATTGGATTAGTACTATACCATATACTAATAGCGCGGTTGATTATCGACATTTTGGTAGATCTTAGGTACCACTAGTAGTTTGTTTATTTCCTTTTTTTCATAAAAGGAATACAATTAATTGTTACCTTTTTAGTAAACGCTGTAACTGTTTACTATTAAACTATCTATTATCTTTACAGGGTATAAGTCTGTACTAGAGCGCACAGTACATTAGAAGTTTGCTCCCCGGTACATGAATCGTGTAGGATTTTTTCATCTGAATCAGACAAGATACGGCATAGTGTAGTTGACGCATGTCTTTATTTTCCCCACATAACGAGTGCTCGCTCAACTATCGCGTGTTCTGGATCACCAGTCGCATTTGACCTGCCCTGTATTGCATTCACCACGCCTTTAGCCGCATTTAACATTCAATCAACCATCAACATTTACTGGTTAAAAGTTCAACCGTTTCATTTGAATCTAAGTTACTGTAGAATTAATTATGACTTTAAATTCCTAGTTTTACTGCGGTGTAATTATTTTTTACGGTTCAAATAGCTTGACCATTGCTAATGTTAAGATTGCACGAACTGCTAATGACTGCACGGATGACTTAGTAGTATAAGCGGTCATTTTGCTACTTTCTACTGTGCTGAGTGTTGAGAGTTCCATTTCTACATGGTACAATCCGAACAACACTATGTGGATAACACTTGTGTGGATGTACTTGGTATCCATTGCATGTATGTTTATAAGTATGTTGTCATTTCATTTCAAATGCGAGTTTTATTTTAAAACAATAGACGATAAACGACAAAAAAAACGTCAAGTTTATTAGTCAGCGAAGTTAGTACATTGCAGACTACAAAACAATTTGTTTTCTAATAAAAAAATGTATACAGGGGGCTAAAAACTAGTTTTCAAATGTCCACCACAACGAGCTTTTATTCGATTTCCGTTTCTACCACGCAAAGACAATAAAACACGACTGAAAATGGGTAATCAGAATGCAAAGCGTTTTCCGCGTTGCACGCTTGTATCCGAACAGTCCTAGCTCTTTGTAGAATAATGTATAAGTAATTAGTACGGAAGAATTTAGTCGGGATTCTATGAATTCGACTGGGAAATTAAGCTCTCAAATTCATTACAGGATCGGAAATAGAATATAATAGCAGTTCATGAGTCACTTATCTCTTAAGTTATTACGGAAGAAATAATAGGGTGTACCCGTTTTGTGTTTACTTGACGACATTGTAATGGCGCTTGCATTTTGCGCATTAATGATACACTCTATACTAATATATTATTATAAAGCTGAAGAGTTTGTTTGCTTGAATGCGCTAATCTCGGAAACTACTGGTCCGATTTGAAAAATTGTTTCATTGTTAGATAGCCCATTTATCGAGGAAGGCTATAGTGGAGCACCAATCAAGAATGTTACAAAAACGGATGAAAATTAATACACTACGGGCAATAGAAGACGTAAATGCGGTTGAGTGGGTCAGCTAGTTTAAAAAAAAAAAACGAAAAATATAGAAATAGTATATTTGTATTATAGTGTTTATCAATAAAAGCTTCGCCTTGTTTAGAAGTAGTGTTCTCAGACCATTGGGCGTGACTGCTGTATTTTGTATTTTATTTTTTAATTAAAAATTAATAATTTAAAATACAATACAACTTACATTTATTCCCAATAATAAATTTATTAACTTACATATAAACCTCATTCTTTAGCAATATCACAGACATGTATGATACGTGAATGTATGCGATAAGTATATCCAAGCGTTTCGCAGTGCATTCACAAGGCAAGCCCTGTCTAATAACGCAGCCAGGAGTGGAGCGAAGAATTCAAACGTGACGGCGCTTCACAATGCCCATGAATAAAATGGAGTAGCATATTAAAGCTCGGGTAACGGCGCGTACGAAATGGATGCCTGGAAAGATTTTCATTAGCCGTGGTAAGAATTCTTAGGCCAATCAGTTGCTGCATTGGTGATTTGTACATGTGGTTTGAGTTTAGTGTTTTGAATTTCTTGTAATCCATACTGTAATACTTGAACATATGTTGTTGAAAAAAATGATTGTTTTCTTTCGTGCACAATGAGAAAAATAACATGTGATAAAAGGGTCGTACTCACAGAAATGTAATGTGGTCGTACTAGTAAATAACACTATAAGAAAAAGTTTAAACAGCTATAACTCGACTATGTGACTCGATTATGTGCTTTAAGGTTGTTTAGAAATGCTACGAGTATAGGCAAACGGTCTAATATTATCATAAGTGGGTAATCGATAACTGTGTAGCAAAACTGCTTAATGTAAATTACTTATTTAACGTAACTATGGCAAATTTCTAACGCGGAAGTTGGAAAAACAACAAATAGTTTAATAGTGGTCTGTTAGACAGGAAAGTTGATGACTGGAAAGAATAGGAAAAGTCGAATTTTAAAATTCTCTCTCTATAAGTATAATATCTATAAATAAAAATAAATCGCCGATATGTATGTACGCCCATAACTTCCGATCGGCTGCACCAAATTAAATAATTCTTTTTTATGTGTTTGTTACTGTTGGAACAAGGTTTGTGGCCAACAAAAATTTTTTTTTTTTTTTTTTTTTTTTTTACTGTTTGGCCTGCCAAACATTAAAAATAATACAAAAATAATTAAACAATAACGGGAAAAGTCAATTTAATAGTCAACTGGAAGTTGAGACAGATATGTAAATATAGCGGTACGTAGTTCGCCGGGTCAGCTAGTAATAATATAATCTTTCATCTTCTTTTTCAGCCTATTGCCGTCCACTGCTGAACGAAGGCCTCCCTCAAAGAGCGCCAATCATCTCGGTCTGAATAATCTTTATTGAGACAAAAAAGAAAGCAAGTACCTACATTGGCATCAATATTGACACAGTAGTTTTATTGTGGGGACGAAGGTTTTTTACAGGCAATATATTATACAATAAGTTTTGATAACTACGTAGAGAAAGATCTTCTAAAACCTAGTTCTCATAGTTGTCCATATCTACATATATTATGTTGTTAAGTATTTTGAAAATATAGTTCGTCACTATAGTTTAACTTTTAAGTATCTTCAATACCGACGGACTCAACTCAATATAAAACTCTGGTTTATAACAGTTTTTTTCGTTATGACATTACATACTGATTTAACTAGACCATACACACTGTATTTGCTTGTGTTTGAATAAAAACCTGTGCTAAAATGACCTGGGAGATAAATCATATTTCACTTTATACCCATATGCGGCACAGTTTTAATCAACAAATTTAGTTCAGTTCGAATCGACATGCCCGCATCGGTTGTATTTTATGATATAAAGCACTTGACGTGTTCATCCGTATTTCAACAACGAAATGGAACATTGCAATTCATATGCGTTCTATTATGTTAGTTAAAACATATAGAGCAACGGGCCAAAAAACAGTCTGTCATTTATTGCGGTCATATATTATATATATTAACATTCAGAATTTCACGCACACAAATACATTCTGTGACATAATAGTGTAAAGCGTAGGCCCGTTTGGGCTTATATATTGACAGAGGGTTACGCCTGCGCATGTCTACTCCCTACCGTGGTGCTCTATTTAAAAACAATAGTGTACTTTCTCTAAAAGTTTGTATGAAATAACAACTTCTGAGGGTATCCATTGCCATCACGAAATCATTACGTCTTACGAAGATATAACAGTCCAAGTGTTCCGTTTTTTCCCTTATTTTTGTCTGTGTGGAAATCCCCACGGATGCCATCTACTGGTAGTTTTGTCGGACTTAAACCAACCAAAAATTGCACGTCGTCTCAAGTACTAGTAGCCGGGGGACCAGGTGTACCCTAGAAAGGAAAACCCTGGAACCCCGACGTACCACGGGCTCTCTACTCTTGCTGATGCCCTTCGCCTGAGTGGGAACCCTAATGATCACAGGGCGCGTGTGCTACCATCCTGACCTGGTTCTGCTAGGGTGAGCGATGGCCTCACCTGTCTCCCCCAAGCTTGCGCTCATGTTACTCATCAAGAATATTCTCACTCAGATGGCCTCTGCTCCATCTACGCTAGGCGAAGTGTCCATGGACAGGCCATTGCAGTGGTGGCACTCAGGCGTTGGCTCCTTTAAGATCAGGCACGAAAGTATCCTTTCCCAGTGATCACCTGCGTCTGCCGGTTTGAGAGGGTCCTGTAATTCCTCTCGAGCCAATCCTCCATAACGGGTCTTACCGGCGCAATAACGCAATACCGTAATAAGCCTAAGTTTACGCCGTTATTGATTAAACCAATGTATTTCTTTTAAAACAGCTTAAAAGAATATACAATGACATAAGAAGAACTAAAAAATCTAAGAGTGAGTTTTAGAGATGTGACTTCTTTGCTACGTATAAAATAACATATTCTGTGTGTAAGTGACGCGAGGAATTCCCAAACAGCTGGCTGTCGTGAAAACTTTCTTTTATAGCGTGTGAATTCCCAAAACAAAGATTTTCTTTACGTAAATCCTTCGTTCCTCTTACGTCGAACATCACCCTAACGGTACATTTGGCATTGTTTCTACAGATAAAATCTCTAGTTAACTTTCCTGTTTCGGGTGGAAAACAAACAACGTACCAAACCAGAACTGAAACTATTGGAATTGTATAAATTAAATATACAAGTATTGGATGAAATTCTTTGCAAAGGTGTCGGTACTTTCCAAGGTGTAGATGTTGAGTATTAGTTTTAAACTTACATTTTCATATTGATGATTTGGTTTTGAGCTTTTCATTCAAACATTATTTGGTTGGTTTAAGAATTTATTTTATATTTTACAGGGTACCTTATTCATGGTTACTAATAAAAACACTAAACAAGATTTTGTATAAGACATATTACGTACAACGTGTGTTCCTACTAGTTCCTACTTTGTCACATTTAAAAGCAGTGGTATTTATAAACCAATAAGAATATCTAGCTATCCTTGGTAATTTTATTTTTACATAAAAATGTTTACCGAAAAGATAAAACCATATTATTAGAAGCTTTCCGGCTAACAGATAATACTGTTTCTAAAAACACAATCTTGCAAGCAAGATTTTTAATATAAAATATTAAGATTTTTTCTTTAAATTAAAAAGAAGAAACGGTCTTTAATAAAGTTTTATGAAAAAGTTAAGACTTTCATCATGAAATATTTTTGCTATCCAAAGATATGGCGTCCATTGATTGGGTAACAAAAGTTATTCAGAGTCAGAGAGCAGTCTTGTAATAACTTTGCAGATTGAATCAGGACGGAAATGTAAAAATCTACACATATTTTATGCATAGCTCTATTACTAAAACTCGATATTTATCAATGCGTCAAAGATGTATACAATTAATTTAAAAGTGTCACGGTGAATTCCCATTAAGCTAAACTGAAAATTCGCTTCGTTTGAGCCTTTTCATATACCCCGAGTACCTACGCTTGATATGAAAATATAATTTCTTTCTGCAATATATTAAATAATTTAATATCAGTATGCGACAGAATGAAGATTATATTGAGACACATGAAATAAATACGATTGAAAAATAGGCAATAAAATGTTATACTCTCCCAAGTACAACGCGAGCAGCAAAGTTGCCGAGCGATTTATGGTCGAATTAAAGGAGAAAAAATTAAATATCTAATATTGAATTAAAATGTTTTATCATAAAATATTTAGGTAAATAAACCTATGTCACCTATTATTTATTTTGTTAGTTATATGACATCACATGCCAATATTTTTCTTTCTACGGCATCAAGGCAATAAACAGATGACGAAAGAAAAACCGGATTTGCTAGATTATATAAGTCGCTGTAGTAAAATATAAATCTTACATTATATTACTAGGCTTAAATATGAGTATTATCTTAATAAGACAAAAAAATGTGAAACAGAAGCTGTAAGCTGTAGCTGTCTCCTCTTGCCTTATAAGTTTTAAAGTTGTGAAGCAAAGAAACAACAATAATCAGGAAGTTAACAATATATAAACATCTTCATCAAGAATAGTCCTATATCATTCACACTTAACTTAGTATTATTTTATGTCCACGCCTATCAAAGCGTTTTCTACTTTAATATCCCTAGGTAACATGTCTTGTTAAAAACAATATATCTGTATCTACATTTTCTTGAAATAGCCTCGGTAAATTTTGCATAGAATAGAAGTCTTAAAGTCACTATAAATGCAGGTAACCTAAAAGATCGAATGGATTACAAAGTACTTTATCTCATGACGTAAAATATTGACCTCTCCTTTCTTGTAAAAACAATTCCATCATCTTTAATCACTGAATCCAAGATGAAAAACAATAAAACAAAGGTAAAAAGAATATGTTTCCTGCCAACAGATTACAATTTACCGACAGTCGGGTGCTGGTGACAAAATTTATTAAATCGATAGCTATAAAGTACATACGGTAATTATACTTTAATGGCCGGATTTGGCGAGAAATCATTATCGGCCAGTTTGTCACCCACTCCAGTGTAGATTGGATAAAATTTATATTGAGAGTATGACGTGAAAATTTAGAGGACTCTGCACACCGTGACAAGGGTCGATCCATTTGTTTTAAACCAACTTATAATAAACTCATTTGTGGCAAAGTTTAACCGTCTACTTAACAAACAATGGTCATGAAACAGAATAAAACGTTTTTTTTTTTAATTCACTGTGAAGTTTTTATAACGACTGGATCTATCTGAAGTTTTATGATGAATGAAGTTGTGGGGGACAGGTGTGTCATGTCCCACCAACACAAAGGGAGGATCCTCCGACCAGGCGAGGTGATCATGCCTGGCGGGCCAACTGCCCAACGGTTGATGTTGGGATGTTGTATGTATCTTAATTGGCGCGCGAACTTTTACTGCGCGATTCAGGATTGGTAGTTTCTTAGTTTCCTTCGTTACTCCGTAGTTCAGTGTAACTTCGGTAGATGGCGCTGTAGTATATTTCTGTTGCGCTGTATGTGGAATTTCATCGTCGATCCCACAGTGCCTTAAGACGAAAGTCTTCAATCAGTGCGTCCTACCCGTCATGACATACGGAGCCGAAACGTGGACACTTACGGCACGGCTGGTCTACAAGTTCAAAGTCGCTCAGCGTGCTATGGAGAGGGGCTATGCTCGGCGTTTCTCTGAGGGATTGCATCAGGAATGAGGTAATCCGGCAGAGAACCAAGGTCATCGACATAGCCCAAAGGATTAGCAAGGTGATGTGGCAGTAGGCTGGCCATATTAGCCGCAGAACTGATTACCGTTGGGGTAAACGGGTTCTTGAGTGGAGACCGCGTCTCGGCAAACGTAGTGTAGGGCGTCCACAGGCCAGGTGGAGTGATGATCTGTGCAAGACGGCTGGCACGAGCTGGATGCGAGAAGCCGAGGATCAAACCAAGTGGCGCGCAATTGGAGAGGCCTATGTCCAGCAGTGGACTGCGATAGGCTGATGATGATGATGTATGTGGAAGTCGCCACAAAGTGTTTATTTTGGTATAATACGATAAAAGTGACCAATAATTTATTTTATATTGCATTGGGTCCACGATGATGAGAAGGGTATCAAAATCGTACTAAATTGGGTAGTCGATTTTGTAATAGCAGTAAATCCACTATTTTCTAAATTAAATTGTCTTAGTTACAGTATAATTTTATCAAATTGTTTTTTTTTTTTTTTTTTATGTTTGGCCCGCCAAAATGACTCTGCTCTGCCTGATGGAAAACATAAGCAGAATCCAAGAGTGATGGTCACCATACTCATTGCGAATGCAGACAGTGCAGTATGGCGACCCACACTATGGCGGCCTAGTGATGCTACTGCATCTTTTAGTAGTATGAAACTTGTTGACTAGACTAATTGGGCCCCCCGTTGTTGGTAAATGTCATTACATTTTGTATAATTATATATTCTTGAGGTATGCTTTGTCACATACTTGACTCCATCCCGACTTGATCTAAGTGATACTACATTTTTACAGAGAATCGCTGTTTAATTATTTTTTCGCTATACTTTTTTCCCCCAAGTCTCAGGAGGGGGGGACATAAAGGACTACAATGTACTAGTCTCTTGAGTTTTACATGTTTATGGGCAGTGGTGGTCACTGACCTTCTGAAAATCTGTCTGCTCGTTATTCCCTTCTTTATCTTTACATAATATAAAATGAAGTCGCTTCCGTAGTCTGATCGCTTAGATCTTTTAAATTACTAAACGGATTATAATGGAATTTTTAGCAACAGATAGAGAGATTCAAGAAGTAGGTTTACATGTGTAATCCGAGAATTTCATAGACTTCCTCGCGAAGCCGAGACGGGTCGCTAATCTATATATAAAAGAGTAAGGTGACTGACTGACTGACTGACATACCCAGAGATCAACGCACAGCCCAAACCGCTGAAGCTATCCTAAAATTTTGCATGTAGGTTCTTTATATAACGTAAGTGAGCACTAAGAAAGGAATTAAATTCCACCCCTAAGGGGGTAAATCAGGGGATGAAAGTCTGCGTAAGCGAAGCCGCATGTAAAAGCTAGTATATAAAAAAAAGCGGCCAAGGGCGAGTCGGACTCGCCCATGAAGGGTTCCGCAGCAGCAAGTAACATAATATAATTTTATTTTATTTTTATATTTGTGTTGATTGAATGAAAGGTAAATTGCAGTTAACGATTTATGACCTATTAAAAAAAACTACTTACTAGATTTCGTTCAAACCAATTTTCGGTGGAAGTTTGCATGGTAATGTACATCATATATTTTTTTTAGATTTATCATGCTCTTATTTTAGAAGTTACAGGGGGGGCAGACATTTTACCACTTTGGAAGTGTCTCTCGCGTAATTTATTTTACAGTTTAGAAAAAAATGATATTAGAAACCTCAATATCATTTTTGAAGACCTATCCATAGATAGGGTCTGACGAAAAAAAAAATTTTTGAGTTTCACTTCTATTTATGGGGACCCCCAAAATTTATTGTTTTTTTCTTATTTTTGTGTGAAAATCTTAATGCGGTTCACAGAATACATCTACTTACCAAGTTTCAACATTATAGGTCTTATAGTTTCGGAAAAAAAGTGACTGACATCGTCCGTATGTCAGTCACTTTTTTTCCGAAACCGAAAACGACAGAAGGGACAGACATGACGAATCTGTAAGGGTTCCGTCTTTTGCCTTTGGCACGGAACCCTAATAAAAAGACACACTGATATTTGAATAAAGTACATTTTCAACAACATCCACTCATGAATATTTGACAATCACACATACATGTGGAACACATTTGAACATTTGATTTCAATATTTCACATTACGTCACGGCACTTTAATGTAACACGTATACTGTCCATTAATTAATAATACAACGAAACTGTATAAATTGCTGAAATTAAAGCACGTCAGTT
Organism: Diaphora mendica; assembly: GCA_949125395.1. Classification (NCBI taxonomy): domain Eukaryota; kingdom Metazoa; phylum Arthropoda; class Insecta; order Lepidoptera; family Erebidae; genus Diaphora; species Diaphora mendica. The sequence continues at coordinate 20,762,830 of OX421319.1, read as the reverse complement.
CCGTTTACGTCAATATTTTCTCGGTAAACAAATAGGTTAGGGTGAATTTTAAAAATGTTGGAAATGCTAAAGTTCATGAATAAAGTATTCAAGTGCCTAAACAAATGGCTTCGGGAATGTGAAATATTACAGAATCGCGGCAGGTACGGCTTCTTATAACGTCGAATAAAACGTCGAGGAAAATACTTTATACTAATAGCACTATTAATGTTTTACTTTGATGAATGGACTATGTGATGTAGGTATTTTGAAATAGTGTTTTATAACCAGCTGAGCTGTAAAATTATTTATGGAATAGGTGGAAGGTTCACTTGATGGCAGGGGCGTCTTTACCTATGCGGTGCACACGGGCGCAGCAGTGTTAGGGGCGAGTTGTTAGTGAATCTGCGCGCTTACTGAAGGCCGCTACGCTTACTAAAGGACGCTAGAGTAATGATTGCACACGGGCGCTTCACTGGCTAGAGACGCCTCTGCTTGATGGTAACTACCGTCGCCCATGGACACCTTCAATTCGATAGCCACATGAGAGTTGCCACCCGCAGGCAATATCACTGCAAAGAGTAAGAATACTTGAAACGAAACTTTATACCAACCCGTCTGGCCAGCGAGGTATAGTGAACCAAAATCCATTCGCTAAGGAGAGGCTTATGTCTAGCAGTGGACTGTTAAATGCTGTTGATGTTGAATCTCCCTCGCTTGGTGGAAAGCAATGGAAGAATTGCTCTGTTGTTAAGCTTTTATTTGAGGCTGTAGTATACGACTCTCCCACAAAAACAGAGACATGGATATATTACATAATAATTCCAAAACATATTCGTCATACGGTATTGTATAGCTGTCATGATGTTTCGTACATTGTAGTGTTCATTTTTGTGTAAAGTAAACTCAATCAGTTTTCTTGCTACATTAGTACAGGAGGCTACACAAAAACTATCACACAGAATCGCAGAATATTTGATTGTTATATTTACGTCCCTTACTAAAGTAATTGGAAATGTTGTTTGGGCTTTGTTGTTCTTATTGAAGAGCAGTTTTTTGTGCGTAGGTATAACAAGGAGCATAATATTTTAATGTGACGATGGCATATCAGGTTTTTCGTTAGTTGTATAGATACAAATGATGAAAAATCTTAAGGAAAATAAAATAAATGAGCAAATAAATAACAATGTTCTTTTATTGGCGCTGTAATGGCAAGTTTTCAATATCGAATCAAGAAACTACTTGTATAAAGCTGTATTTCCACTGTTTAGAAAATATCTTTACTCATGATGATAAATCTCTTTTCAGGCTTTATCTGTCTGATGTCAAGTTAATAAATAACATATGTACTTAGCTACACATGTATAATCAACTAAATTATTTTTCAGATATTGTTGGCTATTGGTACCAAAACACATATGGGGAAAGGCGATTTAATTCCAGTCTTAAAAGTTAAGCTCTTCTCACCTCAGCACTCATTTCCAAGAAGGTGTAAACGGACTTCATGCAAAGAACTTTCATACGACGAGTGCGGGTAAGAAGAGAAAATCTTAACGAGCGATAAGTTACCTGTATGTAGTAGAATCTACACATCAACTCTGAGCAATCCGATAAAGGAAGCATTGAAGACAGTTTATAGAGAAAATTTTAGAAATAGAACATTGTAGTCATAACTTAAAAACAATTAGAGGAAAGCTGTATTAATTTATTAATAGGGCGTTTTAAGTAAATGTACGCATGTCAAATGAACTTTTTGAAATTAAAAATATTTTTAAAAACAAGCTTTTATTGGAATGCCCTCATAAAGTACCTACTCGTCGAGACTAATCAAACAACTCCAAACTCGATGATGTTGCGACGTTTCTCTACAGAGTTCTTATGGCCACCTTCCAGCTCCAGTATCAGATTAGCTCCATGCCATTATAATATTGTATTGTCACGCTGTATACATATGCTTGCAAAATTTCAGCAAAATCGGTTGAAGATATCTGCTTCAAAATTGAGTTGCAAGATTCCACCCGAAAATACAAGCTTACATAAATTGCAAGTTAATAAAAAGCTTATAATAAAAAGAGAACGTCAGAATTAAGTACTGAAATTGTAACAAAGCAATTATTTAAAACCATATAAATACCTGAGCCCTGTAAAGTGCTACCGTTAAATATTTAAGGTAAACGCCGATAAAATTCTTTAAAAAGGGAATGCTTTCAAACATTTTCTGTTGCGAAAACAATTTGCTGTATCAGGAATTCCCATTACCCTGTTTTATTGTAAAACGGTCCCACCTCCGAGTACGGTGGATACACAGTGTTATCTCATTTACACGTTCAATTTGTATGCAAGGTCTAAAGCTCCCTTGGCTGCCCCTCGACTCGTATCATTTTAAGCCAAAGCCGAATGGAAGAAACGTGCAAAAAGTGTTGGTTTCGGCCTCCACGAAATCAAGTGTAATTGAATTTTTCCTCTTAGTTTGAATAGAACTACTCACTGACCACACGCCCACATGATCGGCACATTCAATTCAGCTTAGTTTTAACGTAATTTCACTTTGCATGATAATTCAACCATCTCTTTGTTTGCGTTTGCTTGAAATTCAAATAATAAATCCTCTAAATTCAGTACCATCTTGTTAGTAGTGTTAGTAAACGTGTCATAGTCTCTAAATATACTTGAGCTTCAGATAAATAGAGTAATTTTATAAAATGGTACCAAGGCTATTTGAAGACTAAATTGAAGTCATGATTTTTGTTAATGTTTATTGTTATTTTCACTAATTTATTAAGTAGTTATTTTGCTTGATTGTTTCAGGACGAGTAGTAAAGAGTTTAGCTTCAGAATTTTACCACTCAATTCTTAAAATTAGTATCCGATAATGATATGAAATTTCTGAAAACATATTTATTGATTGCTTAATGTTCTTATTGCAAATATAAGTTTTTTTTTATTTAGTTTGTTGAAACGATCAATATTCCTTGAACCCTCTTCCCACACGTTTTTGTGCTTTATTACATCAACATCTACATTGGACCCATCTGAACTTATTATTTCTTGTGTTACTTGTATTTCATAAGTATCTAGGTACTATTTGACCTTATACAGAGTAACTCTATACCTTAGCCCACAATGCGATTCAAGATATCTTGTAACAATAATAAGTTTATATTGTCCATAATTACAGTACATACCTATTATATTTTCTCAGTAATTTACTCGGAATACGGTAATGAAGATTTATAAAATGAGTAAAAGCGTACAGCGTAATTATTTATGCTGTTTGAAGAATAAATTTAGTTAAAAACCGCCCTTGCTAATGGATTCGTCCCACGTTTTCAAGCAATATCCTGTTAATATAAAATCGGACATTTCGATGTTATTCGATTTTGTTGATATTGGCAATATTCTCTAAGGAAATTGAATTACTAGTAGCTCCGTGGAAGCATGAAAAGAATGATTTCTTTGTTTTTAGCAAGTGTTCCGATTCATCAAAGGACCATTGGTTAACTAAATGTTTAAATTATTTTTAATGTAGATTTAGTTCGCTTTCGCTTCATTCGAGTCCGACTCGCACTTGGTCGCTTTTTGTTACGTTATCACCTTCCATTGCGCTTCCATTCAGTCGCAATTTTATACCGTTAGCCTTGAATGACCAAGACAGATATTTAAACAGACCAACAGAACAAACAAAACAAAATTTATACTGTCATAAATTTAACAAGAGATACTACCAAAATCAACAAACTACGTACAGTAAATTAACACAAGTGACTATTCGCCCACATTATGTGAACATAATATATGCAGTATTAATTAATATATCCCGTGTAATTAACTGTCGTGTTTTGTCCAATATAGAAATGTTACATCATAATCGATAGTTTAAGCTGTGCTGTTATTAATAAATGAGATTTAAAACGTCAATATATCCAACAGTTAATAGCAGAACAATAATTAACTGAGTTGGTTTTATGGTTTGGGAATAAAATAAATTAGGTAGAATAGAACCCGATGTTTGATGAGATAACTGTGTTAGTGTGATGTAGTTGAAGATTTGTTAGAAAATTCGGAGGAATTCGTGATACATAAGTTTTAAATTACAAAAAATTGCGTACTTATAAGTAATTTGAGAAATGTCGCGTAGTGGGTATACCTATTTTAATACTTGGTTACTTTGCGGCGCTGGTAGGCTAGGATGACACTTCATTCGAACCAGGTGATAGATATGTATTAACACATGGGTCTATCACGATTATGATTGGTAATTTATAGGCATATTTTACTATGTTTTTTTTTTAAAGATAACTTCCGCATTAGTAATAAACATCCTGTGTCTTGGGGGACCTTACAAACATACATGAAACACTTTCAGGGAAGGAAGAATAATTTATCTTAAAACATTTATTATTTCTGTAAATAGTTACAAATAAAATATTAAAATAGTTTTAGCAGATAATTATCTTAAATACAACGATAAGAAGAGGACCTCCAAACAAGAACTGAATGTTGTTTTATTCTGATGTCCAAATCTAGCAAAATTCGAACAAGTGTACAGTATATTTTCTAAGACTCTTTTCTAAAAGTTTTTATCTTTTACCAATACTGATTGGGTTGTTTGGGCAAAGCTTTTGAAATTGCTGAAACTTGCTTACCGAGAGTTACTGGTGTGTCAAACTTCATCTTTCAACAAGAAAAATCTGTAATCATTTATATATATATATATATATATATATATATTCATATTATATCATATATATATATTCATATCACTTTTACGTAAACTATACTGTGTCTACAATTTTCGTTTTAATCTTGTATATATTTTTTCCAATCAATTTACAACACATATACATACGCGACTCGTAGCCATAAACTATCTACAATTTCTATAATTTATTTTATGGTTGTGTTTTAATTGTCAGTTTTGACGTTTTAGATGCTGTTGACTGTTTCTAAACATGGAATTATTACTATTTACTAATCTCAAGTCTATACTTATAATAAAAATGTAACAGGTCCAATTCTGTACATTTAAGATATTTAGAAAATTTTTTTTGGAGGGCTCTCTATAATCGACACTGAAGCCAAAACTGGTTTTTTTTTCTTTTTTGTCTGTCTGTCTGTATCTTGGCCGCGCATCACGCCGAAACTACTGAACGGATTCAAATGAAACTTGGCATGATTTGAGTTCATACTACGAGGTAGGACATAGGATACTTTTTATCGCGAAATTCAGCACGGTTTCCTGGAGAGAGGGGATGAAAGTCAAAATTTGTACTTGGTTGTAATTCAATAACACATAGTCCGATTTCATTCATTCTTTTTTTATTTTGCTAGAAAGAAAATAAATAAAAGATAACGGGAAAAGTGTTTTTTTTGTCCGCGACTGTACACTGCCTGTGGGAAGCTGAGACAGATATGTAAATATGGCGGTACGAAGTTCGCCGGGTCAGCTAGTGTGCAATAAGTGCAAAGATATTCCTAAATATTGGGAAGCGCCCTCTGGCCAGATGGCAGGATGACTTGCGTAAGAGGACTGGATGCGAAAAGCAGCAGACCGGGCTCTGTGGTGTGTCTTGCTATAGGCCTGTTTTTTTTATGATATATGCGGCAAACGAGCACACGTATCACCTGATGGTAAACGATTACCGCCGCCCATGGACACCCGCAACACCAGAGGCGTCACAACTGCGTTACCAGCCTTTGGGAGATGGGGGGAGATGGGGGGAGGGTTGGGGGTATGGGCCTCCGGTATCCTCACTCACTCGGTGAAACATAGCGCAAGCACTGTTTCACACCAGTTGCGCTGTTTCACACTGGAAAACTGTGCAACTGCTGTACATAGTAGTTGTATGTCCAGCAGTGGACTGCAACTGACTGATGATGATGATGATTAATTTCATCGTGTTTCTAATAATTCATTCTCTATCTTAAATACAATGCAGATAAACATAATAAATGTGTCTTTTAAAAGAACATCCTATATTTTCCAGTCTAGAAATTTAAGAAGCAACAGACCAACAGAAACAAAACTTAATAGACAACAATATTAAATAACAAACTATCTAGTAAAAGTCGTGTTCAGCCAACTGCAGTATCAACAAGCACCCCAGGGTTTAAAACAGGAAATGAGACACAAGTTTCTTCTACGTCTAGAGTCTAGAGCATCTTAGGTTTTAATCACAATAATTTAAAACAAACTAGGAAATAAAATACCAAATACATTCAATAACATGTTAGGAGCTGTTATTTAATATAAAAATACTGGTTAAAGATTCTTTCATATTTCTCTTCTGCATGATTCCAATCAATACCTTTCTACCTAATGGGTATTTTATTAGGCAACTGGTTTCCTCGTGTGTATTTCTATGTATATAAAGAAATAATATCAAAGTGTCGGGTTGTATTTTTAATTAAAAGCTTTTCATTAAATGCAGTATAAAGGGCACATTTATCAAAAATATTTTTTTAAATTCTTGTTTGTCTGTCTGTTTGCTACGGCTAATACGATTTTGAAGGGACTTTTACTGGCAGATAGCTGTTGATATAAGAAGTAACTACTTTTATTTGCGTCGTTGTTGTTGTACCTCGACAACCGTGGGTAACTCGGGGCGTTTCCAGTTCATTTTTAGGGTTCCGTGCCAAAGGCAAAAAACGGAACCCTTATAGATTCGTCATGTCTGTCAGTCCGTCTGTCTGTCTGTCTGTCTGTCCGTCCGTATGTCACCGCCACTTTTCTTCGGAACTATAAGGACTATAATGTTGAAACTTGGTAAGTAGATGTATTCTGTGAACCGCATTAAGATTTTCACACAAAAATAGAAAAAAACAATAACTTTTGGGGGTCCCCATGCTTGGAACTGAAACTCAATTTTTTTTTTATCAAACCCAAACGTGTCGTAACCCAATATCATTTTTAAAGACCTATCCATAGATACCCCATCTATGGATAGGTCTTTAAAAATGATATTGAGGTTTCTAATATCATTTTTTTCTAAACTGAATAGTTTGCGCGAGAGCCTGTAACTTCTAAAATAAGAGAATGATAAAACAAAAAAAAAATATATGATGTACATTACCATGCAAACTTCCACCGAAAATTGTTTTGAACAAGATCTAGTGAGTGGTTTTTTTTTTAATACGACATAAATCGTAAACCGCAAAAAAATTACACTATTATTAAAATATCGATCAAAGTTACAACGAACTAAAAGAACTTTTATATTATGTTACTTGCTGCTTCGGAACCCTTCAAGGGCGAGTCCGACTCGCACTTGGCCGCTTTTTATATTATCGATTTAAAGTATCTATATACGGATATAATGATTTAAAGTATTCCATTTTTGCCAAAATAAATAGAGAAATATTGTGGAACTTGAATCTAACTTTTCCCTGTGGCTTAGTTGTCGTAGTTTTTAGACAAATTTTATCAATAAATTACTGGGAACTTATTACACTTAAGTATTTATTTTCTATTACAATTCATTATTATTTCGGTCAATTGCTTTGAAAGAAACAGAAAAATGCTATATATGTATTGGATGGGACTAATCCCGCCCACACGCCCACCACTGCAACTCCTGTACACCAGGATCAACAGCGATGACCAACGATCACACCGAGTTATGACACTCGGGAAGTCCCAGGAAAAAATTAAACTGTCTTGGAACCCGCAACGAAATTAATCAGAAGAAATCTGGAGGAGTTGGAAATATTATAAGTCCACTTCCCTCCTTAGCAAAGCGGGAGACCAAATGAAGTCAAAAACTTTTTATAAAAAAAAAACCGACTTCCAAAAAAGACCAACGAAAACTCTCTGCCAAAAAAACACTTAAAAGCGTAAAATAAACTAGTTCTTTATAAATTACCTATGCCTAATTCTTTATTCATTTAAATAGTAGTATTATAATGTGTGCTAGGTACCTAGAATCTGTTTGAAGTCGGTGCCAAGTGACTATCGCTTAGACTTTTGTAATTGTTCGTTTGTATTCTTTTTGGCTTAGCACCGACTTCAAACAGATTTTAGGTACCTAGCACACATTATAATACTACTATTTAAATGAATAAAGAATTAGGTATAGGTAATTTATAAAGAACCAGTTTATTTTACGCTTTTAAGTGTTTTTTTGGCAGAGAGTTTTCGTTGGATGTTTTTTGGAAGTCGGTTTTTTTTTTATAAAAAGTTTTTATTTTTAAGTTTTTAGTGCAAACAATCGTAGGTAAGTAGTAAGTTGAACTATTTCATCAAATTTCATCATCAAGAATACAAATTGAGGTCTATACGAACGTGTAATATTAAAATCATCTTCTAATTCCTAACTGTTGAAGAGTTTAACCTTCTATCATCAGTTCACCTAAATAACTTGAAAGTATACGACTGAAGGTCTTTAGATACGTATGAAATTGAAAGAATTATCCTCCAACTCCTAACCGTTGAGGAGTTGTACCTTCCACCTTCCATCATCAGCTTACCTAAATAATTTGAAAGAATACGACTAAAGGTAACATATATACATATGATATGTAAAGATTTATCCTCCAACTCCTAACCGTTAAGGAGTTGTACCTTACATCATCAGCTCATCATCATAAAATGATGACTACCAGACGCAAATACCGGTGTAACTTCAGAAAATATACGAAAAACATAGTATGTGCCTATAAAAAATGAGGGTTTCTCTCGATTTCCCTGGGATCCCATTATCAGATCCTGATATGCTGGCAATGGGACCACTTCGGAAGCATACCCTTTCGAATACAAAAAACATTTTTTAAATCGGTCCACAACTGACGGAGTAATCGGGTAACATACATAAAAAAAAAAAAAAAATACATACAGTGGAACATAGAACCTCCTCCTTTTTGAAAGTCGGTTAAAAATAGGCATACACCTTGTTCAAAACGGGAAGCACCACGGATAAATGATTATGGGTCCTAAGTGAGCTATATTTGATTACTATAGTATGTATGGCAGAATCGCCTAAACGCACGGAAATACACGGCAGTTGACACAAGATCCCCATAGTATACCGCCCCAGATGTCATTTGTAAGCTATTTAGCATCATGTTACGTTCATTGCACCAAAGACTACATTCCCAGAGGATATGATGAGCCGACTGTTCATAGCTATAATCAGGTGTTGAGCATTGACACAACGGTGAATCGACTAATTTAAATGAGTGTAGTTTGCTCTTAAAGTTACCGTGGCCTGTAAGAAATTGAGCGACACAGTGATCTACCTCGAGCCATGTCTTCGACAACCGCTCGCGAACAGATGGAAAGAACTGGTAGAGGTGGCGCCCTTTAGATGATTCGTCCCATCGTTGCTGCCATTCATCCATGAGGTCGTTATAAACATTGGATTGCTGTTGTAAGAATCTTATGATTTTATCGCGGTCGCGTACGCCCAAAAAATCGCATTCCATATTTTGTAGTGTAGAATAGTACATGGCTGCACGTCTTTGCACCTCGAGATCGACCGGAAGAACACCCGCCAACACCGGTAAAGCCTCAGTGCTAACCGTCCTATATGCCTTGCACTAGAAAATCAATGCAAGTCGTTGGTCTTGTAACAGTTTGCGACGGACAGCACCTACAGTCGCCCAGTCCCATCACATATGTATTGGATATACATATACACAAATTTAGAAAAAATTAAATGTTATCATTAAGGGGCGCGTCCCTAAAAACGCGCGAAAAGGCACTTGCAGTTTTGCAAAACACAAACAACTCAATTCATATTTGACACTAAAAAAAAAATCTTAGTAGTTTAATAAATCAGTCTACCAATCTACCGAGTGACATTTATAAAATAATTCTTTATTTTTGTGAAAAAAAGCCTTAACAAAGATCAAAATCATCGAAATCGACCTTTTTAATTAGCACACTCTGTCCTATTTCGTGCTCTATTTTAAATGTTTTTTTCTTATTTCGCGAGAAAAAAGTATGGAGAAAGGATTTACCGTTTTAGTTTTTTATTAATTCTCACCAAAAAGCCATAATCTAAGGCTAAACATCATTCATTTTTAGCGACAAAAGTTCCATACATTTTAGTACGTAGATATCGTCTCCCGTAAATTGCAATAAATAAGTTTTATCGCGCTCAAAAAATTCAGTGCCCGCCGAATATTCAAGGTGACACCACGTCCGTTTGTAGTTCGCACTGAGCTCCATAATACGTAAATGACAAGTTTTAGGGTGGGTTGCCAGTGAGTGTCGAATTGTAACTGTTAATTTGTATTCTTGAATTTAATTTAATTTTTGTTAAAGAATAATTTTAAAGAAAAATATTAGTATTTTTTATTAACACAGAACTTATTTTTATGTTTTTTTTTTAACTTGCTATGTATGTATATATCTAACTATATTTGTTAAGACGGAATCTTGCAACTCAATTTTGCAGATATCTTCAACCGATTGTGTTGAATTTTTGTAGGCATATGTATATAGCGTGACAATGCTATATTATGATGACATGGAGCTGATCTGATGTTGAAGCTGGAAGGTGGTCATAGGAACTTTGTAACGACGGAACCTATCGAGTTTGGAGTCGTTTGATTTGTCTTGACGAGTACTTTGAATACACTTTGACAGACCGAAATACTTTGAGATTTTTTTTTTAAAAAGTAAAAAATTTTTTTTTAATGATTTCTGTTAGAATTGAATAACTACTACTGAAATAATGAAAGACCTTAAAATTACAGTTTTATTTTTGACTGCATGGTGGGTCTAGTGGTTTAAGCGGTTGCCTCGCCGCTTCCTACTGTATCAGGTGTTGTGGGTTCAAATCCCACATGGGACAACACTGTGTGATCCACGAATTGTTGTTCTGAGTCTGGGTGTCCATTGTGTCCGTTTCATGTATGTTTTTAAAGTCCCCCACGACACTGGATTTATTGGATATATATGGAAGTTTTCTTTTTTGAAAAAAAAACTAGCTGAGCCCCACGGTCTTACCCGCGATACTACACCAACCGCGGTTACTCCTTATATCATCAGCTACGTATCAGTAAAAATCCCGTCAAAATCGCTCCAACCGTACCAGAGATTAGCCGGCACAAACAAACAGACAGACAGACAAAAATTGTAAAAAAGGGTCCCATCTACACTTTACGTCATATCCTTTATTATTCATCCCTTAAGTTCGAATTTAATCAATTGGTGAATTGTAAAACAATAGATGCCCTATCCCTTACATTATCTGATATCTGTAATCTATATAAATAAAAGAGGAAGGTGACTGACTGACATACCCAGAGATCAACGCACAGCCCAAACCGCTGAAGTTAGAATCCTGAAATTTTGCATGTAGGTTCTTTATATAACGTAAATGAGCACTAAGAAAGGAATTTTTGAAATTCCACCCCTAAGGGGGTAAATCAGGGGATGAAAATCTGTGTGGGCGAAGCCCCGTGTAAAAGCTAGTATTATATATTTAAGGAAGTTTCCATTTCAAAGTTTTACACTCTTAATATTAATTTTAAGGTAAATAGTTTGTTTTTTAACCGTCTTAAAAAAAGAAGGAGTTTATAAATTAACTGTATTTTTTTATTTTTTTACCCGACCACGGCAAAGCCAAAGGAGGGTTATGATTTTGACAGGCTATGTATGTATGTTCATCTGTTCCCTCATAGCTCCTTAACTACTAATTAGAACTGGATAAATGAGGTATCGTTAGAAGTGTCTTGATTGTCCGCTGCTTATAGGCTATATGACGCGTCACTCAATTAAATGTGGCGCCCTCTAGCCGACATAAAGTACTGCATTAAAAAATGAATTTGACATAAATATGCCGTGTTTGGTATCATCGGAAAGGGTGTTACTTGTACATTTCAAATATATATATAGGTATTATTAGCATTTGCTGGTGACTTTGTTCGTATTTATTCAATTTTTTTTATATTTCTATGTTAAGTATTTAAAATATACTTTGCATATAAATTATTATTATCACTACACCAAAACAGTTTAAATAAAAAAAAAGTAAAAACTTTAATTAAAATAGAAACGTACCATAACTCTTAAAAACACGTGACTACGGCTTTTTAAAACTTGTTTCATACTTTTTCAGCGTCTTTTTTTGTCAAAAAGTGAAAAAAGTACGTAAGTAAGTAAGATCTATGTGGTAAAATTTGGTCAATATGAGCAATAAAAGCGATCAAAAATTATATTTTTAAGAAACATTATGTTCCATTAATATAACATATATCATACAAATTTTATTTCATAACATAGCATTAAAATCCGTTGATTACTATAAAAGATCTAAGCTGACAGATAGCGCGAGCGACTTAATTTTATACTGTGTAAAAATATATTATTTGTCCATGAAATGAATTAAAAATGAATAGGTACACTGGAACCCCATTCTCGGCCGTTGACGAGTTACTTAAAGCCCGCGGGCTTTCCGATATGACTAAGATACATTGCGTGCTTTGTAGGACATTCTAAACATTCTTCAAAGGCGAACAGTTAATGAATATGTAACTAGAAGAAAAAACCGAAAGTAAATTTATTAGTTGCCAGGGTTAGTGTGCAACAGTGCCCGATGCGTTTGTGTGCATGTAAAATATGAATGTGGGTGTTCAATCACAAATTCCCACGCTCAAGGACTACAGTCTTAAGTATAATATTTTAAAATATTTTCCAATCCGCCAGACAAAATCTGAGGGGCCTAAGACCGTCCTAGACTCGTAATTTATAAAGTATATTGAAATTTCATGCTATTCGAAATATACTTATTCAATGAGCAATATTATATCTTAAATAATATCTTAAAGCCAATATCTGCTTTCCGATTTTAATTACATTTTTTTTTGTTTGTATTCAAACAAAACACTTTCTTTATCTATACAGTTAAAGTTGTTAACACGTTACAAAGCAACAGAGATATTTGATATGAGTTCTACATAACGCTTCATTGTTAGTCTTCTGTGTAGGGCCCTAAATTACAAGTTTGTCAAAGATTTATTAAAGGATTTGAACATGTTTTAGCCCGATATTGCGAACGGCTTTAAATTGAGGCAGTAAATCTCTCTCTCTACGAACTATATGACTTAATCAATTAGGATAACCTTGCCTTATTTACGCTTTTAGAATTCAAGTCGAGAAATTGAGCTATGATTGTAATATACATGTACATCCCACTCACGTTAACTCGATTTAACGACTTTAATACCTATAGATTTTTATCTGGGAATAATCAAACTTAAATTACGATAGTTTCGTATAAAAGAAACTATTAAAAACACTAAGATATTTGTATCGCGTTATGGAACCCACAGCGCATTTCATTATTCCCTTTATTCCTTAGTATAGCAAAACACAAAATAATGAAAAAGGAGTGCGGACTATAATAACAAGAAAGTGAGACGTAGTTATTAATCATTATTTTAATATTTGACATTTCTATGCATAAATTCTTAGCCTCTTCGGGAGTTGAACAGAGTTATGTTAGCTAAGGCGCGACGGGATAGTCAATATAAGCCTCAATTTTGTTTAGCTGCGTTCTCCTTCGGGATGAAGATATTTTACCAGTCTGACGGGTATTTATTCAGGCTTATTTCATATGTAGCAAAAAGTCTAAGTTTTCTCACTATGAAGTCATATTTTATGTAGCCTATTCGTCCATTTTGCTATGAATAATAAATCAAAAAGAACAAAAACACAGGTCCTTTTGAGGATCTTCCAATATCAATAATTCTCAGATGGTTCTTCGCTTTAGTTATATACATAGCTTTCTATCTCCTAAAGTTTCAAATACACATTTGTATTTACGGCCCAGAGCTTTTACATCTTAATATTCAATACGTATCCGATATTTTAGGTTTCTAATTTAGAAAATGTTTCGTTATTCGGTTCAATGTTTTGTAATACTTTCAGTCATGTTTGTACAAAGTCTTAACAAGTATTTCAATACTTCGGGAGGGGAAAAGAGACTTGTGAAATAATACTTCAGAAAGTCGTACATAAATTTGTAGCGTGCTTTTGTAACTTTTTGATTAAACACATCATTAGTGACAGCAACATTAAGGAATTAACGTCATGACTCGTAAGGTTTCGTCACATTAATGAAATTTCCATCCAAGTATACTGAAGCAGAGTAGAACACAGGATGTGCCACGTTTGGCTTATTATCTCAAGTTATTTGTTTATGGGAGCAAGGGAACGCATGATTTACACGTGGTTTACACAGTGGTGGTGATTTACACAGCTATATGTTGTAAATAATATAATTGGTAAAATACCTTAGAGCGTAGCATAGTACCAGAAATTTATGGGTTACTGATTCAACTATAGGGAAATTTAAATAATACTAGCTGATCCGGCAAACGTTGTTTTGCCGTAAAAAAAAATTGGGGTATAAAATTATAGATGTTGGTCGATTCTCAGACCTACCCGATATGCACACCAAATTTCATAAAAATCGGTCCAGCCGTTTCAGAGGAGTATGGTAACTAAAATTGTGACACGAGAATTTAATATCTAAAGGCGCGACTCCACCGAATTTTGACAACACAAAAAAAGGTTGACAACACAAAAATTGCCAATTTTTGTTCGGTGGAGACCCGGCTTGAGATATCCTATTTTAGTCACAATTGTGAATACTAAACCTTATCGTTTCAGTCAATTTTGACGTTTATAGGTATGATTTAATTTCTGTTAATTCCTTTTAACAGTGAGAAGAAATTGTATAGGTTCACGTTTAAACTTTAAAAGCAAACTTCTTTACGGACCAACAAATAGTTGATTGATTGGTTTCCTTGTTGAGATAAGGAAAATACTATCTCCAGTCTCCAGTCAAGTTTATTTTAAAGACAATTATTTATCTACCTTTCTCTTTTAAAGAATACCTTGAAAATTACTTTTGTATACTTAGATAACAAATTGTGAGAACGAAAATTAGTAGACAAGTAAGAGACTAAACTATGAATGGCAAAAAATTTAAACTACTTTCAACATAAAATATGACAGTTTCTGAAATATTTTTAATGAAATATGATTTCGTATCTAGTAAATTTTTAATACTTCCAGATTTATTTTCGACAGATTGATTTATAGGTTTTTGCTTTTGATAAATTGTTTAACTAACAATACTCGTATGTCATAGCCTGCAGATATAAATCCAACTATGTCGGAATTTTGATTGTGATATTGTGATTAAAACATTTTGTATTAATATTCAGTAGATAATCTATGTTTTGTTTTTATTGAATAGTATTTTATTTTTTTATCAATGTGCATGTGAATGTAATTTGTTTATTTTTTATACATTTATGATGCATACAGTCAGTTTGCTTCACAAAGGTTCGCTTGCAGTATTTCCAAACTGATATGACCTTCCGATCAAATCACTTTTCATCAGGTAAAATTTTATTCGTTTCCCGTTTATATCGCATTAAATTGCTAATCATTTTGTTGCGGAGTATGGCAGTGTACAGGTTCTGATACTAATAGTGCGGGGGTTGAGTTGTATTGACCGCCATTAGTTTTTGCATTTAATTTCATTAATGTTATAGTCTTCACCATGGTATACGACGAGACAGAGTAACCGACATGATGTCATCATCGCTGGTTCTGGTTGATTCATTTCGTGTTATGTTGCTATAAAGTGGTAACTGGATAGTGACGTCACACCGTGTCGCTCTCGGAATGCGAGACCTTGTTTTCTTAGACCACGGTCGTCACTACCAATCATCAACAGCCTTTAACAGTCCACTATACCACACTGGCCAGACGGGTTGTTCTAAAGTTTGTTTAAGTTTTCTTACTCTTTGCAGTAATATTGTCCTGTGTAGTTAGCTCCCTTAGTCGCCTTTTACGACACTCATGGGTTAAATAGGTGTAGTGACACTCACTTTGGTATTCTTATACTCACATGTATCTCATACGAACAATTGTAAAAAAGTTACAAATTTTAGTTTTTTTTTTCTACTACTTTTTCCTAAGTGCTCATGAATTTGACAACTTTCGTTCCTATATTTAACAAAGAAAACACAATCGTTTTACGCTTCCATCTATGAGACAGCTGACAATAAATCCTGGTTCGTAATGGTAAATCCTTACCGTCATTGATGAATGGGTAGATCAATCGAAGCTCAGCCTCGTAAGTTTCAAGAGATATGGCTGGAGCGATAGGAGGCACGTAGTCGTCTTCTGGGGAGCGCTCAGATCCGTAACCTTGGTCGAAGCCCGGGTCTTGGAGCTTCCATACCGGCTCTGCGTCTGATCCTAGGAAGAGTGATGGTGATTAGTATTGCTATTTTAAATAGCTCATAATGGTTATGAACTATATTTGAGTGTATAATATAAAATATATATACCGTTTTCGGTGTGATTAAGATGGTTAACTTCACATTACGATACCTTAGTCTATTTCATTGATCTAGAACTTTTGTATATAGGTAAATGGTTCACGTTCATGATATGAAGTAGAGGTAATTAGGGATTTGCTACTTTCCGAATCATATTATTTTCTCGTCAATCAGAACTTACTTCCCTTTTAATGATATACATGACTAGGTACATCTGAATATACAGAGAAATATATTACTCACACATTGATATAAAAAAACCTGCGTTGTCGTTTATGAAACCAATATCCTCGTTTCATATTTTTCTTTGTGCTTTTTTTCGGTAAACAATCAAGAAACTTTTAAAATTTATATCAAAAATATTTTACACCAGCAAACATATATAATAATTAATACATATTATTTTCAATATACATATGTATGTGTGAGAATCACGGAAATAGGTTTTGGCAAACATTAAGATTTGAGGTCTTTGTTTTTAATATTTAAACTGTATGCAATTGTATCCCAAGGAAATAAGGTACAATGTTGAATATACCTAACAAAGGAAATATTGCTTTATTTCATGTAATATGTAAGGAATTGGCCATAATTTTCTTTTGTTGGGCCGTCTGTTGATTAGTGTTTGTTTTTGTTTCGCTTGATAACCAGATACGACTTCATATTTTCGTTCGAAAATAATAACCTATTTGTTTATCTATCTTGGCTAAAATTTTATGAATGCCGATCAAAGAATGCAAAGTTGCAGACTTGAGTTTTTTTTTTAAAAGATGAAGTAATTTTATTTGGAAATAGTACTAGAAGGTTGGAGGCTTTTATTTCAAAGATATTATAAGTTGGTAATGTATTATGTATGAAGGAACGGCTGGTAAAATATAGCTTTGCGTGTCAAGGATTCGTTAGGCAGAATATGGTGCGCCAACATTGATTTACGAAGCCCAGCTTACAGTGAATTAATGCAACTCACTCCATTGATTTTAGTCTCTCATAGACTATTAATATAAAGTCGGGTGGTTCATAAAAAAATCGTACAAAATGGATCATTTGTGAAATAAAATATGTGAAGAATTCTTTTGGGGTGACTGCTCGGCGTCGTACCTACGACATATTTATGGTTAAGAATATTGAGCTTTTCAATTCTTTAATAACATAATTATCTACGTTTAATACCGCTAAGCTAAATATTTCGTAGTTAAGTAGTTCCTAGTATTCAAATCTTAACTGCACGTTTGGCCTAGTGGTTTGACCGTCACCACGCCGTTCCTACTTCGCCAAGTTCCGTGGGTTCAAATCCCACGTAGGACAACACTTTGTGTGTTCCACATATTGTTGTTCTGAGTCTGGGTGTTCTTTGTGTCCGTTTCATGTATGTTTGTAAAGTCCCCCGCGACACAGGATTTATTCCTAGAGTTGTCTTAAAAATAGTAATCACAAACTTTAACAAAAAAAAAACCGACTTCAATCTGGACCAAATTTAAATGGGACCATACGGGAATATTGAGTTATTCGTTAATTTGTCGCGCACATACTTAATGCAAATTGAAGACTTATATTGTTTTCTCATGGATGACATGTCAGAACTAGACTAATTGAAATGGGACCACATCGGAAGCAGTAGCTTTCAAATAAAAAAAGAATCATCAAAATCGGTTCACCCAGATTTTATGAGATAATCACTTATATATATATATACTCTTTTCGAAGAAGAAGTCTCATGTCCAGCAGTGGACTATTATAAGGCTTGGGATAGACCTGGTTGGAGGCGGGTGGTTCACCAGAGTATATGCAACTTTGAGGATCAAAGAACATTTGATCTCAATGTGAAACGAGATCATCTCAAAAACAAACCACCCGACAAAATAAACTACAATTACGTTAATGGGGTGCTTACTTGTCCTCACTGTGCACGTTCCTTCAGTGCCAAGATAGGGTACGTAAGCCACACCAGAGCACACGCCCGAAGCTTAGATGCTCAGACTTAATCAGTCACCATAGCCGAAATCGGCAAGGGATGTATATATATATATATATATTACAAGGGTAAATGATGTGGGTATCTTGATGGAAAGTGACTGCTGCCGTCCATGAACAGCTGAAACCTAGGAGTCACAAGCGCATTGCCGGCCATTAAAATGGAGTACGATTTTTTCTTGAACTTTGTATTAGTCTGGAAATACTGCTGAGGATAGTTTGTTCCACATAGTAGTTGGAAATGGTCATGGCAATTGAAGCCTTGGAATTAAACTTATGCATAGATATTCTAGGTACGAATAAAAAGAAGGCGATTATAGCGGCCATGGGACTGAAATAATCGTTGTATGGTCTGATTTACACAATATAAGTAGTAAAAATTGGTGATATAACCTACAAACCATGCATTTAATGAAAATATGGAACCAGTACTCTTATAAACCTAAGAGTATTGTTTCAAAGTCGTAGTAGAAGCATACACACAAGTTAATATGCGTGAGCCAGTTAAGAATCAATTCTTTTAGGATCATATCGGTGTAAGGTCCAAACCACTGGTCTCCTAATGCTATCTCCTAAGGTATATCTGAATCTGAAATAGCAGATTGAGATACCTAAAATACCTTCTATTTAATACTATTCGCTAACTTTAATAAATATAATAAACATAATAAATTTAATAAATATAATATGTTTATATGTCTTATTAGTTGTTGCCCGCGGCTCCGCCCGCGTATATGTTGGTTACCGCAGCAAATAGTAACCTATGTGTTATTTTGATATATAAGCTATATTACTGTAAAGTTTAATCCAAATCTGTTCAGTAGTTTTTGCGTGAAAGAGTAACAAACATCCATCCATCCATCCATACCCACAAACTTTCGCGTTTATAATATTAGTATAGATAATCTATATCTATACTAATATTGTAAAGAGGTAAATTTGTGAGGTTGTAGGGGATCTGTATCTGGATCTACTGAACCGATTTAGAAAGTTCTTTTACCATTAGAAAGACAATAAATGATTATCGCGATATCCAACATATATGCGAAAGCTAGTTTTCGAAAAGAGTGAGTTACGTTAATCACAAGTTGTCTTAAGCTTGCGCTTTAAAGGAAAACTCATTCATTTTGTAAATAAACCTGCAAGTGAACGAATGCAGGATATAAAGACTGAATTCCAACAGTCAATTGAAATTCATAAAGCCAGTTCATAGAAAGACTAAATTCCAACAGTCAATTGAAATTCATAAAGCCAGTTCATGGAAAGCTGAATTTTCGTTTGTAAATACATTTTAATAATGATTATTTACAATGAAACATATTTCGATCATTTATTTCTTTATTTTTAACCGACTTCCAAAAGGAGGAGGTTCTCAATTTCATCGGTATTTTTTTTTTTTTTTTATGTGGACCGATTTTAAAAATTCTTTTTGTATTCGAAAGGGTATGCTCCCCATTTGGTCCCATGGTCAGCATATCAGGATCTGATGATGGGATCCCAAGGAAATCGAAGGAAACCCGCAAATTTACGTGAGCGCCTGCAATGAAGTTAAGGCAATTGTCTGCATGCCTTCATATTCTGTTATGTTACCTTTAGTCGTATTCTTTCAAGTTATTTAGGTGAAATGATGATGAGAGACTTAAGAAAGACTAAAAAGCGAAAAAAAAAAGTTCGTTTAAAAAAACCGACTTCAAAAACTAAAAAGTATAACATAACTTAATTTGTATGTGTCATAGGTTTGAAGTCGGTGCCAAGCCAAAATTAAATAGTAGGTACCGCACTCGCCGCGCGTGACCTTGAGCGGGATAAGTGTTCTTCGCGAAGAACAAAACAACCGAAGCGTCGGAGACGTCGTTGACGTTCGTCTCGAAATATAGCGAGTGTGGTACCTACTATTACATTTGGCTTGGCACCGAATTCAAACCTATGAATAGGTAGCACATACAAATTAAGTTATTTTATACTTTTTAGTTTTTGAAGTCGGTTTTTTTAAACGAAGTTTTTTTTTCAGACGTACATTAGTTGCTTCTTTGTGAAAAATTATGTTCGAAAACGAATATGCCATTAGAGCAAAGAAAATTGATCTGAAGCTAAAAAATAACATCTTAAATTTAGTAGAATAATTTTGATTGAATCTGTGCGAATAAACTGTGGTGTGAGTTCTCTAGAGGGAGACAGCTGACGAGTTTGCGAGAGGAAGATAGCCTGTTAAATCAAAGTAATGTAGTGAAAAAGCGACGGGTAAAATTTTCGAATTTGTCTCCGTAATGGTGTGTACTAGGCGAAAAGGAGCTACGAAACCGCGGATTTTGTAGCACAGGCTCGTATCATCGTGTTGGTGAATATCGTAATTTCTTACAAAACGTTCTTATTTCTTTTTAAAACTTTGCAAAATTAAGCTTTTTCTTAGTCTGGTTTTCTCATTGTCCTCTTATGAAATTAACTAGCGACCCGGCCCGGTTTCGCATAGAAATCTTCGGAATTCTCGAATTTGCTCTACTTTATATGCATTACACATATAAACCTTCCTCTTGAACTATTCTATCTATTGCTGGAAACTAGTAAGTAGTTTAAAAGATCTAAGCGAACAAATAGCGGAAGGAACTATACTATGTAAAAGTTATTTTTTTGAAATTAGCGCTATTAGGGAATGGATAATACTTTAGATGCGACGTTATGGCGACGATTTAATCTATTTCTTTGTTTATTTCTTGGTTTTGAAGTATAGAAAAAGACATAGAGTCATCGTTTTTAACTCCCGACGGAAAAAGAGGGGTGTTATAAGTTTGACGTGTCTGTCTGTGGCACCGTAGCTCGCGAACGGATGAAGCGATTTCAATTTAGTTTTTTTTTGTATGAAAGGTGAGTAACGTGCGAGTGTTCGTAGACATGTTTCACGTCGTTTAAAAGTTATGGGGGTGAAAGTGAGTTTTTTAAATTTTGAATTTTAGCTTGTTACAGACAAGTGCTGTCGTCTGATTTATACATATTTAAGATTAAAAACAAAGCTTCTTATTAAAATATTTACTAATAAGCTATTGCCCGCAGTTTCGCTCGCGTGATAATTTCTTTGAATTTTAATACTTTTAACCGACTTAAAAAAAAGAGGAGGTTATCAATTCGACTGTATTTTTTTATGTTTGTTACATCATAGCTTTCGACTGGGTGAACCGATTTTGATGATTATTTTTTTATTTGAAAGCTAGTGCTGCCCGTGTGGTCCCATTTCAATTTGGTCTTGAAGTCGGTTTTTTTTTGTTAAAATTTGTAATTATTCGGGATAATAGTCAACGAGAAAACAAATAATTTGGATTGGGTTTTTTTTTCAAATTCGGTTCAGTATTTCCAGAAATTACTCCCTATAATCTGACAAATTATACCTCTTTATAATATTAGTGTAGATTAGTTGTCACACCTGTTAGACCATTTATAAATAGAACCAGGTACTTGAAAAGCGATTAGACAATATCGTTTCGTATGTCTATCTTTAAAAGCCGATAATATAATAGTTTCAGTGTTCGCAGAGTGAACTTTCTTACACGTGCTTGAGAGTGTGCTTCTAACTTTGCCGTTAAAGTTACTAAAAGCTTTATTCTAGAATAGTAGTTTAAGTATAGCGGGCTTATTTTACTACTATATGTTAAGACCTTTCTATTATTGTTCTTTTTTTAAAGCCAACTTTCGCAACTGAAATATATTTTTTGTCTCGGGGGAATTTATAAACATCCTACTACTATTAAAAACGCGAAAGTTTTTAAGTATGGATGAATGGATGTTTGTTACTCTTTCACGCAAAAACGACTCAACGGATTTGGATGAAACTTTACAGTAATATAGCTGATACATCAGAATAACACATAGGCTACTATTTGCCGCGATAATCGGCATATACGCGGGCGGAGCCGCGGGCAACAACTAGTAGGTATATGAAATGGATACAAAGATCACTCAGACTCAGAACAACAAAATGGACTCAAAGAACACCCAGACTCAGAACAATAATTTGTGAATCACACAAATTTATTGTACCAATTGTGAACCCACAACACTTAGCGCAACAGAAAGCGGCGTGGTGATCGCTTAAACCACTAGACCAACCGTGCAGTCTTGTGTTAGTACATCGTTAAGGGTGGTAAATCACTCAGTAGGAGGGCTTTCTTTCAGGATAACTTGTATTGAAGTTCTGGAAATAAAAGAGCTCCAGAGAAGACATAGGCCTTTCATTCCAAAGGAAGGTATGACATATTAGACCATGCTGGCCAGACGGGTTGGTATAGGGTTTTTTTTTTCTTCTCTCTATAGTGTCGTTGTCCTACCAAGATTGCTCCCTTAGTCGATTCTTACGACATCCATTCATCGGGATGAACAGGGGTGGTGAAGTACTTGTATATTTGATTCAATCGATAAATGAGATGGCTTTTGGATGGATAAATGATGAATGGATTTTCTAGCTTGAAATTATTACTGGTATTTCAATATTTACAGCTGTTAACATGACTAAAAGTATTCTTTTACTTGCAAGTGTTTCAAACCTCAGATTACAATTGTTATCTGAGTTTACAACATTGTAAGTCAAGTGTCTTGAAGGAAATATTAAAACTAGCTTTTACACGCGGCTTCGCTCACGCAGACTTTCATCCCCTGATTCCCCTTAGGGGTGGAATTTCAAAAATTCCTTTCTTAGTGCTCACTTACGTTATATAAAGAACCTACATGCAAAATTTCAGGATTCTAGCTTCAGCGGTTTGGGCTTGTGCGTTGATCTCTGGGTATGTCAGTCAGTCAGTCAGTCATCCAGTCAGTCACCTTACTCTTTTATATATATAGATAAGAACTGTGACGTAATGGCTTGATAGAAAACTTTACGACAAAGTAAACTAGTGGCAGGGTAACATTAGCGTACAGAAAAGCAGGTCCATTGTTTCCATATTGAATGCATTACATGAATAGAAGTCTTTGTTCTCGTCGAAATGTTCAGTAAACTGTTGTTTAAAGCGCTTTGAAGTAAAACAATTTTTTTTCGCAATATACAAATTAGTTTTGTGAAGCAGTTGCGAACAAAGAGGGAGTCTTCTTATGAGAATATTAAAATAATAAAACTTCCTCAAGAATCAAGGTATCCCTATGCCAAATTTTATTGAAATCGGTGCAGCGATTTGGCCGTGAAAAGTAAATTAAAAAGAAAGTTAAACTAGAAATCAGAGACTTCTCTTCAGTATCTTATATATATAAATCAATTGTCGTTCGTTTGTCTCCCTAAAACTCGAGAACGGCTGGGTCGATTTGGCTGATTTGGGTTTTGAAATATTTGTCGTAGTCCTGAGAAGGTTTAAACGGTGAAATATAAATATAACTTGAAAATCCAAATGTCACGTGTACAAAGTAGCGGGAACAGCTAGTATAAAATTAAAAATTAAAAAAAAAAACTTTTTTTTATGACTTTTCAAAACACTTGAAATTTATGGATGATTTGTTATTAGAAGTATTTTTTTAATCTCACTTGAAAAGAGATAGGATGTTAATCACGTCAGTAAGTAGTACTCACAATAGTTAGAAAATAATTCTCTTTCCTCTATATACCTTGGAGACCACGTAACATCGATACATGCGGACGACCAAAAAGTTCGGACAAACTAATCTAATTAGGACTGTCGTTATCACGTTTCGGTGGTGAGGTCAAATTGTTGTCGCCCTGTAATCAAACTACGAACAACTATGAAAGATGTATTTTACCTCATGGGACATACCAACACACTCTTTGAGAATGCCGCAACATAGAAGAAGAAGAACTTTTAATGTATTAGGTGTTATGTACAGAGGTGTTAATTACCTAAACGGGCAAATTCAGTCACAAAATAATAATATGGATTAGGCTCGACGGAGTATTATCACATTTCTTATAGCTTTTCACCGAGGTTACTGAAGTCTAAAATCGGAGACCGATTTTGGGCCCCATTTTTTCTTTAGGGATTAACTGAAACGACAGTAACGTACTTGTAACTTTTAAGTTTAAGACACACACACATATTCCTGACTCCTGAATCTCTCAAGGGTCCGAAAAAAAATCCCACCCCGTCAACAAAAAATGTTTCCAAGGGTGGGCAGTAAGTCAGTCATTTACCAACTTTATCATCGATCATATTTCACGTTTCATATTTAGGTGTTTACTCGAAGCCGGAATGATTGTACTTGAGTGTAAGAAGCCTCGGTTTATCGTAAGTGCTCTATCGTTTTCTGTGGTTTATTGCGCCTATATCTTGCATTTTATATTCTAGCTTGTTAGCTTTTGACGTAGACTGTATTACAGATATTTATTGAACGATAGTTCGAGGATATAACAGTTTTATAATACATTTTTTATAATAAGGTAGTAGGATTGTAAATCTGTCCTGATGGGCGAGACAGATTTACACGTTTTCTTTTTTCATTATATAAGTTTGCTTTCAGCTTGTAATAAATGCAAATCATCTAACTTACTTATTAAATATAGTTATAGAGATTCAAAATTATTCTGTAAACATATATTTGCATGTTTATTCAGGATTCTTAAATGACAAATTTTGCGGATAAAAATATGCAAAATAATTGTGAATAGAAAAACAAATTAAATATTTGAATATTGTTAATTTAAGTTTCTAATTTTTGTATGTGTTGTACATACAAAAATACTCATTTCTTAGTCATTTCAAAACTTTTCCAACCTATTTTCTAAAAACCTTTACGTGAAACCACATGGGCTGTAGCCTTTGTCTTATTTGAAAAGTGTCACAAGCAGAACCCCAAAACTTATTTGAAGACATAGAAAATACTTTTGTGTTTTACGCATTTAGATACTCCTTTTGCCTTAAATTATATTCTTCTTCGGGTTTGTTACAAGTCACACTAATAGACAAGTTAAAAGAACTTGTAATGAAAAAATGATCACTTGTATCTTTAACAGTTTAATTGCTAAAATGATTTCGAAACTTCGCTTAAAATTGAATACAAAAACTCTATTCGCATGATTAGATTAAGTTCTAAGTTGCCAAAGTGAGATAGGAAAGTTGAAAACTCCTAAAGCGTTAAGGCTACATCTTTAACATCTATTATTGTTAACTGCAAGAGAACCAACCATTAACGGAGAAATGAAATCTATTCAGAAACTTATCTAATTAGAGCAAGTTCAAACTATTATTCGAGAAGAGGTTACATTTAGCAAGTAATAATTGGGTAAGTATGGATGGTGGGATTCGATAGAATGGAGAGTAATGGTTTTCAGTTCTAAAATTAGACGATATTCCAATAGGGCTGACGTTGCGTTGTCATTGTTAGCGAAGGTTTCGGGACGATTGTTTGTGACGTTTACGCTTGTCTGGTCAAAAACAATAGAATGAGATTGAAATAGGGTTGAACTGACTAAGATGAGCGCTTAGTTGATGTCGTGGTGTTAGGCTTACGCTCGCATGTGATTTATTTAATTATCAGGTGCACAGTTATGATATTATTTTTTAACAAATTCATATTACACCAGTCAGATTTCTGTTAGCACCATCGGGGATGTTTCAGCGTTAGTATGTACACTATGTACAGTATCTACAAAGAATCTGATAACATAATTATGCTTTTAATTATTTTACAGTCATACTTAATTATATTTTTATAAGAACATACAAATGTTAAGTTTTATTTCTCATCAATGATGTGTCCTAGCGAAGCTTGGCTGAGTACAGCTACTACAACTACAACTTGTACATTATAATTTATTGATCCCTATGTAGGTACTTTATTGACAGATTCCTCTTCGGATTCCGTATTCGCTTTATTTTTGTTTTATTATCGCCGTAGATATTATTTTTTATTAACTAAATTACTGCACTCTTATAAGTAACTGCATAAAATTGTGCCTTAAAAACAAATTGATCATCACATCATTCTAAAACTATTATGGTGCATCATATTTAAAGTAAAAGAAAATATGAATTAACTAAAAGTAGGCAAAAACTTCCTTTCTGAGGTGAGATCTATGTCCAACAGTGGACTTTTAAATGCTGTTGAGGTGATGTTGATGTGACATAAAAAAATATAGTCTTCAGTAAATTTACCCAAAAAAATATTTCAAGTCTCGTTCGAGCAAGCAAGTCACGCGGAGCTTTCAAAGATTCAGATCAAAGTGCTTAAAGGTGTAGTGAATAGACGTTCCAGCTTTTCCAGTCTCAAAACAAGTTTACTTGAGCATCAAACAAGTTTTTTCAAATAAAATTGTGTTTCAAGTTTGGCTTACAAGATGTGCTCGCGAAACTTTGTGTGTAACCACGTTATTCGGTTTAATAAATCCAAGTAAGCATATGACGCAGTAAAAGTAAAGTTTTTCTTTATAAAATATGTACCGTTAGTATTTTTATTTGACTAAGGATAAAGAGTGATATTAGGTGATCATAGAGCCAATAGTGATATTAAAACGACATTAGAAAAGTATTTAGTTATTTCTTGTTTATTTCTTGGTTATTCCTTACCAGAGTGTAGTGCACAGACAAGACTGGCAGACAATATCTTTTTCATTAAATCTGCCCGTATCCATTTAATTCATAAAGTTATGAAATGAATTAAATAAATAAATATTATTTGTTAGCTTACAATTATTATTCGAGAGCTGGTTGGCCTTCTTTCGAATAATAGTTGTAAGCTAATGACTGGCAGCGTTAGGATGCCCCAAAGGGTATGGTTGGCGTTCTTTTGGCAAGCACTTCGTTATTTAGTGGACGGCAAGAAGCCTGATGATGAACTAATCTATCGTTACTAGACGTATGTACAGATTATATTCAATATATTTACCGCACTAAGCGGAGTAGTATGAAATGAGAGACAGTTATATTATTGAATGATAAAGGCTTAGCATCGGTACCGACCCGAATCGAATCCCGTGGGTTTCTAAACTATAAGCGAATCCACGAAATACATACGCCAGTAAAACAGTTTATCTATACTAATACTATCTGTTGCCCGCGGCTCCGCCCGCGTGTATGTCGGTTATCGCTGCAAATAATAGCCTTTGTGTTATTCTGATGTATAAGCTATATTACTGTAAAGTTTCATCAAAATCCGTTAAGTAGTTTTTGCGCGAAAGAGTAACAAACATCCATCCATACTTACAAACTTACGCGTTTATAATATTAGTAGGATTATAAACAGGTAAATGTTGTGAGGTTATAGGAGGGTCATCTCTGGATCCGATTATGAAAATTATTTTACCAATAGAAAGCCACATTATTTGTAAGTGTCATATAAACCCGAAAAAATATGGAAGTTCGTCATTTTACAAGCTTTTAATTAACTTGCAATGTATATGCTAGTATGTTCGGGTGGAATCTTGCAACTCAATTTTGAAGCAGATATCTTCAACCGATTTTGCTACAATTTTGCAAGCATATGTATACAGCGTGACAATACAATATTAAAATCACATGGAGCTGATCTGATGCTGGAGCTGGAAGGTGGCCATAGGAACTCTGTAAAGAAACGTCGCAACATCTTCGAGTTTGGACTCGTTTGATTCGTCTCGGGGCATTCCAGTAAAAGCTTATTTTTAAAAAGCTTTTTAATTTAATTTATTTAAAGTTAGAAATACGAAGAAATGATAACACGTAAGAAGCTGCTGGCAGTAGGCAGTTGTAAATAAATGTACTAGTTTTGTGAGTACTCTTTTCTTTGTCAAGCTTTTTTTTCTCGCTTGGCTCGCGTAAAAGTAATACTTTGGAGACTTTTCAATCTAAATTAAAATATCGTAGGTATTATATTTTTGCGGTAGCTTTGCCTATTAAATTACGTATCTATTAAATATATGGAAAAATAGGAAAACAATATAATGTAACATGCATCAGTAAGGTTTCTACAAATATGAATAAATATTTATTTTATCTTAATACTAATTCACTAAATACAGTCAATAGTCATAAAATAGAATGACATTTATATGCAAAAAGTGTTTTCTAACAAATGTGTGCATGTTACTTTCACTACTTACAAACCTATGTTATTATCTTTAAACTTTCATATTTACGATGCATAATTATCTTTTAATATTATGGCGACTACCACATACAGCGCCATAGAAATATACTACAGCGCCTTCTACCGCAGATACACTGAACTACGGAGTAATCACTACATAGTATAAAACAAAGTCGCTTTTTCTGTCCCTATATCCCTTTGTGTGCTTAAATCTTTAAAAGTACGCAACGGATTTTGATGCGGTTTTTTTTAATATTTTTTTTATAGAGTGATTCAAGAGGAAGGTTTTTATGTATAATAAATGCATAATATAGTATGGAAACACTGTTAATTTTCGAGGTTTCTAAAGTGATGTAGCAAATAAACACATTTTTTTGCGCTTACATTGCACCCTACGAGATAGATCAAAATAATGTACTACAGTATTGTACACCTTAAAAAGTACTACAAAAAAGTCCGCGACGGTATATGTCTATCTCTTAGGGATAACCCACAATATAGATCAAAATGGCCCTTTACAGTATCTAATTTAAACGAATATATTCGAAGATATTACAAATTTAAAATGCACGAATCGTGTCGCCGGGGGGACATCTGATACCACCCGTGCGAAGCCGGGGCGGGTCGCTAGTGTACTACATAAAGAAACTACCAATCCTGCATCGCGCAATAGAAGTTCTCGCGTCCATTAACATAATATATATACAACACCCCAACATCAACCGTTGGGCAGTTGGCCCGCCAGGCATGATTACCTCTCCTGGTCGGAGGATCCTCCCTTTGTGTTGGAGGGACATGACACCCGTTCCTCCACAATATTATTTAATTATATATTTTAGTTATTACAATTTTTAATAATTTTCGTATGTAATACAATTTCTTAAAATATGATATAATCCTAACTAATATTAAAAACGCGAATGTAAGTTAGTTTCTCTGTTACGACTTTCACGCCCAAAACACTTAAGCAATTTTGAAAATTCTTTCACCTATTGAAAGCTACGATAGGAGCAAGTAACCATAGTCTACTTATTACCGCCATAAGCGCCATGTAGCTGGGTGAAGCCGCCGGCAAAAGCGAGTGTAAAATATAATAAGCATTGCATGAGATATATACATTAAGCGTCCACTTTCTACACCTCATTTTTATATTATACTAGCTGAGTCCCGCGGTGTAACCCGCGGTTATTGTCGTACCTTTACTACTGCGGGTAACACCGCGCGGCAAAGCCTACCTAAAAAAAGTAGCCTAAGTTATTCCTTATTACATCAGCTATCTGCCAGTGAAAGCCCCGTCACGTCAAAATCGGTCCAGCCGTTCCAGAGATTAGCCGGAACAAACTGACAGACAGAATGGTATTTTGGTATATGTACCGTGTATACATACAAATGCATTTATTGAAAAGCGGTTATTTTAATTTTACAAACAGACACTTCAATTTTTTTTATTTGTATAGATATAGATGTATTGACTAGCATTTACGCCCGTATATATAAGTCGGTTATCGCGGTTAAGAGTATCCTAAGTTCTTCCTCAATCAGTATCAATCAAAGTTTCTCCATACAAAATTTCATTGAAATCGGTGCAGTGGTTTAGCCCTGAAAGCGTAACTGACAGACAGCTAGACAGACAGACAGACAGAGTTACTTTCGAATTTATAATCTATATATATAAAAGAGGAAGGTGACTGACTGACTGACTGACATACCCAGAGATCAACGTACAGCCCAAACCGCTGAAGATAGAATCCTGAAATTTTAAATGTAGGTTCCTTATATAACGTAAGTGAGCACTAAGAAAGTAATTTTTAAAATTCCACCCCTAAGGGGGTAAATCAGGGGATGAAAGTCTGCGTGAGCGAAGCCGCGTGTAAAAGCTAATATTTGTATATGTGTATTTGGATATGTGTATGTCCGTGTTAAGAATATGTTATTTCAGACTTACTTAATAAACAACTCATTTGCTCAGGATTTTTCGTACAAGCGGAAAAGCGGTCAACAGTACATCGGAATCAAGCTGATCTCAAGTGACAGTAATGTGGTGGATTGTTGACTCATTCGTTACGCAATTTCTAGCTGAGCTAAGGAAAATCGAATTTCCCTTGTGTATTTTCTTGAGATAAACAAGTGCTATTCATGTTAACGTAAACTATCGTTTGTTTTGTTATTTCTATTGTCTAACTGGTGAAGAACAAATACTGTTTCTATATCACTATTATATAAATATTTGATTATATAATATAGATATATTATTGATGATAGGCATATAATTTATAAATAATTTTGGTCATGCTTTTACCGTGCTATCTATTGATATCGGAAGCTAGTGGTCTAAAATGTTTAAAATGTTTGGGTGTTTTCTATGTATAATACGTATGTATTTACGAAAAATAAGTATATACGTTGTCTAGTACCTATCCATAATATAATACAAGTTCTGCTTAGTTTGGGACTAGATGGCGTCGTGTGTTAGGTGTCCGAAATATTTACTTATTTATTTTAAATAAAATATAGTTTCAAATTAGCTTACTTATCAGACCAGGTTATCCTCATCCTAAAAGTTATAAAATAAATATTATTTATCCTGGGTGGGAATTGAACACACTACCTTCGGTTTAGCAGTCAGAGTTAAGAGCCACTAGACCAACAAGCTCGCCCCCATTCAAATGAACAAACGCTTATGCTCAACCATCACATAAACATTAAGAGCATTTACTGCTACTTGCTTAAGGTCTTATGAAAATTTTGAATTAGTACTACTATGTAAAAAACGACAACTAAGACGATACCCATCCCCCAGACAGTATCTTTCACTGTCTAAAATATTCTGAAATCTATCTTTAAAAAACTTAATTTCATTAACAATTTATTAGTAACATAAAACATACCATAGCAACTTGAAGGTTTAGTACAAGTCCTTAAAACTGTTAATAACATGTTTTATGGGACGCAATTAATCAGGTTATACGCTACATAGAATTTATAGGAGTTTGTTTAATAACCATTTTAGTAAGTCATTATGTCGAGTCTCAGGTGCGAAGATGTGGGATAATGTATTCTTGGAGGCGTGAAACCTGGGCTTATTCGCCTCGAAATCCCGCTGAGAAAAACTCGATAACTATGTGCCTTCGGCAATATCTATGACTGATGGCAATATTATACAAATCCCTGTCGATTCTGTCAATTATTTGAAACTTACTTCTCACTGTTATTTTCTTTCAGTACCTCTTTAGTTATTATATGTATAGTTGGTGATGTATGTGGGCTCAAGATTAGATGAACTTTATTTGATTTTGATGATTTGAGATTGTCTGTTTTTAAACGGTTTTATTTAGCTCACCCCGTTTGTTTTATTTATTTATTATTCTTGGGTCAAATTTAGTAATTCAAATTTCACCCTCTTCCTGTCAACCGATTAATCTGAAATTTTGTATACACTTTGGATTTTGGTGTCAATACAATTATGTTTATTCATTATCATTATAAATTCAAGATGGCCGCCGCTACAAAATGGCGGATAACGTAGGTTTTATCGATCCCATCAATATGGGTATCAAATGAAAGTGCTCAACCAGTATACTACAATATACTATATAAAATTAAAATCCAAGATGGCGGCCTCTACAAAATGGCGGATAACTTAGGTTTTATCAATCCCATCAACATGGGTATCAAATGAAAGGTCTCAACAAGTAGAATACAATTTACTATGCAAAATATTATTTTTTTACCTATTTTTATTGAGTTTTTCTAGCGCACACGAACCGACTTAATTTTTTTAATTTTTCATAGTGAACTACTGATACTACTAATACTATGAAAAATTAAACCTCAAAACTTGAAAATAAAAAATATATAAAAAAGTTTTTTAATTTAAACGGTTTTATCGAAAATAATGTACTAAAAGGTAAAAAATAAAAAAAAATTGTCTGATAAAAAATAAAATCGTTGGGCCCGTGTTTCCATCAAGTCAACTCAGTTTACGCTACGCCCAACGATTTTATTTTTTATCAGACAATATTTTTTTATTTTTTACCTTTTAGTACATTATTTTCGATAAAACCGTTTAAATTAAAAAACTTTTTTATATATTTTTTGACAATTCATATTAGATTGACCCATATCTACGTAATGTAAGTAAAAAAAGGAAAGTAAATTATAACTAGGTAAAAAATCTTGTGTTTTTTTCATGTATGGGCCTGCTAAAGTGACTCTGCTTGATGGAAAGCATAATCAGAATCCAAAAGTGGTGGTCACCATACTCATTGCGAATGAAGACGATACAACAATGCAGCATGGTGACCCACCCCATGGCAGCCTAGTGATGCCTTTGCATCATTGGGCCACCGCTCTAGCCTTCACCAACAAAACACGACATCACGAATGTTGTTATTTTAGATTGATTTTTTGTGCAATATAAAGTTTTTACTGTAATCCATATGTGTCATGTATAATATTTAATGTATAATATGTATGTATTTACAAAAAAAAAAGTATATATGTATTTGTATCAGTTGTCTAGTACCCATAACACAAGCTCTGCTTAGCTTGGGACTAGACGGCGTTGTGTGTTAGATGTCCGAAATATTTATTTATTTATTTATTTTAATTTTAATATTTCATTACTATGTATGCAAAATTTCATAATGCGGATGAGGTCAGTCTCAGCGTATAATATATCTTATTTATAAATTCTCGTGTCACAATATTAGTTACCATACTCCTCTGAAACTGCTGGACCGAGATTTAGGAAATTTGGTGTGCATATCGGGTAGGTATGAGAATCCACCAACATCTATTTTTTTATTCCCCAATTTTTCAATGGAAAAACAACGTATTTCCGCCGGCCGGATTAGCTAGTATTATATATATGTATGTATTTAAACAATAAAACCAAACCAACATTATCATAGAAATCAATATCTTAAAATCATAAAATTACTAAACTTCTGTTAATCAATCTGCGTTGTTGCTATACCGTTCGCTCACTTCGGCTTCCAATAATTATCTTTTGCTCAAGAAACATTAGTTTGACTTACACCGGTCATTTATCAATCATTTTCCTGAAGAGTGAGCTTCGTTTACCATATTAATCACTTTTATGTTCGTAAGTTGAAGTCGCTAAAAGTTTTAACAATACCGTAGCCGTTAGCCATATATCACTGTCGGAAGTCTGATTTGGACGAGAGCAAATTGGGATTAATAAAGGTCTGAGAAAGAATTCCCTTACATTTTCTCCACTGATTAGGTGGCAAGACAAATCGCATAGTGAGAAAACAAGGACTGTTTATTATTGTCTTGCCTTTTACTCCTCAGTTTCAGCACTCTAATGATTTTCACGAAGTAATTATTTAAAGAATCTTTAGCGGCAGCACTTTTCGTAAGTAGGCTTATTAAGAGCTTGTCGATGTTGATCTTTGGAAAGTTCATTATTCTCGCTAAGTTATTTGTATATCTAGTCAAAGTTACTTGTTCAAGGTTCTCGCAATCGTCTTTTCACTAGTCGTGGGACTCTATCTATATATATATGAAATGTATGTACGCGCTTAACTTCCGATCGGCTGCACCATATTAAATTTTTTTTTACGTGTTCGTTATTGTCAGGATAAGGTTTGTATAGCAGAAAAAATAGAAAGGTGTTATATTCTCTTAGTCCGCTTAGTTCTATAGGTACACTGCAGCGCTGCGGGAAGTTGACACGGGCTTACTAAAAGATTTTTCTTCGATAATTTAGAAAATATTCACAAAAATAAATAGGGCGATACAATGTACGCCGTGTCAGCTAGTTTTCTACTAAACTGCTAAAACTTTTTTTACTCATGGCTCTTGACCGTGTATGTTTAAATGGGTTGGTACTACACTCTTAACTTGCATCTTTCGGGGCAATGTTGGCTTATACCGAGGTAAATTTTTCAAAGAATGAAATCGAATAGGTTAACCTTAAAGTAAAACCTAATTTATTGCCACCGTCTAATGAACGTTTCATTACACTGCCGAACAGAATTAAAGTCGTAAAGTTTTTCATGTATAAACATTTGTGTGGATAGAAATAATCACTATTCACATACAGTTTTATAGTTGGCCTTCGTGTTCTCAAGTTCAGAATTGATTAATGATGCAGATGATATCGACGCATCTAACCATGGAAGAGGCGTGAGGTTGAAATTCCAAAAAAAAATTACAATTGTGGCAACTAAGTAAATATATCGTATACTAGTAATCTGAACTAATTTCTTACTTTGTTAATAATTTCGTCTTGACATGTATTGCGTAAAAGAGTTCTCACAATGATAACATCGCATCAACTATCGAGCCTCGTTCGCTCTCACAGAGATAACTCCGTGTCTCTATTACCGACCGTGTGATTAGTCTATATTAGTAGAACAAGAGCTTTTTTAAAGTTGGAAAGATTTACAGTTTACATCAATTTACATATAATTTGGAGTGCTATTATAGGTCTTGCGTTTAACACCAGGACAGTGTGCAAAAAGGAAGAGCCCATTTTTTTTTTTTTTTAATGTTTGTTCTTAGTCTTAGACACTTACTTAATTTACTGTTTATTATTATTTTAATGCCTATATACTACCTAATAGACTACCTCGGTGGCCCAGTGGTAGGGTATGCGACTGCTGCGCTTGAGGTCTCGGGTTCGATTCCCGGGTCGGATCAAATGTTTGTATGACCTGCAAATATTTGTTTCGGAGTTTAGGTGTTTTCTATGTATAATATGTATGTATTTACAAAAAAAATTAACTTTAAATATATTTATATCAGTTGTCTAGTACCCATAACACAAGCTCTGCTTAGTTTGGGACTAGATAGCGTTGTGTGTTAGATGTGCGAAATATTTATTTATTTATTATATATATTACGAGACATTACATTTAGATACAAACATAATCTTAGTGTTCACGTCACTCGTCTCCACAGAGTAAGCAACTCGTTTAAGGGACAATGTATACGTTTTTACAATAAACTCCCTATTGATATTAGGAATTTGCCATTTAGGAAATTTAAGAATACCATAAAATCGGCCCAAATAGTCTTGTTGGATTTCGAACGTCATTGTACTGGCAACATTTTGATTGTCTCTGGTTCGTGTTTGACGTTTGAGGTTGGAATCGAAATGAACTCGGTTGAAATGGCCGGTGCCGTAATTGAATTTGATTGTTAATGTTGTGTATTCAATAGCCTCCGCGTGATATTGATGACACTGAGGGTTTGTTAGGCTAAAATACTTATAATAGTTGAGAACGGTTGATCGGCCAGGCTAGGCTTGTGAAAGTTAATATGTGTAAAAAGAACTTGAAAGACGTGTGTTGAAGCCGGACGATTTGCTTGTTATTGTGAAAATTAATTGTGATAAAACTCGCGAGAATTATAATACGTGATAGGCGTGTTCGCGTAAGAACGGAAACGAGTGTGTTGTGGCTCGAATACCATAGGAAGTTGTACAGCACTTTAGGAGTTTGTGTTTGTGTGAAGAGGCGGAGCCGAGAAGATTCTACACCAAGAGATCTCTTGGGAACGCCGAGAAGAATCTTGAAGCAACACACTCCAGTAAGTGCTTTATTGATTAATTTAGATTAAGAACACGGTGACACAGCCGTGGTTCATTGCTCCTTCCAGGGGACATTGTTATAGTGATTGTATATCCATCTATGGGCCCGTGGGTACTATAAACATCATCAAAAGGTGATCACTGCCTTGGCAGGAGAAATGATCAAGTCTAGTCAACAAGTTCCATACTTGTCTTGTTGACTAGCCTAAAAGATGCAGCAGCATCACTAGGCCGCCATGGTGTGGGTCGCCATACTGCATTGTCTGCATTCGCAATGAGTATGGTGACCACCACTCTTGGATTCTCCTTATGCTTTCCATCAGGCAGAGTAGAGTCATTTTGGCGGGCCATACATAATTTATAATAAACATTGAGTTCAGGGTGCATGTAAAAACACTTTGAATTATCGTGGTTAAGTAATACTTATCTAGTTATACGCAAAGGGGTATTATACCATAGCAGAATATCTTGATGATAAAACCGCCTGGGATTGAGCTGCCCATTCTGCACATGCTGTCTATTTTGAATGTTTAAACTTATTTTGATGTGATTACTTGTAGTTTGAAACAAACTCATTTATCGCTTTTTTTATTGAAATAACGTCTCTGGCATTTGAGAATATTGTCTGGACTTTAAAAGAGACGATGATCCCTGAGTTTGTTTCGTTCTTTCTTCTCGGGGCTAGTCCAGTTAGGAAAGGCCGACCTCATCTGCTCAAAAAAAGTTTGCAAAAGTGTTCATGTAACCTAATTGCAGAATTGTCACCACAAGCCGTTCCAGAGATTAGCCGGAACATACACTTCAATTTTATTTATTTGTATAAATTTGAATATTAAAGTCAAGCTTACATTGTTAAGTACCAAAATTTTATGTAAATAATAATATGTATTTAGGTATTTGAATTCTGTTTAATAGCAACGAGCTTTAGCCAGGTTTAACTAGCTCGTTAATAAATAACATGGCGAAGTTATTGAAATTTATTCAATAACTTGTTACGTTACTGATAAAACAATAGATTCAAGAAAGTTTTTAAACTTTGTAGCCCTTTGTTTATACGACAGATACACTCCTGCTTCAAGTTATACATACCGACCAGCTATAAATAAATAAAAAAATAAAAAACCGACTTCCAAAAACATCCAACGAAAACTCTCTGCCAAAAAACACTTAAAAGCTTAAAATAAACTGGTTCTTCATAAATTACCTATACCTAATTCTTTATTCATTTAAACAGTAGTATTATAATGTGTGCTAGGTACCTAAAATCTGTTTGAAGTCGGTGCCAAGTGACTATCGCTTAGACTTTTGTAATTGTTCGTTTGTATTCTTTTTGGCTTAGGTAAGTAGTAAGTTGAACTATTTCATCAAATTTCATCATCAAGAATACAAATTAAGGTCTATACGTACGTGTTATACCTATTAAAATCATCCTCTAATCCCTAACTGTTGAAGAGTTTAACCTTCTATCATCAGCTCACCTAAATAACTTGAAAGTATACGACTGAAGGTCTTTAGATACGTAGGAAATTGAAAGAATTATCCTACATCTCCTAACCGTTGAGGAGTTGTACCTTCCACCTTCCATCATCAGCTTACCTAAATAATTTGAAAGAATACGACTAAAGGTAACATATGTACATATGATATTTAAAGATTTATCCTCCAACTCCTAACCGTTAAGGAGTTGTACCTTACAACATCAGCTCTTCATCATAAAATGATGACTACCAGACGCAAATACCGGTGTAACTTCAGAAAATATACGAAAAACATAGTATGTGCCTATAAAAAATGAGAGTTTCCCTCGATTTCCCTGGGATCCCATCATCAGATCCCGATATGCTGGCAATGGGACCACCTCGGAAGCATACCCTTTCGAATACAAAAAAAATTTCAAAATCGGTCCACAACTGACGGAGTAATCGGTGAACATACATAAAAAAAAAAAAACATACAGTGGAACATAGAACCTCCTCCTTTTTGGAAGTCGGTTAAAAAGCGTGGGTGCTTTCTTAAAATATTTCGAAATCTCGCCCCACGCTTTTTTACATTCAAATTATTTAATTTATCACTCTATCCTTAATTATTTTTTTTTCTACTTTTTAGTTTGGTTTAT
Source organism: Diaphora mendica (assembly GCA_949125395.1). Lineage (NCBI taxonomy): Eukaryota > Metazoa > Arthropoda > Insecta > Lepidoptera > Erebidae > Diaphora > Diaphora mendica. Next base: position 20,724,908 of record OX421319.1, on the reverse strand, counting down.
TCATAAAAGCGTGTTTTTTTAAAACTTTTATTTATTTTCGTATTACATTACCACTTACCACTTACTATTTATAAGGTATGAGTATATAACATGTTAAGTTAGTGTACAGTTCTCTTGATGAAATTTTGTTATTTTTAATTATTTTATAATGTTATATCGATTCCACGAAATCAACCAACCCATTTCAGGTTACGAAACCTGTCGTAAGCGAATAAAGCAGTAAGGCCAGGAACACAATGTGAGGGTCATTTATTAGAGTTATCGTTGGTTTTGGCTAGCACGCTTTCAGCCACCCCTTCCTCTAGCCTTGACACGAAATGGCCCGAAGTTATTCGTAGTATTTCGGTCGGGTGACGTCAGCAGCCATGCCCGGCCTATGTCACCCGGAACACTGCGGACCCGAGTGGAAATTTATTGTAATTATAACTGCAGTGAATAGAACTATTAAACAATATTTTTTAAGTAAAATTTCAATTTACGTATTACTTATATTTGTACACTTAGTGTAATGAACCCGGGTTACATAAAAAACTTAAATCGATGGATCTGACGGTGTAATGTACACTATAAATAGGAGTTATGATTCTTTTTTGTCACTTTGTACCTTTTATAAGATTATCATTCTAAATAACGTAACTTAATAACTTTGTATTAAAATGATAAAAACATAATTCATTTTAAGTGGTACCGGCCAAAGTCTAGAAATACGATACGCACGAATTAGATCAAGATCTTCTACAGATCTAAATGGTTTTAAATTAGCTTCACCAAATCGTCCCATTTCTGATTTTAACTTAATTGAAAGTTAGTGATAAAGCGATTTTAAAAGAAATATTGATTTTCTAACGCAATTTATTTCACTAACATGCCGAGATTTTTATGTATCTGTATGTGACCGACGTCATTTTCTTTCGAGAGTTTTTTATTGTTTTTATTTATTTACTTAAATAATGTTTCTTGTTTTTAAACTTTCGCATAAACTGTAAATCGGTACTTAATTTTGCAATTCGATCGAAACGTCGATTAACCAAACAGTATTGTACCTTGTAGATATTATCGCGATTAAGTCCCGATTTACAGTCGAATAATGTTTCTTGTATTAAAATGGATTTTAATAAAATTCTAGTTTCAAATTAATAACGCTACCATATGATTAAACTGTATGGTAGTTAGGGAATTGGAATTTATTTTTATGGAGTTTAAAAGATGTTGATTATGGAGTCATTGGTTATGTGGCTTAACATTTCGTTCTATTAAAGTTACGTGAAAACAATAAATTCTATTAGTTACTTACACTGTAAATTACTATGTTTATTGATAATATTTAATTACTTTCATCAAAATTACCAAATCAGCGTAGAAAATAAAAATAATCGTCTAGAAATTAAGTCCTTGTTATGATAAATAATTCTATTTATGACATAATTACTATAAATTCTCAAAATTAAAAAAAACCCCATATAATAACCTGAGTTCCCTTTAAAAAGTAAAAAATACGTTATGCGCTTTCATTAGAGACCCTACTCGATGATATTTTTGCAGACATTCGGTTACTCTTCCCTACTTTCACCCCTATAACTTTTAAACGGCTCAACCGATTTTCATGAAACATGCCTAAGAACACTCGCACGTAACTCACCTTTCATACAAATAAAAAAACTAAATTGAAATCGCTTCATCCGTTCGGGAGCTACGGTGACACAGACTGACAGACAGACACGTGAAACTTATAACACCCCTCTTTTTAGTCGCCTATTTAAAAATATGGTGAAATTATACTGTTTTTATAAATGCATATATTTAATATATAACAAAACTAAACTCAATACCAATGCAATTTGCACTGGGTAGAAATTGTACCTCACGTACTAATCAAAAGGCAAATCCATAGTATTTCTTACTGCCCTCTTAGAAAAGATACAAGAGCTTTGTGTTGATACTCTTTCTACAATCACTAAAGCCGGACATACACGTTCAAGTATACTTGCGCAAACCCAGACTGTTTCGTCTGGCTGTGTGACAGAGACAGACAGAGAGACTTGCGCAAGTATACTTGAACGTGTATTAACGCCAATCTATTATTATTTAAACATATTTTGTTTTGCGTTTAGATGTCGTATACATTTGTTATTTTTTATGTATTTGCTTTCCAAAGTGACTCTACTCTGCCTGGTGGAAGACATAAGCAGAATTCAAGAGTGTTGGTTACCATAACCATTGCGATTGCAGACAATGCAACAATGTAGCATGGTGACCCACACCGTGGCGGCCTTGTGATGCTTCTGCATCATTGTGCTTTCGTTCTCGAACTCACCAACAAAACACGACAGCACGAATGCAGCCGTCATTAGGTATAGGTTGATTTCCTCTACGAGGGTACTACTTACCGCTCCGGTGGAGCCCACCTGCTCGTGCTGAAATCAGCATGGCTTTATAATCTTTCAACCTGATAGTTTTCTAATAACGTTTACGTATATAGAATGTCAACTTGGTTTCGTGATATTTGCAATCGACACTAAAAAAAAAATGGAGTGTTTGTTTATAATATTAAAATAACTGCTTTTTACTCAATGCATATTATGCCTGGATACACGGTACATATGCCAAAATAACATTTTTTACAATTTTTGTCTGTCTGTCTGTCCATCTGTCTGTTTGTTCTAATCTCTGGAACGGCTTTAACCGATTTCGACGGGAGTTTCACTGGTAGATAGATGATTATATAAGGAGCAACTTAGGCTACTTTTTTAAGATTAGCTTCGCCCCGCAGCGGCTCCCGCGGTTACAACTACAAACGCGGGTAACACCGCGGGGCTCAGCTAGTACAGAATATATGTCTATAGTTATGAAATCAAATTTATATTATTCGTACAGTTTTTTTTTAAGAATGAATGATTAAATGTACGCAATAGTAAGAGTACACTAATAAATTAACATTTGAGTTTCTATTTTGACGCATAATAGTATCTCGTGCAAAAGTAATGAATAAATTTATTTTTACACTTAGAGCATTAATTTATTATCTACTTCCTTTTACATAAGTGGTCATAAAAAGTTGTGATTATACACTTTCAATATCACTTCTTGTATCTAGCTACTTACTATCCAAATTATCTATACAAATAAATGAAATTGGAGTGTCAGTTTGTAATTTATAATTGAACGCTTTTCACTTCATTTATATGAAAGTTTATACGGTACATACCTACTCGTTTATAAAAAAAAGTCATTAAAAAATGTATGTCTGTGTGTTCCTGTTAATTTATAGTACGGCTGGACCGATTTTGATGGGACTTTCACGGTCTGATGATATTATGAGTAACTAAGGCTACTTTTTTTAGACTAGCTTTGCTCCGCGACATTAACCGAGGTTTTTGTTGTAAAGTTGCAACAACAAGCGCGAGTAACACTGGGGTGATCGGCTAATCTATATATGTATAATACTAGCTGTTGCCCGCGGCACCGCCTGCGTGTGTGTCGGTTATCGCGGCAAATAGTAGGTAGCCTATGTGTTATTCTGATGTATAAGCTATATTACTGTAAAGTTTCATCCAAATCCGTTCAGTAGTTTTTGCGTGAAGAAGTAACAAACATACACACAAACTTTCGCCCTACATATTAGTGTGATATATATAAAAATGAATCGCTGAAATGTATGTACGCGCATAACTTCCGATCGGATGCACCAAATTAAATAATTCTTTTTTTTATGAGTTCGTTATTGTTCGGACAAGGTTTGTGTATAAAAAAAATTAAAAGATAGCGGGAAAGTCATGTTTTTTTGTCTGCGACGGGAAGCTGAGACATATACACATTTCAAAAGTGTCTAGGGATCAAGCATTTTTATGCGGATTTCTTGAGATTGAGATGTGGCTTTGGCCCTGGCCTGCTCAGTCGCCAGACTTGAACCCGATTGAGCATGCATGGGATATGCTACAGAGAAGAGCTCTGCCGAATATGGAGGGTATCCAGTCGCAAGAAGACCTTTTTTTGTTGTTGCAACGAACATGGGCGGCCATTCCACAGCGTGATTTGGATGAACTCATTTTGAGTATGCCAAACCGATGTTCTTGTGTTAGTGTTCGCGGTAGAAACACGGATTATTAATTGTTTAAGTTACCTAATAAAATTTTAAAGAAAACTGTTATTTCAGTCTTTTTTTCGAACTTTAATGTTAGTGGTTCAAATGTCAAAAAACCTTTTATTAGGAAAATGGCAAATTTCTTTATTAATGCAAAGGTGACTTGGTTTATCGTTACTGTGACAAACGAAAACACTTTATTTGATGAATCCTTAAAGAACATTTTAATTAATATCAATCAGGAGAAAAGTTATTGCAAAAATATATGTTGATCCCTAGACACATATGTTGATCCCTAGACACTTTTGATGTGTGTATATGTAAATATGGCGGGACGAAGTTCGCCGGGTCAGCTAGTATAACGTAATTTTGAAAAGAAACACGCTTTTTCTCTCGTATATGCCTGAATGGGTAGCTTTACCTCTAGAATCAGATTTCGCCTCTCCCCTTCGTCCCGTAAGTTTTACTTTTATGCATTACATAAAGAGGTAGGAAATACATAAGGTATGCCCTAAAAGACACGAACAGAAGTGAGTGACACCACCTCCTAGTAAAACCAAAAACGTTGAAAGCTCACTACTTAGAGGCCTCTCTAACCCGTGAAGCGCCCGTGTGCAGTCATTTCTTTAGCACCCTTTAGTAAGCATAGCGCCCGTCAGTAAGTGCGCAGAATCATTAAAAGTTTCGCGTCCGGCGCACCCAACACCCTGCACTATAGGTGAAGACGCCTCTGCTCACTACTTAGCTATGCTATAGTAGCATATTCTATACAGTAGCATAATATATACATACTAGTGGTTACTCGCGGCTACGCCCGCATATATGTCGATTATCGCGGCAAATAGTAGCCTATGTGTTATTCTGATATATAAGCTATATTACTGTAAAGTTTCATCTAAATCCGTTCAGTAGTTTTTGCGTGAAAGAGTAACAAACATCCATCCATCCATACTTACAAACTTTCGCGTTTATAATATTAGTATAGATATAGATAGAATAATTATACACTGCATCTGTTTACGTCTAACTAATACATCACAATGTGTCTTCATTACTAAAGCAAATAGACATGTTTCGTGCTTAATATTCCAGCTAATTAACGGTGTTGGCGGTGTTGATTATGAGTTAGCAAGTTGGCAACTCATCTAACGACTTGGTGCAATACGCAAACAATTCTCAGGTTAAGGTAACTTTCATTTAACTTCCCTAATGAATGAAGGTCTTCATTACCGTAAGAGCTATTTTTGGTTGTACCTTGAAGTTTGTTGTGTGTTATTATAATGTGTTAATTGTTTTTAAACTTTCGCGACTATACATATTATTCAACTGTAAATCGGGACTTAATCGCGATAATATTACGCGATCGGTGCAATTCGATCGAAATGTCGGGTAACCAAAAAAGGTATTGTACCTTGTTAATATTATCGCGATTAAGTCCCGATTTACAGTCGAATAATTAATATGTGTTATTTTAATATTGTTACAATAAATAAATATTTCGGACATTTAACACACAACACCATCTAGTCCCAAACTAAGCAGAGCTTGCATTATGAGTACTAGACAAATGATATAAATACTTATATACTTTTTTTGTAAATACACACATAGAAAAAACCCAAACTCCGAAACTATTATTTGCAGATCATACAAACATTTGGACCGACCCGGGAATTGAACCTGAGACCCCCAAGCACAGCAGTCGCATACGCTACTACTGCGCCACAGGGGCAGTCGATAAATAAATGACTGATGAATCAATAAATGTTGCCCGATAAAGATATTAAGTTTACATTTTAATTTTATAGGACGCTCCCGAAAACTGTTTTGACCGTGGGAGAGCCACGCTTCGGCACGAATAGGTTGGCTCGACCGGAGTAATACCACGGCCTCACAGAAAACCGGTGTGAAATAGTGCTTGCGCTGTGTTTCACCGAGTGAGTGAGGATACCGGAGACCCATACTCCCCCATCCTCCCATCCCCTGACTCCATCTCCTCTATCCTCCCATCCCCTGACTCCATCTCCTCTATCCCCCCATCCCCCAAAGGCCCGCAACGTACTTGTGACGCCTCTGGTGTTGCAGGTGTCTATGGGCGGCGGTAATCGCTTACCATCAGGCGATACGTCTGCTCGTTTGCCCGCCAATTCCATAAAAAAAAACTGTCTCGTTCGTCTAGCTAGCGGGTAGCGAATGCGACTGCTGATCAAGAAGTGTCGGGTTCGATTCCCGGGTCGAGCCAAAAGTGTTGCCCGTATCTCGGAGAGCACGTTAAGCCATCGGTTGTCATGTATGCTTTTAGCATCATGGGAAGTCAGTGTACCCTCAAACTAGTTCAATCTTTGAGTTCAGTTTGCTCTCAGGGTGGAGCTCCAATGCCAGTCACTCAGTGGAAAAACTGACATTTAGTCAAAACCGATTGAACTAGTAGCCGACCCCAAACTATCTTTGGATTATTACAAAGATTGTTATTATTAAAGGCTATGAAAATGAGGAATTAAAGCACTATAACTATACCATTTAAAACAGATCCTAGTTCAGCGACAGTCAGTTTATAATCAAGTATCAGCCTGCCAAAGAGATTGCTAACATAAATATTCTATAGAAGAACACTTTTATATAATACGAGATTAACATAGAGAAATGTAATTTTTCATTAGAGTTTTTCTTTCGTAATGATTAACTTCAGAGCTTTTAAACAAATTTTTAACAATTGAAACTGTGTACCCTAAAATTTTGCGCAAGACTTAAAGTACTACTAAGTACTCGGATTCGCCAAGGGCCCGTAAAATGTCGGCAAATATTTCAAATAAATATTTTTGCTTAAGTAAAGCTCCATTCTATTATCACAAAATGGCGGTGCCAAGATATGTAATTCTTCGTTGAATTGCTGTGTTCCGAATGAAGGGGCAAAAGGTTCAGTCCGACTGATTTCCCTTTGTTACGATTACAAAGATTAAACTCTTTTATGAAAATAATTTTGAGTCAAGATATTTTAGCTTTATATTCATCTCTGAAATAAGGCAAATTTTAAAGACTAGTTTAATCAAACGTTAGATACGCTCTTGGATACAATTGGCGGATTTTAGTTTTGGAAACCGGCCAAAAATGGCTTAGCCGGTGTTTTAAAAGCCAGGAGTCTAACTGTTATTAATTTCTGCATATTAAACAGACAAATATTTATTTAAGTTCTTAAACGAGGCGTGCATTAGAAATTTGAAAAATTTGGAAAACTCACCGGACTTGCAGACACGGTACCGTAGGCCACGTCCACCTTTTGGATGAGTGCGGTTATATGTACCGAAATCTCCGTAGTTATTATTAACACGGCTGTAATCTGCTAAATGTCGATTGCCGTCTAGATGATTAGGCAACGATCTGTTCCATCCCATGACATCTCCAACGACCGAACCGCATACCGATGACTCAGTCTGGGATTTTGTGTCGCCATTGCAAAGGTCGCCGCTGGAGCGGGCGCGGCGTCCCTTTAGGCCTTTGGCGGAGTGCTGGCTGATGTTTGAGCCCATAGCTTGGCGGGACCTCAAGGGGGCCCCGCCGCCCTCATCGCTTCTGCCTTCCCACTGATTAGTGGCCGTACAGTTATTCCCACCTGTAAAACAAATAAAATAGGAACAATAAATTCAAGGGTCTTCAAGTGTAGTATTGTTAATGCAGGTTTTGACTTCGAACAATTTCTTCAAATGTGAATCTATTAATTACCTTGAATTTTAGAAATTGAGATGGTGGAGACAACTAGATTTCAATGTGTATGTGTGTTGTGTAAGAAGAAAACTAGTTTTAATATATATATAAAGTTGTTGGAGAAAGTGTTAACTTTTAATTGAAACGGAAATTGTATTTCTTAGGGATGCTAACTAAATGTCTATTTTAATAAATAAGTGTTCATTAATAATATAAATAGCACTTCAGAGAAATAGAGTTGTAAGTAAACGAGAGAAATACTAGGCATTTGAATTAGGTAATTCATCAACGATATCTTGTTTATTAACTAAAGAACTTGATAACAAGCTTTATGAAGCCATTTGAACACAAACTATGTATATTATGTAAATTTCTTACCTACTTCTTAATTAAATAAATTGTAGACGAAACTATTTGTAATGAAATTAATTTCCTTTGAGTTGTATCTCGCGATACATCCTCATCTATTCGCCCCAGAGAGATGAAAACAAAATCGATATAAATGTATTGTTTGTTAAGGATGTATGAGCTAACAATTTACGAGTATTATAATTAAATTGCTATCATTTTACTAAATATTTGGCAAAACAGATTGTTGCTTTTGTGTGTGTTGATCTATAAGTTTAAAATTTACATAAAAGTTTTAGAAACATAAATAAAGATATGACTGTGAATTTGATAAATCTCCTAAAATAAACTTGATATGCTAAAACTCAATTTGCTTGATTAAAATATTTTAGTATTTGAGAAAAAGTGCCTAAACGTAATCATATTTCTGAGGTAAATAATCACGGTGATTATTTAGCAACCGATAAATAAAAAAAATCATCTACGCATTCTACCACTTCAGTTAATAGTAAATTTGGGGTGTGGTAGAGGCGAAAATTCAAATCCAAAGTTTTTATAGAAAAAATATATTTGAAAAAGCATGCTGTAGTTGCGTCTTAATTTTTAGAACTGACTTCAAAAAAGGAGGAGGTTCTCCATTCGACCGTATATAAGTTTTTTTTTTATGTGTATTCGCGGATTATTTCGTCGTTTATGAACCGATTTTGATGATTCTTTTTTTAATGGAAAAGAGCTATCCCAAGGGTGGTACTATGATAAGGACACTATGATCTGATGATGGCATCCAAGAGAAATCGAGTCGAACCTTAAAGTCACTTTTTGTTAAATTTTTATTAATGTTACTCAGAACACATATTTTACAGTAAATTTTAATTTCAACTTGTTTTTAGCTCAGGGATAAATTTTCTTCTATTCATTTTCTTAAACTTGTTTCCATATTTATACTACCTTGTTAGGTATTCATATCTTGTAAGGTAAACGTTACCGGACTACAGTGTTGTAAATAAGCATTTCTAAATCTTGAACTTAGCATACTTATATTAAAACTTTGATAGTATGTATAGAAAAGGCGATCTTGAAGTTCCCTACCTTTGAGCAACCCTGATCATTATGCCATAGTTAGCTGAGCGAACTTCTTCGTGAGTTGAGTTCGGTTTCAGTTGGATTGTTGATTGAGTGCTAAACTTGAATTTACTCATTTCAGGATTTGCAATTAAAGCGTTTGAAATAAATTATATTTGCCAAAGATTTGTATTAATTTATTACTCCTTAATTTATATTGTATTTGTCGTGTCTTTCAAAAGTATAACTTTTCCATGTTCTTGCCAAAAAAGTCCTTTTGAAATACCTACTGTTTTTCATTGATGCTAGGCACCTTTTAGTGGATGCGTGATAAAATGTAGCCTTCCTTTATGAATTAACAATCCTATCTATATATCCTATTAGTGGTTGCCCGCGGCTCCGCCCACGTATATGTCGGTTTTCGCGGTAAATAGTAGCCTATGTGTTATTCTGATGTATACGCTATATTACTGGAAAGTTTCATCCAAATCCGTTCAGTAGTTTTTGCGTGAAAGAGTTACAAACATCCATCCATCCATACTTACAAACTTTCGCGATAATAAGATTAGTAAGATAGTGGTTCTTGAGATCATTGAGTTCAATAAAACAAAGCAACAAATACATCTGCTTTGAAACATAAGTATAGAACGATCCTAAGTTTACATACGAAAACGGAACTATTATTAGTTAAAGTGATTTGCTCTACCTGAATTGATTACCATAATTTGCTACTACATTTTTAAAATAATTACCCATACAAAAAAATCTGAGATTGTAAATACAGATACGTAAACTTTCTCGTTTCGTTTCTCACGGCAATTCCCATCGTAATCATCTGAATATGTAAACACATCAGCAATTATATTTACATCTTGAATCATTACATTTTATGATTTTGGTTGATTTTGTTTGATTTTCAACATACATACTGAGCTAAACTTAAATATAAGAACATTAAATACACATAAAAATCCCTTTTTTAACACGCTTTAATCAGCTTCACCTATATGTTTGTCTGGCACTGACTTTATAAGCGTGTTTTTAAGTTTTTTGAAACTGTATTTCTTATTATTTTTTAAGAAAAAAAGTAATTTGCATCAGGGAACCTATCATATCATTTATTTATACAAATAATTTCGACCGAGATTTAAATGTGAAATAACTGCGAGGTTTTTCAGATACTTGCTCTCACCAAATTGCAATCCTCTTTTTTCGAACTAAAATGTGTATAACAAATTTGATACAGGCGTTTGAACGCAAAGATGTAACAATGAACTAATAAACACATACTTTTTGCAATTGTAATAATAAAATTGAGTTTTTACTCGAATCAAATGTAAAAAATAAATTCACAAACATTCCGTACTAAAGTAGAACACGAAAGGACCATTTTAATATTCCGGAGTTACTTTACGCACAGGTGGTTTAATTATAATTGCTTGGAATATTCTCAGTTCACCGAAAATATCGAGAATATTTAATGAGGACGTTGTGCGGTGGCCTATGACGCGCCTACTTCCGAAGATTTTAATGAATCTTTCATACGCCTGGCGTGAGTTCATTAACGGCGGCGACTTGACCGCTATCACAAATGCCAACGCGCTTGTAGGTACTATTTGTGAGTAAGGTATTAAATCTGAGAGCGATTTGAGCAAAGCCTTTGAACTGAATACGTACGTCGCCTTGAGGCTTTACATGCTTTGCTAGCAATACAAACAAGCGTGTTTAATTACAGGCTCCGTCAGCTTCTTCAGTGTAGATGTTGACTATGTGTTTCTCAATATTTTAGAAGTGTGCATTCAGTAAGCTATTATGAGGTTTTATAATTAGCTTAATATAGGAACACAATATGGCGAACTTTTATTTATTATACGTACGGTTTTAATGTCAGCGACTATTTCAATTACAGAAAGCATAATGTATGAACATAGGCACAGTCTTTAAATATCGAAATTTAGTAAGTGGAACAAAAGTGATGCGATCCACAAACGGATAACGTAATATTTAATTTAGTAAATTGATGATAGTTAAATATTTTCTTAAAGATTAATATATTAATAGTTTTATATAATTTAAGTTACACATGAATATTACTGCAAGTCCGTATTGTAACTAATTTGTAATGGTTACTCATACATTAGGTACTCATAATTATTCTGGTTAATTAAATAATTTAAAATTCTAAATACTATAAATGTTATATTTTTGCTAATAGTAACTCCTAAAGCATAGAAATATGTAGCTATTTATAATTATTGTATACAATTTTTTTGACAGGGTGTAATAATAAAAGCATTTTTTGAAAACTTTACTTTTTCTGGCTTACTCTGTACACAAAAACTTGTGATGATTCGTTTGTGGTCGGGGCGTGAAAACGTAAAACACGCACAAACACACTTTTGCATTTATAAGTAAATATCAATTTGAAGTTATGAGGAATTAGGATAGGTAAATAATAAATACTTCGCACATCTCACACACGACAATGTGAGTACATTGACTGTTATTGACGTTGCAGATAAATAACACTTAAACACAGAACAAAATGATCAACAAAGTGGTCGACACAAAATTGTGTCTTGGGTGATCAAAACCGCGACCTCTAGCTAGCTAGCCTTTAGCTTAGCAGTCAGGGTCATTAACCATCACACAAGGTCACACCTCAGATCAAATAAATAATATTAAATTCGAAATTTAAAAAAACCATTACTCAAGCCCTTAATCGAGTAATCATATGCCAATGATATTTTTGCAGACATTCTGTTATTCTTCCCCACTTTCACCCCCATAACTTTTAAACGACTCAGCCGATTTTCATGAAAAATGTCTAAGAACACTCGCACGTAACTCACCTTTCATACAAAAAAAACTACATTGAAATTGCTTCATCCAGACAAACAGACAGACAGACAAGTCAAACTTATAACACCCCTCTTTTTGCGTAGGGGGCTAAAAGGTAAATAACGCAACGCCTTGTTCTTGTTGAAGCAGAAAAAAGGCGCTTAGTTCCAAGTTAACACACGCGATACGCACTAACTATGCTATAAACTACGCTACTTTTCGTCATTATCGTATAAGTTGTCGATACTTGTTCAAAAAGAACAAGGCGGTGCGTTATCTACCTTTTGTTATTTTGATCTGAGGGTCACACAAACTGAAAGATTAAGGATATAATTCAATTCACAAACAACAGATCAAAAACAATTATTATAAACACCACACACCTTTAACACTAGTCGTCAACACATCAATTTGTGAAAAACATATTAAATACATTTTACTTTAATAAAAAAACTACAACAAAATACGCGTTTTCTGCTTCCACTGACTCACTTCACAATAACCACAGTCTTTCGTTTTAATCAAATTATGATCGAAATAATATTTTTTTATTTTGAAGTTCATTAAATCAATGTTTTAGTTTTTTAATTAAAACTTATTAGTCTTTATTACAACGGATTATGGAATAGAATAAGAATAAAATGTATTCTAGACCAATTAAAATTTACTATTACATAAATTTCATAAACAGTGTTTCATAACACGTTGCGTAATCAAAAAGTGTGTACGTAAAACGATAGAACAAACACTAAGTGGTTGGTTTCACACAAAATAAATAATCTTACTTGTATTTAATACACTAGCTGAAACAAGCAACTTCGTCTGCGTCTCTTTAGGATCGTGCTGGACTCCTACTAGTATCTATATGTATACTAATACATATTATAAACGCGAAAGTTTGTAACTATGGATGGATGGATGTTTGATACTCTTTCACGCAAAAACTACAGAACGGATTTGGATGAAACTTTACAGTAATATAGTTTATACATCAGAATAACACATATGCTACTATTTGCCGCGATAACCGACACATACGCGGGCGGAGCTGCGGGCAACCACTAGTAAGTAATAAGCGTCATGTTAACTACTACTATCTTAGGCACGCCAGCAAAACACACATAAAAAAAAATGTTAACATCGGTTTTACAGTTTTAGAGTTCATCGTAAGCAACAACGTGCCATAATAAAGGAAAATAGAAAATCATGCTTAGAGTTATTAGGGCCACCCACACTATGGAGGCCTAATGATGCAGAAGCATCACTGGACCGCCATCGTGTGGGTCACCATGCTGCATTGTTGCGTTGTCTGCATTTGCAGTGGGTATGGGGACCACAACTCTTGGATTCTGCTTATGCTTTCCATCAGGCAGAGTAGAGTCATTTTGGCAGGCCCATACGTAAAAAAAACAAAATGTAAATCAATGGGGGAGGCCTAAGTTCAGCAGTGGACTTCTTACGGCTGATGACGAACATAATATTACCAAGGCCTCGCACACAGAAAATCGGAAAAATAAACTGAAACTGCATGTGTTTCAATGAACGACAATCTGTGGAGTGGAAGGCTCAAAGAGAGGCAACTCCCTTGTGACTAATGAGTTACAGGTGTCCATTAGCGGCGATAATCACTTACCATGGTGACCTGTCTGCTCATTTGCTCTTAAAAGTCGGTCTACATAACGTGTATAGGTACTGAATGAAATTCGAGTAGAACCAGATCTAAGTTTTTTACTTTTTGGATTGAGATACATTGATAATATAAATAACATACAAATGAAAACATTCCATTCATATGAGCGAACCGTTTTACTTTCACTCTCATTGTTACTATAAGCGGAATCCTTTTGAGATTTCGGCTGTACCGCCTTGTGTGACGTCTCAAGAGCATAATAAAAGAAGTGAAAACACATACATTTTGTATAACTTTGCATGGTTTTTTTGAGGCGTAGTAACAATAGTGTGATCTATATTATATACATAGGTACAACTGTACAACCCTAATTTTATAGTTACAGAGCTCTTGGAAACCAACATTGTTTTTCAACATCATGAAGAGCTTTTAGTACTTCAATACTAGACATAGGTTTTTCGTTAGAAATGAGGCTTAGGGGAAGAATGGAGGGAGGGTGGCGTTTGCAGCGCGACTGAATCGCGGTTATGTGGGCGAGGGCACGCAGCTTGCGACCGCATCGCGACTGTATTCCTACGAACGCTAGACAGCCTCGCTGCTGCAGCGCTACAAAAAGTGGCCGTGGGCGAGCGCCCTGAAGCATACTATGCCATATCCGTCTTGCCATCCTGGCAGGTTGGTAGGTATAGGACTATAGGGGTTTGTTTCAAGTTTTCCTCCTCTTTCCATAGATGTAATAATGCGTATTTGGCATGCTTGGTCGGCTCTTGCGAGACCCATGGCCCGACAGGATGAATCTGGGGGCACGGTCGTGCCCCTGCCAAGACGAGCCAAGCGAAGCGCAAGGGCACTACCTACCTTTTCTCGAAGTGTTTCGTCGTTTTTTTGAACCCTCATAACTTTGGTTCCCGATATACCAGATCGTTTAAATTACTAATGAAACATACAAAGTTTCAATTGCATAGCTCTAAGCTTCTAGCTTCGCCGTTTCGCTACCATACCATCACGAAGGAGAAACTAACGCCTTTTGTGTTTGCAAATATCTAGTTTCTGAAGTAATGTGTTAAACGAATATTTAGTTTCTGAAGTAACGAAACAGCCAAGCCATACATTTTTACTGAGATGTAAAGTTTACGAAGTTAGGGTTGGTAGAGTTAGGGCGTGTAGATTCGGGATCTTGGCTCTACATGAGATCTGATATCTTTTTCACAGGGTAAGCCGTATGCAGTCGTCTTGGCAACATTTTACATGAAAATGTTTTTGGTGGGATAAGTGTTTCTACACAGACAGTTACTTTTAAATCTATAAGACCTATTTCTTAGCGTTCCATGGATTCACCGTGCGGGTGCCGGGTCAATCGCGTGATAGATGGGGGCAACACATGCGACTTCGACAGTGCCTGGGAATTGCGACCCAGGTTTAGGTTTAAGGAGCACTCCTTACGACGCGTCAACGCTCACCTCCACTGTCCGCCGTGTTACCCCCTCTACCTAACCATATTTGAAGTGAGCCTAGCAATGCCGCTTTGGATATTCGTTCAAGAAAAGAGCTTACAGAAGCTCTTGGCAATCCAAGGTCTTTAAGCAGGTTATAGAGGGATTTAGCTGGTATACCCCTCGCACCCACTTCCACGGCATACAGTGCAACGACATAACCATTTTTAGTTATTTCGTTGGTTAAGTCAAAGTACTTGTTTCTTTTTAAAGCGTGGTCTTTAGGGATGTTCGTTTCCCACGGCACCGTGAGTTCTACTAGTACTACACGCTTAATTGACATTGCATAAAGAAATATGTCCGGTCTGGACGCCGAGGCTCAGATATCCTCCGGTATTCTGTAGTGATTTTCATACGTGTCCACTAATAATGCCCAGTCACTGGCGGTATTTATAATTGAGTTCGGCTTCTGTGTGAGTGAAATCTTTTTTGTTGAGCCTTCCTTTACAAACGCGATGTTAGTTTTTATGTTTGTTGTTATTCCTTTTTTCGCTCTCGCCAGTGATAAACTCATAGCTTCGCGTATGATGAGTAATACCCTATCATGGCGACGTGAATAATGACCCCGGTCTAATAGCGCCTTACAACCTGTCAGTAAGTGCCTGGCTGTACCTATTGCCGCATTGCATATCGTACAAGCCTTTTCTGTAGCTTTTCCCCACGTTACTAGGTTGCTTTGATCGGGGAGAGTTAATTGAAAGGCGTTGAGGTAGAATTTTAACAGGGCGGGTGACCAATCATATAAAAGTGTGCGCCATTTCAAAGCTGGTGGGATACAGAATTCTCCTAGAGTTAACCATTCATTCTGCATTTCTAGGTTCATTGCGTGCACCTTGTAGGTCTCGTTTTCATCTTGTTGTATGAACGATTTTGTTATCTCTTTGTCGGTCTGTCTTCTAGCATTTCCCAATCCAACTCTACTGGACTGCGTACCCACCATGAATTTATTGTGGAATTGGAGCCGTGACTCTAGCTCTGATGAATTTTTGTCTTTTGGAAGGGATCTAACGATTTCGTCTTGGGATTTTGACAAGACATGCATTTTGGTAACTCTTAGGTGTTTGTAGAGTTCCGAAGGTTTTTTTAATTTCACTCCAAAATTATTCGAGCCCCTGTACAACGTTGACGGGTCTGCAGATGGTGCTAGCCCGAGCCACAACTTCAATGTCTTAGTGACTTTCGCGTCCAGTGTTATTATGTGGTAGTAGTATATAGTATTAGTATATAGTAATTTCATTTCTATGTAAATAGGTTTAACAACGTCAAAATTACTGAGCACTAACTTCATCAGCGATTTGGCTTATGACTTTAAAACCCCAAGGAAATAAATGATAAGGTCTTGTAGTACTATACTTAAATTTATCTAAGTAGATAATAGAATCTTCGGCTTACGTTACTGTCTTTATATGTCTGACAATTTTGATATTCTACATTAGGGTGAGAAAGGATATGAAAGACGAGTTTGTTACAAAGAGCGGAGGGATAATAGCGTCAATTTAGATAAAACTTACAACATTTTAAACAGGATATGGCATGAAGGTCGCTTCTCTTTCACCGAACATTTACTGGTGGACCCATATTTTCTTAAAAATTTACAAATTAATCCATACTTATATTATGCGAGAGACGCTCATAGCCCAGTTGCAGACGGTGATTAGAAACAATCACCGAGGGTAAGTAACGACGTCGTGGTCTGTACTTGGATGGGTGACCGCTGGTGGCATGATACCATGACCGTCTCCGTGATTCGCAGATCACGTTAAGCAGTCGGTCCCGCTTGTTATCACAGGATAACAGTCGTGAAGCTTAGTTGAAGGCCTTTGGGCGGCTTAAAAACATCCAATGGCAGGATGACGTAGCCACAACGTTGTCTTGCCAGTCCCCAACCCGCACTTGACCAGCGTGGGGACGTATGGCCTTAACCCGAGAGGAGACCCGAGCCCAGCAGTGGGACATTAAGGGTTGTTGATGATTGATGATATTATAAATTCGAAAGTAACTCTGTCTGTCTGTTACGCTTTCAAGGTTAAACTGCTGCGACGAATGCGATTTATGTCTGTCTGTTTGTTCCGGCTACTTTTTTAAAACTAACTGGGTGTTGGGTTTGTGGGTGTTTTTGTACCGCGGGTCTCAGCTAGTATTATATATAGGAATTAGGTAATCAACGTGAGTAAACGTTAAATTTATTTAAACTACACCAAAAAAAAAATTGTTATTTTTTACTATATTTAATTTGGGTTATCAACAAAAATGTGAAGGTAAACATTGAAAACGAGTAAAATACTTACGAAAGTTTAAATGAAAGGATAAATTTAGCATGCCTGTAGAAGGTTATAATTTTATACTGTTACGAGAAGGTAAGAATATACTGTAATGTTTTATTTTAATATTTCAGTAATATCTAGAAAGAATTTACTTTTAAGTCCTATCAACATCGGTGCAGCCATTCCAGAGATAGCCCGGAACAAACAGACATATTGTAAAAATTGCTTTTTTGATGTAAGTACCGTATATACTTTCATATTCGACTGCCGCGGTGGCGCAGTGGTAGTGTATGCGACTGCTGTGTTTGAGGTCTCGGGTTCGATTCCCGGGTCGGACCAAATGTTTGTGTAATCTACAAATATTTGTGTCGGAGTTCGGGTGTTTTCTATGTATAATATGTATGTATTTACAAAAAAAGTTTATATGTATTTATATCAGTTGTCTAGTACCCATAACACAAGCTCTGCTTAGCTTGGGACTAGATGGCGCTGTGTATTAGATTAGATGTAAAAAAAAATAAAAAAAATATGCATTTAGTGAAAAACTGTTCATTTATAACAATAATTATTTTTACGGGAATTAACGCGATCACTTATTTCAAGGTATTACATACCTCTGTTTTGCCTGACGTTTCGACCAGGTTGCACTGGCCGTGGTCACAGGCTGACTGGCTCAGCGGCGCTTGTCGTTCTTGGATGTTAAAGTTACCGTGAGATCAGATGGGTCCTTGTCACACTGTGTGTACCGTAAGCCTACTCATACGGATAGATACCTACACGCCACGTCTCATCATCACCCCCGGCACTTGCAATCTGTTATGACTTCACTCAAGAACAGAGCTTACGATCTCTGTGACCCTGAACATTTAGAACGGGAGCTAGAACATGTTCAGGAGGTACTCAAAGGTAACGGATATCAAGTGAATGGAGGACGGAAGCAACCGAAAATAAGACGCAAGTATCCAGAAGTGAACAGGCAACCAGCCTATATGCCTTATGTCAAGGGAGTTACGGATAAGATCGGGTCCGTGTTAAAGAAATACTCCATTCCGACAGTATACACACCAGGCATAAAGGTTCAAAACATCGTCGGTATACCGAAGGATATATTGCCACTACAAACTCCGGGTGTTTATAAAATAGACTGCAGCTGCGGAAGTTCCTATATAGGTAAAACGAAGCGGACTATTGCTGAAAGGGTCAAAGAGCATATCGCTGCTGTGAAGAACAGACAGACGAGCAAATCGGCGATTGCAGAACATGCACTTGATGCAGGCATCAACCACTGGATTGAATTTCACCGCACGCAAGTCCTCTCCACCGAACGTCACTTTTATTCAAGAGTTGTACGTGAAGCGATTGAGATTAAAAAGCATAAAACTTTTAATCGGGAAGATGGTTTTAAATTATCTACAGCGTGGAATCCAGTGTTAAAAAACATATCACCTCGCTTTTCTGCGCAGTCGGATAAACACCAGAATAGGAACACATCGGTTTGATTACAGAATAGGGACCCAGTTAGTGTGGTATGTGACGGTACATGGCGAGACAATTTTATCAATAATATCGAAAATGTGCGGGTGGATGAAGAACCTTCTACCTTGAGCCAGTCAGCCTGTGACCACGGCCAGTGCAACCTGGTCGAAACGTCAGGCAAAACAGAGGTATTACATACCTTGAAATAAGTGATCGCGTTAATTCCCGTAAAAATAATTATTGTTATAACATGGAACGCGAAAGTTTAAAAGTTAGTAAACTGTTCATTTGTACAAACAGTCACTTCAATTTTATTTATTGGGTTCAATTAATTTACAAAGGATCTTGCTTACATATAAATGTTATAGAGACTTGTTGGGGTTATCTCGTCGTTAACGGTACCCCGGTAGTTGATAGTTGTAGTAATAGGTAAAAGTTCACACCAAACCAGTATTAAGCTTTTGCAAGATTTAATTTATAAGTATATAAATGTTAGGCTAGGTTTAGTAATGTGAGTCGTATGTTATGTTACCGAATATTGACACTAGCACGCGTGACGGAGTTGTTGTTACGACTGACTTGTACTACTATTTAAAAGTAAACTAAAATAGCTGTATGAGCATTATTGGCTCGTACAAGACTGTTGGTTTGTACAAACTAATTATTAAAAACAGACAATAACACTGACAAGTGATTTACTCATTGTTCGCTCTCCTATTTGCATCAAACAATATCGATTTGACGACGGTGCAACAAAAAAACTTCCGTTGCGTCGATCTTTCTGCAGTAACAAAACAAATAGGACAGGTACCCTTGGGACTTTATTGTACACCGAACACACACTAACGACTAGTTTCATCTGATTTTTTATTATAGAACTTCATATTAATCTACTAACGTTAGTACTTTTATTTTATATATTTAAAAAAATCAGAAAGATAAAACCCGACTGCGTCAATATCTGCCATCTTTATTAAATTCAGGTATTTTGTTTTAATTTTTTTTTATTATGTTTTTTTTTAATTTTCAGTGTCACTCTCACGACTAAGACGAATCTATGGACACCACTCACATAAAAACACGACAAGCCGTTTAGGCTCTAGCTAGAGCGTGCCAAAGAAATATACATACATACACACACTCGAAAAACATAACCCTCCTTCTATCGCAGTCGGGTAATAAGGAAGGGGACATGTGTTTTATACTCGTATGGATACAAATAACAAATTTTTTTGAAGACACTTAATCTGTCAGCGTAAAAATGTGAAACCACTTTTTACAAACAGACGATATTCTCACTCTCAAATCTGTGATGAATCTGATATGAATAATAAATTAAGCAGTTTAAGGTTCAGAGCTTGCTAAAGTAATATACACATAATACACTTGAAAACATAACCTTCCATCTAGCACAGTTGAGTAAATATTGTATCACTTACAAGTATACAGTGTATATATTACATCTATCTATAAATATATATCTAGAGATATATTATAAGTCGTTAGCTAAGCATTGTGTACTGTAAAACTCCTTACGAAGGTAAGAGGCTTTACTGCTACTATCTTAACATCTAGGTATAGTCATTTAACAGACACTGAACAATGCGAGAGAAGAGATTACGTAGGTGCATTCTGGACAGGACAAAAAAATACTGCATAAATAAAAAATAAATAAATATTTATACTTGCATAAGTTGAAAAAAAATGCTATGCAATAGCTATACCGCGGCAGTGCCCGAGTGCCACACGTTTTCGCATATTTTGTGATAAATCCATTACTATTAATTAATAAAAGTAAATGAGGTCAACTCTTAAAAAATATATTACAAACAAAATACATATATATTTTAATTAACAACTTATGTGAATTTACCCTTAGGTAACTTCCTAAATAATAATTGGCATTTACTACCCAAAGTAATTTGCTCATTTAGAAATCTAAATTAAAGCCATGCAAAGCCGTAATTACATTAATTAATTTCTAGTACCTACTAATTTACATTTAGTTGAGCTTTGCATTGTAATTTATTCATTAAATTGAAATAGGAAAATGATAAATAATAGACGGTCTGGAAATGATCTCGATGAATGCCAACCGTTACATAAGAAACAGTTTGGAAGTATATTAAATTTACATCAAAATAAAAGAGCTGGGGTTGGAAGCTCTCCCTCATCCGCCATGCTCACCAGACCTCGCACCTACCGACTATTACTTTTTCCAAAATTTAGACAACTTTTTAGTGGGTAAAATTTTCAATTCCCGAGAGGTAGTACAAAATGCCTTTGAAGAGTTTGTTGCCTCCCGTCCAGCTGATTTTTACAAGAAAGGCATCAATAAACTGCCAATGCGTTGGCAAAGATGCGTCGATTGCATGGGTGATTACTTCGAATAACAGAAATAAAAAAGTTTGAAAAAATAAGTACTTTTACTTATTGCATACAAAACGGCAATTTCATAGGTAAAGACCTATTATTTAAGCTTTATCTACTCTATCTCACCTACCAACTGCTGGCAAAATATGGCATCGCAGAAATCCCATTACGCCTTTCTGTACCTTTTCACGACATTAATGTTACAGTTTCAGCTTCAAATACACATGAATAATATTTGTCAAATAAATAAAAGTTCATCATTCATCATTTGTATATAAAAATTGTATTCTATCATACATATATTAATATTTTATGTATGGATATAAGAAGAGGTCAATGTCCCTGCCTTAAAGATATTAAAAAAAACGAATGAAGGGGATCTTATTAAAGTAACAACTCAAAGCAACAATTTTTAGAATTTTGTCTGGTTGTCTGTGTGTTGTTATATTTTGTCTATATGGATTTGGCTTTCTTTTGTGCATTGTGGTAAACTTTAATTAACATTTCGTGTTTATTTTTTATTTCAATCCGTTGACAAATTAAAAAGTTATTTCAGCTTAAATAATCATGAATCCTTTCAATAAGTATTGTTCTATACATTTCTATGAACCAAAGCGTTCTTCGGAGAACAGTTACAACAAGATTAAATACAATCATTATAATGAAACAATGCTCTAAGTACAAAAATAAGAGCAAGGTATTTGCAGCCATAATTACTTTTATTGGTTTCAATTGGCAAACAAAACAGGTCGGCCGTTCCCAGAATTGTTTGTCTTGATTAATAGTCCAGTTAAAATCTTTTATTTACAAAAACTTCAGTCTCGGTTGAACGAAGGACGTCGGTTATTGAGTAATGATGCGTGACAATGACCTTCTTGCCGTCTCATACTACGACGACGTCCTTGCTATTGTTCTTCACAAACCGTTTCTTTCATGTTTCGAAGTATTTATAACCTTAATGCTATATTTAGGGTTTATGGATTCACTTTGATTATTGATTTTAATGTTTCACGTTCCTCAAATATAGATGTAAGCTTCTTTATCACTAAGAGAAGCCTGGAAATTTGTCACACATTTTTTGAACCTACTACAAACTTCAGCTCTCACTAAGGTGTGTTATATGTTTGTATTTATTGTTATATCATACCAATGTACCCAATTCCAAATATTATATACATAATATAATCATTATGATTAACAATGTAACATTTAAGTTCTCATCATATTTGAGTAATTTACGTGATAATATGTGTTTTAGTTTCTAGTTGATATCGACCGTTGGATTACTTTACCGATGGATAAGAAGTACAAATACCGTTTTTAATTAAATGTTCTCAGAATTCCATTTAGAGAAAAACACAGCAAAATGCAGTTTATATATTATTCTCTGTCATTGTATCATTTAAATTAAAAGCTTCATTATCAGTCCATTGCAGTTCACTGTCGGATATCTGACTCTATCAAAGTTCTCCTCTATCAAAAGCTCGCATGTGGTTAATTAGAATCACAAATAAATCAATAAATAAATAAAGGTCATTTAGCAGAAAGCCTAAACCTTACTGAGTGTACATGACGACATTCGCACGCGCGTCGGTCGCTACATTGAAGTTGTTTTCTTTCAGGACTTAGACCGAATGAAATCTCATGTAGACAATCACAAGTTGTCATAGTGACTCGTAGTCTGCGTGTCACTTTAAAAAACAGTTATAATGCTTTATTTTAAACGTTGTTTTGTTTCAATAAGGTCGATTGTTATATTTTTGTTGTAGTATTTACATGATAAATTAATTTTGAGCGTATGTTTTATTACATGCGGATTACTGAGGGTTTTTTTAGAGTTTTTCCAATAACACTGTGATGATTCTAGTATTTTTAGCTTGGACGACAGAGTGAGATTTGACAGCGAACTCCTAGCTAATTTAGTTTTCTTTGAGGAACTTCAAGTCTCACGAGGATGTGCTATACTACTTTACTGTTAGCAAATAACTCTCTAAAAACTTTTGAATAAATCTTTCAATTCACTTGCTTGCAAAGCAACTAGTAAACCTATTTAAACCGAATTTTTATACCTATACGATAGTATAGGTGCAAAAATTCGGTCGCCTTATAAATTTAATCTTAGTAAAACGAATATTTATTCACTTAGGCTGATATTAAGCAATTAAGGTATAATTTAATATCCTTAGTGACGGACTCTCTCAATAGGCCGGTTAAGCACATTTTAAACCAATTTGGGACACACGGTGGGTACCTTCAAGTGTTCGGATTTGATTAAGTTCTGTATTATATTTTAAAGGGAGGTCTCCGTTTATTTTTTTAATAATCAGAGAATATAAATGTATCTCACTAGAACAAATAATTTAAGAGCAGATGGTTTATAATGATGTAAGGTTTCACTGTTTGTTTTATTCAGTGAGTTAATGAATACATTTAAAAACTTTATATATTGTTTGCGTTTTTCTTGCGACTTTATGATATTTTTTCTTGCTTGCTTGCTATTTCAAAAAGCTTTGATAGATAGATATCCTTTAAAACTTTTTTGGAAGGCATAAATATCGTTTCTGTTTAAAGATGTATTCAGTTCAGTGAAAAATTGAAATTAATTTTTAACACGCTTTTCTTAGCTTCATCAGTATGTTTGTTTGATTGTTTCTAACCAACATCTTAACTGGACGGGACTTATCATTTCGACTTTATATCATTAAAGCGTTTTTTTTTTACTTTTTTTTAAATCAGTGTTTGATTTGTCAAACGTATAATATTAGCTAACTAATTTAAAAAATATATGGTATTGATTGGTTCGATTATATCTTTTGACCGACGGCGACGTAAAACATTTAAACGTTTATTGAAAAAACTTTTTATAAAAAAAAAAACCGACTTCCAAAAAACATCCAACGAAAACTCTCTGCCAAAAACACACTTAAAAGCGTAAAATAAACTGGTTCTTCATAAATTTCCTATACCTAATTCTTTATTCATTTAAATAGTAGTATTGTAATGTGTGCTAGGTACCTAAAATCTGTTTGAAGTCGGTGCTAAGCCAAAAAGAATACAAACGAACAATTACAAAAGTCTAAGCGATAGTCACTTGGCACCGACTTCAAACAGATTTTAGGTACCTAGCACACATTACAATACTACTATTTAAATGAATAAAGAATTAGGTATAGGAAATTTATGAAGAACCAGTTTATTTTACGCTTTTAAGTGTGTTTTTGGCAGAGAGTTTTCGTTGGATGTTTTTTGGAAGTCGGTTTTTTTTTATAAAAAGGTTTTATTTTTCAGTTTTTAGTGCAAAAAATCGTAGGTAAGTAGTAAGTTGAACTATTTCATCAAATTTCATCATCAAGAATACAAATTAAGGTACGTGTAATATTAAAATCATCCTCTAATCCCTAACTGTTGAAGAGTTTAACCTTATATCATCAGCTCACCTAAATAACTTGAAAGTATACGACTGAAGGTCTTTAGATACGTATGAAATTGAAAGAATTATCCTCCAACTCCTAACCGTTGAGGAGTTGTACCTTCCACCTTCCATCATCAGCTTACCTAAATAATTTGAAAGAATACGACTAAAGGTAACATATGTACATATGATATTTAAAGATTTATCATCCAACTCCTAACCGTTAAGGAGTTGTACCTTACATCATCAGCTCATCATCATAAAATGATGACTACAAGACGCAAATATCGGTGTAACTTCGGAAAAAATTCGAAAAACATAGTATGTGCCTATAAAAAATGAGGGTTTCCCTCGATTTCCCTGGGATCCCATCATCAGATCCTGATATGCTGACAATGGGACCACCTCGGAAGCATACCCTTTCGAATACAAAAAAAAAATTCAAAATCGGTCCACAACTGACGGAGTAATCGGTGAACATACATAAAAAAAATACATACAGTGGAACATAGAACCTCCTCCTTTTTGGAAGTCGGATAAAAAGCGACCCACATACTTTTAATCTATGAAAATATTACGCAACCCCAGTACCCTAAGCTTGTTTTTACCCTTACAAGCGGTAAAATGTATATATTTTATAACTGTTTTTGTTCAAACTAATCCCATGTTTCATGTTCCACTAAGAAATAGACTCAAATCCAAATAAAATATATGTGTAACATTTGTTTTCTTTGTTATTTATACCCCAATTTATCGGTTCCTATAAATTTTACCATTAATGTATTGCATATGAGGGACTTTGGAGGAAAATGCAGAAGAATTACTCGATCCTTTTCTTCAATTTATTATTCCTTTTTAGTTTTATAAGAGACAAATCACACTACAAAGAAATTCGCTCGTGTTGTGAAAGACAGTTGTTTATTCATTTTAAATACAAACGAGTTAACAATATTGAACTATTGAGTTCTACCCCCTCACACGTCCACCCCGCGCGACTGTATTCCGCTCTTATGTGCCAGCCGTTCGCGGCTCTAGATCCGCGAAAAAAAAGTTAAAATAATACAGAATAAACTTATCTACATTGTTTAATAGTAAGTTACTATATATGATACGTAAAGTCGGGTTAAACATGTAATTCAGAAAAAAAAACAACTTCATTTCTATCTTTTTACATTACAAGGAGCGATTGTTTAGCTATTAGCCTATTATGAACATGTATAAAGGTTGCTATTTGCTGGGTTAATTTGAAGGTCTCAAAATGCGGTAAATCCCTGAGGTGACGGATAAAGAATACAGAGTGTCTCTCCTATTCATCCCATGGGTGTCAGAAGAAGCCACTAAGGGAGCAAACTATACAGGACAAGAACACTGCAAAGAAGAGGAAAATCTGATACAAACCCTAAACTGGAGGAAAATCTAATACAAACCCTAAACTAACCCAGTTTAGGGTTTGTATCAGATTTTCCTCTTCTTTGCAGTGTTCTTGTCCTGTATAGTTTGCCCAGCATGCTGTAGCAGGCCAAATTCTCCTTTCTAAGGAGAGAACTATGTCCAGCAGGGGATTATTGAAGGCTGTTGATGTAATATGAGCCGGCAACGTACTTATGACTTTCGACTTGCAGATGTCAACAGGTGTCGATAGTAATTTACCACCAAGTTTGCTCATTTACTTTGTAGAACATAAAATAAGTAGTCTAAAACGTAGCTACTCACGAAAACCTGTTTTCAGTCGTGACTAGTTTAATACATTTGCACCATTTTTTCCACATCACATTTAGATCGCTTTTAAAAATTCCGGTCCAGAAAATAACATGTTATATCAGGGAATTAGCAACCACTGAACAAAGGGGCCGCCAAATTAATTAAAAAAGGTAAAAGCATACCTAAATGGACTTTACCGTTTATAAAAATGACGCAAACAATAATCATGTTTAAGCTAATACGGTGAGGTTAAAGCAAAAAGGTTGGATGTTCAACCTCTGTGTAAAATTAAAGTCGTTTTTGTGCCACTAACATCTGACAGTTTTATAGTTGGGGTAATGTAAAGAAGGCTTTTTATAACCATTTTCCAGTCGACGTACCACGTTTAGGTTCGGTGAAAAGATATGCTCTTCCCTCAGATAGTAATGCGAAATATATTGGTTATGAGAAAATGTAAGTGAAATCATTTCCCTTCGTATTAGTAGCCTAGAGCTATTCGGGATCTATCTAATAGAAAAGTAGTGTAACTTTAGGGTAAGAATTTATAGATGACTGAGGTTTTTTGTGATTCGAAATTATAGAAAACTGCCCGCTGATGTCATTTCAAAGCTTAAACTTGTGTTTGTATTATAAGGTCCCAGATTCGATACCTGGGAAAGTTTAAATGTGATTGATCACAGATGTTGATAAAAGTTGAATGTCACAGAGCAGTAATATTGTGTAAAATGTAGATAAAATGGATTTGTCGTACAATAGATGTTAACATAGTATTTGAAGAATTATTTCTGGCCTACTTAGGGCTATTGATGGTGATGATAATAAATTTTATTCATCCTCATCATCGACAGCTGTTAACAGTCCACTGCTAGCCTACTAAGCCACGCTGGCCAGACGGGGTGGTACAGGTATATATTTAATTTTTACGACCTATGGCCCTAGCTTGGTGGTCGACCAAGAAGGGAGGCGAATACATGACATCATAGCCTGGACTGGACTAGAAAAATATCACCAATTGAAAGAGGCCGCTCCTGATCGCGAGAGATAAAGTCTGCTGACTTCCTAACTTCATTTTGAAGATGGCACCCCATGATGATGGCGGCCCTAGCGTGAAATAAAGGATCACTTTAACCCCATGTTATCCAAGATCAAGAATAGTTTTTTTACAAACCTTTCTAATTAAGCAAAAATACCTGACATTAATGAACAAGCTCAAGTATTCATAATAATAACAAACTACAACAACACGAAACAGCGTATCTTACTTACATTTTTCATTTAATAAAGTTACATTTTTAAACTTCATTTTCATTTAAATAATTAAACAAACATTTACTTAATCACTGCATGCACCTGCACAGATAGTGAGTGTTTGTCTCCGTAATGCAATTACTGTGTACTCCGCTGTTATCACTCACTTATGTTTGTACTTTTATTTAACTTAAGCTAACATTATACGGTTAAATGAAGAGGAGCAATGAACTAAGTTTAAATATAGAAAATTTAAAACTTTCACGTTTTATAATCTATATTTTAAAATGTGTGTACTACAGAGATTTTTTGAATATGAATATTTAAAATCTTATCAGTATTCAGCCACTAAGCTGGTGCCAATTTTATAATTAGGTTTATTAAGCATTGCAGTAATACGCCATTAAAACAACACTTATATTTGTCGTTGTTTACATTTAGGTATAATTAGTTTCTTAATAATCTTAATTTTATACCTGAGAATACTACGTATATTTACGTGTTTATCAAAATATTAATATAATACACGGCTTTTAGCAAAATTTCTGAACGAATCGTCTTTCTAACAAAGAGTTTTATTCTCAATTTAAGTAAGAGCGTAAAGTATTAAGCTCTCAAGGGTCGATTATGTTACTTGGCCCCTAACAAAAAGGTCCTTCTTTTGAAGGGTTCTCAATTTTTTTACCATAATTCAATTACTTACCAAAGCTTGAAGGTTTAGTTTTTGCCGCATTGGATTAAGCTCCTTGCGTCACTGTAACCTATTTCAAAGTAGGCGAGCAAGGGTTCCGTCATATATTTTTTTATCGACACATTTCGATAAGGATGAATGTTGTTCTTAAGTTGGGGCCAGACGTCGCAGACGGGGTGAAGGGAGGGGTGGGGGCGTAAAGTGGGTGGCCGCGAGGGTTGTCAGGTGTCCCACGCCTATCTGAACATATTGTTGATATTCTATCATTTAGGGAAAAAATACCTGTTATATTTGCTACTTAATATTTTAATTTAGTATACATTTTATTATTGACGTAAATGTAGCTTAGCGTAGTAAATATATTCACAAGAAACGTAGTTTTTTTCTGAATATAAAATTTGCGCCAAACATGCGAGTTCCATTAGCGGCGAGCAGAAAACATTCCATGCCGTGTTCCATTTTTAAAAACTGACAGCCCTGCCCATCTCCGCTATAGGTATTTATAGCTTAGTCACCACTAGAAGAATGCACATCGCCCACCTACAGGAATAATAACGCCACTGTCAAGTTCATTACCCACTCATCCCGATGTAAGAAGAGTGTAGGAATTGAGCCCTCAGCATTATCTTTGTCTTAATTATAGAGTTTGTTATCTCCTGTATTGCTCGAGTTGACATTCGAGTGAGTCATATCCTCAGTTTAGACACCGAGACAAATTCCACGAAATGAACACCGAGCGTGTCGGTAGTGTGCTTAGAATAACATTGTTGTATTGGCGCTTAGGTGGGTAACTGGATTCCACGACTCCACGTACCTACGGGATTATGTGAGCGTGAAATTTAGTGTAGCGTGTTTCGGTTTCCGATATTATACCGTTTTTGTTGGACGTAGGAATTCACTCCTAGCGTATATGAGTGCCGTTTTATGTGATGTGTTATATACGTTGGCGCTTTTTTTACGTTTAACGATTGGGAATGTTTGTTTTGGTAACGAAACGTGTAGAGTTTCAATGAAATTTACATGTGCAGCAAATAGAACAACAAAATTAATTATGTGGCCCAATTAATAGTCTGGCAATATTAAGTTTTCATTCGTTTTAAGTTTCTTTTGCAGACTTATAGACCGATTTTTTTTTCCATTCCCAATCAGGTTTATTAGGAGTAGGTACTTGAAATATAACGATTATCAAAACTTTAAGCGTCTGTATTATTTTCACCTATTTGTCCGAATAGATATTTCATTAGAATAACATTCTTGACATTGTATAATTATTGTTTAGCACGCTCTGCGACCTTAACAGCTCAATAGATTTTAGCTTGAGAGGTGTCGTTAGATTCGTATTTACTGTGAGAGTGACACTGGGTATATAAAAAAAAATGGAGGATTTTTGGCGCCAAATTCATTTTTTCATATGTTAGCAATTTGGTTATCAAATGAAAATCGTGCAAAACCAATTTCAAAAATATAACTATGTATCGTATTAACACAAATTGCCAATTAGTAATTAAATAATTAATAATTCCACTATTCGGGACGGAGACATTAAAAAATTCAAACATCATGAAAATCTGTCTCTCCTTTCTTGAGTTATAAATTGTGTAACTAAGCCTTTCTTGCGTAAATATTATGTTTGTTATTATTAAGGTAATAGGTAATATTTGTATTTTATTATGAAACAAAACTGTAATAAGATAATCACGCACAGTAAGAGTACATATAACATAAAAAAAACTTCGTTTCAAAAAACCGACTTCAAAAACTACAAAGTATAAAATAACTTAATTTGTATGTGCTACCTATTCATAGGTTTGAATTCGGTATCAAGCCAAATGTAATAGTAGGTACCACACTCGCTAAATTTCGAGTCGAACGTCAACGACGTCACCGACATTTCCCCGTTTATCCCGCTCAAGATCACGCGCGGCGAGTGCGGTACCTACTATTACATTTTGGC
This sequence comes from Diaphora mendica, assembly GCA_949125395.1. NCBI lineage: Eukaryota > Metazoa > Arthropoda > Insecta > Lepidoptera > Erebidae > Diaphora > Diaphora mendica. Next base: position 20,694,632 of record OX421319.1, on the reverse strand, counting down.
TTGGCACCGAATTCAAACCTATGAATAGGTAGCACATACAAATTAAGTTATTTTGTACTTTGTAGTTTTTGAAGTCGGTTTTTTAAAACGAAGTTTTTTTTTCGCTTTTTAGTCTTTCTCAAGTCTCTCATCATCATTTCACCTAAATAACTTGAAATAATACGACTAAAGGTAACATACATACAGTATAGAATCGAAAGGACTTCAGGTAATTTTTTGTTATAAAATCTCAAATGTACTATATATTATGAAATTAAATGATGTCTACAGAATATGAAGGCATGCAGACAATTGCTCTGAACTTCATTGCAGGCGCTCACGTAAATTTGAGGGTTTCCTTCGATTACTTTGGGATCCAATCATCAGATCCTGATATGGTGGCCATGGGACCACATGGGGAGCATACCCTTTCGAATACAAAAATAATTTTCAAAATCGGTCCACAATTGACGGAGTAATCAATGTACATAAAAACCGATGAAATTGAGAACCTCCTCTTTTTGGAAGTCGGTTAAAAATTAAAATAATTATTATTACAAGCTAAACGTTTTATTTTTTGTATGATAGCTATACCCGATAGACAGAAAAATAAAGCAAAAATATATTATAATACAACTAGCCGACCTACGCAACCTCGTTTGCGTTTCCTATTGCCCGTAGCGTGATAATTTCCCCCCGTTTTTTAAATATTTTTCATTGGTACTCCGCTCCTATTGGTCGTAGCGTGATAATAAATAGCCTTAGCCTTCCTCGATAAATTTACTATCGAACACTGAAAGAATTTTTCAAATCGAACCAGCGGTTCCTGAGATTAGCGCGTTCAAACAAAGAAACAACAAACAAACTCTTTAGCTTTATATAATTATAATACAATATTATATTTCCAGGGATTCTACCTAACTACCAAATATGACTCGGAAATATATGATAAATTCGAAATGTGGGCAAATAAACGCAGTAACGACGTGGATGGGGTGTTCCTATGACGTCATTCGCTCGCGTGTTGTGAAAATATGAATCGATCTAATCGGATACGGATTGAAAAAGTATGTTGACTTGTTACGCCAACATTTTTGTGCTTTAAAAATAACTATAAAATAAAGAACTAAGTATATTAATGAACAGTCCCAAGGATAATAAACTTTTTGTAATGCAGGTGTGGTAAACCATAACCTCCCTTCTAAGGAGAGATCATTGTCCACCCAGTCGACAATTGGCTCTTAATGAATGTAGTCACTTTATGAAAAGTAAAATTTTTAGTTTTAGCTATAATTTTTTGGATGATCCTTCTTTTTTTTTTCCTAAGCATATTAATATTTATTCTCACTTTATGATATGTACACTTTGTGACTTACAGAATTAACCTTAACCAGGCCATTCTCTTTGGAGAATCTCTTCTGGTTTAAGTTCACTATAGAAATGTTTATGTTACCACTTTATGCGAACAAAAACGATTCAGATTTTTAAGTTTCAGTTTTTTATAGGATCATACACTACGGGAGATAAATATTCTCGTCTTCGTCCATTTTTAAATACATATGTTAAAAATACTAGTTGTGAAAGCGATTTTTTTTTAAAAGACAACTCCCGCTTTAGGAATATACATCCTTTGTCGCGGGGGACTTTACAAATATACATGAAATGGACAACATCCAGACTCAGAACAACAATTTGTGGATTACACAAAGTTGGGGATTTGAACCCACAACACTTGGCGCAGTAGGAAGCGGCGTGGTGGACACTTAAACCACTAGGCCAAACGTGCAGTCGACTTAAAAACTCACAAAGGTTTCTTAAACAATATGTTGTAAGTTTGTATACATAAATTTACCAAGTAAGTATTGGAATACACAAAAAATAAAGCAACCATAGGAAAAACTTACACGGTGCCAACTGTGCAAGCAAGGTGACCTGGTTATCGTATTCCCGGAGTTAATAATGGTTCGTGCCTTCCTCCACTTTAATATTCTTTGAGACAGTGAACACCTGGAGCACTCTCTTTTATTTTGCATCACCAACAAGGAAATTTACCTAAAATATTCTACACCGTAACTAAATGCAAGACTTTTGGCCATTTTTTTCCTGTTATCGCGAGACAGTTGGATGTTTTCTTTTATTTTTGATGTTTTCTTTCAGTAGCGCTAATGTAGAGTTAAATCTTTTTGTTTAATATTTAATTTTCGATAATAAGTGATTTTCTTCTTTTCCAGTTCATAAGTTTCGCTGCACAGCGGGTACCTTCTTAGTTTATTATATGTTTTTTAATGTATGTATGTACACCAAAGTATCTTTACTCTTCCTGGTGGAAAACATAAGCAGAATCCAAGAGTGGTGGTCATTATACTCATTGCGAATGTAGACAGTGTAACTGCATTTTAATCTTTTAACACATTTTTTAAAACTTTGTGATATAAACCTTTTTAGGGGCCGATGCAGTTCATCAAATAATGCTTTCTCATAATCAAAATAATATTATTACACATAAAAGCACCGAACCTTACACTTTTCATAGCACGCGATAGGTGACTGTTTTACGTTACAAAAGGTTCAACCATCCAATAACAAATTTAATAAGTAAACAAAACTGAGACACTGCATCAGTCGAATGCAAAGAATGTTGAAAAGTCACAAAGTGAAGTAGTTCGCGTATACCCGATATTCACTCTTTATTAAATCAGTAGGCGTGCCAGTACCGCCTGGCACCCACCACGTGCCTGGTACGTCCTCGTCCTCAATATATTGTACAACTTTTTGGTCCATAGCACCTTTTGAAAGTTTTATTAACAAATTTACAAACGAAATGCGTTCTAACAATTATAGCAGAATTTAAATAGTAGGGAAATAAAACCTGCTTGTTCATAAACACTAAGCATTGTTCCGAGTTCTGATGTTGCCTATTGACTAGAGAAGCTTAGAAAGGAAAAAATAAATCAAAGGTTATATCATCACCATCATCAGCCTGTCGCAGTCCGCTGCTGGACATAGGCCTCTCCAATTGCACGCCAGTTGGTTCGATCCTCGGCTTATCAGTTCTGCGGCTAATATGGCCAGCCAACTGCCACTTCAGCTTGCTAATCCTGTTGGCTATGTAGATGACCTTGGTTCTCCGCCGGATCACCACATTCTTAATACGATCCCTTAGAGAAACGCCGAGCATAGCCCTCTAAATAGTACTCTGAGCGACTTTGAACTTGTGGATCAGCCGTACCGTAAGTGTAAATACGTTCAAAAAGTGAACATAGTCAATGAGCGGTCTTATCACTAAGAGCGATCTCTTACAGGTAAGCATACATAATGTATACATGTGATGAGAAATTTAAGCATAAGACGAACCGGGCAGTATTACAGTAAAGAATTCGTCATTAAACTTGATGGAACGACTGAGAACTCTCAAGTCCAGGGATTTTGACGCATGCAAGGATCTTGTGAGTACTATTTGGGATTATAGAAAACAGTCTGTTAGTACGTCCGGTTACGGGAATTTATATGTTAGAATCTGGTATTAGTTGGCTTAGATTCTTAATTGATTAAATTAATGCCAAGAAAGTCTCGGTGTGTTCGGAGTAAGGCGTGGAGTCTGTGAGTTTGTAGAGTGTAGATTGGCGGCCATAATGCAGAGGATTACTGACGTCAAGGGGCAGCACGATCAAAATGACACTGAAAATGAACAAACTATATAGTGTTTTATGTCCGATGGTTAATCGTAAAACCTTCAACAGTTACTATTCTTTTCATAAACGTAAATTTTATTATTGCATTTTAGTGTTGGTTTTCTAAATAATAAATAAATAACCGTTATATAACTACAAAACGTTTAAGATTGATTCGTCTACGTAAAATTAAATGAATTAAAGCGGAGATTGTAACGTTGAGAAGTTAATGTAATTTCTTTAGGTTCAATAGTTACAGTTTGATTTTTGTCACAAATAGCCATTTAGATTGTATAATATCAAGAATATATTTACAGCAGATTCAGTACACAATATCAGAAAGATCGACATAATTATAGGTTTGAAACTTACAATTGTGATATGCATCATCATGCATGCAAAATCGCATCTTATTTAATTACTAGCTGACCCGGCGAACTTCGTACCGCCATATTTACATAACTGTCGCAGCTTCCCACAGGCAGTGTACAGTCGCGGACAAAAAAAAAACTTCTTCCGTTATCTTTTATTTTTCGTTCTAGCAAAAAAAGAATTAATGAAATCGGACTATGTGTTATTGAATTACAACTAAGTAGGTACATATTTTGACTTTCATCCCCTCTCTCCACTAAACCGTGCTGAATTTCGGGATAAAAAGTATCCTATGTCCTACCTCGTAGTATGAACTCAAATCATGCCAAGTTTCATTTGAATCCGTTCAGTAGTTTCGGCGTGATGCGCGGCCAAGATACAGACAGACAGACATATAAAAATGAAAATAATTACAGTTTTGGCTTCAGTATCGATTAGAGAACCCTCCAAATTTATTTTTCAAAATATCTTTCATGTACAGAATTGGACCTGTTACATTTTTATTATAAGTATAAATATAGATTTATTGCAATCACTAAATTTCTACTATCACATTCAAAATGCTTTTGGCTCTTTTAATACAATTACTATTACGGTTAACTACAATGTTCTCAAATGAATACTCCTTTCTAATGAACAAATTTATATTACTAAGTAGGCACGGGGCAACAATTTAACACAACAAATTAACTGCACGTTTGGCCTAGTGGTTTAACGGTCACCACGCCTTTTCCTACTTCGTCGCCAAGTATCGTGGGTTCAAATCCCACGTAGGACAACACTTTGTGTTATCCACAAATTGTTGTTCTGATTCTGGGTGTTCTTTGTGTCCGTTTCATGTATGTTTGTAAAGTCCCCCGCGACACGGGATTTATTCCTAGGGCGTGATGTATAGAGTATTTAAAAACTAGATGTATTTACAAAAAAAAAAAAACTCTTGGGCTGTGGTTGAAAACCAGCGCTAGCGCATTGCGCTAAGCATTATGCTGAGCTGTGGTCCTTATTAGTACAGTTGTAATTTTGTTGTATTATATTTAAAATACTATGTAAAAGCTTTGTAGAACGTGCCATTTAAAGTATTTTTCATTCTTTCTTTCATTCATATGCCAGAAGTGTGGTAATTTATTCGATTGTATGTTTTAGTGACAGAAACTACGACTTACCACATATATTGCGAATGCAGTACAGTTATCAAACAGAAACTATCAAAAATTAAAGTAACTCCATGCCAAATTTTATTAAATTGGGTAAGCAGATTGATCGACAATGTTACAAATAATAATCCATTTCTATGAAGACGTCATCGATTTCATGTAAAAATTGTATATTTGTTTATATTTGTATCCTGTACTACTGTACACGAAAACATAATAAAATTCAAAAGATTTCTTAAGAAAGTAAATAATGAGGTTATATATATCATAGCAAGAAACTAAAATTGCTTTGAAACAAAAATAATGAAGTCTTTTTTAAAAATAGAAATCTAAAGGAATTATAGTCAGTTATTTACGGTAGAAAATATCTATTCCAGGGGTAGTCGTCAATCAAATCTTAATCTCAGTTGTCAGTTCCGGTTCATATCCAATGATACAAACTTCACAAAAGAAAAATAACGGGCTTAACTGCAGTATTTTACGAAGAAAACTAATGTCATTCCTCCTATTTATTTAAGTTAGTTTCCTACTATAATAATGACTTGATCTTAAATATTATCTTGCGAATCCAGATGGATTTTATTATAGGTAGATTTTCGAGACCCTGTCCTTGAATATAATCGATTTTAAATCGATTTATCATCACTGACAGAAATATCGTTGCCAATACGCCTGGTGTATTATTATATTCTTTGCCGATAATTGCCCCGTGATCACATAAATAAGTACAATATTTGCGTTAATCTCTCGAGTTTGTGTATCCGAATTATGAAAATTGGTCTTGGATTGATACCACAAGCTTCGACTTGTAAGAGGCTTGCTTTATGTGGCTAACTTAATTTAATAATGCACTTTGACACGACTCTCGTACTGTTGAGGTTCCTCGTAGGGTTGTGAAGTAAAACTACCTATAATTAAATATTTTTTTTACTATTAGATGCTTAACTTTCATAGGACTCTGCTTGTGGATTCTCTCGGAAACAACTGCCGTAGTCAGGTACGGTTATGGGACCGGTCATCCTGTGATCCAGCCAGGAAAAACTCTGTAAAAATGTACTAATGATCATGGTGGACTTCACTGAATTAAGGGAGGCACAGGCACATTAAAAGATACATTTTGGAACTTCTCCGGATGAACCGAAAAGCCATATAAGGTTGGCAGAAATATGTAATGAAGAAAATGTACACAAAAACTTCTGCAAATATACATGATATCTTTCAATAATTGAAGGGAAATTGAACCCCTTTCACATATGCCGAAGAAAGGGTAAAAGGGTATACTAACTTATATATTTTTTCATATAATATCGCCAACTTAGGTGGAATATAGAATAGGCGGTCAGGTCCCTAAGGTCGCATACATTATAACTTTGAAGTTTGCAAATTGAGTATTTATGGCTTTACGTTGACAGGTTTCTGCTGTAGGGACTATAGTATGAAAAGGAGATATAGTTTAATGAATCATATTTTGATGATCATATTTTTCTTCGTGAAATAAGGTGTCGAAACTCGCTCGTTTATTGCTGAAAAAGACTTTTGTGTTCTACAGTGCCTAACTATTGCTTAATTTTTGTTATAATGGTATAAAAATGCTATATATATAATTTATATATGCATGCTATATATTAGTATATATAATTACTAAATCTAAATCGAAGTAAGAATGAACTAAGAAAGAAAATTAATAAGGGATTTTTTTTAAGATAAAAAAGTCTTTGTCGTTAATAATATTGAAGTATGGATGTTTATAAATTTTAATGAGCTTGTTTTAGCTTCTATACTTTTAATACAATTAAATAGAGTTGTTTTCAGGACGTGCATCGTTATCGATATCATAAGATGAAACTAACTTGCTTATAATTATTAATATAGTAAAACCCGCAGTGAAAAAAAAATGTAGAACTTTCAAAGGTATCATAAAACCATAGCCACCCCACGATTTCCATCCAGCCCATTTCACGGTGTGTATAAAATTATATTGCGACCTACGTTTTTATTGCGTTAGATTTATCGGTTTATGATAAAAGCGTTTAGAGCAATAAAGATTTTATAAGGATTCTGACGTGGCGTCTTCTATTACGGGATATGTCGTCGCAATAACTGCCGCCTGCAAAGGCTGTGGTATAAAACTTTAAAAAGCTTTATGTATGTGCTATTCTTCACAAGAAGGCGTTTCAGAAGTTAGTAGTTGTGGTCCGCATAAGTTTTAAGTACCTAAATTTATGCACAATGTTAGAAAAGTGGCTTTTATGAAACGACTGTTTGTGGCAAGCTAAGGTCTTTATTGGTTAATTATAAACTTTATAAACAGAATTCTTGTTTTATTATAGAGAAACATGTTAACTATGCGTTTTGGTAAGCAGCTTGGCAGAAAAGACAACAATGGAATAAATACCTATAAAATACCAAGAGATGATCTTTTTTTCAACAAATAGTGATATTTTATATTTGGGTCAACAAATGGTGAGAGATAAAGATTGTTTCCTTAAAATAGACTCGATAAGCTCCCGTTCTTTTGAGGTCGGATATTCCGTTTTTAGTTGACCCTAAAATTAAGGGATTAAAGTGCTTATTTTGTTACAAATATGTGCATGATGATAAGAAAACCTGTAAAGGGTTTTGTGTTTTTAGTTTCCTCTTGTAAATTTAGTCCGTAAATGTATAAAATTCTCACTGAAATAACTGCTAGGTTTCATTTTAGTGTCAGTCTCAAATGTAGAAACTCAGATGTTAATTTGTAACACTTTGAGCTGTCGAGTACTGAAACTACTGCTTTGCTTTTTATTTTTCCAGTGGCTTGTTATGAATTTATTTTTTTATGACTGTAAAAAATACATTGCTTAGAAAAGAGAAGTAAAATGCGGTGTATGTATACACATCTATTCATTTATTATTTACCATTTACATTTACATGGTATTACTTTACTTTATATAGGCATGAGTTACGACATATTGAAAAGAAACCTTTTTTAAATTATATATATATATATTTATGAATATAAATTAGTATACTGCACGTTTGGCCTAGTGGTTTAACGGTCACCACGCCGTTTCCTACTTCGCCAAGTGTCGTGGATTCAAATCCCACGTAGGACAACACTTTGTGTGATCCACAAATTGTTGTTCTGAGTCTGGGTGTTCTTGTGTCCGTTTGATGTATGTTTGTAAAGTCCCCGCGACACAGGATTTATTCCTAGTGCGGGAGTTGTCTTTTTAAAGCAAAGCAAAGCAGAATATTTGCATTATTTTGAATTACGTCAATACCCGATATTACTTTCGTTGTGTGTAATTGCGAATTGCTATCCAAGCTAAGCCTATGGTCTTCGATGATATGAAATATTTGATCGAAGCCTATGGTACTTATTTTTTAATGAGTTTTGTAATGTAATAAGGCAATTTAATCAGAACAAATCGTCGTGTGTATAATTCGTTTAAAATAGAACTAATCTACTAGGAAAGAAAGCAATGTTTAATATCTAATCGAGTTTCATTAACCACAGCTAATGACGTAATTTTTGAACGAGAATAACATTCAAATGCGTTTATAATTCGAAACGAAATCAATCAGTTTACAATTATATACAAACACGTAACTAGTTCAAGAAACTCAAAAGTGAAATTGTAAAATGAATATCTAAAGATACGGCACGAATGTTCGGTATGGATCGATAAATTTACAATGCTGAGCGGTACAATCGCTGCTCCAAAAAACAAATACCGTTATTAGAATTTTATGCAGGTACATCACTCTTCAAGTCTTCATCTTCCTAGCTTTTTTAACCCCAAACGCAAAAAGAGGGGTGTTATAAGTTTGACGACGATGTCTGTCTGTCTGTCTCTGTGTGTGTCTGTCTGTGGCATCGTAGCTCTCAAACGGATTCACCGATTTCGATGCGGTTTTTTTCATTTGAAAGCCAGTTTCCTTGCGGTGGTTCTTAGCTATGTTTGGTTAATACCGGTCCAGCAATGTAAGGGCAGAATTTTTAGCGTATAATTAGTCGATTAAATGCTTGCGTAGGGGGTTTTTTAAATTATCATTAAATTTTAATTTTAGCTCGTTCTCAAGCTAGTTAATGGCCGGCTTTAAGTTTACTGCGATATGGCTGAACTGCGTTTATTACACGGATCGACTGACAAGTGCTAAGCAATATCGAAGTCTTGTGGAAAGACTGTTGTCAGTGTTAGGGCTCTAACTATCCGTAGTGAATGACATCGATGTTCGTATGGCAACTGGGAATGACGGTCTTTTCTTTTTTTTTCTGTGGGGATATCCCCCCGGATACCACCGACTGGTGGCAATGTCGGACTGACTAAAACCACACGCCGTCTCGGGTACCAGGTGCACCCTGGAAAGGAAATCCCTGGAACCCCGACGTGCCTCGAGCCACCTACGGTTTCGAGATGGCCCCCCTCCTTGGGAATGAAGGGTATCATTGTGTTAAGAGCGGTTACTCATCCATAGATTGACCTGGCTGAGATTGCTTAACTTCGCAAAATATTCAACTATTCGGTTACCAGTTAGCCACGAGCTCTATATCATGTACATATTCTATAAATTGAAAATACTTAGATTCTATAAATATGTACAGTTTCCTGTGAACCATTGTTATTTGACACTTGCATTTGATTAAAAAGTACAGACGTGATGGGTACATCATTTACGTGTTATTTGCTAGTTTTAAAATAGTACTTAACGTATTCCAAGTTCACAAGAACTTAATCAGCTTCTCTTGAGTCTTCAGAAACCCTTGTGATTATTAAGGCTTTTACTACTAAAGTATGATATTACCTTGAAACCAAGGGTACTCCCAAGGGTAATATCAAAACCAAGAATAGGTTCTCGACCTTTTGAAGCATATGATAGGACCTATGTGTGTATCTCTATATTTGATCTCTAGAAACACGCCTTATGTTTTCGTCTAGTTGGAAAATATCGAGTTTATGTCAAGCTTGAGAAGACCTTGCGAATTATTGCAATTTTTCGATTCTATTTTCACTCAAAAGTGAACTTTATGGTATAAATAAAAGGTATCATCTAAGAATAGGATGCTGTGCATAGGGCTCTCCTAAATAAGGTTTTGGCGAACTTTACCACACATTTAGTATATCTACTTATATATTTAGGATACTTTTGGTATTCCCATTACAGCATAAAGCTCTTTTGCTCAATTACCGACTATTTGAAGTTATTCCAGTGTGAAAACCTTTCGAATGAAATGATTAATCTGTCTCCATCTACTGTTATATCAATAAATTCATTGAACTTTGATATTTGCAGTGTTTGTAAGAACTTACGCAAACAAATGATTGGAAAATACATAAATAGTATTTACCTTTTAACATATTTCTAAATATCTAAGATCGGTTTGTCTGATTCTGTTAAGTAGGTACTGCTAGTTAATTTTTTGACTATAATTTGGCATTACAAGAAAAAGTTAAGTGATAACTGTGATTATGTAAAAACATTTGTTAAAATTTAAATTGCCCCATTTCACCATAGTCATGATAACGAATCTATTGACACCTCATTCACCCAAACCTATCCTAACCTGCCAAAACCATTACCTTTCCTTTTGGCTTCGCTATTGTCCGATAAAAGTTACTGCACGTTTGGCCTAGTGGTTTAACGGTCACCACGCCGTTTCCCACTTCGCTAAGTGTCGTGGGTATAAATCCTACGTAGGACAATACTTTGTGTGATCCACAAATTGTTGTTCTGAGTCTGGGTGTTATTTGTGTCCGTTTCATGTATGTTTGTAAAGTCCCCCGCGACACAGGATTTATTCCTAGTGCGGGAGTTGTCTATCAAAAAAAAAAGTGCTGTAGTATATTGTCACCACGTGCTAAAAGTGTAAAAAAGACCTCCACTTTAGAGAAGTCGGTAAGATGATTGCCACGCACCACATAGGTTCTAAATTATTCTTTATGTATGATAAGGATTACCACATCATAGAAAAGGGCATATTGATTTTACTGTTAAGTTATGCAAACAACTTTGCGTTTCGGTATTATCGTATTATACACAGCTTAAACTATGTAGGTAGGAAAATGGATGACGTAAAACGCAAAAGGTTACAAAAAAGGTGCGAATCATTTTGAGTAGCATAATACCTCGCAAGAGAATTATTAGTTGTTTAAAAATCGATAAGATCCTAGACTACCTACCTATTTTTTATCATATAAAAGGCCACAGTAACCCTGACGACGCAAAATAAGAATAGTAAAGAAAAGAACAGTCTTTATTGTACCCCAAAAATATTTAAGCACTTACAAGAATACATCAAATTAATAAACATGTACAAATGGTCTTATTCACATTAACAGCCTTAATTAGTCCGAATAAATAATCCATCCTTACGAAGATTAAAGATGAATCGAATGCAGTTATTAAGAAGACGATCTAACTTAGAAGATCTGCATTCAGGTCATAATAGCACACGTCACCATAGTCGATCAGGGGTAAGATACGAGATTGCACAAGCATTGTCTTAGTTTTAGTTCTTAGTCTTAGTTTTTTAAGCGCAGCACTATATAGTGCTCCGAGGATGCCGGTATGTGACTTGATCGCGCCAGTTCAGTGTACGGTCGAGTTGTAAGCCTAATAGGTCTTTCACTGTTTGACAAATAGGTATAGTGAAACCGTTCAGTATAATTTTAGGGACCATCTCGTAATCGACTCTGTCCATTGAAGGCCGACTGCCGATTAGTATGGCCTCAGACTTTGTCGGGTTAACTGATTATCCTAACCTCGCAGACCAGTTCTCAATAGACCTAAGAAAGGTCGATGTTAATTATATCTATAGCCCCTGCTATATCATCAACATTCGCCTAAGAGTACAATTGCAGGTCGTCGGCATACAGATGATACGCACCGCGAAGTTCGTGAGAAAGAAGATTAATAAATACAGAAAAAAGCAAAGGAGAAAGTATACCGATTTGAGGGACACCAGAGCCAACATCACACCATCTCGAGGAGAGATCGTCAACGCGAACAGACTGAAATCCCTGAAGATAAGATGAAAACCATTCCAGCGCTTCAGACGAGATCTTAATATAGGAGAGGATGGCCAAGAGAATATCGTGACTGAACCGAGACTGTCACCTTAGTATCTTCCAAGGCCTCCCTAATATCGCCAGTCACTTTGAGGAGGGCAGTGGATATGGAGTGTATAGGATTTGTATCAAGTTTTCCTTCTCTTTGCACTAATATTGTTCTGTATAACTTACTCTCTTTCTTTTTTACGGCACCTATGAAACTAATAGAGTTGGTAACACCCTGTTTTGCTAATCCATCACTACACGAGAATTTTGACCAATTCATGGTGTAGTCTTAGTGTAAATATTGCAAAATAATACAAAAAAAATATTCAGCGTACAGCATTTGGTTAAGGTAAATAGAATAAGCAGAGTACATATATTACTATTACGTACAAAGCAGTAAGTAAATAACTATTTAACATGATAATATAGCCAAATTCGTGGAATAACTCCGACTACTGTTATTTATGGATTCCCTTTTGATATTTCCACATACGTCACCTTTACTATATTTGACTACGTATTTCGTTTATTGCTCATGTTTATACACTCATATATAATATCCCCGAAGACCTAAACAGGCGTATTGAACGCCCACATTATGTCAAGTGTAATTTAAATTCCACTCACGCTATAGGCCAAGCCTATGCCACCAGTCGGGCACTTTTTAAACATTTAAAAGGTATTCTTAAGAGTACAAATGAAGGGAAAAGTTAGTAAGACATGAAATGAATTTTATCACTATGATGGTCATATTTGCCACCATCATGTATCAATTTCCCGAGCCATTAGAACTAGTTAAAAGTAAATCTTCTGCTAACAGCAAGAATAACTGTAAATCCCGTGTAATTAAGAATGGGGTTTTCCAACTGATGTCATGCAGTGAGTTTTTTCCGCGAACTTTGGTAGATATTGTTTGAACTACGCAGCGTCCGTGACTCAGAGTTGATTTCATTGGGTCAGCCACTTACTATAGTAAGGTATATAAGGTATTTCATACCTATACATTTTATTCCAAAATATTCTAAAACGAATCCCTACGAATTGCGACAGATCTATTCCAAAGATTGCCTGGAAGATACTGGTTACAGCAAAAAGGTCATCCATGGAATTTATTATTTACACAATTATGTCCACTCCATAAAAATGTACGAATATTGTTTTCATTCTATTTTTGCTCAGATTTCGTTCAATTATGAAGTTCAAAAATATGCGATACTATTTATCTTCATTTCCTATTTAAAGCATTATCATATATCAATAGATATTGAATGAATGAATGTATGCTACTCTTTCGGCCATATACAGAAACGACACAATACGAACGTATTGATCAAATAGCTAATGGCATGGATTAACCCAGGCTACGCTTTAACGACGTAAATGCGGCCCGCAGGCGAAATGGCGGGCGAAAAATAAATCCAAACTAATATTATCCATACTTGCATACTAATATTATAAATTCGAAAGTAACTCTATCTGTCTGTTACGCTTCTACGGCAAAACTGCTGCACCGATTTTAATAAAATTTAGCATCAAGATACTTTGATTCTTGAGGAAGGACATAGGCTACTCTTTATGAGTTTTAGAATGTCGATTTCTTGTCGAACGTCGTGTATAAAAGAATATGGCTCATTGTAGCATTGACAATAATTAATCAAGTACCACAGAACAGATTTCTGAAAATTATTAATCTCTGTTTAAAAATCGAATATTTTGAAATAACATGACAACCATCATTACACACACAGTTACAGTTAGTTAGGTGAAGACATAGGTAGGTGTATAATTACAGATTAAATCAATTGGTTATTGAAATAGAACAAAAACAATTTACTAAACAAAAAGAGGATAAGTAACTGAGACTCAAAAGGACGTATCTGTATTGATGATAACAAAACCATTTCAAAGCAGCAATTTCATTGTCCTTCTTATGTGCATAGGAGAGTTCGGAAGTAATGCAAGTAGTTTAAATGCCTTTGTGTTCAAAGGAACCTTTGAATTGAGACGAACCGGAATCTCTGAATGACCGGTAAGAATGCATTAAGAAGATTTATCAGACCAGCAGACAAGGGATGTGTATAATGTTCTAAAACATTAATAACGAATGGCATCCTTGGTTCTATATTTAGAGCTTAAAACGTAATTTAATAGTAATGGTAGTTTATTTCTAAAATAATTTGTTGACGAAGAATTTCGCACAACAAAAATCAAATCCTAAAATTTTAAAAAAGAACTTAGATCCGCGACTTTGGAATCAGGGTGCCTCCTATATACAATGGCATGCATAATATGTAGCTTTTATAGTACTATTTCCTGAAACTAAAACGTTTTACATATAAAGTGTATCACAAAAGGTAATTAAAGGGTACTACCGCTTGCATTAAATAGGAATTTGGCGGATATAATCTACTGGTTTTTGCTCACGGTTCCGCCCGCGTGTTAGTCGGTTATCGTGGTAAATAGTAGCCTATGTCACAGAATAACTAATAGTACTTTCGTTCCTTTAGAGTTTATAATATTAGTATCCTACTAATATTATAAACGCGAAAGTTTGTAAGTATGGATGGATGAATGGATGTTTATAACTCTTTCGCGCAAAAACTACTGAACGGATTTGGATGAAACTTTACAGTAATATAGCTTATACATCAGAATAACACATAGGCTACTATTTGCCGCGATAACCAACATACACGCGGGCGGAGCCGCAGGCAACAACTATGTAATTACTAATCTATACTAATATTATAAACGCGAAAGTTTGTAAGTATGGATGGATGGATGTTTGTTATTCTTTCACGCAAAAACTACTGAATGGATTTAGATGAAACTTTACAATAATATAGCTTATACATCAGAATAACACATAGGCTACTATTTGCCGCGATAACCGACATATACGCGGGCGGAGCCGCGGGCAACCACTAGTATTAAATAGGCCAAGCGTTGTTACCTACCTTTGTTTTATGACTAACATTCCTAATTTAAAAAGAGCTAAGTTTAAAAAATATACAAAACAAAATTGTGTCATGTAATTTAGCTTATAAGATTATAAGACTGTGCAGTTCGGAAACTATTAGAACGTCTTGACGAGATATTTAATGAGATGCCTACATCTAATATTCTTGGTGGCCCGTTTTAATCAAATATGGTACACGGCAGCATAATTAAGTTTAGAATAGGTACCTCTTGATGTTTATATTAAGTGCAGAATGTTTTTTTTTGTCAAATTGTGTGAAACAAAAGTATGTGTCGTTTTTATTTTGACTTAACAATATGGTCGAGAAATCTGTATGTGACATTTCTAGGGACGTGTTTTTGGGGACTGAAGATGTTGTGTTTGGTTGCTTGAATAAAAAATGTATTCAGGATGGATTTGGTTTATTTATTTCCTACACGATAATTATAGGATACAGTTTATGTCACAGTCCGAATCAATCTGCCACGACTTTAAAGGAAGTGGCCTTCCATGACTGTTGTAGTGACGTTCTACAACATACTAATTACAATTAGTAATATAGGGATGTGACATCCTGACAGTAGATTAACGCAAAACACTTGCAACTTGACCACGGGGGCTGGTATCACTCTGGGACCGTCAAAGCTTCAAACTATTGAAATTCAATCTCTAGTTAAAAGGACCACTGCTTTTGTGCTGCTAGTAAAGAACTTAAAAGCTCATTACTGTTATTGCTACTGTCCTGTACAAATCCTGTACAACGAAAATTAATAAAAACGTACTTTCGTACATTTTATCTTTAATGTAAGTTTAAAAAAACAGGAAAATTTAAAAAGGGTGGTATTGTCACAGTTACGTTACGCGTCGTTTCACAACATGTAACCCTTCGCGATTAGAAACGCACTTTCACTATGTTTATGTGAAGCTCTTTTGAATAGCCAACACATCCTATTTTATAAGGATACTAGCGACCCGGCCCAGCTTGGCACGAAATTAATCTTTGAAATTCTCGGATTTCCTCCACTATAAAATGCATGTAGTAATATAAACCTTCCTCTTGAATCTCCTCTTCCTCTTGCTGAAAACTACATTAAAATCCGTTGAGTAGAAGTTAACAGCCGGATCGACTTTATTTTATTAACCGTCTTTACCTATTTTCTATGTCAAGACCGTTATTTATGGTAACTTTCTTTAAAAAAAATATTCCATCATGATGGTATGGAAAGTAATGTTCTAATCTTAAAAAAGGTTTCACATCCCATAACTTAAGTAACACTTCCTTAGGTTAATAAGCGACACTCAAGGATCGTCATCTGCCTAATCAAACCCCAATTATTTTTAATCAAGTATGTACTACTAATGCAGGAGGGCAGTTCGGATGGCAAGAAAGTACGTATACGTATTATTTTACCAAGAAAAATAATGTCATCTACTGCTGGGTTTAAAATATGCCTTATAATTATAAGCTGCTGAGTTTCTGCGTAGAGAGAAGATTATCTGAGTAATAAGTTAGTTACTCAATGCAGCTGTTCCTGAACTGGATTTCAAGTATGTAGGTACTGAGAGAATCTTATTCTTAACAAACATCATTATATTACAATTATACAACCTTACTAGCATTTACTCGCGACTCCGTCCGCGCGTATGTCGGTTATCGCGGTGAGAGTAACTTATGTCGTTCCTCAAGAATCAAAGCATCTTTAGCCGTAACAGACAGAATAATGGGAAGACAGGATGCCATTTATTAATTGATTGGTTTTGTTTTAAGCTATGTCACAAACAGTAACCCTGGTTCTCGTTATAAATACCGTAGGTATTACTGTTGGCTATAGCAAGCGGAAACATAGGAATGATCACGTTTAATTACATTTGCTTACGACTGGAGTAGCGTGTACCCGTCAGAAGATAATCGTTAAACATCAATTCGAACATGATGTTGCATGTCTGATGTAGATATTTTCTTAAAAGGGAAAGATTTCGTTAAATGTTACTAAATACACTTTAAGCCTCATTCCATATTTATAAATATAAACCATAGCAGCTATTAATGTTCACAGAGTGTGATTGGGTGGTTCTAGACATAATTTTGACCAAAATTCCATCAATATTGGTGAAAAGTTGAAATTAAAGTAAAATAAAGTAAAAAAAATAACTTCAAAGTTTGCTTTGACAAGTTACAATAAGAAAAATAAAATTGTAGCTACAGCCGTAGTAAGAAATAAATATCTTAAACCATATTTATTTTTTTAATTATACATGTCTAATTAAATACCTACTACCGTTATCGTGATATGACAGATACTTGATAGTAGATTTACTAACTACGACTAACAGTACATATTTTTAATGAAAACAATTGTCCTACTTAATTAAACATGCATAATGGAGGCCATACATGAATTCATAGTATGTACCTATATTTTTCAAATTACTCAAAGGATGATTTCAAATGACTGGATTTAATAGGTCAAAAGTATTGAAGCTTTACAAGTATCTAACGAGTTTCATTATGAATCAAATGAAGCATTCTAGCACATAATAAGTTCATATTCTTTCTATTAATACAAGCACTGCTGCTAAATATTTACTTATTACTACCGAAGGGAATACATGTATCTACCGACAAAGTTAGGTCAAAGCATTACCTACGAGGATATCGAACTAAATAAACATCTAATGAAACTAAGTGTATTGTGATACATAGCTATAAAATAGGTAAGTATGTATGTGGCATCTAGCATTAGAATGAATTACTAAACTCATATTGCATACTGGTTCACTTACTTTAATTACTTTCCCTTTATCCTGTGCACAGTGGTCCAAAACTCGAACTAAAACGAAACGAAAAAAATAACACAGAACGGTTCTCTCATGCACACAATACGACTATTACTTTTCACACGACCAACACAAACGCAATCGAACTATTTATTAAAACACAAACAAAATGCCCTTATGGGGGGACGTGGATCGGTATGAGAATTGTTCACTTTCATACGTAACTTTCGCAAGTTCTGTAAAAGTTGTTGATGTGAATCGCGGAGGTTAAAAACTGTATCAATTTAATGTACAACACGTGAGTAAAGAATGCGCCGGTTGCCGGCCGGCCGGCCCAGTCGACGTGAGCGGAGTACTGTCAAACCAGCCAGCCAGCTGGTTCGAGATCTCCGACGCTCTGGCGGACGAACTTACAACTAAGTGAGCCTTTAAGTAAAAAAGTATAACTTAACTGTTTTAGATTTTTATTGTATTGATATATGCAGATTTTATTTATTAGTTGCACTTGCTTTTCAATCAATGTACAGTTTAAATAAAAATGTTGATTTTCAAAAGTAGTTTACCGAACAGTACATCTGGAAACGAAAGAAAATAATTTAACGTAGGACTTTCATAAGTCTGTCTTTTTTAGTTATATTTGTTGTATTAGTATGATATATTTTAGTTTTTTAATCAACTTTTATTAACACCGATGATTAATTTCTATGATTTTTTATTCACACTTGCACTTTTTAAGGGTCTAAAACATCTTAAAATCTGAACCGTAAAATAACCAACATAGTATAGAAACAATTTCTTTAAATTATTAACCCGTCTTATAAAAGCGTTTTGTCAATGAGCACGCGTGTTATCACAAAAGAGACGAATATGGAGTTATTCGCCTAAGCACTCGAGCTCCAAATAGGAGTGCGATGGCGGCGCGGCGGCGCTGGAGGGGAGGATATTGACTCGCGCCACCGCCAATGCGCATGTACTGAATCATGTGTTTCTGTTTTTAAGCCGTACAAAACACTGTATAAGAAAATTGTCACTAATAATAAGCCGACAACTAGATGTTTTTTTAAGTTACCGTCTAATGATTTCGAACTGTAGATTTTTGTACCAAGTTGTACAAAGTTGCTCACTGGGCGTTCTAAAGGGGCAAACGGCCTTGACCTCATACGCAATTAAAAGCTGTACTTTTCTCAGTATTTTAGCAGTGCTTAAAACTTAAAAGCTGTTAGCTAGAAATCTTAAACACACCTTTTTTTTATTTGAGGTTTAGTAGCAAAAATAAGTAAGTAAACATTCTTCAAGTTAATAACAAGTTCTGTGAGGAGTCGAGCAATGCAGACGAGCTTTGAAATGCAAAGACATCTCAAAGTGCTGGCATAGTGCCAACATTCCAGGATTTTCGTGCGAAAGTTACTTTTTCGTTGGTTTTCGCCTTCAACGACAGGCCATGGGAAGAAAGAGAGCAATTACTTAGATTTATTGAATCTAGCAAAATGCGCGGTTACCATTTTTCTCATAAGGAACTTTTTTCGTAATAGTACGTGGGCACAGGGGTTTTGATTTAAACGTATTTACCGTGAAATGTTTTGTGGTTTTACTCTTGTTATTGCCTTGTACTGAAGTTAAATTAAAACATCATTTAGATTAACAAAAAAATATTTATGTAGGCATACATAAATAGCAACGGTTAAACAAGTAATATGTCTAGGTACGTACCTAATTTAGATTTTTTTATTGGAATGAGTAAGCTGTCATCAACTGACAACTTTTTCAACAATTAAGAGTCAAAACAGGTTCGATTCAAGTTTTTTTTTATTTTTATTGAATAGAGGGCAAACGAGCAGACGTATTGCCTGATGGTAAGCGATTACCGCCGCCCATTGACACACGCAACACAAGAGGCGTCACAAGTGCGTTGCCGGCCTTTTAAGAAGGAGTACTCTCTTTTCTTGAAGGTTTGAAGGTCGTTTTGGTCCGGGAATACCGCACCGCAGGCGACAGTTCATTTCACAGTTTGATTGTGCGAGGCAGAAAGTTGCTAGAAAACCGCACAGTTGTGGACTGCCAGCCATCTAAGTGATGGGGATGGAACTGCTGTCGCGTAGGACGCTGGCGGAAAGAGGCGGCAGGAATCAGTCCGAACAATTACTCGGAATAGTCCCCATAGTAAATGCGGTAGAAAATGCATAGCGAAGCCACATCTCTACGCAGCGCCAAAGAGCCCAGCCGAATTGTAACTTCCTGGCAGTCGACGATTTGAGCCGCTCTCCGTTGAATGCGTTCCAGAGGGATTAGCTGGTACTGGGGAGCCCCCGCCCAAAGTTGAGGTCAGTATTCCATAGGAGGCCGAACTTGCGCCTTATAAAGCAGAAGGCCGGAGTGAAATACTGTCTCGATCTTTTGAGCACGTCAAGCTTCTTCGAGACCAATTTGGCTTTATCCTCCAAATGGCCGCGGAACTGAACCACTCAATATGTCGACACTCCCCTATCTGCCTCAGCCAGTATTCCAATACTGGCTGAGGCAGATAGGGGAGTGTCTTCAAAACGAGGACATACGACACACGGCAGTTCTTTAGCCTACAATAAAGCGTAAATCGGACTAAATTCAGTTTATCCCAATCCGAGACCTTTTCTAAAGATGTCTCAATTTCTGACACAAGTTTGTTTCAACTCTCAATGACGTTTTCCCGAGAAATATTAGCGCGGCCGGTGTAGAGAGCATCGCCCGTACTGTCATCCGCATAGTAATGCCGTTAATTTGCAAAATGTTATTGATATGGAGGAGGAACAGAGTAGGCGATAGCACACAACCTTGCGGGACACCAGCATTCATAGATAGGAAATCAGAGCACTCACCGTTGACTACGACCTTTATGCTTCTATCTGCTAAAATGCTAGTGACCTATTTGCATAATTTCTCGGGAAGCCCATAGGAAGGGAGACACTTTGTGCCAAACCTGATCGAATGTCCTAAGTGGCCTACGCAATGTCCAAACTAACTGCCAAGGCCCCCTTAGCCTCAATCGCCTGTGCCCAGCGATGTGTGAGGTATACCAGAAGATCACAAGTGTTTTAAAATTATGTACTGATTAAATTTTCATTTTAATCTATGATTAATATCTTACATTCTTCAATCACAACAGAAATTTCTCTTGTTACATCCGGCTTTATTTCCTTAGTCAAATTTTCTAATGTACAAAATTAGTTTTTCTTTTCAAATTACCATAGCAATTAATAATCTGTCTCATACATCTAATAGACCTTTGTCAATATAAAACTTAACTCGTGACCGTGACAAATCTATATACTGATAATAAAAATGTAACAGGTCCAATTCTGTACATTAAAGATATTTTGCTCTCTATTATCGATACTGAAGCCAAAACTGTTTTTTTTTTCATTCTTGTCTGTCTGTCTGTCTGCATCTTGGCCGCGCATCACGCCGAAACTACTGAATGGATTCAAATGAAACTTGACATGACTTGAGTTCATACTACGAGGTAGGACATAGGATACTTTTTATCCCAATATTCAGCATGGTTCCCGGGGGGGATGAAAGTCAAAATATGTACATAGTTGTAATTCAATAACACATGGTCCGATTTCATTCATTCTTTTTTTGCTAGAAAGAAAAAAATAAAAGATAACGAGAAAAGTCTTTTTTTTGTCCGCGACTGTACACTGTCTGTGGGAAGCTGAGACAGATATGTAAATATGGTGGTACGAAGTTCGCCGGGTCAGCTAGTGATAAATAAACAAAAACATTGCAAGAAGTGCCTCTTTCGTCAAATGATTTAAAACTCTTAGTAGTTCGGAAGAATCAACGGGTAAAAGCCATATAAAGTAATCACTAGATGGCGTTAGTAGGTTGTACTGCACTACCATTCTTGGTCCTAAAATTTTAAAAGTTTTAAGCACTGACACATAGATGGCGCAAAATTACAATGAAGAAAATTGTTTCGGGAGTATTATAACCAGCAAATACTTTGAATTTGCTCCGCGGTTAAAAATACAAAGTATTTTAAACATCTTGGCTGCCTCGTTGGCGCAGTGGTAGCGTACGCGACGGCTGTGCATGAGGTCTCGGGTTCGATTCCCGGGTCGGACTAAATATTTGTATGATCTGCAAATATTTCTTTCGGAGTTTGGGTGTTTTCTATGTATAACATGTATGTATTTACAAAAGAAAAGTAATATAATATATATATATATATATATTTATATCTGTTATCTAGTACCCATAATACAAGCTTTGCTTAGTTTGGGACTAGATGGCGTTGTGTTAGATGTCCGTAATATTTATTGTTTATTATCTTACAACAAGGGTAGAGAGACTGGCCTAACAATTCTAATTTCTCATTTTGGTTGGGTACATTTTTTTGTAATAAAAATCTCAGAAATTAGTCATTTAGAAATCAATTTAGAATATTATTTTTATATTCGTGGTGTGGTACACTTTCCTTGTACCCATTTGAATTTAAAGAAAAGATAGGCATAGGGTCATTCAAGTCAGTGATACACTTTTAAAAGTTAATGATGTAGGTATGACTAAAATGGCGGAACTTACTAAAAAGTCAAATCTAGCGCTTACACAGAGACTTTACTGAACGTTTTTTTTTTTGTTTTATCGTAGTAGTAGTAAGTAAGTAGGTAGCTTCAATTCTTTAAGTCCTGCTTTTCATCACATCACTAAAAAATAAAGTGTTTCCTATTTGACAGACATTGACCATTGTAATAACTGAAGAGCTTGTGTTTCTCAAAAAGCGACGCTTAAAATGTTTTATTCCCCGGAGCGCGATAATTGTTTCTTGCATTTGACTTTTTGACGCCTAATTTCACCGGGCGGCGTGCCAGTCCATTAGGCTCTCTCTTAGAGCCAATTCAACTAATTGAGTATTTTTTTTAAATAATCTGAATGAAGTTTCTTTCACTTTAATGCTTTGTAAACATAAAATGAAATTCACTATTCCTTATAAATTTTCATAGAAAACGGCCGAAAAGTTCATCGTCGATTGACTTGGCCTTGCAGGATTAAAAAAAAATACTACAAGTAATTTTCAATAAATAAATACTAAAGTAAGTACAACTAAATAATTACCTACCGTAAAATGAAACTAGAAAAGATGTAATTTTAAGAAAACCTTGCTTTAAATAATAAAATAACTATGCAACAAAGCGGCATACCTTCCTACTGCTTAGCACTTTGCATTGAACATAAGGAAGTTCTTTTATAAAAATATTTTTAAAAATGAATTTTAATATTGAAATATTTAAGTATAGTAAAGTAAATTTAAATATTTAAGTATACTACCTAGACTAGTAAAGAATCGTCGTCGACGTCTAAATGTTACTGGCAAACTGTATAATTCGGTATTCGATACAATAGCTAGGCAATGTATACGTTACCTAAAATGTGTAGGCAATGTGTGAAATACTTATTATTTATTTTATACTTTGCCTAGATATTCTATACAATGCCTAATGCGCAGTCGGTAATGTGCTATAGATCTACGGGAACAGGTCAAAAACAATCCACCCAAACTGCACTGCACTGCACGGTTTGCCTAGTGGCTTGTTGTATAATCCTAATGCGGGAGTTGTTTTTTAAAAAGAAAAAAAACTCATCTAATCCAAATGATTCAACAACAACAGAGTGGATTTGGGATGATGACTGTTCTAACCTACCCTAAACCTATATAATTCTGAATAAAATTGAATTTAAGCAAATAGTCCATTGAAATGTTACATTTTGTAGGCCTAACCTTGCGTTTTTTAGAGGACGCAATTTTATTTTTTTGATGTGTAGGGGGGGTCAGTGTATAGCTAAAACCAAGTTTGTGGGGTCGCCACCTTTGTCCCGCTATCTTGAAAATAGGGGTTGAAATGGTTTTTACGATATATCTCTTTAGCTATTTATTTGATAAAAAAAATTTGTTGGCATTTTTTGTTGCAAATTAAATTCTCTACAACTTTGATTCAGTAACTTTTTGTCGTAGAACTATAAATAAAAAAGTTATAAGTGAAAACGTTCAGAGATTCGAGAAAATAATTTATTTTTTTCGATATAACTTTTTTTTTAATCATTTTACGAAAAAATGATATCAGACCATATTTGTAGATCGTTTTTTGAGGAATAACTTTTATTCGCAACATTTTTTCTTTAAGTCAATAGCTAAGGTCTTACAGCGCTCCGAAGTGAGTACTATTTTTCAGTACTCTTTATCTCTTTATACGATGGTAATAAAGATGATAATTCTCTTGACAGCCTAAGATACAAACAATTTGCCAAGGCAGTGACAAAAAGTACATTTACCTTATCTTCACTTCCTCCAACACAAGACACAGCTCGCTTTAATACTTTCCGAGTCTACCATCAGGTCCAGTCGTGGCTTGGTAATTATAATGATCCTGAAGACTGGGGCTGGAAAAAATGTGGAAAATTATTGATGCCAGTGCAGAACTCTAAACCTCCAGCACCCCCCGAGCTTCTAAAATTGATCTTTTGCAAATGCAAAGGAAACTGTGGAGCGATGTGTGGATGTCGAAAAGCAGGGCTGAAATGTTCTGCAGTGTGCTTCCATTGTTCTGGAGAGACTTGCAGCAACGTAATGGAACTCTCAGAATTAATAAATGAAAATGACTTTGATGATGAACCGCCGACATTAACACCCCTTCCAGTTATCCCACTGATATTATTTAATTCATAAAACTGATCAGATGCTGAGCCGCAGCCTGGTCCATCGAAAAGACTGAGGACGGAGTAGTTCTAATTTAGAAAATCACCGTGGATTATGCCTATTGGGGATACCACGTAAAAAAAACGCGCCTCCAGACTCTACCTTGTGGGTGGTGGTGAAAAGAGTCAATAATTAATTATTAATAATACCTATTGCAAAATTTGTAATTAAAAAAAATATAACAAAATAAAAATAAATAAAAAAAAACAATAACTGATGACACATTATTAGTACACACGTATAATATAGGTATAGTTAAGAGTACTGAAAAATAGTACTCACTTCGGAGCGCTGTGAGACCTTAGCTATTGACTTAATGAAAAAATGTAGCGAATATAGGTAGTAGAGCCACGCTGATTTCAGCACAAACGGGCCGGCTCGACCGGGGCGGTACTACCCCCGCACAGAAAATCAACATAAAATGACAGCGTTTGTGCAGTCGTGTTTCGTTGGTGCGTGCGAGACCAGAGGCCCAATTAGTCTAGTCAACAAGTTCCATACTTGTTGACTAGACTAAAAGATGCACAAGCATCACTAGGCCGCCATAGTGTGGGTCGCCATACTGCATTGTTGTATCCGCAATGAGTATGGTGGCCACCACTCGTGGATTTTGCTTTGCTTTCCATCAAGCAGAGTAGAGTCATTTTGGCAGGCCAAACATAATTCCTCAAAAAACGATCTACAGAAATGGTCTGATATCATTTTTTCGTAAAATGATTTAAAAAAAGTTATATCGAAAAATATAAATTATTTTCTCGAATTTCTGAACGTTTTCACTTATAACTTTTTTATTTATAGTTCTACGACAAAAAGTTACTGAATCAAAGTTACACACACAGTTAACCTAACACATTTTTTTATCAAATAAATAGCTAAAGAGATATATTGTAAAAACCATTTCAACCCCTATTTTCAAGATGGCGGCCGTGGGACAAGGGTGGCGACCCCACAAACTTGGTTTTAGCTTTACACTGACCCCCCTTACACATCAAAAAAATAAAATTGCGTCCTCTAAAAAACGCTACCCCAAATGTAACTTTTCAATGGACTAAAACATAAAATTAATAAATACAGACTGCCTGGGCAGTCCAGGCAATGAATGAAATATTATGATTATTATTGTACATTATATACATACTTTACCTAGGTATTGTATACATTGCCTAGGTATTGTACAGAATTCCTGAATTATACAGATTGCCGATAACATATATATAACTTTTCAAGGAAATAAAATAAAACGGACAACAATGATAGCAATGAATAGAAAAACTTTATAATAAATATTAAGCCTGTATTGTGAACAAAACTAGCTGCGTCCCGCTGCCTGCGATTTATCCTACAATTCCTTGCACATCCGGTGGGATTACTAAGTTACATTATCTATTAGGTATCACTATGTGTTAATCCAGGGTGTCAGCCACTAGGTCCAGACGTTCGAGCATGAGGAAGTAACAAACACACAAACAGACACACATACTTTTGTTTTAATAGTATTAGTATGATAGTTGACATTGAATAAATGAAAGTCATAACCAATTTGTACCTTAAAAATAGTAAATAAAATACAATATATTTTTCACTAGCTGACCACCACTTCGTTGGGCGGTAAACATTTCTTCTCCGAGCTACCACGAAAAATTATTTCCACTTTTCGGGTTATTATATAGCATAAGTCAATCCCAAATAACGTAGCCTCCTATTGGTAAAATATTTTTCAAAATCGGTTCTGTAGATCCAGAGATTACACCCTACAACGTCACAAACTCACAAACTTTACCTCTACATATAATAGTGTAGATGTAATTTATACTCTCTCTAAAGTAACCTTAGAAAGTGCCATAGGACGACTTAACGATAACTGTAATCCTGACCGGTTTAAAGTTAATTAAAATGGTGGAATAAGTACAAGTGAGTTTATTTCTAGAATGTATTTTTTTTTCTTTTTGTTAGAGTAGATGTACCGAAAGTAAACGAAAGGGAAGATGGGTGTTATAATTCATAAAAAAACATGTATGTTTACTGAAAACGTATGCGAGATGATAGCGACAGTAGTTCCATAAATCATACCAACGTAAATGGTACGTAGGTGTAGGTAATATTAACATAACCTGTCCCTTTGTCCAGTTCGCCTATCTCAAAAGAACAAAGGTTGTATCTTCTGAAAGTGCCGACGCACAGTATATTATTTCCCTTCAATTGCGGACATCTTATTTTATTTGCGTTTTAGATAGGTAATAGGTAAACAACACTTCTACTAAAATCCCCAAAATTTTTCTATTATTAGTTTTAGAGAAATTTAGAAAATCGAGAAATGTCCATAGAAATCAGAAAAACGCTTTATCTCCATAATAAAATGTTTTTTCAAGAGGAGGATTCTTTATTAAGATTCAGATGTATTTCAGACATTAATTTAATTAAAAAAGAGTAAAAAATGACATCTATTTCGGGAGAAAAAAAATATTTTCTATGATTTGGTTTTTATTTTTTTTCTGAGGCATCTAGTCACGGTCGCATTTTTTTTAAGTGCTAAATTATAAGTTGCAGTTATTTTAACTACCACAAAAAAAACCAGATGCTTCGAATGCAGGACTTCAGAGATATTCAGTTTTAAAATATTGAATTAGGGTTGGCACTCACGTCTGTTTTTATGTTCAGTGATAGTCATCCTAGATGACTATCACTGAACATAATGGATGGGACAATCCAAGGAAAAAATTATTACACCTCCTAAAATAATATTTCACATAGTCAAAGAAATTTAGAAACGAGAAATATAGAAATATAAATACCTATAGAAACTATAAAACCACTTTATATCTTTATTTAAGCATTTTTTCCATTGTATGTTTTATTATAACAATTCGGATGTATTATATACAAATACATCTGCAAATAAATTATTATGACACATAAGTCTTTAGAAAACCTAGAAGATTGCCACTGAAATAAAACCATGGACTTGGGTGGCAATCCCAATCCACGATTTTAAAATTAAATATCTCTGAAGTCCTGTGTTGGAAGCATTTGGTTTTTTTGGTAGTCGTTATGGTAACTGAAACTTTTAATCTGGTATTCAAAGAAAAAGCGACCGTGATGAGATGCCTCAGAAAAAAAAACAAAATATAGAAATAAAAAAAATTGGCCGAAAAAGACTAAGTTTATATTTAGATTGGATGTTAAACTTTTTAAAATAAATGAGTACCTAAAATACAGCTGAATTGTAATAAAAAAATTGGTATTGAATTATTAAAAAAAAAAAATGTATAATCCTTAGTATATATATAATAAACTTAATCTATTTCAGTCATATAATAAACAAAATCAACGTAAAATGACCACGTTCGTGCTGTCGTGTTTCGTTGGTGAGTGCGAGACCGGAGGCCCAAATAGTCTAGTCAACAAGTTCCATACTTGTTGACTAGACTAAAAGATGCAGCAGCATCACTAGGCCGCCATGGTGTGGGTCGCCATACTGCATTGTCTGCATTCGCAGTGAGTATGGCGACCAATACTCTTGGATTCTGCTTATGCTTTCCATCAGGTAGAGTAGAGTCATTTTGGCGGGCCATACATAAAAAAAAAAAAAAGACAAAAAAATGTTTTCCTAAAAATTTTTGTTTTATTTTTTTTCTGATGCATCTCATCACGGTCGCTTTTTTTTAAAATACCAGATTGTAAGTAGTAGTGACTACTATTACCACAAAAAAAAACCAGACGCTTCAAACACAGGACTTCAAAGATATTGAATCTTAAAATTTTGCATTAGGATTGGCTCTCATGTCCGTGGTATTATTTCAGTGGCAGTCATATCAAGTTTTTAAGCTTTATATATTTTTACTAGCTGATCCGGCAAACGTTGTTTTGCCATAAAAAAAAATTGGGGTATAAAAAATAGATGTTGGTCGATTCTCAGACCTACCCGATATGCATACCAAATTTCATAAAAATCGGTCCAGCCGTTTCAGAGGAGTATGGTAACTAACATTGTGACACGAGAATTTTATATATAAAATGATAATAATCTAAGAAAAAACATATTATATCTACTAAAATAATATATAAACTTAATCTAATTCGGGCAAAAAAATGTTTTCCTATATTTTGCTTATATTTTTTTTCGGAGGCATATCATCACGGTCGCTTTTTTTTTTAATCCTAGATTATAAGTTGCAGTTACTATTATTACCACAAAAAAACAGACGATGCATACAAAGGACTTCCGACATATTTATTTTTTAAATTTTGGTTTCAGATTACCACTCAAGTCCGTGGTTTTATTTTAGTGACAATCACCCCAGTTTTCTAAAGGTTTACATAATAATTTCATTACAAAAAAAAATTGAAAAGCCTCATCTATTTTGGCGATTTTTATTTTTATATCATTGGGTTTAATTTTTTTTCTGAGGCATCTCATCATGATAGCTACTCCTACAAAGATATTTAATTTAAAAAAATTGAATTGGGATTGCAACTCAATTCCGGGGTTTTATTTCAGTGACAGTCATCCCAGTTTTTTAAGTTTTATATGTGACAATTATCCAAAAAAAAACTTTATCCTAAATTAATATTTTGCATAGATAGAGATAATATAGAAAATTATTTAAATTCATGATAATTTGTATGTTTTTATTAGAGCCCGACCTACTCGGCTTGTATGAAATGTTATCGGAAAATAAAAAAGAAATAGAGCTTTCTATTTTGTGAAACAAATCCACTTCAAAAGTGTAAAACGAATTCACAAAGATTTAACTAGGTATAGTAATTTATCTGCTAACGAAATTTTTTTCACTATGCTTTACTGTAAGGAACTGTGATAAGATACACAAATAACACAAACACAGTCATACAAGTATCCCATTTAACTAACTTAATAGATATATGGTATCTAAAGCATCTATACACATTTTTTTTTGACAACCCTATTTCCATAGAAAAATCGAAAAAACTTAGAATCGTTATATCTCTGAAGTCCTGCATTATAAAAATTCAATTCTTTTAGAATAGGAAGGTACAGGACTGAAGTATTTTTTGTTGGTAAAAAAAAATGCGACCGTCCCATAGGAAATTTTATATATAATTTTTTCTGAAAATTATAAAATATTTTTTTACTCAATTTCTGGAGCACATAAAGACTTGTTATTAATAAAAATACTTATGTTTATATTCCTTAATTTATTGCTAATTTTAAATAAAGTAAGTGTTGGTTATTTTGTGAATTATCTGCAAAAATGTTTTTGACAAAGTTCATTGACCTTTCAATAAATGCGTTATAGTTTCAAAATTATAAAATATATTTAAAGTCGTGTTTCATATTTAGGTGCAAAACAGTTATATGTATACTATTCAGCGATAAAAGAGGGGTGTCCTCAATTGAAGGAAAATAATATACTGTGCGACGTTCTTTCGGATTATTTATTTAGGTACGTTGCACACACGAACATGACTGAAATATATCTACATCTATGTGTGCATTTAAGTAGATAGGTATATGATATAATAGGGGACAGGGAAGTTGCGTTTGAGTCAGTCACGTTTTCCAGTTGCTGTTAGTAACCTGATAACTGACTGCAGTTCAGATCAGCATAGAATCTGACAATAAATGGTAGACAATTGAAGGGTATTTTTAACCGACTTCAAAAAAGGAGGAGGTTCTCAATTCGACCATATATATGTTTTGTTTTATGTGTGTTCGCGGATAACTTTGTTGTTTATGAACCGGTTTTGATCATTCTTTTTTTGATAGAAAGAGATATCCCAACGGTGGTATCATGATAAGGACACTAAGATCTGATGATGGCATCCTAGAGAATCGAGTCGAACCTTGAAGTCGATTTTTGTTTTTTTTTTATTTTACTTGTCTTTCTATATATTTGTTTCTGTCTTCATTAAAAATCTTATATATTACGAATATTATTAAGACACTATTACATTTTAAATTGAAGTTCTTATTTTTCTGAGAACTTGGAGCACAAAATCTATTTTCCACTTCTCAAAGTTCATCAAGCGATGTCGATGCACATGATGTGCGGTCAATGTGGACATAATAATATGGTACATAGTATATGCGTATGTATAGTAATTGGAGTTGTAGGATTAGAGCGCGTTGTATTTTTTATTAAACGGTTTTTATTATTATTATTAAACGGTTTTATTTAGCTTGCCTGGTTGTTTATTTGTTTGTTTGGGTCAAATATTGTAATTGAAATTCGACCCCCTTCCTGTTGGCAGATTGATCTGAAATTTTGTACACACCTTTAGATCTGGTGACAATACAATTAAATAAATTATGATTCATTGTAAATCCAAGATGGCCGCCGCTAAAAAATGGCGGTTTACTAATTT
Source organism: Diaphora mendica (assembly GCA_949125395.1). NCBI lineage: Eukaryota > Metazoa > Arthropoda > Insecta > Lepidoptera > Erebidae > Diaphora > Diaphora mendica. Next base: position 20,663,600 of record OX421319.1, on the reverse strand, counting down.
TGACACGACTACCTCAATATGGGTATCAAATGAAAGGGCTTGATTAGTATCACATAGTTCACTATGAAAAAAAAATATTAAAATCCAAGATGGCCGCCGCTATAAGTTGTGGTTTACACATTTAGTCACGAATACCACTATATGGGTATCAAATGAAAGGGTTTGACTAGTAGAACATTTTTTCAAAGAAGTTTTTAGTTTTTAATTATTCATAGTGAATACTGTGAAAAATTCAAAACTAAAAACTTGAAAATTAAAAATATGTAAAAAAGGTTTTTAATTTAAACGGTTTTATCGAAAATAATGTACTAAAAGGTTTAAATTTTTATTTTTTACCTTTTGGTACACTATTTTCGATAAAACCGTTTTAAAAACCTTTTTACATATTTTTTATTTACCTGATCCCGCTGGTGACTATTTTGACGTCACATACATACAGTGCAGTATGTAAAGATTTCATTTTATTAAAAGGATGGTTTGAGCGTTAAGCAGAAGCTTGTATGACTGATATCGAGCTAGTAAAGATCTCTAAAATAATATTTCTTGAATGGATGATGCATGTGTGCATTTGTTTGGTTTGTTGGTTAGGATATTTTAGTTGTAGTTATATTTTGAAGCGATCTAATTATGCCTAGTTGTGCTAAAACGATATAATAACCCAACCATTTCTCTGTTGGAAAATGTTATAATTCTTAACTTTGACACTAAGATCAAAGATAGGTTTTATAAGTCACGCGATCATAAACTGCAATTGCAATTATAAAAGTAATCTGCGGGTTGAATTTATGAGTGTATTTCCTATTTATTCTTGATACGATCGTAATAAATACCTAAATAAATGAAACCTGGAAACAGTAGTTCGAGTACACTAACCAACTACTCTGTGTCCAGGTTTCAGGTTAATGTGTGGATAATTTTTAAGATTTTTAGAACTTTAATTATTATTTATGTATCGTAATTATGTTCACAGAGATTCTTCTTTTATATAAATTAAATATTTTGTTCACCAGACCATAGTAGAACATTCACATCTGAAATTTAACTATTAAAATCTCTGTACTTACATCCTTATTTAGACAAATGAATGTGCCTACTTATTATTTATTTATTCTCTTTCCCTTCTTTTCCCTTCTATAACTAGACAAGACAAGTTAATAAAGCCAGTTGCAAGTTCTATGCTTCCTTTAATTACTTGTGCATAAAATGATACATGTTTAATGATACAGAAGACTCAGGCAGTAAAATCTGCAGGTTTTCACCCCAGCAACTCACGCAGTAAGCTTAAGTGCCAGTGAACTGTCGATTTTGGTCTTACTACTAAAAAAAACCTATTTGAGAAATCAGTAGACGGTTCTCGACGAAAATATACTTTATTTTATTAACATTGTCACCTTAAAAATACTCCTCTTAAATAAAACAAAAATACATTGATATAAAAATATGCAGTATTTTCGGTGCTGAAACAGAATTTTCTAGATAAGATGGAATGGAATGTTTTACGTAACAAATGCACATCTTGTTTTGTCTCGAAAATATTGCTACAAATCTTTCATAATCACTTATTATTTATTGCATACTAACTAACTGCTCGTATGTTCTCGCTCGTTATCGCGGCAAAAGTTTTCTATCTCCTAACTCAAGAATCTAAATATCTTTATGCCTAATGTCATTAAATCCGTTTAACCGTGAAAACGTCACAGATGGAGGTACTTACGTAGCTACTACTAAACGGAGATTAACGGAACTAAAAGGTTTTACTTATTTTCTATAAATGTAATGTGAAAAGCTAACACTTACCGAATTGAAACTTCGCACCGAGGCTCCGTCTTTTCTCTCTGAACTTATTTCTGAGTATCCTCCTCTTCAAACGGTTAAGTACCACGTCGGCTTCATCCACACTCTCCGAAGAGGAAGTATGAACGACTTGAAACGTGCCACTTACAGAATGTCTTCTGTATTTCGTAAATATATTCGCATTTTTGTACTTAGGTGCCATCTCTGATATACCACGTCTGTACATTTTAAGACGCTTTTTCATTTCACAATCAGCCGCATCATCGGTAGATATATTAATGTATTCATTGTCTAACATTTTAATATCTTCAGTTTTACAAACGTGGTTCATGTTCTCTATGGCAGATGTTGCAATTTTGTGACGCTCTGACATTGTTTGGCAGTTTGGGGGATTGTCAGTTCGTCGCCGATGTGATGTAAACCAATCCGGATTAGGGCTCACTCGAGCCTGTAAGCTTTTTAAGTAAGTATTTAAGAATGATATTTTGTTGTGAGGAGGGTTGTATACAACACCGGATTTAGAACGCGGTAAAACATCACTACGAAATCCTTTTACACAGTTTCTTAAAGCCGTGTCATTAAATGATTTGGATTTATGGAGGGTCATATCAGGTTCATTTTCGTTATTAAATAAAACGTTTTCAATCAATTGATTACTATCGCTTAGTGAAGACAGAGATGAAAGCGGAGAATTATGAGCGTTATTGAAATTTTCATGACATTTTGTAGAAATTTCTTTATCTGTTACGGTTGTTTGATTTATATGGCCACAAGTTTCGTTATCAGAACTTTTGTAACTGCTTATTTCACTGAGCCCTTCGGACTGAAAAGGCGTGGTTTCTAAGCTATTTGCCTGTAAAATGGTGTAGTTGTTTACTGTCAGTTTACTAGGAATGTTTACTACGCTGTTACTGTCTCGTATAATAAAACTTTTGTTATTATTTCTACAGTCATCGTTTGTCACAAGACACGTCTTATACACGCGAGTGTACACTTTGTCGCCCGAAATTGTGTTATTCTTTTTAATAGGCCTTTTGAAAATCAGATGTCGAAAGTCTTTTTCTTTTAACGACTTACTTGATTTAAGTGAAATGTCGTCAAAATCAGAGCTTTTAATAGAGACATTTTCATCATTTGTTTCGACTAGGAGATTACCATCGGAATCAAAAAGTTGTACAGTTGGAAATTTTATTCCTGGGGAGAGATTTCGCGTTCGCAATTCCCATTTATTTTGTTTCGGTTTCTTTAATTGTATACGTATAACATTATCGTCTATTATAGGACTATCACTATCACTGGATATGTTTGCATTAGCCATTTTATCTCTGCATACTAAGTATTAAAATGTAGATAAATGATCGTGGTTAACCATATGCTCATACGTTGTTATTCTGTTGTCAACTCGCTAATTTGTTTGTTTACAGTCAGCTGTTCTTACACCACTGGCACTTCGCCAACTGAAACAATCCGGCATTCACTTTAAATAGCACCAATGTCAATTTTGTTTGTAGACCACAAATAAATAACGTAATACGGTAAATCGAGCAAATTCAAATGAACGAAGATACACAGGCGAACACCGGTCACTTTCACGCACTGTAAAATGATTACTGAACATAACAAGTGTAAGAAGGCACTAATGTTGAAAACGATTGCATAAGTTAACGTGTGTGTCGATTGCACGGAATTGCATCGTCTAATGAGTTTGACGTCGATGCTTTTAATTTGTCTCTATCGCAGTCAGATCATAATTTTCACACGGGTGTAGTGTAGGGGCAGCGTGAGCGCGCAATTTCCTCTCCCGAGCGCTTTTCCTGCGGGAAGCACTCTGGGAGGGTCGCCGCGCGGGTTTTTGGTCGTTCGCGACTCCGGACATTTCTGCACTGAGCGCAAACATCGGAATAGTCGAGGGACTATAAATAGAGAAAGAACGAGACGGCGATCTGGCCGGCTCCCCTTGAACCTTGTAGTACGAGTGTTTATATCGAACAACGTAATCAGTGACGTGTGTGCAACTAAGAAATGTTCTCACTGACACAGTTTCCCATTTGACCAGCCGGCGCGACCATGTGCATTCGTGACTAATAGTAGCGCAGATGGTCTTTACATAACCATGGTAGTGTTGCGATTCTTTGCATTCAGAGATATTAACTTGCATCAAAGCATGTGTAACAGGCAATAGTTGATGTAATTTGTATCTACAAATTACAACAAAAGTGCTTCACAATGAAATTATAGAACTGGTGTAATAAATATATGTAAAATGTTACGTTGGTTTGTCTATGCTTAAAAATATAAATTTTGCACTGATTGAGCTTAAATGTACAGACAGTACGTCCACCTTTTTTTGGCGACCGAACTCTGTACAAGATACAGTTTGAGCATATTTTGGCATTCTGTATAAGTACATTTGTAACATGTAAAAGCATTGTGTCTAATTTTGTAATACTATTATGATAAAGGTACGTGTAAATCAATTACTTTTTTTTTCTTTTTAACCGATTTCAAAAAAGGAGAGGTTCTCAATTCGACAATTTTTTTTATGATTGTTACCTCAGGACTAAAGACTGGGTGAACCGATTTTGATGATTTTTATTTATTTGAAAGCTGGTGCTTCCCGTGTGGTCCCATTTAATTTTGGTCGGTTTTTTTACACAACTTACGACCTAATTCAAAGATGATTACCGTGTACCGTGAAATACCGTGGGAGAACCACGCTTAGGCATGCATGGGCCGGCTCGACCGGAGTGATACCACGGCCTCACAGAAAACCGGCGAGGAACAGCGGTTGCGCTGTGTTTCACCGATTGAGTGAGGAAACCCAACCTCTCCCCCTATCCCCTTCCCCATCCCTCAAAGGCTGGTAATGCACTTGTGACGCCTCTGGTGTTGCGGGTGTCCATGGGCGGCGGTAATCGTTTACCATCAGGCGTTTCATCGATTGAACGTTTGCCCCCTATTCTATAAAAAAAAAGATTTTTCATGACATTTTTTGTTCCTTATTTCTCTAGATCAAAGCGTGGTATGCTACAGCTATTTTACTTGTATATAGAGACTGAAGTATTAAAGCTGAAAAATATTATACCGTGTAACTGTCGGAACGCAAAATTTGTGCCAACTTTATTTATATAATATGTTATTTGTGAGTACAATTTGTGTCCTTTAAATATCGTCCGACCCGTTTTTAACACCTCTGTAAGAGAAATAATTCGTCTGAGTGGTTCGGAGCAAAATATATTTTTACATGTATTTGTTAAAAGAATTTATAATTAACACATATGATGTCAGAAGTATGCGAGTTTGAGAGAAAATTTGTATAATCAGAATACCATGAGTGCAAGAATCGACATAAATATCCATTTCATTCTGTTGTTTTCACAGGTGACGTCATGCGGCAGGTGTGAAAATAAAGCGAATAATTGTCATGAATGCCTTGAATATCAATGTAGTGATCTCAGACATAAACTCTTTTCAAAGTCACATTAACCAATTTGGATATCGTTTTTTTTTTTGCTAAAATAGGAGTGGTTCTTCTGATTAATGTCTCACGTTCATAAAAAATCACAACAGCATAACCATGCTGGAATAATTATATTTCTGATGTTAATACTAAGTAACGTATTATATATAACGTATAGATTTACATTGATTAATTTTAACATTTATTTGAACAATAATAAAACTGCTTATTTTTAACCCCCGACGCAAAAAGAGGGGTGTTATAAGTTTGACGTGTCTGTCTGTCTGTCTATCTGTGGCACCGTAGCTCGCGAACGGATGAAGCGATTTCAATTAAGTTTTTTTTGTATGAAAGGTGAGCTACGTGCGAGTGTTCTTAGATATGTTTCATGAAAATCAGTTGAGTCGTTTAAAAGTTATGGGGGTGAAAGTGGGTAAGAATAACAGAATGTCTGCAAAAATAACATTGGCGTATGATTACTCGATTAACTGCTTGAGTAGGGGGTTTTTCAAATGCAAGAAGTTATTTAACTTTACCCTTAGGGCTTAAGGTCTAAAACTATATCATCGTCTTCTCGTCCAATTCCCATTCATTTTTGGTCGGCGCAATGAGTTTTCTTGTCACTCTTCAGTTTAAGTATTGAATTTTTAGAGATATTCTCCTTTACGTTGTTCAATTATCTCTGTTTTTAACTGCAAAAAAATCTAGCTTCTAAGATGCGCCCATTAAACATTACATTTTAATAAATTTTAATCAGATTACCACTATGTTCTGCATAAGTAATTAGACGTTAATTACACACATACTATTATATATTTACCAATGTTTCTTCATATTATTCATCAAAATAAACAGAGATGTAATCTCAAAATAAGAAAATATTATTATAAATGTAAACATTTTTCAACTAAGTCAATTAATTTATTTTACTTAAAATAAGTTAATTAACCACATTAGGTGAGTAATAAAAATATATTCATTAATGTTAAGATTTCCAAGTTATGCAACAGAATATTTAGCCAGACTTGAGCAACAATTTGTTTATAACACAAAGTGTTCTCGCGTATGGCGTATTTTGAACACACAACATTAGCGCAGTAGAAAGCGGCGAGGAGACGGCTTCAACCACTAGGCTATCCGTGCCGTCAATTACCCCTATTACGTAAGAGATACGCTGGCAAAACGTTAGTTTTTAGGGTTCTTATAGTTTCGTCATATCCGTCCGTCTGTCCGTCCGGCTTGGCGTTGGCTTACCTTCCAAACGGTTAGTACTAGAACTTTGCATGGATTTGTTCATTTACCACGTCGACGAAGTATTTCTCATTCACAATTGGTAGATAGACTATAGAAATATAGTACAACTAGCTGATCCGGCGAACTTCGTACCGCCATATTTATGACCCACGTAACATCGTTTACGTTTTTGTGAATCTAAACCATTCCCAGATCCCCTTGAACACACACAAAAAATTTCAAAAAATTTCATCAAAATCGGTCCAGTCTTTTTTGTGAATCTAAACCATTCCCAGATCCCCTTGAACACACACAAAAAATTTCATCAAAATTGGTCCAGTCGTTTAGGAGGAGTTCAGTCACATACACACGCACACAAGAAATATATATATTAAGATATAGAAATAACACAACCAGAATTGAATAGTCTCTTGGCTGCATAATAACAATTTTTTGATACATTCACGTACGTAGTGTATCAATCTCTAGCGCAAGCTGCGCAAGTCGTCGTGTCGGACTATCGGGCATACCTACTTCGTGCACACAGCTTAATTGAGCGTTCGGAACGATTGTTTATTTCGATATTCATTGCGCGGTCACTTCACGGGAAAAAGTACGAGCATTGTATATTGAACATATTGGATACAGTACCTTAATGAAAAAGTGAATAGATTTGCTTCTAGTCGACAATTTAAAATTTCTTATTTATCTTGGTTTTTACTAAAAAAATAGTACTCACTGATGAAACCAAACGCCTCCTTTCTTCAGACTAACTTCACTACTCTTATTTTTACAGTTAGTGATTGCACAATATGGCATCGTAATGAAGTTTTTGTTGTTTTGTAACGCTGCGAACATTCTGTGAATCTCGCTTCGTAATGAGCGGGCGACATTAATACTCTGCACTATAGTGCAGGCTTTTGGCACACGTGACATGCCTCTTTCGCCATTCTATTCTGATTTATTTCTGTGGGCCTAACCTGTAAAACGTACTTAGAAAACTTCGTGCAAAATACCAAAACAAAAGTAAAATATTAAAAAATAAAATCATAACAAATATCTGTCTGGCACGCACTTAGCCGGTTTTTATTTAAAAGTTTTGTACGTATTATTATTAAGCTAGAAAAATTATAGCGTCTACAGTCTATGGCATGCATAATCTTTAATTGTAAAAATGACAAGACATTAAATTTATTCATAAATCTTATGAATTTACTAATTAAAACAAGTCCAATTATGAAAAGTAAAACAATATATTATATCCATTCATATTTATCTTTATATATTATCAAGCGTCACTTTCTTCGGATTAATTTATAATTTAAGTAGTTTAAACATTAAAAAAATACTTAAATTAAACTGCATATAATATATATCTATTCTAAGGCCAAACATTTAGGACAAATAATTTTGCAAATCAGTGCGGCGGCGGTTAGCCGTGAAAGCGTATCAGACGGACAGAGTTATTTTCGAATTTAATATATATAGAGAATAAGAGTATATACAGAATAAAAGTATTTATTATAAAATATTCAGTCATCTTAGTTTCGCAACTAGCGAATGGGTAAGGTACGCAGCTTGGTAAGGAAGCTTTTGTGCTCAAAATCTATTCGACCACTTTCGTTTGCTTATTCGCTCGCACATGCAAACAGAAATAAACTCGTATCCTACATTTCATAGATTACAGTGACGTACAAAAGTACAATAACCTTTAAGTGGGCCGGCTATCCAGGATTTTTGCATTTATTTCTTGCTATTTAGCTATTTTTTAGACTGGGTTGTAATGATATAATTCCTGGGATCAGTAAAAGTATGTATAAGGAACAATTAAAGCATAATCCATTAAAAATGTAATAATGTGTTTTTCATAAAGTCATTTATTTCTAATTATTACTTTCTGATCCGAAACCTATCTATCTTTTTAAAGGAATACATTTTCCCCGAACCCTACAATATTTTTCGTCGATGCTTGGCGTCTATCATCTCAATATAATACATATTTAATGTATTGGTTATAGCGTGATTTAATATATAGTTGATAGTCCTCTTCGAAAAATAGGCTATCCAACACAAAAATTCTTTTGAATTTTGCTCTGTAGTTCCTGAGATTAACCCACCAAATAAACAAGTTTTTTAGCTTTATAATCTTACTAGCTGTTCAATCCTCTCAATCCTACAAGCTGTTTACCTTGGGAAATTTGAGATGTCTTAGGGCCCATAGATAAGGCATTCAATCGCTAACTATGTCACTGGAAAGAGCAATGAACCACGGCAGTTTCACCGTGTACTTATTCTAAACGAATGCAGTATCAAGCACTTACTGGAGATGCGTGAAGTCCTTGATCTCGTCGGCCGTTGATGGGTACCCCACTGCCGTTTTTCTTGCCGCGTTCACACATACATGCTCCAAAATGCTGTACAATCCTCCAAGGTATTTATAACACATTAGTAATTATAACACACCTGATTTAACTATCGCGGGTCGCGCCTAATGGTAACGTTACTACTAAAACTCGCGAGTCCAAATCAGACCAATCATAACGGTAAACCACTAAAGGAACCGAATCTGAAGACAATATCAAGCTATATATCAATTAAATGAACTTAAACCGGCAGCCAATTGCGAAAAAAACCGTGTTCGACCGGCAAGCGTCCCAATAATACTATCCTCAAACGTCAAAACGTCAAACAAGAAAAATGACAATCAAAAATGTTGCCATTACTATGACGTTAAATTTCTAATACTAGCTGACCCGGCGAACTTCGTACCGCCATATTTACATATCCGTCTCAGCTTCCCACAGGCAGTGTACAGACGCGGACAAAAAAGAACACTTTTCCCGATATCTTTTTTTTTTCTAACAAAAAAGAATGTGTTATTGAATTATAAATAAGGACATATTTTGATTTTCATCCCCTCTCTCCGGGAAACCGTGCTGAATTTCGGGATAAAAAGTATCCTATGTCCTACCTCGTAGTATGAACTCAATTCATGCCAAGTTTCATTTGAATCCGTTTAGTAGTTACGGCGTGATGCGCGGCCAAGATACAGACAGACAGACAGACCAAAATTAAAAAAATTAAAGTTTTGGCTTCAGTATCGATTATAGAGAGCCCTACAAAAAATTTTTTCAAAATATCTTTAATGTACAGAATTGGACCTGTTACATTTTTATTATAAGTATAGATATATAGATATATAAAATTCTCGTGTCACAATGTTAGTTACCACACTTCTCTGAAACGGCTGGACCGATTTTTATGAAATTTGGTGTGCATATTGGGTAGGTCTGAGAATCGACCAACATCAATTTTTTATACCCCAATTTATTTTTATGGCAAAACAACGTTTGCCCGGTCAGCTAGTATTAGTATAGATTTGAAACGAACCCCACATAAATTCGTCTAAATTATGCCCACTCGTGAAATAATTGTTCCATTTTCTTTGGGTCGGACGGAATTTTTATCGATCCAAAATTAAGATTATAGTTTTTTTTAGATGTGCCAAATTTATGACTTATAAAAATGTACGCGTGTATCTTTGGCACGTTTTACAATCGACGATACAATATGCTATTTCTAATGACCGATATTTATCTTACCGAACATCAATTTATGATTGCACTGCACGGTTGGCCTAGTGGTTTAGGCGGTCGCCACGCCGCTTGCCAATTCGCCAAGTGTTGTGGGTTCAAATCCTACACGGGACAACACTTGTGTGATCCACAAATTGTTGTTCTGAGTTTGGATGTTAATTGTGTCCGTTTCATGTATGTCTGTAAGGTACAAGGTAAGGTGACAGGTAATTATTAATTGTAATTGACGGTTTTAGTTATAATTAGTTTAAAATGTAATGAGTATGTTCGTCGATAATTTATTATTGTTTAGAGATGCCAAAACATCTCAAGATCGTATTTTAGATATTCGATTAAGAGTGTTTTCGGGTCTATTAGGCCGTTAAATGTAGTGGAGATAATTATGTTTAAATACGATTTTGAGGAATGTCTGTGTGTTTTTCAGTTCTTTAATAATTATTTCAGAGATTTTAACATAACACAGATAGAAATAGGTATTGTTGCTTCATCTTCAATTCTAATAAGCTGCCAAACACTAAACTAATAATCTATTGTACTATAACTTTTATTGTGATCATATTTGGGTATACGATAATTCAGAATATTTTGTAGAGTGTAAGTCCTTATTTCCTTGTCTTAGTTAAAATACTATCATCAACATCATCTCTGTGCTCCGCTGCAACTCGGTGCTACCCTCATCTATCTGCTTCTCGCAATCTTCATTAGGTCATTGGACCTCCTTGTGGGTCTACCTACGTCATTAAATAAATTTTATGACAATTAAATAAATATTGTCTTCGTAAGTGTCTAAAGATTTATAGGGCTGATTAATATGAAGGTTTGTAAAAAGATAAAGACAGTTGTGAAGGATATGAAGTTAGTAAAAATTTTTATTTATAAAAAGTACGTTTGTGAATTAAGTTAAAGTACCTAGATGACCCAGCTTTGCTCGGTATTTTTTTTAGTAAATTTTCTATAAATGAATCCTAGCTAGATCGATTTATCGCCCCCGAAACCCCCTGTATAGTAAATTTCATGAAAATCACTGAAGCCGAGATTCAGATTATATCATATATAGTGATCACCTTGTGAAGTTTATAATACCTACGGGCCCATAGATAGATATACAATCACTACTAATACGACTGGCAAGAAGAATGACCCACGGCTGTGTCACCGTGTTCTTAATCTAAACTACACTTACTGGAGTTGTGTGGCGTCCTGTTTTCGGCGTCCCCAAGAGCTCTTGGGTAGAATCTTCTCTGCTCTGCGTCTTCACACAAACATTGCTTCCAGGTGCTGGTTATTTCTCAAGGTATCCGAATTAATCTCAATAATCAACTTTTCACAGATATTCGAATTACAATACACTCGTTTTAGTTCTCGCGGGACGCGCCTATCACGTATTACAATTCTCGCGAGTCTAATCACAAATAACGGCAACTGTTCACAAGCGACTGACCGATCAAAACGTTCTCAACACTTTTCGATATTAACCTCGTCTCACGCTGGCATACGGCGAGCCCACAAGTACCCTAGCTCAACAAACCTCACGGTGTAATCAATCTCACGCGGAAACTATACGAGTACTACAAAATTAACAATCAATAAATTACGGCACCGGCCATTTCAACACGCGTTCTATCAAGTCCTTTTTCTACATATTAACCTCAAACGTCAAAACGTCAAACACGAACCAGAGACAATCAAAATGTTGCCAGTACAATGACGTTCGAAATCCAACACCAGTTGTTGCCCGCGGCTCCGCCCGCTTATATGTCGGTTATCGCAACAAATAGTAGCCTACGTGTTATTCTGATGTATAAGCTATATTACTGTAAACTTTCATCCAAATCCGTTCAGTAGTTTTTGCGTGAAAGAGTAACAAGCATCCATCCATACATCCATACTTACAAACTTTCACGTTTATAATATTAGTGGGACAAGAATTGCTTGTTTTAAGGTATTAGATAAGATACTAGGTCCGCAATTTGTTAATAAAGGTAATACACTTAAAGGGGTTCGCATCCATATACAGATGACAGCAAGTTTGATCTATTACTACTGCCGCTTACAGATGTAAAGTTTTGAGATTTGACCAAACAATTTTTCAATAAACAAATATAAAATGATTCACTAAAATGTTATTACATTGAAGCGAGTGAACAAAAAAGCTATTGGCGGCTATAAGCTATTTACAAAAAAACATTGGGTATTTGTAGATATATAACATATGTACAAACGTTGGGTTAACAGGCAGTGTGATAAAGCGGACGCGACCCAGCGGAAACGGCAATATTGCAATGATTTGCACCGAAACGCGCCGCCTGTTTGCTCCACATACTCTGTGTATAGAATATAATGGTGTCTGTTTTAAACCGTAGTTCAATCATTTTTTTTTGTTCGACTAAATTCACAGCTTTGAACAGCCCCGGCGGCCAACAGCGACTGCTGTGCTTGAGATCTCAGGTTAGATTTCCAGGTCGGAGGTCGGATCAAATGTTTGCATGATCTGCGATTATTCCTTTTGGAGGAGGTTTTTTCTATGGATATTGAGTATGTATTTAAAGAAAGTATACATGTATTTAAGTCATAATAGAAGTTCTGCTTTGTTTGGGAATATATGGCGTTGTGTGTCAGACATCAGAAATATAGGACGCCAAATAAAACACAAGGACGCCATAGTGTCGATCACAATGCCACATGGTTTGCATTCGCAAAGACCCCGGTGAACATCATTCTTGGATTAGACTAGTGTTTTCCAGTAGGCAGAGTAGACTCTAGAGTTGACTTGAGCCACAGAATAACTATAATAACACAGAATAATACTTACGTATTGAGCCACAGTTGAGAACATTGAAAAATTGCACAGAATTATTGAATACTTCATTCCTGATCATATTATATTTTTCTTTCGACCCATTCATTTTCTGACAAACCAGGCAAAACATTTACTTTAAAAAGTATTTTTAAAGTAAATGTTTTGCCTAGTTTGTAATATATTATGTCTTTAAGCATAAGTAATGATGTACGTTTTCATTGCTTCAATTTTTAAGATAAAAAACCAGAAACAGTCCTGTTTATAACCGAATTCAAAAAGGAGGAGGTTATCAATTCGACTGCATTTTTTATGTGTGTTCCCTCATAACTTTTAACTGGGTGAACCGATTTTGATGATCCTTTTGTTATTTGAAAGCTTGTGCTTCCCATGTGATCCCATTTCAATTTAGTCCAGTTCTTGAAGTCGGTTTTTGTTTTGTTAAAATATTGTAGGCATCTAGGTATATAATAATTTGTAACTTTAACGAACATTTCGTTTACCGACTAAATCTTAAAATTCATAGCAGTCAGTCAGCCTGGACAAGAAGGGACTATGCAAATTAATGCACATATAAGTAAGCGTCTCCTCAGTAGAGATTAATTAAACCTAAATGGCGAGAATATTCTGTTAGGTATGCATGCATACCAAGTGTTTACTTAGCTTAGAATAATACGTCTGTAATTTAGTCCTTGCCAACAATTGAGGTCCATATTCAATTGATCATTGAAGGTAATAAATAAACAAGAAATATACTTGGAGAATATTGAATGAAAACTTTATTGACTTCCCTAGCCGTTAAATAATACAAACTTAGGAGCAGAACTTAGAACAAAACAGTAAAAGAAAGGACTTAATGCCATGGGGCATTCTCTGCCAGTCAACCTTTGAGTGATGTAAAATTACAGTAATCTTAGATCTTATCCATACATATAAAAAGTTGATTTCATTAATTACACATACTGTGATGCTAAAAGTAACAATTTTTACACGTTTCTGACAGTAGACTACGATGAAAACAAAAACAAATAAAGTTGTACAGAAAAATGTAAATATGTTGTACGTTATATTTATCTCAACCGTAAGAATTTTAAACAACTTAAAAATAATGTAGTCTAGCAATAGAAACTCGTCATTATACCTAGCAGTTAGCAAGTATTTCATTGAAGATTGAAATCTACACTTTCAATTCAAGCTAGTAACATCCTAATATTAACATTTTAGTAACCCTGATTGCTTGGCTATGAAACATTTTTTTTTTTAATTTTAACATGAACCTAAAACTTTTTCTTGTCTTCTTAGGTAAGAAAGAACATTGTAATATTTTATTACAAAATGGTTTTAATGTAAAACCATCCTACTTTCATCCCTTAATTTCTCACCTGCCTAAAAAGCGTTCGAAAGAGAAATTACGGTCGCTTTTATTGCTTTTATTCATCAGTTTAAGATGGTTTAACGCTTTAAGGCATTGTTTATGCATGAGGTGTGCTCATCTGTCAAAAAACATCTGTTTACTTTATCCCTCTCAATTTGCTGGGCTATTGTTTTTACGCGGCTTAAGCCTCTTTTAAACCCTCGGTCGGTTAAAGGATATTTTTAGCTTTAAAGGAAGTTTTGCGTTTAGGTATTTTACTAGTAAAGGTTTTGTCATCATGTCATTGTCATGTGGTGTCATCATCATCACACACGACTGTCTGATACCAAACTTGGCAAAGCTTGTGTTGTCCATACTAGCGTCCGTGTGATGACTGATTAAGAAAACAGAGTGTTACCAGCCCTAATCTTTCTATGGATAACAGCACTGTAGAAAAGGAAAGCTTGACACAAATCCTATATCAACCTGTCATACTGGCAATGACGTCAAATCCTTTTTTCTAAGGAGATATCTATGTCCAGCAGTGTTCTATTAAAAACTGTTTTTAAGGAATCGGACTAACAATCTCTGGCTTAAGATTGTAGTCCTTGAGCGTGGGAATTTGTGATTGAACACCCACATTCATATTTTACATGCACACAAACGCATCGGGCACTGTTGCATACTAACCCAGGCAACTAATAAATTTACTTTCGGTTTTTTCTTCCAGTTACACATTCATTAACTGTTCGCCTTTGAAGAATGTTTAGAATGTCCTACAAAGCACGCAATGTATCTTAGTCATATCGGCAAGCCCGCGGGCTTTTAGTAACTCGTCAACGGCCGAGAATGGGGTTCAAGTGTACCTATTCATTTTTAATTCATTTCATGGACAAATAATATATTTTTACACAGTATAAAATTAAGTCGCTCGCGCTATCTGTCAGCTTAGATCTTTTACAGTAATCAACGGATTTTAATGCTATGTTATGAAATAAAATTTGTATGATATATGTTATATTAATGGAACATAATGTTTCATAAAAATATAATTTTTGATCGCTTTTATTGCTCATATTAACTAAATTTTACTACATAGATCTTACTTACTTACGTACTTTTTTCAATTTTTGACAAAAAACGACGCTGAAAAAGTGTGAAACAA
Source organism: Diaphora mendica (assembly GCA_949125395.1). NCBI lineage: Eukaryota > Metazoa > Arthropoda > Insecta > Lepidoptera > Erebidae > Diaphora > Diaphora mendica. Next base: position 20,648,201 of record OX421319.1, on the reverse strand, counting down.
GTTTTGAAAAGTCGTAGTCACGTGTTTTTAAGAGTTATGGTACGTTTCTATTTTAATTTAAGTTTTCACTTTTTTTTATTTAAAATGTTTTGCAAATGCAAAGTATATTTTAAATACCTAACATAGAAATGTAAAAAAAATTGAATAAATACGAACAAAGTCACCAGCAAATGCTAATAATACCTATATATATATTTGAAATGTACAACACCCTTTCCGATGATACCAAACACGGCATATTTATGTCAAATTCATTTTTTAAAACAGTACTTTATGTCGGCTAGAGGGCGCCACATTAAATTGAGTGACGCGTCATATAGCCTATAAGCAGCAGATCAAGACACTTCTAACGATACCTCATTTACCCAGTTCTAATTAGTAGGAGGAGGAATTAAGGAGCTATGAGGGAACAGATGAACATACACACATAGCCTGTCAAAATCATAACCCTCCTTTGGTTATTTTTGTCGGGTAAAAAAATAAAAAAATACAGTTAATTTATAAACTCCTTCTTTTTTTAAGACGGTTAAAAAACAAACTATTTGTCTTAAAATTAATATTAAGAGTGTAAAACTTTGAAATGGAAACTTCCTTAAATATATAATACTAGCTTTTACACGGGGCTTCGCCCACACAGATTTTCATCCCCTGATTTACCCCCTTAGGGGTGGAATTTCAAAAATTCCTTTCTTAGTGCTCACTTACGTTATATAAAGAACCTACATGCAAAATTTCAGGATTCTAACTTCAGCGGTTTGGGCTGTGCGTTGATCTCTGGGTATGTCAGTCAGTCAGTCAGTCACCTTCCTCTTTTATTTATATAGATTACAGATATCAGATAATGTAAGGGATAGGGCCTCTATTGTTTTACAATTCACCAATTGATTAAATTCGAACTTAAGGGATGAATAATAATGGAAATGACGTAAAGTGTAGATGGGACCCTTTTTTACAATTTTTGTCTGTCTGTCTGTTTGTTTGTGCCGGCTAATCTCTGGAACGGCTGGAGCGATTTTGACGGGATTTTTACTGATAGGTAGCTGATGATATAAGGAGTAACCGCGGTTGGTGTAGTATCGCGGGTAAGACCGTGGGGCTCAGCTAGTTTTTTTTTTCAAAAAAGACAACTTCCGTATATATCCAATAAATCCTGTGTCGCGGGGGACTTTACAAACATACATGAAACGGACACAATGGACACCCAGACTCAGAACAACAATTCGTGGATCACACAGTGTTGTCCCATGTGGGATTTGAACCCACAACACCTGATACAGTAGGAAGCGGCGAGGCAACAGCTTAAACCACTAGACCAACCATGCAGTCAAAAATAAAACTGTAATTTTAAGGTCTTTCATTATTTCAGTAGTAGTTATTCAATTCTAACAGAAATCATTAAAAAAAAAAATTTTTAATTTTTTAAAAACAAATTCTCAAAGTGTCTCGGTCTGTCAAAGTGTATTCAAAGTACTCGTCAAGACAAATCAAACGACTCCAAACTCGATAGGTTCCGTCGTTACAAAGTTACTATGACCACCTTCCAGCTTCAACATCAGATCAGCTCCATGTCATCATAATATAGCATTGTCACGCTATATACATATGCCTACAAAAACTCAACACAATCGGTTGAAGATATCTGCAAAATTGAGTTGCAAGATTCCGTCTTAACAAATATAGTTAGATATGTACATACATAGCAAGTTAACACTCACTGGCAACCCACCCTAAAACTTGTCATTTACGTATTATGGAGCTCAGTGCGAACTACAAACGGACGTGGTGTCACCTTGAATATTCGGCGGGCACTGAATTTTTTAAGTGCGATAAAACTTATTTATTGCAATTTACGGGAGACGATATCTACGTACTAAAATGTATGGAACTTTTGTCGCTAAAAATGAATGACGTTTAGCCTTAGATTATGGCTTTTTGGTGAGAATTAATAAAAAACTAAAACGGTAAATCTTTTCTCCATACTTTTTTCTCGCGAAATAAGAAAAAAACATTTAAAATAGAGCACGAAATAGGACAGAGTGTGCTAATTAAAAAGGTCGATTTCGATGATTTTGATCTTTGTTAAGGCTTTTTTTCACAAAAATAAAGAATTATTTTATAAATGTCACTCGGTAGATTGGTAGACTGATTTATTAAACTACTGAGATTCTTTTTTTAGTGTCAAATATGAATTGAGTTGTTTGTGTTTTGCAAAACTGCAAGTGCCTTTTCGCGCGTTTTTAGGGACGCGCCCCTTAACAGTCATGGTCACATAGACTAACAAGTCAGCCAATCATTAGCCTGTCCTTGGCTCGATTATATTAAAGTTATATTTATCAAATTGTTTCTTAATTAAAATTAATTCAAATATTTTTCACAATTTTTTATTGTATTTAATTTCATTATACTCTGTCCATTACTTTATTTTCTTTTTGACAGCTCACGCCTATAAATTACCATGTTTTTTTTCGGAATTATGTACTACAGTAATGTCGTACTTAATTGACGGTGACGGTACTTTAGTGAAGTGGTCTGTGCATAACAAACAACCACAGACTATAAAACAGTACTTGAAATACGATAAATCGATCATATGATAAAAAAATTTGAATTCACGTAAGTATTTTTTCTGTAAATTTAATAAGAAAAGGAAATAAAAATTGTATCTATGACTCCAAGATTGAATTTTTGCAAGGAATTAAGTCGAAATCTTGGAATTTAGGATCAAACCAAGAGTAAAGAACAATAACTCTGTTCATTCATCTAATTTACTGATTTATTATTTATATTTTTGTTTATTTCTTACATAATATAAAAAACTAATGAAGGCATAATTAATATTTCAACAAAAAATATTTAATTAAAACGATTGAAAGTTGTTCATAAATAAAATCGCTATTCGTTTCAAATCGAATCGGTAATGAGTGAGGGTCTCACTAATTTCATAATTTCTTGAACTGTCAAAAAGAAAATAAAGTAATGGACAGAGTATAGTAAGGTTACTATCACGCTGTGTGATACTCTAATAAAGGACTTATGCTATGCTAATGCAGCAACAAATATCTTCCTTCAACGTGGTCCATGTAAATAGAGCATGTTTCCCAATAGGACGGTGTATATGCTGTCAAATAATGGTACCACTATTTACATCACAACCATATTTACGACACTGAAATTTTCAACGTAAAAAATACATACATATATGTGTGAAATTTTAATTTAATGGCCAATGACTGTCCGTGTAGTAATAGATTAAGAATATAGAATGTCGCTACCCATATTCATCCCACGCGTCTCTTGAGAAGCGACTAAAGCTAAATACGCAAAAGATAATCACTGGAAAGAGAAGGAAATTTTCAAATTAACCCCAGCATGGTGTATAGTACGTCAAAACTCTATGTCCATCAGTGGCCTATTAAAGGAATGCTTATGGCTATTAACGAGACTACTATTGTTACATTCTAAGTCTTATTTAGTACCAGCAACCAACCCCGGCTTCGCACGGGTTGTTTACGGAAAAATAATATAGGCCTTGTTACCCCGAGAAGATGCGCGACTTAATTTCTTCCGACGTCTTCAACAAATATCGTTATATTTCAGCCAATACACTCAAAAAAATAACAAATTATATACTTTCTCAAGAATCAGTCTATCTATTGGTAAAAACCGCATCAAAATCCGTGCTTTTGAGTTTATCGCGAACAGACAGACACGGCGGAGGACTTTGTTTTATAAAGTGATAAAGAGAGTTCAAAATGTAATTGTCATTTAAAATTGACCTAGACTGTTAGAAGAATAAAAACTTATTTCCCAATTCACTAATGCCACCTCTACATATAGGCAAGCGCATTCGCCAACGCGCTGGCGGTGCGCTTGCCAACGCGCTTGTGAGTTAATCCACACATGGAAGGTCGTTCAGTATGCTTTGGTTCGGGCCAATGTGCGGACGGATTCAAAATGGATGTTGAGTCGGTAACAGCTGCAGCTGTATGTATATTCACAGCTTATAATTACTTTGTAAATGTGTACAAGAAATGGGTGATAAAAAGAAATGGCAAAGAAGAAGGTGGTGGATGTTATCAATAAATCGAAACAGAACAAGGTAAAATAATTTTGATTAATAATATGAAAAATAAATATAAAATAATATTGGTAAGTACTAATTTTGTTGACAATGTATGATGAATATAATACTACAAATTAGCAGGCTGGCTGCCAGTGAATTAAAAATTACCCTGTATAGGTAAACATTTTAAACCTTTGTGGTTTACATCCGCGAATCTATTTTTTATTTGTTGCAGGAGTAGCATGGATAAACAACTAGCTGAATTGCTCGCAGAGCCATCAGGAGAGTTTGATAATTTTATTCGGATGTCATTTAGCGATTTTGAATACCTGCTACAAAAAATATCTCCAATCGTTGCCAAACAAGATACAAATTGGAGGGATGCGATTCCTGTGAAAATACGACTGGCTGTGACATTAAGATATTTAGCTACTGGTGACTGTTACAAGAGCTTGCACCATACTTTTAAAATATCAAGTCAAGTTATATCTAAAATTATTCAAGAAGTATGTTCAGCTCTCAATATAGTTTTGAAGGGTTTCGTAAAGGTAAATGAAACTATTTTAATTTCATTACAATTACTCTTTATTATAAAAATAACACGGTACTTATTATTACTATAAAATTCGCAAATAAGCAAAATTCAACAGTAGGTATATCTTATCTTCATTCTTGTTCCGTGTATGCTGTTTCAAATGCTTTGAGCAAGATATTAGTTGATCCCGGTCGAACTATTTCTTGAGATAGTACATGAACATTGCTGGGTACATATTGACTCTCATGCAATATTTCTTGATGGAAGCTTTGTGATGATGAAGGGCGATTTGTTGTTTGCTGTTGATAATAGTACTGACTAGACTGATGATCGACCGGTGATGTCTGATGTGATATTTCTTGCGTTCTTGGTCTAGTGTGGGAACTGAGTGATGATGAAGGACGATTGATTATTATTTGCGAAGGAGATGTATCTGAGTACAAAGAAGGCTGTTGAATAATGTGTGAGCTCGGAGAGATGTTTCGTGGCAGCGAATTATTCGAGTATGAGGAACCGCGTGCCGCGACTGTAAATAGGAGGCGAAAAAGCGGGCTGCAGCACTCGGCCGCTGCTGCGACGACGTTTGTTTATGATCAATCCATGGATTTCGTACATAATCTCATCTCTTTCCTCTTCAGGGAAATCCCTGAGCTGTTTTGCTAGAAGTTTACAAAACAAACCAGCGTCATTATTTTCTTTGTCTTCTTGATTTTTTTTACTTTGTAACACGCTATTTAGTGTACTGAATGCAATGTTCATGTGCTTGCTGGCTTCCTGTAATTCAGGCGGATTTTGTGCTCGACGTTTCTGTACCACTTTAGAAGCAGTTGCAGGGTTACTATTCTGTGAAGGAGATTGTAAGGCGCTGTTTCCTGCATCGCGATTTTGCACTTCGGTACTACTGTTACTCTCCCCAACATCAAGTTCATCAGTGCGTAAATCTTCCTCCCTGCCTTGAATCTGAAATAAAATAATGTTTATACTTAGTTGAAAGAGCTGTGAAAACTTGATTACCTACAGTTGTTTATTTTTTTCAGATTCCAACAACCGAGGACGAGTGGTTATCTAAATCAGAAGGCTTTCGATTCCCCAATTGCGTCGGCGCTTTAGATGGAAAACATATAATGATTCTACCACCACCATTCACTGGCTCCGAATACTTTAATTACAAAGGGCATTTCAGTATTGTGCTATTAGCGTTAGTTGATAGTGACTACTGTTTTATGTTTGTAGATATAGGTTGCCCTGGGCGAATAAGTGATGGAGGAGTATATAATCAAAGTGTTTTACGACAAAAAATTGAAATAAATAGTATCAATTTACCACCTCCCAATAGAAACACTAACTTGCCCTATGTATTTTTAGCAGATTCGGCATTTGCTCTGAGTACATGTATCATGAAGCCATTTCCTGGACCTTATGCAGTAGGTACTCCAGAAAGAATATTCAATCAAGAACTGTCTCGCTCTCGTGTTGTCGTAGAGAATGCCTTTGGAATACTGTCTAGCAAGTTTAGGATTTTTAAAACCTGTATTCCGCTTGACGAAGTTAAAGCCGCTAAAATTACAATGACATGTATATTGTTACACAATTTCTTAAGAAGGAGCAATACTTCTCGGAATTTGTATACCCCTACTGGCACAGAAGACAGTTATGTTAATGGCGAGTTAGTTCGAGGAGGATCCTGGAGATCTACCGATAGAGGGACAGGTATTACTCCATTGAACGGTGTACCTCGTAGAAGTACAAGGAATGCGCTTGAAACGAGGGTAAACTTTATGAATCATATTTTCGAAAGACGAAATAACAGTCAGGCATAAATTGCTTAAGACGCACTTTTTTTGTTTAAATTGACCTCATGTTTTATTAATAAACATATTATAAGAAACTATACTTTGTTTTACTTACATGTTCTTCACTATTGCAGATGCTTTTGCATTCGTATACATCCTTTAAAAATACTTCCATCGCATCATAGAACTGCCAAATTGGTTTAAACGCATCTTCTTCTCCAGCTCCTGACTTTAACGAATCTAATTTTTTTTTCAAATTAGTTCGAAAGGTTGTCATCAAGCTCTCTTTTTTCTTCTTTATTTCATGCATTGGTACACCCATTCTATCTGCAATACGTTTCTAAGAATCGTTGATCTGAAATAACAAAAATAATAAGGTAGTTGATATGAATAAAAAAAAATCTCGGAAAAAAAAAACCTAGTTTAGGAGTGAAAACGTAACAAACAAACAAATAAACTCACTTTCACATTTATTATATTAAAATAATAATAAAGTACGATGCTCTTACTGTGAAGTAAAACATCGTGAGGAAATCAGCATATCCAAGAACCTTATTTATTTAGCACTTTTAATACTTACAACATTTTTATTTTTATGGTACTTATTTTTTGGGTTCCACAGGCAGTTTTCACTCTGATAGAGCTCAATAAATTTAAATGTTTCCTCGTTACTCATATTGTTCGCCATTTCGTCAAGTTAGGTGTTAATTCGCCGCAAGAAGATAACGTGCACTCTTGATCGCTGCTCCGGGCAAACTGATCGCGCGGCCAATGTGTGGATGGTGCGCCAAGCTTGCGACAAGTGTCCTTTGATGTTGCCGACACCGCGCGGCAAGCTCGCAAGCGCGCCGGCCAGCGTTCAAATACCTACCGCCAATGCGCCAACGCCCGTTCTACACATTGGACCAGTGGCTGGGCCAGCGCGCTTGCCAACGCGTTGGCCTATGTGTAGAGGCGGCATAAAACCAACCACAGAAATTCAATGTAACACAAAAACCTTTTATATACAAATTTCTATTTATTTCTGTTTGAAGGAAACCGTGTCCTAATTAATTCTTCAGCTTCAACCGATTATAAATATTTTCACCATTTTTTTTCAAAATAATGCTTTAGTATTCTATGATAAAATGAGGATAAATAATTTACTTTAAAATTATAAACACGTTTTTAATAGAATTTTGATTTTTAATTCTGTTCCGCTTTCTTTGATAACAATTATAATCATTGCGGCTGTATTGACTGTCTAAAGAAAAAAGTAGCCTTCATTATAAAAAGATTCAAAACATTTTTAAATCCACTATTTAAAAATCTCCAATACAACGAAACAAATAAATAATTACTAACATATTTCTATTGCCTTTGTTCACAAATTATATTAATCTGTGTGATTAAACGTTTTAAAAGTTCCAGAGTTTTTAATTGAAACTCTCTTAATTTCACTCGAATTTTGAAAGCATTAATCAATCAATAACCGTGTTCTGCCATTGTAATAAAATTGCCGAGTCATCTGCCAGATAATGTCGGGTAATAGATGGATTTATACGAATTTGATAAAGATAACCCGGTAAGTTTTATACCGATTTCTCGGTCTGATGAATAAACGATTGATTTTATGTGGGGCGCATAACAGAATAGGATACAATACAGACGATTGCTATTGTGGCTTGATTTTGTTGACGGGATTGAGTTATATAGAAAGGAATGCGGTTTCACATAAGTGACTCTTTGAATTACTTGAATATTTGGATTTTACGGAGGGATGTTTAATGTTTAGGGATTTTGTGTGCTAAGCTACAATTCTCCTTTAAAATACTACTGTTAATACTCCACTAAATCCAATTAATCCAAATTATACACACATCAAAAGTGTCTAGGGATCAAGCATTTTTATGCGGATTTCTTGAGATTGAGATGTGGCTTTGGCCCTGGCCTGCTCAGTCGCCAGACTTGAACCCGATTGAGCATGCATGGGATATGCTACAGAGAAGAGCTCTGCCGAATATGGAGGGTATCCAGTCGCAAGAAGACCTTTTTTTGTTGTTGCAACGAACATGGGCGGCCATTCCACAGCGTGATTTGGATGAACTCATTTTGAGTATGCCAAACCGATTCTTGTGTTGTTAGTGTTCGCGGAAGAAACACGGATTATTAATTGTTTAAGTTACCTAATAAAATTTTAAAGAAAACTGTTATTTCAGTCTTTTTTTCGAACTTTAATGTTAGTGGTTCAAATGTCAAAAATCCCTTCATTAGGAAAATGGCAAATTTCTTTATTAATGCAAAGGTGACTTGGTTTATCGTTACTGTGACAAACGAAAACACTTTATTTGATGAATCCTTAAAGAAAATTTTAATTAATATCAATCAGGAGAAAAGTTATTGCAAAAATATATGTTGATCCCTAGACACATATGTTGATCCCTAGACACTTTTGATGTGTGTATTATGACTATACGTATATATCTGAATTAATTGTTCCATCTTAGACAATAGTGGCAGACTGGCAGTACGCGCCGTAATTACTTAGCCATCTGTATCATATTGAGTATCCGTGTACCTATTATATACTGCCAGCGTAGTTATGTACGCGGGTAGATTATAGGTAGGTTATAGGCGAACATAAGTACGTGTATTGTACAGATCTGGGGGCACGGTAGTGCCCCCGCCAAGACGAGCCAAGCGAAGCGCAAGGGCACTACCTACCTTTTCTCGAAGTGTTTCGTTGTTTATTTTTAACCCTCATAACTTTGGTTCCCGATATACCAGATCGTTCAAATTCTCAGGATATGATGTTATTAATAGACTAATGAAACATACAAAGTTTCAATTGCATAGCTCTGATACTTTAGATTTTATTGATACCCAAAAAACACCGATTTCGTCACTGACACACTGATGATCATCAAAACTGTTAGGGTACTTCCTGAAGTGCTAGAAAGCTGAAATTTGGTATGTAAACTAAGTTTAGTATACAAACCACAAAAAAAATCATAAACTTATTACTTTTGCCCCCTAACCCCCAAATTTGGGGGGTAGAAGTTTGTATGAGACTTTCACAAATGTTTATGCTAGAGGTTTTATTTTTGGTACATGGACTTTTTCGAAAGAAGAAAGAAGATGTACAAGAAATACAGCCCAAAAAAAGAAAAAAAAACTGCATTAAGCAACTTACAAAAAGAAATGAAATCCCACCAAAAACATTTTCATGTAAAAAGTTGCCAAGACGACTGCATATGGCTTACCCTGTGAAAAAGATATCAGATCTCATGTAGATCCAAGGTTCTTAATATACACGCCCTAACTGTTCCAACCCTAACTTCATAAACTCTACATCTCAGTAAAAATGTATGGCTTGGCTGTTTCGTTACTTCAGAAACTAAATATTCGTATAACACATTACTTCAGAAACTCGATATTTGCAAACACAAAAGGCGTTCGTTTTCCCTTCGTGATGGTATGGTAGCGAAACGGCAAAGCCATACATTTTCACTGAGATGTAGAGTTTATGAAGTTAGGGTTGTAAGAGTTAGGGCGTGTAGATTCAAAACCTTGGATCTACATGAGATCTGATATCTTTTTCACAGGGTAAGCCAGATGCAGTCGTCTTGGCAACTTTTTACATGAAAATGTTTTTGGTGTGATGCTAGTTATTTTTAAAATGTTTCTTGTTAATATTCATTATAGAGCAACAAAGGCCAGCGTATCGACGGGGAGTCGCCGTCTTTTTGCGATACAAAACAGTCTGTAGTTTTTGCGGGGTGGAAATCTTCACTCTTTGGACATCATTTTGGACTCACATACAGAAACAATCGCTTGTCACTACGAACTCACACATATCAATTAAAACAAAACATTCACAATTTCACACACACATTAACTCGTGCTTTGTCGTTCGTCTCTGTCTCCTCGCAGCCTTCCCAAGTCCGCAAGCGCAAGCCGAAGGGACCAGCGGAAGAGAGCAGGCCCACCAAGGTTGCGCGGTCTAGGAGAGGCATAACACCTAGTGAAGGAAGCGGAACGGGGACGGAAGCGGAGCTTGAAGTCCCAGGGGGTCCGTCCGCTCCACTGGATTCCCCAGAAGGAGAACCAGTAGTAGAAAAAAGAGCAAAGGCGTCGGAACTGAAAGGCATACCTGCCGCCGACATAGATCTCAAAATCCAAGAGTCTCTGTCAGCGGTTGAGAAGGCCTTTGTAGGAATAAAGGGAGTTCGAGGCGGCAAAAGAGCTGCCGCTAAAGAAGCCATAACGACCGTCAGGGCTGGTGTATCAGAACTCCTTATGAGAACTGACACATCAGTCTTGACGGACGCAGTAGGGAGGTTAGAGCGAGAGAATGAGGCACTCCGCTCTCAAATAGCCTCCTTACAAAAGGAGATGGAGGAACTTCGCCGTGGGGGCCGCAAACCCCTTAAAAAAAATAAAGCCCGGGGTGGTGTGACTGGCAGAGCTTCGTCCCCTAAAAAAAGCAGGGCACCGGCAAGTTTGCCCGACCGAGACCAATACACGGTCATACTGGACCGCGTGTTGGCTGAGGTGCGGGCTAAGATGCTGGGAGAGCAGTGTCCAGAGAGGGGCACTACTCTACTACTACCTCCAGGATGGCAAAGGGAGCGGGTGCGGTAGAGGCCAATGCCCTACCATCATCTAAAAAAAGGAAGAGGTGGAGGAAAGGACAGCTGGCTACATCACAGCCTCTATCATCATATTCCCCCAAGGCAGCAGCAACCTGCGGCCCCATCTACGGGTGAGACTTGGGCCTTGGTCGTTGGTCGGAAGTCCAAAGCCAAGGCTGTGAAAAAGGCGGCTACTATTACCCAGTCGAAAGGCCGTACTACTGCTGCCTCATCACCCCAAAAAAGGTCTGTGCCACGGCCTCCCACAGCAGCGGCTGTCACTGTTTCCGTGCCTCCTGGCTCGGAAACGAGAATAGCCGCGCTGATGGAGACTGCAAAGGCCAATATAAATCTGAGTGACCTCGGAATCGCAGGCGGGCTCCACACCAAGCGAGTCATGACCGGGGCTTTGATTTTACAGATCCCTGGTGAAGGCAGCGCCGCTCAGGCGGACAAGCTGGCAGCACGTTTGCGGGAGGTACTGTCCGCAACGGACGCTATTATTGCGCGTCCGTGTAGGACAGGTGACTTACGTGTGCTGGACTTAGAGGAGTCCATCACCCAAGCCGAGGTTGCCAAGGCTATAGCAGCGGCGGGGGGATGTACCATCTCCGACGTCAAAGTCGGAGCCATCCGCGCTTCCCCATCGCGGATGAGCACAGCCTGGGTCCGCTGACCGCTTGCGGCGGTTCGAAAAATTTCGAACGCCAAACGGGTGCAAGTGGGCTGGGTTTCAGCCAGGGTGGAGGCACTAGTAGCACGCCCGTTGAAGTGCTACCGGTGCCTCGAATTGGGACACGTGAGAGCAAAGTGTCCCAATGAGACAGACCGTGGAGCGCTGTGCTACGCGTGTGGTGAAACAGGCCACGTAGCGCGAACATGCACCGTCCCGCGGATCATCGGCTGGGGAGCAAGAAATGTTCCCCGCCGAAGAATAAGAGAAGGGGGCTACATACGGCTCCCACCCCAGCCCAGGCAAGTGCCAGCACTAGCCGGCACTTGCTGGCTGCAAGGGTGCCACAGCCGGAAACTCTTCCGGCAGAGGAGGCAATGGAGGCCTAAAGTTCGCGTCTCCACAGAAAGTTTTACAGGGCAACCTAAATCACTGCCGCGCAGCGCAAGATCTGCTGATGCAGATACTCGCTGAGCGGTCGGTTGCCCTAGCGGTGGTGGCGGAGCCGTATTGCGTCCCGATTCACCCTCGGTGGTTCGGGTCGAATGACGGTACTGCCGCCATATTCTGGGCAAGGGTAGAAAACGGCCTCCACTGTGCCCTCCTTCAGCGAGGGATGGGGTTTGTGCCAGTCGAATGGGACCCCATGGTCATTGTAGGCTGCTACATATCTACGAACTGCGGCCTCCCTGCATTCGAGGCGTACTTGGACGGCATCAGGAGCTGCATCTGCACTTACCTATCCCGTCCAGTACTTGTCCTAGGCGATTTCAATGCCCGCTCTACACAGTGGGGAGATCGCCTGGACAACGCGAGAGGAGATACACTCATTGAGTGGGCGGCGGGACTGAACCTCGGTATTGTGAACCGGGGTTCAGTAAGCACCTGCGTGCGATGGCAGGGGGAGTCAATCGTTGATCTGACGTGGGCGACTCCCCTAGGTATCGAGCAGGTGTCAGGATGGAGGGTGGCGGAGGAGGTGGCCATTCTGTCGGACCACCGCCACATCTTCTTAGATGTGACCATCCGCCGACCAGGCGCAGGCCTGGACCGCCGCAGTAGCTGCCCCCCGCGACGATGTTCCTTCAAGCGGATGAATACAGATATGCTCGTCGCCGCAGCCATCGTCGCGGTCTGGCCAGGGGAAGAGGAAGAGCGGGTCTCGTCTGAGCCGGAAGCGCAGGCGGCCTGGTTTCGTGGTGTCATGACCGACGTCTATGACGCGTCAATGCCACGGGTCAGGCCGGTAGGTAGTAGGGGTTCTGTGTACTGGTGGACACCGGAACTCGAGGAGCTTCGCATAGAGTGCTCGAGAGCCCGTCGCCGGTTTCAGAGAACCCGAAGAAGACGGCGAGCCACAGCTGAGGAGATCGCCGAAGTGAGGCAGGAGTATGGCGCCGCAGCAAAGGCTGTAAGCCTTGCTATCGCGGAGGCCAAGGCTCGATCCTGGAAGGAGCTCATAGAGGGACTGGACAGGGACCCATGGGGGCGCCCGTACAAACTTGTATTGGGCAAGCTCAGACCATGGGTCCCACCACTAACGCAGACCCTGGACTCCGAGTTTGTGGGAAAAGTGGTAGATACCCTCTTTCCCAGGGATCAGGGTAGTCCCTCACTCCCTTCGTTATTGTCGGAACCAATTATGTGGTCCGACGACTACGACGTAACGGAGGATGAGCTGGACCGAGCCGTGAAGCGACTAGCCGCCCGCAACACCGCCCCGGGCCCTGATGGCATACCGGGCCGAGCATTGGTGCATGCTTTGGCGATCCTGGGGGATAGGCTGAGGCCGCTGTTTACCAGCTGCCTCCGTAACAGCGTATTCCCTTCCAGCTGGAAGGAAGCCAGGCTGGTCCTTATCCAGAAACCTGGCAGGAATGCAGATTCTCCCTCGTCGTTCCGATCAATATGTCTGCTGGACGAGGCGGCGAAACTCTTTCAATATTCAATAAAAAAGGCAATAAACAAGATCTGAATAATTATAGACCGATAACACTGATACCAGTGATATCAAAGATATTTGAGAAAGCTATGCATAAAAGAATTACATCATTTATTAACAAACATCATATAATAAAACCCGAACAAAATGGTTTCCAGAAAGGAAAATCCACTACTTTGGCTGCATATGATCTAACTCAAAATATTATAAGAAGTTTAGACAATAAAAAACATACGGTGGCGGTGTTTTTTGATATGTCAAAGGCATTCGACTTTGTTTCACACAGACTATTGCTGGAAAAAATTGAAAATTATGGAATAAGAGGATTAGCTTACAGCTGGTTAAAAAACTACTTAACAGGTCGTCAGCAGTGTGTAGAAATTTGTAACTTAAATGAAAATCATACCATTGACACTTATAAATCTCGTTACTTAATAAACGAGTGCGGAGTCCCTCAGGGGAGCGTAATTGGGCCCCTTCTGTTTTTATTATACATAAATGATATGCCTGACATTACGAATCACAAATGCACCCTATTTGCAGATGATATAGCGGTAGTTTTGACATCTAATAAATTGACAACCTTAGACATAGAAATTAATAACACTATTAAGAATGTAGTCAATTGGCTTGATAGAAATAAATTAACTATAAATTTAAGTAAAACCCACTACATAGAGTTTTCAAATGCAAGAAGTCAAGAACATACACTTAATATTGTCTACAATGATCACAGGTTACAAGAGGCTGATAATGTAAAGTTCTTGGGTATAACTGTAGATAGATTTTGCAATTGGAAGTCACATGTGAATGAAGTCTGCAACAAAGTAAACAGATTCGTATATGTTTTATCTAGACTCCGTAGGACTGCAGCACTGCAAACAGTATTAATGGCATACCATGGGTACATAGGGTCTGTGTTGCGGTATGGGATTTTAATATGGGGCAACTCCACAGATATAAACAGAGCCTTCTTGGCACAAAAGAAGTGTGTGAGGGCGATGGTAGGCATCCCACCCTATGAGTCATGTCGTCCACATTTTAAAAACCTGGGGGTTTTGACCCTGTCTTGTATCTATATTTACGAGATTGCAGTATTTGTGAGAACTCACCCACAAATATTTAACAAAGCCAGGGACATATTTCCACGGAACACAAGAAACAGAGATAGACTGGTTTTAAATTACCAACCAAAAACAGCTTTGTTCCAAAAAAACTGTTATTCCATGTGTGTCAAAGTATTTAACGTGTTACCAGAAGATATTGCTGTCCTACCTTTATATAAATTCAAAAGGCAGTTGAAATCGTGGCTCATAAAAATGTGTTTTTATTCGGTGAATGAATTATTCAATAGAAGCTAATTGATAATGATTTTTATGTAACTTTTATTATTGACATGTTTAATTTATTCTAATTTATTGACTATTAACTTGCAATTTTAATTTATGGATAGATTTGTTATTAGATTAGTGACTTTATTGATTTGACTTTTTTTATAAAAAAGTTTAAATTAAAATAACAATCACAAACTTTTGCATGTCAGCATGACTAAATGTTAGAACTAAATGTAAATTTTCTATAACAACTTATGTACAACATTTAATGGCAAATAAATTATTCTATTCTATTCTATTCTATTCAAAGAGTTATCGCCGCCCGCATCAGCCGGCACCTGTCGCGAGTGGGCCCCGACCTATCAGATAGTCAATTTGGCTTCCGACAAGGACGTTCAACGCTGGACGCGATAGAACGCGTCCGTTCCTTGTCAGAGGAGGTTGTCTGTCCGGGGGTAGTGGCGCTGGCGGTCAGTCTCGACATAGTCAACGCTTTTAACTCCCTCCCGTGGTGGGTGATCAGAGAGGCACTGGTCTATCACCAGTTGCCCCTCTACCTGCAGGATATCATCGGGGCCTATCTTCGCGATAGATCCATATCCTATGTGGGACGGGACGGCGAAGAACACCGAAGGGAGTTCACATGCGGGGTTCCCCAGGGATCGGTCCTAGGGCCCCTTCTGTGGAACTTCGCGTATGATGCGGTCTTGAGGACCAGTTTACCCCCTGGATTGAGTGTCATCTGTTACGCGGATGACACTCTAGTACTGGCTAGGGGAGATGGCTTCCAGGAAGTTCTGGAGCTCGCCGAGTTAGGGGTGGCCTGTGTCGTCCAAACGATCAGCGGTCTGGGTCTACGGGTTGCACCTCATAAGACGGAAGCCCTGTGGTTTCACAGGAAACGCGGAGGTGCCGTTCCTACTCGCTCACTTATTAGAGTGGGAGGAACGGAGGTCGAGGTTGGCCGACATATCAAGTACCTCGGCCTCACCCTGGACAGCCGCTGGAGCTTCGAGGAGCATTTCGAGCGGATGATCCCCCGAGTTCGAGGGGTGGCGGGCTCCCTACAGAGGTTATTACCTAATCTAGGGGGCTCGCGGGAGGAAGTTCGCTGCCTCTACGGTGCGGTGATACGATCCATGGCCCTTTATGGAGCGCCGATATGGGACAAGCGCCTATCGGCCTCCTCCCGCTGCAGAGCCAAGCTCAACCAAGCGCAGCGGGTAGCGGCCATTCGGATCGTACGAGGATACCGCACCATCTCGTCGGAGGCAGCGACAGTCCTGGCTCGTTTCCCGCCCTTTGATATCCTGGCGGATATGGACGCGAAGGTCTATGACCAGTCTCGTGCCATCCACCGGGGTGAGAGCGGGGAAGAGCAGGACGAGCTCGAAATGCGGCGGAACGCTCACCGACAGGCACTGGCACAGTGGCGTGCATGACTGGAACAGCCGCAAAATGCGCGCCAACGCGCTGTTGGTGCCGTTCTGCCTAACCTCGAAGCTTGGGTAGGTAGGGCGGGAGGTCGCGTCACCTACCGACTTACGCAGATACTCACCGGGCATGGTTGCTTCGGTGAGTATCTGAATAAGATCGGACGCGAGGAGACGGCACAATGCCACCACTGCGCAGCCGACTTGGACTCCGCCCAGCATACGCTGGAGGACTGCCCCGCGTGGGCGTCTGATCGCGAAGTCCTGGTCGGCCAAATCGGACGAGACTTGTCCCCGTCAGCAATCATTGCTGCCATGCTGGAGGGTGAGGAGGGCTGGGACGCAGTGGTCTCTTTCTGTGAGACTGTAATGCTCCAGAAAGAGACCGCTAAACGGGATCGGGAGAGGGCCGATCCCGAGCGTAGGCGACGTCGCCGGCGACACCAGCCGCCGACAGGACCGCAAGCTGCCAGAGAGTGGGGACCTCTGGTAGCTGATTAGTTGATGCGGTCAGCAATAGGGGGGCGGCCGGGTCGCAAAACTGCGGTCAGGCCGCAACATACAATATAACGGTTGGGCCGACAGGCCGGGGGAAGCCTAGGCTTCCTCCAGGATAGAGTCTATAGACGCGGCGTCGTTCCTGGGGGGGACCTGAAATAATATGGTTCGGGTCCTCCTCAGAGCAGGGCGCCTGAGACCGGCCGCCGGGGTGGTTTTTAGTGGAATCACCACATACCTGGCTCCTCAGTCCCCGAGGAACCGGAGATCCGAAGGGATTTTCCACCCCGTCAACAAAAAAAAAAAAAAGGCACATTTGGACATTGACAGAGAGGAAGGCCTGCTTATGGCTACTTTTTAACCCCCGACGCAAAAAGAGGGGTGTTATAAGTTTGACGTTGATGTCTGTCTGTCTGTGTGTGTGTGTGTCTATCTGTGGCATTGTAGCTCTTAAACGGATAGACCAATTTCGATGCGCTTTTTTATCATTAGAAAGCCTGTTTCTTTGCTATGGTTCTTAGCAATTTTTAGTTAATATCGGTCCAGCAGTGTAAGAGTATCAGCTCTTTTCCAAAATGATGTAAGGCATTTTTGGCCTTGAGGGTTTTGTAAATTTTTAATTTAATTTAATGTTATTACCGTTTTGCTTTATGCAATCCATACTTTATATTATAAATTCAAAAGTGACTATCTGTCCGCTACGCCTTCACGGCTAAACCAATGGACCGATTTAGATGAATTTCCGTATAGAGATAGATTGGACGCGGGTTGAGCCCGTAGGAATTCCGCCGTAGGAAATAGAAAGTCTTTATTCAGTGCTATTGTACCCTTAGACGTGGGTAGTAACTTTAAAGAAGAATAACAAACCAATCAGATTACGAGAATAGTTGAGATTTGAAATTGGAATAAATAAAATTAAAAAGCTATTTAAATGCAAGCTTTTACTGGAATGACTCGAGACGAATCAAACGAGTCCAAACTCGATGATGTTGCGACGTTTCTTTACAGAGTTCCTATGGCCACCTTCCAGCTAAAGCATCAGATCATCTACATGTCATTATAATATTGCATTGTCACGCTGTATACACATGCTTGCAAAATTTCAGCAAAATCGGTTGAAGACATCTGCTTCAAAATTGAGTTGTTAGATTCCACCCGAACAAACATGCATACATCATTGCAAGTTAATAAAAAGCTTGTAAAATAGCCATGAGTTTGTTAAAAATGAATCACATATACAATAGAAATCAAGCATTTGATTGTTGACCTTTTCCAATATTTGATTCAGTTATTCAATAGAAATTCCTAGTGTTTGTGTAATTTATATCGTATTGGCTCCGTTATTGACTCCATTCCACTCCGATCTTTCCCCTTTGTCTCACTCACGATGGAATTTCACATTAATTTCATTTCATTTCGTACCCTTGTCACATTTTATTAGTTGGCCGCTGTATCACCGGGTGACATGTCTGAATATTTGTTTTTTTTTTGTATTATAAATGTTATTTCTGGCCTGAAACAAATACTTAACAGTCTTCAAAAGAATAAGAATCTAAGTTCGTATTTATTGAGTAGTAAAGTTTCTATAATTAAATCGTTTATTCTTTGCTTAAACAATATTAGACCAAAAACGGCTACGCCCCCAAAAGCCCCGCAAAATTTGCCTCCTCAATTATATATACGGTCTTAC
This sequence comes from Diaphora mendica, assembly GCA_949125395.1. NCBI lineage: Eukaryota > Metazoa > Arthropoda > Insecta > Lepidoptera > Erebidae > Diaphora > Diaphora mendica. Next base: position 20,629,627 of record OX421319.1, on the reverse strand, counting down.
GGTGACATATACCGTGTGCAATTACAGTGGCAGCGGGGCGGGCAGCGGAATCCGCTCGCGGGTAACACAAACATTATAGTTTTTGACTAAGGCGCACCAAGTGCGGGCGAGGCGGGTGAGCGGGAATCGCAGCGGGTCAAGCGGTTGTCGTGAGCGGGGCGGGAGACGCAAATCAGTTTGCGTTTTCCGCTCGATTTGTTCTTGGCATGCCGTTACTGACTGAAGATTTAATAATTAAAAAACTATGGGAAGAAATAAAAATAATAAGTGGAGATTCTTATGGTAATTCACTTTTATTAGTTATTTTCATTGTTATAATTATTAAAGTAATCAGTAAAGTCACTTCGCGCTGCTCTAGCCCTCATTTTGGAACTATTGTTTTGTAGTTAGGTAAGTCCGGACCGCTCAATCGCCCCGCTGCAACTGTGTTCATCCACAGGAAAATGCGTTTTCCGCTCGCCCGCCACCCGCTCCCGCTGCCCGCCCCGCTGCCACTGTAATTGCACACTTAGATTGCAAAAACTGTTAGATTATAATCTACCTAGCGACATTGTAAACTGTCGAAAGATTGTCAACTGTGACATACTGCTTACAATTTAACGTACTATTTTTGTTAGATTGTAATTTATCGAAGTAAAACCGTTAAATCACAATCTCTCGTGTGTCTGTGTAATTATAAGAATGTGGCAGTCATACATTGCCAAAATTATAAATCTCATGGAATTTTTAAATGATATACAAATATCGTTTCCATCAAGTGTGATCATGTATATCAATTAAAAGAAAAATATAAAATAACTGTCTCTCCGAAACATTTGATCCATCCTAAGGTTGCCTGGAAAACATTTTTTGCAATAAGGCTGTCCGTGTACACTACGTGTCGGACATTTTATGTATTTTTATTTAACTATATCTGTCTATATCTATACTAATATTATAAACGCGAAAGTTTGTAAGTATGGATGGATGGATAGATGGATGGATGGATGTTTGTTACCCTTACACGCAAAAACTACTGAACGGATTTGGATGAAACTTTACAGTTATATAGCTTATACATCAGAATAACACATAGGCTACCATTTGCCGCGATAACCGACATATACGCGGGCGGAGCCGCGGGCAACAACTAGTGATGTATAAATAAAGACTTTCCATCTATTTCATTTTGCTACACACACGACCATACACTTTATTAGAAACTCATTTTGAAACCTAAATTCGTCGTAGCACCCTTACGTTTGTAATACATCCAAATAAAAACAAAATGCGAATATGTTTAATCAATTTACTGCAATAGCTTTTTATAAAAGTCGTCTCTAATTTAATTAGCACGTAAGTATGTTTTATAGCCCCAGTACACGTTGGACTAACGCGCTCGGCGAGTGCGTTCGGCGAACGTGTACTGGGCTGTTTTGTGTATATTTGTCGTTTGCGACCAACATTGGCCAACGATCCGAGTAGTGTCGGTTTTTCGTGCACAGATCAAAGTAATTAAGAAACAGGCCAACGAAAATCAGCCGAGCACACTCGACGAGCGCGTTGGTCCAACGTGTACTGGGGCTATTAGAATCGTGAGGTTGACGGTACTGGTAAAATTTTGCGAATAGCAGTGTCCGGTTTAACTGCCTATGACCCAGATTCATGGAATGTTTGAACGGCTGTTGCCATGACGATATGGTAGAACCGATGTGTCGAGGTGCATTTGGTAGATTTATTTGGTTAACCTGGTCTCATTAATCTAGTTTTTCACTATACTCGTATAGGAAAACTGTATTGTTTTATTTTTGTCTTTATTTATAGTAATAAGTTAGTGTGAATTCTGTATACCGAGAATACACAATGACATAAAATAATGCATTTTTCGTGTGGTGTCGGATGAAGAATATGTGTCACCACCCCTATTGATCCCATGGGTGTCGTAAAAGGTGACTAAGGGAGCAAATTATGCAGAACACCATCACTGCAAGAGAAGAAAAACTTGATACAAGCCCTGTACCAACCCGTTAGCCACCGTTATATAGTATAGTGTACTAAAACCTCATTTTAGTCTAGAGATGCCTATATTTTTCTTGATGTGTGATGTAAAGCATTATGTTATGCAAGAATTCTAAACTCTATCGAACCTTGTTTTCGGGTCGTGGTACTACAACATGAGGTCTATATTCGGTCAATTTATAAACATAGCTGAAATATAAGTTTATGGTATAGATAGGGTCATAAGCGACTACTAAAACAAAGGAAAAAATATTAAGTTGGTCAAATCAAAGTGTTTTCCGGGGTTTGAACCCATAACACTTAGGTAGTTCAGTAGAAAACGGCGTGGGCGAGGTGTGTTAACTACTACGTGTAGCTGCACGTAGTAGTTAATACACATCTTTCCTCTTATTACTCGTATCACAGATCATAGAAACATAATATGATCTGAGACTCGTATAATGCTTATGACAATTCAGGTGCAGTTAAATAATGATTTTGTTATTTAATAATATAAATAAATAAATGTATTTATATATATTTTTAAAACAATAATATATATATTTAAAACAATAAATAAAATATTTATATTTCAAACGATGAACATAGAAAATGAACTACATATTTAATTAATACTATATTGAGCACTTCATTAATTTTATTAGAATTTCATCGATGTCGTTTCTAAAGAAATCTTGAAGAAAAGAACTTATGAACTTGAAGAGATTCTTCCACATTTTTTTAGTTATGAAATTCTTTTGAAATTTTAATTACTGCATGACAAAAAAAATTCACTAGTCAATATTAATTTAACATTTTAAAAATAGTATGTACCTTGATTTTTTGTGTATACTGTACACGTATATACAAGTATGTATGTATGTGAATCACTGAGGGTAAGCAACGACGGCGCGGTCATTACCTGGATGGGTGACCGCTAGTGACATGTTACCATGAGCGTCTCCGTGATTCGGAGCTCAGTTACACAGTCGGTCCCGGTTGTTATCATAAGATAAAAGTCATGAAGCTTAGTGAGAGGCCTTTGGGCGGCTTAAAAACATCCAACGTCAAGATTACGTAGCCACAACGTTGTCTTGCCAGTCCCCAACCCGCACTCGGCCAGCGTGGGGACGTATGGCCTAAACCCTCTCCTGAGAGGAGACCCGAGCCCAGCAAGTGGGACGTTATGGGTTGTTGATGATGACGATGAATGGTGTATGTGAATATTAATAGTTCAACAGCTTTTAACAAAATAATTCTTGTGTGATGTGATGACTTTAGTGTTTCAAATTTCGTTGTCTGCGTAGCGCGCTTCGAAGAGAATAGAGAGAAGAGAATTAGAATGTACCTGCGTTAGTTAGACAACGACAAAATAATGATTATGTAGATAGGTAATTTAGTTCGATACCTAACAGTGATCTGCCCCCCTAGCCAAGTTGCAAGCGTTCTTCTTTCTGCAATCTTTAACGCCTAAATTCTTGTGTGTCATTGGCTAATCTGAGACAAAATAATCTCAAACAAAGTATTAGCCAATGACACACGAGCGCTTGCAACTTGGCTAGGGGCCCTGAACTCAATTTCATTTTCTAATTTATGTCAGTCAGTATGTACACTAGATTGATTTTCCTAAGCAAAGTACTCAAGTACTGACTTCAAGACATTATTAACATCACCGAAGAAATAAACCAAGTTTATTCAAAGTTTTATGTTGCCCAGCGGTCGAAATTCGATCATAAATTATTTAATATACCTATATGTATTAAAGCTTTCTGCACTTGTCCTCCATATAAACTTTGGCTTTGCTAATTTTCATATTCCGTTCCCATAGTTTTTGTAAAAAAGGAGTTTTTGCTTCATGTATTAATATATAGATTAGGTAGGTATATCCGATAAGAAAACTTTTTTTCTTCCTTACACTTCGTATTGAATGCCGACCATCGAGGCGACTGCCTCGTTGGTCTCGCGGTTGGCGTGTGCGACTGGTGATCATGAGGTCTCGGGTTCGATTCCCGGGTTGGATCAAATGTTTGTATGATCTACAAATATTTGTTTCGGAGTTTGGGTGTTTTCTATGTATGATATGTATGTATTTACAAAAAAAAAAAAGTATATATGTATTTGTATCAGTTGTCTAGTACCCATAACACAAGCTCTGCTTAGCTTGGGACTAGATGGCGTTGTGTGTTAGATGTCCGAAAAAAAAAAAAAAAATATATCTTGATATCTTGAATACTATAAAACCCGACCTACAAAATCGTAACCCGTATACCAAGTAATTGTACATTAATATTTTATGTTGTTCTCTTTCACCAAGTGAACGGCCCATAAAACAACCTTTTTTGATGTTTAATACTACACATAGGTTAAAAGGTATTTGATAAGTGATTGGGTATTAAGTAACCAATCGTTTAATGGACTTAGTTAATTTTTGTGTAAATATTTGTAATGTTAACAAATGGAGAGTAATTAATTCTTTATTGGAATAGGCAAGCGATTAGGTATTGGGTTTAGCTGTAACCTAAACAAGGACTGTATTTTTGACAGATTGATATACAATTCATCAAATCATTAACAACTTTTAATCCTAATACTGCGAATCCAAATGTATTTTTTAGACTTATCATATGCGTTTTTTTCGTAAATTACATAAAATCATAAATAACCAACAAATGAATCAAATCAATCGATTAATTTAAAGCTATTTTTTATAAATTTTAACATTTTTGAAGTAAATCATTCAATAGGTAACTTCACAAAAAATACAATATATAAGCGAATATTCTTATTACAGAAAAAATAAAAAATCAAACACGAGAAGAGGCAGCCAAAAGCATTATTTCTTTATTTAATTAACGTTTTTTTTTCTTCATCTTCCACCGATCGTCCTTCAGAAGTTTCCAGGTGAGATCTTTGTGTTGTAGATCATACGACATGACTGAAACAAATATGAATAACAGTTATACCGAAGGCGAAACCGGTCAGGTGTAACTTTAATTAAAATAGTGGAATAAGTACAAGTGAGTTTCATTCTAAAATGTAGTTATACCGATTTTAATAAATTGGACATGGAATCATAGACAAAAGATTGGATACTTTTTACCGCAAAACTGACATACACGCGGTCGAAGACACAGACAAAAACTAGTTCCTAATAGAAGCGCGAGTAATAAGTAATAACAGGTGAATTATTCACACAGGACCTTCACACCTTGTATAATTCAAAGTAATTGATTAATTACAGTCGTATTAATTTCATGGCGATACCTGAATATCTTATAAATTATGACTTAAGACTTGTCAGCCATAAATCATCCTTGGACTTATCACGGTAATTGCTTACTTGTTGTGGTGGAATTCTTGGCAACTGAATTAATTATGATACACGACCGAATTCATAAGAATATTCATTTATATACCCGTCAAATGGAAAATAATGCAACTATAAACCATTTCTTCTGTTGTTTTTGTTTTATTTTTGTGTTCTATTACTGTAACTACTTTATACCAACAAAGAGTAATATTTCTAATGCAATTTATATACAAATATATTATGAAATAGGAATTACCTAGAGCTTGGCATTTAGTCTGCCATAACAGACATATGAGAGAATTTAATGTCTTTCCCCATCCCCCAAAGGCCTGCCTTCAGTAGTTTTTGCGTAAAAGAGTAACAAACATCCATCTATCCATATTTACAAACTTTCGCGTTTATAATATAAGTAGGATTTGTAAAGAATACCAAATCTCATTATCGAATAATAAAAACAGGATATACCTACATAAGTCATTTGTAAGACAATTAGCCGCTAACCTGGATATTTTAGTTCAAATGTTATTAGGCAGTAGGTCAATGGGATACAATTTGAAGTCATAACCTTTTAGCCAGACAACGATTCGGTTTGACTTTTCTATAGATTATAGAGCTCTGTGCATTATAGAATTGGATTCTCAACTGATCGTCGCAATCTAATATTTTAGGGTTTTAAGTTTAGCTCTAATATTGAAAGGCTCTCTGTATTTAATCCAATTGGAAAATATTTAATTTTCTTGAATGTTCTTACTTACTTATGAAAAAACAAAAAAATCACCTATATTCACTACACTACAGTGAATGTAGGTGATTTTTATAGAAGAAACGATATTTTAATATTTACAATGTGATCTTGGGAATTTATCAATATAATTAGCATGTGATTACGATACATTTCTCAATGAAAATTTTATAAAACCATTAAAAGAAAATCGCTCGCAAGTCGTGAACATTCTTCAATATTTTTGTCAGTAAATGTAAATACATTCAAATTATTATAAAAATATATATGAAATTAGTATAAATATAAAATTATATTCGAGTTGAACTCGCTTTAGGCCTTTTCTTTTGTGTGAGCAGAGATTTAATAACTGTAATACGCACTGGGGTTGATTTCTTACTGAAAAGGTTTTCTTTGATTTTGTATATCTCTGTGATATCAAAGCTAGTTCGTGACTAAGATGTTTTTTTGACAATTAAATTGATGTCTGTACCAGTGTACTGGATCAAAAAGATAACTAGAGAAACTAAAAAAAAAAAAAATTGTTTCCCATTTTCAGAATTTCAAAACCAAGGAAACTTCCACTCAAAGTTAGGAACATGCAAATTTTCACATTTAGAAAGAAAAAACATTTTTTTGTGTATAAAAACTTTAATGTTTTAGACCTAAGTAGCTGCGCCCCGCGGTGTTTTTAGGGTTCCGTGCCAAAGGAAGGAACCCTTATAGGTTCGTCATGTCTGTCTGTCTCTGTCCGTCTGTCCGTCCGTATGTCACAGCCACTTTTTTCCGAAACTAAAAGACCTATAATGTTGAAACTTGGTAAGTAGATGTATTCTGTGAACCGCATTAAGATTTTCACACAAAAATAAGAAAAAAACAATAAATTTTGGGGGTCCCCATACATAGAATTGAAACTCAAAAATTTTTTTTTAATCAAACCCATGCGTGTGGTGTGGGGTATCTATGGATAGGTCTTCAAAAATGATATTGAGGTTTCCAATAACATTTTTTTCTAAACTGAATAGATTGCGCGAGAGACACTTCCAAAGTGGTAAAATGTGTCCCCCCCCCCTGTAACTTCTAAAATAAGAGCATGATAAATCTAAAAAAAATATATGATGTACATTACCATGCAAACTTCCACTTAAAATTGGTTTGAACGAAATCTAGTAAGTAGTTTTTTTTAATACGTCATAAATCGTAGACGGCAATTTACCTTTGATTCAATCAAAACAAATATAAAAAAAAATGTTACTTGCTGCTGCGGAACCTTTCATGGGCGAGTCCGACTCGCACTTGGCCGCTTTTTTTTTATTATTATTTATTGATCAAAACATATCTACAGACATACAAAAAACAGAATCTCTCGCATAAACCACGGGGGTTTTTAGGCGAGAGGGAGTTGGTCCATTAGTAAACAGTAAGTAACTTAGCAATATCAGATTTAAACAGTTTAGCAAAATATACACAAAACAGAAACATAAATAAGGTTAGGGACGGCAAGCGCATATACAACAAAGATTAATAGACAACACAATAACACCCACACACGTGTGTATGCTAAGCTATGCTGTCCATTAGGAATTTCTTCGTTATTTCTACATAATTATCCTTTGTTATATATTTTTGTACTATATGCTCTGGTATAGTATTTAATATATCAGGTGTTAACCGCTGCTTTTGTTGTTGCTTTACAAGGTAGGTTATATCATCTCTCAGTGAAAGTCCCATCACTTTCGGTTGAACCGTTCCAGAGATTAGCAAAACAAACACAGATAAATAAAAATTCGAAAATTGATTTTTGATGTAACTACCGTAAAAACTTTCATGTTATTATACACATTTAGTGAAAAGCTGGTCATTAGAAACAGCTATTTCATCTTTATTTACTTGTATATATTTCATTCCAGTCAGCCAACGTTTCTAAAACAATAAATAAATAAATGTTTATTTTCATAAATCATTCAAAGTTTTTAAAATTACTACTACAGCATCTCATTCATAATACGAAAACCTTGTAACTTTCATTTGAAAAGAAGTGGCTTTAAATTTTTCATGTCTTAAATAAAGTTCGTCTTCTTGACACTATTTTATTAATAAAGCAAAATGGATCGCTTGTTACCTTGACTTTATATTTTTGTTCTTCGATTAAGTTAATTTGATTCAGAAAAGGTGTGTATACACCCGGGCTATCACCCCACCAGTGTCCTCAATGTGGCGGTGTATCGAAATCAAATCGACTAAAGCCACATATGAAGTGCTATGGACAGATTCTGAGTATCAGCATACTGAGTATCAAAAACGGGAGGATCTGGAAACAGCTTTTATGAAGACATCAGTCCCCTCCTAGTCTGCAGATGTCTGAAGACAAACTTGGATTGAAAACTCTCATAGATGTTATCTCCTTCAGAGAAAAAGATAATGTTCTCACAGAAGTATGTGACTACGGTATAAACCATGAAGGTTCATACCATATTCATAAGTATACCTATGCCTGCCTCGATGGCGCAGTGGTAGCGTATGCGACTGCTGTGCTTGAGGTCTCGTGTTCGATTCCCGGATCTAACGGTTTTATATTAAATATATTTTTTCTTTGCATATTAATCAAGTAATCGCGTACTTTAAAAATAGCATTCGACTTGGTTGTTTATAAAAATCGATTATTATATGTTTACAGATATTTTTACAGCATTCACACTGTAAACACAACTGTGTATATATAATTCTAAATGCCAAATATTACATTTGTTAGTGACAGAAGAAAGGAAGGGAAAGGGGAAATAATAACTTGAACATATCTCCTACCCGCAGATGTTTAAATTGTGTCAGGCTTATCATGGTTTCTTTTCAAGATATTTAGGGACGTGTTCCCAAAAAAGGGAAATCTTTTGAGAAGGTTTGGGGTATCAAAGGTCTTGTGCAAATTTAAAATGTAATATTTCTAATTTAACTTTATTGTTTTTGTTTCAATACTTTTATTTTTAACATTTGGACAGTAAAGCTTTTTGTTTGTTTAAAAAAAAAACTCCTGCACAAGACATTTCAAACATAAATAAAACCGACACAAAGAACATCCAGACTCCAACATCCATTTGTAGATGGAATTTGTCTATATGAACACACAGTGTTGTCCCATGTGGAAATCGAACCTACAACAGAGCAAAGAGAGAACAGAAGAAATCGGTTACGTGACTGCTTTGACTACTAAGCCATGGGTTTAGTCCACAATTATAATTGTAAAATTTGTAAACGGACCTTTCAACGTACCTAGATACTAGATAGATAATATGCGAAATAGGTTACTGCATTGTTTGTTGACAATGTATCCTTTTATTGCTAAGTAGTGCCATTATACACAGCTGGGTAGTTTGCATACGAGGGACTAAGGGGTGAGGTACACCGTTTGATATATTATCGAGAAATGGGAGCAAACGTTATTCAACGTCTTGTTGTATAAGTTTGATGTTGATGTTGTTAAACTTTGAACAATACCGTTTTGCGTAATGGCTGCAATTCGTTTTTTAATCGATTATGAACTCGTATCAATCGATTTGATTTGTTTAAACTCGAAGTAAAAATGTCAACATAGGTTTGCTTTACGCGCTAGAAAATATTCATCAATGTAAGTGACAACATAAGTCTGAGTTTTTAGGTCGATTTGTTTCTCAAATATGATATACTAGTTGTTGCACGCGGCTCCGCCCGCGTATATGTCGGTTATCGCGGCAAACAGTAGCCTATGTGTTATTCTGATGTATAAACTATATTACTGTAAAGTTTCATCCAAATCCGTTCAGTAGTTTTTGCGTGAAAGAGTTACAAACATCCATCCATCCATCCATACTTACTTACAAACTTTCGCGTTTTTAATATTAAGTATAGATATTTTTTCGTGATATCACTATCGTAAGAATGAAACTAAATATCGGATGATCGGGAAATTACTATTGAAAGGAACCTGTATTTTAGATTTTCTGAGGAATTTCGATGTAAAAATAACAAGAGAAATGTAGCAACGTTTGTTTACTTGTTTAAATTTAATTTAGTAAGTTGTAGTATCACTACTTTTATTGTTGTACACATTGTTGCTAAGTATGAACTTCGATGCTATCTAACTAACTTTTACTTTTTGTGTGTGTTTTGCTGGCGTGCCTAAGATAGGGTTACCATCACGCTTAGAACAATGGGAGTCGAGCATGATTGAAAAGAGACGCAGTATATATACATTTTTACTGAGATGTAGAGTTTATGAAGTTAGGGTCGGTAGAGTTAGGGCGTGTAGATTCAGAACCTTGGCTCTACATGAGATCTGATAGGTTAAGCCATATGCAGTCGTCTTGGCAACATTTTACATGAAAATGTTTTTGGTGGGATTTCATTTCTTTTTGTAAGTTGCTTAAGGCAGTTTTTTTTTCTTTTTTTGGGCTGTATTTCTTGTACATCTTTTTTCTTCTTTCGAAAAAGTCCGTGTACTAAAAATAAAACCGCTATCAAAAACATTTGTGAAAGTCTCATACAAACTTCCACCCTCCCAAATTTGGGGGTTGGGTGCAAAAGTAATAGGTTTAGGATTTTTTTTGTTGTTTGTATACTAAACTTAGTTTACATACCAAATTTGAGCTTTCTATCACTTCAGGAAGTACCCTAACAGTTTTGATGATCATCAGTGTGTCAGTGACGAAATCGGTGTTTTTTAAGTATCAATAAAATCTAAAGTATAAGCTAAATAAGCTATATAAGTATAAAGCTATGCACTTGAAACTTTGTATGTTTAATTAGTCTATTGATGACATCATATCCTGAAAAATTGAACGATTTGGTATATCGTAAACCAAAGTTATGAGGGTTCAAAAAAAAACGACGAAACACTTCGAGAAAAGGTAGGTAGTGCCCTTGCGCTTCGCTTGCATCGTCTTGGCGGGGGCACGACCGTGCCCCCAGATTTACGCGAGTTTAACAACTGGTAGTCGCTAGCCATTGTACAAATCCTTATGCACATATCATCACACAGATTACTTAGTTATGTTTAAAGTTAAATTCTTACGTCATTGAAAGGGTAATTTTCGAATATTACAGTAATAAATCAAATACTACAAAGCTATCTCAGATCAAAACTAAAACTATCTGCAATAATATAAAGGCTACGAGGAGATATCGTTGTTTCCATTTCCTCACACATTAAGCTATTGTCGTTCATAACAATGGTTCATTATAGTTAACACGAGCTAATATAGGCTCCTGTTTCTACTTGTTACTGGTTTAAGAAAATATCCAATTTACATAAAAAAATGTTAAAATGTGAAGAACATTATTTTATGGATTTTTTGCATTTAACACGGTTTTCGATTGTCAAGTCAAAAAAAAAAAAAAAAAGTTAGATAATTCTAGTCAGATGTTTGAATTTATTGAAATACTAGTTTTTGCTCGCGGCTCCGCCCGCGTGTATGTTGGTTATCGCGGTAAATAGTAGCCTATGTGTTATTCTGACGTATAAGCTATATTACTGTAAAGTTTCATCCAAATAAGTTCAGTAGTTTTTGCATGAAAGAGTAACAAACATCCATCCATCCATCCATAATTACAAACTTACGCGTTTATAAATTAGTGGGATGTTAAATGTTTTAATGTCAAAACTTTTGATAATGGAAATAGTAAAATAACTATCGATCAAAATTACTTATCATCAGTCTTTAACAGTCTCCTGTTGGAATAAGGCCTCCCCTTAGAAAGGAGGCCTACTACACCACTCTGGCCTGGCCAAGTTTTCCTTCTCTTTGCAGTGATGTGGTCCTGCGTAAATTGCTCACTTCGGGTCAATTTATATACTGGCGCAGTGTCGAAGCGCATCGAAGCGTCTATCCAAAACTGAACATAAGAAATTCAACCTTAACTCCACAGCGTAACGCACACATTACTTCTGAGATTTTAAAAATAATGCGCGCACAAATCAGCGTTGTTCGCGCGCAGACGCGCGAATTCCGAAGAATGCTCGCGTCTTTTTAAAATCTCAGAAGTGATGTAAATAAAAAATTGACCCTTAGTCGGCCTTTACGACACCCGAAGGATGACAAGTGGTGGTGATACTTCGTATTCTTACTCCGTCACCACACGGAATAAATAACTATCTACTCTTAAAGATTTTTAAATTATATATTAAACTAGCTGAGTCCCACGGTGTTACCCGCGGTTATTGTCGTACCGTGGGTGACGCCGCGGGGCGAAGCTAGACTAAAAAAGTAGCATAAATTACTCCTTATATCATCAGCTACCTATCAGTGAAAGTCCCGTCAAAATCGATTCAGCCGTTCCAGGGATTAGCCGGAACAAACAGACAGACAGACAAAAATTGTAAAAAAAATTGTTTTGGTATATGTACCGTGTAGATAAATATATACATATATATGCATTTAGTAAAAAGCGGTAGTTTTAATATTACAAACAGATACTCCAATTTTATTTATTTGTATAGATTCAAGATTTCACCCGCGGATCGTGTATGTCGATTATCGCGGTAAAGAGAAGCCTATATCCCTCCTCAACAATCAAAATCTGCATGCCTTTTATTGAAATCAGTGCAGTGGTTTTGCCGTGTAAGCGAAACAGACAGACAGACAAACATAGTTACTTTCGAATTTATAATATTAAACAGGAAAAGGATAATAGATGGAATATGAACTCGGATTGATATTAATAATAGGTCTTTACCTATGAAATTGCCGTTTTGTATGCAATAAGTGAAAGTACTTATTTTTTCAAACTTTTTTATTTCTGTTATTCGAAGTAATCACCCATGCAATCGATGCATCTTTGCCAACGCATTGGCAGTTTATTGATGCCCTTCTTGTAAAAATCAGCTGGACGGGAGGCAACAAACTCTTCAAAGGCATTTTGTACTGCCTCTCGGGAATTGAATTTTTTACCCAATAAAAAGTTGTCTAAATTTTGGAAAAACTAAGATTCGGTAGGTGCAAGGTCTGGTGAGTATGGCGGATGAGCGAGAGCTTCCAACCCCAGCTCTTGCAGCTGCTTCACGACAACGCGCGACCCCATACTGCGCAACAGAGAGTCTCCAAGCTGCAAGAGCTGGGGTTGGAAGCTCTCCCTCATCCGCCATACTCACCAGACCTTGCACCTACCGAATCTTACTTTTTCCAAAATTTAGACAACTTTTTATTGGGTAAAAAATTCAATTCCCGGGAGGCAGTACAAAATGCCTTTGAAGAGTTTGTTGCCTCCCGTCCAGCTGATTTTTACAAGAAGGGCATCAATAAACTGCCAATGCGTTGGCAAAGATGCGTCGATTACATGGGTGATTACTTCGAATAACAGAAATAAAAAAGTTTGAAAAAATAAGTACTTTCACTTATTGCATACAAAACGGCAATTTCATAGGTAAAGACCTATTAGTATATTTAGAGTAAATGTGTATCATATCCAAGAAAACATGTGCATGTGTTCTCGTTCTCATATTTAAAAATAGATAACCTATTAAAAATATACTTAAATTATAATAACTAAATCTCTTTTAAAAGTGTAAGGTTTCATAAAATATAACTTCAACAATACCAGCCGCTTACAGCGTTTAATTCTGTTAAAACGTTTTTATATTGCACCGTATAACATGATAAACCTTTTACCGGCTTTAAGCGTTTTTCTGGCTGTAAGATTCAACTTCAATTTTGTAGCAGCGATCTCTTTTAAAGAGAACTTTTCTTTCTAACGGGCGGTGTAAAAGATAAGATCCCAAATTCTGGACAATTTAAAACACTCTTGTGCAAAGTACGACTGATTGTTTTATGTTCAAATTTAAAACTTTTGTGTCTCTTTTAGTTAAAAGTTTTGGTAAATATTGAAACCTTTTACAAAACATTTCTATGATACGAGTAGAATAGTTTAGTATGGTAATGTATTTTTTTATTAGGAGAACTTCACAAATTACTGGACTTTATACAAGAATTTACCATTTATGTGAAAGGAAATGATAAACATATCTGTTTACATATATACATTTAACAACTTGAAGAATGAATTCAGTAAGCAATTAATTAAATGTTCGCCTTCTGGCAGACCTCTAGATCGTCACGACAGCTTGTTGTGTTCTTATCACCTTTGTATTGTTTTTAAATAAAAAAAAACTACGTTATCTTTAAAGAACATCCGTGTTTCCCTCCTGTTATGACCCCGGGTCCTTTAAGTGGACGTGAAAAAGTAGCTCACTAGGCCGCCATAGTGTGGGTCACCATGCTGCACTGTCCAGGATGGTGACCACCACTCTTGAATTCTACTCATGCGTTCCATCAGGCAGAGTAGAGTCATTTTGGCAGCTAACGCATAAAAAAACATGTCAGAAGTCGAATGGTAGTTTATGGACAGTACTTATGTGTTTACTTAATTGGCGACGTAGGTAATGTTGACTTTCTAAATAAAACACATTAATTATTGAGTTTCCATAATTAAATACAAATAGGTATAATACATTAACAACATCTTTGATATGCGAACATTCTCTTATTTTTCATTTGCTACACAGATGTGAAAGTGTGAAAAACAGTGAATCTCGTATACGATCTTAGAATATTAATTTTCTTCGCTTCAATCTTGTAAATTAAACCTGACAACATTTGAATCAGGTATTACCTGGTCCTATCGTTTATTCTGATCCATTCTGAGGAATTTTATTTCTAAGGAACGAAGTTACGGATAAGCTTCTAGAATACTTTTGTTAGGTACTTAAACAGTCTACTAACTTCACATTCCAAGATAATTATTTTACAAGTTACACAATAATTCATTAATACTTACAAATTAATTAGTACTCGAGAACTTGGTACATAGGGTACCACAATTTTCAGGTTTAATAATTTGAGGACAATTTAAGTTTACCCCGATTTACAAGTTAAGTTTTGAATAATAGGTCTTTACCTATGAAATTGCCGTTTTGTATGCAATAAGTGAAAGTACTTATTTTTTCAAACTTTTTTATTTCTGTTATTCGAAGTGATCACCCATGCAATCGACGCATCTTTGCCAACGCATTGGCAGTTTATTGATGCCCTTCTTGTAAAAATCAGCTGGACGGGAGGCAACAAACTCTTCAAAGGCATTTTGTACTGCCTCTCGGGAATTGAATTTTTTACCCACTAAAAAGTTGTCTAAATTTTGGAAAAAGTAATAGTCGGTAGGTGCAAGGTCTGGTGAGTATGGCGGATGAGGGAGAGCTTCCAACCCCAGCTCTTGCAGCTGCTTCACAACAACGCGCGACCCCATACTGCGCAACAGACAGTCTCCAAGCAAAACGGCAATTTCATAGGTAAAGACCTATTATATTAAAGACTAGCTGAACCCCGCAGTGTTACCCGCGGTTATTGTCGTACTGCGGGTAACGCCGCGGGACAAAGCTAGTCTAAAAATTAATCAATTGTTATTTTGGTACATATACCGTGTAAACATACATATGCATTTATTAAAAAAAAACGGTTATATTAATATTATAAACAGACACTCGAATTTTATTTATTTGTATAGATATCTATATATATATAGATAGCTAGTCTACTAGCTATTGCCCGCGGCTCCGCCCGCGTGTATGTCAAATATCGCTACAAATAATAGCCTATGTCTTATTCTGATGTATAAGCTATATTACTGTAAAGTTTCATCCAAATGCGTTCTACTGAACGGAATTGAATGAATTCTTGCGTGAAAAAGCAAACAACACACATCCTTACAAACTTTCGCATAGAATATTAGTATGATGAGTTTAGGTGCATGTGACTCCTGCAGATGTACGTAAATAGGCAACGGTAATCACTGTCTATCAAATGATTCGTTTGCTCGTTAGTCCTACAAAAACAGGTGTACAACATTACGTGTTAGGAGGTTTTATTATTACTATTTTCTTTTAAACTTTGCTACCTTTTGTACATCGTCGTACTTAGGGCACCCACACATAACTGCTAATTCGCAACGCATCGCAAATATCTGCGAGCTCGCACGAATTCACCGCGAGATATTCACGCCGCATCGCATCGCAGTTTTGTGTGGGAGTCTTAATGTTACTGCCATCACGTCTATCCGGAGTCACATGACCATCTTCTCATGAAACTATTGTCCTAGAACCATATTTTTGAATTATTATGTAATTAAATAGTAATTACACAACAAAAAAAAACATAACAAACAAAATATTTTATAATACACAACCTGGAAACCTCCATTGTTACCCAAAATAGAAATACAAACCTATTTCATTCCATACTTTAAATAGAAATTCTTAAAAATAACGTTTCAAATGTTATTATGTCACCCCAAATTCTATTGACTATCCCATCTTTTCAGAATTTGAATTCGGTATCTTCTCTTAACATCTAATTTTCCTGTCCATCGAACCTTACGGACTCACGTGTGTACAATATATAAGTACTATATCGATAGATGTATATTTCACACAGGATGCCGCCGTTTGATTCGATATCCAAAGGTTTTCATTAACAGTTACGGCGTCTGTATATGACATAAAGTACAGTTACCAGTAGGTGCGAAATGTCTGGATGGTTTAAAAAGTTAAACTGGTTTTAATCGGATTTCAGGCGGACTACAATGTCATGGATCTACGAAGAAACGGAATAGCCTTATAAGAATGATGTTACCTTTTAGAAAACACTAAAAAATAGTTACATAGATTCTTAAGTTATTATCTTCACTCTTGAATACCTGTAATTTAAGTGTCGCTACAGCTACTACAGCTTATTGGTGACGAGCAGATTCCCTAGCGGCAAGTCGCAGAACTAACGTATGACAGATAAAAATATGTATACACGTTAACATTCCACTTTTAAAATACTGTTCACCCTCACGAAGTGGTCTTATAGTATTTTTTACAACTCCGTAGACGTATATCAATGAAATTATTGTAGAAAAAATTTAAAATAACAATGCACTCGCTCTCTATATTAAACTGGCAGATTCTCTAGCGGCAAGTCGCAGAACTAACGTATGACAGATAAAAACACGTATACACGTTAACATTCCACTTATATAATACTGTTCACCCTCACGAAGTGGTCTTATAGTATTTTTTACTACTCCGTAGACGTCTATCAATGAAATCATTGTAGAAAGAATTTAAAATAACAATGCACTCGCTCTTTATATTAAACTGTCAGGTAGAAGTATCTGTCATACGTTAGTTCCGCAAACGGCCACTAGGGAAACTAGGCCGTTACCAATAGGTATTAACAAGGAATGTGTGATGAGTAAGGCAGTATTTTCTATCTCTTTCGTGAAACTTAACTTTATGTACACATTTTTTTATGGATTGAAATCTTAATTGCTAAGAATAAATAGACAAATAAAATAAGATTTTTGGCAGAGTTTAGAGAATATGATTAAAGGAAGGGTTTGGACCGGTGATATTAGTCAATCGGTGAAAAGTAACAAAATAATTAATTTAACACTGATTTTCTGTGGGGTCTTGTTATTATTCCGATCGAGCTAGATTATATTTGCCTAAGCGTGACTTATGAACAAATACTCTTACCTGTACGTAACGTAAATATTAATCGACCTAGTCATAACGTATAGTATTAAAGAATACAATAGGATATAGCACAGGCAGAGCAGAGGAAAAATCCAGAAAAAAATGCCGTTTCCAGTATTAAAAGGCCTGGTAAGCATCCACGGCACTGCCAATCGATATAGGATCGTATTGAAGCTTTCAATCTCTTGTTGTATTCGTATTGACGCCGTACCAGGTACTTTTATTGCTCCCGACTGTACAATATTGGTTAGTATCAAAAAACAGTTTGATGCATGTTCGGCTTCAGGGTTTTGAAAAACCACATACATGTACCTGTATATGTATTCAGATTTAGGTCCGAAATTTTCTGAGTAATAATATTTATTATAGATGACTTTTGTTCTGAAGCCACACAGCACCAGATTTGGTCCCAAGGGTATAAGGAGCCACAGAGAAAAAAACTGAATCTAAGACCAGTTTACGTGTTAGAGCTGTAAATGTCAAGGAGGATAAAAATCTCGAAAATGTTATTTTCCCTTATTCAAGGAAAGCTTTTCATGTATATTGAATGATTCTAAATGATTTAGATAGAGAATTATGCTGCAGCTTTTGCTTTTCTCCTGCAGTCGTTTGGAACTGAATATAATCGTGTAAGCGCATGTTTTTTAACTACTCTCTTTTTTTTATATTTAGAACTACACACATCAAAAGTGTCTAGGGATCAACATATGTGTCTAGGGATGAACATATATTCTTGCAATAACTTTTCTCCTGATTGATATTAATTAAAATTTTCTTTAAGGATTCATCAAATAAAGTGTTTTCGTTTGTCACAGTAACGATAAACCAAGTCACCTTTGCATTAATAAAGAAATTTGCCATTTTCCTATTAAGGGATTTTTGACATTTGAACCACTAACATTAAAGTTCGAAAAAAAGACTGAAATAACAGTTTTCTTTAAAATTTTATTAGGTAACTTAAACAATTAATAATCCGTGTTTCTACCGCGAACACTAACAACACAAGAATCGGTTTGGCATACTCAAAATGAGTTCATCCAAATCACGCTGTGGAATGGCCGCTCATGTTCGTTGCAACAACAAAAAAAGGTCTTCTTGCGACTGGATACCCTCCACATTCGGCAGAGCTCTTCTCTGTAGCATATCCCATGCATGCTCAATCGGGTTCAAGTCTGGCGACTGAGCAGGCCAGGGCCAAAGCCACATCTCAATCTCAAGAAATCCGCATAAAAATGCTTGATCCCTAGACACTTTTGATGTGTGTATTAGGCAATTCTTACGTGACTTTTAACTGACTTAGTGAAGTATTTCCAGACCTAACCCTCAAAAATCGGCAACACATTTGTATCGCTTGATTTGCAGGTATTTATTGGCTCGTATTCATTAGTTCATCAGAAGACCCGCCTACTCGTGTGCTTCTCATTATATCATCAGCAGCCTTTATTAGTCCACTGCTGGACATTAGCCTCTCTTTCGAAGGAGGTTTTGACCTGTTATGTCACCCTGTCCGGACGTAAAAATACATACATAAATGAACTCAGCAAACCCAACAGATTTTGATAGCTGCTGCTAGTATCGTTGTTTTTTATTGATATCATCTTTGTAGACACTCCTGCGTCCCGTGGGAAGATTATAACCTGAAAAACAAAGAAAAATTTTAGTTTCTGGACTTAGAATATTTTTAAATTTCTAAATTACCAAATTTTCGAGGTTTTTGTCGAATTATTCGATAACGCTTCGCCTCAAAGTTGACATAGCTACAGATCTAGATAGCCCTCATCAAGGCCTATCTAAGAACACCTCCTTTATATAGGTTGGGTAAATAGAAGTTGCTAAATTTCTACTTTCATTTTGATTTTCGGTATTTTTAAGGAATTTTTCAAGGCTTTTTGCTTATAACTCTTCGAAATTTATTTTTGAAATTTTAATTATACATATTTAGATAGAACTCATCTAGGCCTATCTAATAAAACCTCTTTTATTAAGATCTGGTTAATAAAAGTAGTAAATTTTCTATATACAAAACTCAGTTTACAGTTTTTTCGAAAATTTTCTGAGATTTTCTTTTAATAACTTGCCCCCTTATCTGTCTAAACAATAAATTATACATATCTAGATAGCTCGCATCACGACCTATCTAACAACACCTCTTTTAATTAAATTTGGTAAATAGAACCTTAGAAATCCGACATTTAAATTTCAATTTTAGTCATTTTTGAGGTTTTTGTCGATTAATTCGATAGCCTTTGTCTTCCAAACTATCATTTATATATATTTAAATAGCCCTGTTAATTACCCGTCGAACGACACCACTCTCGTCCGGATCCGCCTCACGGAAAATTGAAAAATTGAAGGTCCAACAATACCCTCAAATGAGGAGGGACATTAAAACCTTCCTGGAGGTACAGTATGATAAGGGTCTTCGCAGCCTCTTCGAGCTGAGTAAACGGCTGAAGAGTTTGGAGGCGGAGGTGTCCAGGGCTGCTGGTGCGGCTGCGGCGGTAGCAACTCCGGCGCGGGAGGGTGCAGCTTTAGTGGCTGTACCTTCTGCGCAGGAGGGAAGGCTGCTGGCGAGGCTGGAGGAAGTGGAGGAGTCGATCCACACACGCATCAACATCCTGACAAAGGAAATTGGGGACTTAAACAGAGGCCTCAAAGATCGGAGCGCTGACGCCATGGAGATGCTCCTCGAAAAAATCGAGGAGACACAGGTGGACATCGACAAGGCGACCGAGTGTATGGTAGTGCGTGCGCAGTCCCAACTCGAGGACCTAGTTGGGACTGTCGCCAGAGACATCGTCATCGAGACTCAAACGCACTTCAGCGCTACCGTAAAGGAGTTGGTACCCCAGATAAACCCGGAATCGACCCCCAAATCCTACGCCAGCGTCGCAGCCACCAGACCCGGGCGCCGACCGGCGCTTCACTCCGTGGCGGTGACCTCAAAAGACAGTCAGTAGACTGCTGATGAGGTACTCGCCAGGGTGAAGAAGGCGGTCGACGCCAGGGGTACTGGTCTAAAAGTTTGTAAAGCCAGAAAGGCAAAGGGCGGCACGGTCATCCTGGGCTGCGACACGGAGGTGGAGCGGGACAGGGTGACCGAGAAGATTGTGAATCGCGATGGTGGGCTTGTGGTGGTGCCCATGAAGAATAAGGATCCACTCGTCGTCCTCAAAGACGTCTTTGTGGACGGTGACGACGACGAGATGGTGAGGGCCCTATACACCCAAAACGCCAACATCTTTATGGGCCTACCACAGGAAGAGAGAGAGCTAAGCGTGAAATATAAGAAAAGGACCAAGAACCCGAAGACATCGCACATAGTACTACAAGTAAGGCCAAGGGTATGGCAGAGGATGACGGAGACTGGTACCCTCTACTTAGACCTGCAAAGGGTCAGAGTGGAGGACCAGTCTCCGCTCATCCAATGCACGAAGTGCCTTGCATTCGGCCGTGGCCGTAAGTTCTGCACCGAGAGTGTGGACAGGTGCAGCCACTGCGGAGGCCCGCACTTGCGCGGGGAATGCCCTGAGTATGCCAAGGGAACCGAACCGCGGTGCTGCAACTGTTCGCACTCTGGGCTGCGGAGCCTCGACCACAACGCCTTCAGCGCCAAGTGCCCAACCCGCCAAAAATGTGACTATCTGGCGAGATCCAACACCGCATACTTATGACTCACTCATACACGTACAGACAGAAACTACACAGAAACACACACACACACACACACACTGATTTGATAAATATATCATAAGTATATATGGACACATCAGAACACGCATACAAACATTTGACATACACGTAAATAAAAAACATAGTTTAGAAATACACAATGAAGTTGAAATAATTATATATATTTTGGTATAATATATATATATTGTTACAAAGATAGGAACAAAATTTTGATGGATTTAGACAAATAAACACGCACATGAACATTAAACTAGTACACAAACAAAATACACGGAGTCATAAGTATCACGATCACACATGTTGATTAACAAAGGCTGTGTGAGATGTCTTCGGGACATTAACATTAGAAATAACCTCAAAATCCTGGTAAAAAGAGATACTGTACAAAATTGAAAATTAAAACTGCAAACATAGAAACTATACCATACAAAAATTATTCATGTTAGTTATACTATATAATAGGAGCAAGATGTAAATACAACAAAAAAAAATTTTTTTTTTTTAATTATGGACAAAACTGTAACTAAAGTTGAAGACAACAAGATAAAGTAAAACTAAAAGTAAAAATATATAGTAAAATAAAATAGGAAGCAAAAATTGTAAGACATAAGTAACAACTGCAGCATCAGAAGAGAAGTAGAAAATTAGAAATAGGAAATGTACAAGAGAAAATAAAGAGAAGTTGCATATAATATAACATAGACAGTAATGCATAAAATATAAATATAAATAGACCCTAAATAGTATAAAATGTAAGAAAGGCCATAGTAATTAACTATAAATAGCTGAACTAGCGGGAAATTTACCCGACTAAACATCATAAATAACTGACAGTATTCAAAATCAGATTATTAAGGTCCTGTCTCCTCATGGACGGGGAAAAGCGGAGAGGTCCAATAGACCTCATAAAAAAAAAAAAAAAAAAACAGATTTTGATATATAGCAGGTATATGTACGACATATACCCGTATCTGCTACATGTATGTATGATGACACGAGTGTCGACCGTTCGTCACGTGTACGAATAATTGAATTACAGCCGTCTTTTTCGATGAGCGATGCCGTTTTGAGCGACATTCATCGTTGCGAATTGGCCAATTAATACCTTGCACCCGTGCACATCTGTTATACATTGCATTTATGTTCGTCATTTGATAAAAGCTTCATAAATTTTAAATATATGGTGCACATCGGTCAATGACCTGACACATGACAGCCCAAGACTCTTTTTGCGGGAGGTCTTTATGCAAAAGTGGACGACAACAGTCAATAGGCTGAAATATGCAAATAGGTCTGATGGCTGGCAGATGATATCTACAATGTCATTTGTTTAATTTGTAACTTGTTTTAAATATGTACTTCGTAACTTTGACGGTATTCGAGGGTGTAACATATTCTACGTCAATATAAAATTTTCAATATGTGTATGTGAACATTTCGTTTGAAAATTTAATTACAATCTCGTCCTTTGACATCATTAGCAAATAATTTCACCCTTCAATTTTGCAGTTTGCTGCTTGTTTTAGGTTCTTGTTACAGTCGTTAAAACTTATTTAACGTCATGTCCATTTAATACTACTACCTTTGCCATGTTATTCATATGTAGGTAATGGTACCTCTAACTGAATAGAAATGTGACGTGTTAGGCTATATTTGAATATTATTCGACTGTAAATCGGGACGTAATCGCGACAACATCTACAAGGTACAACACCTGTTTTGGTTTCCCGACGTTTCGATCGAATTACACCGATCGTGGTCACGGGAAGACTCTATATTTGACTGTATATTTGAAAAACTATTAACCTTTCGTGTAACTTTACTTACTTTATGCTTACAAGTTTTTTATTCTTTGGTTTAATCTTGTATTTGCGAACAGTAAATAAGATACAAATTAAACAAGAGTTTAAGAAGAGTTTAGAGAGTAAAAGTTGTCGGAAATTATAACAGGTTTTATTAAGTTTCTAATCAACCTCTGGTATTCGTATTTCCGTATTTGTAATAATATGCTTTAATAAGCTTTCAACACAGATAAATGGCCACCAATCTAAGACTCCGCTGGTCGTCCTTCTGTCTATTCGTCTGTCTCAGGCTGCATCTCATAAACCGTGACCATAGTTAGACAGTTGAAATTTTCACAGGTGCTATATTTCTGTTGCAGTAACAAAAAATACTAAAAAACAGAATAAAACAAAACTATTTAAGGGCGCTCCACACAATGCGACAAATGCGATTTTTTTGCTCGTTTTTGCTCGATATTGATAACGGCAACAGGTAGACTGATGAAATGAATAGATATACTGCCTCGTTGGTCTCGCGGTTGGCGTCTGCGACTGCTGATCATGAGGTCTCGGGTTCGATTCCCGGGTCGGACCAAATGTTTATGTGATCTATAAATATTTGTTCGATATTGATAACGGCAACAGGTAGACTGATGAAATGTATAGATATACTGCCTCGTTAGTCTCGCGGTTGGCGTCTGCGACTGCTGATCATGAGGTCTCGGGTTCGATTCCCGGGTCGGACCAAATGTTTGTATGATCTACAAATATTTGTTTCGGAGTTTGGGTGTTTTCTATGTATAATATGTATGTATTTACAAAAAAAGTATATATGTATTTGAATCAGTTGTCTAGTACCCATAACACAAGCTCTGCTTAGCTTGGGACTAGATGGCGTTGTGTGTTAGATGTCCGAAAATATTTATTTATTTATAACGGTACAGAACCCTTCCAGCGCGAGTCCGACTCGCACTAGGCCGATTTTTTAAATTGATCATCATCAACAGCCTTTAACAATCAACTGCTGGATAAAGGCCCACTTTATCAGGGTTTAGCCTATTAAACTACGCTTGGCCAGACGACTTATTAGTAGGAATATTTCAAGTTTTCCTTCTCTATGCAGTAATGTTGTTCTACGTGATTTGCCTTCTTAGTCACCTCTTGCGACACCTACAAGATGAATAGGGGTGTTGACACTCCGTATCTCAAATCCACGGAGAGATAAAATACAATATTCTAACTTACGAAATTACGAACAATTTAATGTTATCTAACTATTAGGAAAAACAATTACCCCATAGTCACAGTTTAATGCTCATTTAAATGGGATCGACTGCCTCGTTGGTCTCGCGGTTGGCATGTACGACTGCTGATCATGAGTTCTCGGGTTCGATTCCCAGGTCGGACCAAATGTTTGTATGATCTACAAATATTTGTTTCGGAGTTTGGGTGTTTTCTATGTATAATATGTATTTATTTACAAAAAAAAGTATATATGTATTTGTATCAGTTGTCTAGTACCCATAACACAAGCTCTGCTTAGCTTGGGACTAGATGGCGTTGTGGGTTAGATGTCCAAAATATTTAAAAAAAGAAATTATCCGAAATATAGTTGAGAATCTAGAAAGCAATTTTAAAAGTACTAGGTTTGAGAGGCAGTAAGTAAAATACTTTTATTGGCTCGAGGTTCACCGTTGATGAATTTTATTGCCAGTGAACGATGTCTTAAATTTTCGAAGGGACACCAATTTTCGCATTTAGGGATCATTAAATTTGAACTATTATTATTGAACTTTAATGTGAACTGTAAACGTAAATAAGTAACAGCCTAATATAGAATAACTTTTTTTTAACATTATCAGAAATTGTCCTTAATATTTAGCTACAAATTGGTACAGTTGCTAATATTAAACGTATAGTGGCGATGAATATACTTAATGTTATGTACTCTTAAATAAAATTAATACAAATTAACACAAGTAAAATTTTAACAAAATAAAAACCGACTTCAAGGTTCAACTCGATTTCTCTTGGATGCCATCATCAGATCTAAGTGTCCTTAACATGGTACCACCGTTGGGATATCTCATTTCCATAAAAAAAAGAATCAGCAAAATCGGTTCATAAACGACAAAGTTATCCGAAAACATACATAAAAAAAAATATATACGATCGAATTGAGAAACCTCCTCCTTTTTTTGAAGTCGGTTAAAAATTACTTAAACAAAGATTATTTTAGTTAAAGTATTTATAGTTTGAGCATTTATTTAATTACTAAATTTTATGACAGAAATCAAAACTAAAAAAAATAATATCTTCAAGTTTCATGATGTATTTTAACAGCTTCAATCGAAATGCCTCAATAAAATAAAGGTTAGTCGGTACTCTAACAGCCGAATTAATCTCTGTTCAGATCCAATCATTTTCTTCATTGGTGAGTCGTGAATTTACGTTTTGTATACGTTTAATAAATTGGCGTGGACTGGACAGTTGACCATTCATCAATAAAAAATATCGAGCCGTTTTGTTGACAGCTTATGCCCTCTCTGTATAATCACCTTTATAAATTAATTCACATAAATAACGTTTCAATAGTTTTGACCCATTTTTCTGAAGGCTTTTTTAAAATTAAAAATTGATTAACAAAGCTGCGTAAAGTACTTTCCTAAATAAAATAAAAATAAATAATATCCCATGGGAAGTATTGTAAAGTTATTTTTAACCCCCGAAGCAAAAAGAGGGGTGTTATAAGTTTGACGTGTCTGTCTGTCTGTCTGTGGCACCGTAGCTCGCGAACGGATGAAGCGATTTCAATTTAGTTTTTTTTTTGTATGTAAGGCGAGTTACGTGCGAGTGTTCTTCGACGTTTCATGAAAATCGGTTGAGTCGTTTAAAAGTTATGGGGGTGAAAGTGGGGAAGAATAACAGAATGTCTGCAAAAATTTGGCGTATGATTACTCGATTAAGTGCTTGAGTAGGGGGTTTCTTAAATGCAAGAAGTTATTAATAATTATACGTATTTTTAAAATCGAGAGTCGTATTGTGTTGTGAATTGTTTAACTCTGTCTATTTTCCTTTCTACATAATTACAAAAATGTAGTTAACCACTAAACGCAATGTAATAACATGCTTGCACCTTGGCCTACTTAAAGTATGAATACTACTCAGTGTATGCAAAACATTTCAGAACACTTTACTCCCATACACCTGTGACAAATGGATTCATAAACAGAAAGAGTGCTGTTGGTCGTGCCGGAAAATTGTGAAGTTGTATCCTATAAATCTAAGAGGGCTACTTATGTTATACATGATATTGTTGTTTTATTGAGTCATATATTATTCTAAATAAAGTGGTTTTTAGGGTTCCGTGCCAAAGGCAAAAAACGGAACCTTTATAGATTCGTCATGTCTATCTGTCTGTTTGTCCGTCCGTATGTTACAGCAACTATTTTCCGAAACTATAAGAACTATACTGTTGAAACTTGGTAAGTAGATGTATTCTATGAACCACATTAAGGTTTTCAAACAAAAAAAAAAACAATAAATTTTGGGGGTCCCCATACTTAGAACTGAAACTCAATTATTTTTTTTTCATCAAACTCATACGTGTCTATGGATAGGTCTTCAAAAATGATATCGAGGTTTCTAAAATCATTTTTTTCTAAACCGTATAGTTTGCGCGAGAGACACTTCCAAAGTGGCAAAATGTGTGCCCCCCTTTTAACTTCTAAAGTAAGAGAATGATAAAACTAAAAAAAATATATGATGTATATTACCATGCAAACTTCCACCGAAAATTGGTTTGAACGAGATCTAGAAAGTAGTTTTTTTTAATACATCATAAATCGTAAACCGCAAAAAAAAAACACTATTAATAAAACATCGATTAAAGTTACAACGAACTACAAGACCTTTTATATTATGTTACTGCTGCTTCGGAACCCTTCATGGGCGAGTCCGACTCGCACTTGGCCGCTTTTTAGGGTTCCGTGCCAAAGGCAAAAGACGGAACCCTTATAGATTCGTCATGTCTTTCTGTCTGTCCGTCTGTTCGTCTGTCCGTCCGTATGTCACAGCCACTTTTTTCCGAAACTATAAGACATATAATGTTGAAACTTGGTAAGTAGATTTATTCTGTGAACCGCATTAAGAATTTCACACAAAAATAAGAAAAAAACAATAAATTTTGGGGGTCCCCATACATACAACTGAAACTCAATTTTTTTTTTTTCATCAAACCCATGCGTGTGGGGTATCTATGGATAGGTCTTCAAAAATGATATTTTTTTCTAAACTGAATAGATTGCGCGAGAGACACTTCCAAAGTGGTAAAATGTTTGTCCCCCCCCCTGTAACTTCTAAAATAAGAGCATGATAAATCTAAAAAAAATATGTGATGTACATTACCATGCAAACTTCCACCGAAAATTGGTTTGAACGAAATCTAGTGAGTAGTTTTTTTTAATACGTCATAAATCGTAAACTGCAATTTACCTTTCATTCAATCAAAACAAATATTTAAAAAAAAATGTTACTTGCTGCTGCGGAACCCTTCATGGGCGAGTCCGACTCGCACTTGGCCGCTTTTTTTTATGTTCTTTTTGGGGCACTAAGGAGATTCCCGATCGTTGAATGAAATGACGTTATTAATCAAGTGCATGTGAATTTCTACTTTTATAATGTGGAATTTCACAAAAATAGATAAAATAGAATGTACCGATTGCAATCAAGAAATTTGCGTCAGTTGCTCTTCCTTACCTTTTGTAGATATTTTAGGAATACAGCTTACACCTATAGCTAACCTATACAATAAATGTATTTATAAAAATGACATGAAAAAATGTTACTTTTTCATTCAGAAATTAAATAAAAAAAGATTAAAATATGTAAATAGGAACATATTTATATTATGTTGTATATTTGTTATATAATATATGTTTACAAAAATAATAATAATAATAATAATCGGTGTACAATACACCAGATTACTTACAACAAAGGTAGCTTAAAACTAGGAGGTACAATTGGCAGCCTTCTTAATCTCTTACAGGCAACCAAAAATCATATACTATTCTAGATATTTTTTGGTTAGAAAATATGTACGTATTACTTAATAATATAACACAGGTACGTTCGCGCATATAACCTGGTGCACAAAGCAGTTGAGTTATGAGAACCTCGTGTTGTCGACAGTTGGCAATACTTCGCGCCGTAACCGAATAGGCATTGTGAATCGAACTTGTTTATTTGGGTAACTGATGGCTTGAAAACTAGTGGAAATCAATTGTGATCAAAAATGTCTAGCTAGAATTATATAAATAACTGTTTTGGGAAGTATTGGTTTTGATATGGTATTATTCTATTGACAGGGTATTATATATGTTGGATTTCGAACGTCATTGTACTGGCAACATTTTGATTGTCTCTGGTTCGTGTTGACGTTTGACGTTTGAGGTAAAATATGTAAAAAAGATCGTAATAGAACTCGTGTTGAAATGGCGGTGCCGTAATTTATTGATTGTTAATTTTGTAGTACTCGTATAGTTTCCGCGTGAGATTGATAACACCGTGAGGTTTGTTGAGCTAGGGTACTTGTGGGCTCGCCGCCCAGCGTGAGACGAGATTAATATCGAAAATTGTTGAGAAGGTGATCGGTCAGGCTAGGCTGTGAACAGTTGCCGTTATTTGTGATTAGACTCGCGAGAATTGTAATACGTGATAGGCGCGACCCGCGAGAACTAAAACGAGTGTATTGTAATTCGAATATCTGTGAAAAGTTGATTATTGAGATTAATTCGGATACCTTGAGAAATAACCAGCACCTGGAAGCAATGTTTGTGTGAAGAC
This sequence comes from Diaphora mendica, assembly GCA_949125395.1. Lineage (NCBI taxonomy): Eukaryota > Metazoa > Arthropoda > Insecta > Lepidoptera > Erebidae > Diaphora > Diaphora mendica. The sequence goes on along the minus strand of OX421319.1, from coordinate 20,600,759 downwards.
GCAAGAGCAGTGAAGATTCTACCCAAGAGATATCTCTTGGACGCGAGCGGTATATGTTCAACCACCATGTTACACTGGTTTTGGTAGGGTAACGAAGTGGCATCAATTACTTAATGAAATGGTGAAATCCTTACATTTTAGCTAGGCTACCTAGCAAGAGTGTGTGAGATTCCGTCACTCCAGACTCTAGTGAATGGCTGCCGGATAGTCAAATTGAGTTTGAAGTGCAGTATTGTCGTGAAAGCATTGCAGTGATAGCACATAAATGTTGAATTCAGGCCTATTTGTCACAGGCTTTTAATAAACCTACAAGCCTGCCTTGTTACTTAACATCTACTTATATTGCACTTGCTCGTCACAGTCTCCAACTGTAGTCAGGAAACCGTAATTCTGTAGTAATCAAACTCCCGATTATCTATCTTAATTCTTAAGGAAACTTTAGCAGGTAAACGGCATGTAGCTATACCCAAGATAGTTACATAACACTTAAGTAATCAAAATTCCAACACATTCGGTTTATTTACGACATAACTTTTGTTGCGAGTGTGTGCGACTTTTGGTGGCGACAAGAAAAGTATTCTTACTTTAACTTAGTATACTTGACTTTTTTTTTTGACTGCCTCGTTGGTCTCGTGGTTTGTGTGTGTGACTGCTGATCATGAGGTCTCGGGTTCGATTCCCGGGTCGGACCAAATGTTTGTATGATCTACAAATATTTGTTTCGGAGTTTGGGTGTTTTTTATGTTTAATATGTATTTATTTACAAAAAAAGTATTTATGTATTTGTATCAGTTGTCTAGTACCCATAACACTATCTCTGCTTAGCTTGGGACTAGATGGCGTTGTGTGTTAGATGTCCGAAATATTTATTTATTTATTTACCTTTCGTAAAGGTGTTTAAACTACTACTAGTGTAAACTGCTAGAATACTATGTATATAATTTATTTTAAAATATTATAGTTTACATTATTTGGTAAATTTTATTGAAAAAGTAAGTCTTAAAAATGAAAGATCCTGAAAAATATAGCATTATTTAGAAAACAATATGCTTGTTTGTAATTTCTTTTGTGAAACAATGAAGCGCTGCAAATGAGGCACTTGGGAAACTTTACGAAGTGTGTTAGTACAAATTTGTTGTTTCCCTTTTAACATGAATTGACAATAACTTAGTTAGTACAACCTTTAATCTGGCGAGAGGAGCATCCGCTGATGGTTTTCCGATTCTATTAGCCGCAAAGCGAAGGCGGTGAGAGTTTGATTAAGCTGAATGAGTGAAGGAAACGACCCTTTTATTAAATCCGGTTTTCTTACAAGGAATCTTACCTAAGAATGAGTTCACTAGAACAAGGTTGATTGATTTAAAAGCATATTTTAACTTAATTTCTCCTACTTTGATTAAATTATTTAAAAGAGACAGCTTTAGTTCATGTGTACGTGTTGATTTGATCGTGGTTACACGATAGGAATTATATTAAATAATGCAGCAAGTATTATTCTTTTCATGAGTTTAATCTATATTATATAAAAGCGAAATACCACTCAATTATTAATCACGAAATCTCAGAAACTATACCTACACACTTGAAATTTGGCAGGTAGGTTTCTTATAGGATGTAGACATCCGCTAAGACCGAATTTTACGAAACTCCACCCCTAAGGGCGTAAAACGGGGGTTGGACGTTTGTATGAAAGTCCTATGTTTTTGAAGTAAGAGACTTGAAATTTAAAATATTTACTCTATAGACGGTGTGGAGGTGTACTAATAACGTATCTTTAGAAATCAACCCACTTTTGGGATTAAAACGGGGGATGGCAGTATTGACGCAAACAAGGTTGCATGGGTCAGCTAGTTGGTTTATATAAAACAATGTCGTAGTAAAGTATTATATTCTTTCACAATAAGTATATATTGCATTGATCATCACAGAAACTAAAAATGTCAAGCTATAAGTTCTGTGTAAGCAGTTAAAGTCTGTGACAAAAAAAACTTACTTAAGAATTTCTGAAAAAGAATGTGAAAAATACTAATTGTAGTGACGGTTACGTTTATTACATTTGCATTTTTGTATTACTTTATTTTTTATTATGTTACATATCTACATTAATCTTCAAGGTTGATAATAAGGAGAACAGCGATAGGAATGGGATAGGTTCCAAAGTATACGATAAGGTTTTATCTAAAATAGAATAGGATAGATACGGTAGAAGTTCGAGTGTGTTCGAAACGTTGAACAAGTTTTGCGAATTTAATTGAATTTAGTGTGCGAAGTTGATATACACTACTTTTACATTACGTCGGAGGGAAAACAATGTTAGGAAGATCTACGTTAGAGATCTTTCTTATTGTTTTCGGATTCCCTGTACAAATTGTATATTTATGAATGCTTTTTAGGGTTCCGTGCCCAAGGCAAAAGGCGGAACCCTTATAGATTCGTCATGTCTGTCTGTCTGTCCGTCTGTCCGTCCGTATGTCACAGCCACTTTTTTCCGAAACTATAAGACCTATAATGTTGAAACTTGGTAAGTAGATGTATTCTCTGAACCGCATTAAGAAGATTCACACAAAAATAAGAACAACAATAAAAATTACAACAATAACAACAAAAAACAATAAATTTTGGGGGGTCCCCATACTTAGATCTGAAACTCAAAAAATTTTTTTTCATCAAACCCATACGTGTGGGGTATCTATGGATAGGTCTTTGAAAATGATATTGAGGTTTCTAATATCATTTTTTTCTAAACTGAATAGTTTGCGCGTGAGACACTTCCAAAGTGGTAAAATGTGTCCCCCCCCCCCTGTAACTTCTAAAATAAGAGCATGATAAATCTAAAAAAAATATCTGATGTACATTACCATGCAAACTTCCACCGAAAATTGGTTTGAACGATTTTTTTTTATTTTTTTTTAATACGTCATAAATCGTAAACTGCAATTTACCTTTCATTCAATCAAAACAAATATAAAAAAAATATGTTACTTGCTGCTGCGGAACCCTTCATGGGCGAGTCCGACTCGCACTTGGCCGCTTTTTTTTAAATTATATCATTACTTAAAAAATCTGTATGTCTGTCTGAATATCTACATACTAATACAATTATATATCACGCAGTTCGTAACATGTAATTCAGAATCTGCGGAGCACTTGAAAAGCACACAACTTCAAGCATTTTTAAATAATGCCTTTTATCTTTCGATAGGGCCGAGCCAGATTTGAGATTCGGTTCAAGATGCGTTTGCTCAACATTCAACATTGTCTGACACATTGAATCACAAGTTTCAGGAAAAATATGATGAACGTAAATGTTAAATTGTTCCGTCAGTGTTTTAATCTGAGCTTTTTTTAGAAGCTAAAAGAAAGTTAGTGACAGAAATGTCTTACAGCTTATTTTATGAAAATGACAATACCTTTTTATAAATTTATAAGAACTTTATTAAAGAATAACGTCGTATAAGTTTTGTAATCGTGGTTTTTAGTTTGACAATGTATGTTTAAAGAGCAGTTGGAAATGTAAAATGTCAAATTAAAATTGATAAAATAACAAAGTTATAAATACCACTTTAATATAATAGATATTATGAACAAAGCAACTTCTGAATTTGTTAAACTTTTAATAGCTTTTCGAAAATGTTATTTATTATTTACAAACGAAACAAAAGAGTGTGAAATAATTGATCCTTTACTACGTATTTGGCCTCTCGATTTAATGGAACCCTTGTCAATTTCACATCGCTGTCAATGTGGACATGAAGTTTATTTGTCGATGGAATATACTCAATGTTGTTCTTTTGATACATCATCCAACCTTTTCTAGAAGAGTTACAAGGATTTAAGTAAAATTCAAAATTGATAAGGCACTTGTAGGATGATATTTATCGTTAGGTTTGGTATGTCTGCGTGTTGCCTTTTTAAAACGACTACTTTCATCAAACCTATTCTCCAAGTCATATTCAGTACTTTTCTGATTAATACATATACATAATAAGTTTAGGGTCCTTTAGATAATCTCACGGTACACACGCCTGCAATAAGACTTAATAATAATAGAAAAAAAAGTATCCTATTTTTCATTTCATAAATGTCTTAAAACATCGACATTGGCATCCGAATTGAAAAGTTACATATTATACAAGCATCACCAAATGTTGTAGTCCGGGTTCCCCGGAACAAATTTTACAAGTTATTACTATCAAGCAAATTTTTCGTGAGTGGCTTCATTTTGATGAGCCTATGAGATGAGATAATGTAACATTAGTCATATTAATTATAACAAATGATATAAAATTTCTTATAAGAAATTTGTTTCTTTTTAAATTTATTATTGTTTAAAAATGATATAATAATATTATCTGACATCTCAACAAAGATGATTACAAATATTGTGTTAGATGTGTTTAACAATATCGATAGCAGCGGTACAACACTATTTTTAACACGTAATGAAAAATTAAACAATTTCATGTAATTACCGGCTAATGTTAGGGAACTGGAACATATTATGTAACAATAAAAGAGTATTTAAATTTACCTTACTTCATCCAAGGGAAATTTTGCCTTAGATGGACGTTTTTGATCCATTATACGACCAGCTCTTATACCGCATATTTGGCACATTTTGTAATGCATATTTAAATATTTGCACAAAAAACTACGAATAAACACAAAACATACTATTAAACACGAAAATAATAAAATAACAATATTTTTAATAACTTATTCGAAAATTAACCTGCACGAATTCGTGCAGAAAATCAACTTTCGCGGGGAATTAGCGAATGACATAGAGCTATCATAGACAAGATGGCGTCACGTTAGAGCGACAGAGAAGTAGATAATATTAGAGCGAGCAGGATATATTCGGCATGGTATAGTATATATTATCTGTGGTTCGCCATAAAATTTAGCACTCGTTTCATACATTTTAAGTTTTGTATAGAACTTACGTTAGGCTGATCCCGGTGCTACGCTCAAAAGTTTTTTTCTCTGCTAGCCCTGTTAGTTCCCACAATCGATTTTTTTAAGGTGAAATGTGGGCCCTCATCAAAATGAAGACGAAAAAAAAGCACGAAAAATTTGCTTGATAGTAATGACTTGTAAAATTTGTTCTGGGGATCCCGGACTAATAGTGTCACGCGTCATCGGCGCTCGCCTCCCACCGCTGAGCCGCTGTCCCTACCACCGCAGGGACACATAAAAGGACGAGCACACTACAGCTCGACCTCTTTCGCTCGGCGTCTACCACGCCGGACGGCTGCGCTGCCCTCTACGGGGGGGTCGGCCTCTAAAGCCGACCCCAGCACTGCACTCTTAACCCGGCGTCTACCACGCCTGGTGGCTGGGCCGCCCGGCCTACGCCGGAGCCCCAGCACTGCACCTCTTTCGGCCGGCGTCTACCACGCCAGTCGCCTGCGACGCCTCTACGGGGATCGGCCTCTAAAGCCGACCCAGGACTACACCTCTTCCTTTTCTCATCGCTGCGAACCTACAGTTAAGTGCTTCTTGTCTGGAGGCACTGACTGGTCGAATCTCTCAAACCCACACCCTGACTGTACATCTATCTGTTTGTGTTATACTTCAGTAAATAAATTCTTTAAATTGTTGTTGTGAAGCGTCTAATTTAATCATCATCAGAACCTCGTGGCTTCACCACAACCTTCTAGGCTCCTAAAGCCGCTACGTGACACATGGCGCCCGACTGAACTGAGAGATTCGATCACGGTTTACCTCATATTCTTTTTATTGTGTATATTTTGTGTGTATTACTTGTTTTGTGTTGAATCCCATCCAGGAAAGTGTTTTTTTCTATTATTTCGCTGTGAACACGTGCCAGTCGAAACCGCGTGTATATTCACGCACTTTTATTTGCTTTTTCATATTTTTTCGCTAGAACCGCGTGTGCAAAAAATACTTTTAATTACTTTCGCTTAAATTTTGTTCGCTTGTGGCTTATATAAACCGCAATTTAAATGCAAGTCGTTGGAATGCGTTGAGTCGCAAACGAAAACCGGTTTCGCACGCGCAGAACCACGCCACGCCACGCCCTACGGCTCGCTTAATCTTATTGTAACAACCTGGATGAAATTCGATACATTCTAATTTTCTTTCAAACACACCTTAATGGGTTCGATAGCTATATCTAACTTAATTAATTCTGTTCAAATATCTAACTAGACCAAACTTGGCTTCATTACTAAAAACTTAATTATTACTTTGAGTCATTATTAAACTTATCTAAACTTAAACTACATACTCGTATTATTCATCTAACGCGTAATTTTTTTCTTTCAACTTCTGTATACATCTGCGGCTATGGTCATTTCATTTACTATCTAAAACTCAAAAATGGTACATGTTGATACCTCTCTAAAACTCAGTCCTATAACTTGTTTTTCTGGTAGGTACAATGGATGCGATTTGTTTTCTAAATGAGGTTACTAACATTAAACTATACTTTTCTAAACTATATTAAATATGTGTTAAATAATATCTAACACAGTTGTTCTTAGTCTTGTCGTTTCTCGTTCATTTGTTGCTTGATATTTTCTTAAAAATATGCTATAAATGATGTCGATCGGTGTAGCATCGATTACATATTACATATATATATTTGACAAAACACCTTGAGTCTTGTCGTTTCTTGCCCGTCTATTGTTTACGTATTCTCTTAAAAATGCATTCTAACAATGATAGAAGCGTAAACCTATAAAATAAAATCTTCAAATATTTCTAGCCACAAAATTTTTTATTTTGTAAGGAGTGGGCCAAAATCAAATTAAACTAAAACAATTAATTTGATGACTAAGTAGCTGTTAATAGTATCGTCGTCGATCTTTCACTCTAAATTGTTCTGGGCTAATTTAAAGCCTCGTGGCGACATAACCTCAAAAGGTACTTAACCATATGGCTACTATTTAAACAAAATGGCTACCATAGTTTTTCTGCACAATGTGATCGTCTCGGATCCTTGTTCTAAAATTTGTATTCTAAAATACTACTTTTTGATTTCTTCGTGTACATTTAGTACCTACTTTTCTACTTTGTTTCGTTCGATAAATTTCGAAACGCATTCTAAATGTCTACTAATAAAATAAATAATATAATACCTATATCACAGATTACTGAATAGTTACCCCATATACTGTGGACCGCTGCAACTTACTACAATATCATATACTATAGCTACAATCTACAATATCATTATTCGATCGACCTTTGGAATTCACCATACAGATGTTCCACTATAGCTACATATAAAATATATCTATAAACATGTTGTTCTTACAACATTCTTGCACTATTCTCAACTTGAGACAATTTTAACTAGTGATGCTTGAGATGTAGGTGGATTTATATAAAGTTGCAATACGACTACATAAAAATAATCACATAATGTGGGTATCGTATTGGCATGTATGTTTCTAGTCTGCATGTTCGTTTGTGTATATTTTGGTCTAAACCAATATACCTACTTATTTAATCTCTTTATTCTCGTTGCTAGAATCCTATAACTTTTTAAATTTACTCTCAAAATGAGTATATCTATCTCTAACCGGCTATACTGCCACTATAACTAATTAACTCTTAAAGGTTTACTGACAATTTTGATTGGAATTTAAGCTTTGACTGTTCGCCTCTATCGGTGGCAGGTATCGCTCTGTGCTAAGCACTTGATCATCCACCAAAATGTCATAAACCCTGTTCCTCTAACCTTAATGACGTCCGACATCATGTCTTCTGAAAGACACTCAAGGCCCTAACCCTTGATAGTTACTACTTGTAACCTTTATGATGTTGTGACATCATGTCTTCTGAAAGACACTCAAGGCCCTACCCCTTGATAGTTACTACTTGTAACCTTTATGATGTTGTGACATCATGTCTTCTGAAAGACTCAAGGCCCTACCCCTTGATAGTTACTACTTGTAACCTTTACGATGTTGTGACATCATGTCTTCTGAAAGACTCAAGGCCCTACCCCTTGATAGTTACTACTTGTAACCTATATGATGTTGTGACATCATGTCTTCTGAAAGACTCAAGGCCCTACCCCTTGATAGATTACTACTTGTAACTCTTATGATGTTGCGTCATCATGTCTTCTAAAAAAAAAAAAAAAGTCTTCTAAATGACCTTCAAGGTTCTAACCCTTGAAATCTTTATACTCTTAACTTGGACATACCAGTTTCTACTAATGATTCTTGGTACTTTTAATACTCTTTGGAGCGGTTAGTGACTCCTAAAACTTAAGCCTTAGTACTAAAACTTATCATTGACTAGCTTTTACACGCGGCTTCGCTCACGCAGACTTTCATCCCCTGATTTACCCCCTTAGGGGTGGAATTTCAAAAATTCCTTTCTTAGTGCTCACTTACGTTATATAAAGAACCTACATGCAAAATTTCAGGATTCTAGCTTCAGCGGTTTGGGCTGTGCGTTGATCTCTGGGTATGTCAGTCAGTCAGTCACCTTACTCTTTTATATATATAGATGAGGGATTTATTTATTTATAACAGAGCGGTCGGTAACTCTTTAAACAAGCCTTAAAGCCAAACTTATTATTATTATTGGGGATTTATTTATTTATAACAGAGCGGTCGGTAACTCTCTAAACAAGCCTTAAAGCCACATATATATATATAATTAATTAACTACAAACAATTATTTTGTTCCCTTATTCTCCTAAACAGTCGTTTCAATTTCATTGAAAATGACCACATAAACTTATCTAAATACCCTAATCGACACACCGCTGTATACACCCTAAACTATACTCGGTGAAACGATACATCTAAACTACAATTACCTACTTATATCTACTAAAAACTACTAAAAGCTACTAAAAACTACCAAAAACTACTAAACAACTTTTTCTACTTGATAATTCGCGACCAGAGAATCTATCATCAATTTAAATACTAAAATCATTCATTTCTCTAAACTACTAAATCTAATACTACAATGTATATTGAAATTTAAGTCGTCACCGTGGTCGCATCTATATTGCTACGGATTTTGATCCCAATATAGTTGATGAACCACGAGATGTATGTATACACCAAGACTTTAGACTATCAACCTTCTATCTTTGAGAAGGTACTGGCAGCTCCTTAATTTTATTTTCTCAGTGACGAACACAAATATTTTATAAAAATTGGCCCCTAAATAAGTCAAATCTAATATCGTTTCTAAAAGGTCTCGTTTGATTGGCAAATATTAGCCAATGTTAGTTAAAACAATTAATAAACAGTGATTTTGTTTACTCATTCCATAACTAACATTTTTTACAGATGGGTTTCTGTTTTATTTATCTCTAATATTTACTTCCTGCGTCGTGAATCAACTTATGTGTTCTTAAATAATAATTCATTCTTGCTTACTACAAAACAATAAAAACAAAATAAATATCGCATAAAAAATCTAACTATAATCTACAAAAAACTTTTAACCTATGGCTTGGTAGTTAAAAAGTCGAGTCAAACCTGACTTACAGGTTCGATTCTCGGTTGTTGTTGTCGATCTGGTACTTTATTTTTCTCTTTCGCACATATGTCTTAGCTAGCATATCTACTTATAACTACAATTTTCTACTACTGCATCTACCTAAACAGTTAAACAAGTTTGCAACTATTATACTAAATTCTTTAAACATTTTTAACCGAGCATCGGAATGTATGACTCACCTTGTTTACGTTCTCGCTTGAACTTTTTATTTGAAATTTTATTTCAACCCTTTAAACTTTTAACTTCACTATATTTTTGCTATTGAACTAAGCTGAGATGACCTTAGCCTGTTAGTTTGTCTTCTCCCTCTTATCTCTTTAAACTTTTTTTGTCTCCAAAATAATCTGATCCTGCTTTAATCTTGTTCCCAGGGTACCAGCGAGGAGCTGCCGACAGTGGCGACCCCGAGGTCAGCGAATTTCCCCTAGGAAAAATTCTCGCCTAATGAGGGGGGTGTCACGCGTCATCGGCGCTCGCCTCCCACCGCTGAGCCGCTGTCCCTACCACCGCAGGGACACATAAAAGGACGAGCACACTACAGCTCGACCTCTTTCGCCCGGCGTCTACCACGCCGGACGGCTGCGCTGCCCTCTACGGGGGGTCGGCCTCTAAAGCCGACCCCAGCACTGCACTCTTTCGCCCGGCGTCTACCACGCCTGGTGGCTGGGCCGCCCGGCCTACGCCGGAGCCCCAGCACTGCACCTCTTTCGGCCGGCGTCTACCACGCCAGTTGCCTGCGACGCCTCTACGGGGGTCGGCCTCTAAAGCCGACCCAGGACTGCACCTCTTCCTTTTCTCATCGCTGCGAACCTACAGTTAAGTGCTTCTTGTCTGGAGGCACTGACTGGTCGAATCTCTCAAACCCACACCCTGACTGTACATCTATCTGTTTGTGTTATACTTCAGTAAATAAATTCTTTAAATTGTTGTTGTGAAGCGTCTAATTTAATCATCATCAGAACCTCGTGGCTTCACCACAACCTTCTAGGCTCCTAAAGCCACTACGTGACAATAGATTTCCAGTTTACGTTACGCTCGACTGAGTGTAGCACGAATTTAGGAATTCGCACCCTACTCGTAATGTGTAAGTGAAGATTACGCTAAGTCCCATCTTCTGACATATATCCTTTAGTCGCCTTTACAACAACCGCGGGTAAATGGTTCTGATTTTTGGCTGTCACGACCCTAGTCTGGGAAAACATAAACAAAATGTGTATTTTTAGGGTTCCGTACCTCAAAAGAAAAAACGGAATCCTTATAGGATCACTTTGTCCCGTCTGTCTGTCAATACTCTTTTTCTCAGGAAAACGTTTAGGTTTCAAGCTGAAATTCATATTAAATACTAAGGTCTACTGTCCCTTGGAATTGTGAAAAAATCTAACTTCTAAGCCAACGCAATCAAAAGATACAGCCGTTTATGCTGCAAATTTTCGACACTCGCAAGGTAATCAAAACCTACAGGGTACCGTCCCGTGAACTCAGAATCTTAAAATTAGGTAGGAAGCAACGTCTTATAGCACAAATAAAGGAAAATTGTGAAAAGCATTTTTTTTAGTTACATCCTATAATTACCTACAGGTTTGTACGGAACCTTCGGTGCGCGAGTCCGACACGCACTTGGCCGGTTTTTTATAATAAAACATGAAAATAAATTCAAGTATTAAAGTTACTTAAACTTATTCCAATATTTACTATGCTTGAATCCTGACCGGTTTCACCCTGTGGAGGAACGGGTGTCATGTCCCTCCAACATAAAGGGAGGATCCTCCGACCAGGCGAGGTGATCATGCCTGGCGGGCCAACTGCCCAACGGTTGATGTTGGGATGTTGTATATATGTTATTTGGCGCGAGAACTTTCATTGCGCGATTCAGGATTGGTAGTTTCTTCGTTGCCTTCGTTACTCCGTAGTTCGACGTATCTTCGATAGATGGCGCTGTAGTATATTATGTTGTGGTTGCGCTGTATGTGGAGGCCGCCACACACTTTATGGCATTATCAAAGGTACAATAAAAACCAAGATGGTTCTCAAAATGTGGCATTTTAACAATCACTTAATAAAGAAATTCGAAATTCGGAAAGAAATATAATAATAAATTTATTTTAACCAACGGACGGGGTTGTAGAAATTCATAAGAGTATATTTTGAAGTTTTTGCTGTCTGGGTGCCTGATGATAGGCATTATATATTTCATCGGTGATATTTGGGACAAACAATAAGTATATATATGGAAAGCTTTATAAATCCAAAAAGCATTTACTAGAGGACACAATTAGAATAAGATGATACCTACTGTTACTAAGCGGCAACATGCTATAAAAATTATGCAACTCTATTTCGTTCCAAGTTACACTACATTAATGTGCCATCGAGCCAACAAGAAAACCCAGAGATATTTTCTACTTGCAAGGGTTGCAATTTGCGATTGGCATGTCATTTAAAACCTATTTTACCTTATAATTGTGTTTATTGCAATATGTTACTGCTTAATTGCTTATAATTTATTGCAATGTATTCAATTGTATTTTACAAGTTAGTGATTCTGCAAATGCAGATAAATCTTCTGTAAATGCGCAAAAGCTCCTTACATGTGGAAGTACAATAGCGCCATAAATTAAATTGTTATTTTAAAAAATTCAGTACTCCTGGTGGTCGAATTTTGATTATTTTGAATGGGTTATTTTAATTCATTAATCCTGTATAAAGAAGACACTAAGTTACATGGACTTTTTTAACATGACATTTATACTGGAAAAATTTAGTTTGCCTTTATAGTTTATGTAATCCCTGGACACTTTTACTTCTACATTTTCATATTTTAATGTCTCAAGGATGTGTGATAAATGTCCTATTCGAAATAAAACAGTATGAAAAGCAAGTGGCTTAATACTAAAATAAAATAAACACAACTTTTTGTATTTTAATTATTTAATCAAAATTTGACAGCAAGACTCAGGATTAATGGCTCGCATGAGTCCTATGTTTGTTGATTGTATAATTTATATAATAGTTAAGTCTAAAGTAATAATTTGTTTTCGATTCGTACTTGAAAATATGATTTTTATGATATAGACAACAAACAAGCAAGACATGATGATGTTAAGATATTAATCTAAGCAAGGGGACAGTGGACGGAGCCTTAAAATTAATTTACCTATCCAACACTAGGCTATAAAAAGCTGTTGATGATGTGGTGTAACTCTAATACCTCTAACGGAGCAATTCTTGTGAATATAAATATTGAGACTCGACTACAATGATTATAATGAAATTTAGTATGCAGGAGGTTACGGGGGTCACAAAGCTATCGATTCATATTTTTTAAAAACAGTCATTTAGGTATTAGTTGATTTATGTGTGACACAGAGTTTTCTTGAAATTTCAATTTCAGGTAACATTTTAATGCAAACTGTTGTGGGTGGCATGAATCATCAGAACGATAAGGATAATAGTCAGAAACCTTTCAACTACTTTCGTTAAAGGTAGTTACGCAGTACGGTTCTATGACTCTGGACATTTTCTTTGATCTCGGTCCATTTGACTATTAATATAATTAAGTTAGGTATGCCGTAAATAGCAATTAGATATTCTTAATATAAACTAACTGCTTCATGTTGAGCTGTTATAATCCCCCAGACCGGTGGCCGGTAAATGATGATTTATAAACGTTCATAATTAAAAATATTAGGAACATAATGAAATAATTCTACAATGATTCTTTAAGCTAATTTTTGGCACATCTTTGTTTGTTTAATTTTTAATGAAACGAACTTTATTAATTTTTTTTTTGATACTATTTAGGTAATTTTTTAGTTATATTATTGAAATTATTTTTGTATAGATATAAATATTGTACTCTCAGTTAAAGTCCCTCACTTAGAGAATATGTCTGATAACAATGCCCATTGAACTGCTGATATGTAGTTAAATAGTTTAAAACCTTGAAGAATTGAGGAATCAGTAGCGTCATTTGAACGTAGCTACTTCACAGTCGCCACAGTCTGTCTATTTAGGTAAATAGAACATATTTGCGAGCATTTCTGTTTTAGCAGAATCATACTACCATAACGTCATAAATAGATTTACATCTGATATTTTGAAAAATATCACTCTAATACTCACATCAAAAGTGTCTAGGGATCAACATATGTGTCTAGGGATCAACATATATTTTTGCAATAACTTTTCTCCTGATTGATATTAATTAAAATTTTCTTTAAGGATTCATCAAATAAAGTGTTTTCGTTTGTCACAGTAACGATAAACCAAGTCACCTTTGCATTAATAAAGAAATTTGCCATTTTCCTAATAAAGGGAGTTTTGACATTTGAACCACTAACATTAAAGTTCGAAAAAAAGACTGAAATAACAGTTTTCTTTAAAATTTTATTAGGTAACTTAAACAATTAATAATCCGTGTTTCTACCGCGAACACTAACAACACAAGAATCGGTTTGGCATACTCAAAATGAGTTCATCCAAATCACGCTGTGGAATGGCCGCCCATGTTCGTTGCAACAACAAAAAAAGGTCTTCTTGCGACTGGATATTCTCCATATTCGGCAGAGCTCTTCTCTGTAGCATATCCCATGCATGCTCAATCGGGTTCAAGTCTGACGACTGAGCAGGCCAGGGCCAAAGCCACATCTCAATCTCAAGAAATCCGCATAAAAATGCTTTATCCCTAGACACTTTTGATGTGTGTATTATTATTAGTGTGATATTTCACAAAATTTTGACACAACTCTGTTATACTAGACAAATGACAGTCTTCAGCGAAGCAATTAGTGAAATTAGGCGAGAAAGAACATTGTTTTTAAGCCTATTAATATTAGTCGACACCGGACAAAATAAACCAATATTGTGGCGAGCTAAAACAATAGCTCTCTGTCAGTAAGACGGAGACAAATAGACTCTCGAGGAGAAATAATGTTGATCTGGGGTTCTCGCAATAAATTCCTTTTTTAAAACCTCTGTCTGTAACCGTTAATTCTTTGTGTAGACCATTTGTTTTTGACGATTCAGTGAAGTCATGTAGCTAATGTTGCAGATGGGAAATGTAGGAATTTATTACTGTTTTTTCATTGAAACGGAGGTGTTACTTAATGGGAAATATTGGCTCGACTAAGGCTGGCTAGCTATGATAATTTAGTAAATGAAAATGATCTAGTTTGTTAACTTAATTAAAAAGTAGACGAAACAACGAGATCTTCTCTGCATATGCATAGATACTCCCAAAACAATTTTCCAACTTGTTTCAAGTACAGTCTATTATCCATGATCATATTAATCTGTTAACCCTAAGATGATAAAACTATGTTTAGGGTTAACCCTTACATGACAGAACTATGGTATGTCAACCACATATTTTGACACAACCGGCGACCGTTTGAAGTTTGAACAAACAATCAATTTATAAAAACCATCTTTGTTACAACAAAAAAAAAGTATGATTTAAGATATACAAGGGGAGAAAACTCCAATTGATAATTGAAGCGCCTGCTATTAGTTATTTCTCAAAATCAGTGCAGTAAACTGAATAAATAAACAAAACACGTATTGGTTCGCTATTGGATTAGCACAATAATAAATATGTCTTTTATATTACTCTTCTTCGTTGGAACTTTACAATTTCGCATAGGATCAGGGGAATTAGTTAGTGTGCATAAATTCTGCTGTTTATATTCCTAACCTACTTTATCGAACGCGGGTGGAGCGGTAAAATTATGTGATGCTACTTTCCAATAGGGTTACGTATAAGCATTCTTGCGTTAGGAAACCCTATTGGTTAGGGTTAGGTATATGCTGTATTGTGGAGATGAAACGGTAACCGCTTGATTCGACCACCTACTTAACTTCGTGGATACTTAAAAGTAGTTTAATCAGAATTTATATTTCTCGGCTGTTGAAGCAAGCAATTAAGTGCCAATTTTAAGCTTCAAAACGGAGGAAGTTCTAAATTCGACTGCATTTTTGATGTGAAATATCTATAGGCGAGGAGTAAACCTGATCTTTGGCGTGGCGTTGAATATATTTATTTATGAAGACATAATATGCTTCTAAAGTAATGACTAAATATGATATTATTAAAACATGTGGTTTTATATTATTCTGAGTTACACTATGATCCATGTCTTACTCTAGAGGTTTATTATATTTAAGTACAGAAAATAAAAAAATGTAAATTACCCAAAGACAGTTAGTGCATTGGCATTAAGGATTTGTAAATAGTCGTGTACAACAAAGTGTCAATTTAAGTAATTTTGTAGCACTTGTTTTTTATACACATTGAACAATTTAGACATTGCTCCTTGGTTTATGTGTATAATAAGAACGCTTGTCATGCATTTTTTTACTCCCATATTACTTCAAAGAGGAGAATTTCTTTCATCGTCATTTTTATAACCGTATTTTTCCTTACATAATAATTTCCTTTGGAATACGCTTACAGTTCGGTTTATTACGAAATTGAGATATTGACTTAGGGTTGTGTTTCAATTTAATAGATATAGTTTAATTGTTAAAACAAGGCAAGTTTATTCGGTGAGCAATGATGTTTTAATTATACGCTAACTTTACGGAACTTTCGTTTCAATTTCAACGTTGATGGGAAAGTTTGGCACGTCCATATTTATTATTAACTATGAATATGATAGAATAAAAGTGTTTACATTGCTAATATACTTATATATGGTTGTAATATCACACTAAAGTAAATATCCGCATTAAAATCTAACTTTAAAGCCAAGTCGTGTCTGATTATCTACTTATTAATAACGATTTTTCTTTTTTTATCTCGACAAAGTTACTAAAAGAGATTTACACTAAACTAGTTTCTGCCCGCGACTCCACCCGTATGTACTTAAATCGGTTATCAAAATAAAGAGTCCGATGTCCTTCCTCAAGAGTCAAAGTATATTCATTCAAACATTGAAATCGGTGTAGTGGTTTAGCCATGGAAGTGTAACAGATAGGTAAACAGATAGAGTTATTTTAGAATTTATAATTTTAGTATAAATTTTTATCTTCATTTAGAGTTTGATGGTTTTCTTCTTAAGTAACTGAGATAAAGCTACTTTTAAATGTTTGATACTCTTGTTCAAGCAAAAGCTATTTAGGTTTTAATGCAGTGTAAGAGAAGGGGTGTGTGCTGCTGAGATAACGTTAGTTACTACTAATGGAAACTTCGAATTCTTGAAAACTTTGTGGTAACAAAAAACTGTATTAGATAAATAAATATAGTAGTATAAGAAAAATCATACAATTTTTTTTAAATGTGTTGGTGAAAGTTATTGTGATTATTTAAATAATCGTATTCGTAGAGAATCGTTAGTTGTCTGTGTCCAAAAAGAAAAATATAAGTTTCTGTTGTAGTGTATTAATAACAGTTTTTCTCAAGAACTCGCATCAATTTTACTTAGCCTATTCGTATATAAATAGCCTCCGTAAAGGAATATTTATCGCAGTTAACTGAATTCTGTGTAGGGTGCGTACAGATTCACTCAGCGTCTCCGATGGGACGCTGAGTGGTGGGTGTCGAATAACGTCTTCGATTGATTTTCACAAGTACGATATCTTATGTATTTATGTTATCCTGGTAGCTAAGGATAACGTTAGGCTTGATAAAACTCACTACTTTCGTTCATTATTATTTTATCATGCGCTTCGATTCCCTTTGCATTAACGTCTTATTTTAGATTTAATTTTTGGAATTTATAGGTGGAAGACGTCGTCCATGGTGAATCGAACAGATTGGTGATGTTCTAAAAAGGGTCATGTGAGAAGCACCAGGAACCAACAAGTATGTATGCAGAGATTGAGGAAT
The DNA here is from genome assembly GCA_949125395.1 of Diaphora mendica. Lineage (NCBI taxonomy): Eukaryota > Metazoa > Arthropoda > Insecta > Lepidoptera > Erebidae > Diaphora > Diaphora mendica. Next base: position 20,583,430 of record OX421319.1, on the reverse strand, counting down.
GTGGACGAAGCAAAACGGAGAAAGCAAAGTGGAGATAAATTGTCACTGTATCTATTTATGTCTTAATTATTTTTCCGCGATCGAAAGTTGTTCGTTGTTGTCAAGTGTCAAGAGTTGTTGCAAATTATGCTTTTTTAGAATCTCATTTGTTTCCGTGATAAGCTTCAGACATATTCAACAGTTTATTTATTTGTAACTTAGCGTATTAAAAAGAAAGCAATCAAAATTAAAGGATACCTAAATCGATATAAACCCATTTGACATTTTCTATTCAAATAGAGTGAAAATTAGAGTTTGATATATATAAGGCAAAGTTTAAAATTCAATTAAACACAAAATTAGCATGTTGATCAGGTCGAAGGCAACTAACTGAATGTATCAAAAGTTCATTCAAGTATTATTAACTGAACTGAAAAAGAAAATAGATAGTGAAGAACTAAAATTGAAGCTACTTTAATGAACTGTGAATACAGGTTTTGTTTACAGTTAAGTGTTCTGTACACTATTTACATATTTTCATCAGAAATTTAATGGCTTTTTCGTGTTAGTAAACCGGGCGTGGCTTTTTTCGTAGAAAAATTCTGAAAGCAGACATTTTTCATTGAATACTATTGATTGGTATTTTTTCTCGTGTCAATCCTACTAATATTATAACCGCGAAAGTTTATAAGGATGGATGGACGTATGTTTGTTACTCTTTCACGCAAAAACTACTGAACGGATTTGGATGAAACTTTACACTAATATAATATAGCTTATACATCAGAATAACACATAGGCTACTATTTGCTGCGAAAACCGATATACACGCGGGCGGAGCCGCGGGCAACAACTAGTTATTAATAAAATAAGATTGGCCGAGGTCATGTCGGATCACAAGCTATATAATATATAAGGTTCAGTGCTTTAAAACTACTCTTTTAAACAAGTCATTGAAATAATTTTTAAATTTATAATAATAATAAATATTTCATACATCTAAATTATTTTGTGTTTGGGAAAAAATATTCAAGTAAATCCTACTAATATTTTAATAACGAGAAAGTCTGTAAGTATGGATGGATGTTTGTTACTCTTTCACGCAAAAACTACTGAACGGAGTTAAATGAAACTTTACAGTAATATAGCTTATACATCAGAATAACACATAGGCATAAACGCGGGCGGACAACAGCTAGTTATGTATAAAATATTTGAAATTAACAATGCTAATTTAACCGTGTATTTTATTTTTAAATAAAGAAATATTATATAGATATAAAAATGTGTTTTTTTTTGCCAAGTTTTCTCAATGATATAGTTTACCTCTCTCTACGGTTTTGAATGTTCTCTCATAAGTTATTTTAAAACTTGTAATGAATTTTGCTACTAATTAATCAATTAAAAGCAATAATATTTCTATACAACAATATACAATATGTTTAAGTATTCATTTTCTGTTAAGGGCCCTTAGTAATGTTAATAATGGGTACCGGTTGAAAGAACCCTTTGTCAACAACTGTCCTATAGAATAAAAATAGAACTAATATCAATAGCAACACAATACATTTTTGAATGACCAAAGAAGTGTCTGATTTTATCTTAACTGCCTATTTCGACACATGTATGTATGTAAGTTTTAGATTCAATTACAGCATGTGAAAAGCCTAGTTACATTTCTGGACACATAAAGCCCTCAAAATTCTCTATACTCGGAATTTGTTTAATGAGGTAGGTAAGTACATATTTATTTACCCTTCTTTCATCATGACAAAAAAAGAATTTTCAAGCCGATTTTATAGCAGAAATGCATTTAAAGGTGCGTAATTATTGTAGTAAACATTATTATATGCCATATCGCCATATTGTATCTATTTAAAAACGATTTTTTACTAACAAAAATATTTAAATTGGTATAATATCTTTTATAATTAAAGAGATAGTGAGAGCTAGCCGTGCTATTACTTTATCCAACTAAGTAGAAATTCCATTACCTCTTAGGATCGATGTCCTATCACTGCACTTTGGTCAGCTAGTTATGAACGTAATACTAACTAAATTGAGTTTATGCAACCGGATAGATTGATATTAAAGTTATTACCGTTAGTTTACTTCGCTCCCGAGAATTTAATCACGATTTCTTGTTACTAGAATTAGATGAGTGCTAGCAAGTTGAGGTGACTAAGAGACAAGGGCTTTAGAAGCTCAAATCATACTTAAAGATGATGCGAAGGCTCAATAATTTACGACAAAAATCAGCAGATAAAAATTCCCCTAGTCTCCTTTCTGTGCGGATGAGATGTAGTTCTATTTTAGTATATAAGTATGACGTATAAACCTTTATAAAAATATGATACTAAACCAAATATATTCAGTATCTATCCAGCAGTCTGTTGTTTCACTCATCTCTAAGTGGACACTTTACATGGCGACCCTGCCATGTAAAATAATATTGTAGTTGCGATCTGTAACACGAACAACGCGTGTAATTATTATAAAAAATGGGCTCATCCGAATCAAAAGAAGTTGTAGTTGCACAAACAGCAGCAGGCAGCCAAAACCAAGCATCCCTACCAGATTTACAGTACCATTTATCGACGACGAATATATTAATGCTGATTTTTGTATTGTTAGCAGCCTGCTTTGTGTTGTATATAGTATTTCGTATATACCGGAAATGCCACTTGCGTTGGGTACGGCAGGAATTCCAAGGTAGCGCAAGAAGAGGATCGTTCTTTGGTAGGCGTATTGCGTACCCAGAAATGAAGATAAACGATACCGGAGTATAAAATCAATTTACAAGTGTGGAAAGCAATGGTGATGTTGTGGTGTATACAGTGGGGTTTTGCAGATCTATAACTTTTATCTGCTAAATATATGTTGTTTGTGTTCTCAGCTGCAGTGATATTGCTAGCTAAATAATGCACTTATGCATATTCTTACAACATCAAATCTTGTAAGTACCTAATAAATGAAATGGAACGAATCATCTTATGTTGTAATCAAGTACTTTTTTTTCTTAGTGTTTTTATTGGTTGTGATATTGTTGAGTTGTTAAAATTAACTTGTTTACTATAATGAATGAATTATAATCTAAAGAGAAATAATAACATTTTATAGAGGACGAGAATGTACAAACATTATAATAATAATAAATATTTCGGACATCTAACACACAACGCCATCTAATCCCAAGCTAAGCAGAGCTTGTGTTATGAAATGATGAAATGATATTTATTTGTAAGTAAATCTTTTCAGATATTTTTACACGTCGGACTTTACAGCTAGAAGAGACCGGCATTTCCTACGACTCACTCTGGGAAGAAATGCCGAAACAAACCACAGAGATGTCCTTTTTTTTTTTTTTAGTCCGAGAACATTGATTACAAAACAAAAAATAATCTGTGCGAGTACAGTATAGGATCTGGGTTGGCCTTTTGAAGAAAGGACCATGATTTTGAGTCGGCCTGTCCATACAGACGGCATACGAGCCCCAGCCATCGTGTTACGACCCGAAGCGCGACACTACCGTCAGCAGGACATTTGGGTAGGCCGGGGAAACACTCAAAGCCACCAGAAAGATACTAAATATGAACTTATATTACAAGCCTAGACTATACTCACATTTACATACACAAAAGGAATTCATTTGGTATTAAAACAACATACAATAAAAATATAAATGTCTAACACTTTCACACAAGATACCTACGTAGGTAAATACTGAAGTGAGCATCGTCAGTCCCAAGCAAATTTGTCATCTAAATAATCCAAAACTGTGTAATAAGCCTTTTCACATAGTTTCTGTTTTATTAAGGACTTAAATTTGGTAATACTTAATTCTTGATATTTGCTTGGAATTTTATTGTAAAATCGCACACTCTGACATCGGAAAGACTTGCTTACTCTTTGTAATCTAGTGGTTGGCAACACGAGTTTATCTTTATTTCTAGTATTGATATCATGAACGTCGCTAAACTTTGTGTATAGATGAATATTTTTCTTAACGTAAACTATATTTTCATAAATAAATTGAGATGCAACTGTCATGATACCAATTTCTTTAAATTTATTCCTCAGTGACTGCCTATAACTAAGGTTATAAATTGCACGAATAGCCCTCTTCTGCAACACAAATATACTTTGAATATCGGTAGCATTCCCCCACAACAAAATACCATATGACATTACACTATGAAAATAACTAAAATATACTAATCTAGCTGTTTCTACATCGGTTAATTGACGAATTTTATAAACCGCGTATGCTGCAGAGCTGAGTCTATTCGATAATCCATCAATGTGTGGGCCCCACTGCAATTTTGAGTCCAGAGTTATACCCAAAAACTTGGTGGTGTCCACAAGGCCCAATTCCTTTCCATTTATTTGAACACAGGTTTTTACTTGTTTAACGTTGGGTGTAAAAAATCTAATACACTTAGTTTTGATCTCGTTGAAAAGTAAGTTATTAACATTGAACCAGTTCACGACATTGGAGAGAGCGTCATTCACGTCATCAGTAACAGATTGTTGTCTCTTCAGTTTAAATAAAAGTGAAGTGTCGTCCGCAAATAGCACTATCCCCTGACTATCCTTTACCAAATTAGGCAGGTCATTGATGTAAACTAGAAACAAAAATGGGCCGAGAATCGAGCCCTGCGGAACCCCCATAGTGACCAGAGATCCCACGGATCTATGACCATTAACTTCCACTTTATGGACCCTGTTACCCAAATAGGAGATAAGAAGATCCAAAGCGGTGTTTCTAATTCCATAGTGATACAATTTCCTGACCAATGTTTCATGAAAAACGCAATCAAATGCCTTAGACAAATCACAAAAAACTCCTAATGCATCCAGTTTATCTTCCCAAGCACTAAATAGTCTCTAATAATTCAACACCAGCATCAGTTGTTGAGCGACCTCTTCTAAAGCCAAATTGTTTCCTGTGTAGAATATTGTTTTCACTGAAGTGAGTCTGTAACTGACTTAGTATAATTTTTTCAAAAATTTTACTGAAAGTAGGTAACACTGAAATAGGTCTATAATTTGTTGGATCAGACGTGCTACCTGACTTAAATAATGGAATGATCTTACTATGTTTCATTAGGTCAGGAAACACACCACATTCAATGCACTTATTGAAAATTAAAGCCAACGGTGATGCAACTACGTCAATAATTGATTTAGTAATTTGTACAGAATGACCCCAAAGATCGGCGGTTTTCTTAACACCAAGAGCATTGAATGCTTTAACAATATCTATATCGGTGATATAACTAAATCTAAACTCAGTATTACAAATTTTAATATTCTCTTTCAACAAAGATTCTGCAATAGTAGGGGATGAATTCAATGATTCTGTTATTGAAACTGGTATGTTCGTAAAAAAATTCTCAAAAGCTGTGGCAACCTCTAAATCTGATTCAATTACTTTGTTATCAATAGAAAGGCTGTAATTATTGACTTTGTTCTTTGCTTTTCCAGTTTCAACATTAATTATTTGCCAGGTCATACGAACCTTATTTGAACTATTATTAATTTTAGATCTCAAGTAACCAACCTTTGCAGCATGACATACCTTTTTAAATAAATTGGAATATTCTTTAACATATTCTCGAAATTCCACACTAGTGTTATAATTCCTTTCTTCATAAAGCTCGTAAAGCCTGGTTCTACTTTTATAAATACCTGCGGTGGCCCATTCACTGAAGGTTGTAGCACCCTTAACTGAGAACTTTTTAGGAGTAAAAGTTGATTGAAATTCTGAGCAATACACATTAAAAAAAGTATTATATAAGTAATTAGGATCATCACTATAATCTAAGTGGGGTAGTTTATTAAGTAGTTTTATTTTAAAATCTTCCATACGGGCCACAGTTTTGGGCACTACAGTAATATCTCGTGTTACCACCTTTTTGTTTTTCATAGTAAAAACACACATCTGTCCACAGTGATCAGAATGTAGTTTATTTATTATTTCTTTTTTGTGCGGCACTATGTCAGTGAATATATTATCCAGACACCTGGCAGTGGTGGCAGTGATCCTAGTAGGCTCCAAAAAGATGTTATCAAGATTGTATGATCCAAACAGATTCTTAAATCTTAAACTCAAAGATGTATCTTCCAATATATTCACATTAAAGTCACCGCACACAATTACATTTTTACTGGTTTTACATACTTTTTGCAAGACTTCATTCAGTATTTTTTCAAAATTAATATATGATGAGGATGGAGGTCTGTATACACTCAATACAACAAGTTTCTCTAACTCCACACATGCTATTTCTATTATCCGTTCAACAGAGAAGCCAGCAATATCAGTACGGTTCTTAAAAGTTAAATTTTTTCTAATCAAAATCAATGATCCGCCATGCACAGCAAGCTCCCTGCAGAAAGAACTACCTAATATATGATTACTGAAGTTGAACATAAGCTGATGACTTTTTAGCCAATGTTCTGTAATACAAAAAATATCAATTTTGTCACAGTTCATGAACAATTCAATTTCTAGATGCTTGCTAAACATACCTTGAATATTTTGATGCGCTACAGTGAAAGTGTTTGCTGTATAGTTTTCTGATACCATTCTACATGGTAGGTTATGGGTCGGTATGTTGTGTATGGTATGGTTGTGTTATGGACAACTGATACAAATACATGTATACTTTTTTTGTGTAAAATACACATTATACATAGAAAACACCCAAACTCCGAAACAAATATTTGTAGATCATACAAACATTTGGTCCGACCCGGGAATCAACCCAAGACCTCATGATCAGCAGTCGCACACGAGAACATTGTACGAAAAGTTGCTAGAAGTAAGAAAACATTTAATAAAATTGGGTCTTCTCGTAGAAATGGTAATATTTTAGATATAAAATTTAAGGAAGCGCAAAGTATAATATAAAATATAATTCGTATGTGGATAGTATCAGCTAAACGAAATATCAGCTTTAAATTGTTATTGCTAGAGTTCCATGTGGACACATTTTAGCTACTACTGTGTGCTGGGTTGGAAATCAGATTTAAAGATAGTACACGTGGAGTGTTTTGTCCTCTCGGACTACTCAAGACTGTAGAAAGGATCTCAGGCCTTGTAGCATGATCTATTACGCACGATATGATAGAAACTCTTTTGAGTATGATTGAATGTTTCTCACATGAGAGGTTAGTAAAAGGTGGTGCCGGTACTTCTTTTCTCAGTTCGTGTAGTCGTGATCTAATTTGCGTTTAAAATCGATAAATACACTCTTCTCGTCGTATAATCCACGAACATTTTATAACCGTATTTTAAACTGTGGTTAAAAGTTCCCCACAGGAACATGCGGTCGCTTGCATTCCACAGTCTATAAACTATGTCTTGATTCTAAGTTGGCCGGCTTTATGCCAAATTGGCATGACGCCCGCTACCCTGCTATTGTTAGTTTAGAAAATGAGCTAGGTGTGTCTGAAGGAAGATTTACGGTGTCGTTAATTCCATAATATTTCCATATGTAATAATGTAACCTAACTGTTCAAATATCTGATTAAATGGGAACATAGTGAAGGCAATAGACTCAAAGGTCATCTCTGAGATTTGTGAAGTCAAGTTTGTACTTATTCAAGTTATTTACTGGTTCAAAGTAATGCGAGGATAAATAAAAAAATGCACAGAAAAAATCTTGCTATATTGTTTTTACTAAATTAGAAGTAGGCAGTAGCCATGAAGAGCTTTGAGATATCGGTAATTGGTATGCCAAACAGTGCGTAATATTGCCTCAAAAATTCATACAGGTTAGTCCATACACCAAAATGATAGAACGCATCGTACTGTTTTTGAAAAATAACTTCACCTATTCAGAGAGACTGTGAAGTCACTGTGGCATGTTTAGAATTGTTATAATGCTTGCTTTTAAATTTCTTTATAAACTCCTCAGATATTTAATTATCAGCCTATTCATTTTAAGAAGTAAACTCAGAATTTAATTATTAATTTGCGAATCTGTGAATTAGTCACCTTTATTATTTGTAACTCCGGTTTACGCTTACCCGTTTAATGGATCTTTTTTCTCAAACAGGCCAAATCTGTCTTCACTTTGTACTAAAAATAAAACACCTTCAAAGCCACCATCCATTAAGAGGTCTTAGTCACCTTATCAGTGTACCCCTTCAATAAGTCAAAGTAGATGAGAAGGAACCTTTTTCAACTTTTAAGAAAGGCTTTTACGACACGAGTATTCTCCCTTTTCTAATTGCGAGCAGATTATATTATATTAAAATATTTCATAAATTTTTAAAATACCCCCATTTGATAATTACCGGTAGAAAAAGTATAACGTAAACGTCGAGACACGATAGTCGATGTGCAATCATCCTGTCTTTTGACAATTGCATCATTATAAAGTCTATCATCAGAATTATTCTTTTATAAACTTATCAACCAGCAAATAATGTATAAATAACTAGTTACCTTGAGGAAATTCGTCACTATCTTCAGCGATCCATGATAAATACTACAATAGAAACATTTCTTGCTTTTTAAGTATTGAAGGGAATGGACCTTTCACTGAATGTCCTTCGAAAATGATAAATTGCTTTATGATTTCTTTAAACGTTCTATAAGCCTGACGTCGTGTTTTTGAATAGAATACAGATAAGCAAGCTTGGTTTCGATGTAATTTGATTTTCATCCCATATTTTTTTACATATAGAAGTTCTGGGGTTCTAGCTATAAGCCTGCAGCTTTACACGCATGATTTTGTCTTCTTTCATAGTTTTCTAGTTTCCATACAACAGTTTGTATCCCCAGTTTTGGTCCAGGCTCTGTGTTGATGAATCAGCTGGTCAGTAAGGGCAAGTAATTTAATATAGGTAATTCGAATAATGACCTCTTCCATCGACTGTCCTGAGTGACTGAATAAAGTCAAAATCTATGTTCCAGTGCATTAATTGCGCCACGCTTAATTTTTCTCAACACCAGTAGTTGCTACTACGTATCCTCAAAACAGTTTTCTTTATCGTTCTTCTCATATTTATGACGACTTAGTACGCAAGCATGACCTTGTCATTTTTGCTATAGTGCGTTAAATCAAATAGTTCCTTTGCGGACATGTTGGCATCAGGTTGGCATAGTAGGAAACAAAGTAAGATAGATTAATACATTCTTCAGGGAAATATTAAAGTTTAAATTGTGTCAATCGAACTTAAAAATATCTCCCTTGATGTAATGTAAGGTAATATAGTAATAAAAGCAACACTTGTTTGCATTACTGCCAACACAGCGGCAAAGGAACTATTCTATGAAACGCACTATATGAGTATATCAATTATGAGGAGGAGACTGCACTCAATGCCGTATGATATCTATTTTTTTTTTATTGGAACATAATTTAAATTCATAGGCACGTTGATTGGCAGGTACTATTTTTTTAAAACGGACTCAACTTCAATTTTGCTATAATTATATGTATATTTTTTATCACTTTTGTTTAAGGGTTTCCTTATTATAAAATACTAGCTGATCCGACGAACTTCGTACCGCCGTATTTTTCTTTTGTAAATATTTTTAAAATTAAAAAAAACCTCTTTAACTTATTTTTTCCTTGTCCTAACAATAACGAACATATAGATTTTTTTAAATCCAATTTGGTGCAGTCGATCGAAAGTTATGCGCGTACATACATTTCGGCGATTTATTTATATATGTATATAGATTTAGCTTTTATCTGTGGATATTTGTTAATGGCGTATTGTTGCTACTTTTATAATCTACTAGTTGTTGCCCGTGGCTCCGCCCGCGTATATGTCGGTTATCGCGGCAAATAGTAGCCTATGTGTTATTCTGATATATAACCTATATACTGTAAAGTTTCATCCAAATCCGTTCAGTAGTTTTTGCGTAAAAGAGTAACAAATATCCATCCATACTTACAAACTTTCGCGTTTATAATATTAGTATAGATGTTAAGTGTCTTGCTGTATTGTCCTAAGATTAATAAATAATTAAAATAAATAAATAAGGGCAAGTATTAACTAGATTTAAGATCAAGACTTAGGTTATCATTCTTACTTCAAAACTCTTATTAACTGATTATAAATAGGGTGACATGGTAAACAGTGAACTACTAAAAGTTTCAACATTTATAAATCTACCGTACGTGAATGTATTTCATTGAACTATTGACATTAGAAGAAAGGAAATTTATTAAACTTGTTTTTTGCATATCAATTTCAGTACTGATTCTAGTAGTTTATTATTAACATTGTTTTTTTTTAAAGAATGGCGAATGGTTAACTGTGTACCAGTATAAGTACACAGTGAATCGGGGGGTGAGTCGACAGTGGACCAATGTGTATAGACAGTTAACCATCACTATAATTATATACCTTTATCGCATATTTAAAAATATTTATTAGAAATATTGTTCAATAAAACTATAGTAATGTAATATTTAATAATTTGTTTATATATTTGTATTCGTCAGCAACAATTACATAAAATCAGTACAAAACAAACTAGTAGGTACTTATTTAATTTACAAATCTAATTAAGAGCACTGAAAATATTAGTTAAAGCTTGGCTCTTTATATTCTACATTATAATTAACAGTCTTTAACAGTATTAAAAGTCTTTTATTCAAATTTTAAAAGAGGTAAAGCTCCTAATAGCAGTTTCCATCAAAAAATCTAAAATTACATTACACCTTGTTAATGAATATAATTGTCATCAAAAACAAAATGAAAATAAAAGGCTACTTCTGAAGTAAACTTAAAAAAAAAACCAGCATAAAAAGACAGTTGAGTATTTTAAATTACATTCTTTTGCTGCTTTGTGAATACTCATTCCGATCTTTACAAGATCTACAACTTTTTTCATATCTTTTGCATCATGTCTGCCAATTTTTCAGTTTTCTGTTTTAGTTCGACCCATTCTAAAACAAAAAGATTATTAATATTTGTATTAGATATTCTATTAACACCTTTTTTGTTTGTTACAATCACAGTTGAAAAGTTTACTTATGCATAGAACCAGTTCACTGTGTACTCTACGATTTTAAGCCACTGTGTACAGACACCACTTTTGAACCTATAAGGTTGCATAACTATTAAACATACCAAATTCAAAGGATATTTATATATCTAAGTTATTTAGAAATAGTTACTTTACACATGGAAACAGTGCAATATAATGTAACTAAATATACAACGATTCTAGAAAGAAAATAAATGAAAACACGTGTACTTACTTTTTTGGCACCAAGGACAAAAGTATACACTATGGGACCGTTACGGGCGGGAGCGCGCTGTCGATTGGGGAGTGTGGGAGGTTGCATGAGAAAAATTGTTTAGCGTTTGCAGTATGATTTGGCAGCGTCGCGTTTTTGGTATATGAGTGGTTGTGCACTGTGTACTACTGGGCCACTGTTTACCACCTGACCTTATATTATTACTTGAAAAAAAAAGAGAATAAAACAACTCAGAAGGCAACAAAAAGTACAAAATTGTAAGTAGATATGACTAAGTTCACGCTATAACTTAGGTTTGTTATTACCATATTTTCCATTCCCATTATAGTTCGCATAATGCATGTTTGTGCCGGTTCCAGATGAAGCATTGTCCACAGAAACACGCGGTCGGCTGCAGTCCAATTCCATGATAGTCACCAACTTACCATTATTCTTGTTGAGAAGGAACTAGTTATATAATCTTTATATATCTTTTATACATATAACAAAATACCACTCACTGATTAATCACGAAATCTCAGAAACTAAAACACCTACAAATTTGAAATCAGGCAGGTAGGTTCCTTATAGGGTGTAGAGATCCGCTAAGAACGGATTTTACGAAACTCTTCTCCTAAGGGGGTAAAGCGGGGGTTGGAAGTTTGTATGAAAGTCCTATGTTTTTGAATTATGAGACTTGAAATAAAAATTTATGCTCTATAGATGGTGTGGAGGTGTACTAATAATGAATCTTTAGAAATCAACCCCCTTTTGGGGTTAAAACGGGGGATGTTAGTTTGTATGAAAGGCCAATGTTATTGAAGTTAAAGTAATTATAGCAGAAAGTTTTGAAACGGTATTTAAGTATAAGAATTATCATATATGTATATATATACACGGGGTTAGCCCCGTGGTGTCACCCACGGTACAACAACAACCGGGGGTAATGCCGCGTTACAAATCTAGTAAAAGAGATACTGTATTTATCTGTCTTTATTTTATAAGGACAAGGGATAAGTATTGCCTAGTGGTTAGCGTAAGCGAATGCGGATCAAGAGGTTCGATTCCCGGGTCGGACTGCTGTTGGGTTTTTCTTACAAGAAATTCTTAATAGCAGCCCGGAGTATGGAAAATGGCGGTGTTTCCCGCCCGTGCCTCGGAGAACACGTTAAGCCGTCGGTCCCGGTTGTCATGAACATCTATGAGAATCGTTATTGGGAAGTCAGTGCCCTCAAATATACTGACAACTAGTTCTACCTTCGAATTAAGTTCACCCTCAGAGTTGCGGAGGTTCGATGCCAGTCGCTCCGTGTAAAAAACTGATATTCAGGTAAAACCGGTTGAACTAGTAGCCGACCCCAAATCTTGGGAATAATAAAGGCTAGGAAGAAGAAGGAGGGATAAGTATTGGCCACACGTATAATCTTATATATAAAAACCAATTGCTATTCGTTTGTCTCGCTAAAACTCGAGAACGGCTGGGCCGATTTAGCTGATTGTTTGTCGTAGTCCAGGGAAGGTTTAAACGGTGAAAAATTAAAAATAACTTGAAAATCCAAATGTCACGTGTACGAGTACGAGTAACGGGCACAACTAGTTTTTGTAATAAATATTTTTATTATATTTTTACTTATCTTATAATTTTTATTTAGAAAATGTCATACTATTTAAGTTGTTAACAATAAGTGTTTTATGCAGGCAATACACAATATACTATACATCATACTAATATGATAAAATCGTAAGAGGTTGATGTGTGCATATTTGTGGCGACCTCCACATACAGCGCAACAACAACATAACATACTACAGCGCCATCTACCGAAGATACATCGAACTACGGAGTAACGAAGGAAACTAAGAAACTACCAATTACCAATCCTGAATCGCGCAGTGAAAGTTCGCGCGCCAATTAAGATACATACAACATCCCAACATCAACCGTTGGGCAGTTGGCCCGCCAGGCATGATCACCTCGCCTGGTCGGAGGATCCTCCCTTTGTATTGGTGGGACATGACACCTGTCCCCCACAGTGGTGACCCCGACGTGATTGAAAGCAGCCTTCGATGCAGCATCAGCACGCCACCATCATGTTCACTCCCACAGCAAGTCTCACAGCCAGCCAGCAACCACGGCCTCAACAGGATTATACCACACGCAGGAAGCGACCGCTCCAGCCTGGTTACCCCTACGGCCTCATCAGCGTCTAGGCGCAGCACAGTGCACCTACGGTCCATGTAAGCAGAGCACCTCTCTCCCGTCTACGCAGCACCCAGCCAATACGCAGCAACCGCCCCGACTCACTGGGGATCTCACCGCAGCACCGCGCACCGCACGCCATCCCAACTCACTGGGATCAGCGGACTTCAGCCCCGACTCACTGGGACTAGCGGCATTCAGTTCCGACTCACTGGAACTTGCGGCACTCAGTTCCGACTCACTGGAACTGCTCACTCCTGGCACTGGCAAGCTCCACAACAGAGCACAGACAGCTGACTCAACAACGTATCGACCTCCGGTCTTGGAGGGGAGTGATGTGGCGACCTACACATACAGCGCAACAACAACATAACATACTACAGCGCCATCTACCGAAGATACATCGAACTACGGAGTAACGAAGGAAACTAAGAAACTACCAATTACCAATCCTGAATCGCGCAGTGAAAGTTCGCGTGCCAATTAAGATACATACAACATCCCAACATCAACCGTTGGGCAGTTGGCCCGCCAGGCATGATCACCTCGCCTGGTCGGAGGATCCTCCCTTTGTGTTGGTGGGACATGACACATGTCCCCCACATATTAAATATATTGAAGAAAAAGCATGGTACCATGTAAATGTACTATGGTGAACTTCACTTAACATTGAGTGTTTATTTCAATCGAGTGACAAATTAAAAACTATAGAGATATCAATTTATAGAATCACCGCGATAGCCAAAATCCACGCAGACGGAGCCGCTGTTAAAAGCTAGCGTGTACCTAATCTATACCAATATTAAGGCGCGTCTCCACCAAAATTGTTGGCAATTTCAGTGTTTCCATCAGTGACTACACCGAGTCGCCAACAGTTTGAAAAACATTCGAACTAAGCGTCTCCAAAGAACCAATAAAAATCTGCAACTGGGGTATTCTTTTGATGTTTACCGCAAAAAACAGAAACATGGTTGCCAACATTTGTTCACAATTTTTGGTGCCAACACAAGGAAATTACAGAAAGTAAATTTGAAAGTAACTCTGTCCGTCTTTCTATCTGTCTTTTTGTTTCGGTTTCACGGCTAAGCCGCAGCATAATTTGCAATCAAATTTTGCATGTAGAATCAAAGTATCTACAGAGAGAAAGAAAGAAAATTATGTCAGAATAAATCATTCCATAAAAATAAAATAAAAAAAAACCTTCTTTCTTTAGATACTTTGATTCTTGAGGAAAGACATAGGATACTCTTATTCGCGATATCCGACGTATACGCGGGCAAAGCCGCAGGGAAAACCTAGTTATATTATAAAAAAACTAGTAAAATCACATTTATTTTACTAGGAATAAAATCTGGTGAATAAGCTTTGAGGGTTTGGAGTCTAAAGCGGGCTGGATGGTCAAATACCAGCGTTGCATAATAGCGAGCCTTATCATTGCATTTCAGTCGCAATTTATACTCCTATTTATAACTAGAGAGCTTTTCATTTGATTATTGTGGCCAAGTTTCCAATTTGAGTTAAAATATTTTAGTTAAATGTTCGTTTATCGTTGTGTAAAATAAAATTTTTGTTACCCAAAATAAAGGTTGAAATTGCCGCAACTGAACTTTTCAATCTTTTCAACTACTTGAGTGTAAAATATTATAAAAAGCCTTTTTGTTCGCCAACGGTTTCAATATGAAAAAATCTTACTTGCCAATAAGTGGTCTTATCTCGACCGCAACTTGAATGGTTACTCTCAATTAGAAGACACTTTATTTCTTCTAATTAAGTATTTATTTTTAAAACTTTTTGCATTTTTGCGGTGAGAGGGACACAATCTAAATTATTGTACATTTTTATGAAGATCTATATCTTCGCCTTCTTCTTTCTTTCATCGTCGGGTCCATCGCATGATAGATGAGGACAATAAATGTGGCTGTGACAGTACTTGGGACTTACGGCCGAGGAGTAGCTTTAGGGCGCTGGAAATTACAGAACTATTTCCGTGCTCCATAAGCGAAAGCCTTGACGTGAAAGTGAGGCCATTTGTCACCCTAGCAGAAGTAGACCTACTGGCGGCACGGGCACTAGGGATCGCGGGCGCCCTTTTGGCATAGGTTATATATATAGGCATAAAGGTTCCAACACAGGAGGATGCCGGGGTTCGAGGGATTCCCTTTTTAGGGTACACCTTTTCCTCTGCCATTAGTACCCGAGACGGCATGCCATTTTTGAGTCGGTTCGAGTCCGACATAATCACCAGCGGATCATATCCCGGGGAAATTTCACATATACAAAAAATGATTAGGTTTACGGATTGGCTTGGGACTTTTTTTGCAATTGACCGACTGGCAGAGAATGCCTTTAGCATTAAGTCAGGGGTAACGCATACATATGTGCATTAAGTAATAAAATAAATTAACTACTATTCGGCTTGCAAAATTACCCGAATACATGGACCCACAATGGAAATATTTTTGTTCTATTTAAATCAAAATAATTTAGAAACTTAAATGAGTCATAGAAGTTCTAACGATTGCTCTCCACGACACAAATAATTTTTCAATACTTTGCACAAAGGCACTCTCACTATAGTGTGCTAGCTCAATCCGGTATTCTTTTACATTAAAACTTTGACGTATAAGTGGCCACTTAACGAAAAAATTACTTTCAGCTTCAACATTTTAAGAATTTTCACGAATTGTTCTTAAAATTCAAACATGAAATGAAAATGTTGGATTTTCGTACAAAAATTCAGTCCACGTCTAGCCTGTTAACTGCAGGTGCTGGGCGGAATATAAAAAGCTTCAGCCGCCGTTCCTTGTTTACAAAACATTACATTTACATAATAAAACGTTTTAATTACTACACACGATCAATACCGTTTTAAAATTTTTATATTTTCATACTTATTCCGTAAATAAATGAAATTTATTTTTTAAACATGTTGGGACATCAATGATTTAAAATTATAGTTTTAAATTAGCAATTAAGTTTGTTTATAAATAAGGCAGTGGTTTTTCTAATGCCAAGACGAATACATTGGGAGGAATCGGAGTCATGGTCAGATTGATGACATGAGCTCACTTCCAAAACAAACTTAGATTAGCGGATTAATATTAAATAATATGTGAGTTCTTAAATCCATACTAATATTCGAATTAGAAAGTAACTGTAGTGTCTGTCTGTCTGTTACGCTTCAACGGCTAAATTGCTGTACTGATTTCAATGAAATTTAGCATGGAGACTCTTTGATTCTTGAGAAAGAACATAGGTTATTATTTAGCTCCATAACCGACATACACGCAAGCGGAGCCGCGGGCAAGAGCTAGTCAAAATATGTTTTCTATTATACTTTACTTACTTAATAACATACTTTTTAAAGCGTAATATTATTATGTAAAATGTTCAGGTGATTTGGCTTCGTGATTCGGAGGTCACGTTAAGCAGTCGGTCCCGGTTGTTATCATAAGATAACAGTCGTGAAGCTTAGTTGGTGGCCTTTGGGCGATTAAAGAACATCCAACGGCTAGATTACGTAGCCACAACGCGCAATGTTGTCTTGCCAGTCCCCAACTTGCACTCGGCCAGCGTGGGGACGTATGGCCTTAGTCCTTTCTGAGAGTAGACCCGAGCAGCAGTGGGACATTATGGGTTGTTGATTGATTGATGTAAATTGTTCAGGTGTATATAGTCTGTAAAATGATTGTTCCTATTTCGCCAGAGATTTAATTGAATAAACTTTATTTCAAATATTCTACATATAACTTAAAATAAATACCTAGGTACCTACAGTGTGTAGGCACGTACAAAGTGTAACCTTATTTTAAAATCAAGTAAAAAAGCAATCTCTTATAGGCAACAGTTCGATGGAAATCAATAGGATTTTTTAATTCGCTGTATCAAATAATGAAATAATCACTTTAAAAAAATCAGTCGAGTTCATGTCCTACAAGCATTTCTCATTAAAATTCCCCGCGAGAATTCAATAGCATTCGGCGCCAAGACTCGCATTAAAAAATAATTAAGGCGATTAATCCCTAAAGGTCAGATCATTTCTCTTAATGCTTTTATGTCAAAATTTCCATGCAAATGCCTTAAAACAAAAGGATTTTGCTTTTAATAAAAGTACTTCTTCTCTTTCTTTCTTAAAGGTTTCTTTGTTAAATAATGTATTTGGGGCTTAAGACCTTAATTTAAAAGGCATTAGGATTTGTAGTATCTTGCTGTTTGCCAGTGACTTCTCGTGTCATACTTAAATACGCAAACCTATGACCGATCCTATTTAACTTCTAAATCCATACTACTGTTACTTTCTCACCTATTTTTCCAAAACGAGCGTGTTAGTGCTAGCATGAATTATTGCAATAAGTGCGTGCAATACCTTAAATTATAATGACGTAAATCTTTGTAGGGACGTATTAAGAATACGAAGTGTCACCAGTAGTCACCCCCATATACATCCCGTGGGAATAGTAAGAATCGAATCGAATTTCAAAGCCAAAGTCAAAATATTTTTATTCTAATACAACCTTCGATCACTAATTATTGATCGAAGAATACAACACAATATTTTTTTTGTTGCCAAATATTTTATACTTTAGGTTTATTTAAGAATATTTTGTTTATTAAACTATTTTGTTAGCTTCACCTGAATGTTCCTGTGTTTAACAAACTTTTCAAATACGATTTCTAAACACTTCAAAAACGTTGCAGAATTGTCTAGGACTGATGACAATAAAAGAATTTAAAGGAGTTTGTCCCGTTATCTCGAAAAGGATCGTCAAGATTAACGATTTTTTTCCTTAGAAGGAAGCCAGTGAAATTAAAATAACAATACGAATTATTCAGACTTTTACAAAATCTTAAAGGTATTTGTATTTTTGTATTTATAATCACTTAGACTAACGAAACATATTATTTTCTGCAAATTCTTGTTAAATATATGTAACTACTTAATTCGGTTAAGTTCAAAAGATATTAATTTTATGGCTTAGCAATTTATTGGTGTAAGTTTACTCCGATAGCCCAAGTACCATTTATCACCGAAACCAATTAATTATAACTTCAATAAGTTGTATAATCCGCATTTTTTAACATTGAAGTAATAACAAATGGTATTTGGTCAGTTGATTGATGAATTTTGGTAATTAGTGGTAATGCTTGGTAAAATAACTCTAAGTAACGTGGTAAAATAACTTTAAACAAACACGTTTTCAGCACGAGAAGTCGACTTCAAAAAATGAAAATATTTTTAATTTAGATACATTTCTTATAGACCTCAGAACTCCATCACCTAAGGGTCGATTTTTAAGTTTTTTTGTATTTCATTCAGTATACGTATTTCGTAAGGTCCAATATTTAGAATATGGTACAACATATAGAAAAATATTGCCCTTACGATAAAGAATTAGGAAAAAAAATGGTTGTCTGTAAAGTCTGATTACGGACGATAGTTTAACGTGACAACGTCATAACGAAACATTGATGAAATGATGAGAGATAGATGCGGCGCTCTCTCATCATTTCATCAATCTTTCGTTATGTTGTTGTATTGCCAAGAAATTATTATCAACAGCCTTTAACTGTCTAAGACTGGACATGGCCTCTCTCTATTAAAGTGGTTTTAGCTCATGGCTGTGCAGCAATGACTCAAAACTTTTTGTTTTTTTTTCTTTGGTCGATTTCGTTCTCGATCAAGTATCTTAAAAAAAAATAGTAAACCCTATTATTATTTTTTTAAAGGAGCAACAATGAAGTTTCTTGCCAGATTCTTCTCCATGAAGGGTAGGCTGCACTCGGAACTGGCGACTAGAATCACTCGAATTTTTAATATTAAATATTGAGTATTCATAAGTGCCTGTAAAATAAGTGCCTATATGAATAAAATATTTTTGAGTTTGAGTTTGAGTTTAATGGTAAATAGCTTACAAATGACATCTGGGGTGGTATACTATAAAATAATAATAATCTATGTATATATATATAAAACAGGCACGTGACTGACAAGGATACCCAGAGATCAACGCATAGCCCAAACCGCTGAAGCTAGAATCCAGAAATTTTGCATGTAGGTTCTTTATATAACGTAAGTGAGCACTAAGAAAGTAGTTTTAGAAATGCCACCCCAAGGGTGTAAATTAAGAGATGAAAGTCTGTGCGAGCAAAATCGCTTGCGAATCTAGTATTTTCATATACATGTTGCTTTTCTGTTTTAAAAACGTGTCAGCTAAGGAGGGAAGTGGACTTATCGAACTCCTCCAGATTATGTAAATCAAAAGTCAAAGCAAAGTTTTTGTTAGGATTACTGAAACTACTTTGCATGTGGTTATGTTTTAAGACAAAAATGTAATTAATATGTAACTTTAATGAAGAAAAATAGAAATATCCGATTTAAAAAGGCAATTACTTATCTTTCGTTAATTTTATTTACTTTTTCTTACGAAAACGGAGCTCCAATAATAATTGTATTATGGCCAGTAACTCAAAAGTGATTTTCTAAAAGGAGTACGTTTACAACGCTCAAAATATTAGTCAATCTAATTATTATGTATCTGACTTCACACGATATTTTGTATCAAAAGTCATAAAATAATACAACATTTTAACAGAAAAAAACCGGCTTCAAGAACGACCAAATTGAATTGGGTTCACACGGGAAGCACCAGTTTTCAAATAAAAAAAGAATCATCGAAATTAGTCGGCGTGATATTGAGTTATTCGTCAATTTGTCGCGCACATACTTGATGCAAATTGAAGACTTATATGATTTTCTCATGGATGGCATGTCAGAACTGGACCAAATTAAAATGGGACCACATGGGAAGCACCAGCTTTTAAATAAAAAAATAATCATCAAAATCGGTACACCCAGTCGAAAGTTATGAGGTAACAAATATAAAAAAAAACAGTCGAAATGAGAACCTCCTCGTTTTTTTCAAGTCGGTTAAAAAGAAAATGTACCTCAAATTTTGCTTCGCAATTACCGACCAGAACAGATTTATCAAGTCCATAGATAGAGTTTTCCATGACGAGATTTTATGGGAGTCGATTTACAATCTCCATGGTAACGTCCGTAGGTATATTAATGGCAGCATTAATGGCTACTTTAGTGTTATTGACGTCAGAAGAAACAGTCACTTTTATGTGCGTATTGAACTCAGCCCCGTCTACTATGCATGTAAGAGTAAGGCTCTGTTTCACCGGCTACATATATTATTATTTTTTATGTCTTCTTCTAACTCGCTTCACTCTTGGCAGAGCGGTCGTGATCACGTAGAGTGCACACTGGTTGTGGAGGCGCACAAAGCCCCTCGTACAACTTCCCGCCATCTCACCCTGTCAGCAGACTGCCGGCTGCAGTCAGACACACGGCTTCCGATTGTGGACCTCACCTGGTCGGTCCAGCGCATGGGTGCCCTGCCCCGGAGTCTGATCCCCTCCACCCTTCCCTGCACCACCAGTCGCTCTATTGAGTCACTATTCCGTCTAGAGACATGGCCAAAGTACTGCAGTATGCGCGACCGTACTATGGTTGACAGACGCTGTGTAATGCCGAGTTCCGCTATCACGGACACGTTAGTACGGAACTCCGTCCACGATATCCCGAGCATTTTTCTCCAGCACCACATTTCCAGGGCATCTATCTTCCTTCTTTCCAACTCGCGTACTGTCCACGTCTCCGCGGTGTATAGGAAAATGGGAAATATAAGCGATTGTACAAGCCTGATCTTGGTGGTCTGAGCCTGATCTGACTTTTTATGTATGGCCTGCCAAAATGACTCTACTCTACCTGATGGAAAACATAAGCAGAATCCAAGAGTGGTGGTCACCATACTCATTGCGAATGCAGACAATGCAGCATGGTGACCCACACCACGGCGGCCTAGTGATGCTTGTGCATCTTTTAGTCAAGTCAACAAGTATGGAACTTGTTGACTAGGCTAAATAGTCTAGCCAACAAGTTCCATACTTGTTTGCCATATCATCATCATCATCAGCCTATCGCAGTCCACTGCTGGACATAGGCCTCTCCAATTGCGCGACACTTGGGTCGATCCTCGGCTTCTCGCATCCAGCTCCTGCCAGCCGTCTTGCGCAGATCATCACTCCACCTGGCCTGTGGTCGTCATACACTACGTTTGCCGAGATGGTCTCCACTCAAGAACCCGTTTACCCCAACGGTAATCAGTTCTGCGGCTAATATGGCCAGCCCACTGCCACTTCAGCTTGCTAATCCTTTGGGCTATGTCGATGACCTTGGTGCTCTGCCGGATTACCTCATTCCTGATGCGATCCCTCAGAGAAA
This sequence comes from Diaphora mendica, assembly GCA_949125395.1. NCBI lineage: Eukaryota > Metazoa > Arthropoda > Insecta > Lepidoptera > Erebidae > Diaphora > Diaphora mendica. Next base: position 20,561,748 of record OX421319.1, on the reverse strand, counting down.
CGCCGAGCATAGCCCTCTCCATAGCACGCTGAGTGACTTTGAACTTGTGGACCAGCCGTGCCGTAAGTGTCAACGATTCGGCTCCGTATGTCATGACGGGTAGGACGCACTGATTAAAGACTTTCGTCTTAAGGCACTGTGGGTGGGTTTTCACGTCGTTCCTTCAATAGCCCTAGGGTCCCTTCCGAAAGCTTCGATTTCTTGCCTTTACGCTGCATTCCACAAAATCTCGTACCTTCTTCCCTGAGGATTCGAACTACATTTTCAAGGTTCTGGTTTACGCCTGTTGTGGTTTCCATGGCAGCAAATCGGTTTTCCAGATTTGACTGAAACTTTTCAGATCCCATCGCGGCTTGGAGCAGAGTTGGTCGGAGCCTGGATTTCATCAAACGGACACGTTCAGCTTTAAAGTTAATATTCAGAGAGCCTCGTACGAGTCGGTGATCACTACCGGTGTTAAACCTATTGATCACTGAGACGTCTCTGAATATGTGCTTTCTGTCCGTCATGATGAAATCGATCCCATTTTTGGTCATAGCGTCGGGGCTTTGCCACGTCCACTTCCTTTGGGGCCGTTTTTTAAAGAACGAGTTCATCAAATACAGCCCCTCTCGTTCGAGAAAGTTGACGAGCATTTGCCCCCTATGATTTCTGCTTCCAAATCCATGGGCTCCTATTACCGATTCGCTGCAAATTTGTACTCCCACTTTGGCGTTGAAGTCACCCATAACAACGTTGTAGTGGGTTTTAGTAGTGAAGTGGAGGGCCCTCGAAATGTCATCGTTTCGTGACAAATTTCCACAACGTTGCTAGACAGGGACTTGTTAAACAGAAACCCAACGCCACCTTGAGATTGTTGGTCTCCCTCACGGAAGTACATGAGATGGCCTGATTCAAGTGTTATGGTGTCCTCCCCCTCTCTTCGGACTTCACATAACCCCAAAATATGCTATCTAATTTTCTCAAGTTCCACCTCGAGTTGTGCCAGATGCGAGTTTAGCCGTAATGTGCGGCCCTTATACGTAGCCAGGGTCAGTCGGTTGTGGTGCCCTGCCGTAACTAGGAGATTCTTAGCACCCCCTGCCCCGCCGTTATCATGGTCGCCACCATGACCAGGAATAGCGAAACTACCGGGAACTGGGGGCCGACGCTTATTTTGCAGCTTCATGGAGGTAAATGCCCGTAATCACCACGCTGGGCAGGCGGGTTGGTGGTCGCAGTACGCAGTTCTTTGCACCGGTGACGCTGCTGCCCGTCACCGGCCTAATACATTTAACTACGTCTGTTGGGATGGATATACCGCCATCGGTCGGTTGCCAGAGCCTCGTTCGTCGTTCAGCAGGATGTACCGCGTGCAGGTGAGGTTGGCTTGGGGCGAAAGATTAGGGTTCACCCTCTTACACCCCATGTTTGCCATATAAATTGTATCAATCCATCTCTCAGATAAGCTATCCGCAACTTATATAAATCAACGTATAATGACAGCATTCGTGCTGTCGTGTTTCGTTGGTGAGTGCGAGACCGGAGGCACAAATAGTCTAGTCAACAAGTTTCATACTTGTTGACTAGACTAAAAGATGCACAAGCAAATATAAGTTCCGGCCCTAAATTGTAAGTTGTAAATAATCACAAAACCTGTTGAAAATGTATCTGAGATTCTGAGATTTGTTTGGCGTATGTAAGTTGCCGCACGTGCGATGGTGGCTCGATCAAGGTGACCGTATCTAAGCGAATGGACTATACATGCGAGTATTTATCAAATTTACTCACTACTTTATCATACATGAGATGTTTTTAAATTAAAAAACATTTTTTTTTCCTTTACATTACATTACACATTATCTGAGTTCTGTAGTATTTATAAAATGCAGCATGATGTTCGACTAAGTAAAAGCCATTAATAACCAGGTCATTGAATATTTTAGTACTTTGAGCACTTGAATCATTAACGCTTTTATAAAGTGTAAAAGAATTTAGAATTTATTTCATGATACACTTTTTAGAACTTTGTATGAAAATAAATTAAAATAAGTAAAAATGCTTCGAACTCCAACATGACATACATTTTTAATCAGCTCAATGAATATGAAATTTAAGCTCGGTCGGGGACTAGTTGAATTTTTTATGACAAGTGATCAAATGAAATAGCAATATAAGAGTTAAAAGTATACATTATCCCTAACATAGCTTTTTGATGCCGATTACTGACAGATTTTTCTGATAGTTCATCTAATACCTATAAACGAGCAATTCTTGTACATTTATTATATATTTTGCCTGCGGCTCCGCCCGCGTAAAGATTGGATATCGCGGTGATTCTTCAAACTGACATAACTTTTTGTATTTATGAACCGATTTAAATGAAACAAACACTAAATGTTAAGTGAAGCAAACCATAACAGATTGGTGAAAACCGCACTGAAATCTGAGATTAGCGCGCACAAACGAAAAGACAGACAAATATTCTAAAAATCGCGTTCATAAAGCCATAATAGTTTTCCTGCTATATCTTCCATGTACAGACATTGACCAGTTACGATATTATTTATGTACTGATGATCTGAATTTCGGAATCGTCTCAAACGATTTCATGAAATTTTGTATGCAGGGCGAGAAACCGATCTAGCTAGGATTCATTTTTAGAAAATTTACCAAAAAAAAACCAAGCAAAGCTCGGGCATCGTGATACTGCAAATTAATGCTTATATTTCTTACTTTTAAAGCTTGCTTAAACACCATATTTCATTAGATTTCTGGTCACTTTACTCATCAAATATAAAACATCCCTACGTTTCTAACACTGTACAACGAAGATTTTAAAGAAAACAAGTAGTAGGTAGTTTCGAAAACTATTATGCTTGTGGTAATTCAATCAAAACTATAAGGATTTCGATAGTACCGCTACTTAGGCACTGAATAGATACCCTCTCGATAGCAATAGCACTACACTTCAGTGTCGAACAAATGCTCTTATCTCGCCTAACTGAATCCTGTCTAAGAATTGTATAGACTCACTCTGCGCACCCAATATCACGTTGAGTGGTGGGTGTCGGATAACGTCAACTATTGGTATTTAGGAAGGCATTGTGTATATTTTTATACCATTACCGATACCTAAAGTTGTTAAAATATTAAGATAAGTTATGGAATCAGGCGTTACTTTGCGGAAATCCATGACATTAAATGCTTTGAAATATATTTACATTTTTTACAATTTTGAAATTGTAAAAAATTTACAGAAATTAATTAAAAGAAGAATTTACAATTCCGCATGACGGTGGGATTTGTGTCCTGCTTTCAGACCTGGATATTTGTCTCGCGTAATTAAAGCTAAATATATTTCATAGCATTTAAAATATTAAGATATTTTTTTAATTATTGAAAAAAAAATGTGTGTAATGTACAATGGCGGCTTTAATGGGCGGAGGAATTTTAAAGTAAGCAACTTACTTTACAGAAATATGTTATTTATCAAAATGATAATTATTTTTAACTGATAAACAAAACTTCACCACAATCTTCAGGATAGTTAAGGTTACCTAGTTTTTACTACTTTGTTGCCATCCGTATTTATGTCCTTCATTCGAGAACATAAAAGCATTTGTGACATAAATCTCTACATATTCGTAATGGGCTTTATTGATGAGAGTGTTTTTCTTTCCTTCTAAGATTTTGAAAAAGAAGAAAAAGAACCGTGGGAGAGCCACGCTTCGGCATGAATGGGCCGGCTCGACCGGAGTGATACCACGGCCTCACAGAAAACCGGTGTGAAATAGTACTTGCGCTGTGTTCCACCGAGTGAGTGAGGATACCGGAGGCCCATACCCCAACCTCGCTCCCCCTATCTCCCCTCCCCGCATCCCCCCAAAGACCGGCAACGTACTTGTGATGCCTCTGGTGTTGCAGGTGTCCATGGGCGGCGGTAATCGGTTACCATCAGGCGATACGTCTGCTCGTTTGTCCGCCTATTCCTTAAAAAAAATTAAAATCGATTTATGGTTTTTATTGGTATTTAAATGGACAGAACATGCTAACAAAATTTTTTTTTTCGTGTTTACTTTTCTTATTATTTTGTTGCCTCTTTGGTCTAGTGGTTAGCATAAGCGACAGCCGAATAAGAGGCTTCGTGTACGATTCCCGGATCGGACAGCTGTCGAGTTTTTCTTACAATAAATTCATAATAGCAGCCCGAAGTATGGAAGATGGCAGAGTTCCCCGCTCTCGCCTCGGAGAGCACGTTAAGGCGTCGGTCCCGGTTGCATAAACATCTATGACAATCGTTATTGGGAAGTCAGTGCCTTTAAATACACTGACAACTAGTTCAATCTTCTAATCCAATTCACCCTCAGGGTTGCGGAGGTCCGATGCCAGTCGTTCCGTGGAAAACCTTATATTCAGGTAAAACCGGTTGATCTAGTAGCCGACCCTAAAATAATCATAGGAATAATAAAGGCTAGACAGAAGAACACTTTTTTTTATGTGTATCTTTTGAGGTTCCTCCTTTTACCATCTATACCAAAAAACAAATTAGATATTGAGAAAAAAGTCTAACCTGTTGACTAGTGTTATTTATAAAAAATATACTATATATATAACCATCTTTATAGGTATGAGAAAAACTGTACAGACCTCAAAAATAATGAGTCCATTTCGTTGCTATCTGTCTGGAATGCCTTATTTATGGACGTAGGGGAAATATCCTGAGGCCAAATCCACACATTATTATCGCAGCATATCATAAACATTACATACACAATAAATCACATACTTCCCTGATAGAATGTGTATTGGTATTTATATTAACTAGCGTTCCCTTTAGTAGTCGAAATTACACTGTTATCGTTTCTTAAATTTCGGAATAAAAAAATGTTCTACAAATACGTTTTGTTTGCTCTGATATATTCATCCAAGGCATTTCTCTTCTAACTTAAATTTTATTTTGTTTGTGTGGAAATACGGATCATGGGTAAGTGGGACTCGATTCGACCAAAAAAGCGCATGCCATCTCTGGTACTAGAAAAGGAAGGAAATCCCTAAATTCCCCAACGTACCTTGGGTCACATACGGTTTGCAAATATCATACTCATTCTTATAACTTACCTGATGGACTGTTATGATTAAGATAGCACATACTACCTCTCTGTTTAACACGACTGCATGCATTTAACGTCCAATCCTGTGGAAGGTAACAAAAAGGTTTTGTTCGATTTTTCCAGTTTTTAAAGAGACGTCTATTTTTTTCTAGTAGTCCGGTGAAGGCGTGATTTCAATTAGTTCCGAGTGAGATTTCATCGCTTCCATGCTTTGATTCACTTCAACAAACATACTGACTAAAGTGAAACGCGTCCACTTTGGCCCAACACGGAAACGTTGATATAGCTCATGAGCCTTCATGTAACTGTATACTGAGTTATTTTACTATTAATTAACCTAGAGGGTAATAAAAATCTGTGTTTGGATTTCTAACTATAATATACGCACCAGCATATGTTGATTTCATTTATTTAAACAGTTTGTATATTATAAGTAGCTGTAAATTTTTTTTACTAAATGATGACCAAAATAATCTATGTTTTTAAATATTAGCTATAACATATATCTACTATTTAAATATGACAATATGGTTTTGAACAAATATACTTTTCTTGTACATTGAAAAAGGGGTCAATGCACTGATTGCGGTACAGATTGAAGTATCAAATTCACTGTTTATTATTCTCCATATCTGTTCATTTCATCGGAGCATTTTGTTGTTCTATCGATTTGCCGTCAAACCGAGCCGCAGGTGCTTCAACGAACACCTAATATTATCTTGACATTTTATTGGCACCGAATCGATTCTGTTAATTAAAATGTCTTGGGCACATTTTCAATTACGCTGCAAGTCGATAGAAATGTGCACTGTGAAAAGTTTTGAGGAGAAATTCATGAAATTTTTTGTTACTTTATACTTAAATATTTGAGTATTGATACATTCCTGGAAAGTATATGTTGTCTGCTTACCTAAAAAATGTAACTAAAAAGTTTTTAATAACCAAAAATTTCTAGAAATATAAAATACGATATAATTTCACGGCTTGAAACCTGTGATACAAATTTTGTCATTAAAGAGTTGATAGCCTCACGATAATTCATGCAGTGTAAAAGAGAAGAAAAAAGCGTCTCCAGAAATGGTCCTATAATGTATATAATACTATGTCCATAATACCTATGTCGTACTAGATGGCACATGGAATATTGTTACCTAAGTGCTTTATTCAAGGTTCCTTTTTTTAATTTAGGCCTGAGCAGTGAAATCTTTTGCACTGATATAATCATCTAATATTTCTTCCAAAAATATTCCTTATATTAAACAATTCTCGAATCGTTATTATTTAAGATATAAAAATTCTCCTAACAAAGTCACACATTATAAACACATAGGGCTTCATTACTCAAAATAATTAATATCTTTAGAAATCAACCCCCTTTTGGGGTTAAAACGGGGGATGGTAGTATACACGCAAACGAGGTTGCTTGGGTCAGCTAGTATTAGTATAACCAAACGGGGATTAAACGTTGTATTTTTGTAAACATCTTCCAAGATACCAAACATTTAAAATACTACCGAATTTAGCACTTCTAATTTATAAAGACAATTAGAAAAAAAAATTGTTTGGTATCTAAGTAAACTTATAATAACAAAGAATCGTAAAAACTAACTTTTATAAAAAATAATCATATTTTTGTTGAGTGACTTTTTGTCCTGTGATATCGTATCTATATGTAATCTACTTATATATTATTTTCTTATCTATTCTATTCTACGATGTTATTCTAGAAAACTATTATAATTGAAATATTTTAAAAAAAGCCGAATAAAGGAGTATTATCTATCTAATATAAAAGAGGAAGGTGACTGACTGTCTGACTGACATACCCAGAGATCAACGCACAGCCCAAACCGCTGAAGATAGAATCCTGAAATGTTCTGTAAGAGCATTCTAAAGGAAAACGGTATGAATGATAGAAGATAATGCAACAAACTTATCCGCATGGGACGTTACATGTTTATCCTTCCTTTAAGTTGTATTGGTGGTAGCCTCCAATTTTCGAATTTAGGTTCAGGGATAGGTCCTATTTGTGTCGCGATATGGTTAGCTAGGTGAGACAATCCAGTTCCTTCCAGAAGTGTAGAAGCCTTGGGCGTTCATGGGCTTCTTCTTGCCTCTCTAATTGCAGGCCGCAACAAGTCTACGTCCAATACTGGACTGCGATAGGCTGATGATGAAGATAGTTGCCAGTACGTGTGTGGCACATTTACTTAAGACATCTCCTGAAACGTGGTCTTCTTTCTACTACTCGTGGTCTACTCTTTTTATTTTTCAAGGCTTCTGATATCTTTTGTTCTCTAAAGACTTGATGGATAATTAGGATTTTTCAAAAAACACCCAATAAAGGAGCAAGTTATCGTAGACGATAAACCAGAAGCTATTTATTCTAGATAACTAGATAATGTTTATTTTCGGAGTAGAATTCAATAAGTTTACAGTTATCTGTCCTTTTATATAATCATACCTAAAACTAGGTCTTATTGTATAGTGATTATTGATCGATATATTTTAATTCACGTGTATTATGTGTATTAAAAAATGCACGTAAATAAGACGTCATAATAACTTTGTGGAAACCTTGATTTGATATTGACGCCAACCTAAGCTTGCTGGCCACTTGGTCATCAACTCTATTCCTGACATTTGTATCGTAAGAGCCGATTAAGGGCTCCCACACATAACTGAGAATTCGCATCGTATTGCAAATATCTGCGAGCTCACACTTATGCACCGCAAGAATTCACGCCGCATCGCATCGCATTGCAGTTATGTGTGGGAGCCCTAAGGGAACAAACTACGCGGGTTAACAGCACTGCAAGAGAAGGAAATCCTGAACACACACAAAATGTTATATAATAATATATGCCAACCTGTCTGGCGAGCAGGGTGGCCGTGGGAGAGCCACGCTTCGGCACGAATAGGCCGGCACGAAAGGAGTGATACCACACGGCCTCACAGAAAACCGGTGTGAAACAGCGTAAAAATAGAGCCAAAAATTACAATTCGCAAGAATACTTTTTAATACTAGTTATTTTTTCCATAGGAAAACTTTATTTTATATTAAGGGTGTAAATCAAGCTTACCAAAAACAGTTAATCTGGTCTGATTCATTAACTTCAACATCCAGAAACTTCTGTTGCTGGGAATTAGAAAAAAATAAAACAACATGAAATATTACGACGACACTGCCTTAGTGCATTTTATTAATTACATCATATCACGCATCATCATGCGTCTCTTAGATGACACAAGTATAACAATAAATTCAAAACAACGCGTTAATTTTCTATACAACTACATTTTAAAAATTGTGTATATTTATATCACATAGTATATGTAAGTTTTTTCTTCATTTATTCTCATTTGTTAATCGAAGTTGAATGATTTATTACTTCGTTGGTTATATATTCATATTTAAAATATGTGTTGGGTATTTACCTGCATACTCTATGATTGTCATAGTTTTTGCAATTCACGAAGGTCTCGTGGACACGTTTATGTGAACGAAAATTGTATGAAGCAAGCAAAATATCTTTTACAGTATTTTTTTTAAAATTTAGATTTTAAAAGCTATAGTCATACAACATTGAATATGAATTTACCTTTTACTTTTATGTTTATTTGTCGAAAATTTTAACAGTTCTACCTTCGTTCTAATAAAGTACTCTATCCTCTCATACTTGTAACTTTTTCACAGCAAAAGAGTAAGGTTACCAAGTGCCACAAAATTTCCTTTTGTTTCGACCATTCGTGATTTGCAAGAACTGTACACAAATTTTATTAATGAATATGGCAAGAATATTCATGTATTTCCTCATTTGACATTCTAATGACTTAGAATTATTTATAGAGTTCCTCAGAAATACATAAACTTAGTTTTGAAGTTTGAGAGAATTGGGAATCGGTAAAATTGAGTATTTATGACAAATGTTAGAAAGGCTGTCTGGATATTATAATTAAACTTGCCACATTCATAATGTTGGGTTAAAATTGACGACTATGTAAAGAAATTCCGTTATGTTTTCGGATGTGGGTGCACGCTAACTCGCAGATTCTATAACTTCGCAGATTGTTCGGTAAGTGTAATATAGAGAGAATGTGTGTATAATAGCTGTATGGGCTTCTAAACTTTGAGACAACTGAGGATAACACATGCCGTAGGTATTGGACTGAGAATAGTTCAACAACAACTTTGTTGGTTAGTGATCATCGATCGTATACCTAGGCTCAGTTTATATATGAAACTTTTTTTTTCTGCGACTAAATACTTCAAGCTCTGGGCTCTAAAATTGAACTTATTTTTAAAACAGCTGCTTATCTTATGACGTAAATACCTAATTTTGAGAAAACTATGTGAGACAAGCACTTTGACATGTAATAAAATTGTAATATGGGTTTAGATACATGAATCAAAATGCAAAAAGTAAAACTAAAGACACATGACATTATAAACGGTTATAAATAATTAAATAAAAAAGACTAACTTTTGAAAATCTGCTTTAACATATAATATAAAATAGCGTGTCGAAATTCGTGCTTCGGGAAACCACAAACGTAGGTGGAACTGTGGACAATGGCTTTATGTAAATAAAGGTTTTAATGGAGTAAATATATTAAATTTAAAAACATTTTGGATTTTGAAACTCGTTTCTACTTTGTTGGTTGCAAATATTATTATTAAAATGAGTAATCACGTAAGTAATTATGTAATCTGAGAGTCGCACACATCCACTTTCATAAGGAACTTCCTTTATCCAAAAGTTTTTTAGAATAACAAATTTTATTTAGAGAATATTAAACCGAATGATATGAGAGAAATCGTAACTTGTATTGTCGTTTCTTTATTATAATAACATCTTACAAACTAATGTATAAACTATTACTAAGTGTTTGTGTGTTGTTGGAATCTTCAATTATTCAAGTTTATCCTTAATTACGAATAATTGAATGTTCTCGACGCGGGTGATGGAGCGTGGGCTGATGAGGGCTTAGACAAGAGGGAAGATGTGGTGTTAGTTACGTCGGTCACGATCTACACAACGTGGATAGACCTTTATTAAGATGGGTTCATTCTTTACTCTAGATCCTGCGAAACTGTTGTTTTGGTTGACGTAATTAGGGTTGTTATCGTTGCTGTAAAACTGTTTTTTTAAATCGATGTAAGACAGTTTAATGACTTGTCACAGTTTTGAATATTAAAAAGTGAATTTAGCCATCACATGAAGCAAAGTTTGTCTCAATATAAAGACTGCAAAGCTAAAGTAATACATCATAAATAGCGATCAAATGACCCTCAATACATGACATCGGTCAAAACATAATCAACTTTTATCACAGAATGAAATAAAGGTTCATATTAAATGCACGAAATGTGACTAGCATTGTCTGAACCCGCCCTTAACCTACGGAAATAGATGAGCTTAAAGGATAAGCCGCTAAGGGACTGGGGCAGTACATTTCACCAATGAGGGTTAAGAGAGGGTACTAGTATCATAGCTCATTTCCGTCTCAGAGAAATATCTCTTATGAGTATATTTATGAAATGATATCAGGATGAAAAAGATGGAATTTTATTTACGGACAAAACATAATTTAGTTTCTTACATTTGCTCTATTATTGAATTTCAGAGCAAGGACTTATATAGAGCTGTCAAACACTCAGCTATATTAAATTCCATTAAAAGCAACCAATAGTATTACACATACTTACATTTAGTACCATCACGATAGCTAAATACTTAAAATTGTAGGCAATTGTAACCTAACACACCGGTCTTAGGAATTATTAAATTATAAAATAAATCTTAGCTGTTTACATTACTACTCCATAAAAGACTCACGGCAAGCAAAATATACAAATATTATTCCTTAACATTCACATTTATCGTAATACAAATTCAACAATAATAACCAAATTTGTCTAACAAAAATGGCACAGTTATGTGACATTATTTTCATACTAAAATTTTGTTGCTATCAGAGTTGGAAATTAACAATACTTTGATGTGAATGTAAATAAAAACGTGTACTTACTCTAATACCATTTATCTATAATTCAGTCACAATCATCTTAAACAAGCACTTGCAAATATTTGCTGTGAAAATTGAACACTTCACGTAACAAATTATTTACTAACGCGACCCCAGAGACATTATCTCTAGGTTAATGCTGTTCTTTCATTACTTATATTGTTTAAAGGCAACATAAATTTTCTAGGCCATCTGAAAATATTACATACAAATTATTGTAACAGTAGTCTAAACTTTATTTTGTTGGTATATTTTTACTTAACAGTAAGACTTTTAAAAGTAAACAACAGAAATATATTACAAATTTGAGATGCCTTTCATACAACTATGTACTAAAAACGTGATCTTACGTTGCTCATTATTACGATAAGCACTGAAATCCACAGTACCTTCAGTATCTCATGCTGTGCGCTGGCTACTAAGTAAAAATATAAAAAATAGTTTCAAGCACTCATTCCTACTAACACTGCAACTATTATTATATTGTTTCGATATATAGACACTGCCCTTATATATTTTTACTAAAAACGTTGTTACAGCTCTATGTATGTATAACTATTTTTCGATAAAGTGTAATCGAAAGAGGTTTATTCTGATTAGTACCCATTATACAGACCAACACAATTACTTTCACTTGATTCCCGTGTTCCACCATCTTAGTCTTTATGTAACAAGATTTATTTAAACTCGACTAATTGGTAAAAAATGTCTACATTTTGACATCTACATTCTCATAAGGCTTCTTCATAATAAACTCCTACGTTGATCTGAAACAATAAAAAATTAAATTAATCAAATTTCATACAAAATAACAAAGTTTTAATTTAGAATGTTTCACGAGTTTATGATTAATTTTACGTTAACCCTCCCTTCTCTGTCATTTTTATTAATGGAAGATTATTTGTTTAAAGACTTTGAGCTCAGGTAATGCATTATAGCTCGACCTGTGCAGGGTTTTGACCGTGAATACTGTATGATCTAACGCATTACCAATATCATTATAGTGGCTCATCATCAAACATTAACAGCCTTTGATAGTCTATTGCTAGACATAGGTCTCTTTTTAGAAAGGACATTTTGGATTACCGTCAACAAACAGAAAGTTTTAACATATATACTGATACTAGCTTTTGCGCGCGGCCCCGCCCGCGTGTTTATCGGTTATCGCAATAAAGAGTAGCTTATGTCCTTCCTCAAGAATCAAAGTATCTCCACGCCAAATTTCATTGAAATCGGTGCAGCGGTTTGGCCGTGAAAGCAGGACAGACAGAGTTACTTTTGCATTTCTAAAATAGGTATGGATTTTAAACTTTCGCGTTTCATGACATAATAATTATTTTCACGGGAATTAACGTGATCACTTATTTAAAGTCAGTCAGCCTCTGATCACGGCCAGTGCAATCTGGTCGAAACGTCAGGCAAATCAGAGGTATGTAACACCTTTAAATAAGTGATCGCGTTAATTCCCCTGGAAATCATTATCTATACTAATATTATAAAGCTGCAGAGTTTGTTTGTTTGTTTGTTTGTTTGTTTGTTTGTTTGTTTGAACGCGCTAATCTCAGGAAGTACTGTTCCGATTTGAAAAATTCTTTCAGTGTCGGATAGTCCATTTATCGAGGAAGGCTATAGGCTATATTTTATTTTCAAAAAAATTTGGGATCCGTAAGAAAATTGCTAATTTCTAACCCAAGGTGTGAAATCGAAAACCTATTTTTGCGTGCGCTGCAAAGACTATTGACAATAGAACAAAATAATGTATCACGAGTTTGTAGGGCCCATTAAGATCTACAAAAAAGTCCGCGAGAGCATATATCTAACTATCATGGTTTAGTCACAATAACCGCTTTTGTGTTCGAAAAAAATATTAAATCGTCTGAAGAAAGAAACTACGTTAAATGTGTATCGTAATATTAATCCTTATCCAAATTAAGCATTATGTTATCAAGGGTATTTATGTAGAAGTAAAATACTTTTTGTTTCATCCCAATCCCACATTTCGTTTAGAAGTTATCACGAGTATAAGACGCTAAGAGTTGGTACCTAATAATGAGTTATTTGCCAAAGAGTTTTTATCAACATAATGCCTAATATTAATCTTTATCTAAATAATTGTTGTTTATTATGAGTATTAGATCTTAGAAGAGTATAATAAATACATCTATACTAATATATAAAGCTGAAGAGTTTGTTTATTTGTTTGGACGCGCTAATCTCAGGAACCACTGGTACAATTTGAAAACTTATTTCAGTGTTAGATAGCCCATTTATCGAGGAAGGCTATCCATACTTCCATACTTTATATTATAAATGCGAAAGTAACTCTGTCTGTCTGTCTGTCTTGCTTTCACGGCCAAACCGCTGCACCGATTACAATGAAATTTGGTACACAGATAGTCTAGAGCCTGAGAAAGGACATAGGCTACTTTTTATTGCGAAAAAAAGGTAATAAGGGGTTGAAAGGGGGGATGAAAGATTGTATAGAAGAGTGGTGGTTTAATCGCCACACGCCTGCACATTACCTTGGTGACACCGCCCGGTACACCGGACACTCTTGGCAACGAGGTAACAAGGATGTCAAATTCATTAAAAATATTTCTCCTTTTCAACGAATACTTAAATTAATATAATAATAATAATATAATAAATAACATACATTCATAAATATGATTTGTATGTTCATTATATTAATAGAAATAAATAAGACAAATTACAAAACAGTGTATACAGTATCGTCATTTTAAGCTAAAATCTTAAACTTTATTTTTTAGGTTGTTGATTACATATAAATAAAAATGTCATTTAAATTTCGTAAAAAAATTAAGATCAAGGGGGTAAAATAACAATAGGGGATGAAAGTTTGTATGGAAATATGCAAGGTTTGTGAAGGCAAGGCAAGGCAAGGCCTATGTCCAGCAGTGGATTGCGATAGGCTGATGATGATGATGCAAGGTTTGCAAAAATGTTTCATGAGTTTGGGACAGGAGACAAAATATTAGAGCTATTCAGATGTAACATTTACTGAGTTATCACAATATGCCTAAGTGTGCTTACCCGAACGGGCAGACATGTGAGGGCAGACGACTGTGCCGCATGCGGATGTTGAATTTTGCTACTACAAATTCGTTATTATTCACTAGGATTCGATTTGTTAACATGATTTTTTGTTTATTCAAATAATTTTCTTCGTGAAAAAATCCGAAGGAAAAGTATCCGGCGGGATTTAAACACAAAAAAAAAGCAAAAGGGGTACGCTGCAAGATGAAATAAATGCCTGTATGAAACATATGTATTATGGGTACATGTAAAAAAGTTTTGTCTTACTACAATTATGCGAGTACAACTTCACAATGATTCATGAGCAGTGTCAATATGCAAATGCTCTTCTAAAAATAGGAGATGATTGTATGCCAAATGACAGTAACGACATGATTACACTGAGACGTGAGTTCTGGTATATGATAGCACACATGATCTAAAAATAATATATATTCTGATCCGCCGACTAATGAGACAGTACTCGAGGTCCCGGCAAATATCCATGCCCAGGACACCGAGCTTACCCCGTAGTGGCAGTTGAGTGCTCTGAAAAGTGGGGAGGGGAAGAAACGGAGACTTTTTGGTAGAGAACGGGCACACCTGTGTTTTCTTAACGTTGAACTCGACCAGATTCTCATCACCACATTGTTAAATGCGGTTCAAAACCCGGTCAAGCTCAGCGACAATCTCCTATCCATTTTCCTCAACGTCTACTATCTTGGCTGCAGGGTATCCATAATATCGCCCATGCACTGTGCTATCGTCTGCATAGCAATGTATATTGCCAAGGGCTAATATGTCATTGACATGCAGAAGAAACATCTTGGGCGACAGGACCGAATTCTGAGGTACGCCAGCGTTTACCTCCAGAAAAACAGAGGCCGCGCCGTCCGTCGCAAAGAACCCGAATGCGAAGGCGCTGATAAAGAAAAGAGTAAATCTAGAGACGACTCAAGGAGGCAGACCGAATGCTTAGAGATCGGAGAGAAGCGAACGGTGCAAGAACAGGTTGAAAGCCTTGGCCATGTCGAATGTCGAAATAATTTCATACAAAATACTTTTTATTTTATGTACTTATATAAATACTTAAATATGTTTTTAACAGTGAAAAGTGTGTCTTATTTTTAAAATAATATTAGCCTTAATAATTAAAACTGCTACCCAAAGTCACTGTTACACGCGGACGAAGTCGCGGGCGCAGCTAGTTATATATACTGATAACATGTTTATTTACCCTTTATCAGTTTAGAATTAGATACAGGTTATGATAGAAAACCCTCGTTATTTAGCCAAATTTAAAAATAAATGGAACCATTCGTTATGGTAAAATGGAAAATAGCTACCACCACTCATGAAAACAGGCTGATTTATATCCATGTTACAAATATGACATCTTTGCTTGCAGTATACACTGTTATCACAAACAACCTTTCACATTTTATATCTGTTTGGAAGTCATAAAAGTCAAATACAAATTTTAATATGAAAGTGCAGTATCAAAATAGAACACGAAGATACCTATATTCTTTATTTGGCAAATATTTATGTAAAATATCTGCTATCGTGACTTGAGATATACTGTTTCCCTAAAATTACTTTGAGGAATACAGTCACCGTGGTGTAGTTTGATTAAGGTACGTTTAAAACTCTATCTCTCATTCATGTTTTGTTTGTTTGTAACCGATTCTTATAAGCGCGTTTCTTAGTTTTTTTAAATAATATTTATTGAAAACAATGCTTTAAGTATATTCTATGTACCGAGGAAATTTACTAACATACATGAAATGGACACATAGAACAATTTATTGATCACACGAAATGTTGTGCCAAGTTAGGATATAACTCACAAAACTAAGTAGGAGGCAGCGAGGTGCCGGTTTAAATTCTTATAGATAAATATATTATGTAGAAGTCTCTCAAATTATTTGTTTTTTGATTGCCTCGATGGCGCAATGGTAGCGTATGCGACTGTTGTGCTTGAGGTCTCGGATTCGATCCCGGGTCGGACCAAATGGTTGTATGATCTGCAAATATTTGTTTCGGAGTTTGGGTGTTTTCTATATATAATATGTATGTATTTACAAAAAAAAAGTATATATGTATTTACATTATATTTAGTTATCTAGTACCCATAACACAAGCTCTGCTTAGCTTGGAACTAGACGGCATTGTGTGTTAGATGTCCGAAATATTTATTTAAAATATTTATTTAAATCCCAAGCTTTGGAAACTTGAACAACATTATTAAAAGTGAAGTTCCAAATACTTACATATTATATCAGTGCTTATACTACACCACATGTACAGGACAGCCATCCTTCGTTTTAACATTATCTAGCGGTGGTGCTATCACCACGTACGTGTCTCGGCTGGTAGTAGGAACCTCGTTGTCATCACCCGCAAACAATGGAGGTGGTGGGATGACGTCATCTTCGACTTCATCCTCGGTCGCCTCCTGTCGTTTGCGGCCCGGCATGTAGTTCATAACACATGTCACAGCAATCAGGAACAAGAAGAATATGAACACCACGTCGAACATGATTAAAAAGTTTAGCATTACAAGTTGCATCACGTCACTGACTAACTCCCCTCACATTCTGCGCCCACCAGCTCTTTAAGAGACACTATTTTTTTCATTTTATAGCATGGTTTTGAACAGCGGCAGATATCTGAAACAAAGCAGACTGTATATTAATATAATTTTCGATAACCTCTTCATGTTGCTTCCATTATTACACTCTCGCCCAACTTTCTTTAAATGGGGGATATAAATCTATAATATATTATATAATAATTATACTAGCTGATCCGGCAAACGTTGTTTTGCCATAAAAAAGGGGTATAAAAAATAGATGTTGGTCGATTCTCAGACCTACCCGATATGCACACCAAATTTCATAAAAATCTATCCAGCCGTTTCAGAGGAGTATGGTAACTAACATTGTGACACGAGAATTTTATTTATAATCTATACTATAATATATATATAATATTATAAAGCTGCAGAGTTTGTTTGTTTGTTTGTTTGAACGCGCTAATCTCAGGAACTACTGGTCCGATTTGAAAAATTCTTTCAGTGTTGGATAGTCCATTTATCGAGGAAGGCTATATTTTATTTTCAAAAAAAATAGGGATCCGTAAGAAAATTGCTATTTTCTAACCCAAGGTGTGAAATCGAAAACCTATTTTTGCGTGCGCTGCAAAGACTATTGACAATAGAACAAAATAATGTATTACGGGTTTGTAGGACCCATTAAGATCTACAAAAAAGACCCCAAGAGCATATATCTAACTATCATGGTTTAGTCACAATAACCGCTTTTGTGTTCGAAAAAATTATTAAATCGTCTGAAGAAAGAAACTACGTTAAATGTGTATCGTAATATTAATCCTTATCCAAATTAAGCTTTATGTTATCAAGGGTATTTATGTAGAAGTAAAATACTTTTTGTTTCATCCCAATCCGACATTTCGTTTAGAAGTTATCACGAGTATAAGACGCTAAGAGTTGGTACCTAATAATGAGTTATTTGCCAAAGAGTTTTTATCAACATAATGCATAATATTAATCTTTATCTAAATAATTGTGTTGTTAATTATAAGTATTAGATCATAGAAGAGTATAATAAATACATCTATACTAATATATAAAGCTGAAGAGTTTGTTTATTTGTTTGAACGCGCTAATCTCAGGAACTACTGGTCCAATTTGAAAACTTATTTCAGTGTTAGATAGCCCATTTATCGAGGAAGGCTATCCATAAAGGCTTCCATAAAATAATAAGATAATAATTAAATTTATAATAAAATAAATAAAATTTTAAGATCAAGGTAAAATAGCATTAGGGGACGAAAGTTTGTATGGAAATATGCAAGGTTTGTGAAGGAAAGGCAAGGCAAGGTTTTAAAACACAAAAAAAGCAAAAGGGGTACGCCGCGAGATGAAATAAATGCCTGTATGAAACATATGTATTATGGGTACATGTTAAAAAGTTTTGTCTTACTACAATTATGCGAGTACAACTTCACAATGATTTATGAGCAGTGTCAATATGCAAATGCTCTTCTAAAAATAGGAGATGATTGTATGCCAAATGACAGTAACGACATGATTACACTGAGACGTGAGTTCTGGTATATGATAGCACACATGATCTAAAAATAATATCTATTCTGATCCGCCGACTAATGAGACAGTTATCAAATAAACGAACGGATCATGTCAGACGTGGAGGAAGATGTTAACGAATACCTCTCAGGAAACAATGCAAGGGAAACTGAACCAGTCATATCATAGCTTATGCACAAAGTTTTTTAAATCTTTAGAATCATCAGGAGCGCATTCCCATAAGTTAAGACTGAAAGTTAATGTTCCAGTCCTATTAATAAGAAATCTTGAGCGACAAAGATATGTAATGGTACACGGCTACAAAATACACATCTGGGGTACAACATTGTAAAAGAAAATGTTTCAATTCCCCGTATTCCAATAATTCAAACTTATTTGCAATTTCAATTTAAAAGAATGCAGTTTCCGCTGAAAACAACATTTGCACTACCAATTATCAAAGCCCAAAGACAGACGGTTAAAGTTGCAGTTCATTTAAAAAAAAACATGTTTTTCAAATGGGCAGCACAATTGCGTGTATCAAATCAGCTAAATCACTATATTTTGACAAAGGATGGCAAATCAATAACGTAGTATTTTAAAATTGAGAATTTGCTCAGACTGAGGGAAAACTCAAGCAGAATCCAACAGTGGAGGCAACCATACTCGCTGTGAAAGCAGACAATGCAGAACCAAACCGTTTGGTTCGAGAGCGTATTTCTAAGACTGAGGCGATGACTTCCAAGACCAGCACGTGTTGTTCTATAGAGGAAGGGAGAAGGTGGGATCAGTTGGAAGAACGCTTCAGAACACTCTCCAAGGTAAAGCGGTAGAGGACTGCCATAGAGGCGATATCTCTCCGCAACTGCAGAGGCTCAAAGGAATCGGTAGTATTGGGACTGTTGATAATGCGGACTGATTGCCGCTGCAAAAGATCGAGAAAATCAATGCCTAGATCCATCACAAAGATGAGAACAGTACGGACGAGCGTACCTGGGTCTTATAAAGGAGTCACAAATACTCGGGCGCGAAAAACCGTCTCACCCTGTTCAGGCACCGAGCTTATCCTGTAGTGGCAGTTGAGTGCTCTGAAAAGTGGGGAGGGGAAGAAATGGAGACTTTTTGGTAGAGAACGGGCACACCTGTGTTTTCTTAACGTTGAACTGGACCAGATTCTCATCACCCCATTGTTAAATGCGGTTCAAAACCCGGTCAAGCTCAGCGACAAGCTCCTATCCATTTTCCTCAACGTCTACTATCTTGGCTGCAGGGTATCCATAATATCGCCCATGCACTGTGCTACCGTCTGCATAGCAATGTATATTGCCAAGGGCTAATATGTCATTGACATGCAGAAGAAACATCTTGGGCGACAGGACCGAATTCTGAGGTACGCTAGCGTTTACCTCCAGAAAAACAGAGGCCGCGCCGTCCGTCGCAAAGAACCCGAATGCGAAAGCGCTGATGAAGAAAAGAGTCAATCTAGAGACGACTCTAGGAGGCAGACCGAATGCTTAGAGGTCGGAGAGAAGAACAGGTGCAAGAACAGGTTGAAAGCCTTGGCCATGTCGAATGTCGAAATAAGCTCATACAAAATACTTTTTATTTTATGTACTTATATAAATACTTAAATATGTTTTTAACAGTGAAAAGTGTGTCTTATTTTTAAAATAATATTAGCCTTAATAATTAAAACTGCCACCCAAAGTCACTGTTCCACGCGGACGAAGTCGCGGGCGCAGCTAGTAAGATTATAAAGCTGAAGAGTTTGTTTGTTTGTTTGAACGCGCTAATCTCAAGAACCGCTGGTCCGATTTGAAAAATTATTTCAGTGTTAGATAGCCCATTTATCGAGAAAGGCTATAGGCTATATATCATCACGGTAAGACTAATAGGAGCGGAGCATCAATAAAAAATGTTTCAAAAACGGGAGAAAATTATCACGCTACGGGCAGTAGGAGATGCAAACGGGATTGCGTGGGTCTGCTAGTTACTTATATATATATATATATAGAGTAATTTCGGCAGGGTCATACATAAAAAAAATGGTTCAACCTACCTACCTATGTAATATTATCATATTGTAATATTACGTGAAATCTCGGTTGATTGACAAAAGTGGGTAAGTTTTTCATATAATTACGATGATTGACAAGCATGATATGACATCATGCTTATCAGTGTTTGTATTTACATATCGATTTAGTACATTGTATAACATATTCATTTGTTAATTTTTTTAAAGACAACTTCCGCATTAGTAATATTATCCAGTATCGCAGAGGACTTTATGACTATACTTAAATTAATTAGACACAGACAACATCCATACTAGGATTTTTTTTTGGATCATACAAAGTGTTGTGTCATGTGGACTTTGAATCTACAACACTCAATCCAGTGAAAAGCGGTGACCGATTAAGCCATTACGCCGTTGGTAGTCGATACGTACATTCCTTTTTTTATGTATGGCCTGTCAAAATGACTCTACTCTGCCTGATGAAAGGCATAAGCAAAATCTAAGAGTGATGGTCACCATACTCATTGTGAATGCAGACAATGCAACAATGCAGCATGGTGACCCACACCACGATGGCCTGCTGCGAGCTGGTTTATGACCGGCTGAAATCCTTTTGGTAATTCAGCGTTTTTTATGTTCCGAAACTAGCTAAAAGTAGGCTAAGAGTTGACTTCAGTTGGAGTTTAATGGAAACACGTGCAACACTACCCGTGTCACTATCATATGTCAATGTACATATACTATATTAACAAGTTTTCAATGTAAATAAAATACGGGTATAAAAATCTATGCGTAATTTCAAAGTCTTGAACTGAAAAAATGTGATGTAAAACATCGTGTTTCCACATCGTGAAACCGACGTACCCCTTACATTGTTTTCACGCACAGTTTAATCTGGCTTTAAAACGTTACAAAAATAATCGGTTGCGTTACCTTTGATACGTTTTTCATACTACGCTCACTTTCCAGCCGACCGCAATCCTCTTTATGTTTTTAACCATACATTTAATTGAGCTCTTCTGTGATTACCGGTATAGCAACGCATATAAATATTTATATATTTTCCATTCAGTCGTTAGAGAGGGGAATAAATCAGACGATAAGTCAAAATTTATTCCTTTTGTCCAAAAAATAGCCATTGCTTTAAGAATTATTTCAAATAGCAATTGTTTGACTTTACTTTTTAAATACACATCGTTACCTCTATAAACTTTTGGCGGAAGGACAGAACAGAAAGGGAATGCTCTCTAACCAGGCGAGATGATTATGCCTGGCGGATTGCTTTCGAATATTAAATATTTGGAGCATTTATACCTATATACAAATAGTGGCAAAGTTAATTACACGATACAAGATTAGTAATTGTGTGCTACTAAGTTTAGTAAATCATCGTTGGTTATATTGAAGAATCTTTTCCATTGTATGAGGCAAACTTCGCAACCTCAATTGTAGTCGGCATATTGATAATCTAAGAGAACATTTTCGTAATTTAAATTGATTATTTTTTACTATTAATGCATTTGAATATGTATTTATCAGCGTGGCTCTACTACCTTTTCAGAGATGCATAGAACTTTCAAAACTATATCGGTACGTTTTAGGCGAATCGTTTCGTGAATTTTTTTTGTTAAGTTCTTGACGTCAGCCCATTTCTTTATTCCGCGGTAAAAGGAAAATATTTCGTTTTTATACAAGACTAGCTTTTACACGCGGCTTCGCTCACGCAGAATTTCATCCCCTGATTTATTTTGGGTGGAATTTAAAAAAAATCTTTCTTAGTGCTCACTTACGTTATATAAAGAACCTACACGCAAAATTTCAGGATTCTAGCTTCAGCGGTTTGGGCTGTGCGTTGATCTCTGGGTATGTCAGTCAGTCAGTCACATTACTCTTTTATATATATAGATTATACTATATATAGATGTCAACTTAAGACTAAGTTTGAAGTTTCTGACAACTAAGTGAGACGCCATGTGGATTGATAAAGACATAAAGTTTTCCTGTTATTATAGATATTAGAAAATAATTATTAATTTTATTTCCTTGATGTTAATGATAGCTTAAATAACATAATGATATTAAATTGTTGCTTAAACTAAGTAATCACGTCATAAAACCTGGCAAAAATGTTTGTGATCACAAATTAACAATATTTGAAATGTCATAATACGATTCAGCTTGACGTTTGGGAGCCTTGTTATTTTTAGAATCTCGGAAAGGCAAACTCGTGAATTTGGCATCAAAAATATTTTTACGCCACTCCCGGGCTAGCTAATATCCGATATGGTCGTTTGACTAAATCAATGACCTAAAAACTCAATGCGAATTTTCTACCCTCCATCGTCTTTTTAAACAATATTCGTTTGTTATTGAATTTGATATCTATTTTGTTGATTTAGCTCAGAGCATGGGGCGGTCCAACATGACAATTTAATTTCTGGGTTAGGTTAATTCGTTTAATAGACTAAAACAAACAGCTTAACTAATTTTTGGGTGACCCGGAGACCTGTTGAGCGGTAAACATTGTAATCACGTTTCACAGATCAACATACTATCAGTTTAGGGTACGAAACTAAAAGAAAATATAAATTTACCTTTTAAGCCATATGAATAAATTTATGAAGCAACTTATTTATGAAGAAATGAAGTTTATGGTTAAAGCCTAATTACTAAATAGTCAGATGGTACAACTTAATGGTTGTACTTCTGAAGTAGAGGCATCATGAACATTTCCAAAAGCAAATTGCACTGACAAAAAGGCCTCAAAGGTTTGTAAGGTGTATGAATAAAAAAATCATACACTTAAATCGGTTAAACAGTAAAGCTCTTGGTGAGGTCTTAGTAGTGGTATCTATAAATAGAGACTTTCGTATAAGTAATCCTCGGCTCTCCAAAGACCTATTTCTTAGCGTTCCATGGATTCACCGTGCGGGTGCCGGGTCCATCGCGTGATAGATGGGGGCAACACATGGGACTTCGACAGTGCCTGGGAATTGCGACCCAGGTTTAGGTTTAAGGAGCACTCCTTACGACGCGTCAACGCTCATCTCCACTGTCCGCCGTGTTGCCCCCTCTACCTAACCATATTTGAAATGAGCATAGCTATGCCGCTTTGGATATTCGTTCAAGAAAAGAGCTTACAGAAGCTCTTGGCAATCCAAGGTCTTTAAGCAGGTTATAGAGGGATTTGGCTGGTATACCCCTCGCACCCACTTCCACGGCATACAGCGCAGCGACATAACCATTTTTAGTTATTTCGTTGGTTAAGTCAAAGTACTTGTTTCTTTTTAAAGCGTGGTCTTTAGGGATGTTCGTTTCCCACGGCACCGTGAGTTCTACTAGTACTACACGCTTAATTGACATTGCATAAAGAAATATGTCTGGTCTGGACGCCGAGGCACAGATATCCTCCGGTATTCTGTAGTGATTTTCATACGTGTCCACTAATAATGTCCAGTCACTGGCGGTATTTATAATTGAGTACGGCTTTTGTGTGAGTGAAGTCTTTTTTGTTGAGCCTTCCTTTACAAACGCGATGTTAGTTTTTATGTTTGTTGTTATTCCTTTTTTCGCTCTCGCCAGTGATAAACTCATAGCTTCGCGTATAATGTGTAATACCCTATCATGGTGACGTGATTAATGACCCCGGTCTAATAGCGCCTTACAACCTGTCAGTAAGTGCTTGGCTGTACCTATTGCCGCATTGCACATCGTAGAAGCCTTTTCTGTAGCTTTTCCGCACCTTACTAGGTTGCTTTGATCGGGGAGAGTTGATTGAAAGGCGTTGAGGTAGAATTTTAACAGGGCGGGTGACCAATCATATAAAAGTGTGCGCCATTTCAAAGCTGGTGGGATACAAAATTCTCCTAGAGTTAACCATTTATTCTGCATTTCTAGGTTCATTGCGTGCACCTTGTAGGTCTCGTTTTCATCTTGTTGTATGAAAGATTTTGTTATCTCTTTGTCGGTCTGTCTTCTAGCATTTCCCAATCCAACTCTACTGGACTGTGTACCCACCATGAATTTTTTGTGGAATTGAAGCCGTGACTCTAGCTCTGATGAATTTTTGTCTTTTGGAAGGGATCTAACGATTTCGTCTTGGGATTTTGACAAGACATGCATTTTGGTAACTCTTAGGTGTTTGTAGAGTTCCGAAGGTTTTTTTAATTTCATTCTAAAATTATTCGAGCCCCTGTACAACGTTGACGGGTCTGCAGATGGTGCTAGCCCGAGCCACGACTTCAATGTCTTAGTGACTTTCGCGTCCAGTGTTCTTATGTGGTTCTGGTTTATATCATATACTAGAAACGGCCAGTTGAGACGTGATGTTAAGTAGTTGTCGTAAATCCAAGCTTTTTTTATGTTACTAATTGGCTGTTGGTCTACCTTGTCAATGTCTTTTACGAAATCATCGACTATTACGTTTATAGATGGAGTACGACCTTTTTAGTCTATCTTTCTTCCAAGGAATTTAAAGGGCACGGTATCTGATATTATTGAAACACTTTCCCCATCAATAGTAATTCCGGGGTCATATGAGGTATACCTGGTGCCTCGCCGGCCCAGACAAAGGCAATTGTTATTTATTATAAAGGCAAATAATTTTAATTTTTAACCACAGTAATTTTTACAGGAGCTTTCTGAACCTGTCTTAAAAGCCTTGATCTGTTGTCTGCTATTATTTACTTGGCAGTACTTACTTACGATCCAAGTTACTTGCTATTTTAAACACAGAGTAGTAAATATTATAAACTACTTTTAAATGTGTATAGTTAAAATGGCTGATTAAGATGCTAGATTCCCGATTGGACAATGTAAACATTGCAGGATTTAATAGACATCCGAAACAGTTTAATAGAGTGAATATTAAATCCTTCAAATTTAATATGACGTAATCAAGAGTTTGTGTTCAACAATATCATATACTTTAATGAGCGCTAGTGTTTCCTTTATTACAAAGGATAATATCCGATCCTGGGATCTCTCAACGCGTTATGACGTCACATTGATATCGTAACTGGGGACGTCAGACTAAGTGTGTGGATTGAAACTCAGGACACAAACATTATCATATATTCTGAGTGTCGGAATGGTTAAGTGTTGAAAGTTACACTTTTGATGAAAACAATCAAACTTCAGTGTGTATGCTATTAGTGTTAGTTAGTGCCTGTTAAGCAGTATTAATGAGTAAATGGATTTTGTAAGCATGGTAAATATACAAAGGTATGAAAATATGAAAAAAAAACTGATAAAAAACTTTATGAGAACGAGACTAAAAAATTAAATTAGGAAAACAATACCAACAGAATTAAAACTATCAACTACGAGCACTTTATTGTGCGGTTGCTTATATTAATGTTTGTTTTTTTTTTGAGTCCTTGTAGACAAACTTTTTGACGTCATTCTCGGTGTTTTCTGTGTTAAAAGAATTAAGTGAAATCTCAAGCCTAACCAAAATGTAAACTAAAATGAATTCTCTGAGATTTACAAGTACCTACCCAAAACAATTTAATGAGTAACAAGGTAACTAAACACGGAATGTTATAGAAATTTATTATTCCTATTTCAAAAGCTTCAAAATTAATTTGAAGGTTCAATGAAACTAAGGAGTTCTGGGATTTACGTATTATCCTCTTTTGAGGGGCTTAACAAAGTTACTGAAAGCATTAAACGTTAAGCAGGTGGACGGGACGAATTAAGCGGTTTGTGGTTGTTAGCTGTCTTAGTGGTTGAAATAATATAACTGATTGTATTTTATTGAACGAAAGAAGTAATTAAGATATTTTTATTACGACTAACTATTGAAAACAACCCTATGGTGATGGATTAAGAATATGGCTTATCTTGTGAGTGTCATAAGAACTAAGTAAGAGAACAAATACTGCAGGGTAACAGTACTGCAAAGGGAAGGAAAAACTAATACAATCGTTATACCTGCCTGTCTAGCCAGTGTGGTATATTTGGCCAAAACTTATATAATAAATATTAAAGACTGTTGTTGATGCTTTCTTTTTTATATTAGGTTATATATAAGGGGTAAACGAGCAGACGTATTACCTGATGGTAAGCGATTACCGCCGCCCATGGACATCCGCAACACCTGAGGCGTGCCGTTGCCGACATTTGGGGGATGAAGAAAGGGATGTGGTGAAACACAGCGCTAGCGCTATTTCACACCGATTTTCTGTGAGGCCGTAGTATCACTACGGTCGAGCGGGTCCTTTCATGCTAAAGCGTGGTTCTCCCACAGTAATATAATAATATGTAGTTGATAATTGATAAATAATTTTTACCGGACTGCAAAAGAAGGATGGTTATGTTTTTCGAGTGTATGTATGTATATTTCTTTGGCACGCCCTAGAGCATAAACGGCTTTTCGTATTTTTATGTGAGCGGTATCAATAGATTCGTATCAATAGGTACATCAAAATTTAAAAAAAAACAAAATTAAGTATATTTGGCTCCAAAAAGTAATCTAAAAAAAAAAATGTTTTCAAAATACATAGTGTGGTATCAAAATAAAGATTTTTTAACTGTGATTACGAAAACATTATATGTTTTATTTGAAAAAAAATAATTTAATAAAGATGGCAGATATTGACGCAGTCGGTTTTTTTCACTAATACTTATTTGTTAGTCTATTAATTTTTAAGTAATTTGAACATTCAGTATGAACGAAAATAAGCATTTTATATTCACACATAACTAGCTTCTCACGTACCGATTCTACTCAAAATCAGACTAATAATTTGAATCTCCAAATCGATAGATAATTGATAAATAATTTTTACCGGACTGCAAAAGAAGGATGGTTATGTTTTTCGAGTGTATGTATGTATATTTCTTTGGCACGCCCTAGAGCATAAACGGCTTTTCGTATTTTTATGTGAGCGGTATCAATAGATTCGTATCAATAGGTACATCAAAATTTAAAAAAAAACAAAATTAAGTATATTTGGCTCCAAAAAGTAATCTAAAAAAAAATATGTTTTCAAAATACATAGTGTGGTATCAAAATAAAGATTTTTTAACTGTGATTACGAAAACATTATATGTTTTATTTGAAAAAAAATAATTTAATAAAGATGGCAGATATTGACGCAGTCGGTTTTTTTCACTAATACTTATTTGTTAGTCTATTAATTTTTAAGTAATTTGAACATTCAGTATGAACGAAAATAAGCATTTTATATTCACACATAACTAGCTTCTCACGTACCGATTCTACTCAAAATCAGACTAATAATTTGAATCTCCAAATCGATTTTTCGAATACAAACCCATTAGAAAGCAATCTATCTCCCAATCGGTCTGCTGCAAAATTAACACATGAATAAGGACTTTAATAGCGATGGAAATCTTGACAAGGTTGTCACACATCAGCTTTACGTCACTCGGCGCAGGGCCGACTCGACATACGGATTCCCGTCCTCAACATATGCCTGTCGTGCGAATCGTAATCCGATCCGTATTACATAATATGTTTTGTCCCTAAATAATACTGTTATTACATTACTTAATAAATTTTTTTTTCAATCCTGCGTATAAAATTAGATTGAAATTAATTATTTTTGAGGTACGAGTATACGTTTTGTGTGTAATGAGAGACAGCATCCTAGTGTCCTTGAAAATTGTGTCACTACACTGCGTGGCACTTACTACAAACTGAGATGCTGTTCATCATCCATAACCTGATTTTTTATGGGCTGCAATATTGTTGTTTCTCTGATCAAATCAAATTGTTGAACAAACATAAACTGACTCCAATCATAAATATACACTCTCACATTAACGTAACTCAGATAAATAGCGTGCAAACGCACGATGCACACAACAAAGTTTTATACAACTAATACCAATTTTTTTTTTAATTTTTTTTATGGAATAGACGGGCAAACGAGCAGACGTATCGCCTGATGGTAAGCGATTACAGCCGCCCATGGACACCTGCAACACCAGAAGCGTCACAAGTGCGTTGCCGGCCTTTTTTGGATGGGGGGGAGGTAGGGGTAGGGAATTGGGGTATGGGGGGGGGACTCCGGTATCCTCACTCACTCGGTGAAACACAGCGCAAGCACTATTTCACACCGGTTTTCTGTGAGGCCGTGGTATCACTCCGGTCGAGCCGGCTCATTAATGCTGAAGCGTGGCTCTCCCACGTTTATAATTTTAAGGAAAATCTAAAATATAAAAACACCTCCAACAAAAAACGATATTATGTATCCAAAAATGGGCTCCATAATATGAATCAACTATAATAAAGTAGAGTATTTTTCACCGACTTCAAAAAGGAGGTGGTTATCAATTCGACTGCTTTTTTTTTAAATTTTGTTACCTTATAACTTTCGACTAGGTGAACCGATTTTGATGATTCATTTTTTATTTGAAAGCTGGTACTTTTCGTGTGGTCCCGTTTTAATTTAGCCCAGATTAAAGTCGTTTTTTTGTGTTAAAATTTGCGATTAATATATATATATATATATACCTACCTTAATCTATATTATCATATCTTAATTTATATGATAATATAGATTAAGGTATGATAATGTAGGTAAGGTAGCGTAAGATTACAGATATAACTTACCTACATTATCATACCTAAATATATATGATAATGCCTAATAGTTGTAACTATATAATTCTAAAAATTTGCGTGTTGGACCTATTTTCTTCAAAAGGCATCGGTATTTCATTTATATTAATTATTTGTATTACCTACGTTATAATCTGGATTTCACTTGACAATGTATTTTTAGATTTACCCCTACTTTACCGATAAATTATGCAGAGCTAATCTATAAAAAGACGGTACTTGGCTATGCTTGCACACTTGTTATTTGGGCAGCGGTCGGTGAGGATGTGTTTCTGTACTCATATCTTGTCGTGTAATTTTATATCGTTGTGAACCGTTTAGTGTTTTAATTATGAGAATAAGTGCTGAGGTTGGGCTACCTTTAATCTGACACTTTTATTTATTTCTCACTTCTAGTTTATAAGAGTATCATTTATTTAATGAACACTATTATTATTATAAACGTGATTAGTTTTTTGTCATCTTTCACCATTAAAAGCTATATAATAGCGACCTTAATATAAGTCCAGTTTACTTCAACTGGCCCTTTTGAGGAACACAGTTACATCTAAGGCCCTGTGAAGTACTTATCCCACCAAAAACATTTTCATGTAAAATGTTGCCAAGACGACTGCTTATGGCTTACCCTGTGAAAAAGATATCAGATCTCATGTAGAGCCAAGGTTCTGAATCTACACGCCCTAACTCTACCAACGCTAACTTCATAAACTCTACATCTCAGTAAAAATGTATGGCTTCAGCGTTTCGCTACCATACCATCACGAAAGGGAAACGAACGCCTTTTGTGTTTGAATATACCTAGTTTCTGAAGTAATGTGTTATACGAATATTTATTTTCTGAAGTAACGAAACAGCCAAGCCATACATTTTTACTGAGATGTAGAGTTTATGAAGTTAGGGTTGGTAGAGTTAGTTTACATACCAAATTTCAGCTTTCTAGCACTTCAGGAAGTACCCTAACAGTTTTGATGATCATCAGTGTGTCAGTGACGAAATCGGTGTTTTTTAGGTATCAATAAAATCTAAAGTATCAAAGCTATGCAATTAAAACTTTGTTTGTTTCATTAGTCTATTGGTTCCATCATATCCTGAGAATTTGGACGGTCTGGTATATCGGGAACCAAAGTTATAAGGGTTCAAAAAAACGACGAAACACTTCGAGAAAAGGTAGGTAGTGCCCTTGCGCTTCGCTTGGCTCGTCTTGGCGGAGGCACGACCGTGCCCCCAGATATACTTCTAAGGAATGAATCTAAATTACTCAGTAATAAAATGACGTCACTACCGCAACAACTATTTGAAAATATAGTATAACCTATTCATTAGACCCCACGACACAAGGAATCCTAGTGTAAAGTCTAGAGACATTTTCGTAGTTAATACGTTTAATAGTTAAGTGTACCTACTGCTAAAATATAAAGATTATTTTGTGAACGAACTTTTGCATTAATTAAGATTATTATTATATGTGATATGATACGCATTTCACTGTATGAGCTAATATTAACACATAAAGTGTTAACACTAATTATAATCCTCCTTCAACAACCAAATTTCATGTTACTGTATTTATATTAGTCAAAACAACGCGCAACCATGACACATTGATTGTAGGCTTTGTTCTTGACATAGGAGGACAAATGAACTCCCCTTTACCCGATGGTAAGTTTATACCGCTGTCTATTGATACATTCAATTTAAAAGTCATGAACGCGTTGCCAACCTTTAACATGAATTCCTTTAAGGATAGTGAATTTTTTTCTTGAAGTTTTAAAAGTAGTCTTAAAGTGTAAACTATTGCAGACAACAATCTATTATTCAGATTGGTTGTGACATACAAAAAGTTTTGTAAAAACCACACAGTTAGTGTAAATGACCCAGGAAGAATCTTGATTAAAGTTAACTCTTGATAAAAGTCTTATTTTAACTAAGAGTTACTATGATGAAGAAAAAGAAAAAACTGATATTCAGGTAAAACCGGTTGATCTAGTAGCCGACCCCAAACAATACTGAGAATAACAAAGGCTAGGAAGATTATGTTTGATAATAATTTCTGTTAATTGAATAAAATGCTATAAAATTGTGGCAGGTATTGCCAAAATTTTAATTAATTTTCTGTTCTTATCGTTACGGCTTCTGTGGGCGATTGTTATTTATAAACAAATCACATTTACACGTGCCGCAATCATACACCCTTTACTCCCACGCTCTTTACCTTGAAAAGCTTCAAACCAAACCCTTATTAAACAAGTTATAAAAGACAACCTTCAAAATCACATTATATTGCATAACTGAAACAGCCTGGAGAAAATTGCTTTATGTAGTTAATCAGTAATACTGAAATGTTACTCTCTGAATTATGCTATATGAATATCAAATGAGTAAGGGTTAATTGGATCTTAATAGTACTACCTCCTCCATTGGCTTTATAGCACCGTTTGCATGATTGATTACATCAAATGTGTACAGAATTAGAGGTCAAATGGTTCGATGCTTTTATAAGGTGTATGATTAATTATCTTTGCTAGATTGGCTATTGTACCTATATAAACTTGTTTTTTTTTGTAATTAGATACCACACTGCCCACACTTCGCTGTGGCACATTGTGCTTAGAAAGCTTTACTAATATTATAAAGCTGCAGAGTTTGTTTGTTTGTTTGAATGCGCTAATCTCAGGAACTACTGGTCCGATTTGAAAAATTCTTTCAGTGTTGAATAGTCCATTTATCGAGGAAGGCTATAAGTAAAATTTTATTTTCAAAAAACATAAGGGTCCGTAAGAAAATTGCTATTTCGTAACCCAAGGTGTGAAATCGAAAATCTATTTTTGCGTGCAAATACTATTGACAATAGAACAAAATAATATATATTACGGGTTTGTAGGACCCATTAAGATCTACAAAAAAGTCCGCGAGAGCATATATCTAACTATCATGGTTTAGTCACAATAACCGCTTTTGTGTTCGAAAAAATTATTAAATCGTCTGAAGAAAGAAACTACGTTAAATGTGTATCGTAATATTAATCCTTATCCAAATTAAGCTTTATGTTATCAAGGGTATTTATGTAGAAGTAAAATACTTTTTGTTTCATCCCAATCCGACATTTCGTTTAGAAGTTATCACGAGTAAGACGCTAAGAGTTGGTACCTAACAATGAGTTATTTGCCAAAGAGCTTTTATCAACATAATACCTAATATTAATCTTTATCCAAATAAATGTGTTGTTGATTATGAATATTAGATCTAAAAAGAGTATAATAAACACATCTATAGTAATATATAAAGCTGAAGAGTTTGTTTGTTTGTTTGAACGCGCTAATCTCAGGAACTACTGGTCCAATTTGAAAAAATCTTTTAGTGTTAGATAACCCATTTATCGAGGAAGGCTATAGGCTATATATCATTACGCTAAGACCAATAGGAGCGGAGCACCAATGAATAATGTTTCAAAAACGGGGGAAAATTATCACGCTACGGGCAATAGGAGACGCAAACGACATTGCGTGGGTCGGCTAGTAAAATATAAAATCCATCTTCTAAGCGTGTATGTCGTGTCCAAAACTTGAGCTCAATCAGTTCAGAGCGCAATACAT
The DNA here is from genome assembly GCA_949125395.1 of Diaphora mendica. NCBI lineage: Eukaryota > Metazoa > Arthropoda > Insecta > Lepidoptera > Erebidae > Diaphora > Diaphora mendica. Next base: position 20,529,272 of record OX421319.1, on the reverse strand, counting down.
TTTTAAATACTACTCATTAAAAAGTCAAGTTTCAAAACTCATTTAAAATTAATTCTGCCTTTTCTAACAGCTACATTGTAGTCTATCGACATTTCCTTTAATTCTTAGACCATTACCAAACAATATATCTTAACTACCGTAGAAGCTTTCGTAGCGGAAGTGTATTTACAGCTCAGAGTGTTTCTACAACACGCGACCTCTCCGACAGGTACGGACCTATACACGAACCGGAATATATATCTATCCTTTTTATTATAGACACTTTCAGTGTATTTTTAGGTTGACAATAGGGTCACAAGTTATAAATTTTATGAAGTTGGAATTCCGATTTCGGGTGTAAAGTAAATTTCAACAAATTGTTTAGCCATAGATATTAGGAAGTTTTGGTTTTGTTGCGTAGAAGTAACTATTTCTGTAAATATTTTTCTTTTTATACACATTTAACTTGAGTTTCGCAAAATAAAATCTATACTAATATTATAAAGCTGCAGAGTTTGTTTGTTTGTTTGTTTGAACGCGCTTATCTCAGGAACTGGTCCGATTTGAAAAATTATTTCAGTGTTGGATAGTCCATTTATCGAGAAAGGCTATAGGCTAATTTTTCTTTTCCAAAAAATTAGGGATCCGTAAAAAAAAATGTTATTTTGTAACCCAAGGTGTGAAATCGAAAACCTATTTTTGCGTGCGCTGCAATAACTATTGGCAATAGAACAAAATAATGTATTACGGGTTTGTAGGTTGATTATGAGTATTAGATCTTAGAAGAGTATAATAAATACATCTATACTAATATATAAAGCTGAACAGTTTGTTTGTTTGTTTGAACGCGCTAATCTCAGGAACTTCTGTTTCAATTTGAAAAAATGTTAGATAGCCCATTTATCGAGGAAGGCTATAGGCTTTATATCATCACACTAAGACCAATAGGAGCGGAGCACCAATGTAGAATGTTTCAAAATCGTGGGAAAATTATCACGCTACGGGCAATAGGAGACGCAAACGACGTTGCGTGGGTCAGCTAGTAAAATATATAATAAAAACATATCTCCTCACTATCATGAAATTTCGTTATTAAATATCTTAAACATTTTTGAACTAACAATGTTTTTGCATTTTTTTCCACAATTTTTCATAGTTCAGTAAAACATGAACCAATACCGCACCAAATAACTTTCAATACTCTAATTTTCGTCATCTTGTCTTGCCCTATAATCTAAGGTCTTGCCTCATCCTGTCTTGCTTCATTAATTATGAATAAATAAGTTATTTCATTAATAATAAAGGATACGGTTACTAAAATGAAAAACTCTTTATAATAATAAATTTACGGTCGACAACATAATGTAGGTATATTTATTATCCCACCAAAAACATTTTCATGTAAAATGTTGCCAAGACGACTGCATATGGTTTACCCTGTGAAAAAGATATCAGATCTCATGTAGAGCCAAGGTTCTGTATCTACACGCCCTAACTCTTCCAACCCTAACTTCATAAACTCTACATCTCAGTAAAAATGTATGGCTTCGCCGTTTCGCTACCATACCGTCACGAAGGGGAAACGAACGCCTTTTGTGTTTGGAAATATCTAGTTTCTGAACTAATGTGTTATACGAATATTTAGTTTCTGAAGTAATGAAACAGCCAAGCCATACATTTTTACTGAGATATAGAGTTTATGAAGTTAGGGTTGGTAGAGTTAGGGCGTGTAGATACAGAACCTTGGCTCTACATGAGATCTGATATCTTTTTCACAGGGTAAACCATATGCAGTCGTCTTGGCAACATTTTACATGAAAATGTTTTTGGTGGGATTTCATTTCTTTTTGTAAGTTTCCTTTTTTTTCTTTTTTTGGGCTGTATTTCTTGTACATCTTCTTTCTTCTTTCGAAAAAGTCTGTGTACTAAAAATAAAATAATAATAATAATAATAACTTTATTGATATAACACCAACACCACGATAGTACAATTGTTACATATGTTATGATGTATACTCTTAAACTGGGTGTCTACAATATGGCTATGGTCACTAACGTCTAAACTAGGCCGAGCCTGTATCTTAGACGTTAGTTTCTTCCCAGGTTTTAAGTATAATATCATAAAAAACACGTATATTTTGCTAAAACTAGGTACACAGCATCTAAATGTGGCCAGACTCACATAGTGTACATACATGCATTTTCCTGTTGCAAGAATATTTCTAAGAACAATAGATCAAACTTACTGACATATCTCGACACACTGGTATCACATCTACGCCCCACAAGCATTTACCACAATGTACACATTACAACAGTCACTGGTAATTGTAACAATAAAAAAAGAAAAAAAAACACAGAAACAAGCAAACAAAATCAGTGAACTGTTAACATTACTAAACTGGGTATTTATGCGTTTACAATCCATGATCCCGAGACGTTAAGTCAGGTATCCATATTATTACAGCCTGTCCCAGTGGCGACTTACTTCCTAAGAAATGTACATAGACAAATTTTTAGACTTAGGTAAGTTTAAAACTAGATGCATTATAATTAAATGTGGGTAGGCTCAAAATTGAATGTTTGCACAGAAATAAAATATACCGTACCGTCAAGTCAACAATTAGGTCGAATGAATTTGAGGCAACCACCATGTATGCGAACTTAAGACATTTTTAAATTGAATAAATTTTTATTGTTAAGGTTTTCCACATACATTTGCATACATACTAATATATATCTATATATTTTATCACTTAATAATTTGAAACAAACTTTCTATTTCTTCATAATTTCTCGATTTAAGCCACGATGTTAAGGCCTTTTTACACTTGTGTTCACGTAACGAGAAATTTTTTAGAATTTTATTTATTCTATTGTAAAGCATCGGACCAAGGTAGCACTGGAATTTCTCAATATATGCTGTCTTATACGGCAACATAGGACACACCCTATCCCTCCGTCGAGCAGACGTGCGACTGTCATATTTAACTTTTCGATGCTGTTCCATAACAATAGTCATAACAAATAGCTGCCTAATCGTAAGCACATCACCTTCCGAATAAAGGTCGACTGTAGGATACCGGAATGGTTTAAATAACATGACCTTCAATAAAGCTCGTTGAGCACGTTCCAGTTTTATGAGATGCGTTTTTCGAGCTCCTCCCCAAGCAATAATTCCATATGTTAAACAGATTGAGCTAGTGCATAATATACCATTTTTAGATGACCATAATTGACCACATGTCTTAAATTCTTAAAAACGTATATTAATTTCCGTGTTCTTCCAGATAAATAATTAATATATGGGCACCATGTTAACTTATCGTCAAGGATTATTCCAAGATATTTGACTGATTTTACTCGATCTAAATAACTGCAGTTGCAGTTACTATTAGTTTCAGTTTGGCAATGGTGGATTTGTATTTTAAATTTTGTGTTGCCCTTAATGAAGCCTCCGTATTACCAAAAGTAACAAACTTTGACTTAGAAATATTAAGGGTTAACAAATTATGACTCAGCCAGCTTGAAACTGTCTGGAGACCCATTTCAGTGTAGCGCTTAACTTCGTCCCATGTAGATCCATAAAAAATTAATGTATCATCAGCAAATGTGAATATTTGACAATTTTGAATCTTGAGTGTACATAGACTGTTTATATAAATCAGAAATAGGGTCGGGCCGAGCACACTTCCTTGTGGCAAGCCCATAGTCAATAAAGCATCAGAACTGACAAGGCCATCTATAGCAACCCTTTGTTTGCGATTATTCAGATAGTCCCTAAATATATCCAGCACTTTTCCCCTGATACCATTTTTTTCCATTTTTGTAATTAAGACAGGAATAGAGACCGTATCAAACGCTTTTGCTAAATCTAGGAAAACTCCAATGCAATTATTTTTTTTATCAATTTTAGTAGCAACTTGATTAGTAAGCTCAGTAACTGCCTGTGCTGTCGATTTACCCATTCTAAATCCAAATTGGTTTTGCGATAGTAGTTGTTGATTTTCTAGGTATGCCAGTAATCTTTTATTCAACACTTTTTCTAAGACCTTCGACAACACAGGCAATACGGATATAGGTCGGTAATTATTTATACAGTCTCTGTTACCCGTCTTATGGATAGGATGTATAATAGATGTTTTATACACATTTGGAAAAATACCTGTTTGAATAGAGAGGTTTACGATATGGGTTATAACAGGAACAATAGTGTGTGTTAACTTTTTAATTAATTTTGTAGGAATTTCATCCCAACCAACAGCTGAACTAGATTTTAAATTTGTAATAATTGACTCAATTTCTTGTTCAGTCGTTTCCAACAGACACATAGAGTTCACAGGTGGGATTATGGAATCATTTATTGGGTTGGTACATGGGTTGATATTGTTTGCCAAGTCTTTCGCAATATTTGCAAAATAAAAATTTATTTTCTCTAAGGATAGTTGTTCTGATTTTTCCATCTTAAGTAATTCTAACGGGGGTAGTTTTTTTGTGTCTTTATTAATAATATCATTAATTACTTTCCATTTAGATTTTGGGTCACGGGTGGTTCTATTCAGCTCATTCGTATAGAAATTTCTCTTTAAACGTTTCAATAAGTCATTGCAGTAGTTCTTGTATCTTGTGTATGTCAGGGCAAGCGTCAAATTGTACGGCTCGTTTTTAGTTTTTTGGTGCATACGATCCCGGTTTTTGATACATCGAATTAGTCCGGGTGTAATCCACGGTTTAATGCAGTATGAATTTTTAAGTATTGTGAGTTTAAGGGTGTTATTCTTAATGGAAGTTGAGAGAACTTTAATTAACTGTTCAGCGGCCCAATATGCATCTTCCGATTTCAAAATAGGTTCAAAATTGTATGAGTTTAGTTCTGTAATGATAGATTCGTAATTTAGTTTAGAATAGGTTTTTTGCTTCTCTGATATAATCTTATTTTCCAGAGAGACACAGGACAGCACTGGACAGTGGTCAGTAGTCAGGGACTGCAAGACAAGCGTAGTCACTGAGAATTTTGTTTTAATCATTGCATGATCTAAGCAGTTATATTCTCTAGTCGGATATAAGTGACCTGGTAGGAACCCATGACTAGCTAATAAATTTAAGTAATCCATGGAATTGTAGTCAGCATTGTCAGCTCCGATGTCGATGTTTATATCACCCATAATAATTATATTGGGACGATCCTTGTAAGTGTTTAGAAGTTGGTCTAAGGAAGTTAAAAAGTTATTAACGTTTGTAAATGATGGTGATCTATATATACTTATAATGACAGTATCTGGCTTTAAATCAACGACCAGACAGGTAGCATCAGTTAATGTTTGTTCTGTTACTGAGCAATTCATGTCATCTCTAATATATACCACTACTCCATCATTTTGATTTTTGTTGTTCTTTGTGTAATGAATCTCATAGTTCCTTTGTGAAGGGTAATTTGCAACTTTAGAATTCCATGATTCTGTTAGAATCATTATGTCGCATGTAACGTGTAACCTAGACAAAAAAACTTCAAATTGTGCAAAATTTTTAGAGATACTTCTTATATTTTGCGATATTATCTTTATATTAAGCTTTGAGTCACAAGCGGTTAGTAAAGATTCACACGATTCAGGGCTACATAAAAAGGACGGTCCAGGGGCAATATTGTCCAAGCTTCTGTTTAAATCATTTACGCTTGTATTATCGAATTTTGTCAAAAAATCGCAAACAAGGACATAGTTCAATGCATTCACTAAATATTTTGTGCCAATACAGTTCAGCAAAAACTTGGACCACACCAGTAGCTAAGTTCACCGTTAATGTGACAATACAGCATTTATCAAGCAACCCACCATAAACACACCAACAGAAAACTGAAACAACCACAATATAGTATCTCAACAAGTACAGCATATAACTACCGAAGCAGTACATTTCAAACTTCATATCGTGATATAATAAGTAGATAAAAAGAAATGATTTACAATTATAGAAAATTAATAAAGCAAAACAAATATGATTTTTAAAGAAAAAAATTATAAAACAAAAATATTTAAAAACGAACCACAGTCACATGCCACGGAGATTGGCTAGCTGTACCTCGTCTCTAATTTCTATTCGAGATGTATCGATATTCTTGCGGAGATACACTTTTCCACTACTTGACCAACAGAATTTATAATCCTTAGTCTTCGCCACATCTCTTGCGAGGAAAAACAGTCGACGACTTTTGCTTGTTAGTGCTTCCGAAATGTAAATTGGCACCGGTTGTCCAGTGATACCTATATCGACAGAGGTCAGGTGTCGATCAGGGTTCTGTTTCCTGAACGATTTCAGTCCTTGAAGTACTTTGTTCCTGAGTACTACCGAAGTGAAATCAGCCACAATGGTACTTTTTCCAGACTTAGAATTGATGCTGAAAACATTTCTGATTTCTGTTTTGTGAATATTTACTCCAATGGCCTTACATGTATCGACAACAACCTTGCACAAGTCCGTGTTTGTTTGAGTTATGGACGTGACAGGTATATTTCGTACCTCGAGCGAGGAAGCCTTAAAGTTCCTTTGAGTATCTTCAACTAGTGATTCAAGCATAGCTATCTTCAATAGCTGTTTTTTTCGTTCATTTTCGAGGTCTTCCACTTTCAGCCGCATGTTTTCATATTGTTGATTCACAAATAATAAGCTCTTTTCTATTTCCTCGTTTGTTTGCTTTATTTGGGTGTTTTGTTCTTTTATTTTAGCAACCTCCGAGATGAGCTTGTTGAGCATACCACTCTGTGTCTCCTTCCAATCGTCCAGCATATCCTTTATTTCGTCCTTAAAAGAGCCTCTAGCATAAACATTTGTGAAAGTCTCATACAAACTTTCACCCCCCAAATTTGGGGGTTGGGGGGCAAAAGTAATAGGTTTATGAATTTTTTTGTTGTTTGTGTCCTAAACTTAGTTTACATACCAAATTACAGCTTTCTAGCACTTCAGGAAGTACCCTAACAGTTTTGATGATCATCAGTGTGTCAGTGACGAAATTGGTGTTTTTTTGGTATCAATAAAATCTATACTATTAGAGCTATGCAATTGAAACTTTGTACGTTTCATTAGTCTATTGGTAAAATCATATCCTGAAAATTTGAACGATCTGGTATATCGAGAACCAAAGTTATGGGGGTTCAAAAATACGACGAAACGCTTCGAGAAAAGGTAGGTAGTGCCCTTGCGCTACGCTTGGCTCGTCTTGGCGGGGGCACGACCGTGCCCCCAGATTATGCAAACGGTTTAACTTTATTATACCCTCAATTAACTCTTATGAACCTGTCAATGAGAAAGTTCATTAAAATTACGTACCTGCCTATAAAATTAATTTAAAGTATCTCAAAATAATTACTTGTCAACATAATTAATCGTACGTGATATTAAGTCAGTGGCAATGATTCTCGGTTTACGAAGTAAAATAAATACGTAATGTCGTTTATTAGCATGAGTTATAGGGCTTGCGACTGTGTTTATATCATCAATCATTATCATCTACCTATAAATAGTCCATTCCTAGAAATAGACCTCCCCTTAGGTAATTGGCCTACAATACCACGCAATATTTAGTGATAGCCTCTGGCCTTCCAATATCATCATCATATCATATTTTTGAGCGATTAGCCCTAGTTTGCTTGTTTTCTAGTTGTCTTGAGTTTGGTTGTCTCTTAGGAGACCTACGAGATGAATAGTTGTGGTGACACACTCCGCATTCACAATCTATCACCCGACAGACATAGTATTTATATATACATTTATATATTTTAACTAAAAGGAACAAGGGCACGATATCCACGTTTTCTTCCCTTTTTATTCGATCCTGTTTTGTTCAATTGCATATATCTTACACAGAACAAAGTTACAGACTTAGAAATAAGTACGTCTTGTTCGTAAAATAAACTTAATATCGTTCAACTTGTAAATCAGATTCACAACTTTAACACGGTGGTCCTACAAATTATACACCGCGTCACCGAGGGAGTTTTTCAATTTCCTTCAAAGATAAAAGATTATAAACACTGTTTAGATTACAAGGTGGTTTTAGAGCTCCATTTCTGGTGGATTACTTTATGAAGAGAGTTCTAGTGAAGAGAACAATATTGTTTTAGTAAATGATAAAGTTCGCTAACTTATTAAAAGTGCAGAAAATGGAACTGAATGAATGAAAAAAAAACATGAGATATTTTAAAAACGAGATTAACACATTTTGAAAAAAAAATGAGCTATCTTTAATTTAGAGGCAAAATAAAGAATTTAAACTACTTTACCTGAGCCTTGTTTTATTATTTATTTTAAAATAATTTTAAATTATTTATTTATTTTGGTTAACTTAGCAAAACCAAAAACTACAAAAATTATAATAGACACGCAGGATATTACGCTGTTTGATATACAACATTAAGCCAATTCCAGGTTTTCACGAATTGCAACATTATAAACCAGTCGAGGTTTTGAAACACTAACCAACACGATACTACGGTCTGAGCAAATACCATAAATAATAGTGGATGGTATATATTTCAGAGTACAAAGTTCGTTTTACAACACATTTCAAGTATCCGATTCTTACAAGTTTTTATTTTTAGTTTCACTTGTCTCTATGTTTGTCTGTAATCAAATCTTGCAAGTTAAATTTGAACCACGGTATTAAACGGTATTATTATATATAATCAGTATTATTATTCACCCAAAACAGCCGCCGTAAAAAAAGGCGGCGTACATATTTCTTTACCACCCACCCAATATTGGTCTCAAATGAAAGGGCTTAAAGTTTTCTTTTATTAACAAGTAATAGAAGCTTTACTAACTTTTAGACTTTCGCGTTCCATGATGTAATTTTTTTACCAGGTTGCACTGGCCGTGGTCACAGGCTGACTGAAACGTCGGGCAAAACAGAGGTATGTAATACCTTGAAATAAGTGATCGCGTTAATTCCCGTAAAAATAATAATTCTTAATAGAAGCTTGTTTTTAAAAAAACTTTTGAAATTCATCACTTGTTTTATCACTTAACAGAATGCTTAATTATGCAAGTACTTCTGCAAAATTTAAAGTAAAAAACGTCCTATTATAACTACACTTTCCGAAAAATATCACTTATCATTCTCCATTTTACTACTTCAGTACAATACAGTACTATACTCCTATTCTGCTGGTACATCATTAAGAAAGTGCAACGTCACTGCGGGTTTCGTTCCGCTGTCAGTCATATGTACTATCGTGTATTGGGACAAAGCCCTCCATTTGTATATTAAAGGGAGGTCCAAAGACGTCGAACCCTATAAATATGGCGTGTGTCTAATTTCCTCGACCTACAAATGTGATTGATGATGGTAAATTCTTCATTGAGTTCGATTGGTAATAGGTTCAAGCTACTACGTTTTAACCTTAGAGCATACATAAGCAAGCTTGCTTATGTATACTTCTAAGGTTTTAACTGACTTCAAAAAGGTTCTCAATTTCATTTGTTTTGTTTTTCATGTTTGTTAGCTCAAGTCTTCGTCAAATATAAACTGATGTGGATCTTTTTTTTTTTATTTTAGGAGGAGGTTTTATTCTTTTGTGATACCATTTAATTTAAATTAAAAAATACTACGTTTTACAATAAAATTCATGTTAATATAGACGCATTGAATTAGCCTAGAATTGTAAAAGTCATTGCAAAACCAATTTAGACTTTAATTAATTTACTTTAATTTAATAAGTATAGAATTACCATTTTTAGTCAATTTTTTTTTAAACATTTAACATTAAAATAGAGACAAACCTAAGTTGGTTAAGAAACCTAGCCTTTCTGGAAATAAACCCGATACCCCACGTCAAATTTCACTTTTTAAATTACACTTAAAATTACCTCTTCACTTCTCTGAAGTAAACTTATAAGTTCTCAATAAAACACTCGTTTTAATAACTTGTGGTTTACTTCCACTATAAAGCAAATGAAGTTTATAGGTACTAGTTAGACATAGGTACAGGTCAAATATGAACGTAACTAATTATTTCTGACAAGCGTAGTAGTTTTGCAAACTATTAGAGCTAAGACCCGGATTACATACGAGCCTACGTTTTAATAACCGCCTAGTGCAACCCAAAAGTTATAGTACACTATAACACGGCTTTGTATGCTGACGTCTAAACCACTTTACCCACGTCTCTGATAACGCAAACTTTATACAAATTGTAGTTAATGACTAAGCCGATCGGGCGGCTCGAGTGAAAAGCAATTTATCACAATCCAAGAATGCCTACTACTGAGTTGGCAGAATTCTTCCAAATGTAGCCTATTCAGGAAAGACGAGATTTATTCACATTCACACTTACAACTTTAATAATAAGTATTTCGAAATATGAAAGGAAGTACTTAACTACATCATACGTATATATCACATCATTCATTATATTCTACTATTTGATGTAAACATAAATATTTTGCGTTCAACAAAATGAAAATCACGGCAAAAACGAGTTGTGTTTTTAAAATTACGTCGTTATATTTTTCGTATTCATCAAAACCGACTTATGTGGCTCCACTACGAAATATAAAAATGAATAAAATCGTTGACATAAGTCTCGTCAGCGGGCGCGAGTAAGTTTAAGTATAAACACATTAACCTACATACTGTTAGTAGAAATACTGATACATATTCTACACAAACCAAACCAGTGATCTTTATAATAAAGAAAGAAAGAAAAAAATTGAGAAAGAATATCCAGAAGGATTGACAATGTAAGGCAAATCACCGGCCTACAGATTTCATGAACGGAAACGAACGTGCAGAAATTTGAATTTTAGCACAACGCAAACCAGATTTATTGACTCACAAAAGTCCGACTGAACTACGAATTTCACTCACGTCCTTCTGACGTTTTTTGAAATTGTACAAGAAATTAGACCCGATTAGTGCATGAGTCGCTTTATGATGTAAAACGTAAGCAGTAAGCCGAAACAATGTTGGATCGCTGCACGAACTGTGTCAAGATATTGAATTCCGAAGAAGCTAGTTTCCAGCTCAACGGCAGATCAAACTGCAGAGATTAGATCCGCGAAACTTAACTGCTAGCAAGTACGTGTTGTAGATCAATTTATTATGAAATATAAGCAGTCCTAACCAACATTATATACCTGCTCGTTGAAGAGTTCATTTGAAGCACAGACGCAAAACCTGAGAAAAATCTGATCGATCACTTTTTTTTTCTTTAATGTGGGACCAATCCCGCCCACACGACCACCACTGTAACTCCTGTACACCAGGATCAACAGCAGTGACCCATGAGCACATCGAGATATGAGACTCGTGAAGTCCCAGGAAAAATTAAACTATCTTGAAATCCGCAACAAAATTAATCATAAGATAAATGGGCGATCACCTTACCTCAATAAACTGCCATACCTTACTTTAGTGACACTTTTAATGATATATGTGGCGATTTCCCAAAAAAACCTTCTTGTATTTATTTATATTTTAATTGTTATTTAATACTATAACGAGCTACAATTCAATGGCAGTAGACGACGAATAATGGACTGATTTCTCTAGAGATCGTACCTATTACACAGGTCACGATACTAACCATTTTCAGCACACATGAAATTAGTGAAAATATTCTAACCTTGAACTTTTTTGCTGACTATTGTACTGTTATTTATTCTGTGCTATATTCAAAATAAAATGCTACGTAAAAATGTTGTTTTATCCTTTAAAATATGCTGAAATAGAACATGACTACATTTTAATTTTAAGTATAAAGTTCAGACAGATGTATATTTTAACTATTATTATGAATGAAAATGTAAGTTTATTTGTTTTCTACCTAAACGACTATAACGATTTTATAAAACCTTTCAGAAATGTTAAGAAAGATACTTCAGCGAGTAACAAAGGCTTTTTTAACATATTAACCGACATAAATGTGGGCTGAGTAGCGGGAAAATCAGTTTTTATTTAACTACGGGATATAAACACATTTATATACAAAATATATATAGTATAATAATATACTTCTACTACAAAATATTAACTCTAACTTTACCTGATTTCACTTGTATAAATCTAACAAACTCTAACAATCTATTTGTAAAATAAGTTCACTAGTGCTCAAGAATCTTCTCCATTAAAAAATAAGGTTGAAATTCACAGCCAAATACCTTAAGTTTTATGAAGCCGCAGTACCATCTGTAGGTAATATACATACATTTAATATTTTGTTTTCTCATAATTTACCTGGTAGGCAGCTGTTATATTCGGGTATTTAACATAATCGATAACCAATTAGATGCTTTTTTACTTTAGATCGTTAGGTCTAAGGGTTATTAAAATGTATGAACGAAATACCTACGTAGAGAATTTACAAATTTAATGAACAATATACCGAATTCCGAAGTCAATAAGATTTAAATTTGTATTCCTAACAATAGTGTTAGTTAAAGTGGATAGTTGAATTCAGAAATATTGTCTCTTTAAGCTGTTAATACTGTCATAGCTTGTTGATTACGATAAATTTGTTAGTATTCTCTATTAATCATTTATCATTCAGTGGATAACAGAGCCCAGGCTTCAAGTTTTCCTACCAATGGTCAATGTTTCAAAATTGTTTTATATTCAGACGTAATATCAAAAATGTTACGTAATATGGTGATTGGTGACTCATTTTTATGAAGATTCTATTATAACAGTGCCCATTAGATATCAATAAAAGATACTCCAAAGCACAAGGAAATTATCCAATCCTTCCGTAATCTCAGATGTTTATGCAAGTTTATGAAGGTTCCTTCAAAGCGAAAAGCATCTTGAAATTAATAAACAACTTGTGTTAATACATTCTAGTGCTTATAAATCCAGCAATAAGAGAAATGCTATAACACTGACTTTGCATAAACAAAGTTACAACACAAAAGTTTACAAAAATATGATTGTTTCGATTTCAAACGTTTCTAAGAGCTTTCTTTATAACTGTTGAATATGTATCAAAAATGTAAATTTTAAAAGCATATAAAGTTACATGAAAAGATGTAAGTACATTATATTATTTGTAAAAATCGGCGCTTGAAACTGATCGATTTATCTAGAAATTTGCTTTCGACATTCTTGCCACTCTATAAAATAATGTCAACATCAATGTTTTATGTTGCTTCATTAATGATTTAACCTATATTTTCTTTACTTATACTTATTTCTTTTCTTTACTTATACTGTGTTTAAGAGTGTGTTTTAAAGTTTAATACTAACTAATCTAACATAAATAAGAGAGTGACTTTGTTTGTGTGAAAACAAACTCACTATCCCATTTATCAGCGAGCAGACGTATCCCCCCTGTGGACATTTACAACTCAAAAACCATATTTTAAGTGTCCACCATTAAGAATTGCGGAGAGGTGGGCTTGAGGAGTTTCCATAAGGTTTACTCATGTGGTAAAAGATACTAATCAAGGAGAACCGGCGAACTTCGTACCGCCTAACAGACTATAAATGTGATGATTTAGAATTTTAAAAATAGTTAAAAAAATATTTTTTTTATTGATGACTATCATATTTTAATATTTATAATCCTATTCCGGACAAAGACAAATCTGTAGACAAAAAATCAGAAAATTGGTTCAGCTGATCTTAAGTTATAACTTGTGTAACTAATACGACATGTTTTATCCCACACAGCAATGGTTATAGCAATTTCAATATTATTACGTTTTGTATCAGCTTTGTTTCTGCCATAATTTACTTTGTTTGAGACTTCTTATGAAGATTCTAAGTTCTGATTGGAACCAATACAAAATATTTGTACAAAACATTTTTGTATTCAGCACACATAAGTTTGCCTTTGTTTTATTACTTCTCCCCAGCTTTGTATATTTCTAGCTGTAACTTACCCCGCGTCATCCACAAAAGCTAAACTATATTTCTTGAGAACTTTCAGACAGGTAAAGGGTCATCGTTATTTAGACTAGTCTAGAGGCACGAACGTGAAACTATTTTCTTTGCGAATGTCTTAGACGAAATAAAGGAAGACGTATTTTATTAGAGAGCCCGGGACACATTTCAGCGGCTTATTGCCTCAAATTGAGTAAGCTCCGAAATATTTCGGTTCACAAATTTTTTTTTTCATTTGTACGCAAATTCTGCTGCTAATTTTAATTTATGTTGCTAAAAATACTTATTGTCGATATTAACAACTATAATAAATTTCTTATACACTGGGTATTGTTTAATGATCGGCGGCCATGTAATAGTAAATAATGTTGACTTAAGATAGATCACTTGAAGAAGATTACTTCGAAAGAATTTTCAGAAACAACTTTAGGAAGTAGTGTTGTATTACATGTAGTGAAAATGATTGCAAAGAGCATTTTTCGTTGCTCGGCAAAAGGGATTTATAGAGGGAATGTGTGTGAAATTATCAAAAGAGGTCATCCACGGCGAACATTTAACGACTATTTTAGTGTTGTTCTGAAGAACGGCCGTGTGAAAAGCACCAAGAACCAGCGAGCAGGCATACAGCAATTGATAAATGTAGATGAAGCAAACGAAGTGTACCAGGACCGTAGTAAGTGGAAATCAATTGTCTCTGCCCACCCCTCTGCCTCTGGGCAATTGGCGTGATGTTATGTATGTATTTACATTATTTAATTTATCTAGAATGTATTTATATTAATTAAACTTTGAATACAATTTTACCTACGTGTGTATTTCAGTCTAATGTCTTCAGAAATATGTTTGGTTTATTTTTAACGCAATTTTATTTGTGTGGCAAAAATCAGTCCAAACCACAAAAGTAAATAATCAAAAAGGTCACGTAGGATCTCATGTCTGTATTGATACTTTCGACTTCGGCCACTTTTAGCCAAAATGGGCTGAAGTTTTAGCCGTAACTAAGTATTGTTCCTTTGAACACTATTAGGTACTTGGTAATTTTACAGTATTGATAAATGTATATTATTAGTAAGAAATTAGTTACAAATATGGTTAATTTATAGTAAACAAGATATTAATGATATCAAAAAACCCTTTATCAACGTAGTGTATTTTGAAATTTCATAATAATACAAATTTCCTCACGATAATTTTCTAAGATCATTAAGTTCATACAGAAACATGGAAAAGTCCGTTGGCTTGAGGCTGGATTTATTACTAGTTGTTGCCCGCGGCACCGCTCGCGTATATGTCGGTTATCGCGGCAAATGGTAGCCTATGTGTTATTCTGATGTTTAATTATATACTTATTATTATTATATATAAATAATATTCCTGTAAAGTTTCGTCCAAATCCGTTCAGTAGTTTTTGCTTGAAAGAGTAACAAACATTCATTCATTCATACTTACAAACTTTCGCGTTTATAATATTAGTAGGATTTTCCGGATATTACTTTTATTCACGTGCCGTGGATGAATGATTTACTTTAGGTAAATATGGTGCGGTTTGTGTATACACTATTGTAACATTCAAGAGGTTTAATCCACGTGATTCCCTACCAAGGTAGTTTCTTGACGAAATTCTGTACAGCCGATTGGATTTTTTTACACCAAATCACTGTATTCTAAAAGGCAATGAACCTTTACTGTCAATGTCAAAAAGAAATATCTATTTGACTTTAACATATAGTATTTGTTATATAGAGTTACTAATATAAAAAATATTTAAATTGATAAATATAAAAATTTAATAGTTTGAAACTTTCTACATTCCCGACGTTTTGAACGGGTTAGTAGATTAAGCTACTAAGGTAGGTAAGTAAAAAAAAAGTATTGTAAACACAAGCAGCTGGTCAGACAAGGTCCACTTGTGTCCGATCTGATTGATTGTAGGATATCTTGTCCCGTCATGATCTATTTTAGGGAAGGACAAACTCTTTTATTATTTATTGTCATCAGTCAATGTTTGGTAAATTTTGTGATTTTCTCTAAGAGGAACTTTGTGATTTTCAGTTCGACTCAGAAATCATAATTTTGCCATCTACATCAATTTGCCATGTCATGTCGTTATGCGACAAGGAAAAGGAAGCTAAATTTATGAATAAATTAGTGTTAGTATTGTAGATAGACTGAACTAAGTACAGGTACAGCTTCAGTAATCAAAAGTTAAAATGCTAGCTCGTTGAAATATAGTTACCATAACAGTATGTTGTGAAAAGGCACAGGCGTACAGCTTAATTGCTGTACTTCGTGCAGATATTAATAATTAACCTTATATTGTTGTACTATGAAAGCTTAATAGGTTTGTGACTGTGTAAAATTGTACACATTACGCGTTGCTGAAAATTTGTTTCACAATAACCGAAAAGGAGTTTTTTTTTATTTTATTTTTTAATATTTTGGACATTTAACACACAACGCCATCTAGTCCCAAGCTAAGCAGAGCTTGTGTTATGGGTACTAGACAACTGATACAAATACATGTATACTTTTTTTGTAAATACATACATTATTATACATAGAAAACACCCAAACTCCGAAACAAATATTTGTAGATCATACAAACATTTGGTCCAACTCAGGAATCGCCATTTATGCGAATGGAAACTTGCGACAAAGAGGTCATCGTGTATAGCGATACACTAGTAAGGTATGTGATATTAGTTATTTTCAGCCATTAGATGATTAAATGAATTTTATATCAAAATAAACACTGCTTAATTGCGAATACGATGATATAGGGTTGTCCGCAAAAAATCTGTCTTGAATAACGGTTATCGAGTTTTGAAAAGTTTTTTTTTATAAAATAATTATTAAATAGTTATTATATGTGGCATTACAGTATATAATTAAGATAACTCTCGCTCTATGAACATACATTCTGTGTCGCGGGGGACTTTACAGACATACATTAAATGGACACAAAGAAAACTCACGACTCAGAACAACAATTTGCGAATCACACAAAGTGATGTCCCATGTGGATTTGAACCCACAACACTTGGCGCAGTAGAGAGCGGCGTGTTGACCGCTTAAACCACTCGGCCAACCGTGCAGTCAAATTTAAATTATTCACTTTGTTAATTTTTATTTTGCTTTCTTGAAAAACAAAAAAAAAATCACTTTTCAAAACTCGACAACGGTTATTTAAGCCAGTTTTTTTGCAGACAACCCTATATCATCGTATTCGCAATGAAACAGCGCTTATTTTGTTATAAAATTTATTTATTAAACAAATGGGTGAACAACACGGTAGCTTTATTAATTTTTTGGAATAGGCGGGCAAACGAGCAGACGTATCGCCTGATGGTAAATGATAACCGCCGCCCATGGACACCTGTAACACCAAAGCTATGCCAGGAAACTTAAAGACAACCCAATGTTTGTATATTCTATAGGCCTTATATATTACTTTCGGTTGCTAATATAATAGGTTACTATGACTACAGGAAGTCTGTTAAAAATAATGCTTATTATATATATATATTATACATGGATGACCTCTTTGCCATTCGCATCAAAATTTCACTTTTCAAAACTCGACAACCGTTATTACGGCCAGGTTTTTGGCAGACAACCCTATATCACCGTATTTGCAATGAAATAGCGTTTAATTTGATATAAAACTTATTTATTAAACAAATGGGTGCAATTAACTAATATCGACATACCTGTTTATACGTGCCAACCAGTAGCTACGCCAGGAAACAAATAGACAACCCAAGGTTTGTATGTTCTACAGGCTTTAAACTTTCGGTTGGTATTAAATTTATTAGTTAAACTCATGGGTACACTGTTTCATAAAAAGTCATTTTTTATTTTTTAATAATAATAGTTTGACCAGGACTTTTTTAGCCAACCCACCCGCGATATATTATTTAATATATTAAATTTGATATAAAATACTTTTCATCCAATAAACAGATGGGTGAAGGTAGTTCCTTATTGTATCCTCTACTATAAGGAATAGGTTCACATCGGTAGCACGCTGGGTGACACCCGGAAAAAAAAATCTCACAAGTTCCGTTAAATAAAAAAGAAATAGAGCTCAATTGGTAATTACGTAAAAAAATTGTTTGTGTTTAGAAATATTCGATGTCAAATACTTACCTCAAAACTTAAAATACCCAGTAATTTTTAGGGTTCCGTGCCAAAGGAAGGAACCCTTATAGATTCGTCATGTCTGTCTGTCCGTCTGTCCGTCCGTATGTCACAGCCACTTTTTTCCGAAACTTAAAGACCTATAATGTTGAAACTTGGTAAGTAGATGTATTCTGTGAACCGCATTAAGATTTTCACACAAAAATAAGAAAAAAAACAATAAATTTTGGGGGTCCCCATACATAGAACTGAAACTCAAAAATTCTTTTTTCATCAAACCCATTTATCCCCTCGTCTGTGAAACGCCAGAATGTTACGTCAAAAAAATTTGGCCTCATCTGTGTAACGCCTAAATTTGGCGTCGAGATTTATCCAATTTTTTGGCTAATTTTTGTAATTTTATGGTAGTTTTATCATTAAAACACTTTATTTTAATGTATAGAATAAGAAACTAAAAAAAAACCAAAAGCTTTAGTCGATTATCAAACCTACAAGGAGCAACACTAAAAATATTCCAAAAATACCTTGTCCGGTGACGTCACTCTGTGGCAGGGTATCAAAAATTGAAAGATGTTTTATGTTGGTTACTAATGTATTTATCCTTGTCGCACTTTACTATATTGTACTTAGTAGAACAAAGATGCAATATAACGCCAGTACAAAACCCAACCTCAACTATTTTTTTCTATGTGACCTTAACAATGGCGATGATGCCGGCCGCGTGGTGAATGTTTATTTAAGTGTTCAGTAATATTAAACTTGAGTGCTTTGTTTATATTTGCAACTTTATATCACAAGTACACGACATAAGCTTTTAAATAAATACAACAGAATGCCACTTCAACCACGGTGAATCACAGTGAAACGGATATTAGAAGTGTAAACAAACCCATTTTTTTGTCATGTTTTCAAGTGGCTATTGATGTTTGATTGTTTTGTGTGAATAAGTGTATTTGTTGCTGTTTTTATTGGTGAGTATTGTATATAGTTTTAAATAACATACATATTAGTTGTAGTAAAGGTTTTATTTAGAAATTATTCCACTTTTAAGTACAGTACATCGAGGAAAAAATCACTTTTCTTACTTTTAGCTTTGATTTACTAATTTAAAGCTATTTTAAATCATAATCAATTATACATCATCGGATAGCTTATTTAATGAGCATTCTAATGGTACATAAATAATTTATAGTTTATTATACATAATATATATAATTATAACATATATAATTAGTCTAGTCAACAAGTTTGGAACTTGTTGACTAGACTAATTGGGCCTCCGGTCTCGCACTCACCAACGAAACACGACAGCACGCTGTCATTTTACGTTGATTTTCTGTGCGAGGGTAGTACCGCCCCGGTCGAGCCGGCCCGTTCGTGCTGAAATCAGCGTGGCTCTACTACCTACTAAGATTGCGTGAGAGACACTTCCAAAGTGGTAAAATGTGTGTCCCCCCCCCCTATAACTTCTAAAATAAGAGCGTGATAAATGTAAAAAAAATATATGATGTACATTACCATGCAAAAATTCCACAAAAAATTTGTTTGAACGAAATCTAGTAAGTAGTTTTTTTTTAATACGTCATAAATCGTAAACTGCAATTTACCTTTCATTCAATCAAAACAAATATAAAAAAAAATGTTATTTGCTGCTGCGGAACCCTTCATGGGCGAGTCCGACTCGCACTTGGCGGCTTTTTTTATATTGTGGGCCAATTTTATCACTAGCTGTTAAATGATGGTGATGATGATAAGGTCCCTGATAGACTAATGTCAACTTATCTGTCAAATAAATATAGATTTCAGTTTCACAACTCTTGGATAGAGACATATGTCAGATATACATATATTTATCAGCAGCTTTTATCTGTTAAATAAGGCCCTGAATCTATTTCTCTACCTATGTAAGTAGGTATACAAATAAACCTACTGTACAAATATCCTTGTCTAACGGATGTCGTTGACAAGCACAGGTAGTCGTAAGTTTATATTGTATGAGTATTGAGACTACGCATGGATGTCATCAAATCAAAGCTGTTACAAAGCCGGTCACATTACTATGGTTAGACTATGACTAATATTAGATTACGTCACTTGTGTATTGTTTATTTACACATATTATCGTATAAGGCATATTATCAATTGAGAACTTGATTGAGACTTTGTGAGTTAAAAAAATATCGTCAATAATCTTCTGTTCTCTTATTTTAGTTCTCTTTTATGTTCTCTTATTTAATTTATTGAAGCTATTTCCAAAATAATATATGTCGGCGCAACTACAACGATTAGTCTAGAAAACCTAGAATAATTAAGTTAAATCGTGTGATTGTTCCCTAATTTGTTTATAAACCACCAGTTGATTACTTAAAAGTTTATTATGATGTAAAATGAATGTCACTCTAATTTCAATAACTACCCTAAAATCTTACAAACACGTGCACGTGTGCCGCGCCTATAAATACGGCCTCACTGTGAGCGATCAGGTCGGTTACACTCGAGCCGTCGTGCAGTGGGGGCGTTATATCAGGAAGGAATGGCTGTAAATAAGCTAAGTACTTGGGCTTCTTAATTGTTGTAATTCATTATTAAACATATGTGACTAATAATTTAAGATGTGACTTTTAAAAAGAGTGGCTATGAGTTCCTTTGCCAGTATTCTTCTCATAAAACTCTACGCATTTTGGAAACTGGAAATTATGGATCAACATATGACCTTGACAATACAGTTTACCTGTGGAGTCTGTTTGTGTCGATCTATGATTTTAACTGTAGTTTCATTAATTCAATAAACCATTTGGAATTCAATATTGTCTTTGGTTGTGTAAATAAACCCTACCTACCTACGTGTGTAATAATTAATTGATTGAAAGCGATTTCTATTGCTACAAATCATGAGTGCCACTATTTTGGTAATCAGTGACGTCGGCAAGTCTGACGTCACCCTTCCTAAAAATCATTTCTCGCCCTATCTCTCCGATATCAGAAGTGGGATTAGATGGATCACATGTCTAATCGTTTATTTGCACAACGAAATGATAAAATCAAAGTGATATTTTTCTACCCTCATTTGATCATTATTGTAACGTTAACATTCGAGAATACTGTGAACATATTGACAAAGCTATTGATATTTATAATCTCAAGGACTACGAAGTTCGTATGAAAGTGAGCATCATCAGTGAAGGGTCACGCTTAATTATTTGTAGAATTTGTAAATTTTTAATCACCACAACTTTTGATAGTGGATGCCTGATGAGTTCAATCCGTTAATAGAAAAACTTGTTTTTGAGTGTTACTTTTCAATTTATGAGTGTGGCAAATTATTGACCATACCTACCACACCTATTATTTATTTTTCTTATTTTTTTAAGATCCCGTGTGGACCACGATCATACAAAATGATCCAGACCACACCATCGACCTAGACCCAATTCCTTTAGGGCCTCTGTGGACCACAGCATCATCCTTTATCTACGAGAACATATGTGGCGACTTCCACATACAGCGCAACAGAAATATACTATAGCGCCATCTACCGAAGATTCGTCGAACTACGGAGTAACGAAGGAAATTAAGAAACTACCAATCCTGAATCGCGCAGTGAAAGTTCTCGCGCCGATAATCATATATACAACGTCCCAACATCAACCGTTGGGCAGTTGGCCCGCCAGGCATGATCACCTCGCCTGGTCGGAGGATCCTCCCTTTGTGTTGGAGGGACATGACACTCGTTCCTCCACAGTGGTGATTGGAAGCAGCCTTCGAAGCAGCATCAGCACGCCACCATCATATTTACTCCCACAGCAAGTCTTACAGCCAGCCAGCAACCTCGGCCTCAACAGGGATAGACCACACGCAGGAAGCGACCGCTCCAGCCTGGTTACCCCCACGGCCTCATCAGCGTCTAGGCACAGCACACTGCAGCTACGGTTCATGTAAGCAGAGCATATCTCACCCGTCTATGCAGCAGCCAGCCACTACGCAGCAACCGCCCCGACTCACTGGGGACCTCACCGCAGCACCGCGCACCGCACGCCATCTCGACTCACTGGGTTCAGCGGACTACGGTCCCGACTCACTGGGACTAGCGGCATTCAGTTCCGACTCACTGGAACTACTCACTCCTGGCACTGGCAAGCTCCGCAACAGAGCACAGACAGCTGACATCCTTGGACATCCTCCGGTCTTGGAGGGGAGTGATGTGGCGACTTCCACATACAGCGCATCAGAAATATACTACAGCGCCATCTACCGAAGATTCGTCGAACTACGGAGTAACGAAGGAAATTAAGAAATTACCAATCCTGAATCGCGCAGTGAAAGTTCTCGCACCGATAATCATATATACAACATCCCAACATCAACCGTTGGGCAGTTGGCCCGCCAGGCATGATCACCTCGCCTGGTCGGAGGATTCTCCCTTTGTGTTGGAGGGACATGACACTCATTCCTCCACACATAAATAATATTCACACAATTTCGTCAGGAGTAAGCCGAGCTAATGGTCAAGTTAAGATTGTGATAGCCATGCTCAAAAATCCTTTGGTTATGATAAATAATTATGCGACTTAAAATTGGCATACAGCTCTTTACAGTTTACAGTTGGCACTTAACTGTGCACTCCAATAAACAAGCGTGGCACCACTCACCCTACTCACCTGACAAAGCCACTATGTTCCACTTGAAATCGCTAACTTAATCTATGAGTCCTAGATAATGACCGCTGCTTTATGAAGAGTTGTTGAGGGCGACCACGCAAGGTTGCTCATGACCAGCTGCGAGCGGCCCTGAGCAACAACTGGCCGTGTCGGCGGCACCACAAGAAACCTCATCACGGCAATCCCTAGTCAATGCATACCATTGCAGAAGGGGAGCCACGAGTACCTTCCGCGTCCCAACACGAGCAGGAGTAGCGGCGGAATACACCATGTTACTGGGTGAGCAGTGTCCATTTTGTTTACAATAGTAACATGCTCATTTTGTTCTACGATATGCTCACCGTCCACAACACACATTTCATATAATTTTCAATAAATTTTTAAACTGCCCAGATCACAGCATCATTCTTTATCTACGAGTACTCTACGAGAACCTTCGAGTACTCTACGAGAACCTCCGAGTACTCTACGAGAACCTCCGAGAACTCTACGAGAACCTCCGAGAACTCTACGAGAACCTTCGAGAACCTCCGAGAACCTTCGAGAACCTTTCAACCTTGGCAGCTTGCTCAACAAAGCAATGGGAGTTGCTTACAGATGTACTACTCAAAAGGAATTATTTCTTTTCGTTCAGGTCAACGAGAATCGACGAGATCCAGTGAAAAGCTACTAGAATCCACAACAGTCTACAAGAACCTATAACAATCTACAAGAAGCAATGAGGCTGGTGCAGAGCGCGCACCGCCTGTCAGAATGGCAGTGTGGGCGCAACTACAACGATTAGTCTAGAAAACCTAGAATAATTAAGTTAAATCGTGTGATTGTTCCAAAATTAGTTTATAAACCACCAGTTGATTACTTAAAAGTTTATTATGATGTAAAATGAATGTCACTATAATTTCAATAACTACCCTAAAATCTTAAAAACACGTGCACGTGTGCCGCGCCTATAAATACGGCCGCACTGGGAGCGATCAGGTCGGTTACACTCGAGCCGTCGTGCAGTGCGGGCGTTGTACGAGGAAGGAATGGCTGTAAATAAGCTAAGTACTTGGGCTTCTTAATTGTTGTAATTCATTATTAAACATCTGTGACTAATAATTTAAGATGTGACTTTTAAAAAGAGTGGCTATGAGTTTCTTTGCCAGTATTCTTCTCATAAAGCTCTACGCATTTTGGAAACTGGAAATTATGGATCAACATATGACCTTGACAATACAGTTTACCTGTGGAGTCTGTTTGTGTCGATCTATGATTTAAACTGTAGTTTCATTTATTCAATAAACCATTTGGAATTCAATATTGTCTTTGGTTGTGTAAATAAACCCTACCTACCTACGTGTGTAATAATTAATTGATTGAAAGCGATTTCTATTGCTACAAATCATTAGTGCCACTATTTAGGTAATCAGTGACGTCGGCAAGTCTGACGTCACCCTTCCTAAAAATCATTTCTCGCCCTATCTCTCCGATATATATAATTTTTATTTAAGTGTATATATACAAGTAGTTTCAACCTTTGACATTTTGAACCTCATCAGACAAAACTCATTTTTAGTGATTTTAAGATTAATTAAGAGAGTTTTCAAACAACAGAATTAGCACCATCCGTAATCCATAACTTTAATGTTAGTGGTTCAAATGTCAAAAATCCTTTTATTAGGAAAATGGCAAATTTCTTTATTAATGCAAAGGTGACTTGGTTTATCGTTACTGTGACAAACGAAAACACTTTATTTGATGAATCCTTAAAGAAAATTTTAATTAATATCAATCAGGAGAAAAGTTATTGCAAAAATATATGTTGATCCCTAGACACATATGTTGATCCCTAGACACTTTTGATGTGTGTAGTTAAGTATCTATATCACACTTTCAAAATTGAGATATAATAAATTTAAATATTCATCATAAAATGTATCGAAAAATATTAAAAATTTACTCGTCATGTCAACCCTAGCAAGAAACCATTATATCCCTCACTTCGTTAGCAATATGGTTTTATTATAATTTAATAACTTAAATTCAAAATTTGAAAAACCCCCTTCTCAAGCACTTAATCGAGTAATCATACGCCAATTATATTTTTGCAGACATTCTATTATTCTTCCCCACTTTCACCCCCATAACTTTTAAACGATTCAACCGATTTTCATGAAACATGTCTAAGAACACTCGCACGTAACTCTCCTTTCACACAAAAAAACTAAATTGAAATCGCTTTTTCCGTTCGCATCTACGGTGCCACAGACAGACAGACAGACAGTCACGTCAAACTTATAACACCCCTCTTTTTGCGTCGGGGATTAAAAATTAATTGCGGTGACAACACATGGTTATGGGAAAATGCAGTTTAATAAACTTTTTGACGTTTTCAAACATCATTATCTTTAACAGAGTACTGCTAGACGTAGGCATCTCCTTAGAAAGTAGCTCTTGGCCCCACAAGTCAGATGCGTTAGTATTGGATTTGTTTCCCTTTATTAGCAACTCTGTTGTCCCGTAGAGTTCGATTTCTTAATCTTTCTAGATTCGTACGAAACCCAGACAATGAATAATGATACTCAAATTTTCAAATAAATTCATAATTAGACTGCACGTTTGGTCTAGTGGTTTAACGGTCACCACGCCGTTTCCTACTCCGCCAAGTGTCGTGGGTTCAAATCCTACGTAGGAAAACACTTTGTGTGATCCACAAATTGTTGTTCTTAGTCTAGGTGTTCTTTGTGTCCGTTTTATGTATGTTTGTAAAGTCCCCCGCGACACAGGATTTATTCCTAGTGCGGGAGTTGTCTTTAAAAAAAAAGAAAAAAAATACATTTAGAAACATTGTTCACAAAACTTGCGTAGATAAATCAGTTCAATAAACTAGAAAATTGCTTGTTTATATCATTGTACTAGAAAGGAGGATATAACGGCAATTTAACAAGTAAATAACAGAAGACCCAACAGCTGTCACATTGAATCCCAGTGATGGACATGTAAGTGACAGCAATATTATTCTACAGCAACAATAGAACTATTATATTTCCGCTTCAGGATTTACAGAAACCCATAAGTGTGTTCCGTCCCTATGTTGACAAGTATGTGTTAGAAATTATTAAGGACCTTAACAATTAGCATGCGTAAGACAATACGTTTAACTGTCTGAAAGCAAATAAATCATTTTTTTAAATTACTTAAAAAGTTTTAAATTAATTTTCACTAAAATTACAGTGATTAAATAAGCGAAAAGATACGAAAGTACAACCATGTAAAGTCATGACTGATTCGATTGGGTATTTCTTTTAAATGTAAGCAGTTGTCCTAATATGTTTATCAGAGTAAAGACAAGTAAAATTTTAACAAAATAAAAACCGACTTCAAGGTTCGCCTCGATTTCTCTTGGATACCATCATCAGAATGATCAAAATCGGTTCATAAACGACGAAGTTATCCGCGAACATTCAAAAAAAGAAACGGTAGAAATGAGAAACCTCCTCCTTTTTTTGAAGTCGGTTAAAAAATAATATTCATCTGTTTAATTACACAGTTCACGTCTTTCATCCACAATGAGTTAGATAGAGCCATCTCTAACAAATAATGAAGTTCATAGCAAAAAAAAACTGCGATATTTTACAGAATAAAGTTAAAAGCGGCACAACTTCTCAATTAATTCATTGTAAAGGTATGCTTAAAAACACCATAGCTATATATATATGAACTCATTTCGTAACTACCCTTTCAAATTCCCGTGAAGCAACTAAGTTTAGTTGTTTCACATATACTAATGGTTATACGGTATTATCCCGCTTATCCCGGCGGCTATAATATATTATGTACACATGGAAAAATAGCTTTATATCTACTTTTTGGACACTTTGCATTGTGTTCGTATCCGAGTGTTTTACTTTCAATATAATAGGATGGAACCTGTCTTAGCGTGTCTTTAATTCTATTATAGTAACAGGATAACGAAATTTGTACAAGGGTAACGGTTTATATTGTTAAGTCGATAAACATACTTATTCAGAACTCTAACACATGTTGCTGATGTACCATAAATATATTTCATTTCTTCATTGCCCCTAAATGTGACTCTTAACCGACTACGGCGAAGCCAAAAGGAAGGGTAACAGTTATGGCAGTCTGTGTATGTTTAGTCCATTCGTTTAGATAGTGTCGGTGCACCCGCACGTAATTGTGGTTATTGTTGTGAAATACGAATATATTAATTCTTGTTATAATGTAAAGTTATACTGGTTTGTGGGTCTACGCCGCAGGCGGGCCCTTTGATTTTGTGGCAGCTTGTCGCTTGATCAAGGTGACCGTATCTAAGTGAATGGACTATGTGTTTGTATATTCCATCGTAGCGCCTAAAGTACTAACCGATTTTAATGAATGAGATGTCAATAGATTCGTAATAATAGGCCGGGTGACATATGTTATAAACATATTGCCATTTTTTTACGTAGTCGTAATAATTAAATGCTATGAAATATATTTAGCTTTAATTCCGCGAGACAAATATCCAGGTCTGAAAGCAGGGCACAAATCCCACCGTCATGCATATGTACACATACAAAACAAGTGAGAAATAATTAGCATGCCATGCAACCAAACCTATACTCGACACGTGTTTCGCCCCTCCACGGGGCATCCTCAGGAGATGTTGACTCGTCGAGCGTTTGAGCTCAAACGAGGATGGATGGATGGATGAAACCTGAGGATGCCCCGTGGAGGGGCGAAACACGTGTCGAGTATAGGTTTGGTTGCATGGCATGCTAATTATTTCTCACTTGTTTTGTATGTGTACATATGCATGACGGTGGGATTTGTGCCCTGCTTTCAGACCTGGATATTTGTCTCGCGGAATTAAAGCTAAATATATTTCATAGCATTTAATGTCATGGATTTCCGCAAAGTAACGCCTGATTCCATAACGTAGTCGTAATAGTTTACTTCCTATCTATTGAATGATTTATATAAAATTTAAATTTCTAAAACTGTATTTCCGATAAACTTTAATTTTACCAAGCACTTCCTACTATGACCGTAGTAATAGATAAGTTTATGTAAATAATGCGAACTATGTATCTTTGCTTGTTTTTTGCTATAAGTTACCTTGGTACACCAAAGTAGGTTATAGCAGAAACTAATTATTTGTCAAATTATTGCACGCGACTGCTTTTTGCAGTAGATAGTTTTAAACAGATTTCACTGGCAATTTTAAAGATATAAATCTATTACAATTTATGTTCTAAGGCCTTCACATTAAGTTGACTTTACCTATTTTGAGATATGGGTATTATAATTCTATAAGCCCAAAAAATATTTTATTAATTTCGATAAGTCGGTTTTATGTGAACTGAGCTTTATGAACGTGGGCAGGATATATCGACCTATTATGCTGTGACGTCAATTCTGGATAATACAATTTGCATTTTCATTCGGAAAATTACATATTCAATTTCGGTTCGATTGAGAGTGAATATTCCAATTCTGTATTGGATTATAAGACCGTGGATGTGTCGAGATTAGGATTTATTTCATTCTATATTTAGTCGCAATGTCCTGTTTAGATTTTCTGTTAATTAATTCTTGGAAAATATGTACGAAGATGCTTTGGTCTGTATAGAAGTAATGTACTGTATACTAATGACATAAATCTACGAAATAGAAGAGACAATAACACAGATTAGTATGATATGGCATTCCTTGAATCAATAAATAGCTATGATTGATTGCCAAAAATCAGGTTGCCTGGAAGAGATTGTTCTAAGGTTGCCTTGAAGCGATTGCTTTTGGCAATAAGGTTGCCTTTTGTACATTATAATATATGTATCATTTTATGTACTTTCTTGTAAATCTGTAGTACGGTATACAAATAAAGAGTTTTCTATCTATCAATGTAAAACAAAAAGTGTTAAGCAATGTACGTTCGAGTTCATAATAACATTAAATTTAAGGCTCTATAAAGTTAAGTTACATGGATGGCTACTAAATATAAGACGTTCCTTCAGTAGAATATATAAAAAATTTGATTGCTTGTAAATATTTCTCTAAAATAATAAATTATAACTCCTGTAAGTACCCTTTTTATCCAATAAATATATTATTATTAAAAAAACTGTTTAGATGTTAACGCACCCGGATAAATATTTTGGTATTATCAATTGGGTTAACCTTGGTTGTTTATGGTTGTTTGTTAAAGCGTGTTTTTTTATTAAATATAATTATTAAGAGTAACCACCACTGTAATAAAATTATGAAGTAAACCATAAAGACAAAACATAAGCAGCTTTGCTTACACAATATGCCATGGCAGTTAATCCGACCACTTTTTTAAATTATCCCTAGTTGTAAAACCTTCGTAATTAAAAAGCAACAGAATTTATGAACAATATGAGTTCTACGATATCTAGAGAAATACATATTTAAAATATTTTGGTTATATTAATTCGAAAAGTTAAAACTTTGTATGTATTTACAAAAAAAAACGATATATGTATTTGTATCAGTTGTCTAGTACCCATAACACAAGCTCTGCTTAGCTTGGGACTAGATTGCGTTGTGTGTTAGATGTCCGAAATATTTATTTATTTATTTTATGAAAGTTTATGCGAACGGAAAAGTCTGAAATTTGGCATAGTTAAAGTTCATATACCTCTATGCGAGTGCAGAAAGCAAAAAAATGATATACATAAAATAATTATGGTCAAATTTCGACCACTGGGCTACCACTACACCACACACCATTACTACAGATTTTGGGCCTTTAAACGTAACATTGTGTACTAACATATATTATACTAGTTGTTGCCCGCGGCTCCGCCCGCGTATATGTCGGTTATCGTTGCAAATAGTAGCCTATGTGTTATTCTGATGTATGAGCTATATTACTGTAAAGTTTCATCCAAATCCAAATAAAATATTACATAATGTAAATGGATGAGAATAATTCTCTTCATGAGAATAATTTTCACACCTATAGTATGCTGTATACAATTTAATGGCAAAGAAAATTAGCAGGTAAGATGTTTTTGTCATAATCTAAAATCACAGAACGTTGACCGATGAACAAATCATCGTAACTTCCTTCTTGACGAAACCCTTGAGTTCCAAATTACATTTCTTTTTACTCGACTACGCCAAGAAGAAAGTAATAAATTTTGGCAGTCTATGTGTATAGTATGTTCCCCTTAGTGTCTAAACTACTGAACTTATTTTAATGAATGAGGTGTCAATAGATCTGTCAAAATGGCCAGGGTAACAAAGCTTAAATACATTTTATTGTAGTAAGTGTTATGGTTATGCAAACTTTTTATGTTAATACAGAAGGCATACGAGCCAACGAGTTATCTGTTCGTAACTACCTTTGCAAATAGACACTCGCAACAAGAAAGTTACAATTGCCACCCTTTAAATGCAGTGGATAAAATTAATGAAGATCTAAATAATATTTATAACTGGGCTTTGAATAATAATTTGCTACTTAATGCGAATAAGACTAAATTTATGATTATGGGTTCCAGGGACCAAGTTAAAAAAATAAGTAGCTTGAACCCTCCGGTACTGATCAACGGATCTCAAATTGTCCGTGTGTCAGAGGCGCGAAACTTAGGGTTAGTTATGGACGAAGAGCTTAGGTTCGAACATCATATCTCTGACGTAGTACGGAACTGTTTTTACGGACTCAAACTATTATACAGAATTAGAAATTTTATAAATACTGACCTGCATATACAATTATGTGACTCGCTTGTGCTATCTAAGTTCAATTATGTCGATGTAGTATATGGTCCTAGGCTACTCGTTAAAACGGCTGGTCTCGTTCAAAGAGTGCAGAACCGTTACTTTTTACAAACATAAAATAAACGTAGATACACAAAAAACACGTAGACTCAGAACATCAATTTGTGGATCACTCAAAGTGTTGTTCATGTGATGTTTGAATCCAGAACACTCAGCGCAGTAGAAAGCGATGTGGCAAACAAATCAAAACTTGATTCACCCTTTAAAACAATAATCACATCAATAATAATTATACCCGGGTAACGTAATTTGTTATTTGATCCATAAAATTTTCTCAAATCTCAAAGTTGATCTGTTTCAATATTTCACCGTTTGTTTCAAACTCTAATTTTCAATATAGAACACTATGTACTTAGAAATAAAAAACAAATTACTTCTTGTTATAAAATCTACTTAAAAATGAATACTCAACTTTCCCTATCTGAATGTCAGAAACACTTTTGATTATACATGTACTCACATGTTTTTGGGATTAGATTATTTCTTATTAGTTTATTTAATATATTGGTTTTGATTTATATAAACTAAAATGTTATGAAATTTTCAGAAAATGTAATTATATCATGTTAACTATACCTGAAAATTTTAATGAAAAGTTTGATTATAAGTGAAAGGGAAGGTTCGACTAAATATAAATAGTTTTAAGGATTTTACAAGCTTAAAATGTTTGTTAAACAACCGAGCAATCCCAAAAAGGTTCTCACTTTTTCAATAGAAAATGTTTTAGCTTTTTACTTTGTCGACGGCTTTCAGACTGTCATTATCAGTAAAAGGATACGAAAAAGCGTCAAATCGCAAAGCTGTATTTTACACTGATAGAAACAAATTTTGTACAAAATATAATTGAAACAAGAAATTTTCAAATACTATAAAACAAAAAAAATGTTGTACTATTTTTTGTTTTTTACTTTGTGTATACAATAAAGATAAATAAATAAAAAAAAAATGTAAAATTGTGTACAGCGTCTACTTAAAAGATAGGTGTTGAATTATATGAACATTTTACAAGAAACAAACTGAACTACAAAATTGATCGAGAAGAACAATATTTCGTAAGAGAGGATGAACTATACTAGTGATAGTTAACTAAAACTATCTAGGCTTGTATGAAACTAGCTTCTACAATTGATAATGATGGGCAAGGTGGAGAGGAAGATACGTGCTGGACGAAGGAGAAAAAAAGTGGCTGCGAAATATCTGGGAGTGGACCGGTATAGTTTCGTTGAACAACTGTTCCAGCTGGCCAATGACAAGGAGGAGTACAGGAAGTTGACGGCCAACCTTCGAGATTGAAGAGGCACATGAAGAAGAATAATAATCTTTAAAATAGGTCTAAACAGAACTTTAATACTAATGAGCATATTATTTCAAAACACCTAAAACAGTAAAAACAAAATATTTTGAAGAAAAAAAAGGTTCTAAAACATCTATTTTGCAGGTTACATAACTCAAATATTATCGGTTTTACATTATAATTCAAAAATGTTAAGAAACCTTTCCGTACATTATACAAACGTTGTGTATTTACTTAGAAACACCCATAATATATTTTCTGCAAAATATTCGTATCAGGTAAACACGGTCCATTAACAGCGAAGTTTGGTTCGGGAATTTGTTAAGCTAACTAGTCAGAATATTAAGCGGAGAACACTATTTTTGGCGAGGTACAAAATTCGCCAAATCAGCAAATACATTATTTATATTAAAGTATATGTAAAAGAATAGTATGTGTGATGAATATTTAGAGAATAAAGATCATAATGTAAGTGTACTTATTACTTTTGTATTAGGTAAATTCAAAAGTAATAGGATCATGTATAACCTAATACCCATATATTAGGCTATACATGATAAATTTACCATTACAAAAGTAGTAAGGATATATTATATTGCAAGCATTACAAAATTTTCTGTGTTTTCTTTTCCAGAAGTTTTGTACATACAGTTGTGAGATAACGACATCGCGGCGAGATTTTGTTCAATTAACTTAAGAAAGTTTTATTTGAGAACTGTTCTTAATCCGGAAATTAACTTTAGGAAGTAATTATTAAACTTCTATTTTTTTAATTTACAACAACAAAAAGTACAACTTTTTTTTATGGAATAGGGGGCAAACGAGCATACGGATCGCCTCATGGTAAGCGATTACCGCCGCCCACAGACACCGGCAACACCAGAGGCGTCACAAGTGCGTTGTCGGTCTTATAAAAATGCCGATTATAATCGCGAATGGTCGATTAATATACTACATTGGGAAATTTCAAATTCACACTACTAATAACTGGCATATCTTCAAAAGAAAAGGTTTGTGCACGTATTTACCATACATTTCCTATTATGACTTAGCTGCCACACATTTAATAAAATGTCACCAATATAATCACAAATTTTAACAAAAAAAAAAACAAATTCAATCTGGACCAAATTTAAATGGGACCACACGGGAAGCACCAGCTTTCAAATAAAAAAATAATCATCAAAATTGATTCACCCAGTCGAAAGTTATGAGGTCACAAACATAAAAAGAAAATACCCTCGAATTGAGAACCTCCTCCTTTTTTTGAAGTCGGTTAAAAAGTTCACTGTTGCTGACCAACATTTTTACAAACATTTTTCTTCGAATTTGTCCATAAGTTTCGATTTTATTAGTTTTTGTAAATTCTCACTGTGAATTGAATTAAATACATGCATTTTCAAAGCATCCTGTATGCTATGAAAATATTTGTCTAGTTTTATAATAATATATAATTCAGTTCAGATATCGTTAATATAATTTCAATTAGTGCAAGCAAATTAATACAAGTAAGAAACTTTTCTCTTATTAAACCTCCTCCATTCAAAAACCTCATAATATGGTTTAAAACACCGAAGAATTGGTCATGGACTAATCTAAATTATATCGTGTTTAATTTGCGCTAAACCTTCACAAAATAAAAATACAAACATTAAGATGGTATCCAAAAATTCACAATGAAAAATAGGGTTTTACTTTCCAACGCCAAACGATATGAAGCAAAGTGCGAACGGCGTACAATAGTCGCTCCTATTTACCTTTATTCAAGTAGTCCTAAACAAATGTACGTCACGTCACAGTTCCATGTTAAGTTCGGTCGCACGTCGCGATAAGTTTGTCCCCGCGGCGCGGTGCGTGTCGGCCGAAGGCGGGCGGCTGACTAGACGGCAAAAGCCCCGCGCGCACCGCCCTCGCTGTTTTGATTTACAAACACTGATGCCACTGTGTCATGCAGTGTTCGATATCCGCCAACTTTGTAATAGCCGCATATTTTATCATTTCAACACACACGGACTTCTGTAAAATGATACACTCAATTTGCTTTTCTAAAGCCTCGTATGTTAGGATTTTTGGGCTGCGAATGACAGTGTAATCGAAGCCTAATAAAGTTTGAATAAGTTTTGATTAATGTTGTATGAATTCCTCTTTTATATATAACTTGGAAATTAACTAACAAGGTTTTAATAAAGGCAGTATATAGGCTGATTAATTGAATTCTGTAACACGATTGTTATAACTCTATTATTCTCAGAACTTCTATTGACAACAGCCATACCTACTAATATGTATGTGTATCCTATACAGAAGGTTATTGCAATAGTCAGTTTCAAAACGGGTGTAATTTGGAAGCAACCTTACATTTTATAAGGAAATAACATTTGAGATTTGTATTTTCTAATAAAGAACTGTGGCGACCTCCACATACAGCACAACAACAACATAACATACTACAGCGTCATCTACCGAAGATACATCAAACTACTGAGTAACGAAGGAAACGAAGAAACTACCAATCCTGAATCGCGCAATGAAACTTCTCGCACCGATTATCATATATACAACATCCCAACATCAACCGTTGGGCAGTTGGCCCGCCAGGCATGATCACTTCGCCTCGATCGGAGGATCCTCCCTTTGTGTGGGAGAGACAGAGCACTCGTTCCTTCACAGAACAAAGCAGCAATAATTCAGATAGAGATATCTCAAAAGTAAGTAAATGTATTTGATTTCAGTCCATTTTTTGTACTCTAATACTGAAAATGCCTTCGTTATTTAAATCTGTTTAATTATGCATTCTTAGACAGGATTATTTTTTTAACAATTATCACTGTCAGTATATTGTTCATGTGGTGAGTAAGAATAGGGAGGGTCACCACCCCTACTCATCCCATGGGTGTCGTAAGAGCCGAGTAAGTGAAAAGCTGAACAACAGCACTGCAAAGAGAAGGAAAACGTGAAACAAACCCTATACCAATCTGTCTAGTCCAAACTAATCCAAGGCGTAGTATAGTAGGCTGAAACCTCCTTTTTAAAGAAAGGCCTTATGTCCTGTAATGGATAGTTATCGACTGGTCGTATATTTGTAGTATTGGTCTACATGGGTATGAGTTTCTGTTGATTATAAATTCAGTTGTAACGTTATCATGAACCACGTTAAAATATACATAATTTCCACACATGAGTTCGATAATCTCTTAAATTCAATGACTCGCCCAAAACTTTAAATGCGGAATTAAAGCTAAATATATTTCATAGCATTTAATGTCATGGATTTCCGCGAAGTAACGCCTGATTCCATAACTTATCGCCCAAAACTACATGCTGCCATAAAACTTGTGTTCACTTTATTTTGGGTTTTGATTTGTTTTAAAAAAATGAATATTCAATTAACACTGACTCTTAACTAAGGATAAGGAAATCTATATAGATAAGCTCCAGAATGTCAAAAATTATCATCTGTTTTCCACAATGACCTATGTTGGTTAAGACATGATAATTCTTTTAAACTTCCCAAGGGGAATCCTCCTTTCCTAAAAAAAGGTACTCATGGACGTTTCCTCATGATATTTATATTCCGAAGTTTCACAACATGACATATTACTCGCTTGTTTGAATTTTGTATTTGTATTTATTTTCCTGTTTTTGTTGATATAGACTTTCGACTTAAGTATTAGCATCGTTGTTGGTAAGTAAAATGTTTGCTATAGTCCAATTCAGCACAATTTAGAACACTTGGATTAAATAAAGTGTAAATTATCACTAATTAACAGGTATTAGATTACATTATTTTCATTTTACTCGATGTCCATCATGCAACTAAAATTATTTATTTCACTACGCAACATGTCTATTTAAACTCGTAAATATTTTTTTCCATAAAAAAGAAAACAAAAGAAACTGAAGATGTATTTTTTTTAAATGAATGCATGAATCATGAAAAAAAATCTCTGGTCATCAAGTTCACAAATAGACAGCGCTGTAGTATTAAACATTTTCCTGTGAATGCAGAAAATATAATTGGGTTTTCCTGTTAGACAAATTCCCAATTAGGGTACAAGATTAAAAACATGCTCGACAAATAGCTTCATGATAGTAGACGCTCACTACAAGAAGTCACTGCAATAGTAAAATATTTATTTTGTATGGGAAATAAGTAAAAAAGTGTTAAACGCACTTACGGGAAACTTATGACTTAGTCATCATCTTCCTAGCCTTTATTATTCCCAAGATTTGGGGTCAGCTACTAGTTCAAACGGTTTTACCTGAATATCAGTTTTTATAGTGAGCGACTGCCTGAGGGTGAAATGAATTCGAAGGTTGAACTAGTTGTCAGTATATTTGAGGGCACTGACCTTCCAATAACAATTGCCATAGATGTTCATGACAACCGGGACCGACGGCTTAACATGCTCTCCGAAACACGGGCTTATGATTTAGTAAAAATAGAAAATATATTTCATTGATTAGTGAATATCTACTGTTGATAATTTTTCGAGTCACAATTGTTAAAATAATACACATACTTCTTCTCATAAGTTTTTTTTCAACATAAAATGTGAACGACCCGCATATACCGAATGAAATTTGTTGGTAAACTACGGAAAAAATTCAGACCCTTTCGAACTGTATATTTGTTTTGTGAATGATGAAATTCAGGAATTTACCGCATTCATTTAAGTTTGAAGGCTATATCGATGTGTTCTTGATAATTAGTAAAGAATACTGTTTTGTATCTAGATCCAGGACATTTTATTACCACACCTTGATTTAAAAAATCGATAAAATTTGGAAACATGAAAAATCAACGTTCTAAACATAAGCGAAGACTGCTAGGCCCATCTATAGGGAATACACAAATTGGTAGTATCAGTTTGGTTGTAAATTGTTCTTAAAATAATAACAAAGTTAACAGCTTTATTTGAAATTTTGTGTAAATGTAATAAATATGAGAAAGATAAAAGATCGAATAAAAATAAATCGCCCTCTGGCTAGATGGCGGGACGACTTACGTAAGAGGGCTGGCAGCGACTGGATGCAGAAAGCAATAGACCGGGCTCTGTGGCGATCCTTGGGAGAGCCCTATGTCCAGCAGTGGACTGCAACGGGCTTATAATTATGATAAAAAAATCGAATGATAATTTAAAAAAGCTTTTCTCATCCTAATTTTGAACTTTAGTATCTGGTTCTGAATGCCGTGCAAATAGTTTTCATAGAAAAGACAACATCTCAATCACGATTTATTATACACTAAGTTCATACTTTGATAATATAATATTAGATTTTTCTAACACACAGTTTCAAAATATATCACTGTAAATAAATTTAACTAAAGAAAAAGCTTGTTTTTAAAAGCTTTTTAAAAACAAGCTTTTACTGGAATGCCTCGAGACGAATCAAACGAGTCCAAACTCGATGATGTTGCGACGTTTCTTTACAGAGTTCCTATGGCCACCTTCCAGCTCCAGCATCAGATCAGCTACTTTCATTATAATATTGTATTGTCACGCTGTATACATATGCTTGCAAAATTTCAGCAAAATCGGTTGAAGATATCTGCTTCAAAATTGAGTTGTAAGATTCCACCCGAACATACAAGAATACATACCTACATTGCAAGTTAATAAAAAGCTTGTAAAATCATTTTCACAGTTAACAATTGTACTTTGTTTTCTCTCGGATTGCGGTACTGAAACATGATGTTGACATCGCATGGGTGAGGACAACATCGGTGCGATGCTCCCCGTTGATTACTGAGCTCTATGTGAATGTAGGGCGAGCACTTTAGTACTTCTCCGTCAATACAAGGATCTGTATTGTACAAATGTAACCTATGATGCATAGTCTTGTGTCGGTCTTGCTTATTGCAGATGAGTTAGTTTAATGATTATTATACCATTAGGTTTAGAACTTCTGAACTTAAAAGTTTAAGCATGTGAGATGTTCGTCTCTCCTCATTTCTATTCACGGTTTTCTACAAATGGTAATTAATCTATACTAATATTATAAACGCGAAAGTTTGTAAGTATGCATAGATGGATGGATGTTTGTTACTCTTTCACGCAAAAACTACGGAACGGATTTGGATGAAACTTTACAGTAATATAGCTTATACATCAGAATAAGACATAGGCTACTATTTGCAGCTATAACCGACATACACGCGGGCGGAGCCGCGGGCAACCACTAGTATCTTAAAATATACACACCTAGTAATTAAGTCTAAACGTTGTCACGTTCAAATAAAATAACTTAAAGTAAAGTTATAGATATAGAATTGGTGACTCAAAGTACTCTAAAACGAAATCCTGTTTATGCATACATAATAAGACATTCTTACAGAAAAAATAAAGTTCGCATAATTAATTCGTATTGCTTGAATAAATAAGACTCCTCTGGGAACTTATTCCTTCGTCGATTTAAGAGAAAACACACAGAATTTGAAAGTGACATAAAATATTATACTTTATCTCGAGGACGGCAGGTTACAGGTAAATTATTAATAAATCGACTTAAGATGTTCCGTGGGTTACTGCCTACATAACATTCATAAAGCAATAACCTATCAACTTTGGAAATAAACATTTATTGATAAACGTTGTAACTGAATATATTTATTTCGTTCCAATTTGTATGTAACAGTGTTGATTACATGAGCGCATAAATTCATATGTTTTTGATACTGCAGCAATGTAAAAACTGAGTATATTTGATACTTATTTGTAGTTATTGCACAATAATTTACCTAAATACTACTGTGCAGGATAGTTTTTTTATATATAAGCCAGGCAAAGTGACTCTACTCTGCCTGATGGAAAGCATAGGCAGAATCCAAATGTTGTGGTCACTATACTTATTGCGAATGCAGACAATGCAACAATGCAGCATGGTGAGCCACACCATGGCGGCCTAGTGATGCTTTTGCTTTTTAAGTCGATCTTGGTTTCTCCATGCCAAATTCCATTGAAATCGGTGGAGCGGTTCAGCCGTGAACGCGTAACAGACGGACAGAGTTACTTTCGAATTTATAATATAAGTTATGATTGTTAGTCACATTTTTATAATTGCTCATTATATTTACACCAAACTCGGATTTGCTTAATCGACACTAGTATTACTTATATTAATGCTTACCTAGCTTTATCACTCTAACCTATATAGATTTACATTTAAACTAAAGTTACAATACCCCAGTTTGTTGAATAATTTACCACCAACAGTATTAGCTATCTGAAAAATAATTTAGAAGTCTTATAATTTAGGCGAAGAAAGCCCTCGGTCGAAAACCAAAACAACAAAAGTTTTATCTGATATATTCCGTTCCGTTCTAGGAGAACATTACACAACAAGACCGGCCATTCTGAAAGAGACTTAAAGTGAAGAGAATGAAATGTATTTTTTTGCCAGAAATATTAGTTTTATTTAAGCGCCAGCCTGCGCCAGCTTTGTTCTAGTGTGACACTATGTTTAAACGAAAGAAAGTAATGATATCTCTTTTGAAACGTCTGGCCGTTTACAAATTATGTTTTATAAAGAGAGGTTTATAATATTTTTTGAATGAAACCCTTACACAGCTCACACACTGCCATCTAATTCTACCCATCCCACCAGACTGCTGATTAACATACTTCTATATTTCTAAATATATACATAGCGCAACACACTATTATAGGCTACATATTATAGGTTATAGGCTATATGACGTGTCACTGAATCTAATCTGGCGCCCTCTAGCCGACATAAAGTACTATATTAAAAAAAAAAAAATGAGATAAATAATATGCCGTGTTTGGTATCATTGGAAAGGGCGTTACTTGTACATTTCAAAATTATAACGGCACCAAAACATTTTAAACAAAAAAAAAGTAACACCTAACTAAAACCCAACTACGTCGCTGAAAGAGTATGAAGCAAGTTTGAAAAGCCGTAATCACACGTTACATAGCAACGTACCATAACACTTTAACAACGTGTGACTACGGCTTTTGAAACTTGGTTCATACTTTTTCAGCGTCGTAGTTGGGTTTACTTTTTTTTGGTTTTGATATCGTTTTCCCGTAATTCTATTTTTTCCAAAAATAAAAGTAGCCTTATAAGTAACATCAGCTGTCTGCTAGTAAAACCCCGTCAAAATTAATTCAACTCTTCCAGAGAATAGCCAGACAGATAGACATATTTTTGGATGTAAGGACCGTATATTCTTTCATATCAATAGCCCTTAATTTAAAAATACAAACATACACTTCAATTTAATTTATTTATATGGATTTAATATACCTGAATATAGTACATTTCTATTGAGAATTTATTATTTGTTTTGTATGCTATAAGTACACATTTATAAGTTCGAGTACTTGGACCTTTAGGCAACAGTCTGTTCGAGTTATAAGTTTCTTCTTTTCCTTTTGTTGTACTCTAGTCAACTTTTCTTTCGTTTCATCAGATATAGCTTACCCACACTTGTATTTTAGGGATATGTTAAATTGTATATTCGTTTGATACCCGATGTGGACCCTTTTTTGAGGAGTTTATCAAGGCGATAAACTCCTATCTAAGTAACACAGTACCTACTCACATAAATCCTACTAATACTATAAACGCGAAAGTTTTTATGGATGTTTGTTACTCTTTCACGGAAAAACTACTGAACGGATTTGGATGAAACTTTACAGTAATATACATCAGAATAACACAGGCTACTATTTGCAGCGATAACCGACATACACACAGGTGGAGCCGCGGGCAACAGCTAGTTAATGATACATTCAATCATAAGATTATTCATTATAGTTATGTTGTGGTTGAGATAGTTTTGATTGACGTTTGAAACAGCTGTTCATTTCAACATATTGTTGACAACAACCAATAGACATTACATTAATTAATTAATATCACAATATTGTAACGTTTGGATTAAACACGAATTGTAAATAACTTTAAATAAAACAGGAGTCACTATGATTAGTAAATAGTCAAGATATATTGAAACAATTAAAACAAAGTAATTTAATATTCATACCATTTAATTTACCTATACATATCTAAAAAACCAATAAAATTTTAAATAATAACACTACCAGTGTATAGGTTTAACTATAATACAAAATTTTAACAAAAACAAACCGACCGAATTGGGTCTACACGAGAGCACCAGATTTCAAATAAAAAAAGAATCATCGAAATCAGTCGGCGTGATATTGGAGTATTCGTCAATTTGTCGCGCACGTACCTACTTAATGCAAATTGAAGATTTATATGATTTTCTCATGGATGACATGTCAGAACTGAACCAGCAACTGGGAAGCACCAGCTTTCAAATAAAAAAAGAAACATCAAAATCGGTTCACCCAGTCGAAAGTTATGAGGTAACAAACATTAAAAAAAAAAAAAAGAGAACCTCCTCCTTTTTTTTGAAGTCGGTTAAAAACAGGAGGGCTATGATACATAAAAAGCCAAGAATACAGAAACACTTAAAGAATATCTGCAATTTAATATTCATACCATTTGATTTATAAATAAAGAAAACCGATAAAATTTGAAACTTTAACACTAACTTTATACCGATTTAACGAAAACAGGAGGGGCTATGATAAATACACAGTCAAGATATAAACAAACATTGAAAGCTATAATTAAATCTGAAATTGAATACACATACAATTTACTCAACATAAATCTAAAAAACCGATACAAATTGAAACATTAAACGTACCCATTTTGAGTCGCCGAAAGACTCATTAAGTCTCCTTTATTTGACCGTTAAAATTTATTGCCAACATTATAAAACAAAAATAATAAACTCTTGAATATAACTCATTATCCTTTTTCTTAGGTAATGGTATTTCCGAGGAAATATTTTTAGCCAAGAATACTGTGAAACAGTGTTAATAATAAAGCTAAAATAAGACCGAGTTCCTTTCTAATGGAACTTGTTGCGCAAATTTACATTAATTTAGTTTCAGATGACTCTCAGTCCGACTACGGCCATTAAAACTATAACGTTTACCCAATAAAAGTACATTCGTAAACAGTTATATTGGCAAACAAACATAGCCTGTATGCATATATACTGTTTAAAAAGCGTCTTTCTGTTCATTAATATCATAATAATTAATTACTTATGTTTTGTAATATACTTTTTCTGGTTAAATCCTCCTTTCCATGGAGAGACTTTGTCCAAAAGAGTACTGTTATAATCTGTTGATAATGATGGTTAAATTCTTAAGTACAATACTTAATCGTTAAATAACTATTGTGTTCTTAAAAATCATTTTGTATCTTTCAGAATAACTTTTACATGAGGGAAGTCGTTGTTAAAAAGGGTCGTAAAATATTACGTATATTGAAAACACTTCGACATAATCAATGACGTCTTTGACATAAGCTGCTGAAATCATATCCATTTCCAAACAAGCGAAGAGTTACTCAGAATTTTACTTTCGTCGGTGATGTATCAAGAAAATTTCATCTATAAACCTGTGAACGTGTGGTAACCCCAACTTGTTTAAACAGGTAAGGTTTGGGAACGAGAAAAATTTTGCAAATTTCGACCTAAAGGTTTTTGTTCCGCAGCTTGTCACAATAGATCTTCATTCGCCCGAGAAATGAATGGGTGTCGTTTTCTGTGTAAATAACTATAAATTCAAAATTTAAAACAACCCTACTCTAGCACTTAATCGAGTAATCATACGCCAATGATATTTTTGCAGACATTCGGCTTTTCTTCCCCACTTTCACCCCCATAACTTTTAAACGACTCAACTGATTTTCATGAAACATGTCTAAGAACACTCGCACGTAACTCACCTTTCATACAAAAAAAATACTAAATTGAAATCGCTTCATTCGTTCGCGAGCTACGGTGCCACAGACAGACAGACAGACACGTCAAACTTATAACATCCTTCTTTTTGCGACGGGGGTTAAAAAATAATGTAGCATCAACAGAAGATAAGAAATAGTAATATTACAAACTACTTCGAAATAACATCTATGTTTTTGAATATTTAGAAAGGTAAGCTCTTAATTTTGACTAATATTTAAAATTCAATTCTATTAAGTTTATCAATAACCAGTCGTTTAGTTCTGAATGTTTTTCAATGATTAGGGCTTAAAAAATAAAAACTTTTAATTCAATCCATTTAAGATCGTGCTATAATAATAATACTTTATTTCGAACACAAAATTCATAGCTAAATAACATTAAGCGATAGAGAAATAAAAACAAACAAAAAGAAAAGGATACAGACCAAATAATACCGTGTAGGTACTTTAATACATTTTGTACTCGATGTGGACTGTTGTAGGCACATCACACACACATCTGTGATGTGTACTTTTACAGCCGAACCTATCTTAGATTGAGAAAAAGGCCCTTACTTAGGATCGGAGGAGGATTGTGCAAATTGGAGTTATATGTCTATATATGTAATTTATGTTTTATTTTTACAGTACCACTGTAACAAGGAGTTTAAAAAAAGACGATAAGTACTACAAATCAAATAATGTTATAAGTAACGATTCCAACCTCATATAAACGCCTAGTTCCTTCAAATCTTAATAATTACTAGGCATAGAATATTATATACTCGTATTATAACCTTATAATTCAATTGGTGATTTTATAAACAAGTAAATAGTTGATTCATATTTATTTAATATTAATATCTTGGCGTCTTCCGCTTGTCAACTTCCGGCGTAATAAATCTTGAATGTTACACGATCCTCTATTATCAAATGATATCAGTTAATGTATGTTTCTTTGATCTAATGTCTGAGAAACTCGAACTGATTTAACATTGCTGTCAACCTGACAGCTGTCAGTTGAACGAAGTTTTGATCCCTTTCTGACACCGAGCGTTTTCACGTATGGAACTTGTTGACTAGACTCTTTGGGCCTCCGGTCTCGCACTCACCAACGAAACACGACAGCACTGCTGCTGTCATTTTTTTGCTGTTTCATGTCTACGTGTATGTTATAATAATTGGCTTAGGAATAGAAATAGTTTGACACTATATCATTTAAATGATATTATATTTCGATATCTTAAATACACACATCAAAAGTGTCTAGGGATCAAGCATTTTTATGCGGATTTCTTGAGATTGAGATGTGGCTTTGGCCCTGGCCTGCTCAGTCGCCAGACTTGAACCCGATTGAGCATGCATGGGATATGCTACAGAGAAGAGCTCTGCCGAATATGGAGAATATCCAGTCGCAAGAAGACCTTTTTTTGTTGTTGCAACGAACATGGGCGGCCATTCCACAGCGTGATTTGGATGAACTCATTTTGAGTATGCCAAACCGATTCTTGTGTTGTTAGTGTTCGCGGTAGAAACACGTATTATTAATTGTTTAAGTTACCTAATAAAATTTTAAAGAAAACTGTTATTTCAGTCTTTTTTTCGAACTTTAATGTTAGTGGTTCAAATGTCAAAAATCCCTTTATTAGGAAAATGGCAAATTTCTTTATTAATGCAAAGGTGACTTGGTTTATCGTTACTGTGACAAACGAAAACACTTTATTTGATGAATCCTTAAAGAAAATTTTAATTAATATCAATCAGGAGAAAAGTTATTGCAAAAATATATGTTGATCCCTAGACACATATGTTGATCCCTAGACACTTTTGATGTGTGTATTAGCTTATATAAATATTTTTATATACAAGTCTGCCAAAGTGACTACTCTGCCTGATGAAAAGCATGTGTAGGAGAGTAGAGTGGTGGTCATGAAACTCATTGCGATTGCAACAATGCAGCATGGTGACCTACACTATGGCGGCCTATAGAGATGCTTCTGCATCATTGGACCTCTGGACACGAACTCTGTATATGATCATGCGTTTTTATCATTTAATTCGGATATTTTGTATGGGGTTGATAAAGCTATATTGTTACTTTGAAATTCTATTTGTAGATTAAATAAACATAATATCTACGAAA
This sequence comes from Diaphora mendica, assembly GCA_949125395.1. Taxonomy (NCBI): domain Eukaryota; kingdom Metazoa; phylum Arthropoda; class Insecta; order Lepidoptera; family Erebidae; genus Diaphora; species Diaphora mendica. The sequence goes on along the minus strand of OX421319.1, from coordinate 20,484,591 downwards.
TTGTAGGAACAATGACACAGGAGACACGTTTCGTGGCAGTTTGAATGACATTTTGTGTTCTAACAATGCAGACGGTCTAAGAGGGTTCCATAGTGATTGTAATGTGAAATTCTTTGTTTAAATTAATTATATCCCTGTCATTATTGTTTTGGAGTCGAGTTTATGTCAGGCAGCGTCGAGATAAATTGTGTAGAATGTTTTAACTCTGATATATTTATTACTAGCTGATCCCAAGGGTTCCAAAAACAGTCGAGACATGTTTTTGTTATAAGTAATTCGAAGAGAAAATGAAAATATTTCAAATGTCTAATATGAAATATTAAATATTTTTCACTAGAAACTTTGTGCTTTTAACGTCCATCATGTATGAAACTCTTGATGGGTTTGTTAAGTCATTTGGGATCTGATTGCTAAGCTAAGGGTCGTGGGTTCGATCCCCACCCAGGACAAATATTGTGTGTATTGTGTGACGAGTACTATCATTTGTTTAGTGTTTAGGGCTCCCACACATAACTGCGAATTCGCAACTCATCGCAAATATCTGCGAGCTCGCACGAATGCACCGCAAGAAATTCTCGCCACGCTGCATCGCATCGCGGTTATGTGTGGGAGCCCTTAGTGGTTTAAGTGGTCGCCACGCCGCATTCCACTGCGCCAAGTGTCGTGGGTTCAAATCGCACATGGGAAACACTTTGTGTGATTCGCAAATTGTTATTTTGAGTTTTAGTGTTTTTGTGTCCGTTTTGTGTGTATGTTTGTAAAGTCGCCCGCCCGACACAGGATATGAGGTTCACCGTGGGAGAGCCACGCTTCCGCATGAACCGGCTCGACCATAGTGATACCACGGCCTCACAGAAAACCGGTGTGAAATAGTGCTTGCACTGTATTTCACCGAGTGACTGAGGATACCCAACCCATACCCAACCCCTCCTCCTATCTCCCCCCCAACCCATACCCCTAAGGCCTGCAACGCACTTGTGACGCCTCTGGTGTTGTGGGTTTCCATGGGCGGCGGTAATCGCTTAAAATCCCACTAAAGCCCCACTATTCCTTAAAAAATAAAAATAAATATATATAATTGAAAAACAACAGGAACCAAGATTTTGAATTCGTTTCTGAAATAATGTTTACTACATATGATAAAATAATATTTGTAACAAATACACTTACCCACAGAAAGTCATAGAGATTACTTAACATGAAACCCACAATTTTCCTTTGTTTTTCTTTAAAATTAAATACAAACTGGTATGAATGTTAATAAATTGAGTTGTTTACGAAAACATTGAGTTGTTCACTTCAAAGGACTTCAAAGGATATTGTTGTGAGTTGACATTCGCCTGAACATTGTAAGCAAAAATGACGTACTATAATTTCCTGTCCGCCTTTCGAAAATGTTTTTACCATCTGCCAATTCAACTAAATGTAAATATCAAACTTATAATTAACTTGTGAAATTTGACCCGTTAAAGGGAGTTTAATTTCTTCTCATTTTTAATTTTGAGATTAGATGAACTAGAAACTGAAAGGAATTGGTTGCTAAGTTTTATGTTTAGTTCATGTGTCATGATGGTGAATATTCACGTTGCTAATGTTTTGATTACTCATGTAAAGATTAAACGGGATCAAGAAGCTTGCTAAGCCAGGTTTATTTCTTTTGTTTCGCCGGCTTCTTGGGGCATCAGGAGTATGTGATATTTCTAATAAAATAACCCTGAAAGCTGGTTTCAGACTAGTCTGTGAAGAAGCCGGCACATATGATTTCAGGTTCTACCTAAATTGACACTACGATTCCTAACCAGGCCTAGTATACGTAAGTAGCCCGATAGAAGTTTCTCAGGTCGGGAAAACAATTAAAACAATATATTTTATTTCGTGCTAATTTTGAGTAAGATACATAATTTGCAAGATTATTACCCAAATGCGAAAGAAGGAGGGTAATGTTTTCGTATATTTCTTTGGCACGCCCTAGAGCCTAAACGACTTGTCATATTTTTATGTGAGTGGTGTCAATAGATTCGTCTTAGTCGTGAGAGTGACACTAGGTACATCACAATAAAAAAATAAAAAAATATATAAAAAACCCGACTGCGTCTGACGCAGTCGTTTTTTTTAAATAAATATAATTAACTTGTTTTAAACATATTCTAGAAAGGTAAACAAAATGTGAATGAGAATCATCAATTCAACTACTTTGAAAACGAAAATATAAGTTACAAAAATATATTATCTTCTTCAATATACAATATATATATATATTTATATATACTTCAAGGAAAAATAAACTAAATTACTTTCTACTTACTGAAGTCTTTTTGTAATAAAGGTTTATTGACCTACTTTGTGTAAGTCGCCCGTAATAATGCTAAAATTTTGCAGGCCAGTGGCAGTTCACATTACAGTCAAGAAGTAGGGCATGAGCAATATTTTATTTTCTTTCTGTTATGCTCAGTAAACAGCAGATTAAAATTTTTGTTTGATTAAAATTATTTCTTCATGTAAGTACGAGACTATATGTTCCCTGCTCCCTACCTGTGTAATAATACTGGCTTTATAGTGTTCTTACAAAGTATTCAAAATTCTTCTTATTCGATGTAACTAGGTTACTTGAGACTTCAATAAAATAACAACTTGATGAAACACATCTTTTATTTATAAATAAGCTTGCTCATATATAAAAAGTTTATCTACTGTAAGACGAATAGTTCTACTTTACAATCGGTCATTGGACTTTAATAAGTAATCGGATCAAGGATGATACACAGACCTGCACAAACTTCTCATAACTGAATCACTTATGGATTTTATTTTACGTGTAACTGCGAGTACACGAAATTTGTTAGAAATAAGGTTGACATTCTTGAAAGAACGTTAATTATAAATGGTTCCCTATATAATAAACAATGAATCTAGCAATAAAGTTAGAAATGGTACAGGGAAATGCAGTACGTTTGCCTACTAGAATATAAGGGAATAAATCAGTCTTTGGTTTTTTGAACAAGTAGTATTTTGTCTTACAAGGAGAGTTTCATAATTAAAAATAGTTGAGTCAGTAGTAAAATCCCTTTTAAGTTTAATTATTTGTCGAACTTTCGTCGACCCAACACATTTTTTGTGGCTTGTTTTCTTCACACCGGCAACCCTGACGCAAACCCTTCTTTATATTGCTATTGTTTTTAAATGAAATGAATAAATAAGATAAATTGATGGTAGGAAACACATTGAAGAAGAAAGAGGAAGGGGACTAGACTCCATAAGTTCGAAGAGTAGTTCATTTTTATAAAATAGTGTTAAAATGCCTTTTTAATGCCAGTTCCACTATTAAAACATCCAGTTGGAACTAAGAAGGCATAAACTTTCTTAAGTAAGTTTTTTATTCTAAAGTACACAGTAGCATAACATACTTTATTAGGATCCATTAAGGAATATAAATGTCAAAGTTGATTTGACCTTTACTCCCCCACAGTTACGATTTCTTAAATACTATCAGAGAGATCATAGAACAGATAATATATTTGTAAAAGTTAAATTATTTATATCAAATAATATTGTTTTGGAACGAAGTTCCTTATGAGGCGTTGCGGGGGGGTACCTTCGTCGGCAAAAACGTCCGTAACGTTAAATAAAAAAAGCGTAAGATTTTAAAAATTTGGTATAGCGCCATCTGTATACTCTAGCTGTAAGTTGCATGTATTATTATATTTTATGATAAGGAACTTCGTTCCTATCTGGTGTCCCACGACACCACACGACTCTTTTTCATTTAAATTTAATGAATAGAGTTATGGGTAAAGGATTATGTGTAACGTTAATTAGCCAAAGCTCAGTAAATATAAAAATAAATTTAAAAAATTAATAAGCGTATTTGGTTTTCTCTTTAAGAAAACATTTATAAGTCAAAAGCGATATCCTCCTGTATATTAATTGTTTCCGTAACTTTCTATTTAATTTTTTAATTTTATCTGAAACGCTTTATTTATGACAGCGCATATGTTTTCCCTCAACCACACATCTGTTTAAGCCCTTTTCTATTAAACCATGTTATGCTAAAACCGCCCAAAATACGTAACATTCCAGTCAAATGAGAAACGATGACCATTTCGGATTACACCGCTTTTACTGAAATTTAATTTAGTCAATGTTTATTTAGGACTAAAGTGGCGACCACTACTAAACACAATGTAGTTAAGTGCTAACTTACTTTATGGCTTAGTTTTTTTAACACATAGCGAAGGATAACTTTAACTAAAGTTAGATTGGAATATAACATCTGTCCAGTTGCTTATCTCACCTAAATTGTATTAGCCAAGAACTGAGTTAAGTTTAAAATTAATTACGTAATTTTTCGTTTATGAATTTTCACAATTAGACACCGTATTGAACTTAATAATATAGAAAAACTCGAGGCACTAATAAAGCGTTGCAATGTTATACTATTTAGTGTAGGCAAATAAAGTGTTACTATAGGTCTTCAAAAATGATATTGAGGTATCTAATATAATTTTTTTCTAAACTGAATAGTTTGCGCGAGAGACACTTCCAAAGTGGTAAAATGTGTGTGTCCTGTAACTTCTAAAATAAGAGAGAATGATAAAACTAAAAAAAATATGTGATGTACATTACCATGTAAACTTCCACCGAAAATTGGTTTGAACGAAATCTAGTAAGTAGTTTTTTTTTAATATCTCATAAATCGTAAACTGCAATTTACCTTTCATTCAATCAACACAAATGTAAAAATATAAAATAAAAATTATATTATGTTACTTGCTGCTGCGGAACCCTTCATGGGCGAGTCCGACTCGCACTTGGCCGCTTTTTTCTACATTTTATTTTATCAAAAGATAGACTTCCTTGTTGCAAAATAACAGCAGCACATCATAATTATGTCGGATGTAGTGTGGGGATCCCCCTACTTTTATTGATGTATTATGCTACAAGTTACACACGTAACTAAATACACTAAACATTAACACATAGATTATATATTATTATGTATTTACACTTATTCTACACTAAAAATATTATTCATAAAATATATACATCATTAACACACACGTTTATAATATAAGTAAAGCATAAATAAATATTACATTTCACAGCGATACATTATCGGTTTGTCGATATGTTTGCCTATAAATTCTATCGACACGTTCTTTCACTACGCTATCTAAATGCATAGCTATATGAGATACGCACCGGCAATCCTTGCGCGTGCGCCGTCTCAAACAGTCTGAATACGTTATCGACGCCGATAATACCTGATAATAACAGTGAGTTGAACTCTTTTATTTACTACGAAATAACACGTGAACAAGTAGTTACTCCCATAGTACCTACAGTAGCAACATAAAAGAAAGTCTCAATTATTTTAATATGATTCTGATTATGTGAAACGTATTTATATATTGTTTCTGAGCAAAGTTGCTACTAATACAATATTTTACCATTTTTTCTTGTAATTGCTGTAAAATGTAATCGCTTAGTAATTAAATTTTAATTTCGTTCATGTTAAAAACTCTTATATTCATTTTGTCACAATAACTTATATTTGTTTAGATTAAATATTTAATTCAATATTTAAAATTTTAATCATAATAGTAATTGTATGTTTTTGTTAACTGACATACTAGCACCTGCTTTATGCAACAAATAATAAAATCGCTGGTGAAAGATAGAACTAACACAGTATGTGATGTAATGAATGAAAGATAACATCAAAAAACAAGTCTAAAAATAGATGTTTATCATAAAAAGCGAATATTTTCACTGTCATAAATCACAACAGCATACATTAACCTAATCTGCGAACCTTACACGCACTGTAAATGTATTCGAGGAAATAAAAGCAGTAATAATTCAGGAAACAGTCACGCAAAACGAATACTTCGCGGCATACAGGAAGGCAAGTGCTTATCTTGATGAGGGGAACCAAATAATATAAAATTTTCGTGTTACGTTGTTACAAAATTGAAACTACGAGTGATAAAAGGGTTGTAGTCTCTTTACGATGAGGGTTGAGAATGAACATCTTATTTTATCATCGAGGTTAAAATACGGACTCGAGTTTCCTACACTTAGAGGTTCGAATATATTTTGAAACGTATTTCTATTCTGTTAAATTTCTAACTAGTTTAGGAACGAAACAAGAGCTTATTAGAAAAAAGCGGCCAAGTGCGAGTCGGACTCGCGCATGAAGGGTTCCGTAGCAGCAAGTAACATAATATAAAAATTCTTGTAGTTCGTTGTATTGTAACTTTGATCGATAAATTGCGGTTTACGATTTATGACGTATTAAAAAAAACTACTTAGCAGATCTCGTTCAAACCAATTTTCGGTGGAAGTTCGCATGGTAATGTATATCATACATTTTTTTTAGTTTTATCATTCTCTTATTTTAGAAGTTACAGGGACACACATTTTACAACCTCAATCATCATCAGCCTATCGCAGTCCACTGTTGGACATAGGCCTCTCCAATTGCACGCCACTTAGTTCGATCCTCGGCCACTCGCATCCAGCTCCTGCCAGTCATCTTGCGCAAATCATCACTCCACCTGGCCTGTGGACATCCTACGCTACGTTTGCCGAGACGCGGTCTCCACTCAAGAACCCGTTTACCCCAACGGTTGTCGGTTCTACGGCAAATATGACCAGCCCACTGCCACTTCAGCTTGCCAATCCTGTGGGCTATGTCGATGACCCTGGTTTTCTGCCGGATAACCTCGTTTCTATTACGATCCCTTACAGAAACACCGAGCATAGCCCTCACCATAGCACGCTGAGCGACTTTAAACTTGTGGACCAGCCCTGCCGTAAGTGTCCACATTTCGGCTCCGTATGTCAATAACCTCAATAACCAAAATAACCTAACCTCAATAACCAATACAAATCACCTTTAGACTTTTAGTGTCTCTGTCAACAGAGTCAGAGACACCAAATGTCCTTTATTACTTCACATCTAATTGCCTAATTACCTTTGCCTTTTAAAATTAAAAATCTTGTTGGAACACTTTATATAAATCAAAGAACGTTGCAGATTGTACTCTTATTACAGTCGATGTAACTTTGTTTCTTTTTCACTCCACCAGGTTATTTTTAAGCTGTCGATGAGGTGTAGGCGTTTCGGAGCGAAATGTCTTGTGTGGGTGTAGTATCATACGAGTATACTAAACTCCCACATGTACACACATCAAAAGTGTCTAGGGATCAAGCATTTTTATGCGGATTTCTTGAGATTGAGATGTGGCTTTGGCCCTGGCCTGCTCAGTCGCCAGACTTGAACCCGATTGAGCATGCATGGGATATGCTACAGAGAAGAGCTCTGCCGAATATGGAGGGTATCCAGTCGCAAGAAGACCTTTTTTTGTTGTTGAAACGAACATGGGCGGCCATTCCACAGCGTGATTTGGATGAACTCATTTTGAGTATGCCAAACCGATGTTCTTGTGTTAGTGTTCGCGGTTGAAACACGGATTATTAATTGTTTAAGTTACCTAATAAAATTTTAAAGAAAACTGTTATTTCAGTCTTTTTTTCGAACTTTAATGTTAGTGGTTCAAATGTCAAAAATCCTTTTATTAGGAAAATGGCAAATTTCTTTATTAATGCAAAGGTGACTTGGTTTATCGTTACTGTGACAAACGAAAACACTTTATTTGATGAATCCTTAAAGAAAATTTTAATTAATATCAATCAGGAGAAAAGTTATTGCAAAAATATATGTTGATCCCTAGACACATATGTTGATCCCTAGACACTTTTGATGTGTGTATTTTTTAGGATCGAAAAGATTTAATTTTCATTTGTTTCCCATTAACATAATGTAAAAAATTAGACTTTTCCAAAAATACCCAAAAAAATCTACAAGTAAGATTTGTTAAATCTTACGGTACAAAAATATACAGTAGCTGTGTAGCACCAAAACATCTTATGAAATAGTACTCCATCTTGAAGATTAAAGCAATTGATATTTAAATTAGTTTTTATCCCGTTGTTTCGGTCCCATAAATATACAACTTTTACTCTTTAATTAAATAATATTCAAGACTTTCGCTGTAATTAGGAGTTTCCTAAAAACTGTAATCAATTTTCTATCGTTCAGGTTTTATTTTACAATCTTGCGACACTGATTGATGAACCATATACAATTTATCTTAGTAAAATATTAATATATTAATTAAATGACTGAATAAGCTAACCAAAGCTAACTGTGATCATGAGCTTTATAACAGTACTGTTTACTTTCGAATATAAAGTGATAATTTGTTTGTAAGTCCTAACTGAGTGTGATTACTTCTAGTATCAGATTATTATTATTTTTTAAGACGTAGTGTGTGAAGGTATAAGACATGATTTACAAGTTACGACAAGTTTAATGCACGTACTATAGGTGCCTATCTATATTTATGAAAAATATCATTAGGCTCACTACTATGTAAATATTGCTTTTTTTGTTAAATGTTCTCATGAAGTGAAATTTGTTGTTAATTTCTTTTGAAAAAAATAAAAGTTCTATCACCACAAAGCTAAGTTTACTATAATTTAGGAGTAATAAGAGGCCACACCATGTTGTCATAATTTAATGACTCGTTTATACGGTATTTCATTTATAAACTATAATTCTACATAATATATATTATAGGTATAGGTACTTGTGTACATATCAAACAAGATACAAAGAATTTGTGCAGCTAAAAACTGAAAATCATCCTTCGAGTCTTATCCCGAACTAGGTTGTGGTCCGCTTTAGGGCTCCCACGCATAACTGCGATGCGATGCGATGCAACGTGAAGTTCTTGCGGTGTATTCGTGCGAGCTCGCAGATATTTGCGATGGGTTGCGAATTCGCAGTTATGTGTGGGAGCCCTTAAGTCCACTTCGATACGGTTTAAAGTAGTTTCGTAGGTAGGTAGTAGGTGGAGGGTCTGCCACCAGCCTCCACAACCCAAGTACTCGAAAGTATCGAAGTTCTGTAGAAATATTTGGTGGAATTTTCAGAGCTCTAACTACCCATGAAGATTGCCATAGATGTTTAATGGCAACCGGGACCGACGGCTTAACATGCTCTTCGAGGCACGGAATATTGGGTTTGAATTTTACACGCTTGTCTCAGATGGAATAAAAATTCTTCTTAAACAACTATAAATTCTCAAAATTTTAAAAAACCCCCGATATAATAACCTGAGTTCCCTTTAAAAAGTAAAAAACACGTTATGCGCTTTCATTTGAGACCCCACTCGATGATATTTTTGCAGACATTCGGTTACTCTTCCCCACTTTCGCCCCCATAACTTTTAAACGGCTCAACCGATTTTCATGAAACATGTCTAAGAACACTTGCACGTAACTCACATTTCATACAAAAAAAAACTAAATTGATATCGCTTACTCCGTTCGGGAGCTACGGTGCCACAGACAGACAGACAGACCGACAGACAGACAGACACGTGAAACTTATAACACCCCTCTTTTTGGTCGGGGGTTAATGAATTTCAATGTGGTTGGTGCTATTCATTATAAATAGCTAGTCCACCAGTCTAAAATGTCATAAATATATTATTTAATAATTTACATAGTGAGCTGTTATTTTCAATTTTCACATCCTATTGATCCTCATCTACATCATTTACGTTTCGTTTTGCGGTCCCTCATAGGACACAAAATTATCATTGGCGCTGATGTCAATGCTTCTTCTACTTTATGGTATGGCAAATTGCGTGCAGCTGACATGGCTCGTCGCTGTGCGGTTGAAGATTTTATTGCGGAAATGAATCTTACTATCCACAATACCCCTGATGCACCACCAACTTTTTGCAGCCCAATGGGTGAGTCTTCTATTGACGTGACGCTTACGCGCGGCGACGTCTCGATATCTGGATGGCATGTCCTACCGGACGCATCCTGTAGTGATCACCGCTTAATCGTGTACGAATTCATACCAATGGTTGCACAATATCCACAAAGAACTCCTTACAATTTTAGGTATAAAACTAAAGGGGCAAATTGGGCTTTATTTGGTTCACTCTTTGCAGTACATGCCAAAGACTTCAGTCGCAGTGGTCTATCAGCTGAGGAAAGCGCAAACATATTATCAGATACTTTCACATATTGTGCTGATGTTTGTATCGGCCGTGGATCTATCACTAACACTCGTAGATGTGATTGGTGGAATTATAAATTAGTCGAATAACGTAGAATCTATCGAAAAGCTCGTAAAAAACTAAATGACATTAAAAAGCGTAACGTAACAGGAGATATTTACAATAATGCTCTTATTGCTCTTAGAGTTGCCAGGTCTCATTATAGAGCTGCTGTGGAGAAATCAAAGGGAAATTTAATACGTAAACTTGTTGATAAACTCGATAGAGAGGGTCCCTGGTCACCTTTGTATCATGAATTTAAAGCAAATAGATCAATCGACCTTGCATACGTACAGAACATCAAAATTAATAATAGTTATACTACAGGAGTAGAACAAACCACAGAATATCTTTTAGAATCACTTGTGCCTGACGATCGGCCGGAGGATGACACGGATTATCACCGACAAATTAGGCAGTGGGCTATTGAAACACCATTGTCTCCAATGTCTGACTTACCATCTTCAGACGAATTCCTCAGTATTGTTAGGTCATTGCCACTAAATAAGGCTTCGGGCGACGATAAAATATCAAACAAAATGATAAAAGAAGCTTGTAAACTTTCGGGTGATACGGTTTTAACAGTTTTTAAACGTTGCATTGCGGAAGGAGTATTTCCTAGTGTTTGGCGGTGCGGTAATATTCGAATAATACCAAAAAGCGGCGATAAACCGCCGGACGATCCTAAATCCTATCGACCCATAACACTGTTACCATCGCTGGGAAAGCTTTTAGAGCGTCTTGTAGTACCACGACTTCTACCGGGTGGAGTTAAATTTCATGATAGACAATTCGGCTTTACGTTGGGAAAATCGACAACTGATGCGGTTATATCTGTAAGGAAAACTGTCACCGAGTCAAGTTTTCAATACGTTTTAGGCATCTTCTTAGATATATCTGGCGCCTTTGACAATGCGTGGTGGCCCATGCTATTGCTAAAATTAAAATTAAGAGGTTGCTTTAAAAATATTTATTCCCTTATCTCCTCGTACTTCTTACAAGGTACTACTAAATTGAGACTTGGGCATCATTCTGTGTCGAAGGCGCTTACGATGGGGTGTCCTCAAGGGTCAGTGCTAGGACCATACTTGTGGAACATAGGCTTCGACGATTTTCTGGCAATGCCTGTGCCGTCCGGATGTACCCTGAATGCGTACGCGGACGACGGTTTGTTATTGATAGAGTCGGATACTAGAACGGGGCTTGAGAGGCTGGCCAGTGAATGTTTGGACTTAATATCTCGGTGGGGTGGGCGTAATCGGTTGACGTTTGCACCAAACAAAACCTTCCAGCTACTTCTGAAAGGTAACCTCAAATCACCGCCTTGTATTAAATTTGAAAATATTACTATTAAAAATAAAACCTCGGTTTGTTATTTAGGATTGGTTTTAGAAAGAAATTTTTCATTTATTGAACATATTAGAACAGTTAATGAAAAGTCTAAAAAGAGTTTCTTTGCACTGACGAGGATATCAACTGCGACATGGGGTCTGTCATTTCATACACTTAAGATCATATATGGAGCTACTTATTTGGGTTCTATTTGCTATGGTGCTCCTGTATGGGCAGATAGGGCGACTGTAGGTGCTGTCTGTCGCAAACTGTTACAAGGCCAACGACCTGCATTGATTTTCTTGTGCAAGGCATATAGGACGGTTAGCACTGAGGCTTTACCGGTGTTGGCAGGTGTTCTTCCGGTCGATCTCGAGGTGCAAAGACGTGCAGCCATGTACTATTCCACACTACAAAACATGGAATGCGATTCTTTTGGGCATACGAGACCGCGGTAAAATCATAAGATTGTTTCAACAAAAAACCAATGTCTATAACGACCTCTTGGATGAATGGCAGAAACGATGGGACGAATCATCTAAGGGGCGCCACCTTTACCAGTTCTTTCCATCTGTTCGCGAAAGGTTGTCAAGGACATGGCTCGAGGTAGATCACTGTGTCGCTCAATTTCTTACAGGCCACGGTAACTTTAAGAGCAAACTATACTCATTTAAATTAGTCGATTCACCATTGTGTCAATGCTCAACACCTGATTCTAGCTGTGAACAGTCGGCTCATCATATCCTCTGGGAATGTAGTCTTTGGTACAATGAACGTAACATGATGCTAAATAGCTTACAAATGACGTCTGGGGTAGTATATTATGGGGATCTTGTGTCAACTGCGGTGAATTTCCGTGCGTTTAAGCGATTCTGCCATACATACTATAGAAATCAAATATAGCTCACTTAGGACCCATAATATTTTTATCCGTGGTGCTTCCCGGTTTGAAAAAGGCGTCTGCCTATTTTGACTCCATTTTGTCTCCCGCTTTGCTAAGGAGGGAAGTGGACTTATTATATTTCCAACTCCTCCAGTTTTCTTCTGATTAATTTCGTTGCGGGTTCCAAGACAGTTAAATTTTTCCTGGGACTTCCCGAGTGTCATAACTCGGTGTTTTCGTGGGTCACCGCTGTTGATCCTGGTGTACAGGAGTTACAGTGGTGGGCGTGTGGGCGGGATTAGTCCCATTAAAAAAATTAATAATAATATAGCATTTATTTCGGTCGGAGGATCCTCCCTTTGTGTTGGAGGGACATATCACCCGTTCCTCCACAGTGGTGACCCCGACGTGATTGGAAGCAGCCTTCGAAGCAGCATCAGCACGCCACCATCATGTTCACTCCCACAGCAAGTCTCACAGCCGGCCAGCATTCTCGGCCTCAACAGGGATACACCACACGCAGGAAGCGACCGCTCCAGCTTGGTTTACCCCTACGGCCTCATCAGCGTCTAGGCACAGCACACTGCAGCTACGGTTCATGTAAGCAGAGCATATCTCACCCGTCTATGCAGCAGCCAGCCACTACGCAGCAACCGCCCCGACTCACTGGGGACCTCACCGCAGCACCGCGCACCGTACGCCATCCCAACTCACTGGGATCAGCGGACTTCAGCCCCGACTCACTGGGACTAGCGGCACTCAGTTCCGACTCACTGGAACTACTTACTCCTGGCACTGGCAAGCTCCACAACAGAGCACAGAGAGCTGACTCTACATATATCAACCTCCGGTCTTGGAGGGGAGTGATGTGGCGATTTCCACATACAGCACAACAGAAATATACTACAGCGCCATCTACCGAAGTTACACTGAACTACGGAGTAACGAAGCCAACTAAGAAATTACCAATCCTGAATCGCGCAGTGAAAGTTCGCGAGCCAATTAAGATACATACAACATCCCAACATCAACCGTTGGGCAGTTAGCCCGCCAGGCATGATCACCTCGCCTGGTCGGAGGATCCTCCCTTTGTGTTGGAGGGACATGGCATCCGTTCCTCTACAGTGGACACACATAAGTACAAAACAGTTAAATCAGAGTACAATATTCCTTTGTAAGAGACTAGTGTCTGTGTTAGGAAAACCTCTGTTACAGATCACCAGGCTCACACCTCCGGGACAAAAACAAAGTTATATTTCTTGTAGCACGTATTAGTTTACAATAAAATAATAAAAGTAGATAAGAGAAAAGTCACAAAATCCAAAAGCAAAGAGTGAGCGAGTACATTTTGCATTTATAGGTACCTGTGGGTGTGTGTGTGTGTGTGTGTGCGTGTTTGCTTGTGAGTGCGCGTGCAGTTATTTTTAGTACAGTTCAAATTAAATGGCCTATTATATATAGGCCTTATTAATTTATTGGTACAAGTAAATTTTCTGTATCATCGTAGGTTAGGTTTCGCAGCCATGAAGTTAATACCGTCTTTAATTTAAATTTATTTTAGCAGAGTATACAAAGGATAGCGTTAATTTTATTATATAAGTATGGGCCCAGAAAACAAAAGAACCGATGAGATAAACTCGTTTTATAAACTATGTTAGTTTGAAAGATTTTATGCTTTCGCCGTTTTGTTGCATTAAATAGAGGATCATAGTTAGTAAATGAGTGAGATTTAAGGATTACACGAAAAACCGGATTATGTATTTTCATACGTGAAAAAATACAAACCAGCAATACTGACAGTATGTCAGTATTGCTGGCTTGTATTAGTACCTTTGTATGCTAAAAGTGGATAATTTTCTCTCAATTTCAAATAAAATGAAAAGCTAATGTGCAATTTTAATAATGCAAAGTTATACTAGCCAGCAACATTTAACTCTAAACCAGAATCTAACGATCAATTAAGAGAAATATTAAACCTACTCCACATTGTGCGTGAAAAACAAGAGAGTTTAACATGTGTCACGTACATTTCAGACCATTTGCTTATTATTAAGTAAAGTACCTTGAGTCAGGACGTGCCTCTCGCTTCGTTTGAAAATTGGGTCGGCCCTTCTCTCCTATAAAGTAGATATAGGTACCATTATGAAAGAGCTTACGAACAAATCGATGACGTTTTTTCGTCACCAACTGCGTACAAAGGTATGCTAATTTTCAATTGGTTTGTATTAGGGTGATTAATCGGTTTTTTAGCACCTTTCAGTCTTTTAAGGATGTAGGTTAAATTGATGTTATATTCTTAGAATTGGATTCTTAACTATTATTATTATTGTATGTTCAAGAAAATAACCTAACAGAAAAATGAAACCTTATAATTTGGGAACCACATTAAAGTGTAGTTTTTTTTTTTTTTTTTATGTATGGCCCGCCATAATGACTCTACTCTGCCTGATGGAAAGCATAAGCAGAATCCAAGAGTGGTGGTCACCATACTCACTGCGAATGCAGACAATGCAGTGTGGCGACCCACACCATGGCGGCCTAGTGATGCTGCTGCATCTTTTAGTCTAGTCAACAAGTATGGAACTTGTTGACTAGACTATTTGGGCCTCCGGTCTCGCACTCACCAACGAAACACGACAGCACGAACGTGGTCATTTTACGTTGATTTTCTGTGCGAGGGTAGTACCGCCCCGGTCGAGCCGGCCCATTCGTGCTGAAATCAGCGTGGCAGATCAACTCAAATTATACATTTTCACGTTTTTGGAATACGATCTTCATGAAATCTATACTATTATTATAAAGGCGAAAGTTTGTAAATATGGATGGATGGATGTTTCTTACTCTTTCACGCAAAAACTACTGAACGGATTCGGATGAAACTTTACAGTAATATAGCTTATACATCAGAATAACACCTATGCTACTATTTGCCGCGATAACCGACATATACGCGGGTGGAGCCGCGGGCAACAACTAGAATTAAATATGCGATAATAGCATTCTTTACTTTTTTAAATTGAATTCACTGTACTAAACTTAAGCTCTTTAACAATATTGTTAACGTATTTATTTTTCACACAAAGCTTCACAAATGCCTGCGTAAGCCGGAACGGAGGGATTGCGAGAGTCCTTAATCTTTTTTCATACAAAATTAATTGTCCACTCAGTTTTGCACATCCCTTCAACCCATATATATTGCAGTTTTATGTAGTTTTGAATTTATGAGGCTTAAACAGTTACCTTTTTTTACTAATATTATAAAACTAGTTGCTGCCCGCGTCTCCGCCCGCGTATATGTCGGTTATCGCGGCAAAAAGTAGCTTATGTGTTATTTTGATGTATAAGCTATATGACTGTAAAGTTTCATCCAAATCCGTTAAGTAGTTTTTGCGTGAAAGAGTAACAAACATCCATCCATCCATCCATCCATACTTACAAACTTTCGCGTTTATAATATTAGTATAAGTATAGATTCGAAAGTAAAGTCAGTAAAGTTGGACTGTGTTTGTCTGTCGTTGCGTTTTCACTGCTTAACCATTGCATCGATTTCAATGAAATTTGGAACTGTAATACTTTGATTCTTGAGAAAGAACATATGGCTACTCATTGCCGTTAAAATCGACTTGCATGCTTACATTTAATGTTTTTGTTCACATCTTACAATCAGTGTTTCTGATTGTTTGACCTTTAATACCAAAAAAAATTATATCTTTAATTTTATACTAATAGTAATAGATAAAGCTGAAGAGTTTGTTTGTTTGTTTGAACGCGCTAATCTCAGGAACTACTGGTCCGATTTGAAAAAATATTTTAGTGTTAGATAGTCCATTTATCGAGGAAGGCACAAGAAACACAATAAAGAGTCAGGGTTAGTCCAAAATAGCCTCATCGCGTGTCGGTAAAGTCGGGTTAAACGTAGTATTCAGAAAACAAAAAAAAAAAAAAAAACTTTCTTTTTACATTACAAGGAGGATTGTTATATTTTTGTCAATAAAATAATTTCACAACAAACTAGACTTATTTCCCTTTCTAATGGCATATAAATTATTATATTTAATTATTTCTAAGTATTTAAATAATATTTTTATATTATATAATAATTCATATTTTTTGGGTGCAAATTTTAGCGCTTTCGACTTATTCGCTAAAGCGAAATAATACCAAAATGGCCGCACCTAAGGCCGTCCTACTCCCGTAATCTGTTGTTGAAAAAAGTCACAGTGTGTATTTTAAACAGAATTATTTTAGAAAGAAGATCGATAACATATATATATTATGACTTTAAACGGTAAAAAGGTCCTATCTACACACAATAATATAAAACAAAAAACAAAAAATGTTGCAAATACAATTTTAACGTTAATAGCGAACCTTATTTGGACCGTTTGCTCAAACGTCCGTGGCAACAACTGTGGCCACGCCTAAATTCTGAGGAACACATATATATTATTGAGGAATCTTCAATGAATTTAACATGTTTTTATGAAATATCGATATTATTTTGCTTATTACGAAATCTAATTTGATATTTTGTATATAGTTGTGTATAAAATATGTGCAAACAATACTAAAATTGGTCAAAACGAAAAGCATCTTCATTTTGTTCGAAGCATCAATAGTTTAAAGCTAAAATTAATATAGATTTATTACATACAACTGTAATATGTAAACATCATCGAACCGCTTTGCCTTCTATTTTTAACTGACTTTAAAAAATGAGGAGGTTATCAATTCGACTGTACCTATATTTTTTTTATGTTTGTTACCTCATAACTTTGGACTGTGTGAAACGATTTTGATGATTATTTATTTATTTGAAAGCTGGTGCTTCCCGTGTAGTCCCATTTCAATTTGGTTCAGTTCATGAAGTCGGTTCTTTTTAAAAAAAAAATGTAATTATTAGGTATAATATTAATTCGTTAGGTATAACGTTAATTATACCTAATAATTACATTTTTTTTTTAAAAAGAACCGACTTCATGAACTGAACCAAATTGAAATGGGACTACACGGGAAGCACCAGCTTTCAAATAAATAAATAATCATCAAAATCGTTTCACACAGTCCAAAGTTATGAGGTAACAAACATAAAAAAATATAGGTACAGTCGAATTGATAACCTCCTCATTTTTTAAAGTCAGTTAAAAATAGAAGGCAAAGCGGTTAGTGGCATAAGGTTAAGGTTAAAACCTTTTACGCTTGCGATAAGAAATAAGGCAACCTAAAATATCTAATGATTATTTTTCAATTTATCTCCGCTTACAAAGTGTCAGCTGGGCGGAAATAATTAGATATTACTGTAGCTAGTCAATGATGACCACTACAAGGTTAGCGGTCGAATAAAAATGTTAGAAATTATACTAATAATAATTTTAGCTAAGAACACATAGGTTGTTTATATAGATTACTTTATTATTAAGGTCTCGACCATGTAAGTAGATATCATCTTTCATTTGTTTATTAATCCTAGAATTTACATTTATTTCAACATTTTCGAGTAATTTATTGTTAACCTTTAAGTATGGACGTCTTTTTTTTAACACTACTGTGGACGTGGAGTCTCACAGGCTGCTATATGTACAAATGTTTTATTTAGGGAATTTGACATAAGATCGCTTTCAAACTGATTGGATATTAAAGTAATGGGATTTAGCTATAAAATACCGTGCTTCAATAATCAACTTTTTTATAAAGAATCTTCAATATTCTCTTCATTGTCAGACTGATCCGAAGCTAACAACAACTCACTCACTTCTTGTTCGAAAGACGGATCTCCTGCACGAAAAGCTTTTTCGGGCCCTAAACAGAACTCGTAGATGGTCCTTTTGATTTAGAACAATCGGCTTTATTGTCATATTGTACTACAAAATCTGAAATAAACATTATCGCCCTTATAAAATATATCATGGGGCAACAATTGAAGTGTAGCCTGACAGGCTCCGGTCAATAGTTTTGATGGTCGTTACTTACGAGATATTCATCGGAAGACGCAACCTACTCCCTCGTTGGTAGTTTTACAACTAAAGCAAAAGCTACTGAGCCGCTCAATCGCGGGGAGTGAGGGGAGTTAGGTGAAATTAAGAAAACGAAAACATCGAGTAGCCTGTGAGACTCCACGTCCATACTTAAAGGTTAATATTAATTCACATCAATAAAAGGATTGACTTTCCGATATTAAACTATCGTCGTCCACTGCTGATTGTAGGCCTCTCCCAAAGAGCGTTAAAATTTCTGGCCTGGGGCAGTGATCATCAAGTCATCTGTCCATCGTGTCGCTAGGCCCTACACTCCGTTTGCCTAATCACTGTCTGGACAGTGCAGTGGTGCAGTGGACTGCATCACATACCGTCTCCAGGGACCATCAATCCGCCTGGTGAATTTAGTAATTAATGCTAAAATTACTGAAATTAATTTTACTGGAATGTCGGTGGTAGCAAGATTAAAATACAACAAGAAAAGGGCAAATAAGAAAACTTTATCATCATACAAGGTTTAGTTGATAGAACCTGAATATAATAGGTTGATAATAAAAATCAAAATCATAACCCTCCTTTTGCTTTGCCGTAGTCGGGTAATAATAAATACAGTTGTTAAACGTGCAGGTTTTATTTTATTTTGTTTTAAATGCCAACAGCATAAATATGTCAAGGTTAGCATGGCAGTAAGAAAGAAGTTATACAGGTATTCGCAAAAACAAAAAATAGATGGTGGTCTAGTAAGAATTACTTTTTCAAGTACAAAGCGGTTCATTTTTGTGTTTATAAAATACTAGCTGACCAACCTCGTTTGCGTCTCCTATTGCCCGTAGCGTGATAATTCTCCCCGTTTTTGGAACATTTTTCATTGGTGCTCCGCTCCTATTGGTCGTAGCGTGATGATATATAGCCTAAAGCCTTCCTCGATAAATTTACTATCCAACACTGAAAGTATTTTTTAAATCGGACCAGCGGTTCCTGAGATTACCGCGTTCAAACAAACAAACAAACTCTTCAGCTTTATAATATGAGTATAGATAAAAAGCGAGAATACCAAAGGTTGGGTCTCTTAGTCATAAATTGATATCCATGCACACAAATCAATTAATATAGTAGCTGTTTATGAAGATTAATTAATCAACGTGCTACAGTTCATTAAAGTTAGTGGAAACGAAACTGAGTTAATTACTCTTGAGGAATATTGACAGTTGTGATCTATGATTCAGCTAATCAGTAGTTCGGTACATAGCTTACGTTAGTCTTGATCTGTATATACATACTATATATTTAAATAAATACAATTGAAGTATCTGTGTTTTGAAATGTAGGAATGTGTATTTTGAAACACTGTTGTTTTGGAAGTTAATAGTAAATAAATTATTAGTAATTAATAATAAAGAATGTCTGTCATCAAAACCAAAATACACATATTTTTGACTGTGTGTTTCTATCCCATACTCCAAAATGGTGGGGCCGCATTTACCAGATATTAAGCCACCAGATTGCAAATTTTTCAGAATATATTTTAGATCGAGGGATTAGAAAACTTCTTATCAATTAATTTTTGCTCACCAATAATCTATATAATATCTATACTTAATATATAAAGCTGAAGAGTTTGTTTGATTGTTAATTTGAACGCGCTATACTCTGGAACCGCTGGTCCGATTTCAAAAATTCTTTCAGTGTTGGATAGTACTGTGGAAGTCGCCACATCACTCCCCTCCAAGACCGGAGGTTGATACATGCATGCTTCCAATCACGTCGGGGTCACCACTGTGGGGGTCAGGGTGTCATGTCCCTCCAACACAAAGGGAGGATCCTCCGACCAGGCGAGGTGATCATGCCTGGTGGGCCACTGCCCAACGGTTGATGTTGGGATATTCTATGTACACACATCAAAAGTGTCTAGGGATCAACATATGTGTCTAGGGATCAACATATGTGTCTAGGGATCAACATATATTTTTGCAATAACTTTTCTCCTGATTGATATTAATTAAAATTTTCTTTAAGGATTCATCAAATAAAATGTTTTCGTTTGTCACAGTAACGATAAACCAAGTCACCTTTGCATTAATAAAGAAATTTGCCATTTTCCTAATAAAAGGATTTTTGACATTTGAACCACTAACATGAAAGTTCGAAAAAAAGACTGAAATAACAGTTTTCTTTAAAATTTTATTAGGTAACTTAAACAATTAATAATCCGTGTTTCTACCGCGAACACTAACACAAGAACATCGGTTTGGCATACTCAAAATGAGTTCATCCAAATCACGCTGTGGAATGGCCGCCCATGTTCGTTGCAACAATAAAAAAAGGTCTTCTTGCGACTGGATACCCTCCATATTCGGCAGAGCTCTTCTCTGTAGCATATCCCATGCATGCTCAATCGGGTTCAAGTCTGGCGACTGAGCAGGCCAGGGCCAAAGCCACATCTCAATCTCAAGAAATCCGCATAAAAATGCTTGATCCCTAGACACTTTTGATGTGTGTATCTTAATTGGCGCGCGAACTTTCACGACGCGATTCAGGATTGGTAGTTTCTTAGTTGCCTTCGTTACTCCGTAGTTCAGTGTAACTTCGGTAGATGGCACTGTAGTATATTTCTGTTGCGCTGTATGTGGAAGTCGCCACAGTACATTTATTGAGGAAGGCTATAAGCTATATATCATCACGCTAAGACCAATAGGAGCGGAGCACCAATGAAGAATGTTACAAAAACGGGGGATTTTTTTAGGCTACGGGCAATAGGAGACGTAAACGACGTTGCGTGGGTCAGCTAGTAATATTATAAAATAAAAAAATCCATAGCAGGAGACGCTGAAAAAAGGAATCAAAAGAATTCACTATTATCATTTCATTTAATCATGGATCTAATTTCAAAACAATAAATCTCATTTGACACAAGAATCACTTTCAATATAATTGCAGAACCACAATTAATTCAAACGCTATAATCAACGTCGCTATAAATTCACACAAATATTTTCATTTAAATTTTGAGAGGCTTTATTGCCAGCCAGGTGGAGAAAGTATGCGCGTTTAATGAAAGGAATTCCTTCGAGGACGTGTCACCAGTTTTACTGCCACGTCGTGTTGTCCGAAGTATTGCGAACTAGGTTTGGATAAAAATGCGCCCCGTATGTCACAGGCCATTATACTTTAATCGGGCCTTTTTAGGGTTCCGTGCCAAGCAAAAAACGGAACCCTTATAGATTCGTCATGTCTGTCTGTCTGTCTGTCCGTCTGTCTGTTCGTCCGTATGTCACAGCCACTTTATTCCGAAACTATAAGACCTATAATGTTGAAACTTGGTAGGTAGATGTATTCTGTAAACCGCATTAAGATTTTCACACAAAAATAGAAAAAAAACTAGAAAAAAATATCTATAGATAAGTCTTCAAAAATGATATTGAGGTTTCTAACATTATTTTTTTCTAAACTGAATATTTTGCGCGAGAGATACTTCCAAAGTGGTAAAATGTGTCCCCCCCCCCTGTAACTTCGAAAATAAGAGAATGATAAATTAAAAAAAAAAAAAGATGTACATTACCATGCAAACTTCCACCGAAAATTGGTTTGAACGAAATCTAGTAAGTAGTTTTTTTTTAATACGTCATAAATCGTAAACTGCAATATACCTTTGATTCAATCAACACAAACATAAAAATAAAATAAAAATTATATTATGTTACTTGCTGCTGCGGAACCCTTCATGGGCGAGTCCGACTCGCAGTTGGCCGCTTTTTTTTATTTATGGGCCTTCAATATGTATTCAATTTGTGATGCCAATATATTAACGTCACCCACAAATCAATTGATTGTATCTAAGAAGTAGCATCATATTGTAAAATGAAAATATAACGAATGGATAAAGTGGCTCATTTATTGCTAACAGTAAAAATAAATAAATTTATTTCTTTACTCAATTCGTAATTATTGTTATTATAAAATTGAAAACATTTAAAAATTTTCTTTTTAAAGATTTTTATTGTTTCCTATACCAACGTGAAAGGTTGATGGATTAACACAAATTACTATCAAACTATTACATCAATTTTGACAAACAATTACCATATATTTTTATTTTTATAAATGGCCCTGCAAAAGGACTCTACTCTGCCTGATGGAAAGCATAAGCATAATCCAGGAGTTATGGTCACCATCACCATACTCATTGCGAATGACAGACAATGCAACAATGCAGCATGGTGATCCACCCACACTATGGCGGCCTAGTGATGCTGCTGCATCCGTGGGTCTCCGGTCTCGTACTCACCAACGAAACATGACAGACGACTGAATTATAAGCCCCGAATCCCAAAACTATTTTTTAAGAAAGCATGTATTGCCTAAAACGAATATTTCACTAAAACCGAATTATATACAAAGGGTATTTCAAGCACAATTGACATTGACAGAGAACCACGGAGAAAAATATGATCGACAGAGCATCTGGAAAAGTGACGTGAGTAAGTGGGGTTTCTGTTTAACATGCCAGAGATCAAAAGATCTTTCACTAGCAAAAGTGATAGCCCCTGCGGCAGTGATCAATAATATCGAACATGTTGTAAACAATAGTGTATCATAACTGGGTATTAGATACAATTTTCGTGTCACGTTTTGTTACTCATGATGAACTCCGAAACTCTCTTACCGTTTTTCAGGTCTTTTTTTTTAAATGTGTGTTTTAGTTTTGAAAAAATCTTTTAAATAAACATTGACGTAAAACATTACAATGTTCCCGGACAAGCAAAAATTCGACTCTTACATTAATAAAGTCAAAAGATACTAAAATTCAAAAAAGCCGTATTCAACGTGTGTTACAAACATAACAACAGGTAAACAGGACTTCTTTAGAACTTTTCAGAATAGCATGGAATGCTTTTAGTGTGATTATGTCGTTGTCGTTGAATCTTTTGCTTTTTGCACGACGGGAGCATTATTAGAAGTCATTCTTGGAACGGGGGAGAAATGGCACAGTAATGAGTACATAACTACTGAGTAACGTGAAGGCTGTATCTGTTCGTATTCGCGTAATGAGACCATTGTTCGGGATTCTTAAGGATTACAGTTGACGTTTCTATGCTAATTCACTTAAGTTTTATTGAGCTTTGAAGGTAATGAACTTACTTATATTGTTTGTATGTATAGGAATATGATGCCTTTACCTACCTTAGCTTAGCGACCAGCAGTACGGCTTCCGTAAGGGTCGATCGGCTGGTGATCTTCTGGTATACCTGACACATCGCTGGGCACAGGCGATTGAGACTAAGGGGGAAGCCTTGGCAGTTAGTTTGGACATCGCGAAGGCCTTCGATCGGGTCTGGCACAAAGCGCTTCTTTCGAAGCTCCCTTCCTATGGGCTTCCCGAGAAATTATGCGATTGGGTCACTAGCTTTCTAGCAGATAGAAGCATTAAGGTCGTAGTCGACGGTGAATGCTCTGATTCCATATCTGTGAATGCTGGTGTCCCGCAAGGCTGTGTGCTATCGCCTACTTTGTTCCTCCTCCATATCAATGACATGCTGCAAAATTGCGGCATTCATTGTTATGCGGATGACAGCACCGGCGATGCTTTTTACACCGGATATTTTTTTGGGAAAACGTCATTGAGAGTCGAAACAAACTTGTGTCTGAAGTCGAGACTTCTTTGGAGAAGGTCTCAGATTGGGGTAGACTTAATTTAGTCCAATTTAACCCCACAAAGACACAAATTTGCGCGTTCACCACTAAAAAACTTCCGTGAGTCGTATGTCCTCGTTTCGAAGGCACTCCACTATCTGCCTCAGCCAATATTGGAATTCTTGGTGTCGACATGTCGAGCGAAGTCCAGTTTCGTGGCCACCTGGAGGGTAAGGCCAAATTGGCCTCGAAAAAGCTTGGTGTGCTCAACAGATCGAGACAGTATTTCACTCCGGCCCACCGCCTTATACTTTATAAGGCCCAGGTTCGGCCTCACATGGAATACTGTCCCCATCTTTGGGCGGGGGCACCCCAATACCAGCTCCTCCCTTTGGACCGCATTCAACGTAGAGCGACCCGAGTCGTCGATTGCCAAGAACTTTCAATTCGGCTAGACTCTTTGGCGCTGCGTAGAGATATAGCTTCGCTGTGCATCTTCTACCGCATTTATCATGGGGAGTGCTCCGAGGAATTGTTCGGACTGATTCCTACCGCCTCTTTTCGCCATCGTCCTACGCGACAGAAGTTTCATCCCCATCATTTAGATGGTTGGCATTCCTCAACTGTGCGCTTTTCCAGGAACTTTCTGCCTCGCACAACAAGACTGTGGAATGAACTGTCGCCTGCGGTATTCCCGGACCAATACGACCTTCAAACCTTCAAGAAAAGAGCGTACTCCTTCTTAAAAGGCCGGCAACGCACCTGTGATGCCTCTGGTGTTGCGGGTGTCCATGGGCGGCGGTAATCGCTTACCATCAGGCGATACGTCTGCTCGTTTGCCCCCTATATCATTAAAAAAAAAAAAAAAACCTACTTGCACTTGCGAAATAGGTGTTTTTGGGAGTCAGCAATTTGGAGGTAAAAACGAGGACCTACGTAAGCTCATTAGATATTGTTCAGTAACAACACACCCTCACACCAGAAGCGTCACAAGTGCGTTGCCGGCCTTTGGGGATGGGGAAGGGGATGGGGGAGGGGTTGGCGTCTGGACCTCCGGTATCCTCACTCACTCGGTGAAACACAGCGTAAGCGCTGTTTCACACCGGGTTTCTGTGACGCCGTGGTATCACTCCGGTCAAGCCGGCCCATGCATGCGGAAGCGTGGCTCTCCAGTGGTATATTATTACTAACTTTACTTACTTCAATCGTCTATTTTTTCTTGACGTAGCCGTTGTTACATAATCTTTAAATTTATTACTCATTTGCAACTCCTTTCATGTATTAACTGAACATTGCAAAATGTTAGTTGTATCCATTTAATAAATTTCCTCATAAATATCATTACTTCACCAGGCATATTAATATACAAAATAAATGATAATGAGACTATGTAACATAAATCAATAAGTTCCTAACAGTAAATTTTACGCAAAGTTATCGAGCTACTTTTGCTATAATATATACGCCAGGCGCTCATTCGCAACACATATTATTATTTACCTGAACTGGCAGCAATAATACAGGTACAATAATGTAACACCAGATGTTGAAACATTAACAGTTTCCGTTTAACGTTTCCACTATTCTAATTTACATGCGTACATATTAAATACGTACGTGATATATCTATCACACAATGAAATTAATTACACATACATTTATCTGAAGATTTTGAGAGTAAAGAAAGTTTTTTCACTTTTAAATTGTATAGTTAGGAAAAGATAAAGAGAATAACTTCTTTGACTTGTACCTAAGTATTACTTACTTTTCGGTATATTTTTAAGCTATTAAAATACAACGTAATGGTTTTAAAATATCTGGTATGGACATGTGACGCGTAAAGATGAGCAAAATGTGATGCATAGAGTTTTATTTATTTAAAATTGACGGTTTTCCTTTGCTTTGCGTTGTCCTGCGAAGTTTGCACCCTTAGTTGCTTCTTACGAAACCCATGGTATGAATAGGGATGGTGAATTGGTGAAACTCTGTATCCTTAATCCAACACCACACAGATTTACCTATACTTACATACATAGGTATCTATTACTATTACGAACTGACTGAGATAGTCTTTTAAGGCTGGAAGGCGAGTTGACATCTGTCTGGGTCTATTCAAGCTGACATTAAGTTATTCAATTAGGCAAATATGTCCTAGATACAACGAAAGTTAAACCCAGTGCGATTAACGTATTTTAATTAAATTTACAGACACCTAAAACTACCGTAAACACAATTTAGACGCAAGTATTACTAAAGGGATTATTTTCTGACCTCATTAAATTAATTTTAATACAGTAGCTATACAATATTATTAGTTCAAATTTCGCTATAATTCACACAGCTCTGTGAAATACTACGATTTCAAAACTAATTACGTTTTGCTAGCAAGTAACCTAGTAAGTAACAAAGGCTCAAGAAACAGCCGATCCGTCGATTCACGACATCACAGCTGTGAAAGATTGTTAATTATTAAGGTCAACATTTTCGTACTTAAAGTAAGAAAATAAGTTTTCAAAAAGTTAGGTTTTTTTTTTTCTACCCGGGGCTAAACCCTTTCCGAAAAGGTGAAAATGATATAACTAAAGTCACATTGTTATGATCATCATCATTATTATCGGTCTTAGATTAGTAAGGAGCTTTTGGACTTCTAAATCACGCTAGCCAGACTGGTAGGTATAGAGATTTATTTCACATTTCTCTATGAAGTGTAATCCTACTCCCTTGGTCAGCTCTCATGACTCCTACGGGATTAATAGTAGTGGTGACAATCTGAGAGTACCTAACTCATAATCCTCCTCCATACGAACTTTGTTGGCACCGGGAATCAGGATTGGCAGCAATTGGATAGTTTCTTTTGCACTTAATACGACATTAACGCCCAATACATCACAAAACTTTTTTTATGGTTTTATGATTTTAGGATTATTATATATTTATATATAATTATGTATTTGATATTTCCAACTCGTCGATGACTTGAGACGATTTCTGGGTCTCGGTAAATCTTGTTCTGCAGGAAGCGATTATTGCTACGTTTTTTTGTGACAATACATCATGAAGAAAAGAGGAAATCGCACTACAATCTTTTTGTTGGCGCACGTCGTATCCTACCAGTTTATTGCTATAGTACTTCAAGAGCAATACAATCATAATGCTCAGCATACACTCACTCTTTAGATAGTGGTTGCTATTGAGACGCTTGTACTATACATATTGGAAGCCCAAGTGAAGCTAAAATAGGACCTGGGATCATAGTGGAAAGGTAACTAGTCAAGTATAAGGACTTCTTGTTTATTTAATTCTTTCTTTCTCTTTTCCTTGCTTCTTTTCTCTCGCTAGATACATGTAAAAATTGAGAGAGGACTAAATTAACTGAGATTAAAGTAAATTAATCGTTTATATTAAGTGGGGTTACTATATACTGCTCTTGAATAGCATTAATCAGGCGAGATATTTGAGAATCGAGTACAGGCTATATGCAATCTGTGCAAATCGCAAGTACGGAGCAACGTATGGCGAGGTCTAGATCTAGAGGTATGGCGCCAGAGATACTGATCTAACATGGCGGGTAGTGACCGCCGACCCCTGCTCTGCTTATGTTTTATGACGTCATTGTCCACTAGAGTTGTACAACGCCTTTATCGACAATATTCTTTTAATCATCTGCTTGCCACTTTTATGTCTGCCTCGTTAGCGCAGTAGTAGCGTGTGTGACTGCTGTGCTTGAGGTCTCGGGTTCGATTCCCAGGTCGGATCAAATGTTTGTATGATCTGCAAATATTTTGTTTCGGAGTTTCGGTGTTTTCTATGTATAATAAATAAATAAATATTTTGGACATCTAACACACAACGCCATCTAGTCCCAAGCTAAGCAGAGCTTGTGTTATGGGTACTAGACAACTGATACAAATACATATATACTTTTTTTTTGTAAATACGTACATATTATACATAGAAAACACCCAAACTCCGAAACAAATATTTGTAGATCATACAAACGTTAGGTCCGACTCGGGAATCGAACCCGAGACCTCATGATCAGCAGTCGCACAGGCCGACCGCGAGACCAACTAGGCAGTTGTATGTTTTGTGTGTTATGTTTAAAAAAGTAAATATATGTATTTATATAAGTTGTATAAGTACCCATAATAAAAGCTCTGCTTGGTTTGGGACTAGATGGCGTTGTGTGTTAGATGTCCGAAATATTTATATTTATGTCGATTTTTATAAAAAAAATGGTTGGCAGAGCAAATTACACTGGATTAGAAAATGAATAATTAAACTTTTTTATTTGAATTGATCCTTATTTTAATGTCCGATTACATAGTTTTACAGCCTCTGTTTGAATGATGGTTTTACTTGTTACCTTTTTGTTAAAGCCATAATATATATTTTTTGCCATAAAATAATTTAAAAAGAACATTTCTAATTTTTCACAAAAAAATACTTTTCTTATAAATGCATCGTTATGTTTTATTTAATAATTTAAAACCAAAGTAAAGAAAAACATCAATAATACTTTTCATTTAATACCTGAAACTCACTTTTGAAAGGTTATTTCAGTTTTCAATATACTTTTCTTTACATATTCAGCAGGAACGCTGTCAACTTAGGTTCTATGCGAGGGTAGTACCGCTCAGGTTCAGCCAGCCCTTTTGTGCTGAAATCAGCGTCACTTTTCTTCCTTTTTCATCGTTTGTCGTGATATAATTTACAACATTGTATTATTATAATTATTTACGTTCATAACAAGCGAATTCTCATCTCTAGCTTAACATGACTTATATTCTGGGCAACTTCGGTACAACTTCGAGTTATGGAATGTCACTTAGAACTAATTACGCTATATTAACAATTATTTCTTAACAATTTGAAACAGTATTAAACTTGTTTAGTTTGTATTTGCTTTATCTCTCGCTTCCATTTAAGGCTTACACTTCATGCCTTAAATGGAACGCCTCCGAGCGAGGTAACGCCGCATGAGTCATGTTTTTTCGTGCGCGTAGCCGGCTCCATCGAATTATAAGACGTTGTCACGTCAAAAAATGAATTAAATTTTGCTTTATTGAAAATCCATATGAACTTTAAATTATGTTATAATCGAAGAAACTGATTTTATATTTTTTGTGAATACGCCATTATTTTGCGCTGAGTGTTAATAAATGATTACACACCGAATATTATAAAAAAGAGCAAAAAGGATCCAGTTTTTCAGAATTACATCTATTCCTAAACTTAAAAAAAATGTTCCTGAAAGTATCCAACTAAGAAACTAAACTATTAAAAGTGCTGTAAATTGATATTTCTACAACTTTCTTGAGTGACAATGGTATGACAAATGGTAAATCAACTAAATGCCACGTACTTCCTGATTATATAAGAAACTTGTCAAATTTGAACTTAAGAGCCTTTTATCTCTTCTATTTTGGCTATGTGAATGGGTAGTTGAGTATATGAACTTTAAAAAATATTTGAATCCAAAAACCTACCTCAGGTTTAGAACTAAATAGTTTTAAGCCATTAAGCCAGCTTATAAATGAAGAAGACTTAGATATTAGAACTGTTTTCATTGTTTTCATCCAATTTATAGTAATAACATTATTTATTGGTGATATATGCTTTGTTCATGTATCAGCAGCGTATATCTTAGTAGGTAAATGCACAGATTTCTTTTATTTATTAATTTTCCTCTTCCATGATTTCAGGATGTAAACTAATTTAACATATTTCCTCAAAGTCATGGGAAGTTCGCTTCCTGTCTCTTTTGCTACAAGACACAAATTTATTTAATTGTTATTTCATAATTGGCACAGATTGTCTCCATCAAAACAAAAAACAATTTAAAAACTACTCCAATGATTTGTAAAACAAAATTACATGAAATTGCTGGGAATTTTATTCTGGGGTTACCTGGTGTTAGAACGGCAGCGTATGTACACCACTCCAAAACATTCCTGCGCCCTGTATAGGCAATAAAGCTACGTAATTACGAAATAACTCCGGACCTGTACTTGCCGCGGGACTATTTATTTAATCACTTTGACGGGAAAATAATGGAAGGGGCACGAAGTCTCCCATCAAAATTGTTCGACGAGGCCAATCTATCGCGTACCGTACTGCTCGATGAAAACGTTGCATGCTTCAGTGTGGTGGATTAAATAATTTCCGTGTTTACCTATAATGGGCTCAATGTGGCCTGCATAGCGTGGACATCATTTCGGATAAGCATTATAGATAACCTTTGTGCACTGAACTTTATACATTGTATTGATCTGTACTTAGAATAGAGTAAAATAAGTGTGACCTTTTTAGTCTAGGGATTAAAAATTACTGTCTTATGGAAAACTTATTGCAATTTCTTAGCCTTCAGAGTAACCCCAAAACAGTTTTACAATAGCTTTACTGTTTAACTACTAAGAGCATTAGTGATGTTATTTATCCTTATAAATAGCATAATGAATTCTAGATGTATTTATTTATAATATCACCTAAAAAATGTTGAAGCAGCATTAAGCTACTGCGTACCTCTAACTGTTTTTCGTTACATCTATTTGAATAAAAATGAGTATGGATGCGCATAACTTCCGATCGACTGCACCAAATTGGATATTTTTTTTAATATGTTTGTTATTGTCAGGACAAGGTTCGGATAAACTAAAACTTAAATAAAACCAGAAGTGTTTTATTTTATTAGGCCGCTGTACACTATCCTTGAGAAGTTGAGGCGGGTATAAACGCTAAAACAAGTTTTTCGGAAACTTAGAAAATAATCTTAAAAAAATATTACGGTACTAATTTCTCCGGGTCAGCTAGTTTAATATAATAATAACCTGACACATTACACACGGCCGTCTAATTCTAAACTAGACAGACTCTGTGCTATGTTAACCCGATACTGATAAATATACTCCAACAAATAACAAATCATCGTGTTCGACACATAATTACTTGTTCTGGTCGGCAAACTAACCCACAAATCTGGCTAAGTAATCACTAACCTTTAGACCAACAGAGTAATCAATTATTACTTCTTAAATTTTAATACTCATTGTGGAACATATTGTACAAAAGTTTTATCTGATAAGATCTAAACGATGTGGACACATAAAACACAAAGAGACATGCCACTGTAATTACATAGCGAGTTAAAAGTTAAATTATCCCTCATCTACTCTTTGGCTTTTACCTTTTTGTTTGGTAAGCATCGCCACAGAAGAGTAAAGGGACACCACAAGCCGTTGTATGGTAATATTTGCATATAATTCCTGATAAACAACCTCGATACCTTTTTTATGAGCCATTGTGGCCACTTCTCAAGCGATAAGACTACAATGTTGCAACATATTTGATATATTATTG
The DNA here is from genome assembly GCA_949125395.1 of Diaphora mendica. Taxonomy (NCBI): domain Eukaryota; kingdom Metazoa; phylum Arthropoda; class Insecta; order Lepidoptera; family Erebidae; genus Diaphora; species Diaphora mendica. The sequence goes on along the minus strand of OX421319.1, from coordinate 20,453,269 downwards.
GTTCTTATACAAAATACTACAACGGCAATTTCATTGATATCAGAAATGGTTTTTAAAGCCAATTATTGTCATTATTATCTAGATTGTAAACATATTAAATTGTGTTTGTTTTTCAGGTGTATTTTATTGGTTACAATAATTTTCAATACTATTCATTACGAATATATTATACACTAGTTGTTGCCCGCGGCTCTGCCCAAGTGAATGTTGGTTATCGCGGCAAATAGTAGCCTATGTGTTATTCTGATTAAGCTATATTATTGTAAAGTTTCATCCAAATCCGTTCAGTAGTTTTTGCGTGAAAGAGTAACAAACATCCATCCATCCATCCATACTTACAAACTTTCGCATTTATAATATTAGTAGGATAGGTCTTATTTAAGATAGTGTGAGACAAAAATTAATGACCACATGACAGCAGATATGGGCTGACTTAACCAGAGTGTTTTTACATTCGGCGTGATGAGGAATTAAGAGTACAGAGTGCTACCAGCTACCACCCTTATTCACCCCGTGGATGTCCTAAGAGGCGACTAGGGAGCAAATTAGAAAGGGAAGGAAAACTTGAAGTAAGCGCTATTCCAACCCGTCTGTGTTGGTGTGGTACAGAAGGCGAAAACCTTATTTCTATTGAGAAGCTTCATGAAAGCTGTTCGCAAATTTCAGCTGCTTCTGAGTAAGGTTACTGGTACTGCGAGGTATTAGTAACTCACTATCTTGTAGCCCGCTAGATTTTTTTAATGTTTGTAAAGAAAAGACAACTCTACTATCTGTTATATTCTACTAGCTGTTGCCCGCGGCTCCGCCCGCGTATATGTCGGTTATCGCTGCAAATAGTAGCCTATGTGTTATTCTGATATATAAGCTATATTACTGTAAAGTTTAATCCAAATCCGTTCAGTAGTTTTTGGATGAAAGAGTAACAAACATCCATCCATACTTACAAACTATCGCGTTTATAATATTAGTAGGATAGGATGTTGGGGGAGAGGGAGGGAGGGTCTTTATAAACACACATGAAACGGACACACAAAGAACACCCAGCTTGCAGTTTATTTGCCCTTACACCTTAAAAATGACTATGATTTGTGTAGGCAAATTTAAGAGAACCATAATTTTAGTTGAACTTAATTATAAGCTCGCTAGTGCATTTTAATGAGCACTAAATACTATTTCACTCTAAACGATGGGATAAATACATAATGACAAAGCTTTATAAAGCGACATCTCGAAGAATATAACTCTCATATTAATAAGCGTATTTGCAAAATGACATAGTATGCAATTTATGCATTCTGACATGTTTTAAAGTTATTTTGAGACACACATAAAGTACGGGCGTATATTTTTAACTGTTGGTCTTAAGTCAATGTTATCTTTAATCAAAATTACTACCCCAGTAGTGTAGTGGTTATCCTGACTGCTAAATTAGAGTTTGTGGGCTCGATTCCCGCCCAAGACATTGTTGATATTGTGTGATGAGCACAATTACTTGTTCTGTGTCTGGGTGTTATTTATCTGTAACATGTAGGTATGTATTTATAGATGTTTATCTATACTAATATTATAAACGCGAAAGTTTGTAAGCATAGATGGATGGGTGGAGGGGTCGATGGATGGATGGATGGATGAATGGATGGAGGATGGATGGACGAATGGATGGAAGAATGGATGGATGAATGTTTGTTACTCTTTCACGCAAAAACTACTGAACGGATTTGGATGAAACTTTACAGTAATATAGCTTATAATACATACAATCAGAATAACACATAGGCTACTGTTTGCCGCGATAACCGACATATATGCGGGCGGAGCCGCGGGCAACCCTAGTAATTAAATATTTCAGAAATCTGGTCATCATAGTACAGAATCTGCCAAGTTGGGCTCATACGATATACCATTTAACTTATATATAAATTGCTTATGATTAAAAAAACTATAAAACAATGATTTTAAAACAATTATTAAATAATTTTGACCTTAATCCTGGTGAATACAGTAGTACGCCCGTTTGATTTATATCCGCTTCTAGGATACCTCGTTGCACGCAATTACGAATCAATTACCTGATTGGCTGGCAATTGCGACTCATGTGGGTTAAACGTCCAGATCGAATTAATAACTGTCATCGGATATATACACACACACATTTTCACTTGATTGTAATTATAATTATTAATATAGTAATTGTAATAGTATGCATTTTTAATTAGTTTAATTAGTACTCTCTGCCTGATGGAAAGCATATTCTGAATCCAAGAGTGGTGGTCACCCCACTTATTGCGAATGCAGACAATACAGCATGGTGACCCACACCATGACGGCCTAGTGATGCTTCTGCATCATTGGGCGTTCATCAAATCATGAAATTATTCTACTATCATCGTAAGTCATCGTAAAAATCAGCTGCAGGACAAAGGCAAATACTCAGGAGCCTTTCCCCCGTATCTTTCTTAATACTGGCTACTTTTTGTTAGACGCAACAAGTTCCTTGGAGCTCATTAAATTGAGATTTATTGCACGTATTACTTATAACTACCAGAAATTAATCTTATTGCTTCTGTAGACATGAAGACAAACTTCCAAAGCACTTGTAATAGAGTGTAGACATTATATATTTAATGTTTGAAAGTGAGGTTCATTATTATTTACATTTAATAATACGAGCTAAAAAGATGACGTAAGATATGAAATATACAAATGTTAGATAAATCTATCTAAAAAAGCGAAATACCACTTACTTATTAATCACGAAATCTCAGAAACTATAACATCTACAAACTTAAAATTTGCCAGGTAGGTTCCTTATAGGGTGTAGACATCCGCTAAGAACGGATTTTACTAAACTCCACCCCTATCTTTACTTTTACTTTACCCGGGGGGTAAATCGGGGAATGAAAGTCTGCGTGAGCGAAGCTGCGTGCAAGAGCTAGTCTCTTATAACATTTTAGAACAATTCTCCTCACAATTTGGCAGAAACAAAAATCAATCATGACAAAATACATTTCGGTTCCGCCAACATGGATCCCTTGCTTAGATCCCCTGGGGGATCCATGTGGAATTTTCATCCACACTGATCCCCTACGGGATCTTTATGAATTTCAATTCCATTTTGATCCCCGGCAATACATTAGGAAAATTTTTGTACACTTGGATAAACCGATAGGGGATTATTTGGATTTTTTGTCCACACCGATCTACAATGGAATCTTTTAGAATTGTCAATACATTTTAATCATTAATTTAGAAGTTTTTCGAAACAAAATACCCCAAATATTCATATTTTTCTTTCGATAAAAGAAGCAAAGTAAATCATAGGGATATAATTTAAATTGCTTGACATAGACATCCATTTAAAAAGTAGAAAAAATAAATAAAGTTAGAAAAAAAAACACAAAATTCGGTTATAAACAAACCAAAAAAACGAATAAAAAATCAATTAGGTGAAGCTTATAAAAACGCATTAGTAAAAGAAATAAAAATTAAAACAAAACACACAAACAGAAAAACATTAATAAAGATTTATTTTGGGTTTGGTAATTTATTAATTCTCTGAATTAATTACCTATATTAAATAAAACAATTCTATTCAGGTGTCACCTGTTAAATGTACATGTTGAAAATAACACATATTTACATAGCATAGTATAGTAGCATAATTAAATTAACTATTTAAATTTGAATCACATACATAAATAAATAATAAACGTAATTTAAATAAAACACGATGTTTCATTAAATACCGAACCAGTTATTTTACTCCTGCTTGGAAAACGAATGAGAGAATAAAACGCCAAATTATGTTTACAAATGTCACATCAAATGACACTGAATCAATTTTTTTTTATATATGAGCCTGCCAAGGTGTTTGTACTCTGCTTGCTGGAAAGCAGGAGCTGAACCCAAGAGTAGTGGTTACCATATGTAGAGAATGCAGCATGGGGCACACTATAGCGCCCTATTGAGATGCTTCTGTATCATTGGGCCTCTGGTTTACCAATCACTAATGAAAATTTGTTAGATACGATGTGAAATATATGTTAAAATTAAGTAAACGAACTATATATCTTAGATAGATCTTAGCAAGTATCTTGGCTTGAAGAGACGAAAGAAACTCGACTGGGGTTAGCATCAGCCCAAAAGACCGACGACATTGTTAGTAGACCTAGATCCATACAAATATGCGTAATTTCCACACAGAGACAAAACTATATAAATAACTTTCAGTGAGTTGTCAGTAAATTACTAAGAAGGTACATAATATATATATTGCAGCGTTGATCTTTAATACCTTCGACCTGACTCCACTGACTTTGGTCATAAGTCTAACTTCATACCTTCGAATTAAATCACAGAGTTCTAAAATAGCAAAGTTTGTTTATTGGGTTTCGGTTATCCTAGCTAAAACTCACACACAAATTGTTGCACCTAAAATTTGTGGCAGCCAATCTCCGGAAAACGTATACCAATTTCAACGGGAAAATCAGTTACCTGCCTGCAAAATAACTTGTAGATAACTAATATTATAAGGAGTAATATAGGCTATAATGATTTTAAAATAAAACAAAGGCTAAAAAAATAAAACTAAATAAGAACACGTGAGCAGAGTCGCGACAGACACAGATATCAATAAATAAAACAAGACAATTAAACCAATTTTATCTGTATTCGCATCTACTAAAATAATGTTATTTTCAAGCAACTTCAATCTACAATCGCATGTATTATTCAATACTCATTGTTTCTCAACGATCAACTATTTATTTGCCGTCTCAACTGACATATAGCGCTTGCAACCAAGTGGTTACTGTTTTAAATTTAGCAGTTTTATTAATTCAATGTGCATCAGCTCACTCGTTTACTTGTGGTATATGACCATCAATCCGTGATTAGCAATTTTAAACATGTGTTCTTCTTACTGTGCTGTCTATCCTGTTTTATATTAATAAATGAGTTGTTCAAATTCGAAAATAATATTTTATGGAAAAGTTTTACATAATAGCTTAATATTCATTTGAGGACGAATTAATATAAAATTTATTGGCACAATCAAGCGGTTCTCTTAAGTAGGTTATTATTTATCTTGTTCTAAAGTATTATGTGATTCTTATATGATTGTAAGGATCACGGAATACTATAAGATACCAATAAATTTAAAATTAATTCGTTTTTAAATTGTAGTTAGCTCGGAAGGTGGCAGTGAAATAAAAGGTTCTTCGGTATGGTTTCACGTCTTACACCGTTTAATATGCTATAATATGAACGATACAATATATATTTAAACTAGTAGTAGCACTGATTGAAACACGCCGAGACGCCACAAAATGAATTAACAAAAACTTTACTTAATTTCGATGAATTAAGTAAAGTCTTTTATTCAAATTTGCGACTTATAAGTCAGAATCAAAATCACGGCAACGTTATTATTTTATTTAATAGTAATCTAATTAAATTGTGAGTTGGAATAAGAAGTCGAGCTTTAATACTGATATTAATACTTGGATCAGCTACAATTTCGGAGGAGTCGCACTTAAAGATCGTTTATCATATTATATTCTATCATCAGGTTCTATCAGGCCTGCTGATGAGATTTTATTGAAATGTAGGGTAAACATAACGGTATTCTACATGACTGCAATATTTAAGAACTAGTTTTACACGAAAAAAACTGAACGATAAAAACGAATCGTTAATCAAGTAGGTTTAAGTACAAAAATATCTTTTTCTTCATTAAAATATTAGCAACTTATATTCTAGGCCACTAATAACTCCTTGAGACCGTAACCAATCAATTTCGTTCCCGTCCAATTTATTTCTGACACGATATTATACTTACAGATAATTTAGTCTGGAAGGTACCCTTCGAAGTCCTTGACATAAATCCACCGGCTGACCTAAACCTGTCAGCTCAATTACCAGCTTTTTTAAACCTTTTAGCTCTACCTGCTAAAATGTACACTTTTTGAAAAAGTTTAAATCTAAAAATAGAAATGACTATTTGGTGAAGCAATATTAAGTCATCTTATATGTTATGGATATAGTCTTTTGATATTTCGACTGCCTCGTTGGTCTCGCGGTTGGTGTGTGCGACTGCTGTGTGGGTCTCGGGTTCGATTCCCGGGTCGGACCAAATGTTTGTATGATCTACAAATATTTGTTTCGGAGTTTGGGTGTTTTCTATGTATAATATGTTTGTATTTACAAAAAAAAGTATATATCTATTTGTATCATTTGTCTAGTACCCATAACACAAGCTCTGCTTAGCTTGGGACTAGATGGCGTTGTGTGTTAGACGTCCAAAATATTTATTATATTTATTATTATTATTATTTGTTTGTCTGTAGAGAGAAAACTCTAATTCTACTGAAATTATCCATATGGATCCTCGTTAGGAGGCGTAATTTATAAATTAGAATAAATTAATGTTTAGTAATAGTTATAGGTAAATGCACGCGAAGTCGGGTAGAACAGGTTCTTGTAAATAACGTAGGTAATCAATGCCTTAAGTTTACTTGTTACTGACTCTACTTATCTTAAGACACGGGAAGCTTCCCACGTTACAAGTTTAAGCCGATATAAGTTTGGTGTAAATAATAAATATATAATTATACTAGCTGACCCGGCAAACTTCGTACCGCCATACCTGTCTCAGCTTCCTACAGGCAGTGTACAGTCACGGAAAAATAAATCAGAATTTGACCTGTTACATTTTTATTATAAGTAATATATAGATTCTGTATATATTATGTTGTGTAAATATTTATGTGTGTCATTTTGTGCATTCCATGTAGTGCCACGTTCGTTACTTAACTATAAACGTTATTTAACTTTAAGCAGTGGATTTGTGTTATTTTCAACTTTTATCTTCGAAATTTACCTAAAGTTGAAAATATCACAGAACCGTTGCTTAAAATTAAAAAACGTTTATGAATAAGGCCGCTAAACATTTCCCTGACCAAACAAACATCGATGAAAGGTCCTTATTTACTGAATTAAGATCATTCGAAAATTTCTTAAAAGTCACGTAGGTAATATATCTTCTTGGTCTCGGACTCGGTCTTGTACCTTAATAAAGTGTAATATGAAGTCAAAAATATTTCAAAAGGTACTACAGTTCGATTGTGTCTTAAAATAGTTGTAATAAAATAGTTGTTCATATAATAATAGCTTTTGTCAGCAGCTCCACCAGTGCGTATGTGATTTATCGTACTAAAAAGTAGCCTACATCCTTTTTTAAGAATCAAAGGACCTCTATTGTAAATTGCATCCAAATCGGTTCAGCGGTTTAGTCGTGAAAGCTTAGACATTGTTACTTTCGAATTTATAATATTAGTATGGATCGTCTTTAAGAGAATTAAACAACCAAACAAATATTCTCAGGTCTATTTTGTATTGCAAGATTCTCGAGATGAGTCTATTTATAGGGGACGCCGCAGACTTTGTTTACGCTCACATAATATTCCCTTAACTACGGTCTTCTCGATTAGTACCGTACTTTGAGGGTGTCATGATAGCCTTAATCCGGGTATTATCTCTACGCTCAAACATTTAAGTAAACGACAAACTCTTTTGATTACGACATGGCGGCTTTTCAGTACAACTTGTTTTGTTTGCTTGTTCACATTTTATGCGTTTTGTGCTCAGTCGCAGTTGCTTATTAGAGTAGACTATAATTATATATTATTAAATTTTTGATTCATACTTATTAGGCGTTAATTGGTATTCGCCTTTCTTGATCTATTTTATCTTGATCAAAGATCATTAGTTATATGCTCTCCTAACACCTGTGATATGTTAGTTATTATCTTTGTTAAAGTCAGTAAACTTCATGTTTTTACCTACTGTCTATTTTTTATTAAATTTATTGTTAAAACATTACCTACATAAATATATAAAGATTCACTCACTTAAACCAGGTAGGTTTTTAGGCGACAGGGAGTTGGTCTATTAGCATACAACAAGTCGGCAAAAAATAAAACAAAAGCCATTTTTTAGGATAGGCAAGTGCAAATACAATGTCCAATAGACAACACAACATCACTATATATATAATATACATTATAGATTTATAGTCTTGTAGACTATAAAATGTATAATGTAGATTTTTAATCTACAAGAATGTTGTAGACTATAAATCTTTGTAATATTTTTACTACATGACTATCATTTGCCTCTGTTGCTGTTGTTGTTGACAAACTGCCTCGTAGGTCTCGCGGTTGGCGTGTGCGACTGCTGATCATGAGGTCTCGGGTTCGATTCCCGAGTCGGACCAAATGTTTGTATGATCTACAAATATTTGTTTCGGAGTTTGGGTGTTTTCTATGTATAATATGTATGTATTTACAATAAAAGTATAAATGTATTTGTATCAGTTGTCTAGTACCCATAACACAAGCTCTGCTTATCTTGGGACTAGATAGAGTTGTGTGTTAGATGTCTATATTATATTATTTGTCACAAATCTGTGTGCCATATATGCTCTGGAATATTATTTAGTATATCAGGTAATTTATAACGGAATATTCTGGTGCCATATAAATGATTAAATTTTGGCAAGGTGCATTTTTTAATTAGCTGTCTCAAGTAACATTTACGCAAAGCTGGTCTATATTTGGACTAGTTAGGCCTTTTACTGCCTGATTGTTTAATACTATCAAACAAAATGAAGATGATAAAATTTTAATGTTAATAAAGTAGGCAATTTATGTATTTGAAATCCACTTAGTCATAGCAAGGAGTTTTCTTAGAATTAAAACTTAGTTTTGCCTGCTTGCAACTTTTATATAGACACATACATACGTATATGTATAGTCACTGCGATTATTCCCAAAGTTATATACCGAGGCATATTTAATGCTAACATATTGCAAACTAGATTTTTAGTCCCACTTACGTAATAGGGTAAAAACCTATTGCTATTAACCGTTAACATATATTTCTAAATAAACATATCATAGATAAAATACTCTCAAAAGTGGTACAAGTTATTCCACGTTGTTTTTTATGTATGGTCCTGCCAAAATGACTTTACTCTGCCTGATGGTAAGCCTAAGCAGAATCCAAGAGTGGTGGTTACCATACTAATTGCGAATACATTGTGGTTTATTCTATGTAGGAATCGAACCCATGGCCTAGCAGACAGGCTCGCAACAAACCCATTAACGTCAGCCGCTTTTTGTTAGTGCATTATAATGTTGTTAAGTTTCAAAACATTCACAAATAAAGGCAAAAATGTTATCACCAGCCAAAAAGTTCGCAAGGTTATGTTGGTGTTCTTTTTTCTTCCTTTAATTTATTGAGGTAATTTTTCATAAGCTAAGTTCTTTAGTAGACAAGGTATAGTTTTTTGATAGTAATTGGTTACCCTTTCTGTCCCGAAATAGAATAATAGTCTGCTTAATTCTACCTTGTATTAAACTACTCACTAACTTTTCTAATAAACGCGATTACCTGTAACATTAACTATAAAAGTTCATTTACGTCTTTCATCGATATATTATAAAGTTTTAATTCAATATCTGTACCTTTCTACTTGTAGACTGCTCGAAACAGTTTTGTGAATACTCCATAATTCGCGTAATCACGGTCACGTAGCTATGTGTTTAAGGCTTTAAAGTGTTTCGTGTTTAGATAATGGAATTATGATTAGCACGACTTCGTAATTGAATTGAAGTGAACAGTCCAACAACAGAACAAATGGATCACGTAACTTGGCGGTATAATGAAATTCAACGGAATTCTAAATAATTGAAGTAGGCGTAGGCGTAAAACTTTGTGCGTATTGTATTACTTTTGTATAGAATTGTTACTTTGAACGAATTATGTGTTTAAATTGTATGTACCTGTCTTTAACTGAATCTAAACTTCTTGGTTGTGACTTTAATGATTCGGAGCTTTTGGTTGACTGTTTTTAAATGATATATCACTTGGATTGTTTTTAGATCAGATCTGGGGTCTCATCACCAAGTGTTATTGGAACTAGCTCGGGGTAAGAGTCATTGTCATCATCATATCATAAATTGACTTCTTGCAGTTTATAGTACAGGTCCATTTCAAAACACGAATTTCAGATTTTATAGTTTAAATAAAATGTATTTTTAATTCAATTTAAGTAAACTACAAACGGCGGAGTGTTTGTAGATGCAATAATTCCCATGAATTTACAATTGAATTTACGTCTGAAAATTTAATAGTAAAATATTAAATCCTAAGTACAAACTACATTGTAGTAAACTTGCAAGAAACCAGAAGTCTAACTCTTTTCCAACTACATTTTCAATGCGATAATAAACCTTAGATAGCCATAAAGAAATGCATGCATTTCTATATGGTTAGTTGCATTCTGCTTAATATTTAATTCAGAAGTACAAGCACACTTACATTAAAAGCTACGTGTCTTTTCTACACAATATTCTTTGATGTCACCCAAGAATTTATTATCACACTAAAAAGGTATAAAAATCAACCGTATAAAACCCACATCTTACAATATCTTGGGACGGAATTTCATACTCTGAGATACTTGCAAACTTTTCACTCCGCACGAATAGTTGAACAAGTTCAGTATTTCAAAGTGAAAAGTTAAAGGCGAATTGTTAGCGATGGAACGGGCCCGAACATGTCTTAAGGTGGTTTGTGAAATGGACGTGTTTTAAGAGAACAAGAATGTTGTTAAACTTTGATGCTTAAAAAAGTTTGTTCGGCTATAGAACTGGAAGAGACGAGATAAAGGTGGTGATAAACCGATTATAGTTAGTCATAAGAATAAAAGCCATTTGGGGGTTGCGGCTGTTCGTTGATGCAAGCAAATAACGATAACATAATATTAGGTCTTTACCTATGAAATTGCCGTTCTTCAGTACTGGTCATATCAAATAAAAAAAAGTTTGTAATGGCTCTGTATTCTAAATTCAAATTAATTTTGTTTTAAAACCATGACATTCTATTTACAAACTCAGTCTTTTGTTTTTTGATTAGCGTTGTATTTTCATTACATTTGAACATTTTTCGTCATAATGGATACTTTAAAAATTCGTTTAATTATGGAATATGAGTTCCGTCGTGGCACCAACGCGACACAAACGGCACGTAACATCAAAAACGTTTACGGAGAGAACTGTACAAACGAACGCACAACCCGTTATTGGTTTTCTCGGTTCCGTTCTGGAAATTTTGACTTGAAAAATGAACCTCGTGGTCGTCCGGAGACTTTGGTTAACAATAATGAATTAAAGGCGATTGTGGAAGCTGACGAAACTCAATCTACAGTTGAGCTAGCAGCAGCTTTTAATGTAAGCATCAAAACAATATTGATTCATTTGCGACAAATTGGCAAGGTAAAAAAGCTTGATAGATGGGTGCCCCACGACCTTAACGATCGCCAGCGCAACGTACGCGTCGAGACCTGCCTTGCGCTGCTCAACAGGCAAAGAAATGAAGGAATTTTGAAACAAATTGTTACGTGCGACATAAAATGGATTCTGTTCGACAATCGAAAGCGCTCAGCAAGTTGGTTAGACCCTGGTTCAGCACCAAAGCAATGCCCTAAACCAAAAATGACCCCTAAAAAGGTGATGGTCACTGTTTAGTGGTCTAGTGCGGGTGTGATTCACCACAGCTTTTTACAAAACGGCATGAGCATTAATGCAGATGTGTACTGTGAAGAACTGGAGAGAATGATGGAGAAGCTTGCACATCTGCAACCAGCTTTGGTCAATCGGTCGTCCCCACTGCTCCTTCACGACAACGCGCGACCCCATACTGCACAACAGACAGTCTCCAAGCTGCAAGAGCTGGGGTTGGAAGCTTTCCCTCATCCGCCATACTCACCAAATCTTGCACCTACCGACTATTACTTTTTCCAAAATTTAGACAACTTTTTAGTGGATAAAAAATTCAATTCCCGAGAGGCAGTACAAAATGCCTTTGAAGAGTTTGTTGCCTCCCGTCCAGCTGATTTTTACAAGAAGGGCATCAATAAACTGCCAATGCGTTGGCAAAGATGCGTCGATTGCATGGGTGATTACTTCGAATAACAGAAATAAAAAAGTTTGAAAAAATAAGTACTTTCACTTATTGCATACAAAACGGCAATTTCATAGGTAACGACCTATTATGTTCGATAACTGGTTTATTGATATAAACACAGAACTCGCTAATTAAGTACTATGTACAATTAACTATTGAACTAAAATTATTAGCCACAATATACAACAGATAGCTGCTCTGGTACAACAAATTACGTAGGTGATTTTTGTCCGAATGATTTTTTTTACGTTGTCAGATGAAAAAGCGCGCGCAGCGCTACTTAAGGCTGCGTACGGAAATAAACATAACAGTGGAGGCTAAACCGCCAAAACCGTAATGTTAATATAGTTTAACAATTTTGACAGTGTTTAACTAACCTATTAAGATAAATAAAATTTAAATATCTGTTTCTAATTTCAAGTTAATAGCTTTTCATAAAATGCATGTGAAAGTACATATACGGTACTCACATGAAAAAAACATTTTTTTTTTGCTAATTTCTGGAACGGCTTGATCGATTTTGACGGGCTTTTCACTGGCAGATAGCTGATGATAAAAGGAGTAACAACTTTTTAGATTGGCATCACTCCACTCTACCCGCTGTTCCTGTTCTTGTGTTGTAAAGATACAACAGGAACGGCGGGCAACACTGGTTCAGCTGGTAGATTTATAAAAAACTCTAGGCAATTTTACTTTAAACAGTGCAAATTACTGAAAGTCAAATTTAATTACCTCTTTTTTGAGGAGAGGCCTAAAACTCTACGGCTGGACAGCCGTAGAGTTTTAGAGACTGACGAAGATGACTGAAAGAAAACGTGCCTATAACTTTGAAACTAAGTACGTTAACTAAGGCTTTGATTTTTAAAGTGTTTGTCATACTGTTTTATTTCAAAGACTGCACCTTTATTAAGTATTCCTGATAGTTTTACCAAGGTAGTAGAGCCACGCTGATTTCAGCACGAACGGGCCGGCTCGACCGGGGCGGTGCTACTCTCGCACAGAAAATCGACGTAAAATGACAGCGATTATGCTGTCGTGTTTCGTTGGTGAGTGCGAGACCGGAGGTCCAATGATGCAGAAGCATCACTAGCCCACCATGGCGTGGGCCACCATGCTGCATTGTTGCATTGTGTGTTGACATTGATTTCGCAGTATGTTGACCACCACTCTTGGATTCTGCTTATACTTTCCATCAGGCAGAGTAGAGTCATTTTTGCTGGGCCAAACATAAAAAAAATGTCCTTTAAATAGAGCTTGATCTCCGTGATATTTGTCACTGGTATCATTTTTAAATATACGAGGCACATTTTATGTGTGAGTAAAGGTGATACAAAATTAAATTGCTAAAATGATGTTACTTCGTCGGTTCGTTCGTCGTAATGACTGTTAGAATATTTTGACAAGCTTTATATTAGCTTCACCTGTATATTTTTGTTTGTTTGTTTGTAACCACCTCCTTTGGACTTGATTTTGCCCGACTTCAAACGGTCAGGTTCATTAAAACTTAGTAGACTTTCACCGAGGACCGATGATAATACAATAATTTGAAAAAAAAAATAGTTTAAAAATCTAAAAAACACTTTTCATTTATTTTATGTATGGAGTGGTATATATAATTATTTATTTTAATGCAAAAAAAGTGTGGGGCGACATTATCGATTATCGAAATATTTTCAAAAAGCACTCTACACTTTTTTCTACTTTTTAGTTTGGTTTATTTATAAAAGCATGTTTTTTTAGTTTTTTAAACTATTTTTTTACAAATTCGTTAACCTTTACAAACAATGAAATAGATAATTAGCTTGTTGCAACTAACAGCCAGTAACAATACCTCAAATAGGTTACAAAACGTATAGGTAATATCAATAACTACTTCTCCTACTTCACGTCCCAACAGATTAGATAATATAATTACGTGCAACAGCGTGCCAAATACATCTACCTAAAGACCCAGGAAGTGGCTAACTTTGGTAAAAGCTGCGTAAATAAACAGCGAATATGTGCCGTGGACACATCGTCCGTTAAATATTAATGCTTAACTCCCTCATGGCGAATGCTCAGCGCCCGCGGCGCTCCGGTCCCTAAAAGGATATCTTTAGATTGGAACCTTGTTCTAATCTCCGACATAATATCTAAGAATAAATACTGTTATCTGTTTAAAATACAGCTGATTCCAGGCTACAACTTCAGTTCGTTCATTGGCTGTGGTTTATTAGATGTCCTGTGTTAACAGTGATATAAAAAAGAAGAGACTTACGTTAGCCAAGTATTATATTATACTATTTCTGTATAAGTACTTAACCAGAAGCATTAAATCAAAAGTTATTGTTAGTTTTTTTTTCTAACACACAACGCCATCTAGTTCCAAGCTAAGCAGAACTTGTGTTATTTTTTTATTTTTTTTAAAAGACAACTCCCGCACTAGGAATAAATCCTGTGTAGCGGGGGACTTTACAAACATACGTGAAACGAACACAAAGAACACCCGTGATGGGTACTAGACAACTGATACAAATACATATATACTTTTTTTTTTGTAAATGCGTACATATTTTACATAGAAAACACCCAAACTTCGAAACAAATATTTGTATATCATACAAACATTTGGTTCGATCCGGGAATCGAACCCGAGACCTCATGATGAGCAAAAGCACACGCCAACCGCGTGACCAACGAGGTCAAATGATATTGTTAATAAATAAACCTCAAAGGAAAATTCAGATAGCATAGCATAGTAAATAAACTATTAGAAGCCTTGTATGTTTTACTTTAGAAATAAAATATAAGGAATGTAGCAAAAGAAAATCATCTAAAAAAATAAAAATAGAAATTGTGTTTAAATTTTTAAGTAACAGCTTTCGGCGTTCCAAGAGATCTCTTGGGTAGTTCCTCTCTGCTTTGTCTTGGTACGTTCACACAAACATGCTCCAAAGTGCTGTATATCTTTCAAGGTATTCGAATTACAATAAACTCGTATCAGCTATCACGGATATTCGATTTACAACTCACTCGCTTCAGCTGTCGCGGAACGCGCCTACAAAACTCGCGAGTCCAACCAGACAGACTAATGTACATGATAATGAATTTAAAAATACATCTTTTGATGTATTTAAAATTTGTGTATGTCCGTTTGTTCTGGCTAATCTCTGGAACGAGTTGACCGATTTTGTAAGGGGCCTAAAAGCCTAGCCTAGCTAAAAATAAAGTTTTACTGTCTAGGACTATTAAAGATAATTTCTAAAAAGAGTTTTATTTAATAAATTTTTAATTATTGCGCAAATTTAGTACCGCAATTCACCACAGCACCCGAATAATTAAATAAAACTAATTAAGGGTAAAACTTAGGCAATTTGTGTTCATTGTTTTGACTGAATAATGCATCGCTTATTCAACAACTTTATAAACATAATTTAAATGCGAATAAAGATACTAAGTTCTTTGTGACATTTTGTAACTATATAATAATGAAATCGGGCATTAGTGACTCAGTGACAACCGAGTAAGTTCACTGATTGCAAAGCTAAGCAATTTTAGCGAGTCAGTCTTTTGATGGGTGAACATTCTGAGCATATTGAGACCTCTCCTAGTGGGTACTAGACAACTGATAGAGATACATATATAAAAAGTTATTTTTTAAATAAGTAGGTACGTACATTTTATACAATGAAAACACCTAAAACAAATATTTGCAGATCATACAAACATTTGGTCCTACCCGGTAATCGCTTTTTAGGGTTCCGTGCCAAAGGCAAAAAACGGAACCCTTATAGATTCGTCATGTCTGTCTGTCTGTCTGTCCGTCCGTATGTCACAGCCACTTTTTTCCGAAACTATTAGACCTATAATGTTGAAACTTGGTAAGTAGATGCATTCTGTGAACCGCTTGAAGATTTTTACACAAAAAAAAAACAATAAATTTTGGGGGTCCCCATACTTAGAACTGAAACTCAAAAAATTTTTTTTCATCAAACCTATACGTGTTGGGTATTTATGGATAGGTCTTCGAAAATGATATTGAGGTTTCTAATATCATTTTTTTCTAAACTGAATAGGTTGCGCGAGAGACACTTCCAAAAAAAAGTGGTAAAATGAGTGAGTGTCCCCCCCCCCCCCCTTTAACTTCTAAAATAAGAGACTGATAAATCTATTGATTGATTTTTTTTTTCCTCTGGCAACCCCGACCAACAGCTGATTCAAATTTTGTCCTAGTGATTTTATTTGTTTTAATTATTTAAATTAGTTTATTAACCTAAAATTCAATCCATCACTGATTAAAAAAGTTAATACATAGTTTAAGTTAGAATTATAGTGAAAAATAGTTTCCTTTTATTAAACGATATAATAAAGTTTATACTGTGACAGTTACGGGCCAATAAATTGTAAATCATTGTCATTCCAGAGGTACAATAATTGTGAGTGTTTATGTTCATAACGGTAAATGTAAGTAACGTTTAAAAATTAAAAGTGATTGTAATTTGGAAAACATAACGTTAATTAGTTTGGTGGCATAACTGCTTTGAAAAATTATTTTAATCTTTCTGTCTACCTTCACTATATTTTTCGTTTTAATTTCTATAGTATAATTTCTTTCTCAATCCTTATCATATTTCATTTCAATCTATCAACTATGATGACTCGTAGGGCTTTGGCTGCTCGCCAGGAAGAGTCCAAGCTCAAACAGGCTTTAAGCAAATTGAAAGAGTCTCAGCAGTTGTGTGACCAGCTGATGGCGGAAAGGAATGATAGTGAGAAGGAATTACTAGGCTTAATAGAAAGCAATAAAAATATAAAGTTAGAATTGGCCCACATACATACACAATACACTGAAGCCATTGTAGACCGGGATAGGCTTCAGCTTATTGTGGATAGATTTGACCGGTGCAGTGCTGAGTATGAACTTGCTCTTGATCGTATACAGCATTTAGAACGTAATTTACATGAGTCAAATGATAAAATCACACAGTTAGAAATGACTCAACTTAGCACCACTGCCGAGCTGAACCAAAGTCTCTTTGATGAGCTGGTTGTTAAGGCCCCAAATATGGTCACTGTCAGTAACCAAAATCCTTCTATGACTGTTGATTCAAACAATGTTGTGATAAATAAGTCGAGTAGGAATGTTAAATATAGTAAAGATAAACTCAAAAAATATGTTAAAATCAATAAATATATTAGAAAAACCCAAAAATTGATACATAGGCAGAGGTGTTTTATTAAGAATGTCAAATTAAATAGAGAGAGATTATTATTACTTGAAAAATTAGATATGTACTCAGTAGAATTAAAATATTGTCACTTGAACCATAAACTAGAAACACAAAAACTTAATTCTCAGTTAGACTGTCTTAGTGAGAAACTTGTGTCTGTGACAAATAAATATAATAGTTCTGAGAAACAAATGAGGGAGTACATGCTGGCAATGAATGAGCTGGTGGATTCTCATTCATGTAATTGTAATCAGGGTCAATCGCTGAAAGACAATGACTCAAGTAGTAGTAAATGCTCACCGGCTCAGTCTGACCTGGTTTGTGGCACCTCTTTGTTGCATACAGACAATATTAATAAGTCCATCACAACACAGAACATTTCAAAAACCATAAAAAAAAACAAAAATTGTAATATTTAGTGATGAGATTGGTAAGGGTATGGGTCAGCTGCTGGTAAATATGAGCAGTGATTTATTAGTAACTAATTTCTGCATGCCTGGATTAGATTATTGTCAAATATTAACAAAAATTTCTAATTTTAAGTTCAGCCAGGATACAATTTTAATAGTTTTAATTGGTAATAGAGGAAACTTGGATAGGCAAAGTTTGTTATATTATTATAGCAAACTTTGTGCATTAGACTTAAAACAGACAATTATATTTACACTGCCATATAGTAAAGGTTTGCCGGAGAATGAAAATAACTTTAGATATAATTTAAATATGCAGTTACATAATATATCGAATTATAATATGAAGTTTCATATTATTGACACTAACACTTATGTTAGACAATATTTGTATTTGACGAAAGATAGGTGTTATCTTTCCTTATTTTCTAAACGACAGTTAGCAATATCGCTATATTATTTTATTAACATAACAGCCAAGAATTTGGCTATTAAACCAGTTGTTCAGACAACTTGTATAGATACAGCCAAGCACTTGGCTATAACATCTAATATTTTAAACTAGATTTAGGGACAATAGAGGCCAACTCTGGCTTAAACCTACCATGTAGAATGGTATCAGAAAACTATACAGCAAACACTTTCACTGTAGCGCATCAAAATATTCAAGGTATGTTTAGCAATCATCTAGAAATTGAATTGTTCATGAGCTGTGACAAAATTGATATTTTTTGTATTACAGAACATTGGCTAAAAAGTCATCAGCTTATGTTCAACTTCAGTAATCATATATTAGGTAGTTCTTTCTGCAGGGAGCTTGCTGTGCATGGCGGATCATTGATTTTGATTAGAAAAAATTTAACTTTTAAGAACCGTACTGATATTGCTGGCTTCTCTGTTGAACGGATAATAGAAATAGCATGTGTGGAGTTAGAGAAACTTGTTGTATTGAGTGTATACAGACCTCCACCCTCATCATATATTAATTTTGAAAAAATACTGAATGAAGTCTTGCAAAAAGTATGTAAAACCAGTAAAAATGTAATTGTGTGCGGTGACTTTAATGTGAATATATTAGAAGATACATCTTTGAGTTTAAGATTTAAGAATCTGTTTGGATCATACAATCTTGATAACATCTTTTTGGAGCCTACTAGGATCACTGCCACCACTGCCAGGTGTCTGGATAATATATTCACTGACATAGTGCCGCACAAAAAAGAAATAATAAATAAACTACATTCTGATCACTGTGGACAGATGTGTGTTTTTACTATGAAAAACAAAAAGGTGGTAACACGAGATATTACTGTAGTGCCCAAAACTGTGGCCCGTATGGAAGATTTTAAAATAAAACTACTTAATAAACTACCCCACTTAGATTATAGTGATGATCCTAATTACTTATATAATACTTTTTTTAATGTGTATTGCTCAGAATTTCAATCAACTTTTACTCCTAAAAAGTTCTCAGTTAAGGGTGCTACAACCTTCAGTGAATGGGCCACCGCAGGTATTTATAAAAGTAGAACCAGGCTTTACGAGCTTTATGAAGAAAGGAATTATAACACTAGTGTGGAATTTCGAGAATATGTTAAAGAATATTCCAATTTATTTAAAAAGGTATGTCATGCTGCAAAGGTTGGTTACTTGAGATCTAAAATTAATAATAGTTCAAATAAGGTTCGTATGACCTGGCAAATAATTAATGTTGAAACTGGAAAAGCAAAGAACAAAGTTAATAATTACAGCCTTTCTATTGATAACAAAGTAATTGAATCAGATTTAGAGGTTGCCACAGCTTTTGAGAATTTTTTTACGAACATACCAGTTTCAATAACAGAATCATTGAATTCATCCCCTACTATTGCAGAATCTTTGTTGAAAGAGAATATTAAAATTTGTAATACTGAGTTTAGATTTAGTTATATCACCGATATAGATATTGTTAAAGCATTCAATGCTCTTGGTGTTAAGAAAACCGCCGATCTTTGGGGTCATTCTGTACAAATTACTGAATCAATTATTGACGTAGTTGCATCACCGTTGGCTTTAATTTTCAATAAGTGCATTGAATGTGGTGTGTGCATTGAATGTGGTGTATTTCCTGACCTAATGAAACATAGTAAGATCATTCCATTATTTAAGTCAGGTAGCACGTCTGATCCAACAAATTACAGACCTATTTCAGTGTTACCTACTTTCAGTAAAATTTTTGAAAAAATTATACTAAGTCAGTTACAGACTCACTTTAGTGAAAACAATATTCTACACAGGAAACAATTTGGCTTTAGAAGAGGTCGCTCAACAACTGATGCTGGTGTTGAATTATCAGAGACTGTATTTAGTGCTTGGGAAGATAAACTGGATGCATTAGGAGTTTTTTGTGATTTGTCTAAGGCATTTGATTGCGTTTTTCATGAAACATTGGTCAGGAAATTGTATCACTATGGAATTAGGAACACCGCTTTGGATCTTCTTATCTCCTATCTGGGTAACAGGGTCCATAAAGTGGAAGTTAATGGTCATAGATCCGTGGGATCTCTGGTCACTATGGGGGTTCCGCAGGGCTCGATTCTCGGCCCATTTTTGTTTCTAGTTTACATCAATGACCTGCCTAATTTGATAAAGGATAGTCAGGGGATAGTGCTATTTGCGGACGACACTTCACTTTTATTTAAACTGAAGAGACAACAATCTGTTACTGATGACGTGAATGACGCTCTCTCTAATGTCGTGAACTGGTTCAATGTTAATAACTTACTTTTAAACGAGAACAAAACTAAATGTATTAGATTTTTTACACCCAACGTTAAACAAGTAAAAACCTGTGTTCAAATAAATGGAAAGGAATTGGGCCTTGTGGACACCACCAAGTTTTTGGGTATAACTCTGGACTCAAAATTGCAGTGGGGCCCACACATTGATGGATTATCGAATAGACTCAGCTCTGCAGCATACGCGGTTTATAAAATTCGTCAATTAACCGATGTAGAAACAGCTAGATTAGTATATTTTAGTTATTTTCATAGTGTAATGTCATATGGTATTTTGTTGTGGGGGAATGCTACCGATATTCAAAGTATCTTTGTGTTGCAGAAGAGGGCTATTCGTGCAATTTATAACCTTAGTTATAGGCAGTCACTGAGGAAAAATTTAAAGAAATTGGTATCATGACAGTTTCATCTCAATTCATTTATGAAAATCTAGTTTACGTTAAGAAAAATATTCATCTATACACAAAGTTTAGCGACGTTCATGATATCAATACTAGGAATAAAGATAAACTCGTGTTGCCAACCACTAGATTACAAAGAGTAAGCAAGTCTTTCCGATGTCAGAGTGTGCGATTTTACAATAAAATTCCAAGCAAATATCAAGAATTAAGTATTACCAAATTTAAGTCCTTAATAAAACAGAAACTATGTGAAAAGGCTTATTACACAGTTTTGGATTATTTAGATGACAAATTTGCTTGGGACTGACGATGCTCACTTCAGTATTTACCTACGTAGGTAGTAGTATCTTGTGTGAAAGTGTTAGACATTTATATTTTTATTGTATGTTGTTTTTATACCAAGTGAATTCCTTTTGTGTATGTAAATGTGAGTATAGTCTAGGCTTGTCATATAAGTTCATATTTAGTATCTTTCTGGTGGCTTTGAGTGTTTCCCCGGCCTACCCAAATGTCCTGCCGACGGTAGTGTCGCGCTTCGGGTCGTAACACGATGGCTGGGGCTCGTATGCCGTCTGTATGGACAGGCCAACTCAAAATCATGGTCCTTTCTTCAAAAGGCCAACCCAGATCCTATACTGTACTCGCACAGATTATTTTTTGTTTTGTAATCAATGTTCTCGGACTAAAAAAAAAGGACATCTCTGTGGTTTGTTTCGGCATTTCTTCCCAGAGTGAGTCGTAGGAAATGCCGGTCTCTTCTAGCTGTAAAGTCCGACGTGTAAAAATATCTGAAAAGATTTACTTACAAATAAATATCATTTCATTTCATTTCAAAAAAAAATATATGATGTACATTACCATGCAAACTTCCAGCGAAAATTGGTTTGAACGAAATCTAGTAAGTAGTTTTTTTTTAATAAGTCATAAATCGTAAACTGCAATTTACCTTTAATTCAATCAACACAAATATAAAAATAAAATAAAAATTATATTATGTTACTTGCTGCCGCGGAACCCTTCATGGGCGAGTCCGACTCGCTTTTGGCCGCTTTAATTAACTTGCAATGTATGTATGCTTGTTCGGGTGGAATCTTGCAACTCAATTTTTGAAGAAGATTTCTTCAGCCGATTTTGCTGAAATTTTGCAAGCATATGTATGCTAGAATATGCACTAGAGTCTATATTCAATAGACTAGCAATAATCAACACTTATTTCAAAAAAAGGCCCAGCAGAAGATGGACTTGGACTTTCGTCACCAGACGAAAGTGTTAAAAACGAAATCGACTACATCATGACAATTGTCCCAAAAATAGTTCAGAATTATGAAGTCCTCAATAACGTAAAGTTTCCATCAGACCACAGACTACTTAGAACAACAGTTCTATTGCGCCAATCGAAAAAAAGTAGAAGAGACTTTAAACCACCACCTAAAATTCCGAAAACTGAAGAGGAAACAAGACGCTATATAGACAGCCTCAAATTTAACATCGAAAACAAACTAGTAGATACCAGAAACGTACAATCTTACTATGATGCGCTAGAAGTAACTATAACAAAAAGTTTAACTAGCCAAAACAATCCTAAAAGAGAAAAACGACACAAAATATTTAGCGAAGAAACATTAGCCTTAATTGACAAGCGCAGTGAACTAACTTCAAGAAAGAATAAAGACGCTAATACAAAGAATGAACTACGCAAATTATATAAGGAAACTAGCAAAGCGATCAAAAGAGACTATAGTAAGCACAGACAAATGATAATAACAGAAAATCTAAACAAATTCAGAAGCACAAAGAAAGCATTTAAAGAATTAAACCTAAGAAAAACTTGGATACAAAAACTAGAAGGCCAACATAAAGAAACCAAAACAAGACAAGAAATCATACAGCAGGCAACTACTTTCTACCAGGAGCTATACAAAAACAAAGACTCAAGCATTGAGGAAGCCAACGAATTACACTATTGTTGTAATACTGATACAGTTAGACCGATAGAAGAAAAAGATATATATGCCCGGCTAAAACAACTAAAATCAGATAAAAGTCCTGGTCCCGATGGAATAACCAATGAAGCTTTGAAAATAGGTGCACCAGTTTTACTCAAACCTCTCACAGAATTATTTAATCTCATAGAAGCAGAAATCGTACCAACCCAATGGTGTACGTCAGACATCATACTACTGTATAAAAAAGGAAACCCTCTCGATATTAACAACTATAGACCAATTAGTTTACTGGCAAACATATACAAAATCTTCTCATCTATAATTCTTAAACGCATAACACAAGATATTGAAAATGCACAACCAATAGAACAAGCCGGCTTTCGCTCTGGGTTCAGCACACTAGACCATATACAGGCACTGGAACAAATTATAGAAAAATACGAAGAGTTTAATAAGCCATTCTATCTAGGTTTTATCGACTATAGCAAAGCATTTGACAGCATAAGCCACAACTCTATATGGAAATCACTAAATAATTTAAACATAAATTCAAAATATATAAATATTATAAAACACATATACAAGAACAGCATTAGTAACGTCATGCTAGAATCTAGGGGTGACGCAATTAATATCGAAAGAGGAGTTAGACAGGGGGACCCTTTGTCGCCTAAATTGTTCATTGCGGTTTTAGAAGACGTGTTTCGCAACATACACTGGAAAACTAGAGGCATAAAAATAAACAACAGCTATCTAAGCCATCTCAGATTTGCGGACGACATAGTCTTATTGTCTGAAACAGCAAACGAATTACAAGAAATGCTCCGCTCTCTTGCTCAAGCAAGTTCAAAAGTAGGATTAGAGATGAATTTCACAAAAACCAAAATCATGACAAACAGCAGAGAATGGCCCATCAATATAAAAGAAAAATCTATAGATTATGTCCATAGTTATATCTACTTAGGCAAACAAATATCATTTTTAAAAACGCATAACGAAGATGAAATTGAAAGAAGAACAAACATAGCCTGGAAGAAATTTTGGTCACTCAAGGAAATTCTAAAAGGAGACTATTCGATAAACCTTAAGAAAACGGTATTAGACACCTGTATACTGCCTTGTCTTCTGTATGGCTGCCAAACTTGGATATACACGACAAAAGCAAAACAAAGGATCACAACAACACAAAGAGCTATGGAAAGAAGTATCCTAAACATAAGAAAAATACAAAAAGTCAGGAGCAAAGTAATCAGACAGAAAACAAAAATAACAGATGCCCTCACACAAGCCCTAAAATTGAAATGGCAGTGGTCAGGTCACGTATCGAGATACACAGACAACAGGTGGACAGTAAATACTATAAGGTGGAAAGGGCCAATCGGCAAAAGAAGGGTAGGGAGACCGAAAAGACGATGGGCTGACGATATAACCGAACTAATAGGAAGGGACTGGCAAACTATCAGTAAGGACAGAGATGAGTGGAAAAGACTGGAGAAGGCCTTCACCCGAGGAGGGGTCCATATCCAATAGGATAAACTAACTCTTACTAACATTTAGGTAATAAGCAAAATAGTAATAACTCAATAAATACTAACAAATACATTTGAAATGGAAATTAAGGATAAGGAAATACAGGCTTTTTTATTTTTATTTTATTTATTTTTTATGTATGCATATGTATAATATTGTATTGTCACGCAATACAATATTATAATGACATGGAGCTGATCTGATGCTGGAGCTGGAAGGTGTCCATAGGAACTCTGTAAAGAAATGTCGCAACATCATCGAGTTTGGACTCGTTTGATTCGTCTCGAGGCATTCCAGTAAAAGCTTGTTTTTAAAAAGCTTTTTAACCCCCGACCAAAAAGAGGGGTCTTATAAGTTTCACGTGTCTGTCTGTCTGTCTGTCTGTCTATGGCACCGTAGCTCCCGAACGCATGAAGCGATTTCAATTTAGTTTTTTTTGTATGAAAGGTGAGTTACGTGCGAGTGTTCTTAGACATGTTTCATGAAAATCGGTTGAGCCGATTAAAAGTTATGGGGGTGAAAGTGGGGAAGAGTAACCGAATGTCTGCAAAAATATAATCTAGTGGGGTCTCAAATAAAGCGCATAACGTGTTTTTTTATTTTTAAGGTTTTATTACAACTTATAAATTAATACATACACACATACTTAAATAATGTAAATGAATACACATGATAGTACTTTGGTACTTTTCTAACAATATGTGTCCCCATTTATTAAATACGCACTTGTTATTGTATGAGCACCTTGTCGACTATGGTTATTATTAATTTCTTTGATATTGACCTGATGATTTGCTGTGCGGCCTGAGTACGCAGCTCAACTATGGTTGAATAGGTCGATGGCTGATCCATGCGTCTTACTTTATTTTACATTTGTGACATTTATTGATTATTTTATATTTGGACATACTTCATATTTTTTAATTTGACTGTGAGTGAAAGGGCTATTTGGATTTTATTTTCCATAAGTAGACCTCACAATATAACAATACAATGTCACAATATAACAATGTAAAAATCTTGCAGCTTTCAGTAAGAACGGCGCATGATTGGTTAGCTCATGGCTGTGCAGCAATGACTAAAACCTTTTGTTTTTAACCCCCGACCAAAAAGAGGGGTGTTATAAGTTTCACGTGTCTGTCTGTCTGTTGGTCTGTCTGTCTGTTGTGTCTGTCTGTTGGGTGCAAGTGGGGAAGAGTAAACCATTGTCTGCAAAAATATCATCGAGTGGGGTCTCAAATGAAAGCGCATAACGTGTTATTTACTTTTTAAAGGGAACTCAGGTTATTATGTCGGGGGTGTTTTAAATTTTGAGAATTTATAGTTATGTTTTCTATGGTCGACTTCGTTCTCATTCAAGTCTCTTAGTGAAAAAAAGAATTGTAAACCGTATTATTATTTAAAAGGAGCAATAATGGAGTTTCTTGCCAGATTCTTCTCCATGAAGGGTAGGCTGCACTTGGAACTGGTGACTAGAATCACTCGATTTTTTAATATTAAATATTGCCTATTCATAAGTGCCTGTAAAATAAGTGCCGATATGAATAAAATCTGTTTGAGTTTTAAAAGGACAAATGAGATAAATGAACTGTTTAACTTTTCTGTAAAAGAATGTAAAGGCAAAGAAAAATAAAATGGCCTAGCGTTTATTTCACTGTTAAATGACCGCGCTGATATTAAAAAAAATGCATTCTTGATGACTATAAATTTAATTATCTTTATACATTCCTAGCTGACCCGGCGAACTTCGTACTTCATATTTACATATATGTCTCAGCTTCTCACTGGCAGTGTACAGTCGCGGACAAAAAAAAGGCAAACCTTGTCCTAACAATCACGAACATATAAAAAAAGAACTATTTAATTTGGTGCAGCAGATCGGAAGTTATGCGCGTATATACATTTCGGACCTTCATTTTTATATACGAAGAATAAAATACTCAAAGGTGTTTCCTTTAACAAAGTATTAGGATGCGCTATAATAAAACCCGTATAGCACTCTAACACTTTGACACGTTTTATTGAAACAGATAAAGACAGATCGTGCTTTTGACAGTTACTACTTTATATAAACATTACGACATCGCATTATCTCCTGACCTGGAAATGTTCGTCGGAGAATTGGCATAATAATTACCTCGGAACAATATGTAAGTATGTCACATCTGTGAGGCAGGATATACTATGGGCTACAGATTTAATCATATACATAGCGCACGTACGCTCCTTTAGATATCGTTTTGTAGTACTATGCTAATATTTGAATAGTTAATATTATCCGAATAAGCTACCAATTAATTATTATTTGAACAGAATATGTATGGAGTCGGATCAAATGTTTGTGTGATCTGTAAGTTTTTGTTTCAGAGTTTGGGTGTTTTCTATGTAAAATACGTACCTATTTATTTACAAAAAATATATAATGTATTAATATCAGTTGTCTAGTAACCATCGGTCGAGAGAGAAAGATCGACTCCTTGAGCTTTTTTGTGGAAAAAATGGTATAGAATTGCACGATGATCGATCTTTGATTACTATTTCTTTTAAATTGACACATAATTTCAACTAAATATTAGTTGGTATGTCGATGATAAATCCTTTATACCTGAATCTTAATTTCTCTAATAAAAATACACACAAGCACACACTGCAATCTGATTCTGTGCTATGGTAACCAGGCTGATAATAAGCATACTTATATATTTCTATAAACATATATATATTACTAAAAACTTATTTGTCCCACGATCCTCATTTTAGCAGTCAGAATCATTAACAACTAGATCAACGTAGGTCCTTCGAGCATCTCATTTTCATGATATTTTACTACAAATTATTTTTAACGTGACAGCGTCTAATATATTGATGAACGCCGGCTGCATACACGAAGAAGAATGACTCATTGTCCTGTTACGCTCATTGTCCTGTTACGCCCATTGTCCCGTTACGCTCATTGTACGTCGTTGTATGACAGATAGATCAATGTCTCATCATTACATCAATGTTTATCATTTCGTCACTGTTTTGTTATGACGTTGTCACGTTAAACTATCGTCCGTAAACCGATTTTACAGACCACCAATTTTGTTTTTTTGTAACCATTTTTACTCTATTTTCTTCATTTAAATTAAATCTGCAACAACCTTTATTATCAGCATCAGCCTATCGCAGTTCACTCATTGCTGGACTCACTGACTCTCCAATTTCACACCACTTAGTTCTATCCTCGACTTCTCGCATCCAGCTCAACAACGTTATTCCAAATCTCTTTCTGCGATTCGATATTTCAAAGGACCAATACATTTATTCACACAATCTTTACAATTCAATTAACATAATTTAGAAAGCATCAAATTTCTGTCATACACATGTTTGATATCTTTTAGTGTTATGACAAACAGTAAAAGTAGGACATTACAACAACAGCTATTGTATTCAGTGGGCGGAATAGTTTGAGCCTTAATAGTTCCGATTATTTAGTGATATAGGACATATATGTCGTGCTTTTACGTACGTATTAGACATCAAAATAATGTTCCTTATCCAGTACTGTACCAGTATACCGACTGTGTACCATCTGGTTTTATGAGTATCACGTGCGAAACTAGTTACTATACAAATATGGGAAATATGAAAGTTCGCTAACTTAATATGAACATAATAATAGTGAAATTTACAAATTCAATATTTTATCTGTGCTTAATTGCATACGCATCATATTTCTGTATCACCTGCAGGTTGACTAGGAGAGAATGCCTCGTGGCATTAAGTCAGCCTTTTTACAACATGTAGGCTTAATAAGTTTTTAATAATATATTTAATTAATTCTTGTTTTTTATCATGTCTATGTTAAACAGGAAAGAAAAGAGAGAAGGAATTAGGAACTAGTGCTAAGAATCAGTTGGTTATATACATAACCAACTGATTCTTAGCGTATAATTACGTATTACATACGTATTATATAGAGTATAATTTCTGCAGCATAGGCATACGCCTATGCTGCAGAAATTATACTCTTCTATCAAATGTCGATAGGTAGTGTAGTTTGAACCGGTTCGATACAGTGACGCTTCTTAAATATTAACAGTGTTATTCCAGGGAGTGGAAACATTTGATCGTCTCCAGTTTGTCAATCTGTCTTTAGTAACTTGCTATGGTACAATCATTTTAAATTGGACATATCATATTCGTGCATAAATTGAAGCATACAGGAATCAATCAGTATTTCACGCAATTTTTAAACGATTACTATTGCAATTTGCCTAATAAGTCTTGATACAAAAAGCAAATATACGTTAAAACGGATGTCAATCGCTTGTTTTTCAGGCATAGTAAAATTACTAAGCTATAAATGTAACTAAGTACTTCAACTATTAAGGCAAAACATTTTAATTGTAAACATTTAAAATATATTTTCTTAAATTAAATTTAACAAAAATATAATCTTAGGAAATAAGTTTTAAGGTAGTTTGTTTTCTTTAGACAATTTTTATTTAACAAATAATTGTATTTGAATTTACACGACTTTATCATAATTCAAAGTGACGGTATGTAAAATCTAAATGTGTTCTAAAATGTTAAGTTCTACCTAAATTGGTAAGGTCTTATTTCTGAATACTTTGAAAATTTAATAACGTTGGAGTAAAAACAATAATCACAAATGTTAATTAAATAATCACAAATTTTAACAAAAAAAAAAACCGACTTCAATCTGGACCAAATTGAAATGGGACCATACGGGAATATTGAGTTATTCGTTAATTTGTCGCGTACATACATAATGCAAATTGAAGACTTATATGGTTTTCTCATGGATGTCATGTCAGAACTGGACCAAATTTAAATGGGACCATTCGGGAAGCACCAGCTTTCAAATAAAAAAAGAATCATCAAAATCGGTTCACCCAGTCCAAAGTTATGAGGTAACAAACATAAAAAAAAAAAAAATACAGTCGAATTTCGAACCTCCTCCTTTTTGAAGTCGGTTGAAAAACCGACTTAAATCTGGACCAAATTGAAATGGGACCACACGGGAAGCACCAGCTTTCAAATAAAAAAGAATCATCAAAATCGGTTAACCCAGTCGAAAGTTATGAGGTAACAAACATAAAATTTAAAAAAAAAGTCGAATTGATAACCTCCTCCTTTTTTGAAGTCGGTTAAAATATCATATAGTTGGAGTAAATGTATTTTCACATAAAAAAATATGTGTAATATCATAATATCTATGGCATACTTTAGAGCTGCTATTGGAGCCAACAGGTAATTTTTTCAATGTGATTGGTGAAATGTTCAAGTTTCAAAGCGTGTAGAGTAAAGTAGTTAAGTATTTTATTGGAATAATATAAATACGACCATATATATAGAAAACAGTTAAGAATGTACTAATTTGTTTAACTAAGATGTAGCCTTTGATTTGCCTGGCCTTTTGCTTGTCCTGTAGAAAGACAAACACGACAGTGATGCTATTCATTGAACCTTAAAGTAGGTTATATATTCAGAGAGCACTAACCATAAATCATAGCTACAACTTACGAAACTATGCACTACTTAAATATCCCTGGTTTGATAAATGTATTAGCGGAAGGGTGCGTTGAAGCTTCAAAATTGTGGTGCCTGTCAGACCTATATTACCGGCCGTAGTAAACACACCACTGCTATTTATCCTTCTTTAGCTGACCGATATGATTAATGGATAGTTCAGATCTGTGAAATATTGGATTTTGATTTATTTAGTTGCCGTTTTTTATGCTACTGGTGTCATCATCTTTCTAACCTTTTTTTTGGTTTATTTGAGGTCGAAGCAGTGTGTAACATGGCAAAGCTACCAATTGGCTTGATCCCAAACCCGTGAAGTTTAACGTTTTTAAATAGAATTAAGGGAGAAGGTTAATAACGATAAAGCAAAGGAGCTCGTGTAAGATATCAGAAGTCTCAGATGGGAAACAACGCTTGGATAGCATTAGATTGAGTAGGTCACAATTGGATACTCAGTGCGTTGATTAGGTATACGAGTAATATCTATTATATAAACTAATCTATGTTAAACTGATCTGATTGACTCGGTGTCGCAGTGGTGGTTTATGTGACTGCTGTGCTGAGCTTTCCGGTTCGATTCTCGGGTCAGATCAAATGTTTGTATGATTTAAAACTATTTGTTTCCGAATTCGTATATTTTTTTTGTTAAATATGCGTGTATTTACAAAAAAAGTACGGTATTCTACTTGAAACTGAATTGCAATGTGTGTCAGCTGTTAAAAAATAAAATAGTTAATAGAGTTACACTCACTGCAAAATATTATATTTACAATAACACATACCTGTCATACTTAATTAAATATTGCATAAACATCTGTTAGTGGTACAGCTAGGTATGCTTAATGGTTCAATTGCCTTATTATGGCCCTAGGCGTACAGTAATCAAATTTAATCGATTCTCGATTATTAAATACTTTATCTATTTTTGGTTCTATAAAATTAACTTGCTTAAATCAGTTTTTAATTAAGAATAAATAGCGTACCTACGACTTTAGTAATTACTCCAAAAATGATTACTAAACTTTTACTCTATTAATTACAAAGTTTAGTTGATAAAGTAATAATATTCTCTTAGTTTAATACCCTTTGGTAGGTGAATGGTAATGGAAAAGCGCCTATATTGATAAAAGCCAAGTAAAACAACACTAAATCTTATCATTCCCATAAAAATATTTGGAATACAACTGTTAAGCCGTTACATTAACACGTCATAGTGATCTGACACCATTAAAGGTTTAGAAAACAGGGTTTCTATAACATTATAGGTTCGGTAATGTACCAATTTGTTCTACACCAATTGGTTTGGGTAGCTTCAAGTCCATCGTTATAATAATGAACGCAATGACACTTCTCACGGAACAACCAGTGGAACAATTCTAAGTAATCTTGATGATACATCACTCCTGATGAGCACTAATAAACGTCATACAGTACCTTATTAACTGGAACATTCTTTTTAACGATAGCTGAGGAATTCTGTGTCGAGAACTAAATTCGTGTAAGGTAACTGTACATTCGGCATTACGTCCCCTGAATGATGATACTTTCCGAATGTTTAATTAGACGTGTGAGAATGATCTCCAGGAAATAACTGAAGCTAATTTTAAGTACAGAACGATATACTGTAACGGTTATTTTATGAACTTTGAAAACGTTTATGTAAGAGAGCTATATTTGGGCATAAGTGGGCCAGCTCCACCACACTGCTGCTACATCGTCACAGGAAACCGGTGTTAAGCAACTCTTTCGTTGCCTTTCATCGAGTGAATGAGCTGACCAGAGCCCAAACCTTTTCTCCATCTGATGCACTGGATAGCACGGTTGGCATAGTGATTTAACTAGTCGCCATGTCGCTTTCTACTGCACTGAGTGTTGGGGGTTCAAGTACCACATGGGACAACACTTCGATGGTACAAAAATTGTTGTTCCGAGTCTGGGTGTTCTTTGTGTCCATTTCAGGTATGTCTGTAAAGTACCTCGCCACACAGGATGTATGCTCCTACTGCAGGAGTTGTCTTCTTTATAAAATATAAATAAGATTTGATTAAAATATACATGACACAAGTTGTTTCACAAAAAAAAACTAGCAATGATATGGTTGTGGGAGAAAAAGAACAAAAATACTTTTAACCGACTTTCAAAAAGGAGGAGGTTCTATCTATCTAGGCAACGACTTCAAACAGATTCTAGGTACCTAGCACACATTATAATACTACTATTTAAATGTATAAAGAATTAGGTATAGATAAGAATTGGCACAAAGCAATTTATGAAGAGCCAGTTTATTTTACGCTTTTTAGTGTTTTTTGGCAGGGAGTTTTCGTTGGATGTTTTTTGGAAGTCGGTTTTTTTTATAATCATAGAATGCTGAGATACTAGTAACTACTAAAAAGAAAAATACAATGTACAAAGTAGTTCAAAACCTGGCAATTTGCGCTGACAATCTAACTGCCTCATCGCATGTTTTATGTGAAAGATATGATTTACCGATTTGCGAAGTACAAATTGAATTTCACATTCAATTGTAATTTATAACACGCGACTTTATTTTAAATTATTAAATTATGTGTAATGGTTAAGCATAACTCCATCATTAGATTTCTAAAACAATCTATATTTAAATAATTTACATAACATTGAATGGTAGTTGTAAGTCTCAATTTAATTAGAACCTTACATTTCGTAGAGAAAGAAAAGTAAGTTACTAAATACAAACTAATTAAATATGACATATCAACATAATTTTCATCCAGCTCGTAAAGAGTATTTTTGCCCTTCCATATCTGAGTGCAAAAGCCGTTTTTATTCTCTAGAGGAATAAAGTAAATTGAATTTAGAACATCGCTCGAGTGCACTAAGTTTGTGAATTCAAAACATCATTAAACCTATTTACTTCTACCTCCATAGTGACGAATTAATCATACAATATTTTTTAATTTGTTAAAAACTCAGACTCGGAACCTTCTTGGTGTAGTTTTTTTTTTTATTTGCTCTGCCCGCACCATTTTCTTCTTAAATAACTATAGCAACTTAACTTTCAATTTTTCTTAATTTATCTATGCATCCAAACAAATAAATTAAATTGAAATTTCTATTTGTAATATTAAAATAACCGCTTTTTACTAAATATACTAATATACACGGTACATATACTAAAATATTTTTTTTATAATTTCTCTGTCTGTCTGTTTGTTCCGGGTAATCTCTGGAACGGCTGGACTGATTTTGACGGGACTTTCACTGGCAAATAGCTGATAATCTAAGGAGTAACTTAGGATACTTTTTTTAGACTAGCTTTGTCTCGCGGTGTTACTCGTGGTACGACAAAAACCGCGGGAAACACCGCGGGGTTGAGCGAGTACCTAAGTATTTTCGAAATAATTTAAAAATTAATCTGTAATACTTACCTATCATAATGTAGTACCTAATAAATATTAATACCTAAACTGAAATAAAAGTATCTTGTGATTGTTAATGCTTTTTTTGCATTTAGTTGTTTCCCGCTGAGGTGGAATGAAAAGTTACGTGTTGAAAATTTATCACCTCGTGCTCTTTTGATTCCCTCGCTGACGCTCAGGATTCTATTTTTGAATCACTCGCTACGCTCGTGATTCAATTTTAGAGTCCTTCGCTTGCTCGATCATCAAAATTGAGCACGCGGTTAAAAAGCAACTTTGCACTCTTGTATAACAAATAACTGTTATGACTCAATTTAAACTAGAAAGAATACGAAAAAATTACAAATACGTCAAGTTTGGAATAGATACCAATTTTAAAACAAATTAATCTACATTTTTTTATCAAATTGAAGAAATTGAACAAAACAAGATCAAAAAATCGTAGACTAACTGACGCGCACAACTTTGTCTGCGTCATAGTTTTTAATTGATGTTCGGCTCCTTTTGGTTGTACCGTGATGTTATAAAGCATTTCTCGATAAATTGACTATCCAAAACTCAAAGTATGTATTTTTAAAACGAAAGTTTTTAGGATTAGCGCGTTTAATCAAACAAACAATCTCTTAAGTTTTAACATGTGAATATAGATTCCACCGATCTCCACTTTATGCATTTGACTACAGTGGATAAAGTCGCCGCTCCTGTACCAGTAAAACGATTTGAGACAGTACAACTGAGATTTACAGAGAAAAGAGGCTTTTCATGAAATCTATATCTAAACTTATAGTAAAAATGTAACAGGTCCAATTCTGGACATTAAATATATTTTGAACATTTTTTTGAAGGGCTCTCTATAATCGATACTGAAGCCAAAACTGTATTTTTGTTTTCATTTTTATCTGTCTGTCTGTATCTTGGCCGCGCATCATCACGCTGAAACTACTAACCGGATTGAAATAAAACTTGGCATGATTTGAGTTCATACTACGAGGTAGGACATAGGATACTTTTTATCCCGAAATTCAGCACGGTTTCCTGGTGAGAGGGGATGAAAGTCAAAATATGTACTTAGGTGGTAATTCAATAGAAAGAAAAAAAAAAAGATAACGGGAAAAGTCTTTTTTTTTGTCCGCGACTGTACACTGCCTGTAGGAAGCTGAGACAGATATGTAAATATGTCAGTAGTTTTATAATATAGACACAGCAATCAGTGCAAAGCTACTAATGCAGAGGAAAAGCAGACTTCTGTAGCCTAGATGTACTTCAACTCATAAACTTTAAGCTCAGAATACATTACGATACTTTAAGGATATAATTTTCACTCTTATCGCGAGTGTAAATCGAACAAAATTTACGACACACTTGCAAAGGTGAGGTAGCTACTTAAAACAGAGCACCTCAATAAAAACCTTAACTATTATTTGATAACATAATTTGCCAGTAACGTTATCTGTCTTATTATAAGGCAATAAGGTTACTGTTCTACCTAAACATGACTGTTTATCTCAAAAGCACTTAACAGATATTAAATGACATATATATTGCAATGAAAAAACATAGAGATAATAATCTATATATATAAAAGCAAAATACCACTCACTTATTAATCACGAAATCTCAGAAACTATAACACCTACAAACTTGAAATTTAGCAGGTAGGTTCCTTATAGGGTGTAGACATCCGCTAAGAACGGATTTTACGAAACTCCGCCCCTAAGGGGGTAAAACGGGGGTTGGAAGTTTGTATGAAGGTCCTATTTTTTTGAAGTAAGAGACTTGAAATTTAAAATGTATGCTCTATAGATGGTGTTAAGGTGTACTAATAATGTATCTTTAGAAATCAACCCCCTTTTGGGGTTAAAACGGGGGATGGTAGTTTGGACGCAAACGAGGTTGCGTAGGTCAGCTAGTTATATAATATAATAAATCTCACTCAAGGCCATCTGATCTCAAATTAGGCAGAGCAGAGATTGCAAATAGAATCCTGATAAACATACTTATTTCTTTTTCAGTACGTTCAAAATTTATGTAGATAAACTAACTTTTGCCCGAACCGTACTGAACGTCGCCTTCGCAAACAGACCTGGCGGCAAACAGATGAGGTGAAGAAGGTTGGAATTACGTGGAGCGAGATAAAATGCGAAGCTCACGACCGAACGCGATGGTGAATTGCTGTGGATGCCCTCTGCGCCATCTAGGGGACATAGGACCATAAGTCAAGTAAGTCAACTTATGCCCGAGGCTCTGCCTTAATATATAGCCTAGCTACTAGCTGTTGCCCCCAGCACCGCCCGCGTGTATGTCGGTTATCGCTGCAAATAGTACCCTATGTGTTATTCTGATATACAAGCTATATTATTGTAAAGTTTCATCCAAATCCGTTCAGTAGTTTTTGCGTGAAAGAGTAACAGATATCCATCCATCCATCCATACTTACAAACTTTCGCGTTTATAATATTAGTAGGATTAGTAGGATGACACTCACAAATAATGTGGCTTTTCAAAATCGATTCAGTACGTG
Organism: Diaphora mendica; assembly: GCA_949125395.1. Classification (NCBI taxonomy): domain Eukaryota; kingdom Metazoa; phylum Arthropoda; class Insecta; order Lepidoptera; family Erebidae; genus Diaphora; species Diaphora mendica. The sequence goes on along the minus strand of OX421319.1, from coordinate 20,417,508 downwards.
CAGAGATTACCCCCTACAACCTCACAAACTTTACCAATCTAATATATTAGTAAAGATTACACCTAGACCCAGAACAAATGATCGTGCTCAATACATAATTATTTATCCTGGCTGGGAATCGAACTCATGACCTCCGGCTTAGTAGTCAGGGTCACTAACCACCAGGCCAGTCTTAACCTAGAACTGTAATTAATGAAATAAATTACGATTCGTTTAGGCATTTGATTAAATGATAATAATCAAAAATCTCGTTTTAAATCATTGATTTCGAAATATAACAATGTTTATAAGATATTCAGACGTCATGTTACGTCACTGGACTTGATTCGATCAGTCAAGTTGGAGGCGTGGCATGCGTGTGCGCAGAGAGTGAAAGTTATCGTCACGACCACTATATAGTTTAATTGTTATGTATCAATAAACGCCATTGAATCGTAAAGTAAAACAGTTCATTGATGCGAGTAAAGCAATTTGTGACGCTCTTTCAAGTGAAATTTTATTGCATACTTCATAAATCGCAACGTTGGGGCAATTATTGTCAATTTTAATTGTGTTGTAGGGTAAGTAAAGATTTTGATCTCCAAGTTTCATATAATAGTGCCTTAGTAATTATCAATATAATGTAACATACATGCATAGGTACCATTACTTACTCAAAGTAACGGGTATACATTATTAGTATTCTAGATCAGGTTTTGAAAGTATTATACAGAAGATTTAAACTAAATATCGCAAAAACTAAATCTGACAGTACAAAGCTTTTCTTTGAAGTAAAATTTTATCTCATCATTAACAATACTCTCACTTATCAAGTTTTATTTTCCCTCTATCATTAATCACCAAAATTTTTTTCGAACGCTACAGTTGTAACACCATACAATTATCTATTCCATGGTCGCTATAAATCACATCATAACACATCATCTATAAATCACTGAAGGGTATCCCTTGAGGCGAAGGCCTTCACTGTTGCAATATACAGATGGTTTGTTTTAGATCGAGATAATATTCAAGGTTTACCAACATTGTTTCGTTGGGAATACCACACTATCTTATTGACAATGTATATTATGAATTCTTAATATTTTTAGGGTTCCGTACCTCAAAAGGAAAAAACGGAACCCTTATAGGATCACTTTGTTGTCCGTCTGTCTGTCTCTCAAGACCTTTTTCTCAGGAACGCGTGAAGGTATCAAGTTGAAATTCATATGAAATACTCAAGTCTACTGCCCCTTGGAGCTGTGAAAAAATCAAACTTCTAAGCCAATGCAATCAAAAGATACAGCCGTTTATGTTGCAAATTTGCGACATTCGCAAGGGAATCAAAACCTACAGGGCACTTCCCGTGAAGTCATGTTCTTGAAATTTGGTACAAAGCAACATCTTATAGTACTGATAAAGGAAAAATTGCGAAAAGCATAAATTTTTAGTTACTTCGTCTAATAAGTCGTTTATGATGCAAATTTTCAACACTCGCAAGGGAATCAACCTACGGGGTACTTCCCGTGAACTCAGGATCTTGAAATTTGGTACGAATCAACATCTTATAGCACAGATAAAGGAAAAATTTCGAAAAGCATAAATTTTTCGTTCCATCCAATAAAAGTAGTTTTAAAATTTATAAACTTACTAACTCTTTTCTCATGTACGCGTGGAGGTATTAAATTGAAATTCATATCAACTACTAATGTCTATAATACCTTTAAGCTGTAACAAAATCAAACTTCTATGTTAACGCAATCAAAAGAAACAGCAATTTAAGCCCCAAATTTTGAAACTCGCAACTACTCGCAAGGAAATCATAACCTACAGGGTAGTTCCCGTGAACTCAGGATCTTGAAATTTGGTACGAAGCAACGTCTTATAGTACAAATGAAGGAAGAATTGCGAAAAGCATAATTTTTTTGTTACATCATATAAGAAAAGTATTTTTTATTTATTTTAAACTTGCTACCACTTTCCTCATGAACGCGTAGAGGTATTAAATTGAAATTCATATGAAATACTCAAGTCTACAACACCTTTAAGCTGTAACAAAATCAAACTTCTATGTACTATGTTCTATGTCTAAAACGTAATTTTTGATTACGGAAACACATTTTAAGCCCCATATTTTGAAACTCGCAACTACTAGCAAGGGAATCAAAACCTAAAGGATATTTCCAGCCGTCCTAGAATCTTGAAATTCGGCATGAAACTTATCTGCTTCAAAATTGATTTGCAAGATTCCACCCGAACATACAAGCATACATACACACATTGCAAGTTAATAAAAAGCTTGTAACAATAACTTGTCTAGCTAACAAACATTCAGAATTTCACTCACACAAATATATTCTGTGTCATAACAGTGTAATGCGTAGGGCCACTTGGATTTATACTTTGATAGAGGGGAACGCCTGGGTGTAGCTACTTCCTACCACGTTGCCCTATAGTTCTGAAATATTTCTCTTCACGGTTACTGTACAAAACTTTTCTACTTTAACTTATAAGCGTAGGAAAGATTTGATTATCGCTGTTCAGAAAGAAGGTCAGAGCAGCGCGTTCTGATGACACATAAGTGTTTACACCCACTGTTATGTCATAATGCCTTACAAACTTACAACATTCCAAAACAATAACGTTTTCATCTTGTATCTGTACAATACTCCATAGTAAAGTTTCTTCCATGTAAAACATATACAGTGAAATTAGTCACGAGAAATTTTTGCATATGTAGTGGTGTGTATATTACTCAGATCTTAGAGCGCGTTTCCACTATATCGTTCTGGCCTATACAAAAATGTTTCGATATCCTAACATTACTATTCAATTTTATACTTATCCCTAGCAACACTCTGATTTTTGTTTTCAATAAAAACAAGATTTTTTTTTAAAGAAAAAGGTTTTGACTTTATAACAAAAAAGGTGTGTGTGCGATTCACACACGATAGAAGTGAAACTTCAAAGAGGAGAGACCGATATGGACGATATGGAGAGACCGAGGAGAGGCCTAGGACGCACTGTTTCCAAGATATTTTAATCTGAAGCAAAAAATCGTCACTTGATAGTGGAAAGTGGAAACACGCACAAAACCAGAATAAACCAGTTTACTCTGTCCGCAGGTGCCACGTGCAGTCCGGCGTCAGTCGCTTGGTACTGTTAGAACATAAAGCACACATTTCATTCAAAAATTATAATTATTACGTTAATTGTTAAATTTTGTATTTGTTGATTGTTGTTATTGTTTGTTATAATTGTTATAATATTTGTTGAAGTTTTTAATTTGTGTGTAAGTGTTGTAACTTTATATTGTTAATTCAAAATGGCTCCAGTGTTAAAACATGGTCGAGGCAAGCCTTTGACTTCTCAAACTAAAGAAGTTTTGTACTGTTTGTACAAATATTTCGAAAATGAGTGTAATAACAACCCGAGCAGTATTATGACCCCCACTCAATTAGTTGCTAAATCAACAGGAATTTCAATAGCATTCGTCAGAAAGGTAGTATCAGAAAGCAAATGTCGTACTTCAGATCAGAAAGTAACATTTAAATCTTCTAAAAAGAAACTGAATTGTAAACCTACAATAGTAATCGATAACTTTGATCAGCAAGTTATCAGAAGAACAATTCATGACTTCCACATCACAAATAAAGAAGTTCCCACTTTGAAAACTTTGCACGCAAAATTGAAAGAAGATATCGATTATAAAGGTTGTGTCAGCACGTTACGAAAACACGTCATGTCATTAGGTTTTAATTGGAAGCAAACAGAAGATAACCGGAAACTACTTATGGAAAAACACGAAATTAGATACTTGCGAATTAATTATTTGATGAAAATTGCTGATAACGTGAACAACGCCGACCAATTGTTTACACCGACGAAACATATATACATACATCACATACCCTCTCGAAATCTTGGTCAGATGGAAGCACTTCAGGTTTGAAGCAACATATATCGAAAGGCAACCGCTTAATCATTGTTCATGCCGGTGGTATGGATGGCTTCATACCAAATGCATTGCTTATGTTTAAAGCCAACCAAAAAAGTGGAGATTACCACGACAATATGAACTATGACAACTATTCAAGGAGGATTCAAACTCAATTAATACCCAACTTAAAACCAAATAGTGTTGTTGTTGTTGACAACGCACCATATCATAACTCAATACAAAATCCTGCACCGAATAGTAATTCTAGAAAACAGCAAATGATTGACTGGCTGACATTGCGAAATATTGAGCATTCATCCACGTTGCTTAAGCCTCAATTATATGAACTGATTCTGCAAAACAAGGCGAGATTTGTAGAGTACAAGATAGACGAAATATTACGACAGCACGGTCATACTGTGCTGCGTTTACCACCATACCATCCGGAGTTTAATCCAATAGAAAATATATGGGGGATAGTGAAAACATATGTCGCAAAAAAGAATGTCGCAAGGAATATGAAGGTTATAATGTCATTAGCTGAAGAAAAAATGAACGCCATAACTGTAGAGGAATGGAGAAAAGTTTGTCTGCATGCTATTGAGGAGGAAAACAAATATCAGGGTAGAGACGCAGCTTTAGACACAATATCAGAACGAATCATAATTAATTTAAATAATTCATCTGATGACAGCGAGGATGGGGATGATTGTGATATGCCTGGGGTTGATGAATTATTAGAATAAAACATTTATGGCCGGAGAACACCTAATTCATACACGTCTTCACTGAAGTGAAAACCGGCATTCACTGCTTGTAATGTTTGGAACTGGCTTGTCTGCCTCATACAGTTCCATAGATTACAATGCAGTGGATACACATTTTCACGTCCGTATTAGTAGGAAGTGCGTATGCGTAGACGTGTACGCATTTGGTGTGCTCCAGCCACAAACGTATATTACCTTTAAAAAAATAAAAACTAAAAATAAAATGTTGTTTTTTTTTATTTGCTGACCATACACTACTACAAACGCAAAAAATTCTCCAAGCTAATTTACCTGTACAACCGTTTTTGACGCGATACGACATTGTCTTTCTTTGATAACTACCTATTTATACAGGTATACGTAAAACAAATCCTTTATACCTTTTATGAAAATTATGGGAAGTGATGAGTATGAAATTTGATGCAGTTAAAGTTTGTATGGAGAAGTAGTTTATAAAACTAAAAAGAAAATAAATGAATTATGGTCGAATTTCAAGCATTAGGCGACCACTAGTATGGTTTACATATCTATTTAATAAATATATCGACTCATTTAAGTATTCAGAATTTGTTTTTACGTTTTCTACTACTTGATAAAGATACCGATCATCTTAAAAACTGTGTAGCCAAAAAATATCTTCAATTTATTTTTAAATTATATTTCGAAACGATCAAATTATTGCCAATTTCGAAAGATATAACTTTGACAGGTAATATCTGTTAAGTCCTAAATACGTGTGTATCAATTTCGGTCAGTTTTTGTGCATACATTTTTTCACCTGTGTTATCTACATTTGAGGTGGGGCAAACCAGTGTTCTCAACAAAGGGCGTTACGTGGAATTGTTCTTATACTGCGACTGACTATTCTTGATCACTTTAGTTAAAATAAGTAGTATCTATATCTATACTAATATTATAAACGCGAAAGTTTATAAGTATGGATGGATAAATGGATGGATGTTTGTTACTGGATAAAACTTTACAGTAATATAGCTTATACATCAGAATAATACATAGGCTACTATTTGCCGCGATAACCGACATATATGCGGGCGGAGCCGCGGGCAACAACTAGTATATACTCGTATATATAACAAATAGATTTAGTAGACATCAATGACGTGTAACCAATTTTACTCTCAATTAGCTCAAAATATTCCACATAAGTATGTACAGAATATCTATTAATCTCATTAGTTATTTTTATGCATTTATTTAATCATGCACACTACTTACACTTTTATTTCCTTTTCTTATCCACTTTCTAATACACCAGGTACCACCCTACACTTTCCATCCTGTGGTTGCCTGTAAGACTTTGCCGTCGAGCAATAAGGCCGCCACTTGTAACTTCTAGTTTTAAGATATCGTCGTCATTAATCTGGTGTATAATAGAGCGTTATATTATTATTTTACTTCAAGTAAAATTATTTTACGTTAATGCTGTAAAAAAAATTCCTGCTTCGTTTGTGATTGTGCTAAGTGAATAATAATACTACACCCATAATAAAAATAAGCTAATGTTTAATAAGTCTGTTCTTCCACAAAATAATATTAATTTATAAATGTAAAACCAAATATATTAATTAATTATACAGAAAAACGTTAAAAAGTATCCCGGCAAACATTGCAAAAAAAAAAAAACAATTTTAATATCTAAAAATCGTGTTAATAGTATTAGTTACATAATAATAAAATCAATTTAGAAAAACTCATTCAGTTGTACTGTAAAGATGCGCTCGCCGACAAACAACATTTCCTTATATTTATCATTAATGAAATCCAAAACTAATTATAAGTATAAAACTTTGCTTTAAGTCAAAATTGGAAGTGAGATTGCGGAAATTGAAAATGTCAAAGTATGGGGCCTGGATATACTACGGGGGAGTCGATTGCACACTTGATTAGTGTTGTCACCCAAACACGAACGACTCTCACAGTTTTTGTCGAGTTTTTCTGACATTGGCGCTCGATTGATTCCGATTCGAGTTGCATTCAATCACAATGTATTCCGGTCATGGCCGTCAGAACCGAGTGGTGTAGACAATCCCGTAACGGTGGCATGCCACGACGCCCTCCCATGTAAATTAACAATTCTTCCTGCGATGAAAAAAACTCATTGGATTCGTTAACCCGTTTCATTCAAGCTGCCAGACTTGTCTTGTTCGTGACAGGTTGTAATTATGAGCAGGATATAATATGAAACTGCGTTTAATAGCAGCGTTTTACATTGTTTATTTTTGTTAACGCTAATCAACTCTACACAGTTTAAAATGTCTCTCATCTTTGTAAAATGGGATAATGTAAAGTTAATCAAAATTTATATGTTTCTTAGCTAATTTCTTAATTCTTCAGAAAGGAATATCTCAGACTTGATAGAAACAATATGAATTTGGAAGAAAATGACGTTGTGATTTTCTAACTTTCAGTTTTGAGTTTTCATTTGAATAGTAAAATAAAATAGAGACTTTGTTGAGGTACTAGTATCTTCAAATTTGTTTAAAACTGAAACGATTAGTTAAACTTCCAGTATAGAAATTACAGATTATTATATAATTATAATAATCATGTATAAAATAATAATAGAGATAAAGGGGCAACCCATATGGGTTATCCGCTATCCATCCATAAACTACCTCTCACTCCAATTCTATATTTAGCAGTTAAGTTTTTTTCAAGTTTAGGCAGTAAGTATATGAGTGAATTTCCTTTTGCTTTTATGTAAATCATGGTTATCATGTTCTAAAAAGATTCGCTCAACTAAAATGTCTTTCACTGAATGCAAGCTAAGAAACATATACTATACATTCATGATACGGTTAGAAATGAGATCTGAGCAGAACACAAATGCAAGACACTGATAAATTAACTAATAGTACCATACATTGAGAGTCAGAAGTCCAGGCTCAAGGTTTGCCAAAGAGCAATGGAACGCAGTATGTTGGGTGTCAAGCGACAGGATCACATAAGAATCACAGAGCTGCGTTCCAAAACTAAAGTTGCGGATGTGGGCAAAAAGACTGCCAGATTAAAATGGGACTGGGCCGGACACGTATGTCGAATGAATTCAGACCGGTGGGCCAAGGTCGTCATCGAACGCTGGGTGCCTCAGGGTGGACGCGGACGACGAGGCAGACCCCGTAAAAGATGGCGCGACGATCTTGAAGCCTATCACAGAGACTGGCCGGAACTGGCCTTAGATAGAGGGAAGTGGTTTGTTGCGGGGGAGGCCTTTGCCTAGCAGTGGGACACAATAGGCTCATAAAAAAAAATACATTTATGAATTCCCTTTTTGAGTTGTATTATTTAACAAAAATAACATACAATTAATTTTATTTCGTAACACGATCAAAAGTCACAAAGCAAATAAATGAACAAGCTTTGTGCGAGTGTAACGAGGGCGTACCTTTTGCCGTAAAATAAAAGTTTGATTACATTTGTTTATCCCATAGTCACCTTAATGCGCGTGAACGTATATGACTATGGAATAATTTTGTTACTTAACTTGCAAAATCATGAAAAATACGTAATGGAATATAGGTTACCAAAGACAATTTACAAGCTTTTTATTATCTTGCAATCTGTGTATGTAGGTATGTTTGGTTGGAATCTTGCAACTCATTTTTGAAGAAGATAGCTTCAACTGATTTTGCTGAAATTTTGCAAATAGATCCTCATCCAGTATTGACGTAGCTTGCTTAAGCTTTAAAACGTCATGAGTGCGACATGCATTGTAAAGGAGGAAAATCTTTGTTGTTTTGACGGTTTCAAATGTGTTATGGGTAAAGGGGGTCACGGTTCAAGTTTGTCGATAATACATATTTAAATTTTTTTTTTTCATCCTGAATCAGATATTAGGGCAATTAGTCTGATATAAGACAATGTATTACCTACAATCGAAAAATGTGGAGATTGAAGTGTTAAAGCTCAAATGCCAGATCGAATACAAAGGCCAGTAGAACGCTTGTGGACAAACTGACTGATTGGATCCCAGCAGTAATGTCTCAACAGGAAACTAATCGAAATAATTTGTTGAAATAAAAACCAGAACGAAAAAGTACGTATTATCAACTCTCCAAAATTATTAAGTACACTAGCTTTTACACGCGGCTTCACTCACGCAGACTTTCACCCCTGATTTACCCCCTTAGGGGTGGAATTTCAAAATTTCCTTTCTTAGTGCTCACTTACGTTATATAAAGAACCGACATGCAAAATTTCAGGATTCTAGCTTCAGCGGTTTGAGCTGTGCGTTGATCTCTGGGTATGTCAGCCAGTCAGTCAGTCACCTTCCTCTTTTATATATATATAGATTATATAATACATATATAGATATCTAGTACATATAGCACAAGCTCTGCTTAGTTTTTGACTAGATAGTGTTGTGTGAATGTGTTAGAAAGTATTCTATGTAGTAATGATAACAGTAGTTGTCATTGTTACTATCTACATAAATAGAAAAAAAAGTTTTCAAAAATGTTCACTAGACACATAAATATTGCAAATATAAATCTCAAGTTTAATAATAATTCGCTATTAAAACGTAAGTGGCTTCAGTGACGTTCGACATGTTGAAGAAGTCTTACAATAAGCAATTAATTACAAAAAGTTATTTCTAAACTCATGTTGCAATGTTTTGTGCTACCACAAAAATATCTATAAAGAATTGTTTCACTACCAGTCAATGTTCCGCATCATGAGCTACTACAATTAAACACGTAGTTGTCTACCAATTCATTGCTCAAGTTTACCTGCGGTAGCAATCATTCACTCGATACTATAATGTTTGGCCAATAATAATTTGTGGAACTTTTAATAAACGTTCGATGGAGCGTATTAATTATTAATACCTTATTAGTGAAAATTGTCTGTGGGCAAGTTTATTTCACATTTCGTCGATCGTTACGGTTCCCGCATTCGGCATTGCGATTAGTCCGCACTGAAATGTTCACCAATCAAAATGTCGAACGTATTTGCCGCGAAAATGAGTTGATATGAAAAAACATACACTAGACCCTCTTTTTGTCATAAATTTCTAGAGAATATAAAATTGCTTTTCGGAGTAATAGCTCTGATTGTGCAGTGAGAGAGTTGTTGCTTATGATGTTGATATGCCGAACGCCAATAATGGGTCACAGTAGGGTTGAAGTTATCTATATTTTAATATTAAAATTATTTGATTTTTGCGTCTCCTATTGCCCGTAGCGTAACAATTTTCCCCTGTTTTTGAAACATTATTCATTGGTGCTCCGCTCCTATTGGTCTTAGCGTAAAGACATATAGCCTTCCTCGATAAATGTACTATCCAACACTGAAATAATTTTTCAAATCGGACCAGCGGTTCCTAAGATTAGCACGTTCAAACAAACAAACAAACTCTTCAGCTTTATAATATTAGTATAGATTTGTTTTCTATTACTTTTAATTATGGTTAGTGTGTACGCATGAAATCAAAACTACCTACGTGCATGCCGTCTGTTAACTGAACATAGGACAAAGGAACGATATCTAGAAACTTTACCGTTCAGACACTGCTTCTGTCACTCGTGAAAGAATACGTATACATTGTACATAATATATCCCATTAATATATAAGCGGTAAAATATTATCATGTATAAAGTAAAATTTGTGAGGATGGAAATATGGATGTTTGTAACGACTGAATGAATGGATGGAATATGTCCGGATAGCATATGGGTTACTTTTTATCGAGGGGAAACTAATCGACAAGTCAACAATAGAATATAATTTTTGCTCAGTAATCAATATATTAATTTTTCTTTCTTTGTATAGTATAATAAATTATTTTTTATACCTGGCAACCCTAAACACACGTCAACCGAGCTTGTCGACATTTATTTGTTGTTGGGCCGTCGCCACGGAAAGTCACATTGAAAGTAAGAGCGGTCAAGCCTGCTTGTAATTATCGGAGTAATTAACTGGTCAAGGACGCTTTGAACATCTGAATAGCTTATTTCTTTTGTATTAGGTCTACTTCATTATTTTATATAAAAAAGTAGAAGGCAAAATGCTAAAGGTGTTCTACATATAAAAGATATTCCTTCTCTAGAAATTGCACTTACAAAATAATACAACTTTCCTTTAAGTGTCTAAGTTGAAGAACTCTTGAGAATAAACTGGTCCGGGTGCTTTTTCTGCTGCGTTTTCCCCATAGAGATCAGAAGTGTCTTAATTTTCACCTGTCAGTAAACAGTCGTTGTATAAACATCGTATTTGTGGGAACAGACTAATACGATTTTCAAATAATTATAATATTGTAACAATAAATTCCCTTTTTACAAGCTTTTTATTAACTGGCAGTGTATGTATGTATGCTTGTATGTTCGTGTGGAATCTTGCAACTCAATATTGAAGCAGATATCTTCAACCGATTTTGCTGAAATTTTGCAGGCATATGTATACAGCGTAACAATACAATATTATTATGACATGGAGCTGATCTGATGCTGGAGCTAAAGGTGGCCATAAGAACTCTGTAAAGAAACGTTGCAACATCATCGAGTTTGGACTCGTTTGATTCGCCTCGATGCATTCCAGTAAAAACTTGTTTTAAAAAGCTTTAATTTATTTTAAATAGATAAGTATTTGAAAAGCTATTATTAATAATGCAAATCTCTCTCTCTTATAAAATTGATATAAAAAATGCGATTCAATTCGATTGAAAATTCGAATTGATTTTCATAAAAACAAACTTTTAAATTAAATTGCTGTCAGCCGTAATTTATAAGCCTTAAACTTTTTTACCAAATGACTAAATAAATTCCTTATATTTCAAACCGGTTTGTTAGGGTCACGGCTGAAGCCCTTCCAAATCGTATGTTCCGTATTTGTCTCATTTAGACTTTTTACGACTTTTGGTTGTGAACTTTTTGGTCCCTAATTTGTTTCCCTCCCACCGAGTCCTTGATATCAAAAAGCCAGCTTAAATAAAATTAAAAATAACGGATAACTTTACTGCGGCTTTGATTTAATTTGGGTTAATATTGGTTTTATTTGTAATTTGTTTTTATTAAATTTGTTTTACAGCTCAATATGTCGCTTGAAAAGTTGCTTTGATTAAAAGTAAATTTATAACTGAAATATTCTTAAACAGTTTTGATGTATTTAGGGGGGCTCACAAATTATATTCCAGATTACAAAACCTAATGAACATCCCTTTTTACCCGACTACGGCAAAGCCAAAGGAGGGTTATGATTTTGAGAGGCTATGTATGTATGTATGTATGTTCATTTGTTCCCTCATAGCTCCTTAACTACTTATGAGAACTGGACAAATGAGGTATCGTTAGAAGCGCCTTGATCGTCTGCTGGTTATAGGCTATATGACGTGTCACTGAATCTAATGTGGCGCCCTCTAGCCGACATAAAGTACTGTATTAAAAAAATAATTTGAGATAAATATGTCGTGTTTGGTATCATTGGAAAGGGCGTTACTTGTACATTTTAAATATATATATATTATATATTAATAACGGCACCAAAACATTTTAAATAAAAAAAGTAAAAACTAAAACCCAACTACGACAAAAAACGACGCTGAAAAAGTATAAAACAAGTTTGAAAAGCCGTAGTCACACGTTGTTATAGTGTTATGTTGAATTTCTATGTTATTTTGTCTTGTGTCTTATATGTCTTTATATTTAGGCCAGCCAAAGTGAGTATACTATACCTGATGGAAAGCATAAGCAAATTTTGTTTTTATGGAATAGGCGGGCAATCGAGCAGTCGTATCGCCTGATGGTAAGTGATTATCGCCGCCCATGGACACCTGCAACACCAGAAGCGTCACAAGGGCGTTGCCGGCCTTTTGGGGCTGGGTGGGGGAGGTAGGGGTAGGTGGATTGTGTATGGGCCTCCGGTTTCTTCACCCACTCGGTGAAACACAGCGCAAGCACTATTTCACACCGATTTTCTGTGAGGCCGTGGTATCACTCCGGTCGAGCCGGCCCATTCATGCCGAAGCGTGGCTCTCCAAAATCCAAGAGTAGTGGTCACCATACTCAATTTAGAATTTTAAGCGGTAGGCAATTTCTAGTCTGACCTTGAGACAGGTTAGGGGCCCCTAAATTTTGATAATGCAGATGATGCAACAATGCAGCATGGTAACCTATACTGGCGGCCTATTAAGATGCTTCTGCATCATTGGGGCTCCGGTCTCAACCTTAACTTTTTTTTTCTTTGAAAAAAGACAACTCCCGCGCTAGGAATAAATCCTGTGTCGCGGGGGACTTTGCAAACATACATGAAACGGACACAAAGAACACCCAGACTCAGAAAAACAATTTGTGGACAAAGTGTTGTCCTGGGTGGGATTTGAACCCACGACACTTGGCGAAGTAGTTAACGGCGTGGTGAGCGTTAAACCACTAGGCCAAACGTGCAGTTTATTTAGAGAGTAAATAATAAATCCTTAAAAATGTTTGCTGTGACTGCTTTAAATTTTCTTTGTAGGTTAATTAACGTTCGCATTTATTTTAATAAAATGAGATCTCTCTATAAGCCAAAAAATAATGATGTATACGAAAAAACAAGGCACAAATTGCTGTCATAATTGGTACAAACTAGCATAAACATTACTAAATAAGGCTGTATGTGCATTTGCTGCATTGAATTGCTAGTTAATAAGCTATTGAAGCTAAACCAACACCTAATAGAAATACCTTAGTTCAACTATGCAATTTACTAATGATACGGTCTTAAAACATGGTTCCTTAATAAGTTAGTCCTATATTAAGAACGTTATGCCAATTGCACGAAAACAGATAAATGTATTTAGAAATCGAGATACCACAGCAGAGAGAAGGAAAAATTGAAACAAATCCTATAACACCTTATAGGGAGAACCTACTCGTAATGTTCAGCTGAACTAGTAAATAAGTGTTGGTGATGATTATGAATATTTAATATATATAAAACATTAGCTGTAGCCCGCGGCTTCGCTCGCGTAGAAGTTGATAATATGTATTTAATTAAAACTGTGTAAGTATCTATGAATAATTTATTCATGTTTTTAACGTATTTATTTATAATCAATAGTCAATTAAATTCGAGTTTCATACACACTTTCGCCCCTCTTTTAACCCCTTTAGGAATAGAGTTCCCATATGTGCTGATATATATATTAATTAATTTGTAATCAAAAGCCTGAAGACAAAGTTTCAGGCTACTAAATTAAAAATGACGGACTTCCAGTCTAACCTAGGGATAGAATATCCAAAAACGCTTAATTATGTATCTCATCATCATCATCGCAGTCCACTGCTGGACATAGGCATCCCGAATTGCACGCCGCTCAGCTTTTCTCATCCAGCTCCTGCCAGTCGTCTTGGGCAGATCATTATTCCACCTGGCCTGTGGACGTTCTACACTACGTTTGCTGAGATGCGGTCTCCACTCAAGAACCCGTTTACCCCAACGGTTATCAGTTCTACGGCTAATATGGCCAGACCACTGTCACTTCAGCTTGGTTATCCTGTGGGCTATGTCAATGACCTTGGTTCTCTGCCGGATCACCTCATTCCTGATGCGATCCCTTAGATAGAGAAACGTTGAGCATAGCACTCTCCATAGCACGCTGAGCGACTTTAAACTTGTAAACCAGCCGTGTCGTAAGCGTCCACGTTTCGGCACCGTATGGCATGACAGGTAGTACGTACTGATTGAAGACTTTCGTATTTAGGCACTGTAGGATTGATGATGAAAAGACCTGACGAAGTTTCCCAAACGCTGCCCAACCCGGCTAAATTCTCCTGTTCACCTCGTCCCCGAAGTAGTATCTACTTAACTGCAAAGTCTGTCCGAGGTACCACATATATTTTTGAACAACTTCGAGAACTGCACCATGTAACACAACCGGTTCCGGTAGAACATGTTCGTACTCGTAATCAGTAGCCTAAAAATAAAGTTGCATGTTTCTAACTTTAAGAATGACGGACTTCCAGACTAACCTAAATACGAAATTTCAACCCCTATTTCACCCCCTCAGGGGTGGAATATCCAGAAACGCTTAAATACGTATCTACTCATTTTTAATCAGCCAAAACAGAATTTTTCATGTTTCTCACTAAAAAAAATCACGAACTTTCATACAAACTTTCAACCCCTATTTCACCCCCTTAGGGGTATATATTCAGATATGCTTAAATACGTATCTATTCCTTTTTAATCAGTAGCCCAAAAAATAAGTTTTATGATTCTTACTTTAAAAATGACGAACTTCCATACAAACTTTCAACCCCTATTTGACCCCCTTAGGGGTAGAATATTCAGAAATGCTTAAATACGTATCTACTTTTTTTTAATCAGTAGCCCATAAATAAAGTTTTATGATTCTAACTTTAAAACTAACGAACTTCCATACAACTTTCAACGCCTATTTCACCCCCTTAGGGGTAGAATATTCAGGAATGCTTAAATACGTACCTACTCTTTTTTAATCAGTAGCCCCAAAAGTAAAGTTTCATTTTTCTTACTTACAAAATGACGAACTTTCATACAAACTTTCAACCCCTATTTCACTCCCTTAGGGGTAGAATATCCAGAAACGCTAAAATACGTACCTACTTTTTTTATCAATAGCCCAAAAATAAAGTTTTAAGATTCTAACTTTAAAAATGACGAACTTCCATACAAACTTTCAACCCCTGTTTTACCCCCTTAGGGTAGAATATCCAGAAACTCCTGAATATGTATCTAATCATTTTTATTTAGTAGCCCAAAAAAAAGGTCCAAATTTCTTATTTAAAAAATTACGGACTTCCATACAAACTTTCAACCCCTATTTCACCCCCTAAGGGTAGAATATCCAGAAACGCTTAAATACGTATCTACAAATTTTTTATCAGTAGCCCAAAGCTAAATTTTCTTGTTTCTCACTTAAAAAATTACGGACTTCCATACAAACTTTTAACCCCTATTTCACCCCCTTAAGGGTAGAATATCCAGAAACGCTTAAATACGTATCTACTTTTTTTTAATCAGTAGCCCATAAATAAAGGTTTATGATTCTGACTTTAAAAATAACGAACTTCCATACAAACTTTCAACGCCTATTTCACCCCCTTAGGGGTAGAATATTCAGGAATGCTTAAATACGTACCTACTCTTTTTTAATCAGTAGCCCCAAAAGTAAAGTTTCATTTTTTGAACTTAAAAAAAGACGAACTTTCATACAAACTTTCAACCCCTATTTCACCCCCTTAAGGGTATAATATTCAGAAACGCTTCAATACGTATCTATTCCTTTTCAATCAGTAGCCCAAAAAAAAGTTTCATGTTTCTAACTTCAAAAATGTCGGACTTCCAGACTAACCTATGCACAAAATCACAACCCCTATTTCACCCCTTAGGTGTAGAATATTTAGAAACGCTTAAATAAGTGTTTATTCATTTTTAATCAGTAGCTCAAAAGTAAAGTTTTATGTTTCTAACTTAAAAAATGACGGACTTCCATACAAACTTTCAACCACTATTTCACCCCCTAAGGGTAGAATATCCAGAAACGCTTAAATACGTATTTACTTATTTTTTATCAGTAGCCCAAAAATAAATTTTCATGTTTCTCACTTAAAAAATTACGGACTTCCATACAAACTTTTAACCCCTATTTCACCCCCTTAAGGGTAGAATATCCAGAAACGCTTAAATACGTATCTACTTTTTTTTAATCAGTAGCCCATAAATAAAGTTTTACGATTCTAACTTTAAAAATGACGAACTTTTATACAAACTTTCAACCCCTATTTCACCCCCTTAGGGGTAGAATATTCAGGAATGCTTAAATACGTATTTATTCTTTTTTAATCAGTAGCCCCAAAAGTAAAGTTTCATTTTTCGAACTTAAAAAATGACGAACTTTCATACAAACTTTCAACCCCTAATTCACCCCCTTAAGGGTATAATATTCAGAAACGCTTCAATACGTATCTATTCCTTTTTAATCAGTAGCCCAAAAAAAAAGTTTCATGTTTCTAACTTCAAAAATCTCGGACTTCCAGACTAACCTATGCACAAAATCACAACCCCTATTTCACCCCTTAGGGGTAGAATATTTAGAAACGCTTAAATAAGTGTTTATTCATTTTTAATCAGTAGCTCAAAAGTAAAGTTTTATGTTTCTAACTTAAAAAATGACGGACTTCCATACAAACTTTCAACCCCTATTTCACCCCCTTAGGGGTGGAATTTCAAAAAATCATTTCTTAGTGCTCACTTACGTTATATAAAGAACCTACATGCAAAATTTCAGGATTCTAGCTTCAGCGGCTTGGGCTGTGCGTTGATCTCTGGGTATGTCAGTCAGTCAGTCAGTCAGTCACCTTACTCTTTTATATATATAGATACATAAGTATAAATAAATAAGTGCCTCAAATATAATGTAAAACATATAGCTATTTGGTTTTATAATGCTTACTAGATATTGCCACGTCATAGTCAAGGACACATAAAGTTATACTGGACAAACCACAAAAATAACGCTTAATAAGTTATGTTCGAAATTTAATCTCTAAGCAATCTGTAATAATAATTAATCTTACTCGTTTGATTGACCTTAATTTGAGCTAAATTAAACATGAATTTATTCGGATTCCATTCCAATGTTGTAATATGATATATGGAACTTTGAAATAATTATTTAATAATAGCATACTCGTTACTTCATGTAGTTTAATCAATCAATCATTCAAATAGCGATAAAAAAATCATTTTTAAAATACACAGAAATGAAAGAAGCCAAATCTTTACATTGTTAAATAAATATTCTAAAAGTTTTTTAAAGTACATGTTTTCGTACAAATCATACACTGACATATAAAATCTTTATTGCTCAGTTAAAAATATTTAACTGAAAATTATCAGTATAATAGGTCTTTACCTATGAAATTGCCGTTTTGTAAGCAATAAGTGAAAGTACTTATTTTTTCAAACTTTTTTATTTCTGTTACTCGAAGTAATCACCCATGCAATCGACACATCTTTGTCAACGCATTGGGAGTTTATTGATGCCCTTCCTGTAAAAATCTTGGACGGGAGGCAACAAACTCTTCAAAGACATTTTGCACTGCCTCTCGGGAATTGAATTTTTACCCACTAAAAAGTTGTCTAAATTTTGGAAAAAGTAATAGTCGGTAGGTGCAAGGTCTGGTGAGTATGGCGGATGAGGGAGAGCTTCCAACCCCAGCTCTTGCAGCTTGGAGACTGTCTGTTGCAAACTGTACCAAATGATGTTGTCAGTTCAGACAGTCTTTTTCAAACTTTTTTATTTCTGTTATTCGAAGTAATCACGACAACGCGCGACCCCATACGGCGCAACAGACAGTCTCCAAGCTGCAAGAGCTGGGGTTGGAAGCTCTCCCTCATCCGCCATACTCACCAGACCTTGCACCTACCGACTATTACTTTTTCCAAAATTTAGACAACTTTTTAGTGGGTAAAAAATTCAATTCCCGAGAGGCAGTACAAAATGCCTTTGAAGAGTTTGTTGCCTCCCGTCCAGCTGATTTTTACAAGAAGGGCAACAATAAACTGCCAGTGCGTTGGCAAAGATGCGTCGATTGCATGGGTGATTACTTCGAATAACAGAAATAAAAAAGTTTGAAAAAAAAAGTACTTTCACTTATTGCATACAAAACGGCAATTTCATAGATAAAGACCTATTATTATAATATATAGAAGTCATCGATAATGAAAATAAAAATCAACCTAATGCAGTAGCGATAGCAAATAGCAGCAACCAATCGGGGGGCACGGCAGTGCCCTCGCCAAGTCGAGCGCGAAGCAAACACTGCCGTACCATCCTTCACTGGAACCATTTTGCCGCCTTTTCAGGCCCCTATTTCTGCTCCCTTTCTATTTAATTTCTGCGTTCTGGTCTTATCCAGAGGTTCTTAACCTCTGGATAAGACCAGAACGCAGAAATTTCCGTTATCCAATAAGCTATAAAATCACACTTAAAATAAAAAAAAAACAAGTCTATAGGGCATTCAGTTCCGAAGTTAAGTGAAAGCAAAGTTTCACATTTATGACACTTACTCACTCACTCATGATCATCAGAATAGAACTAGTACTTCCCATAAACTCAGAGAGCTGAAATGTGGTACAGAGTTAGGGTTTAATGGCCACATAAAGGGAAAACAATAAAAACTGGGATAATCGAAGATCTGGAGTACCTGGTGACCCTTATTTGAAAACACAAGAGCCCAACCAAACTATAGATTTGTAATAATAAAAAAACTACTCCTAAAAAGAATAAAAATGTGTCAAATAAGAAAATCTAATAAAATAAATCAATATTGCCCACGTTTCTACAAAAAAAAAAGTGAAATCCCACCAAAACATTCTGTAAAAAACTAGCCAAGTCTCGATGCAGCTGCTTGTTTATCTCTAAAAAGTAATGAAATCTAGACAAAGTCTTGCCAAGTCTAAGGTTCCTTACTGCGATTTTTTTATTATTATATTTAATGTTGTGTGACTTGGCCTTTGAAATTTTGCCACTAGCACCGAACAGTACGATGAAACACACTGGTTCTCATAACATAGGCCTTGCTTATCTTGAGAACCAGCAATGTACAAATTGTTTAGTTTTTCTGTGTCTTTATTTCTACTCTTTTGTATATAAGTTTTAAGGAAAAATGTAACTTTTGCGAAATAAACATTATTATTATTATAACTATAATATATATCTGTGGTGTGTGTTTTTCGATAACTATTGATCTGTCCTTCCAAATGTTGCCTGTTAGAGATTGCTCATTGTTCATCTATAGTTTAGAAAAAAAATGTTAGAGTGTACAACAAACTAAATTACATTTGTTTCTATAATATTTTTTCTACATTTTTATACACATACACTACATTTTGCCAACATAACGTCGTTCCTCATAAATGACATTCGATGACTTTAAAGTTCTCGAACGTTTTTGATGATGAGTGTTTTTTTTCTTTTTAGGAATAGTTTTTTTATTATTACAAATCTATAGTTTGGTTGGGCTCTTGTGTTTTCAAATAAGGGTCACCACGTACTCCAGATCTTCGATTATCCTAGTTTTTATAGTTTTCCCTTTATGTGGCCATTAAACCCTAACTCTGTACCATATTTCAGCTCTCTCATTTATGAAAAACGACGTTTCAAGTAAACCTATGAAATTATCAATAATTTCATAGGTTTACTTTCATAGCGGTGTTATAAAATGTATCATCTATATGCAAAGTACATAATTTGCATACCTTATTTTAAGTAATTACTTAATGAATGAAATAACCAGGTATATATGATATGTTGACGATGCGGCTCATCCTGGTAATGATTTATGTAATTATATAGTCACTATTACAGGAGTACGTTGTACAATGTTACTCTACAATTAGTCCTGTATAATAGAGATATTAAAGTAATAAGCATTTTACATATTTTTTTACTAAAATACTTATTTAAAAGTTACAATGAATATGTTAAAATTAATTAACAGCTACTAACTATGTCTTTTTAACCGACTTCACAGAAAGGAGTTGGTTCTCAATTCGACTGTTTTTTTTTCTGTCATCATACCTTTCGACTGGGTGAATAAATTTTGAAATTTTTATTTGAAAGCACCAGTTTCCCGTGTGGTCCAGTTTTAATTAGGTCCAGTTCTTGAAGTCGGTTTTTTCTTTTTGTTGAAATTTGTGATTATTATTGATCGATACTATCGCAATCATACATGTTGTAATTTCAGTGATATTTTATTTTAATTATAGTACAAAGTAGTTTTAATTAAAACGTATTAACGTTTGCATTAGCAAACACATATTTTATAAAATAAATAGGAATAGGCATCCACAGCGACCACAGCCTTCTAGTTTTTTCAAAAAATTATTCTAAATAGAATAATTAAAATTAAATAATAATAATAATAATTAAAAATAATAATTAATTTAATTTAATTAGATTTTTCGTTATTGAATTTTGACCTTTGACTAGTAGAATTACTAATAGTTATAGAACGACCAGCCATATGCTGAAATTTAAAATCGTTTATATAATTGTTTCACTAATTGTAATAATATCAGTGTGTTCTTAAATATATAGATTGATATATAACTCTTCATTGAGCAATAACACAAAGAAACAAAAAGAAACATTTTGTAAAACTAATTTTAAGAAAAATAAAAGTTGTATAAATACGGCCTTATCGCGATATGCGATCTCTTCCAGGCAACCGCTAGATGGAGTAGAAGATAAAATATAAAAAGGGGGAAGTTACGAATTGCAGTACAGATTATCTATAGTAATTTAATTGCTATTAGCAGAAAGAAGAAAATATTAAATAAAAAGAAAACAAATAGAATATATCATCATCGTATCAGCCAAAACACGTCCACTGCTGTATATTAATAGGCCTCCACCGAGGCTCCCCACATCAACCGGTCCTGTGCTGCCTGCATCCAACAGTTTCCCGCGACCTTTACCTTAAATATATTGTGCATCAGACATTTGATTAATTAACTTAAAACTATTGGTTTCAGATCTGGCAGGAAAGTACAAAAATTAGTGCGTTCAATCAAAAATAATAGTATGTTCATATTTATTATGTTAGTTAAGTATAAATCCAGTTCATGTACAACGAACACAAATTATTCCAAATACAGAATATGCAGAATTGCGTGAACGCAACAAAAGGGTTGTTTGAAGCTCTGGGAAACGATCGAGGTAATAAGGAAATCGTTGGAGCTTCGCACGAAAATAGCAGCGGCGTGAGGGCAACACCCTACCATCGGTAGCTTTAATCATTAAAGTCTGTTGTTATAAGTTCAGATCACATATGGTCTGAGAATTTCAATACAGGCTTTCTCCTCTAGGCATCTGTTTGGGTTGTCAATAAATATACTAAATTTTGGACATTACGTTACACGAAATAAATCTTGGAAATATAATAAAAAAAAAATCTCGTTCATGCCATACGATGTTTAATTTGAGTGAAACAATAAGTCAAAGGAGTAATATGTACAGGATTATTTTACTTGATATATAAGAGCCTACATTCGAGTGAAGATATTTCTAAAAATAAACTTTTCTATCTAATGGAAAACAAGTGTGAAGGTTGTGTTATTTAAGTTTGTACTCGATAAAACTTTCATTTACCAATCAGAAATAAAACAATTACATACGAAGCTCAAAATCACACATTCCATAGTATGGAAAGGAACTACTATTCTATAAAAAAAAAGATATAAAAAAGAAAGGTGAGTTACGTGCGAGTGTTCTTAGACACGTTTCATGAAATCGATTGGGCCGTTTAAAAGTTATGAAAGTGGGGAAGAGTAACCGAATGTCTGCAAAAATATCATCGAATGAGGTCTCAAATGAAAGCGCATAACGTGTTTTTTACTTTTTAAAGGGAACTCAGGTTATTATGTCGGGTTTTTTTTTTAATTTTGAGAATTTTTAGTTATTCTAGTTTCGATATCTTTAACATGTATTCTGTACTACTAGGCGTGCCTTTTAAGTTCTGTCGTTTCCATATTTCCCGGCAATTTTGAATTTGTAACTGTTCTAAATTCGAATGTGTTCAAATTTTGAATCTTAAAACAGTTGAAAGTATTAGGATTAATGCTATTGTTTAGTCACAGCGTCGATTGGAATCTGTCAGGTTACGTACGAAAATGAATGTTTCTAAGGAAAATGTTCGTGTAATAATTTTCTACAACTTTAGAAGAGGCCTGACACAGCTTCAGTGTTTTGAAGAGCTAACATCTGTGTTCAGTGATGAAGCCCCATTTCTGCGGACTATCGAACGCGGTATTTAGAATTCCAGGGAGGACATACTAGTGTTAGTGACAAATCTCGCGAAGGACGCCCAAAATCCGCCTTCACTGAAGATAACATCATTGCTGTGAGAAAACTAATTCTCGAAGATCGTCATGTGACGTATCGAGAGATAGAGTCTCTATTAGGCATCTCAGGGACAACCATTAGGAAGATCTTGCATGAAGCGCTTGGTGTGAGAAAGCTTACCTAAGTATTTGATTTCATTAAAAAAGTATTTCTATTAGGTACTTAATAATTTCACGATTTTTTACCTTTTAAAATTAAATTATTTTCACATTACCTTTACCGTACCATATACATAATAATCTATTTAAATTATCTCCTCTAAATCCAGTCTAACAACCCAAATAATACACCCAGACAATTATAACTTAAGTTTCGTGAACCTAATCCCTTAGCTAAATTTAAGGGGACCACCCTTCCCTGTGCGATGTATTTATTTATTTATTTATTTATTTAAGTCTTCATGCATAATTGTTGCACAGGCGGACTTAATGCCGTAGGCATTTTCTACCAGTCGACCTTAGGGTGATGCAGAGCCAAGAATGGTAGATGCACAATGTTCAGAAATGTTAAATAAAATAATTCCACTATAGTATATCATATTTCCAGAGAGAGAGAGAGAGAGAGAGAGCTTACAAATATAAATTACTTAATGATTTTACATTATTACTTATATCATTAGAATATTAGTACACATAATATTTAAGTAATTATATACTCACACAT
Organism: Diaphora mendica; assembly: GCA_949125395.1. Classification (NCBI taxonomy): domain Eukaryota; kingdom Metazoa; phylum Arthropoda; class Insecta; order Lepidoptera; family Erebidae; genus Diaphora; species Diaphora mendica. The sequence goes on along the minus strand of OX421319.1, from coordinate 20,394,268 downwards.
ATATACATATATACACACATAATATACATATACATACATAATACCTTATATATATTTTTGTTGTGAAGAGGATAAAATTTAGGATCGTGGTGTTAATATTTTTGTGAAATGTTTCCGCAACAAGTATTTAAAGGCTTGACGTGTTTTCGCCATCCTGATCTGGAGAGGGAGCGCATTCCATAACAGGACAGATTGAACCAAGAAAGAAGAATGTACAAAATCCGAGCGGTGAGAGGGACAATGAAGAAGTAAGTTGTTTGACGATCTAAGGTTTTTTGCGTGATTAGCACCTACATATTGAAGTTGGGAAGTTAAGTAAGAAGGAGAACTTGGTGAGTAGAGTAAAGAGTATAAGGTGGTTAATGCTCGTACCTCTCTGCGCTGGCGAATTGTAAGCCAATTCAATAGGGAGCGATACTGTGACACATGATCATATTTACGTAAATTGAAAATGAATCGAATGCAATTATTGAGAAGACGGTCTAGCTTATTGAGCAGATCTGCATTCAGGTCAAAGTAGCACACATCACCATAGTCAATTATAGGGAATATTAGAGTCTGAACATGCATTACTTTTGTTTTCAGTGGCAAAAAGTTTCTAAGTCTATAGAGGGCGCGCAATGAGCCTGTGACTTTCTGGCACACAGTTGCAATTTGTTTACGCCAGCAAAGGGTTGTGTCCATATGCAGTCCGAGGTTCTTCACACTATCACAGTATGGAATGACCATACCATCGTAGGTGAGTTGCGGAATTATAGTGGGGTCGAGCTGGCTAATACCACGGTTGCTACCAATTATGATGGCCTGACATTTATTTGGATTCACCGAAACACCAAACATGTCAGACCATTGTTTTATAGCTGTCAGATCGCTATTTACGACTGAAACAGCGGATGATATATTGCACAGCTCAGTTTGATAGTATACTTGCAAGTCATCAGCATAGAGATGATAGGAACACTGAAGTCTTGGGGTGATAAGATTAATAAAGATGGAAAATAGGAGAGGAGACAGAATACCGCCTTGTGGGACCCCAGCAGTGAGGTCACACCAGTTAGAAGAAGAATCTTCCACAGTGACTGCTTGCTGACGGTCCCGAAGGTAGGAGGAGAACCAGTCCAGTGTTTCACGAGATACCGAGAAATGGGATAGGACAGCAAGGAGGAGGTTATGACTGACGGTATTAAAGGCATTGGAAAAATCAACCAGTACTACGGTTGTAATCTTAGAATCCTCCATTCCCACTTTAATATCGCCAGTCACTTTGAGAAGAGCAGAAACCGTGCTATGGCCTGGTCGAAAACCAGACTGAAAGGGACTAAGTAAGTTGTTGCAGTAAATGAAGTGGGAAAACTGTTTGTGGACGCAGGCTTCTAGCACTTTAGAGAGGAAGGGAAGGATAGAAATAGGACGAAAATGATTTGGAAGTGACGGATTAGGAGTTTTAGGTAACGGGCGTACATACGCTTTCCGCCAAAGAGAGGGAAATGTCATCCAAGGCGCCGGTGGCCGCTTGACTCTTATCATCTTAACTGGGGCATGAGTATCATACAGTTTAGTTATTTCTGCATTAAATACGTGCACCTTATCATCGATCGAAGTGGAATCAATCAAGGGTGCCCAGTCAATCCGTGAAGCATCGTCATTCAATTTCTCCATATCCATTCGCCTAAAGCTACGCCTGTACAGAATCTTAGGTTTAGGTTTAGGAGGTTTGAGGACATAGGAAAGGAAAATCAGGTCATGATGTGAAAATCCGGGAGCGTCAAGTTGACCATGAGAGGAAACAAGGGAAGGGTTAGAGGTGATGATTAAGTCGAGCCAAGTGTCCTCGCCGGTATTATTATGGTGAGTGGCATGTAGTGGTAGAACACGAAAACTGACCGACTCAAGGAGGAACTGGAGCTTGAGGGAACGAGGGGAGTTTTGAGCTAAAAGATTGGTGTTGAAATCTCCCATGATGATGTAATGAGCATACTCTGCACCCAAAGATTCAAGAACTGATTCGAATTCAGTGAAATAGTCAATGGAAGGGGGACAATAGACAACGCCAAGCACAGTTTTGGCGCCCCTGACACAAACCTCCAGGAAAAGGAATTCAGCAGAGGCAACATAATTAGAATTAGAAGGGGAAGATGATATAATTCGATACGAAAAGTCACTGCGTAAGTAAATCGCTACGCCACCTCCCCCCTTCCCCATCCGGTCATTCCGGATAAGAATGAAGCCAGGCAGCAGATAAGAGGTGGAAGGCAGATGTGGCTTGAGCCAAGTCTCGGAGATCAGAACGGCATGAACATTGGTATCACAGAAAGCCTCGTACAGTTCAGCGAAGTGGCTGGGAACACTTTGTGCATTTACATGACACACATTGAAGAGCAGATTGTTACTGTTACCATTAAATTTGCTGCGTAGAACACCACCGAGAGTATCCGTCACTGAGGAGAAACTTTCATCACTCGAAGAAGTTTCCAATTCATGAGCAGAAACATAACATTCACTGTCAGAAGACATCAAAACAAATAAACTATAAATATAAGTAAATACTACGAATAAATATAAAAAATATAATAACAAGAAATATTAATAAATTACGTGCAGATATTCTGGTACACCGTTATTATCTCTGCACCACCCGCCAGCTTACATCACTAGAAAAACATAAATGGAACAGAAAAATTACAAAATTAAGTTACAGTTCAACAGATGTAGAAAACTTAGAGCAGAACAATAAATATCGCGCAGTGTATCCGAACGTTAGTGACCGAAACGATTGAATGACTCAACATATTTTATCTATGTTACACACAAATGTCACTTCAAAACAAAACAATAAAATTTTAATTGGTAATGAAATTTTAACTTTGTAGTAAATAAACAAAATTAACACAGTGCAAGTAAAGACAATCTGGAAGAATTTGTTCACAGAGGGAGCTATCTATACTTAAACTCGTCAATATGTGGTAACAATGGTAATGGCAACAGGTAAAAGGTAAATGTAACAACTAAAATATGTTTGTTTACTTATTTACGAGACCTGATTTCTCCCACAGGCCGGTCACTAGACCCTGATGTAGCATTATGGACCCTAGGATATCTGTTCAGCAGCGGGTCCAGCTCCTCGCTGGTCGTTATTTTATGCCTAATACCACCAGGGACTTTGATGACTATATAACCGTCTTGAGTCCAGCACGCAGAGACGCCGAAGTGTAACCTGGCCTTAGCGAAGATGGATTGCCTATTTTTAGTCAGGAACTCCCTAATGGTAATGGAAGAACCCTTTAGTCTAGATTTGGCCTTCCATACTAACGATCTGTCATCCACAGTGGAAAATTTGATAAGTATAGGCCGCTGACGATCTTTGCTCGACACTCCAAGACGGTGGCACACTCTGATAGAGGAAGCAGAAATATTCTTGAGGCCTAAGTTGTTGTTGATGACTTGAATTATGACATTATTGCAAGTGTCCTTCTCAGTCTCCTCGATGCCCAAGAAGATTAGCGACTTTCGCCGCTGTCTAGTTTCCATCGCATCAACCTGTTTGGAGCATTCATTAATTTGCTTTCGTAGTAAGCCCAGCATTGAGAAAACTAATTCTCTAAAAGTTCTGAACTCCTCTGCAACCTTGGCCACGGTGTCTTTTGCGGGACCTGCACTTTGGATCTGAGCTTCCAAATCAGTCATCTTTCTTGTGAAGGTCTCCTCAAGTGTCCTTTGCGCCGATAATATTTCATTTATTTGTGACATTCTTTAGTTGTATAAAGTAATATATGTGAAATAGTTATGTCAAGCACTGTAACGTGATGCGCCGGCAGGTGGTGTTGATTAGGTGGCTTATTATCACATTAAATACGCTCCAAATGTGAGTACCAATACACTAACTGTGTTTTATTGTCCAAAAATACTTAATTAAGCAAAATATATAACAAATTAAAATATTACTTAAATTCCGAAACTCACGACACGTCTATACTTTTCCACATCTACCGCCAAAAAAAAAAAAAAACAAAAAAAAAAAAAAAAAAAAAAGCTAGATGTAAGGTGTGGCCACAACAAACGCATCTAAATATAACCTCCATTAGTAAATTAAACCCTTTCTCTGTTTAGTAGCTGTGTTAAGATTATATTCAAAGCTTGGTAGGTAGGTGATAGTATTTTAAAAACAAAAGATTTAAACTTACAATATATTAAAGTAATACCACTGTACTCACTTTCCTTCATTATGAACTTCTCGTTAAATTTTTACTTTTTAATCGACTTCAAAAAAGGAGGAGGTTCTCAATTCAACCGTATATAGTTTTTTTTTTTATGAGTGTTCGCGGATAACTTCATTTGTGAACAGATTTTGATGATTCTTTTTTTAATGGAAACGAGAGATCCCAACGGTGGTACCATGATAAGGATACTAAGATCTGATGAAGGGATCTAAGAGAAATCAAGTCGAACCTTGAAGTCGATTTTTTAATTTTTTTAGAAGTTTAATATGGGTGGAAATGGTGAAAAACGAGGCATTTCACATACATTAAATCAATGCACAAAATAAATGATAATGCTCATCGTACAAATATTTGTCCTAGAAGGGAATGGAACCTACAACCTATGTTTTAGCAGCCAGGGTCAAAGGCCACGAGACCAAAGGCTAGTCAAATATATTATATCGTATGAATGAAATGTTTTGCACAAATATTATCATAAATAAAAGTGGACGGAAAAGTAAATTATCTCCGGTGATACAGTGTTCTCTAAATTATGTGCTCTTAGCCTTTTAATATCATATTTAATCACAACCAAATAATCTCAAGATCATACACGTAAAGTCGGACAACATAATAGTACTCTTTAACTCTCTCTGCTTTTGTCGATGTGATATAATCATCTAGCGGTACCTAGCCAGCAATGGTGATAATGCAATTTTTATTTAACGATTAACTGTCAACATAAGTGATTATTTCAGTACATTATTACGTGATTTATTTCCAACGCAGTTATCGTACTATAATTTGAACACTTCGCTATTACAAATCCATTAAAGTCGACTTACAACTTATAACTACCTATACAAGAATGATTCAAGTTAGAACTTTGTTACAATACTTTTATTTCAATCTATTATATTAATTGACATCTAATAAAAAATCATTAGTTAATATTACGATAACTACCACGGCATACTAGGCACGGAGGTTTAGACCCCAACTCCCAAACTCCGAGCTGCTATTAAGCATTTCTGTAATCTGAAAAACTCCATAACACTTTTTAGCTCGACCCAGGATTCGAACCCTCAGACCTCTTGATCGGCAGTCGCACGTCAACCGCTAGCCCAACGAGGCAGTTTTCTAACAAGAAGGCTCTGTCCAACGGTGTATTAATTAGGGTTAATCACATTTTATAAACAAGGTGATATGTGGGTTTTGATGTTTTATTTTAAGAAAAGCGATGCATATTATTATCATAGTAACAACAGACGATATTATTATTCTAAATTACGTTCCAACAAACCATGTACCTTATTTTCCCATCTCGCAGTTAAGGAGATAGGAAGTACGCTGTGTAGTACAAAATTGCTACTATAATATTGTCAGACGCCAATGGAAGATGATATGTTCTAGGATAGCATAGATGTATTAGTGATAAATCGATAAGATACTTTTAGATCACACACACAAAAACAGCTAAGTTCAATTTACTTACTGCATAAAAATAAGAATAAATAAATAAATATTTCGGACATCTAACACCTAAATCCTTTTCTACTAAGTTGTGCAGTGGTCTGCTCACCTAATCTTCTTCTATATATAATATAAAAGGAAGTCGTTTTAGTTACACTATTTATAACTCAAGAACGGCTGAACCGATTTGGCTGAAAATTGGTGGGGAGGTAGCTTAGAACCAGGAGACGTATAAAGGATACTTTTTACGTTGTTTTTTTTTAATTTTTCCCGTGAATTTAACCGCGGTTTTTGTTGTACCGCGGGTAACACCGCGGAGTTCAGCTAGTATTTTTTAAAGTAACATGTTAGATTAAAACTTAGTGTGATAGGTACAAAACATTCATTATATGTTAAAATATTAGTAAAGTTTTTTCACGATAGATGTCGTAAGCGGACAATACGAATAATACGACTACTACAACTACTGAACTAGTAATTTCGAAAGTAGATCTAACTCAAAAAACCTTAAAAAAATCTTAACAGTGACGTTATCGGATCACCAACATTCAATATATTATAATGTACAATGCGAAACTAACAAATAGACGCACTTGCCATAAGTTTCTGTTCAATATGAAGTTGGTGAGGTTTTGACAATAGCACGTTGATTAATAGTGCAGCGCTTTGAAAGTTTCCCAAGTTCGGAAATTCGTATAAGTGCTTCAACACCAGATCAGTTCCTTTGAACTTCACACTAAAGTGGGGTTTGTGTGACCTATTTAATACATCCTCTTATATTAGATTAGCTCACAAATATTTGCTTCATTTGTAGAGGAATAGACTCAATAGTACTGAAGAAAATATTTTTCAATTTATTTATAAACAATTAATTTATTTAATTTCATTAAACTAGTAAAGTTGTAACCTAGAATTTTTTATTAAAAATATTCCTGTCAATTTGATGAAAACACGCAAAAGTCTTAATTTTATTTATAACTTTGAGCACAATGTTTACACATGCGAAATTAATGCTAAAAGCATTCTCTGCCAGTCTGCCGTAGGGTAAAGTAGAAATGAGTGAGAGGCGCGTTAAAAATATTATAGGGAAATAATTATTACCCATGTGGAAAGCCGATGGATGTGGGCCTATATCCAGCAATGGATGTCCTTCGGCTGAGATGAAGATTTCGTGAACACATGATCTAGGTATATGTACTGTACATACATGAATATTATATATGTGTATATTTATAGTTTGTATGTGGTGTAGGAAGAATATGGAGTGCAACCATCCCTATTAATTCCAAGAGTGTCTTAAAATTTGACTAAGGGGGCAAGGCAAACTATGCAATATTGTACTACTGAAAAGAGAAGGAAAACTTGAATTAAACTCTAAAGCAACCAGTCTAGCCGGCGTGGTATAGTCTATCGAAATCTTCAACATTGCATTAGTAAAGACTTGGCTTACTTGATTATAGTCCTATGTCCCCTAGATGAGGCAGAGGGCGTCTACAGTGTTCCGCCATCGCGTTCGTCGTGAGATTCGCATTTTAACTCGCACCACGTCTTTCCGACCTTGCGTCGCCGCAACTGTGAGTCGCCAGGTCTACTTGGAACAGCCCCGTTTTCGTTTTCCTTGAGGATTCCCATCGAGCGGCTGTTTGGCGATATTATCGGACTCTCTACGGAGTATGTGACCAATGCAGTTAGTTAGTCCAGTCTAGGCAAGACTGTTGATGAAAAAAAATACATTATGATGGAATAGAATTTATTTAACACTAGCAACCCACCCCGGCTTCGTACGGGTTCTTTACGGAAAATATAATATAGCCTACGTTACTCTAAGAAGATGTGCGACTTAATTATTTCCGAAGTCTTTTTTTTTGTGTGTTGGCTGCTAAAATGACTCTGCCCTGCCTGATGCAAAGCATGAGCAGGATTCAAAAGTGGTGGTCACCTCAGTTCGAATAAGGACAATGCAGCATGGTGACCCACACTATGGTGGCCTGGTGAGATAATTTTTCACGCCCCGCTTAAAGGACCCGGGATCATAGTGGGAAGGAGACACGAATGCTGGTAGTGAGTTCCAGGTTTTGAACCGAAGCGATGAGTACGAGAATGTATGTCTACCACTCTGAAGAGGTGACTTCCAAGGCCGGCACGAGTTGTCCTGTAGAGGAAGGGAGAGGGAGGGACCAGTTATAAGAGCTCTTCAAAACACTCTCCGTGATAAAAGCGATAGAGGACTGCCATGGAGGCGTGGAGGTATTCAACAAATATCGTTATATTTTAGCCAATATACTCAAAAATTTAACAAATTATATACCAAAATCTTTCTCAAGAATCACTCTATCTATTGGTAAAAACCACATAAAAATCCGTGCAGTGGCTTTTGAGTTTGTCGCGAACAGACAGACAGACGCGACGGAGGACTTAGTTTTATAATATGTAGTGAAGTCAGAAAACAAAACAGGTTATATTTTAGGTATGTTAAAATAGTAGTAAGGTAATAAAAGTTAATACCAGTGTTGTCTGGTTGTTTAGATACTGTCGAGCCATCTATAGAAATAGTTAACATTGTTTGTTTCCTATACACATTCAAAGTTGCAGTAGCATAATGAATAAAGACACTTACAAAAGTTATGTTACTAGTATAAACTTCCTTGAAGGAAAAACCTTCAACTTGTACAATTTTAAAGAGGTTAGAAGAGTACCGGGAACGTTGAATAGTTTGGCACAGCACATTACCATAACATTAGTGTCTAGGGTTAATTCTTGATAGGATTAACTAAGGTGTATGAAATCTACGTTTTAAATGAATATGGTCGGTTTCTCCGAAAGTAGTGAGCCTTAACTACATATAATTATGAAAGTATTTATTCATGGTCTGCAAGCCAATATTTACGTTAAAGATCGCTTCACTACAGGTGTCCTCTACGAGTATAGTAAATTACCTTATTTTGTGATATTAGGTCTTACTCATTTCGCTTGGGTTAAACTTGATTTTGACAATAGTTTTTTCTTGATTTAAAGCAATCTATGTGCAATTCATGACTATAACCGTCATCATAATTTATTCAGATAAATCAAGCTGATTAAATACTTGTTACTTAGTACATACATACATTCTCGTAATCTTTCGCGATATGATCGGAATCCCTACAGAGTATATGACCAATCCAGTTCCACTTGCGACGCTTGATCTGTTGGATTTTTGACCAGTAAATTCCGAGAATTCGGCGAGGACCACTGTTTTGCCAAATTCTCGACATTTCCCAACTCTTCGTAAACCGCTGCTTACCAAGAGCTGAGGCTGGTGCAAGATTTCCTTGGTGAAACCTTGGTTTCCTTTCACGCTTCACACCCATATAGCAGTACGGATTTGACGTTGGACCGGAATATTTTTAACTTATGTCTACGTGTCAATTTCCGTGACTGCCACACGAGTCGCAATTGTGCGAAGGTTGCTCGGGTCTTGGCAATCCGCGAAGTGATATCTTCTTCAGTTCCCCCAGTCTCTGACGCGACTCTCTCCAGGTAAGTTAACTTGTGGACGTGCTCTACATCCTCTGCACCAATTCGCAATGGTGTGCTATTTTCTACTCCACATCGCATCCCTTAGGTCTTCCTCGTGTTAATTTTAATCCCAGTTCATCTAGCCTCACGACATAGGTCGTCTTTTTTGGATTGAATGTCGCGGTGTGTGTGGCTCAGCAGGCATAGGTCGTCGGCGTAGTCCAAGTATTCTAAGACATTCACCATTCTATGTCGCGTCGCTTATTGTGATGTGTGCGATGCATAATCCGGTCGAGGACGATCAAGAACAGGAGTGGAGAGAGTATACATCCTTGTCGAACACCCGCATGTACCTCGAATCTTGAGAGATTTTAGGTATTTTTTATAGAATAAGCGGGCAAACGAGCAGACATATCGCCTGATGGTAAGCGATTACCGCCGCCCATGGAGGCACCAGAGGCGTCACAAGTGCGTTGCCGGCTATTGGGGGATAGGGTGGATGGAAGCTGGGGATGGGGGAGATAGGGGAAGGAGTTGGGGTTTTGGCCTCCAGTATCCACACTCACTCGGTGAAAGCACTATTTCACACCGGTTTTCTGTGAGGCCGTGGTATCACTCCAGTCAAGCCGGCCCATTCATGCCGAAGCATGGCTCTCCCACGGTATGCCATTGTGCGTTACTTTACAAGAGTACTTCGGCGGTCGGTTGGAATCCTTAAGGATAACGAAAACACGGCCGTCCCAAACAGACCTGGCAACGCACAGTTGCAAACGAGGCGAAGAAGGTCGGAAAGACGTAAAGCGAGTTGAGCACACGACCGAACGCGATGGCGGAATCCCGTGGAACCCCTTTGCACCATCTAAGGGACATAGGACTATAAGTCAAGTAAGACAATCTTTCGCACTTAAAATATTTTCTTTTACATAAGTGATTCGAATAAATCAACTATCAATACTCGCATATAATATTAATATCTATATCTATAATCTCAGTTTTGTGAATCGAATCCAGAAAAAAATAGCACTTAATATTATTTACTGGATTCTTACGTAAACACTTATGTAAACATTTATATATATGTACATTTGTATATATATGTGTCATACGCACAATAGTGTGGGCAATGCTTTATTTTTGTTCATAAAAAATTGTATATATCGATTAGTTGAAATGTATATTGCATTGATTTAGATGCTTCCGACGATTTAATGTTATTCATGACTAATAATGAGAATTTTGTCGTGTTAGGACCGACCAAGTGTTCTCAGATACATTTTTACTTGCACTCCAGTGCTATCTTTCTCCTCACCTGTCAAGGAAATATGCTAGCCAGCACCGCCGGTCATTGTTCCTACTTTCTTTAAATCGCTCAGACAAACATATATATGAATTACAAATTTACAGAATAAGATTTATTTACATTGATGATGTAATTGAAGAAATGTGTGTCTTTCTGTTCGCCTGGCAGGTACTAGTGCTCATCGGAATCGCCTGTCATTTTGTTTTTGAACTTCTTAATGAATGATCTAAATCCTATAAAAATTTCAGCCTTACAGGAACAAGTTTTTTTTAATCATTTTTTTACACTTTCAAAACCATGAAAGATGATGATGTGCAAGCCTGAGGCCTGCCAGGCCATGGTTACGTACTTAGCACGTTATGACTCATCACTACAAGAGTTTCTAGCCTTACAGACACACAGTTGGACGAAAGGTTCAGTAGCTCTCTTACTATTATGACTGAGTAATATTTACACGCAGTCTCCTCATCGACCATGAATGAAAGATAAAGATACAAAAACAAATTGTAATTAAAGATTGTCATTGTAATTTTAATGCCGCCTTGGTCATGTTAGTGCTTTAAAGGACAACACTTGATATGTGTCGCAAATATTGTGACGACCTAACATTTATGTCCATTATATTTAAATCAACCTTTTCATGTCAAACTTAAGGCTCTAAATGGCTTAAAGAGTTTGTCGCAACATACTTTAACTCGGGAAACTAAATGCTCTGACTGAAGCGACAATGACAGGAGAGCTATTACGTGCAAAACTAGTTCTAACCTAGCTTTTAACTCGTTTGCTCTGACTTTGCCGTGGGAAAATATAATTTGTAAAGATAAAGCAATAATTGCAAGCCATGTTCCCTTAAAAGTTGGTACACATAATTCTAGCGTATGGTACTATACAGATGTGATTGAGAAGTCTACAAACATTCATGAAACGGGCGCAAAAATCACTATAATTCATACAACAATTTGCGGATCACACAAAGGGGGTTCGCATGTGGGTATTAAACCATGTAAATGGTGGCAGCGGGGCAAGGTGATTGCTTTAACTCTAAACATCTACGCCATTTTGTATTCAAAACAGTAAGCAAAGGAAATACCCATAAGAACGATATCTTCCATATACGAGTATGTAGATGAGTCAGGTTACTCAGGTCGTAACTACACCCATAAATGGAAATAGGTTAGGTCTTTTCACATTTGGGATAGACAGTTCTAGCTAAAGTCCCATAAAAAACTGTCACCCGACCTCTGACTCTTTTATCAAGTAAGATCTGAACGAACACAGTACTATTGCCACTAGCCTTTGTACAGAACCAACATGATTTCAACTAAAATAGTCAAGTCTAAATGCGGACTATCGGCTTGTCGTTGCAATGGCATTGGTTTGTTACTGTTGAGTGAGGCGCCTGTTTAGACATAGACTGCCCTGAGGGCAGTGTCTATTATTGTAGTAATCGATATATTTGAAATTCGACATTTTAATATTTTATTCGACATCTAAATATTTTTATCGTCTTCAGTACAAATATATCTAACAATACTATATCATATATCTACAATAATTTCAACATTCATCAAATTTACTACTCGTATTAATTTCATGTATCAAATCAAAAGGAATTCCGTGTGATAGGTAATAGACAGCTACAAGGCTTTTGATACAATCATAAATAAATTAAGTTCTAATGAAAAAGTAAGCCAGTCTGGACGGGTTAGGTAACATGTTAATAATCAGCAGGTAGCCGTTAAAAATATTACGCTGCATAATGAAACGTATTAAAATCTATCGCACTAACACCATATAAGACCAAAACGATCAACAAAATATCTCTTTAAATGTCGTCATTTCTATAATATTATGGAATACTATTTTCCTTAAACATAATAATTATTAGAGTTTCATGCAGAAGGAGCAAGAATTTGTTATCATTATAAAAAAAAAAACTTCGTTTAAAAAAACCAACTTCAAAAACTAAAAAGTATAAAATAACTTAATTTGTATGAGCTACCTTACCTTACCTTCATAGGTTTGAAGTCAGTGCCAAGCTAAATGTAATAGTAGGTACCACACTCGCTATATTTCGAGACGAACGTCAACGACGTTACCGACGCTTCGGTTGTTTTGTTCAACGCGAAGAGCAGCTATCCCGCTCAAGGTCACGCGCGGCGAGTGCGGTACCTACTATTACATTTTGGCTTGGCACCGACTTCAAACCTATGAAGGTAAGGTAAGGTAGCTCATACAAATTAAGTTATTTTATACTTTTTAGTTTTTGAAGTCGGTTTTTTTAAGCGAAGTTTTTTTTTTCGCTTTTTAGTCTTTCTCAAGTCTCTCATCATCATTTCATTGAAAATTAAATGATTTCTACAGAATATGTAGGCAGGCAGACAATTGCTCGTAACTTCATTGCAGGCGCTCACGTAAATTTGAGGGTTTCCTTCGATTTCCTTACGGAGTAAAAAAAAATAAAAATATATCGATGAAATTGAGAACATCCTCCTTTTGGAAGTCGGTTAAAAACATATTACATGGTAGACGTTCTTTCTTTACAGCACTTCTTCACTTTGTTCTCATGTTATTTTTTACAATTTTTATCAAAGACTTTTAAAACAGTCCCATGTTATTTTTTTATGCATTCTAGATGGATTTGCTTTAATCTTGGGTCATTCTCCGAACGCTTGAAAAAACGTGTCCAGATCGAAATCTCTTTGAATTGATTACTTACTATTTCAATTTTTTTACATGTAATAGAAAATTTTAAAATAATAGGGGGGGCCTATGTCCTTTTTTAGATAAATTAAGTAGAAGTAAGTAAAAAAAAAAAACTTACTAAAATATTGACCTCGGTGGCGCGTCCGAACCCTACGTTGCAGCGGAAATTATTATTTTATTTTTTTCCTCTAACAAATTACGCTATTTTGCATGTGTTCACAAATGACCAAATAGTTATTTGTTCATTTTATATTATTATTAAATAATGATATGCCACAATAGAGAAGATACAACAGATTGTATACACGTCCGACGTTTTGAGTTGATATCAGTGGCGCGCACCGATCTGCTCATATTTCTTAAACTAAACTGTCTGTGAGAATAGTTATTGGCGTTAGCTGAAGCATCAGGCGTGTCGCGACAGCAATGAAGAAACTATGGCTGTACATCTTATGGTCACCTTTTTATAGAGGTAAGTAACTGTTTTCGCTGGCTTGGTATACTAAAATTTTATTTCGGTGAACCCTTTTTTTCATGTATAAGTACTTTAATCTATAATATTTAAAATATAAAAATAGTATATATTACATGTAATAGATTTTAGTAGGAAATGTAAATATTAGCATTTTAAATTATTTTTTACGTTATTTACAAAATACCTTAATAATAGGTCTTTACCTATGAAATTGCCGTTTTGTATGCAATAAGTGAAAGTACTTATTTTTTTAAACTTTTTTATTTCTGTTATTCGAAGTAATCACCCATGCAATCGACGCATCTTTGCCAACGCATTGGCAGTTTATTGATGCCCTTCTTGTAAAAATCAGCTGGACGGGAGGCAACAAACTCTTCAAAGGCATTTTGTACTGCCTCTCGGGAATTGAATTTTTTACCCACTAAAAAGTTGTCAAAATTTTGGAAAAAGTAATAGTCGGTAGGTGCAAGGTCTGGTGAGTATGGCGGATGAGGGATAGCTTCCAACCCCAGCTCTTGCAGCTTGGAGACTGTCTGTTGCGCAGTATGGGGTCGCGCGTTGTCGTGAAGCAGCTGCAAGAGCTGGGGTTGAAAGCTCTCCCTTATCCGCCATACTCACCAGACCTTGCACCTACCGACTATTACTTTTTCCAAAATGTAGACAACTTTTTAGTGGGTAAAAAGTTCAATTCCCGAGAGGTAGTACAAAATGCCTTTGAAGAGTTTGTTGCCTCCCGTCCAGCTGATTTTTACAAGAAGGGCATCAATAAACTGCCAATGCGTTGGCAAAGATGCGTCGATTGCATGGGTGATTACTTCGAATAACAGAAATAAAAAAGTTTGAAAAAATAAGTACTTTCACTTATTGCATACAAAACGGCAATTTCATAGGTAAAGACCTATTATTTTGATTTCAGTGGTATTGAATTCGGTGTTTTTCGTGGCAATGTGTCCACCTTCTACTAACTTTTTAAGAGCGTAAATCATAAAATATTTATCTTGTTCTAGTATTGTCATTATGTCAGATTCTAAGCAAGGTTACCTGGCTAAGAAAATATTGGCTAAGACGTCGGAAAGCCCGAATCAAGAGTCATCCAGAACTTTACGCAATACACAAGGAAAAAGACAGGAAGCGTTATTATGAAAGGAAGAATGATGGAAAGCCTAATTCGTCGTTAACAACGCATACATAGAGAGAGGAGTAGAATATCTTCGGACAAACATAATCGGAAAAAAGGCTCAGAGAGTTGAAATGCTTTGAAGAAGATTTAATAGTCATACCAGAAGTAGTCGATACAAATGATGATCCTTTGATAACTTCACAATCGCAACTGAAACTTTTTTAACAACGCCAATTAATGCCACCGATAGTAAGAACTTGGCTTAGCACTCAATCAAGTTCCTTCAGTGATTTATTACTATAGAGTCAGTCAATCATTTCATCTTCTTTAACACAACGTATTAAGACTTATCGAAAATTGTCAGTACCATTGTGTCCATCTAGTGATGCCAGTTTTGCAAATACACAGACTGGAGTTGCCAGCTCTTATGACTGATAGGGAGTTGCCTTTGACTCTAAAGGCTAATGGGACCAATCCCGCCCTCACACCCACCACTGTAACTCCTGTACACCAGGATCAACAGCAGTGACCCACGAAAACACCGAGTTTTGACACTTGGAACCCGCAACGAAACTAATCAGAAGAAAACCGGAGGAGTTGGAAATAAGAAAAGTTCAGTTCCCTATTTAGTAAAGAGGTAGACAAAATAAGCAGACACCTTTTCCGAACCGGGAAGTACCATGGGTAAGAAAATTATGGGTCCTAAGTGAGCTTTATTCGATTACTATAGTATGTATGGTAGAATAGCCTAAACGCACGGAAATTCATCGAAGTTAACACAAGATCGACATAGTATACCGCCCCAGATGTTAATTGTAAGCTTGCAAAACATTATGTTACGTTCATCGTACCAAAAATTACATTCCCATAGGACATGATGAGCTGACTGTTAACTGCTAGAATCAGGTGTTGAGCGTTGCCACAATGTGTGACAAAGGTGAATCGACTAATTTAAAAGCGTATAGTTAGCTCTTAAAGTTACCTTGGCCTGTGAGAAATTGAGCGACACAGTGATCCAACCTCGAGCCATTCCCTCGACAACCGTTCACGAATAGATGGAAAGAACTGGTAAAGGTAGCACCCCTTAGATGATTCGTCCCATCGTTATTGCCTTTCATCCATGAGGTCGTTATAGGCATTGGACTGCTAGACCGGCTCTAGAGACTAATAAAAAGCCAGGTAGCAAAGTTATTATACGTAGATTTAAATACCGCATGAATATTTATGTTATTCATACATCTTGTATGAATTACAGATAAATGTAAAGGCCCCACCTTTTTGATTTAAGAAATGAAGAAGTAGGAACTATACACTTAACTTATGTTGATTGTAGTAAGTTACGTAACGTAATAAACATATTGAAATTTTGAAAAAAAAAACAGCAACCGAAGTCAACAGAATAATGAGTTACTTGAGAAATACCCTCTTGCCAAAGAAATAAGTTTTGAAATGTTGTATATTTTGTTTTGTATGATATTTACTGAAGAAATGATGTCGAAGAGTTGATCTCTAATATGACATATCTCTAATGCAACTACTTTGTAATGGGCAAGTAAATAATGATAAATATAAAAATTTTGAGTCAACTTTGCATAGAATCACAATTATTTCTTATTTTTCAATTTTTTATTTTTTAAATAAAAGCGAGTAATTAGGTATTGTATAACAAAGTACATAATTACTTAATAATATTTATTTGAACCCGATATGGTTCAAGTTTTATGACTACCTTGGTGGCCCAGTGGTAGCGTATGCGACTGATGTGCTTGAGGTCTCGGGTTCGATTACGGCTTCGTAGCAAATGTTTGTATGACCTGCAAATACTTATTTCGCGGTTTGGGTGTTTTCTATGTATAATATGTATGTATTTACAAAAAAAAGTAGTTGTCTAGTACCCATAACACAAGCTCTGTTTAGCTTGGGACTAGATGGCGTTGTGTGTTAGATGTCGGTAATATTTATTTATTATTTATTTATTTTGGATATTTACAGAATCGACCCCCTATTTCAATATCAGTATGTTTGTCCGTCTAGTTTGTTCGTGGCTTTTTGCTGGCTATCGTCGTGTCACCTAAAGGCATGTAGCCACCGCGTCATGCAAATACTTCCTTCGATCTAGTTTTTGTTGTTATTGTACTTGTAAAGTTCTTTGTTGTAAAGCTAAACTAATATTCGCTCAAGGATTTTTTATTTGTGTTTAACGATAAATTGGATTTGTTTTTGTTTTAGTAGAAGAAACCAAATACCAGAGGTGTAGATTTCTATTTTATATTTACGTATTTAATTAAGGATTTTATTTAATTTTAACTACCTACATCCATAACATCGGTTTTTTGAGCATTCATTTTGGAATGTTTTTTATGGTCACAACTCTGCTCTAAATAGCCTCATTTTTAAAGATCGTAAAACTCCACATGGGATATCACTTACTAAAAGTATTTTTAAATTGGACTGTGATATTTACCAAAATTATTTCATCATCCTTTTTTAAAACACACATGAAACGAACACAAAGAACACCCAGACTCAGAACAACAATTTGTGGATCATACAAGATGCTATCCCTTTCGGCGTCACAAGTGCGTTGCCGGCCTTTGGGGGATGGGGATGCATGCATGGTTTGAACCCACAGTTAGCGATCGCTTAAACCATTAAGCTATCCGTGCAGTAGTGAGTGCATGAAGTGTCTTCATTTGTATCATAATTGTATAAAACGGAAGTTTGTGTTCGTTAATCTGAATTTACAAATTATTTTTATGAGAATCGCTCTATTTGTTCTAAGGTTTCCTTTGATTGCTCAAACATATAATGACAGTATAAAAAACATGATCTTCCCAGCCTTCGAGAATCCCAAGATTATTTAGGGTCAGCAACTAGTTCAATCGTTTTACCTAAACATCAGCTTATCACGAAGCAACTGGCAGCGGACCTCCGAAACCCTGAAGGTGAACTGATTTTGAAGTATAAAGTAGTTGTTCAGTATATTTGAGTGCACTGCGACGCAATGGCTTGATATGCTTTCTGTGGCACTGGCGTGGTAAACCGCCAACTTCCAAACTCTAGGCTGTAATTAAGAAAAACTCTATTAGTCCGACCCTAGAATCGAACCCGAGACCTCTTGATCGGCAGTCGCATACGATAACCACTAGACCAACGAGGCAGATAAACATAAACCTGAATCCTTACTTCCGCTGTTAAGTAAAAATACGTGGTACGAGAAACCATTGTTTTGCAACCTTTATTATCCTTAAGTGAAGCATAGAAAGTCAAAAACCGTGTCAATAACTCAATTTACCGTTATTTGTCTACATTTGTATGAAGGTTGTATAACAAAACTCTGTATAAGCTTATCTGATGCAGGTCAAACGTCTAATGGAAGTATGAGATCATTTTAACGCACCATTGTTTCTATAACTTACAACAAAAATTCTGATATTATACGTCATACTTTTTAAACTTAAGTGTTACATACACATTTCCACTTGAAATATTACTTTTTCTTGCGAAACAGTTAGAGGCAGTACTCTATAAAAGGAATTTCCCTGATTTATACAACTTGTATTTTTGAAGTCAAATCAGCAACTAATGTAAGTGCCTGGGGATGCATGTATAAATCACAGGCTTCACGTTTTCACCGCAATGGCCCCAGGGTCTGAGTTCAAAGTTCCGTATATCGTATTCCTTATTTACTTCACTTATGCTATGACTTGATCTTAAGTAACATACTAATGTGATAAGATAGCGACCATAGGCCCGTAATATTTATTTTTATGATCTATTAGATGAGCCCTGCGGGCCCCGGCGGTATTTGTAATACTTTTACAATAGCGCGTAACGCGGCGGGGCGAAGCCACTTTTAAAAATGTAGTTATCTGCTAGTGAAAGATACATTAAAATCGGGCCAGCAATTTCAGGGATTAGCTAGAACAGACAGATAGATAAAAATTTCAATATTAGATTTTTTTATGTATGTATACATATGTATTTAGTGAAAAATAGTTAATTTGAAATTACAAATAGACACTTCAATTTTATATATTTACATAGATGAATAGAATAGAAGGGATCGTACGATCGTATTACAACCTTACGATAAAAAAACACAAAATAAATTCAATACTAAGGAAAAGTTTAAAAACTACAACGCACCCACATTGAGACTTTCCGTAAAATTTCTATAGCCTATGTCAACCAGGCCTTATTACGCATCTATTGACATCTCATTCATTAAAGTCCTTTGATGACTTGATTAGATTTACAATAAATATTTGTGTAAATGTTTGTATGTGTGCATATATATATATGTGTGTATATGTATGTGTGTATATGTATGTATATATATGTATTGTGTATATATGTTAAAGTGTTATATAGTAGCAGTATTATAGTTTAGTAGTAGGGTAGTAGTATCAATATTTTATATTATATTATTCTGTATATATAAGCAATATTTAATAATTGAGTCATTAAGAAAACATTTTAAATCTCTGTGCATCTACCATGTTTGTGTCTGCATCCCCCTAAGGTTGACTGGCAGAAAATGCCTACGGCATTAAGTCCGCCTTTGCAACATCTATGCATAAAGTTTAAATAAATAAATAAATATTTGGGACATCTAACACACAACGCCATCTAGTCCCAAACTAAGCAGAGCTTGTATTGTGGGTACTAGACAACTGATATAAATACAAATACATTTTTTTTTGGAAATCCATAGAAAACACCCAAACTCCGAAACAAATATTTGCAGATCATATAAACATTTGGTTCGACCCGGGATCGAACCCGAGACCTCATACACAGCATTCGCGCACGCTACCGCTGCGCCAACGAGGCAGTTATTATACCCACTATCATCACAATCAAAATTTTTGATTTATGTACCCATACTTTCGCAAACACAATCGTCAAATTACATAATAATATAGGTAACTGACACAATACAAAATCATCACTAGTTTTATAGTACCTATTATTTTACAATTGTGAGAAATTGTGTGTATGAACTATAGAAGTAGGTGAAAAGAGAAAACGTATACCTACTACACATAATAACTTACAACTTCCCATACAAGTCGATTAAAAATAAATGAAAGCAATAGTATAAGAGTCATCCATCTACAACCTTTAACAGTCCACTGCTGGACAAAGGCTTCTCCTTAGCAAGGACGTTTTGCTCTAAAATACCACGTTTTCCAGACGAGTTGGTAACCCTATTACTAAGACTGCGCTGTCTGTCTGTTTGTCTGTTCGTCCGTCTATCACCAGGCTGTATCTCAAGAACCGTGATAGTTAGACAGTTGAAATCTTCAGAGATGATGTATTTCTGTTGCCGCTATAACAACAAACACTAAAAATTCAAATAAAAATTGGGGGGATCCTCCGACCAGGCAAGGTGATCATGCCTGGCGGGCCAACTGCCCAACGGTTGATGTTGGGATGTTGTATATAATGGTAATCGGCGCGAGAACTTTTATTACGTGATTCAGGATTGGTAGTTTCTTCGTTTCCTTCGTTACTACGTAGTTCGACGTATCTTCGGTAGATGGCGCTATAGTATATTTCTGTTGCGCTGTATGTGGAAGTCGCCACAATATTTAAGGGGGCTCCCATACAACAAACGTGATTTTTGCAGTTTGTTTCAAGTTTTAATTCTCTTTGCAGTGCGGTTGTCCTATAGCTTCTTTAGTCAGCACGACACACACGAGATGAATAGGATGAAAATACTCCGTATTCTTAATTCTTCACGACACGACACCTAGTGCTGCTGAGATGTTATCTTGTTTTTTCTCCCCAGGAGATACCTTGTTATTTATTTACCTGATTATTTTCAAGTCTTCCATTATCCTAATTGACGGAGTTCGAAGATGATTTTTTCCAAATGAACCCTAAAAGACGTACATTTATTATTTACTACCACCGTGCCCACTTCGTTGGGCGTTAATTTTTTGGGATGTGAATTTTTTGTTCAATCAAAATAAAATATGGCCTGTGTCACTCTTGAATAGTGTCGCTTTCTGTTAGTTAAATAATTATCAGGATCGGATCAGTACTTCTGAAGATTACTCCCTACAAACATACAAACAAAGTAAGAAACTTTATCTCTTTATAATATATTATTAGTATAGATTTTGCCAAAAATAACAAATTTCAATTTAGAATTGAATCAGCAATATTGGCACCAACATCCTTTCGCATTTGACACCCGTATCAAAATATTATATAACGTGACGTGTGAAATGAGAAAGGGTAAATGTGAAACAATACCCGTTAGACAGGCTCATGATGGTCGCCCTCGAAATCACGTACAAAATTGAATGATAGGGATGTAATTACCCTTTCTGATAATGGAATATCGGTTTTCCAAATAGATAATGGATGTTCATTATGATAAATCATATAAAGGTTCTGTGTGAACCCTATTAGTTGAAATACGCTTTCGTATTATACTTTCACAGAGTATTTAAAACTGTATAGAGATACGCATAAGATGTACCTTTTTTTCTATAAGTTATGTTAATAAATAAATTAAATAAAAAGCTTTTTAAAAAAAAGCTTTTACTGGAATGCCTCGAGACGAATCAAACGAGTCCAAACTCGATGTTATTGCGACGTTTTTTTTACAGAGTTTCTATGGCCACTTTCCAGCTCAGGCATCAGATCAGCTCCATGTCATTATAATATTGTATTGTCGCGCTCTATACATATGCTTACAAAATTTCAGCAAAATTGGTTGAAGATATCTGCCTCAAAATTGAGTTGCAAGATTCCACCCGAACATACAAGCATACATACATATATTGCAAGTTAATAAAAAGCTTGTAATAATATCAATTGATCAATGAGCATACAATTGTCCACTGCTGAACATAAACTGCTACCGATGGTAGGCAGTGTTTAGTAGTGATAAGCTTCTACTTGCCCAAGGTCCATCTGACAGGCAATATTAAAGCACATAAATGCTTATAACATTGATAACTATTTATTTTACTTTCAAAATATATACCTATGGGTAGAATTTACTTTTATTTTGGCAAGAAAAAAAACATTATGAAAAAAAAACATTATGTTCATCCGAACAAAACCGAGTAGAGCTACTTTCTTCTATAGTCTGTATAGAATCTCAAAGCAATCCAAGTCTACAAGTAGCAAAACAATTCCCATACGGAAACGATGATATATGAATAGGAATACGGAGGGCAACTTCGCTACATCAACATCACCTAAGACGCTACAGCACTCGTACAATTCATATTGCATGTCCAGTACTGTGCCGCCCACGGCGAGTTCGTGTACCACGGACCCGAGTTCTATACACTCATTAATAAAGGTTTTAAGACCAGTATACGCTGCATGTGAAATAGTTCCTTACTACTAGTGTCTAACGGTCCATATTTGATTGAATATAGTGGTATACTTAGGGTGAAAATTATGATAAGGGACTCACTGGAATAATACAAAAATATAAAACAATTGCAAAAACATCAACAAACGGATAGACATACCACGACTCTCTTTACCGAGTCAAGCTGTGACCTTTGCTAACAAACAATGGATAGTATTACAATATACGGAGAATGAAAACTTACTTTTACACATTAGTTACTTGTTGCATGTTTGATATCGAAATATCTTCTTTAAGAAATCACTACTTAATAGTTGTTCAGTTAAATGTTGTATTTTTATTTAGGCAACGCTCAATAGGAGGCGTTGTTCCATTTTGCTGCATCGCGTTGTTAAGATTCTCCGGTAGTTTATAAAACTAAAGAAGTAGATTATATTTTGTGCTCGCATCAAAAGGTTGTTTTATTTATATTAAGTAAGTGAAACAGAGCCTCGAAGCTAACTACCCTAACAATAGTACGTAAAGAAAATAAATGAAAATACAGAAGTTTTACTTAGTCGTGTTGGGTTATATTGTTAAACTTTTTCTAGTTTGATATATTTTGGTTTTACACATTTTGAACTTGAATGTCAAAATTTTGAACCGATCTCTTCAAAAAGTTAAAATTAACTTGATTGCGCGATGTATTCATACGTAAACGGATTAATTTTCATGTGTTAATATATAGCTATTGAGAGGCTGGTCTGGTGTCCTAGTTAATAGCTAGTGGGTCACAAATAGTGACCCTGATTGCAAAGACGGAGCAGGAGATTCCAGCCTTAACAACAACGAAATAGTGATATTTTTTTTTTATAATAAATGCGCTATGCTTTTTAGCAATCTGGTCTTCAGAGTATAGTATATGCCTACTTAGATTAGACGATCATCTGTAAGATGTGTCAAGTTGTAACAATAACAACTTGACACATCTTATAATTATAATTTATTATATTTTGCCCTCAGCCCTTTCATATACACGCTATCGGCTATCGTGGTAAAAAGTAGCCTATATCTTTCCTCAAGAATCAAAGTATATTCATGCCAAATTTTATTGAAATCGGTGCAGCGGTTTAGTCGTGAAAGCGTAACTGACAAACAGACAGAGTTACTTTAGAATTTATAACATTAGTACGGACTAGTATGTGAGCAGTCCCTGAACAGTTCTATAGTTGTTTGTGTGGCAGTCCAGAATAAAGTGTATATACATACATAAATATATATATATATATATATCGAGTAAAGTTGAGAGCCTTTATAACAAAAGCAAATAATAAGGCGAATGCTACTGTAGTGCACTAAGTTGTTAGTACATATACTGACCCAGGTCATAAATTTGCTTCATTAAACCACACATAAGGGGCCGAGTAAACACGTGTTCTAAACATAAACGTGCGCGTCGATATACAGTAAGTGTATGTTTGTCTTGCTTGTCATGTTTATATTTGGCTATATGACTTTTATTATAATATGTTACAGTAGACGGTAGCATGTTTCGACATTTATATTAATTTTTGTATGTTACTGATAAATACGATAGCGAAATTATATGTTATCGTATTTTCTATGTAATAAAAGTGGGCAAACGAGCAGACGTATCGCCTGATAGTAAGCGATTACCGCCGCCCATGGACACCCGCAACACCAGAGGCGTCACAAGTGCGTTGCCGGCCTTTGGGGGATGGGGAGAGGGAATGGGGGAGCGTTTGGGGTATGGGCCTCCGGTATCCTCACTCATTCGGTGAAACACAGCGCAGGCGCTATTTCACACCGGTTTTCTGTGAGCATGAACATTACGTTTCGATTCTTAGTAGCAAAGCAGTGACTATTGAACGTAGATGAACCTGTAGAGAATATTTAGTCTTGAATATAACTTAACCTAAAACTTTAACTTTCTCTTTATACCACTTTAAAATTAAATTAATAGTGTCTTTGCATTAGTAACCTTGTGAGACGGTTAGTAACTATTTAACGGATAACGACCTCTACATACAAACCCAAACTAACTGTATCACTTAAGCGTCGCTGTCTCTTTTATCCTCTATTACAAGGAGGTGTAATAATAATTAATTAAGTAGTTTAGTGGAGCCAGTGATAAGTATCTCTCTTTTCCCTTAAGTTGGAGGTACAGACAGTTAGACTTATTAAAATGTGACTAATTATTAAACTTTTTTATTATGCAACCTAAGTACTGCACGAAATATATGCTTGAGTGAGTATTCCGTGTAAGTTGAATATATTTTACGACCTTTTTAAGCAATCGACATTATGTCGAATTTATATATAAGTTTATGTATTAGTCTTTATATACATATATATCCACATAAATTTGTCTATACGTGTAGTTATACGTAAGTTTCTGTTATGTCAGTTCTTTCCACCACGGTGCACCTACCTTACAAAATTTTTACATCACCCAAAGGTTAGCTGTTAGAGAATAGGTACCTTGGGTATTACGCCCGCATGTATTGTGTGTGTGTGTAGTTTTAAAATAAATGAAAATATATTTATAACGTTTTCATCATTTTTAACACACTACGACTACGTGTAATGTCAAAAAGTATAGACATCGAACTCTTTATGGGCTAAACGGGGCAAAATGGGATTAATAAATATATGAAGCATTAATAAAATAAACGGTCTCTTACAAATGTTTAAAAGGTTAACAGTAGATTATCTCATAACACCGAGGAGAGTTTAACAGTTGTGCCTAAGCCATATTCTTTTGGTTTAAGTATTTTTGAGATAAGAATTAAAAAGGAGAGAGAAAAATAAATCAAAAATATGTAATTTATACTCTCGATTGTCGGCCTTTGATGGAACTTGTTATTATACATTTTTTAATTAAAATCACTTGTACTTATTCCACTATTTTATTTTTGTTCAATAATTCAGAAACCGTTCAGGTGTAAACAAAAATAAAATAGTGGAATAAGTACAAGTGATTTTAATTCAAAAATGTATTAAATCAAAAATAATGCAGAACCATCTAAGGAATCCGCAATAGTGTGGGTCGCCATACTGCATTGTTGCATTGTGTGCATTCGCAGCGAGTATGCTGACATTGTTGGATTCTACTCACGCTATCCATCAGGCAAGTCGCTTTGGCAGGCTCATTATTAAAAATAAAAATTTATAATCTAATGTTATTCAAAAGGATCAGTTAGAGAACCCATCATAATGTAGAACATGTTAATTATAAGTTTTCAAAAATTAACGTGATTATGTGCTATAAACTCATAAATAAAATTACATTTATTACATGCCTAAGGCGGTCCCGTTATATTTATCCAAACGACATCATTCAATATTCCAAGTTTTACACAGGACGAGTAGGTTCATGTCAACCCCTAATAAATCGTGGCCTAAGCCTGAATGAAACGTATCCAATATATAACAGATTAATCTATTAACCCGTTACTCTCCATAGATCCTGATCAACGGTTGGTAATAAATTACCATTTAACAAGCAGTGCTGGTATCAACAAGCTACTGTTGTTGGTCTCTGGAAGTCTGGACGGGTTGTCCACAAGCTAAGGTTGCGTGACTTTATACATTTGTTTACTGTAACTAGCTCCGAGATAAAACAAAACAGCGGGTGTGATACCGGACTCAGATTACTTCGACGTTCATAGTGTTAATTTAGATGCATTTAAAAAGAATAATTTGTACGGAATTTTAAATTAACAATTATTTATGTAATGAGCTTATTTTAAAATATGTGGATGTTGTCGTTTTGATACGTTTTGGTTGAATTTGGTAGATTTATCGTTAATAGGAATCAAGATTGAATATATTTAATTAGGTATTTTATAAGATAATGAGATTGGATTACGATAGTTTGACGATTATTTAAAAATTAGCTTGGCTTGATGTCACAAACATTATATAGAATCTCTCATTTACACACACTACCAATGGTACATAGTACACATGTTTTAGCCTGATTACAGTCGAGCATTGATTCGAGTTGGTCATCACATGTGGTCATGAAATATTAAATATATTATATCCATACATATTATATATCCTTAACTTTATTAACGGTAGTAGAGCCACGCTGATTACAGCACGAACGGGCCGGCTCGACCGGGAAGGTTCTATTCTCGCACAGAAGATCAATCTAAAACGACAGCATTCGTGCTGTCGTGATTCGATGGTGAGTGCGAAACCAGAGGCCCAATGATACAGAAGCATCACTAGGCCGCCATGGTGTGGGTCGATGACCTACTAAATTTCTACAGCATGGTAGCCTTGGAAAAAAAATATATGTAATGAAAATGATGATTAAAAAGCCTAATCACAATTCTATTCATTGATTAATCATATTTTTGAAATACCAATTCCCCAGTTAATTGCATTATATTCGTATTGACCATAAATAGTTTATCACATTCAAATTCCAATCACATGACAAATTTTTAATATCCACCGCAAGTTCAATGACCTTAACAAACCTCGATCAAAACATAACAGAACTTATAACAGAATAGGAAATACTATTGATATGTTAAATTCATAGGTTTATTGTAATGCATTGCGGTCCACCCCGTCATCGTCGACCGCAAATTGAGATATTGGCATAACCGGTGAACCTCACACGCAACATAAACACTCTTTAAAATATTAAAGTAAGCCTTGCCTCAAACATTCTCTGCACTGCAACATTATTGCTTTCCAATTTAAGATATTACAATATGGTGCTATAACATCGGTAACCGACGGTATGTTTCTACTTTCGTTTCACTTAATGACACTGTAATACTTCTCATAAATTTTAAAGAAGGTAATACACACCTCAATAAATATAAACTTAAAGTGGTGATTTACCCGCATCGGCTTGTCAACTGTTAGATGAGAGGGCGGTTATAGTTAGTTTTACGTTAACTCTAAATTGTCACTAAGTTCTCTTAAAGACGTCGAAACCGTACACGGTAACATAATGGCCGTGGACAAAGTTTTTATGTTATTAAGATTCTACTTCGTGATAACACTCGGTACAGAACATAGAAATCGATATCAGAAAACAATAAGCTCATAGCGAGCTCGCTTACGATAGTAGTAATTTAATAGATCGTTTTACCCGTTGACAATCGTCTTGAAATGATATAATAATATGGAAGAATTTGTAAAGCAACACTATATTCACATAGAACTGTGCTTGTGTGAAATTCAAGTTTGTGCAGTGACTTAGGTAAATAAATCCTTTATAGACAGCCGCTGATTTCTTATCAGATAAAACTGTATCGTAAAAACCCTCGCGAAACCTGTAATAAAAAGAGCCGTCAAACATAGTCAGAATTATTCCATCTAAGTTTTTCAAAA
Source organism: Diaphora mendica (assembly GCA_949125395.1). Lineage (NCBI taxonomy): Eukaryota > Metazoa > Arthropoda > Insecta > Lepidoptera > Erebidae > Diaphora > Diaphora mendica. Next base: position 20,366,794 of record OX421319.1, on the reverse strand, counting down.
TGTATATTGTGGGATAGCTTTAATCGGACCGCCTAAGTGCTAAACTTACAAAGAATACTTTAGTAGATGGGTTCCAGAAATACGTAGGAGGACCTGTTCGATATGACAAGGTCAATGCATTAGATCCCTTCGAGTGGTGATGTTCGTGGGCTGTCAAATATAACGGATTATTGTCAGATGGGATGGCAGCGCTTACATTTTTAATTTACCATTTGTCGATTGACATTAAGAAAGGCTTCTGGGTAAGTAGAATAAAGGATTCCAATTCTTAAGAAGGCCTGTTTCAATTGTATAGAAAAAATTTATCATCTTTTTTAATGTATGTAAAGTGGTTCTTCTTATAAATGTATTTTTAATGCATTTTTAGACTACGTGAAATGTATGAATGGAAAGAATAAGTTTGAACCTGACGAGGTGACAAAAATACTTTAAAATGTCTATAATGTTACCTGCAAGCCATGTCATCTATACTTATAATAAAAATGTAACAGGTCCAATTCTGTACATTAAAGATATTTTGAAAAAAAATTTTGGAGGCCTCTCTATAATCGATACTGAAGCCAAAACTGTAATTTTTTTCATATTTGTCTGTCTGTCCGTCTGTCTGTCTGTCTGTCTGTCTGTATCTTGGCCGCGCATCACGCCGAAACTACTGAACGGATTTAAATGAAACTTGGCATGATTAGAGTTCATACTACGAGGTAGGACATAGGATACTTTTTATCCCGAAATTCAGCACGGTTTCCTGGAGAGAGGGGATGAAAATCAAAATATGTACTTAGTTGTAATTCAATAACACATAGTCCGATTTCTTTCATTCTTTTTTTGCTAGAAAGAAAAAAAATAAAAGACAACGGGAAAAGCCTTTTTTTTGTTCGTAACTGTACACTGCCTGTGGGAAGCTGAGACAGATATGTAAATATGGCGGTACGAAGTTCGCCGGGTCAGCTAGTTAACAATAAAATTATTATGTGGTTTGACACATTGGTGGATTCACACAATTACTATATTCTTTTGTAATATTTTCATTAGTTTATATCTAGAAATGGGTCTCAAAATTAACCACAGTAAAACTAAACTCATGGTGGTTGATCGTGGCAATAAACTGGAATTCACGGGTGCACTCGAAAAGGTTGAAGACTTCGTCTATCTTGGGGCTAATATAACCAACAATGGTACGTGCAAAAAGGAAGTCAGAAGACGCATAGGGATGGCCATAAGTGCGATAAATGCATAGGGAATATGCAGAGATCGTAACAACCAAAATTAAACTGATAAAAACCTTGATATTCTCCATATTCAGCTACGGGGCCGAGACATGGACGTTAAGGAAAGCTGACCGTGACCGCAGCGATGCTTCTGAATTGTGGTGCTGGAGGCGAATACTTCAGATCCTATGGACGGCCTTCCGCACAAATGTGTCTATTTTGAACGAACTAAATATTAAGAACCGACTCTCTTCTATATGCCTGCGAAAAGTTCTAGATTTCTTCGGTCACCTCACAAAGAAGGGAAAAACCTCGAGCAACTCATGGTCACCGGGAAAGTTAACGACAAAAGACCGAGAGGACGTAGTCCAATTGGGTGAACTGAACAGATCCGAACAGCCTTGGACGCCAATCTACACGTTGGTCCTCATTCTGCCAAGGAGAGGAATAAGTGGCGAGCAACTGTCCATCAGAAGATCTTACCGCACACGGTACTTACCACACGATCTCATTCTTTTTTTTTATCCATTTGTGTTTCATTTCCACCATCGTCCTACGCGACAGCAGTTCCATCCCTATCATTTAGATTAGGTGGTTGGCAGTCCACAACTGTGCGCTTTTCTAGAAACTTTCTGCCTCGCACAACATAACTGTGGAATGAACTATCACCTGCGGTATTGGCGGACCAATACGACCTTTAAACCTTCAGGAAAAGAACGTACTCCTTCTTAAAAGGCCGGCAATGCACTTGTGATGCTGGTGTTGCGGGTGTCCTTGGACGGCGTTAATCACTTACCATCAGGCGATACGTCTGTTTGTTTACCCCTATTCCATAAAAAAAACATTTAGTAATAATTTGAAGGAAATGAATAAAATTAAAGCTAGTCAAAATGTTATTAAAAATAGAAAACAATAAGGGAAGCAGGCGTTACATCGTGAAAAGCATTAATTTTTAATTAGTGATACTAATAAGGCCAGCTAATTAAAAATAGTAATAAGTGAATTAAATAAAATCGAAATTTCATTACCACATCCTCATGACGTCATCACATTAGTATTGAAGAAATTGTACGAATTATTCTTTATCTCATAGAATAGGGAATACAATCTCAAAAAAACACAATAAAACCAAAACGTAATAGCGTGATCCCACTTAAAGAAATGAAAGAAAAAGTCATTGTCTGCCAGATTCGTTCGTTTTCCGATTCTGACGGAACCGTTTTAGTGAGGAGCTAAAAGTGTAGCATTCTTGAAGCATATCGTTTGACCTATCTTAATGGATCCCACTTCGCTTAGAAACCAAAAAACTAAACTCGAATAAGGTACAAAACGAACTTCCAGCTATAAAGCGCTTCACTTTTAAGGCTCCAAGTTTTTTCTGACTTCAATTTATTTGAAATAAAATTTACGTTGTAAAAACTTTGGACGTGACCTCTAATTGGGAGATTAGTATTTTTTGTGATGGTATCGTTACTTTGTAGTTTATAGACCTAAATTCCATCTATTTCATTATAGTATACTTTAATTTTGTTCTACTGATCTAATTCCTAGATCTAGCTTCATTTATACTTCTTTCTTCTGCTTAACAAACTTATATGAATAAACTGTTTCACTTTTATGAACATTTTCATCCTAATAAGATTATTTCAAGCGCTATTATATGCTCTAAAGCGCCATTTATGCTTGAAAGAATTTAAAATTTAAGGATCTTTACAAGGATGCTCAACATTAAGAGTAATAAAACTCCAAATTTGAAACATCTTACAATAAAATAAAAACACATCGTAAATTTATGTGTCATGTCTGGCTAGAAGGGACGAGTGTCATTTTATAGTTGGACCTTAGTGGGTCCTTGCGATAAATCGAAGGTATCGTGAGCACGGTCGATAACCAATCACACTAGTAATAAAGTTTGAACTAACGTTATTCATTTATGGAGTCCGTGGGAACCTTTATTAGTAACAACTGCTGGAAAATGTCAAATGAATATTTCTTGCATCAATTAAATAGTTATCTAAGTACTAAACATATTTCTATATAACTGCTTATGTGATAAGGCTGTCTAAGTAGTCGCATTTTATTATTACGATAGACAGGCTGATCGTAGTATTTCTATATTTGTTTAATTCCTTTTAACCTACGTAGTATCTGATGTTGAGGGAACGAACCGTAATCTACAGTAGAAGAGCCACGCTTCGGCTTGCATGGGCCGGCTCGACCGGAGTGATACCACGGCCTCACAGAAAACCGGTGTGAAACTTGTGAGTAAGGATACCAGAGGCCCGTCTCTTACGACGCCCATGAGATGAATAAGGGTGGTGAAGCGTTGTATTTTTAATCCGTCACCACACGGACATGAGAGTGTATAGGGAGAGTTTAGCAGAACAGAGCCCTTTGTTTATTTTCTTTCATTTTTACTAATGCTACTATAGTTAGTCTCATTGTAATTATTAAAAAAAAAACTTACTTATTTAATTTTCTTATGAATCTTATAAAATTATTTATTTATTGATAACTTTACGCACTTTTGAACTTCGGCGGATTTAATGCCCAGGGCACTCTCTACTGAAATCTTATGAGGTAGGCGCATAGGTTGCGTATTTAAGTAAAATATACTTTACACAGCATTACATGTATAGGTTTAAATGCAAATACGACAAATACATAATCACTATAATAGTTATTTGTTATACAAGAGTGCGAAGTTGCTTTTTGCTCGCGTGCTCAATTTTGATGACCGAGCAAGCGAAGGATTCTAAAATGAAATCACGAGCACAGCGAGTGATTGAAAAATTAGAATCCTCAGCGTTAGCGAGGGAATCAAAAGAGCACGAGGTGATAAATCTTTGCACTCGAGTGTAACGTGCAACACATAACTTTTCATCTCACCTCAACGAGGAAATGAGTAAATGCAAAAAAAAATGCATTACAATCACAAGATGCTTTTATTTCAGTTTAGGTATTAACATATATATATATATTTTTTTTAAAGTCAACTCCCGCATTAGGAATAAACATCCTGTGTCGCGGGGGACTTTACAGACATACATGAAACGGACACAAATAACACCCAAACTCAGAACAACAATTATATTATTTATACTATTTATAATAAACATTTTAACAGGGCCCAAATTTAAAAAAAAGTACACCTTCCTGGTGTACATTTTTTTCCGAGTCCGAGTTTTGTGTCTTAGTTTTTAACAAATTAAAAAATGCTGTTTGATAAATTCGACACCATGGAGGTAGAAGTAAATATGTTTATTGTTTTGAATATACAAACGGATTCTGGCGGGAACTTCTTAAAAATTACTTTTTACATAAATATTTGCAATTTTTTGCTAAAGAGGTGATAAATAGCAACTACTAGGTGGAGTAAATAGTGACAATGGTGGGAAACGAGGGGGGCGGGGATAACCCGCCCACCTCACATAAACGTCCTCGGCCTGAGGTCAGGGACGGAGGGACCAAAATGGACTGTGGTGATGGCGGCGGTGCTGGTGAGCGCTCTGACTATTCACCATATATTAAACCCAATTACAAAAGACTGTACCCAGAAAATGGCACCTATCTAGACTTTAAAGTATTTATTGAAGCCACCAACAATACGGATAGAATAGGCAATAAGAGCCCTATCTATCTCAACCATATTTTTTCCAACGAAATAAAAGGGGTGACGGCGATTCAACGCATTAATGCAAATAAAATAGCAGTAATATTTAAACAGTATAATACAGCCAATAATTTCATCAACGACACGGCTTTTCTCAACAAACACGGCTTTAAGGCATTTGTTCCAGCTGCGGAAATAGAAAAAAACAGGTATAATTAAATTTGTACCAGCAAATATTTCGAACAAAGAATTATATATAAAACTATCATCAATCTATGAAATAGTAGCTATAAGAAGATTCACAAAGAAGGTTGGGGAAGAGCGAGTACCACTACAAACAGTTAGCATTACTTTCCTTTCGAACATACTCCCAGACAATGTACAATATGATTTATTTTCATACCGAGTTTTTGAATATATACCACCATTACAGCAATGTTTCCGTTGCTTTAAATTTAACCACTCTGCTAAAATATGCAATGGTAAACAAAGATGTCCCATTTGTGGAGGTGAACATTTATATAAAGAATGTGATAAACCAACAGAGCTCTGCTGTGTCAATTGCAGTGGGCCTCATCTTGCAATTTCTAGATTATGTCTAATTAAGTTAAATAAAATATTAGAAAAGAAAAATAAGATAACTTTTGCAAGTGCAACATTAAAGAAACCACATATTAATAATGATAATAAACAATTTCCACCTCTTTTACCTCCAAAAATGAAAATTTCTACTGTAAATAAGCCTGTACATACATCTATAAATAGGCCTGTACATTTATCTGTAAATAAACCTGTATCTGTAAATAATCCTGTACATAATGTAAATAAACCTAAAGATGTCCCTCCAAAGGTAGACATCAAAGCCCAAATAGTTGCCAACAACGATGTACTTATGGCCCTAGTACAGACGTTGGTGGAACTGGGTAATAAGGGGGATACTAAGCCCACTACCATAAATAGTATTAAGGAAACTCTACTTAAAAATCTAAAGTAATGGATCCAAGTCATACACTGTCTAAGCTACGTATTGCTCAGTATAACATTCAAAGTGCTAATAGTAAGAAACCTCTATTGATTCAATTCTTAGAAAAACAAAATATTGACATTTGCTTACTTAACGAAACATGGTTCAAAGACAATAAATTTAGAATACCTGGATATAATATTTACAATAAAAATTCCAATAATGCTCACAATGGTGTAGCAATACTAATTAAGCCATACTTAAAGTACAAACTATTAAACACTAGATTTTATGAAGACATTCAAACTGTTGCTCTGTCCTTATCTACTGTGCATGGTAGCTTGACTATTCTATGTGTATACTGTCCTCCTTCTAGTGGACACATACATCTCAACAGACTACATAATATAATTAGCGATCTGCCAAAACCTATCTTTGTTAGTGGTGATTTTAATGCTCACCACATTGCATTTGGTTGTCTATCCACTAAGAGTAGAGGTCAGGATTTATTTAATATCATAGACGAGTTGGATTTATGTATTTTAAATGATGGTAGTTTTACAACTTGTAATAACCCAAGACGAAATCCATCTGCAATTGACGTTAGCTTTATTAGTGCTAACCTCGCCTCAATATGCGAATGGTCTGTGCATGATGATGCCATGGGCAGCTACCACTTCCCTACAATAACAGAGATTTCACTACATATAGATAAATATCACATTAATCCCTCTGTTGATAGGTTTATATATAAAAAATCTGATTGGACAAAGTATAAAAATATTTCCAAAACGATATTTAATGATTTAGTGTTAAAATTATATGATCCTATTTCAACCTATAATGATTTTTGTTCTCGATTGAATACTTTAAAAGATATGACTATCCCTAAACTCACTAAACCAAATAATTTTAAAAGCAGACCACCAGCTCCTTGGTGGAATGACATTTGTGAAAAAAGTGTAATTGCCTCTTACAATGCATTGAAACATTATAGAAGTGAACCTACAATGGAGAACTATTTAGACTACAAAAGAAAAGATGCACTTAAAAAAAAGGACTATATCAGAGCAAAAAAGAATAGGTTGGGATAACTTATGTGACTCTTTCAATAGAACTACCCCTATTAGTAAGATTTGGAATCTTCTTAAAATGTTTAAAGGTATAAGAGCTGGCAATAAATCACATAAAGATGAGTTTATTTCTCCATTTCTAGACAAATTATCCGACAATAGCAATTTAAATGATGCTGATAGTTTAGGTAACATTTTCGAATTAAATAATGATAGTCTAAATTCAAATTTTTTGCTAGATCCTTTTACATGGTCCGAATTTAAAATTAGTTTGTTATCTCGGAAAGACACTACCTGGATTAGTTGATTTCCCCTATTGTATTATTAAAAATTTAGACGAATCTGCACAAAAATTGTTTCTTAATATACTTAATTTACTTTGGCATTGTAAATGTATTCCGCAATCATGGAAAACACAATGTGTCATTCCAATACTCAAACCAGATAAACCTGCAGAGCTAGCCAGCTCTTACAGACCAATATCACTCTCTTCATGTCTAGGTAAAATATTTGAAAACATGATTAAAAATCGTTTGGATTAGTATATGGAATCTAATGGCATCATTCCACATATACAATATGGATTTCGTCGAGGGCGAAGTTGTGCAGACAGCTTCACTTCTTTAATTTCAGACCTGAAACATGCAAAGGATAAAAAGTTACACACTGTTTGTGTATTTCTAGATGTTCAAGGTGCATTTGACAGTCTAGATCCTGTTATACTAGTACAAGTTATGTTTAGGCTTGGCGTGCTAGGCCAAGTATGTAAATGGATATATAATTTTTTGAATAATAGAACACTCTATGTAAGATATAATAATACACTACATGGTCCAAAATGTGCATCTAAAGGTACAATGCAGGGTGCTACACTATCTCCTTTGCTTTACAATATTTATACAAGTGAAATCTGTAAATTTGTAAATAGTAATAATGTAGATATTTTGCAGTTTGCTGATGATATTGTTTTGTACAGTAGTAATTATAATGTAGAAATTGCAATTAACAATATTAACAGAGCCTTGTCCCAACTATTTCACTATTATAATGATGTACTACATTTAAAAATTAACGCCTCCAAAAGCAGTATCATGATATTTGGAAATGAGAATTCAAATTCAAAAGTAGTTTATAATGGCGAATTTTTAAACCCAGTAAATTCAAAGAAATTTTTAGGCATAGTAATAGATAGGAAATTAACTTTTCAGGAACATATTAAATATATATCAAAGAATGCTCTAAAAGGCCTAAATATAGTTAAATGTCTTGCAGGTGTCTCATGGGGAGCAGACCCTAAAATATTGTCAAATCTATATAAAAGTATAGTTAGAAGTCATTTTGATTATAGTTCACTAGTGTATATAAACAGTACTCATGTAAATAAACTAGATCTATTGCAGAACAAGGCTTTGAGAATTATTTCTGGTGCAATGTGCTCTACTCCGATAAGGGCCATGGAAGTAGAGACTAAATTGATGCCCTTAATTTTGAGACGCATTCTACTTGCAGAGAGATTTTGTCTTAAATTAATTGCTGCAAATCACAAGAAAATTATTAACAAAATTGTACCTTCTGTAAGTAGTGCTCCTGGGCCTCTAGCAACAGGAGACAATCTTTTGAATGGCAAATCTCCAACATTGTCCAAAATATTGCTAGAAATAGAGAATACTTTTACTCATATAAGAAAACAGTGCCCATGGCCATGTTACTCTTTCTCTTATCAGTGTATTTCACATCCCATCAAAGAATTACGAAATTCAATTAATAATAATTTAGATATGCTACAGTTTTTGGCAGATAATGATAATCATTATGTTATTTATACTGATGGTAGTAAGGGAAGTGATTATGTACGTTCTGCTATTTATGATCCACATACAAAATTCTCTCAAAGCTTTGTTCTGCACAATACATGTAGTATATTCACTGCAGAGGCATATGCGGTTTATCAGGCTTTATTACATATTCGCCAAATTAACAATTGTAAATACTTTTTGATTGTTTCTGATTCAAAGAGTTTGATAAAAGCCTTAACTAATCTTACGCTTTCATTTAAGTCGAATTATATTCTGTATTTTATCAAAGAAATAATATATCAATATTATCTTAAGTACATAAAAATTTCTTTCCTATGGGTACCTTCTCACCGAGGTATCTCGGGTAGTGAAATAGTTGATAAAACCGCATATGAAGGTAATAATGCTGTTGATGTTAGAAATGCAATGGACATTCCTATGACTGATTTTCTGCAAAGTATCAATGAAAATGTATGTAAGTTATGGCTAGAAATGTGGAAGAAAGACCAAGACATCAAAGGAAAGTGGTATGGAAGTATTCAAGAAAGATTGCCTGTTACACCCTGGTACAATAGATCGAAAGAAGCCAGCCGAGACTTTATAACGACGATAAATAGATTGCGCTTTGGCCATAATACTGCACCGTCACACCTTTCTAGACTTGGCATTATTACAGACAATACATGCCCATATTGCGAATCTCAAGAAGGAACCATGGAACATCTGATTTTTGATTGTCAAAAATTCTTGCTTGACAGATTAGTGTTGGCTAGTGAACTCAGTGATTTAAAAATTAAGTGTGATTCTTCATCCCGCCCGCCGCCACTAGAACAGTTATTAAAAGACAAAAACACTTACAAACCAATATATAAATATATTAAAAATACTATTAAAACAATTTAAAAATGAAGTGAAGTGAAAGTGCAATGTTTGTTCAAATAAAATAAGACTTGACTTAAAGGTCTTAGTTACCAGGTCATAAAATCCCAAAAAAAAAAAAAGAATATACAAACTTAGTGCATACGATGTTCTAAATTCAATTTACTGTACAATCAAAGTAAATCAGATGAAAAGTGTGAACATATATTAACGTCCTGACATTTCACATGACGTTTCAAATCGTTTACTAAACCAGTTTAAGTTGTAAGCTGTAGCTCCGTGAACTGATAATATTAAACGCATTTAAAGACGTCAGTTCTGCGAACGGGATGCGTCAACTATGAAGACGACATTCATTGACAAAACTTTAATATTTGATTTTCAATTCTAAACTCAAGAAAATAAGATTTAAAATTGAACTACATATTGCTTTACAAATGATGACCTTAACTTTTTCCATAGAACTGCAAAAAAATGTTTATTTTTGTTAATAATACTCGTATAATAATAATATATTTTTATAAATGTCAAAAATCTAGTTCATTTTTAAGGTTCTGTGTGTCCGTTTCTCTATCCGTCTGTCTATCACCAGGCCGTATACAATGAACCGTGATAGTGAGACAGTTGAATTATTCACAGATGATATATTTCTGTTGCCGCTATAACAACAAATGCTAAAAACAGAATAAAATAAATATTAAAGGGAGGATCCCATCTAACCCACGTAATTTTTTTGCCATTTTATGCTCGATATTAATTAAAATGTATAGATATGGACCCTTTCTGCGCGAGTCCTACTCGGACTTGACTCGATTTTTTAAATCGTCGAATGGCACCTCAAATGCTCAAAACTATTTCCCTATTCAGGCTATAGAGTGTGATAAAGAAATATTCATACACACACTTGAAAAGCTAAACCCTTACAGACGGGTAGTAAGAACAAAATCGGCATTAATAATCTGACGGCATTTTTCCTTGATTCTTTTGTTGGCGGTAACCCTTGTGAGGCAACTCCCTTTCTCATTATCATCATCATCATCTTATGCAGTCAACTGCTGGACATAGGCCTCACCGATTGCACGCCACGTAGTTCGATCATACATTAGGTAAAGATATGTAACTTTTGTTAGAATAGTTTTTTTAATCATCGCATAACAAGAACGTACCTTGGATAATTAGATTGATAGAAATTTTCTTTAAATAAACAATTAAAATTAAATATTTTTGTTAAATGTTTCGATAAATAGTATTATATATCAACTACTTATTAGCATAACAGATTTATCCTACGTGATCTACTTGTTAAAACTGTCAATAAACTTTAAACCTACCCAGCATACGTCGCCCGATTTAGAACGATGACTCCTTAGATATCTGGGTATTTTATAATCTCAATTCCGGGTCCATTAAAAAAAGAAGATTCGTAAGATTATTGTTGCTAAACAGAAAAATTCAAACCTTCTTTTTGAAAAGAAACGATTAAGTTAAATTGTAACACTAACATTACAGATTCAATAAGGAGTACGTCATCAGCAATTTAATATCTGACAGCATATGTAATGCGTATTCGCAACGCGCAATAACATTTGACACTGCACTTACACGCTTTCGTTTGCCTTAACGAATTATGAACCGTGCAGCCACTGATTCCGTGCTAACGGCTTTCTATCTACGTTCTAGATCATTTTTTATCAGTATAAATAGATTCAAAAATCTGTTATGTCGCGCCATAATTTCTACGTTAAATTTCAATAAAAAATGTAGTGGTCTAGAACTGTAAATCATTTGTCAATGTTCATCTTATTCTGTCCTGAATTTACTATGCTCCAAAATTAAAGTCCAAGAAAAGAAAATAATTACTCTATTCTGTACGTTAATGCACTTTATTTGTATGGCCAGTGTCAAAAAATTTAGGAATAAGTTTAATAGTTTGGTAACAAAACTGAATATCGAATATTATTGCTTCGTTTTATCCAAAAAGAATCGATTATAATAGCACGAAATTGCAGAGTGATATTGCATAATTTGCGGAAATGGCGAAATAGTGTAATAACACTGACAAAATAAAATAAACTTGATTGTGTGTGCAAAGTGCTTGCAGCGTTCTATCTCAATTAAAAAGTGATTGCCGGAAACGTCTATTGTTCACATTTCATCTCCATTTAATATCTTCAATTGTACTTAGGTATATGTTTACAAATTTGATGTAACTTTAAACATTGGCACACTTTATTCAACCCGAAAATAAACTGTTAAAGTCCATAAATAAACTATGAAAGAAATGTCAAACTTTTTGTGTCATCTATTATCTACAGTCAAAACAGCGAGAGTCAATGACATGATCAGTTGTTTGATGATCATAATCATTGTATGATTCTGATGATGATACAGTGTAAATGTATAAACTAAATCGGTTTTTCTTAACATTCCTAAGAGGGATCAAGTTTTAGAAACGTAGAATGTTTGTCACCTATTTGAGTCAAGATTAAATAGGTAGGTACTCATAGCAAATTAAAGTAATCAAATGCCAAATTTACAGGTGAAAACATAATAAAGTTTAACTATTATAAAAACAGTGACCCACTCTCTTGAAATAACTTTGATTTACTCACCACTCCAATTTAAGAACAATAAAACAGCAGAACTAACGGAGTTATGAGTCGAGCCCTTTTAAAAGAATTTACATCACAGGATGTAATTCTTAAAATCAAATTAATCCTGAGCGGAATGAGGACAAGTTCTCAAACACTGTCAAATCAGTAAAAGTTAACCATTAGTATCCAAAAAGGGAAATCCAAACTAACTTTAACCAATCGCGTTCCAAAATATGATTTTGTTTCTGAGGATTAGCGCGCTCATGGATAGGTACTACTCGTATATTATTTAGTATATACCTTTAAATGAAGTTCTAACAATATTACCTACACTGCCTACATACTTAAGCTATTGTATTTTAATTCATAAATTACTTATTTTACCGACACAAATTACACAAGTTATTGTAATCTTTTATTTTAAATACACCGTAGACGCATGATGTTGTGGGTCTAAAAATACTTTCGATGACAATTTAAAACCGCAATAGTATCTTAAATTATAAGTCAGAGATTACACAACTTTGTGTTGTTATCGTCGCGTGTATTAAAAACGATCGTCAAGACCGCAGTATGTAATTATATCCCTGTCGTTTAATATCGTGATAAAGAGTACGTTTTACGATTCCATCAGGGCAGTGCGCGGGCGTCGCAACATTTAGGCGATGATGGACATTTTAGACGTAACTTGATAAGTTTAGTGCGTGTCAGGTACGCGGGCGGATACAATTTTAAGTGGATAATAAATATCTATTCTCTTCAAACCTGTAAAGCTTTCCATAAGTGATATGTAAGGTCATTAATTTATTTATTGTATAAAATAGCCAGTGTCACCAGTTCCTGCAGATAGATAAAGCTTGTATACATTTCATTTCCCCTCTTATATCTGACAAATGAAATTTCTTCTGTACTTGTGAAACCGAAATCTGTAGTCATCTGGTAGAAAAGTTGTATTAATCCTATCAGAAAATTTCTCAATAAGTGCTGAAACTAGCCCTTATTTAAATAATATGATACTCGAACTGAGCCGAACGATTTTTCAGTGTTATTTAATTTGGGAAAAATATTTTAAATGCAGAATAAGCCGAAGCAAGTAATAATAATTATACACTGACAATATTCTAATAAGACTTCAAAATTTTCTCAAAGGGATTCTCTTTTACCTTTTTTAAACGGTTGAAAAGATATTTGAAGGACAAAAAGTCTGGTATCCACTTTCTTTTTGACCGTTTAGTATCGGCCAAAAAATAAACATATTTTATTAAAAAACAATTAATTGGGCCATGTGCCTATATAGAAATAAATCGTAAACCTCATAAATATTACAGTTCACTCAATATTTTTTTTAATTCTAATGATAGGATACCAACAAAATGTCGAGAACTTAAACTACAATAGTATTCAAACCGTTATCAAAGATCGTTTTCCTAATATTCACACAATGGCTCGCGCCCGCTTGTATCTTGAATCTTCGTAAGTAAAAAGTGTGAGCCGGCACCTCACGAGACTCTCAATCTCTTCACACCTAAGAATTCAATTAATCTCGACGCGCACCCGCACCGCTGGCCACGGGATTCGTGACTGGTAATTACTTTTTCTTCCAAAAAGAAAACAAATTCGTTTTATACTCCCTCGCTTGTTTACGAAAATAAAAAGAACATCTAACCGACTAACGGATCACAGAACAATGAGCGATGATATGGTATTCTCTAGTCACAAACCCCAGGATATCTTGTTAAACGAATATTGTATATCAAAACAATTATAATAATACACGAAACAAAAACGATAACTAGCGAAGAGTAAATTACCGACATGATTTACGATAGCCACTCATCATTCGAGGCTTAATCCCTATACTCAACTTAACTCCTCAACATTGCCTAGAGTTATTTCAATATAGCTCAAAAGAACCCCATTTATTTCGGTGTGCCTGCCGACTTCGCCTCATATTTCTCCGGGAATAACAAAGGCTTCTTCGGATCAAGGCATGACCTGTAGGCGCAGTGTACCGCAACAAGTAGTAAAAAACTACGCGCACGAGAACGCAAATGAAATCGAAATAATGTACGTAATATCCAGCTACGGTAAGGTCTCGCAGAATGAGATACGGCCTTTTGATTAGCCATTGTCGGGAAGCCGACCCATGGAGTCGCCCTGCGCCGCACTACTTTCTGTGTTTCTCTATTTCTGTTCAATTTATTATATTGTTTCGAAGTCTGAGATATTCTTATAATCACGCCGCCCAGTGAACGATTTTACCGGTTGTGTTAATTTCCATACGATGAAGTATTTAAATATTTTATAGAATCTATTCACATTCCGTTGACTTATTAGCTATGGAATATTAATGAATATTTTATTTTGTGTCTCAATTATTATGCAAATATATGCTATATTAATAACTAATTTTGAGACGAGACAATTTGGACGATTTTATTTATAGCTACGAGGCTATATTTTATGTTGATCAATAAACGCTGTTGTTCGTTTTCAGAGAACTTGCGCTGTTACGTGCCCTTTATTACCTTATAATGACATTTTTAAGGTTGAGGGTTGGCTATAAGTCACGCTTTGGCCCCGAAAAGAAGCAAACCTCCTCCTGTTAGTAATTACATGCAAGACGGCGGCGGACGCGTAGGGTTCACCCCTATACCTACATCACGCGATTTGAAGCTTTCGCAGAATTCAACGATTCTTTAAAACCAGTAGCGATATGTTATAAAGTAGGTAAGTATATAAAGTTACGTAAAATCAAATACTCAAATACTCATCAAAGTTCTCTCAGAAACTTCACTCAGTTCCTTATTTAACTTGAAGGTAAAACTTTGAGGACGCTCGATTTGTTTACTTCGCGATTTACACGGACCAATAGAATTAAATTTCAGTTAACATTTTACAAGTAAGTAGATATTCAATCGAGACATAAAATTTATATCACGCGATAAAAGAACTCTTTGTGTGGTAGATTTTATATCCTAAAGTAGATATTAACCCACTCCTAGGGTTTTGAAGGCGCATAATCCAGTCGTTACAAAAAGTCGACACTAGCTATGCGATAAAACGTGCAGTAAGAATGGTGGCTATATGTACAGGGTGGTTATGTTGTGGAGGTTGTTGGTGTGTAGTGGGATTGCAGGCCGGCTAGGGCGAGGGCCGGCGGCCGGCGGGCGGGCTGACTTGTCCTCAACTCGGTAGCCGTGGCCGGTTTTCGGGCTCGCCACAGTCGCCACTCTAGTACGGCACGGGCGCAGCAACGCAGCGGACGCGCGCCACCACGATTCCGGCGCGCGCACACGACACACGAACAAAACATTTGATAATACAAACTTTTTCGACTCGGATGTGTTTATCGACTGTTTTTATTCGTGAATTACTAAGGATTGAGTGCACTAAAGTTGTTCGGTGTTCGTGATTCGGAGGGTGTGAAGGGGAGGTTTTGGCGGGAGTCTGGAGCGAAAGTGGCGTTCGGAGGCGCGAGCGCGCCCTCTTTTACATAATCGTTGATAACTGGAGCTTTCGTAATTGTTGCGTGATAACAGTAAGTACTATCTATTAGTATATATGAAGAAAGTTTGCCTCGAACAAAAATCAATCAGGATTGCTACATGACGTATGATTTAGTTGTTTTCGAACTATAGAACTTACTGTTTTGTACAGAACAAACATATTATTTTAATGTAATGTTTTGGAATAAAAGTTTACGCGGAGTAGTGTTCGTAGATAAGAATATCTACTTACGTGTACTTGTACTACTTAGTGTTTAAAATACTTTCTTTGTAAAAAAGTTGACTGCCTTGTATGTCTCGTGGTTGGCGTGTGCGACTGCTGATCATGAGATCTCGGGTTCGATTCCCGGGTCGGGCTAAATGTTTGTATGATCTACAAATATGTGTTTCGGAGTTTGGGTGTGTTCTATGTATAATATGTATGTATTTACAAAAAAAAGTATATAAGTATTTGTATCAGTTGTCTAGTACCCATAACTCAAGCTCAGCTTAGCTTGGGACTAGATGGCGTTGTGTGTTAGATGTCCGAAATATTTATTTATTTATTTTATTTAAATATTGAAATTTCATATTATAAGTTGGTGAGATATTAGGTACTTATACCGGCATAATATTTTCGTAAATACACATTTTATGTGTAAGATATTGTGTTTGCTTTGCGCATGTCATGTTTATCTGTTGGTGTAAACTTATCTTGAATATATGATGGACATAATCCTCTTATCTATGATTTAAGTACAGCTTTAACTTAAAAAGTACGTCTCGACTGTCTTAAGTCTATATAAAGAGGGATATTGTACAAATAACACCAAGTTATTTGAATATTTTAGTACTTAATTAGAGCTTTTTTGTAGTTTTATTTGTTTTTTATTTTTAGCTTTTACAATACGGAATTTTAACTTATTTCTTTTTAAGTGTAGTAAAGTTGGTAAACAAGCATTCCATTAGTATGAAGGTAAAGTGGTTACCGGCACATAAATACAGTAATAATAAGCTAATGCTCGTGCTGCCAACTTGAATCTTCCATAGGTTTTTGGAATGTTTATAGTAGATGAGTCAGTCGGTTCCCATTCGAACAGAAATCTGTCATGACTTACCTACTGTGTAGTGCAGTTGGACAAGGAGGTACTACGGTAATTGATTTGAACGTTAATACCAGGTCATTAAGGTATAATTTAGTGGACCTACTTTACATTTCCCTAGTCAAATTTATTATTCTATCAGTTTCTTATTCCATAAATCAGCAATTTTATGATTTGTTACGGTTGTTAAAAAGCTTCGGGAGAATAACGAGATTGGTTTCGCTTAGTTTTGTTTGGTTTATGTAAATATGTAGAACAACAACGTTTCGCGGTCACTATGCATTTCAGAAATTTAGGGGCCAACTTGGATGTGAAGTTCTTATCTTTGTTGGATAGATAGTGCGTTCTCTTATAGACAAACTGTCCTACTTTTAACTCCACGTGTCTTTTTCGGAGATTGTAGTACTTCTCGTTACGCCGGTGGGCAACATCTAAGTGTTTGCTCACCTGGTCGTATATACGATGAAGTTCCTTCAACCTTTCTCCGAAGGACACAGGATTGTCAATAGTGACCGAGTTAGGATGGGCAGAGATATCTTCCTGTCTATAAAGAACCCCATCCCCTATGAACTCCCTGCCGTGAACAAGAAAATAAGGACTGAAACGAGTGGCCTCGCTTACCGCCGTGTTTAAGGCACACTGAAGTTCCACGAGGTTCTCGTCCCATTTCTTGTGATGTGACTTCACGTAACAGGAAATTCCCTGAACCACGTTGCGAATAGCACGCTCTGCCTGGTTGGTCTGCGCGTGATATCTGGGATTATAATAAATTTTTGGCACATTGTATTTAACTAATAAGTCTTTAAAAGGTTTGCTAATGAACTGAGGGCCATTATCCATATAAATGGTTTTACAAACACCATGTACCAAGAAAACATTCTTCTCAATGAATCTCGCAACAGCAACGCCTGTAGCTATCCTTATAGGATACAACATGACATATTTACTGAAATAGTCCGAGACCACGATTAAATGAACGTTTCCTTTGCTGGAAGTAGGGAATGGACCCAACAGGTCACAAGAGATGGCTTCAAAAGGTTTAGACACACGTTTTGGATTACCCATTAGGCCAGGACGGGCTGTGTTTACAGGTTTATACTGCTTACAAGTTTCACACTTGCCCACATACTCCTTAACGCTATTATACATTTTAGGCCAGTAATAGTTTAGGGCCAGGCGTTTGTGGGTTTTCCAAACACCTCCATGGGCACTCAAAACGTGGTCATGGTACTTGGTGAGCAGGGATAGCCTGTCCTCCAGAGGCACCACAAGCTTCCAACTAAAATCAGAAGTTAAAGAGTATTTATTTTTAGATAACCTGTATAAGGAGTCATTACGAATATCAAAGTTGGGAAATTTACGAGGATTCTTCTTCACACTATTAAGGGTGTGGAGATACCACGAATCCTTGGTGGTGCTGGTGCCTATCGCATCAATCCGTATTCGCGACAGAGCATCGGGCACAACATGATCTTTACCCTTTCTATGCTCTATGTCGAAGTCGAACTGACTCAATCTCATGCTCCAGCGCGCTAGGCGACCAGTAGGATTCTTCAGTTTGTGGAACCACAGAAGCGAGGCGTGGTCTGTAACCACGGTGCACTTCTGACCCTCTACGTATTGTCTGAACTGTTCTAATGCAAAGATCACCGCAAGTAGTTCTCGTTCAGTGGTACTGTAGTTGACCTCGCATTTGTTAAGAGAACGACTGCAATACGCGACAGGGTGCTCCACTCCCTCGTGTGTCTGCGTGAGGACTGCAGCCACAGAGAAGGATGATGCATCACTGAGAATCCTAAAGGGTAATGAATAGTCAGGCATTTTCAAAATAGGTGCGGTGACCAAAGCGGCCTTCAGAAGGTTGAAAGACTCTTCAGCTTCACACGACCACTCAAAGGAAACATTTTTAGAAGTTAGCTTACACAAGGGTTTACTAATTTTAGAAAAATTGTTGACAAAACGACGATACCAACCAGCCATGCCCAGGAATCTCTTCACCTCCTTAGCATTGGAAGGTGTCGGATAATTGAGAATAACCTCAACCTTACCCGGGTCGGTCCGTAAGCCATGTTTGTCAACATAGTACCCGAGGTACTTCAGCTCACTACGACAGAAGTGTGACTTCTCCATGTTAATCGTGAGGCCCGCATCCTTAAGGCGCTGATGGACTCTATGTAAGAGATCCACATGCTCCTCAAAGCTGCTAGACACTGCGATGATGTCGTCTTGGAAAGCGAAAACTTTATTGTCGAATTCTGGACCAAATAAGCGGTCCATTAAGCGTTGCATCAAAGCAGAGGCTCCGATGAGACCGAAGCACATCACGTTGAACTGAAATAGACCCCTCCTAGGGACAGTAAAAGCAGTTTTCTCAGCGGATTGCGGCGAGTCAAAAGGTATCTGCCAGTAGGCAGCACTTAAATCGATAGAAGTTAGGTATTTAGCATTATTCAGATGGTCTAAGATTTGATTTATGTATGGTAATGGATACGCATCGCTCTTGGATACAGAATTAAGCTTTCGAGAATCAAGACACAATCGTAAGTCACCATTCGCTTTCTCCACCATCACCACTGGCGAGTTCCACGCAGACTGAGATGGGTTCACTACTCCCATCTCTAACATCCGGTCCAGTTCCTCTTCCAAGGCTTTTTGTTTGAGGGGAGAGAGCGGATAATAACGTTGCTTGATTGGTTTGCTGTTACCTGTATCTATGACATGGTGCACAAGAGAGGTACGGCCTAAGCCTACCCTGTCGGTGTTGATCGTATCGAACTTTTTAATAATGCTATTAATAATCCGCTTCTGATCAACGGTTAAATTGTCGTAATCCTCTAGGCCATGGTTGAGAGCCAATGACTCCACAGGATTATAATCATCAAAGTGGGAGAGATTGATATTTTGAGAGATCAATCTGTTCCCTAATTGGAACTGTTGCCAGAAGTCTACACCGAATATCATGGCAGTAGTGATTTCTGGGACAACATAAAACTTAATAACTCTGACAACAGAGTTATATACTATAGGAAGAAAAATACAGCCTAAACAATGCAGATATGATCCGTCTGCTGTTGTTAGACTAAAGTTAGGGCTTATTCTTTCCAGATCAAACCCTAATTCAAGAAAAACGCGGTGTGCACCCTTACCTAACACAGAGCAGGCTGCACCCGAATCAAGTAAGCCCAAAACATTTAAGTTCAGGATCCTTACTACTAAATACGGTCTAATATCGTTATCCCGTTTATTATTATTAAACAGGACCTTATCAGAGCAATTCTCAGACAGAGAAGAACGCTCGTTGTCACATGGAAAGCTCTTAACAAGGCCCCGACCTACCCGTTTTTTGGCTTGGCGTTGCACTGGGAACACTCTTGTGTTCGAACACCTTTTTGTCCACACCGGAAACACACCACCCTTCTCGACTGTGGGCAGCTGTAAGTAGTGTGGCCGCCCTCCCCACATCGGAAGCACTTATCTTCACTCGAGGTGGACGGACGGGACACACCAGATACCTGTTGAGAAGTTTTATGTGGTGGTTTATTTTTTACTTGGTGTAAATCCGCAGTGATACTAAGTGTTTCCAATAACGGTTCACGAAATGCCTCAGCTCTAGCACGAGCAAGCTCTAGGCGCCTTCCTAATCGCTTCAGATCCAAGAGAGACTTAACGTCATGAAGAGCCAATTCCTTCATGTAGTCAGGTCTAATGTTGTGCATCAGAATGTCCATTTGTTCTTCACTAGGCATCTTGTATGAGAGTCTAGAGAACATGGCCTGCATTGTAGAAATGAAATTACCCAATGTTTTAGATCGGGTCTGTGTACGCTGTTTGATTTCATTGCGAAGGCGGTAGTCATAGTCAGGAAGATCGAAGTTCTCTCTCAGCTCCTCCAACATGACCTCATAAGAGGTGAAATCCTCCTTGTTGGTGCGAAACCAAGACAAAGCAGGACCTTCCAACAGGTCAGAGAAAGCTGTGAGGATTTTCTCCTTGGTGACCTCCCGAGCACACCTAAGCTCCTCAAGTCTTTCGATGAAGACACGTACGCAAGAAGTGCCATCAAATTTTAAGTTAAATGAATTTAAATTAACAGGCTTATCCCTCAATACTACAGTTGGAAGTGAGTCAGAAGTGGCAGCGATAGGTCGCGTCGAACGGTCCCCCCTCGACACAGGTGAGGTGTACTTTATCTGGTCAGTATGTGTAGGAAGCATCTCCTTCTCCGATCCATCAGAGTCAGAGTCGGTAGTAGCCTCTGACACAGACAACAATTTAACTAACCGGGCACGTATACCCACTAGTTCTGGACAGTCAAAGCCACACCTTGCTAACCTAGCGAGAAGATAATTAGCCCTCAAGGAAACTCTTAGGCGACTAGTCTTATTAGAAACGAAATCACCTGAAGAAAGGACTCCTTCCAGTTCCAGGACCTTCGGCTCGCAGAAAGACAGCTCAGAAGCAGCAGAAGCAGGGACGAAAGTGCTGGCTTTAATGCTGCCACGCCGGATAAGGCGCAACGCAGTGCGCAGCTCACTCCTCAAACTGACCACCGTGTCATCGGGATTCGCTGAAACACCCATGGCAGACAACTCGTTAATAAGTTCATCCTTCTTTAGATAATTAATACATTTAATCGGCTGGGCCATGATGTTAAAATTCAAAAATAAATCTGTTGACAATTTAAAAAATTTATATATAAAGCACTAAGTTCTTCTTAGTGAGAAAGTAAAAGATTCAGTCCTACAAAACGATTAGGCTGAATGTTATAAAAATAATGTGTTACTTTCTTAACACAATGTTTTAAAATTCAAAATTAAAATTAATGACAAGTTAACAAAGTTAAAACAAAGCACTAAGTTCTTCTTAGTGAAAAAAATTAAAAGATTCAGTCTTACAATAAGATCTAGCTGAATTGTATAAAAATAATGTGTTATTATATTAACACAACAACTAAAAATTATTCTCAAATGTTACTTTTAATTTCAAGTTTACAATTATTCCAAACAGTTTTTCCTAATTTGTGGGGTAACAAAAGAAAACTTTTTTTTTCTTTTAATCCCCTTTCTAACTCTAAGTTAATTATAAATTCAATTCTAATACATTAATGATGTTTGCTTCATGTTTCCACAACTATTAAGTAGTTACTAACAATCCACATTCTATGAACAAAAAAATTCAAGTTTTCTTTACTGTAGATAAAAGTATACCCTACTTTTATTTATGTAAAGTGTCCTAGGTTGAAATTTAAATTGATACACTAACAGGTTAAATTATTATGTTAAAATTACAAACAAGATAAAGGGAAGCACAATATCCCTTTAATTATATCATGCAAACCCTCTTATAGAATTAAAATGAAGTTAATCTCACATTTATTTACTTAAGTTGTAAGTAGGTAGGAATATAAAAAGTAAAAATAAAGTTATTCAAGGAAAACCTGAACAAAATAAAAGCTATATGTATGTGCTGATCCCTTAGGGAACACACACAAGAACTTATTAAAACAACAGGAAAAGAAAAAAAGAAAAAAAAGAAAAAATGTTCTTGCCAAAATAAATTCAAAAAGACTTACCAAAATTTGTGCAGTTAAAATTTTGATTTAATTTTGAATTTTGTTCAATGCTTTTCCAACACCGCAGAGATGGTAATAATGTGCTGAAAAATGCAATGAGATAATTATTACATGTGAACTGCACTTCACAAAACCAATTAACGTCCTGGGTAGTCTCGGACGGATAGTAAGCGTCTCATCCAAAGTTCTCCCGGGAACTACACTCAGCACACCCTCAAGGTTCGAAAAGTTAGCCAAACGTTGGTCGCCAATTTGTAACCCCTGAACTTGTCAGGTAGAAACTCACCGGTTTCGACTCAGGATAGAAGATGATACCTCAGGGCGCCGTAAGAATTTAGATAAAATTTTATAGTGAGGGTGCGGAGGGTCCAAGGAAGACTTCAAAGAGACAACTTACAATTTATACAAACTTTTATTCAAGTTCCTGCTATCTTTACATATAAATTTAAATAATTTAATTAATTTAATAAATTTACAAATAAACTTAAGAGGTAGTCTTAAAAATAAAATAAAAAATTTATACAGCCTTTTCTTTCACACTTTAAGCCTGTAGACTGGTCTGCACAGGATAGCCACCCTCTGGTCACCTCTCTGACTCAAGGTAGTCAGCCGTAGACTCTCTCCAGCTCAAGGTAGCTTAAAGAGACGTCCACCAGTGATCCAACTTGTGGGTGCTAGGTAAAAAAGTATTAATTAATTTCCATATATATATTATATGAACTTCCCTCAAGGTAGGGCAGATAGGTCTTGAGGAGTGAGCTGTGAGCTGCCAATAGTCAACCGTCCTCATCTCAAATCTTGAACCACAAGACAGGTAAGATGTAGGTTGTCTTTCTGCGGTAATCTAACGACCCTATAAACAAAATTAAATAGCCTGAGAACATATTCTACATACATTAAGATAATAAGGAAAAACCTTTTTGAGGTTAACTTACCACAGACAGTGGGACTTGAACACTCACAAACACTACCAACAAGAATATTAATGTACACTGTAAGCAAAGCTTCCTCAGAGTTAACGAGAGAAGGTTTAAGAAATAAAAAGAAATATGCCACACAGCTCGCTATATAGACATTCGATCGAACATTCTAGATGATTCCCCTACTCCATTTCTGGATGTGAGAACAGGACGTACAACTTCCATACTCCTTGCTTATTTGAGATCAAATTTAAGAAGTAGTGAGAATCGTATGATACACATATGATAATGTCTCACTATTTCTAAGTGTCATAATGTCAACTCAATATCCTTCATAAAATACGCCCCCTAGTGCCACCTAGGTGTACCAACAGCCCGGTACTTCGATCGCGATCAACATCCAATTGTAGTTCGAACTACAATGAACGAGAGGGCGCTGAAACAAAAATTGTTAAACATTGAACACTAAAAAAACGATGTTACAAGATCAACGCACAGCCCAAACCGCTGAAGCTAGAATCCCGAAATTTTGCATATAGGTTCTTTATATAACGTGAGTGAGCACTAAGAAAGGAATTTTTGAAATTCCACCCCTAAGGGGGTAAATCAGGGGATGAAAGTCTGCGTGAGCGAAGCCGCGTGTAAAAGCTAGTCTCTTATATCGGAACTTGTACGATACTGACGAAGAGTAGCGTAGTTTCTTAGCATGTGTGTGCGTTAACGCGTGTGTTTACTTGGATGTAGCTGAATTCTTTTTTGCTTCAATAAGACATCTGACATTTAAAAGGGTAAAAAGTGTGTCGACTTTAAACTGATGGCTACCTACTTCTGTTTTTATTGTATTATAATTTACTTGCTTTTTATAACCTCACCTTCTAATTTAAGTAGGTCGGTAGCTGTTGAGAAGGCAATGAAAAATAAAGGGAAAACACAACCAGCCCCACTTATTATACTGATGATTATTTTTATTAATTCCGTATAAAGTTTTGTTTGAAAGTATAGGTACTTTTCACATTAATCAATACACGGTAATCGAACATTACATGCAAGGCTTTTCCAGTAAGCAGTACCTACACATATGTACAAATAAAATAGACATCAGTAGATACTTACGTTGAATCGGTAAACAGTCTATCAGTTGAAATTTTTGTTTTATCATGTGTATTATAAGGTACATTTTCATATGACGTGTCGATGTATGATCTTTTAATAAATTTTTCATCAATTGAGTTACGCAAAAAAAAAAAAACCCCAATTTGGTTTAGTGTCTGGACTTGTTACCAGCAAAATCCACAACAGTTTTGTATTTAGTGCCTTAATTTTGAAATGTCCAAATAATAATCCGTTAATACACATTATAAATAAATTAAATTAAAAATAATTTTAAAAACAACCTTTTACTAGAATGCCTCGAGACAAATCAAACGAGTCCAAACTCGATGATGTTGCGACGCTTCTTTACAGAGTTCCTATAGCCACCTTCCAGCTCCAGCATCAGACCAGCTCCATGTCATTATAATATTGTATTGTCACGCATTATACATATGCTTGCAGAATTTCAGCACTATCGGTTGCTATATCTGCTTTAAAATTGAGTTGCAAGATTCCACCCGAACATACAAGCATACATACATTGCAAGTTAATAAACAGTTTGTAAAATGTATTTAAATAAGTAGTTATTTGATATATCTTTAATGTAAGGTCATAAAACAAATTTGACCTGACCTGAGTCTGACCGCGATACGCCCTGTGTTTAGTGTTTAAACACGTATGTAAGCATATGTGTATCTAATGGGCAAACATAATCTCGTTATAGCTTGAAAAAGCTTAAAAGGTAGTAGAGCCACGCTGATTTCAGCACGAACGACCGGGGCGGTACTACCCTCGCACAGAAAATCAACGTAAAATGACAGCATGCTGTCGTGTTTCGTTGGTGAGTGCGAGACCGGAGGCCCAATTAGTCTAGTCAACAAGTTCCATACTTGTTGACTAGACTAAAAGATGCAGTAGCATCACTAGGCCGCCATGGTGTGGGTCGCCATGCTGCATTGTCTGCATTCGCAGTGAGCATGGTGACCACCACTCTTGGATTCTGCTTATGCTTTCCATCAGGCAGAGTAGAGTCATTTTGGCGGGCCAAACATAAAAAAAAAAAAAAAAAAAAAAAAAAAATTTAGGCACTTACTAAATTATTCATAGATAATAGACCGTAGTAGAGAGTATTGTTTGCATGCTAGAAATTAGTATCTAAACACGGTTGATAAACCGTTGGCCGCATGCTATGCATAGGTACGTACAGTCTGATCTAATAGATTTTTTTTTAATAATACAACTCCCGCACTACGAATAAAACTTGTGTCGCGGGGACTTTACTAACATACATGAAACGGACACAAAGAACACCCAGACTCAGAACAACATTTGTGAATCACACAAAGTGTTATCCTACGTGGGATTTGAACCCCCGACACTTGGCGAAGTAGGAAACGGCGTGGTGGCCGTTAAACCACTAGGCCAAATGTGCAGTCACACTAAATCAAGTCAAAAAAGATGTCTCGTATATTAAAGGTATCCTTCCTATAGTTATTTTTTCATTGTGCGGGTCTCGTCTAAGTATATAACAATATACTTATACTTCCTCGGTGGTGCAGTGCTAGCGTATGCGTTCTACTGTCTTCGAGGTCTCGAGTTCGATTCCCGGGTCGGGAATATTTGTATGTTCTGCAAATTTTTGTGTGTTTTCTATGTATAATATGTATATATTTACACGAAAATAAGTCTACATGTATTTTATCGGTGGTCTAATACTTTCCCATAATACAAGCACTGCTTAGTTTGGGACCAGATGGTGTTGTGTTAGATGTCTGAAAAAACATTTGTTTATTTATATATATATATTATCGTAATCAAAAAACACTTACCATATGTTTACCCCACTTTACAAATTGTCATATTCAACAAAATCACCTTTTTTTAAAAAAAAATAGGCTAACAGAACTAAACTTAAATTAAAGTAAATCTACATAGCAGTATGTCTAACATGCTAACAATACCCCAACGGGATGCGCAGACCCATGCGAAAGCAATCACATTTGATAGCCAGATCGTGGTCGACTCCTGCGCAATTCAATCGCGCCATTATCGACTACTTATCACAGCTGTCGGGCCGACTTATCGAGTGTGAATACTTGGCTCGGGCTGTTGAAATCTGTTTATGTTAATACGAACTAGAATGCTTAGTAGTTATAATTGTATTCTGTCAAACCATTTATTTTCTTTTTTACAGTTCGATAACCAGTTAATTAGTGATGACCAAAAGTGTAACAGATTTGATTAAAAATAACAATTGGTTTTAAGAGCAGTGCTAGAAGATGGCAATTTAAATTAATTGCAACTAACTTTAGTTAGTAGATATATTTGTTATTTATTGTTACAATGTTTCATTTTAATTAGCCCCCTAATCTTGAGGTGACGGTGTGTTGATCTAAAATTTTAGTTTTAAAGAAAGCATTTTCAAACCACATCGAAAGAATTTTAAAAAGATACTATCTTAGGATTCAATGGTCCAAACACAATTATTTGATATCCCTACAGCTCCACGGGATATTAATTCTTATGGTGCTGCACATAAGATTACAATCGCAGATCTCTAAATATAAGAAAATAGCTAGTGCTGAATATTGTTGCTGTATCTTAGTTCTGAAATACGAATGACATCATTCGAAATTCCGTTTGTGTTTTGAGATTTTGTATCTTTTACAAGTTATTTTAGCTTATCACTGTAATATTTTAACCTTGAATTTACGTTTGATTGCTTATTTTATACATGGTGTTTCTTTAGGTAAGGATGAATATAAATAAAAACAGTCATATAATCACATTACTTTGTAGTAGACGAAGAAAATGACTTAATTTTGATTATCAAGAATCATGATAAATTTACTTCAAACACATTGTCCTGTCATATCTGATTTTTTTCAAAAGCCTCTGATATTTATATTATATATTTCTTTATAGTAAAACCATTTAACTTAAATACAGCCTTGTGGGCGATTCGAAGATATTCGCAATATCAAATTATTAGAAGTTGTAACTTTGATTTCATATTATATGTGCTATAGGGAGTTTCTTTGTTTATTATGTTTTCATACGTTAGCTAAATCAGGAAAGTAAATAGGATGTTTTGTTAAATAATCATATTATCGCTTGTAAATAAATGACACCCAATTTCAATTCAATCAATCAAAATAGGTATTATATATTAGAGCCAGTCTGATTTCAGCACGCTTGGGCCGGCTCGACCGGGGCGGTACTACCCTCGCACAGAAGATCAACGTAAAATGACAGCGTTCGTGCTGTCGTGTTTCGTTGGTGAGTGCGAGACCGGAGGCCCGATGATGCAGAAGCATCACTAGGCGGCCATAGTGTGGGTCACTGCATTGTTGCATTCGCAATGAGTGTGGTGACCACCACTCTTGGATTCTGCTTATGCTTTCCATCAGGCAGAGTAGAGTCATTTTGGAGGCACGTACATAAAAAAAAAAAACAGTACACCAAATTTTAACGAAATTAGTGCACTGTATGTATGTAGCACGTTTGGCCTAGTGGTTTGGCGGTCACCACGCCGTTTCCTACTTCGCCAAGTGTCGTGGGTTCAAGTCCCACGTAGGACAACACTTTGTGTGATCTGCAAATTGTTGTTCTGAGTCTGGGTGTTCTTTGTTTCCGTTTCATGTATGTTTGTAAACTCCCCCGCGACACCGGATTTATTCCTAGTGCGGGAGTTGTATTAAAAAAAGAAAAAAAAACTATCTAGCCGATTCAAAGTAAAGAGGCATGAAATAAATCTCACATTTAAATTTACATATTTTACATGATATAATTACATACAAATTTTAACCTTATTTTAGTAATAATGTATTCAAAACTTATTTAGCTGATTATCGAATAAATTTATTCGATTAGAATGCACGAAGTAATTCCATGAGTGCAATCACACTGATTCAGTATCGTGGCTGAGACTGTCTTATCTTTTCTCTTTATCTTTGTTAACTTTATACTAGAGATGAGACTGTTAAGTGAATGCGAATGAAATAAATTTATAAAACCTAACTATGATAAATAGAAATATCACCGGAGTAATGTACACATTGTTCCATTAGTTATAAACTATGCAAAAAATTAAGCTAAGTTAAGAAACAAAAAATTTTTGTTCCAAATATCATTCGAAAGCATCAAAATTCAACACAATATGTGTTTTCTTTTTTGTTTGTGCGTTAGATTTTGGAGCGTTTTAAAAAAAAAAGAAATTTCAGGTGGCAACAGCTTGCCTACTGTTTACCTTACATGTAATACTAACACTATTGTACCTGAAAATCTAACTTTGAAAAAGAGTAGCCATGAGTTTCTTTGCCAGTATTCTTCTCATGAGCTCTACGCATTTTGGAAACTGGAAGTTATGGATCGATACAGGCAGGCAGTAGATTTTGGTGTTTTCGCCTAATTTACCTCGACAATACAGCACATGCTGTGGCGTCTGATTGTGTCGATCTATGATTTTGAACTATAGCTTCAATTCTCTTAAATCTCTCAATAGTCTTCGATGAATAAATGATTTTGAATTTGAATTATGCTTTTTACCATCATCCTCCTAGCCATTATTAATCCCAAGATTATGTGGGGTGGGCTTCTTTTTTACCATTATAACAACAAATTCCTAAACTGTCTTTGTAGAACTAAATAAGGTATAAGAATTAACATACAGAAATTTGACACTAGTTTTGAATTTTTAAATAACATGTAATTTTTTCATACATTTTTATAATACACAGTCTTCATAGTATCAGCGATATATCTTACAAAATCAAATCGAATAAATAAAAAAATAAACGTCTTCATAATTAAATAACATAAATCAAATAGTCGACTAACAAGGACAACTAAATCGACTGAGTAGCCACATCTCTAGTTCACACAATGGCCAGTTCTAGTTAAGGGCGACACAGACTGCGGCCTTAATGGCACGTCGTGTTGCCAATGGTGCCTTAAGGCTCTTTCACGACCGGCAGGCGTTAGCACACATTAGTTTAAATGTATTTTCTTTTATGGCATTACTAAGCTTTTAGGGTCCAGTCACTGTAGTAATAGTTGCACGTTTTAGTGCAATGTATGGGAATGGCTATAAGCTTCAAAATTGAATTTTACATAATACACATTCAATAAATGGTATTTGAATGCTGCAAACTGAAGGAATATAAACTAGTTTCGTGGAAGCATTCCACTTGTATAGACAGTGAGGATAGCTTTATGCCGCCTAACAGAGTATGTTTTCAGCCTTATTTTGATTGAAAGGTACGGTATCTCATTATCTATATCCCTGACAAAAAAAAAATTACAGACATCTAACACACAACGCCACCTAGTCCCAAATTAAGCAGAGCTTGTATTATAGGTAGCTACTAGACAACTGATATTTCTTTTTTTTTGTTAATACATACGTATTAAACATGAATAAATTAAATTAAAAAGCTTTTTAAAAACAAGCTTTTACTGAGACGAATCAAACGAGTCTAAACTCTATGATGTTGCGACGTTTCTTTACAGAGTTCCTATGGCCACCTTCCAGCTCCAGCATCAGATCAGCTCTATGTCATTTTAATGTTGTATGGTCACGCTGTATACATGTGCTTGCAAAATTTCAGCAAAATCAGTTGACTATATCTGCTTCAATATTGAATTGCAAGATTCCACCCGAACATACAAGCATACATACATACATACATTGCAAGTTACTAAAAAGCTTGTAAAAACGCTCAAACTCTGAAACAAATATTTGCAGATCATATAAACATTTAACCTGGGAATCGAACCCGATACCCCAAGTATAGCAGTCGCATAAGCTACCACTGAGGCAGTATGTGAGAATATTTACAATAATCGGCAGTAGTAGATTTGATATGAGATCCTAAAGGACAGACATACTTACGCTTTCATAATGTTTCCTTCCTTCTCCATTTTAAAAATCATATTTTTAAATGGTTTTTTTACTTGTTCATCTCTTGATTGCCATAACTTACTTTTATACAAGTAAGGTCTACCTTCAAGAAACTATGAGGCCAATACATCTATAGCAATAAAATTTTATTGCCCTAATAATTTTTTACTTGATCCAAAAGTACTCTCAATACCGCTACTGCACATCGCGTTGATGTCTTTTCTATAGAGAGCGTAACGGCGCACGCGCAGCTGTACTGACGTAATCGATGTACACAATGACAAGGAGCCTTAATTAACATTTAAATAAAATAGTTGCATTTAGGACTTAAAGAACGGCAACGTCAATATTATATTCTTTAATCTATACTATTTATAAGAAGATTCTACTTTTGTTACGTTAAAATATTTGTGGTTTGCATTAGTAAATAAGACACCCAAATAATTCCTGGAATAGATTTAATATGTACTACAGAATTACCTCCAATATACATACTTCTTCATCAGTCTATTGCCGTCCACTGCTGAACGAAAGCCTTCCCCAAAGAGCGCCAACCATATACAAACAGTATCCATTAAATTGAATCTTGCTGCAACTTTAGTGAACTGAACAGTGACCATAAATGCTAGTTACTCATAAAAAATGCATTTTTTAACGTTTAATACTAAAATAAATTATAATAAGATTTTTAAACGAGCATAAAAACAAAAAGTATATTATATTTCATTTGTAGGTACATAAAATATGTTAATGGATAAATAAACAATATAACGTGTAGGCTTATTTTTACGGTATTTCTTGCATAACTCAACATTTAATTTGAAACAAATATCAGTTTACGTATAATTTCGTAAAGAGAACCGGTTTTCCGAATCCATCCAAATGAGAGACCCTAAATTTAAAACTTATTGTCTCTAAATTTATTACAAGAGGATTGTGAGTGAAGTGGTCTAAGGCGTTGTCTACACAGTGAAATATAAACAAAGCCTTTGTCGTCCCCATTACCGATGAGTTATGGACCATTTAAATGGGCAATAATTGAAATCTACTCTGTCTGGAGTTCATTTGAGCCATAAATCTGAGCATCTCAAAGTCCATAACCAGATATTAATGGCTTAAGTAAATAACTTACGAATTTGATTTGACAAATTTAACAGTTCTGGCATTCCAAAACTGAATAGTTAACATACATATTAATTGTTTTAATGCTGTTCTAAATCACGCAATAAATAAATGAAATTAATCAATTAGTGATTACTTTAAATTCACAATTTGGGTTTTGTTATTTCATGACTTAACTGTTCTGTTGTCTTGCGTATTTAGTTTATAAATTTTACTATAAATAGATACTTAATCTTGTCCTTGAAGGTTCCGCACTTTATTTGACAGAGTGTTCTCAATCCGTAAAGGTTATACCCTAAGGCTGTACAATGATAATTGAATATAGCAATAATTTATTATATACTTATAGATTATCTACCTCATAATTGACACTGTAAGTAAACATATCAATATCCATAATAGATTTTTAATTGATCGAGAACGAATAATATATGTATTTCAATGTTGCAATTAGAATGAAGGTCTAACTTTGGAAACAGAAAGGTGACGGCAAATTACCGTTATGTTAAATTGCCTCTAGGTTTCATGAAGTTCTAGTTTCGTCTTGTAGGTGAAAATTTATGACCAAGACCTAATCAGTGCAGCCTGATTGAAATGTCAGGCTATTCAAAGCGGTTTACAGCATCTTTATTATTACAAACTGTGTTATAGTTATTGTAGCTATATACATAAAATACGATCTTTAATAAAATATAAGTTAAAATCAACTCTCACACTAAAATATAAGGTCGAAAATATAGAATAGACAAAAAAAATTACCTACCTACATAATATGCATATGTAGGTGTATAATAATCCCGTATCAAAATTACAACTTCACGCGGTAATTTCATTGTCTGCCCTACATTCCCTTCTAAATATATCAAGACCCTTATTAAGGCAATACAAAATAACACAGGTAATATCCCACACGCTGCCACCATCGTTCTAAATTTGTTTCTCTCAGGAAATACGTGATTTCACGTAATAAAATAAGTTGATTATGGTCAGTTTTTACTGTGTTTTTGGCGACTGAACGGTCGGTAGATCGTAAAGCTAGATGTAGGTCAATATTTCTTGTTCTCTATTATTCATTATGACTTGTTGTAGTGGAAAATCGTTAGTACTTGTGACTCATTAAAGAAATTCGAATGGCTTGACGCAGACTAGATCTTAGTCGATAAGCTTGTTGCAAGTTCTTAAATCGATTAAGGCATTTTGATTTGAATAATATACTTTGTCTGTGGTGTATGTTGCGGTGTTCGTTTGGTGTGCGGCGGTGCCTTTGTGTTAATACCATGTGTGTTGTTAATTTTGAATTGATTATATCACTTTATGATATATTTTTTGTAAGCTTCGTCATAGTTTTTATTAGCTGTAACTGTTAATAAAAAACATTCTGATTAATTTTTATATTTTGTACATATCTCTATGCATTTTTGATTCTTATTTTTAAATTGATATATTTATACAAAAATAGTTTCTTTAAATACCACAGAACTTCATAATTAATAAGTCAATTAATGGTTGATATTGTTAATAATATGTGACGCAAATTTGATAAAATTAGTTCCTTTAATATCAATCCTTAATACCATACGATTAATAAACGGCGTTGTCTAAACTCAAAAGACGCGGAAGTGGGAGGCTATATAAAATTAAATATAAAACTTAATGGTGCAGCATACGTGACAAGCCGTAGGGTATAAAGGTGTTGTTTGTGCGTTCCAATACATGCCTGTCGTTGATTTAATGATATCACTACTATAAAAACGAAAGTCTCGTGTGCTCATACACTATTAAACGCTTGAAGACGTTCTCTTGACTTACACGAGGCTTAATTTACCGGTTTTATCTTTAAGATTTTTTTGTTTAAAAACCTGGATTTTTTTAAAAAGATTTGCAATTTTGTAGGGAGATAGTTCAAGGGTACGTTTAATGATTCTATATGACAGGGCCGAATTCAGGAGGTCTGAGAGTTCTGACATATTAGAATAAAGTCCTGGCTTGTTGTAGACAGAAAGATTTACACCAAATATATTATGTTAATCGTAATAAATCACAAATATTCCCTTTGATAGCTATTACTATTATTATTATAAAATTGAGCATGTAAATTTATTAGTAGGATAGTGTTTATATTGTATTGATAAAAATAATAAATGATTTTTAAAATTCATGGTTAACCGTTTAGTATCAAGCTGGCCTTAATTTCGACTAATTACGAATACACTCTAAGAACCTAAAACTGTCATGAACATCAAATTCAACAGTCTGATATAATAATTTTTTAATCCATTTACAAATTGTATAAACGTTGTCATAATTTTGGTGTAAACCTTTGTAAATACGAAAAAGGTAGAAAAGTAGGTTTATGTCCCAAATTCAATTCGTATGCGACAAGTGTCAATAGGATATCAAACAGAACAAAATTCCGTCCTTGAACAATACAACTGTAAGTAGATACTACTTCTGTAAATGTATGTGTACGTAGTAGTTCAATCGTGTAAATTCATTGACCTCGTTGCCGGTCGATAGAAATAAGTCCATCGGTTGAAATGACCACTAATTCAAGAAATATTTGATTACAAAGACTTTTCTTAAAAAGAAAAATGTTCGTGTATTTTCTTCTGGTATTTGTTTTGGTTTCGCTGTCTTTTGGATGAAAGGCACTTTATGTATTCTTTATTCCTATGAATATATGTATCCTATGCATGTAAAATTTTGTGATGAATGAATGGTTGAGTAGTTAAATGTTTAAACAAGATAATATAAGAGACAAACATAATTGATTTCGCAGTTTAATCGACTCTAAGATGTTCTCAATGAGACAAAATTTGATATCCTTTTCATTTTGTGTGTGTGTGTTCCAATATTTAAAACATTTTTGAGCTGATGTAAGTAAACCTTCTTAATGAAAAGGTTTTAGTCTAGTGAGTTGAAATGATTACAATATGCTCTAAAAATACCAAACTTATGATCTCGTCGTTATCTATTTTTTGTTTGTGGTCGTCTTGATAGTCTAAGTTTGGCCTTAGTTCCATCAACCTATTGTAATCCAATGATAAAGGTGTGGTCTTTTGCTTACCGCATCCAATCTACATAACCCACCTTTCTGAACTCGTCATAGCATCTGACTTGGGACTTCTTACCTTTTATCTTTACCCATTCGCAATCTCTACAAAATATGGAGGGAAATTCTCATTATTTTTATATTTGTTTTTTTATTAATATTTATTTATAGTTATATACTACCATGAAGTAGAAGAACACGCAAATTCATTGACGAAAATAGAGCACTTTGTACCTTTACTATTATGTAATTAAAGTTTACCTATTAAAAGTACTTAACCTACTTTATATTATGTACTTTTATGTTATCTTTATCATAAACACGTAATATTTAATTACTTTCAAGGACACATTGTATTACTTAAATATTTTAATTAACCTTTCGTAATAACTTACATAACATAGATACAATCACATCATTAACTCAGTATAGTTATACTACTCAAATATAGCTATACTAGCGTCTCCCTAAAGGGCTAAAGCCAAGGTGACAGATTAACCCTTCTAGAAACCATGAAAAATTTAATATTAGTATCGCGACTATTCAAGGCTGGGTTACAAGTGTTATGATAACAATTTGAACGCTATTTGTAGCGTTTGATAAAATCGGAACGATTTTGTAACCTTCACGGCGTTGAGTAGCTGTTATCACGCTACATCTGACAATTATTTTGGAACTTAAGATTGTCCTTAGAATAGGCGAGTTTATTACTCGTATTTAACTTGTGTAGGCGTGTGTGAGTTAAAGGTGTTTTATCTTCTTTACGTCTACACAAATATTGACGCTACAAAAAAGTATTAGATACCTTTCAAAATATTCAAAGGTTTTGTTTAGAACTGTTTGTTTCAAGACTATTTATTTTGTTGTTATCTTTACTAAAAAAATAAAAAAAATACCATAGTATCTCATTACTTTAGGTTACACTGAATAAATGAATAAATAGATCAAAATAATTAAAATCCACCCCCCCTCCCCTTTACATTATAAAAAAAAAAAACTTGTTGACATTGCAAAAGTGTACTAAAAAGTCATGGTTTAACTTATAAAATGTCTTTTTAATTTACAGATAGTATCTGAACGAGGTAACTAGCTACATACTTTATGTTTATTAACTGTATAGTTAAAAATACTCCTTCAAACATATATTTATATCATTACTTATTTACCTGTTAGTACTTTTTAACACGTCAAATGAGCATATAAATTAATTAACACAGAAAACGTACATTATTTTTTACAGGCAAATTCCCTATTATAATTATTTGGTTATCAAAACTAAACATTCACATTTTCCAATTAATTCCAATTAAACAATTATCTTGTATTTAATTAAACTACCGGCACCAGCATGCATGCAATATATTTTAAGAAACGTTAAGATTATTCAATTCATCTAATAGATACGCATGTAATGCGTTAATTTGTAATTATGGGAACAATTACGCAGTTTATCACGAACCTTAAATTATATACATAGATGTTTCGTGAATGTTGGATTTCGAACGTCATTATAATGGCAACATTTTTCGATTGTCATTTTTTTTGTGTTTGACGTTTTGACGTTTGAGGTTAAGAGAGTACTAGAAAGACGCGTGTTGTGAACGGTAAACGATTGTTGTTTTGAGAACCGTAATTAATTGATATTAAGCTAATTGTACATCGACCCGGTCCCTTTAGTGATTTACCGTTTTTGTTAGGTCTGCTTGGACTCGCGAGTTTTGTAGGCGCGTTCCGGGATAGCTGAAGCGAGTGAGTTGTAATTCGAATATCCGTGATAGCTGATACGAGTTTATTGTAATTCGAATACCTTGAAAGATATACAGCACTTGGAGCATGTTTGTGTGACGACGCAGAGAAGAAACTACCCAAGAGATCTCTTGGAACGCTGAGAATAAGGAAGCCACACAACTCCAGTAAGTGCTTGATGATTTTAGTTTAGATTAAGAACACGGTGAATCGCCGTGGTTAATTTTTCTTGCCAATGGACTAGTAGCGAGTTAATGCTTATACTCATGGGTCCTATAGGTATTACAAGTATAACAAAGTGATCGCCTCATTGGTGAGAGGACTGAACAGTGAACATATAAATTGTAAAGACATCGATAATAGTTATCATAATATAATTTGAAAATGCCGTTAGGCAACACCAGTCTTCATCTTCCTAGCCTTTATTTTTCCCAATAAAATTTAGGGTCGTTATTTTTTATATTAGGGCCTTCCAAAATAACTCTACTCTGCCTGGTGGAAAGCATAAGCTGAATCCAAAAGTGCTGGTCACCATACTCATTGCGAATGCATACAATGCAACAATGCAGCATGGTGACTCACACGATGGTGGCCTAGTGATGCTTCTGTATCATTGGGCCTCCGGTCTCGTACTCACCAACGAAACACGACAGCACGAATGCTGAATTGCGAGGGTAGTACGAAGTTCAACTGGGTTGACCTGATTATCAGTTTTTCCACTGGCATCGGACCTTCGCAACCCTGAGGATGAACTGAATTCGAAGATTGAAATAGCTTAATCCGCCTTAGTAAATAGATATTGTGAAAAGTACAAGTGACTTAATTGAATATGATATCGATGAGATTTGCGATATTTGGTGCAAAAGTTGAGTTATACTTTAACATACATTGAATTTCTTAGGCTCAAAGATTTAGGTAAGGTTTATTTTAGAATGAAATAAAATATGAACCGTGAAAATAAAAAAATGCATTTTAGACTTTTATGAAATTAGCTTCTGATGCTCGGCTTCTATTGACGACAGCGTCATATTATAGTCTGTCTCGTCTAGTAGAATTTATACAACATTTAAAGATTTTTTAAATAAACCAGTTCCTCAGAGTAGTTCATTCAATCAAACAGAAAAACACTTCAGCTTTATAATATTAGTAATGTTGCAATCGTTACTACAAAATACCCATGACTGAAATTTACTATAGTATTACCGTCCATTGTCTGTTTATTTATGCCAATAATATGAACGTATTGACAGCAACTGATTGTCAGTCGCGATTATGCTGTCATCTAATAATGTTATCTTTTAACTAAAAATGACAGAACTTGTCAAAAGTTATCTATCTATTAACTAGAAATAACAAAGAGGTTAGGTTAGTATTCTTGTACATTATGCTGAAATTGTGTCACTTCAGACTTTATCAACTAACTTAAATTATTTCACATCTTCCATGTAACAAAAGAAAAAGATTTTTATATGTAATGAAGTGCCTGTTGATAACGGGAAAAGTCGAGAGTAAAAGACTTTGAAGTAAGATTTTTAACGATTGCCTGCGCTTGTGTAGGAAGGCGTCCGGATCCGGAAGAGGTCGGATCTTTTAGAAATAGCTTTCTACGGATATATCCTATTTCAACATATCTCCACACTGAAAACTTTGGTTGGGTGAAGACCTGAGAAAGCCACCAGATGTAAAAAAAAGGAGATTTAAACGTTGTAGAACGCAAATGGAGTAGAAAAGTTCCTGACATTTTTTTTTTTCTTTAAAAAGACAACTCCCGCACTAGGAATAAATCCTGTGTCGCGGGGGACTTTACATACATGTAACGGACACAAAGAACACCCAGACTCAGAACAACAATTTGTGGATCACACAAAGTGTTATCCTACGTGGGATTTGAACCCACGACACTTGGCCAAGTAGGAAACGGCGTGGTGACCGTTAAACCACTAGGCCAAACGTGCAGTCTAGTACAATGCCTGTACTATACTGCACTATGGTGCAAAACGTAACTGAAAGAGGCATCTGGATAACAAACTTAGTCAAGTAAATCAAGACCTTCTGGAATACAGCAGCAATTAAGAAAAAATAGAAAATGAAATTCAAACACAACACATTTATATGTTTTTATTAAAAAAAAGGCATATTCCATCTTTATGATATGCTAAAACAATCATAAATGCAATCTTTCATAAAGTTTAATATCTACATTACACAACACAGGTAAGATCAATGCTACCATTTTAGGGGCTTTTCCAATAATGCCAGCTCACGTTGTTTCAGTACAAATAACTTACAGTGGTGTAAGGCCATTAATAAGTCTGAATCATGCCGCCAATTCCAGTATTCATGACTAGGATTTACGTCATATTATAATGGAATGACCTTTATGTTGGTTCGATGTTAAGTCACTGACGAATTTCCACTGAAGTGTATGACGAATGAAATGATTTTCACTTAATATTCATATGTAATTGTATTTTTCATTTGTAATTCTGATTCTGAATGTTGATATCCAATACAAAAAAGTTTTTTGTTGATATATCATTAAACGTATCGTTTATTTAATTGTTTATGTTAAAAACACAATGATTTTAGAAAGATGAAAATGTAATTTGAAAGTTGATTACGTTCATGATTAAATAAACTTTTAGGCAATACATACATAAAATATAGGTACAGACGATTTGAAGACGCAATTTAATACTAAATTGATTTAAAAATAGAAGTTTTCCTGTTTTGAAACATTTCATAGAACGATATCACTGAAAGTTAGAAGGTTTGAATTATCTTAAACTAATATTTAGGGTTCTATAACTAGACTAAGTAGTTGGTTGAAATGACTGTCAAACAGTTCTTATTTAGTATAAAACTTGAAGGTCATATATATAACACAATGAGAAGAAAAAGGCTTATCTCGGCATTTAGCCTGGCTTTTAAAATTCTACGCATGTTTGATGACCAAAACATGTTTGTAGGATGCCGCCAAGTGAAATGCGCGAATTTCCATGTTTGAGGCCGACAACCTCCCATTGTGTGCCTGTGAAACGTTTAAAATTCTCCAATCTTATCTCGAAATCTCATGGTACAAAAAGGGAAAATACTTTTGTTGCAGCCGCAAACTCGTCTTCAGACTCTTTTTGTGAATTAAATTGTAGCCTAATAGCGACAGGTGACGTCAGAAGTCACTAATGCAAAATGGTTTATTTTTTGCCTTGGATATGATAATTGAAACCACGAATAAATTGAAAAATAAGTCACATATGAAAAATTGCCGAATAAAACATTTCAAAGCTAAAAAAAACATACGAAATACTTCAGTTTATGTGCAGAACAAATGGAGAAGGTTAACTAATTAAAATAAAATGTATCGTAAATGTTATGTAATGAGCTGCACACGTAGACAATACTTACTTGTATATTGACCTGTCTTGGTTTGAAAAGTCAACCACAGTTCACTTTACTGCATAACTAGAGCTAATTTATGTCACCATCATACCAAGAAAATAATAAAAAACATTCTAAATTAATTGAATTGTAGATTTGTAGTGCCAATTCGACCACCAGAGAAAATAAGAACATACATCCCTCACAAAAAATAAAAAAACTTGAGAGGTGTCAAGGGATACCCGGATGGAACGAAGTTTATATATATATTATTATATACTATTCAGCACTACTCAATATTAAAAGTTTCGTTACAACGAAAATTGTCATTACAACTTAATCCGTCTAGCCATCTTTCGCAACGCGCCATAAGGATCTTCGTTCAACATCAACATTTAAACTTTTCAATTTCAAAACTATTTCACAGGTTTAATCAAGTGTAAAATTAAGTCATATTTCAGTCCATAATGACGTGATAGTGTTCTATGTATCGGGTGTTTTCAAAATATTTTATCAAATCAACACCAATATTTCACTAAATAAAAAGTTTCTGTTTTTAGAATACAAAACGATTTTATTCTTTCAAGTTTTTCAATTTGCTTAATCCTTCGTCTATTTTCATTATTTTATTAAATGTTTTTCATTATTTATTCCCAGTAGTAATGCTAAAGAACCAGGGTCATCGACGTAGCCCATAGGATTAGCCAGCTGAAGTGGCAGTGGGCTGGCCATATTTGCCGTAGAACCGATAACCGATGGGGTAAACGAGTTCTTGAGTGGAGACCGCGTCTCGGCAAACGTATATAGTGTAGGACGTCCACAGGCCAGGTGCAGTGATGATTTACGCAGGACGGCTGGCAGAAGCTGGATGCGAGAAGCCGAGGATCGAACTAAGTGGCGTGCAATTGGAGAGGCCTATGTCCAGCAGTGGACTGCGATAGGCTAATGATGAGTTATGCTATGAATCCAGTTCCACATGGGTCTTTGGCAACCCACTACTTCCCCTATCACTTGCCTATTAAAAATGGTTAATGATTTACAAATTTTATGATCAGATTGCCGTGTTTAAGATGTGAGAGGTCATTATTATTATCTTACATTACATTGTGAAGATGTTAAGTTGTAAATAATCGAGAAATCCTAAATGCATTCCTTTAGGATGATCAACACTTACATTCCTTACCAGTATTAAAGTTTTAGCTGCAGATAAAATCGATTGCTACGTCGATTTTCCAACGTGTACCGTGTGAATATCAGTTAATTGCTTTGTACTACCTTACCGTGGCCATCACTATACATTTTCTCAAGGTCAATGTCATTTCCGATCGATCATTACGACTTTGACGCGACATTTCAACATTTTACGATTCGTACACAGTGATAAACTTTTCCATGTTTCTATGTTTAAGTAGCTATATATAGGTAGTACACAGACTCACAAGAAATATGTAACCAATAATGTAATTCAAGATGATATCTTAGAAACGTCGCAAGGCGCCACTAGCTATAAATTAATAAGTGTCGACTATTGGACTGACAAGGCGTGCAGTTCAATTAGTTGCTGGAAGTTAGTTGTATGTGGTAAATTCACCGCTAGTTTCCTACCTGGCAACTGATTAGTTTATATGGAGTGCGCCTGATTACCATTGGCTTAATCTATAGTGTTCTGTGGCACTTTGCATAATAGTTATCGTCTACGAACTAATAAAATATAAAACAGAAGCCTTATCACTAGAAGTAACGATGTAAATTCTATTTGATATTAATTAGTTATAATTTCTGAGTTAATAATTGCACCTAATATAATTACGAAGTACCATGTAAAATAACTTTGTAATGTATTGTATTTATGGTTTTATCTGAAAATAATTTAAAAATGAATATGTTCAATCACCACGACACAAACTTACACATTTAGAAATACACATAATTACGTCACAGGTCACAACCATTTTATAACACAACATAACACCTATTTAAAATTCCCGTAACATATTATTCGTTATATAAACCGCAATAAATTCTTTTCAGTTTGACATTATCTCTAAATACGGATAAAGTTATTATAAATTGCAATTAATATGGGGTCTGACTTCTATTACGATACCGCGCCCTAAGATTAGTTGTAGTGCCCATAAAGGGTGCGCGGATTGCAATCGCGTAGACAGAAAACGCGGATACACACTGGGCTTCATATTTTTGTTTTGTGAAAAAAAGCCGCGCTGAGCCCTGTAATATGTCTGGCGCCATGAAAGGTCATAAGGAAGTAGCTTGTGTTTGAATGAAAGATGAGTGTTGAGTAAGAAA
Organism: Diaphora mendica; assembly: GCA_949125395.1. Taxonomy (NCBI): domain Eukaryota; kingdom Metazoa; phylum Arthropoda; class Insecta; order Lepidoptera; family Erebidae; genus Diaphora; species Diaphora mendica. The sequence continues at coordinate 20,324,984 of OX421319.1, read as the reverse complement.
ACAACATACGTCTACGGACACGTGGTTTTATGTTTTGTACTTTATATTTTATTGAGTACACGCAAAATGATTTTGTATTGGAACAAGTGATTAAATTTGTTTTTTATGAAACAAAATTTTATTAGGTACTTGTTAATAAGAAAAATAACTTTAAGGCCTTTCATTTGATACCCACACTGGGTGGGCTGTTCAGAAATATATAGGCCGCCATTTTGTTACGGTGGCCATTTTGGATTAATAATATTATCTACCGATTATATTTAATTACATTGTCATCAGAACTAAATGCATATTTCAAATTTCAGCTCAATCGGAAATCGAGAAGTGGATCAAACTTAACTGTGAAACTAAATAAAAGCTTGTAAATACGAGTAAGGGATCTAAATTCACAATATTTTAAAAATAATTCATAGAAATTATAAGATTGTTTTTTAAGTTACACATTATTTGAAGATTTTGTATTTAGTAACATTAGTTATTAACATTAACAGAGGATAATTGTTATGAATTTAAAGCAAATTGAATGAAAGTATAAAACGTTATATGTGACAAGATACATTATGAGTCACATCTATAGAAACTATGTGTCGATCAGCGATCTACTAGATTTTTGTTCAACTGTACCATAATTTACTGCCGAGTAATATTGATGTCTAAGCTATTGTTTTAATTATTGAATACAATAGCATAACAAAGAATAATTATTTATTTTTTATTAAATTTAATTCATTGCATTGCATGATTTTTAACCGACTTCAAAAAAGGCGGATGTTTTTTTTTATGTGTGTTCGCGGATAACTTCGTCGTTTATGAACCGATTTGGATGATTCTTTTTTTAATGGAAAGGAGATATCCCAACGGTGGTACCATGATAAGGACACTAAGATTCAAGATGGCATCCAAGAGAAATCGAGTCGAATGTTGAAGTCGGTTTTTGTTTTTGTTAAAATTTTACTTGTTTACTATAATTAAATGTCTTAAAATTAGACACAATAATTCATATCTTTCAAATTCGATATTAACATCTCTATAAATATTTACTATTATCGATATCATGATTGAAATTAAATTATTCTAAATTCTAAGTTAGTATTATAACAGCACTATCATATGCGACAATCGATAAACACATGACACGTTGAGGCATGTACAAATCGATATGCACGTTTGAAAGGTAGCACACCATTTACAGTTCATGGAACTTCTACTCAATACATACCATTATATACTTCGAATGTAAAATAACTTCTGCAATATTGCAATTCCTAATACAAATGTCACAGTATAGACGAATTTCCGTTCTCGAATGAGCTCTCAGCGTCGATGATTTCATTATGAACTGTACGCAATCATCTGCACAGATGAGATTAGTGTAGGTGAGCCGTGGTTTATGGTGTTGATATGTGCTAGTGTTTATATATCAGACTTTGCGTTTTTTTTTTGTTTTTTTTAAGAGTTTAAAAAATTCCGATGATTATTTGCAAAGCTTTAATGTCTAATCTTGAAATGATTTCTTCTAAATTTACATAAGTGTAATTTACACATGGACTGGCTCGATCGAAGCGACTCTACGACGTTACTAAATAGTTACTATTTTTTCGTTGTTTTTCAACGAGTATCTGATCCTTAGGGAGAAGGGGCTAAAAAGCTTAGAGAATATTGATCAATGACTTTTTAATCAAATGGTGATAAATATCATGTAATTTATCTAATACTTTTTAAACGAGCAATTTTTGAATATATATATAGAGATGTATGTATATAATCTGAATCTCCGAAACGGCTTCAACGATTTTCATGAAACTTAGTATGTAGAGGGTTTAGGGGGCGATGAATCGAACTAGCTAGGATTATTTTTTTAATTTATCAAAAAAAACTATACTGAACAAAGCTCGGTCAATCAGATACTTAAATTAAAAGAAAAAAATATATTTCAAGAAAATAAGACGTATTGCAAATGATACTTCGAAACAAAAGACATACCTACTATTTAATAGAGATCTAATGCTAATGTTAGATTTATATTCATTTATATCGATGTTTTATTCATGACAATATCGATTGTTACAAGTATATTACGTAAGGTATTGCGTGAGAATCGTCCTAATGACTCAGGTTAAGCACCTCCAATTCTTCACTAGACTGGATACCCGGTAATAGGCGTTCTTAAAATAAAACACGCTGTTTTTATTAGTGAAGCTAGACGAGCCTGATGATCTAGTGGCCACTGATACCGATACTAATTCTATTGTTGTTTTCCTAAACTAAAATTTTCTCCAAAATAATATTCTATTCTCTAATTTTAGTAAAGCGATTACCAAAATGCTATTTAGGTATGTATGTATACAGATAACATCTATTTTTAGTGTGACATATCTAATTTTAGTTAATCTTTGACATTAAGAAAGTCGTTATGTTTAATATGTGCTTAGTTAGAAATAGGTATATACCTAAATATTCTTATCACTATGCAGATTTAAACGACGTCAGATGACCGTATATAATGTGTGATGTTTTTTTTATCTATATCTATATCAATAAGCAAAACAAAAACTTAGTATCCCTTTTAACGAAAATTATGTTAAAGTTTATATGGAGGAGGATTTCAAAAAGCTTAAAAAGTAAAAATTAAATGAATGATTGTTGAATTTTTATCATTGGGCGACTCAACTCAAACTCAAACTCAAAAATATTTTATTCATATAGGCACTTATTTTACAGGCACTTATGAATAGTCAATATTTAATATTAAAAAATCGAGTGATTCTAGTCGCCAGTTCCAAGTGCAGCCTACCCTTCATGGAGAAGAATCTGGCAAGAAACTCCATTGTTGCTCCTTTTAAAAAATAATAATACGGTTTACAATATTTTTTCACTAAGAGACTTGAATGAGAACGAAGTCGACCAAAGAAAACAAAATAAAAGGTTTGGAGTCATTGCTGCACAGCCATGAGCTAACCAATCATGCGCCGTTCTTACTGATAGCTGCAAGATTTTTACATTGTTATATTGTGACATTGTATTGTTATATTGTGAGGTCCACTTATGGAAAATAAAATCCAAATAGCACTTTCACTCACAGTCAAATTTAAAAAGATGTAATATGTCCAAATATAAAATAATCAATAAATGTCACAAATGCAAAATAGAGTAAGACGCATGGATCAGCCATCGACCTATTCAACCGTAGTTGAGCTGCGTACTCAGGCCGCACGGCAAATCATCAGGTCAATATCAAAGAAATTAATAATTAATAGTAATCATAGTCGACAAGGTGCTCATACACTGACCACTACACTAGTTAATATTATAAGATGCAGTTTTTTTTTATCTCTATGAAAGAAAGGTCCTTTTCTGTCGGAAACACAGGACCTTTCATTATATATGTTGAGTGCTCGGGCTGCAAAAATTCAACTAATGCCAAGCAGTTTCAAAAATTGCATTTGGCCCTACGCCCGCTTTGTGTAATACCGTCAGAGGAATTCTATTTATCAGCCAAGTTCATTTAAATAAAACAAGAATGCTAACTAAAAACTGGCAGAAAAATAAGAAAACAATGCATATTCATATGAGATCGAAAGGTTCCTAATTCAAATGTAAAATTATTCCTTTTTTATGACAGTGTGGTCAGGCATGTGGTACAAATTCTTTTTTATCATTCACATTGTGAGTTTAACATTCAACAGTATCAATATTCAAGCAAGTTCGATTCGTTCCTTGAGACAAAGAATATCAGCAATCTAGAAATTTCTACTAACTTTTAAGAGCTTTATTGAAGCTTTAATTGTCTAAAAGCAGATGCAGACATAACAGAGTAAATTCTCGAGTGCATTGTGCAGTACAATAGATAAGTGCAAGACATGAGTAGGGACAATGTCGACAAATTTATCGAGTACATAAGTAAACTATCTTTTTCTGAAGTTTATAACAATACGGATACTAACACTGCTTTTGATTATTTCCATGACACAATCACTTTATTTTATAAACTATGCTTTCCTATTATAAAGGTAAAAAAGAAGTACACACATAGTAAATTAAAGTGGATAACAAAAGGCCTTAAAATCAGCTGTAACACTAAAAGAAAACTTAGATTCAATTACTATAAAAATAAAACAAACGAAAATAAAACAAAGTTCAAGGCATACTCCGACATGTTAAAGAAATGTATTCACAATCTGCAATCCTTATGTAATATTAAGCACATCGCATATTCAAAAAACAAGGGAAGAGCTACATGGGATATAGTCAAACGTACTATGGGTACGGATAAGCCCAAAGAATGCATTGATAGTATTGTTGATAATAATATCACAATTACAAAGGGTTCAGAAATTGCTAATCTGTTCAATAATTTTTTCATTGATGTTATAGAAAGCGATGTAAAGGTGAAAAATAGTACAAATTTAAATATTAAAACAAACAATCAAAGCATATTTTTAGAACCTACTAATCCGATAGAAATATATAACATTATTAACTCATTAAAAAATACAAAATCCTCAGGTTACGATGGAATCTCAACAGACCTTCTAAAAAAAATATCACAGTTTATTGCTAATCCTCTTTCGTATATCGTTAATTTATCACTAGAAAAAGGTTGTTTTCCAGACAAATTAAAAATATCTATCGTCAAACCTCTATACAAAAAAGGGCATAAAAAAGATAAAAATAATTACAGGCCCATAGCATTACTCCCTATTTTATCAAAAGTTTTTGAGAGAATTGTTTATAAGAGAGTGGTTTCCTTTTTAGAAAAGTTCAGTGTTTTTACAACAGAACAATATGGGTTTAGAAAAAATAAATCCACTTCATTAGCAATATTTCATTTACTTAAGTCAGTTTCAAATAACATTAATGCAAAAATAAAAACTGCGGCGCTATTTCTCGATTTAAGTAAAGCCTTTGATTTCGTTCAGCATAATATTCTAATTGATAAACTAGATAAAAATGGCATAAGAGGCCCAGCTTTAGAATGGTTTAAATCCTACCTAGGAAATAGAACTCAGATAACTAGAATAACTAAATTTGATGCCGAACTCAATAGTATTGTAGATTATGACTCCCATCCGCGACTTAATCATTTTGGAGTCCCACAGGGAAGTATCCTGGGTCCTCTTCTTTTCCTTATTTATGTGAATGATCTGCCACAAGCAGTGAAAAAACAATGCATCCTATTCGCTGACGATACTACAATCATCATAAATTGTAAAAATGAGGAAACATATGAATTAGATATACAAACCACCTTAAATGAAATCATTGCATGGTTAGAGTGTAATGTACTAAAGATTAATTTAGGAAAATCCAAAATATTATATTTTAAAACACCAAAAAACAGCCATCTCCCTATTAAAATTTCACACACTAATCAAATGATAGAGCAAGTTCATAAAATTAAATTTTTGGGTGTAATACTTGACGAACATTTCACGTGGAAAAACCATATTGAAGAAATATGTATGAAAATTAGCAGATTTGTTTTCGCTTTGAAAGTAGTAAGTAATGAGGTATCAAGGTCAACTGCAATGACAGTCTACCACGCTCATGTTTGTTCCATAATCCGGTATGGTATAGTCATTTGGGGTAATTCTACTGAAATTGAAAGAGTTTTTATAGCCCAGAAAAAATGTATTCGTGCAATTTTTAACATGGAATGGACTTCATCTTGTAGACCTGTCTTCAAAGCTCACAATCTTTTAACTGTTCCTTGTATTTATATATATGAAATTGCAAAATTTGTTAAAAATAACCGTTCTCTTTTTGAATCTAAAATTAATTTTAGCAAACGTGCAGCAACACAACTTCCATTAAATATGCCAATACCCAGAATCGAACAATTTAGACGAAATTGCGTGTATATGGCTCCTCTTATATACAACACAATACCCAAGTGGATAACTGACCTACCACTCAATAAGTTTTGTGTTGTTCTTAGAAAATGGTTGGTAGAAAACAGTTATTACTCCGTTAAGGAATTCATACAAAAAAATTCGTGTCCGTCTTATCATTTTAGAAATGCATTGTAGGTGTGTATTGAATTTATTAAGTAGTTCTTGTATGTATTTTCAAAGTGTTACACGTAATCTTTTTAAATTGATTCTGATTTAGTTAATTCGTTATTGCTAATTAGCAATTAATATAGTTTTAGCAATTTAATAACTATTGCTTAAATAGTTAACAACACTAAATTTGCATGCCTATTACTGGTGAAATGTGTTTCGTGCATATTTTATTTTTATTTTCTACCATCTTTTTGTACCACATTTAAGCAAATAAAATTATATTATTATTATTATTATTATTATTATTATTATTATTATTATATTAAGAAATGTTTTATTGAAAATAGCTTGGAAAGCTATCACTCATCATCATCTTAGCGTTGTTCCCGGTTGCTTACAAAGCTAGGCACTATTTTTTTTATTTTTTTTTTATGTATGGCCCGCCATAATGACTCTACTCTGCTTGATGGAAAGCATAAGCAGAATCCAAGAGTGGTGGTCACCATACTCACTGCGAATGCAGACAATGCAGTATGGCGACCCACACCATGGCGGCCTAGTGATGCTGCTGCATCTTTTAGTCTAGTCAACAAGTACGGAACTTGTTGACTAGACTATTTGGGCCTCCGGTCTCGCACTCACCAACGAAACACGACAGCACGATCGCTGTCATTTCACGTTGATTTTCTGTGCGAGGGTAGTACCGCCCCGGTCGAGCCGGCCCATTCATGCTGAAATTAGCGTGGCTCTACTACCTACGAGAGTGTGACACTTTGGAGCCCGGGGTCCGCTTTCCTACTTTTTCTTCTCCACTTTGCCCGGTCTTCGGCATCCTTGGTAGCGAGACCATTAGCACGCATGTCGCTTGGAAAGCTATATCTAATCTACACTATTTTGATGTTCTATTTTTCACCGGGCTATTGAAAAATTATAACATCTAGTTAATACAGTAGATATCGATTGTTACATCATTAAAAAAATAAACAACAGTTAGTCTTAAGTGACCGTAGTAGAATCTGACACTAATGGCGAAAAATCGTATATCCTGTAGAAATAAATAATAAATAATTTCAAGCCATTTGTTTAAAGCATCATAATAAATGCGCGAATAATTTGAACTATGTAAAACATTTATGTATATAACAATGCAGTAGTATCATAAGTGTATCGTATGTCCGAATAAACGGCTTTATTATTATTATTTAAAAGGTGGCAAGTATCAAAATGCCATTCAAACATAAACAAAGCGAAAATACATTAAAATATATTAAAGTTAAGTTTGTCACGTACATATTTTACTTAAATTTCGGCAGGCCTTTCATGTTCTTAGCCCGTGTGAACATAATTGCGTTGGTACGAAATCATAGGAACTTCATTTACGAGTATTGTAAAAAGCTATTAATTTTATTACTGGTAACATTTCAGCTACATTCAAAGTCAGACGCATAAACCATATTATACATTCTAAAAACCATCTAACTTTTGATAGTATCGTATATTGTATTTTATGTGCTTTCTTATTATGTATTGAAATCGGTGATTAAAACTATGCATACACGTTATTTAGCATCAAACTATATTTAAATGTATATTGGTATAGTATTCTCAAATTTGTTTTATTTTTATACTCCTACCGTGTCCCTTGGGCCGTGAGGACAGGGACAGGACACCATGTCGGCTGAATCTTCGCAAAGGTGGCTGGTAGACAATGCCATGTGGCATTAAGTCCGCCTCGTGCCAAAAACTAAAGAGAAAAGTACTATTCTCAAGAGTAAACCGAGTTCACTGTGGGAGAGCCACGCTTCGGCATGAATGGGCCTGCTCAACCGGAGTGATACCACGGCCTCACAGAAAACCGGTGTGAAATAGTGCTTGCGCTGTGTTTCATAGAGTGAGTGAGGATACCGGAGGCCCATACCCTAAACCCCTTCCCCTATCTCCCCCATACCCCAAAGGCCGGCAACGCACTTGTGACGCCTCTGGTGTTGCAGGTGTCCTTGGGCGGCGGTAATCGCTTGCCATCAGGCGATACGTCTGCTCGTTTGCCCGCCTATATATATTCCATAAAAAAAGTAAAAAAATGAAGTCGTGGTCAAAAACTATTTTCTATATGCTCTAAGGGCACATAGAAAATAGCTTTTGCCCATCACTTAATTTTTTTATTCACGGCTTATTAGTATTCTTATGTCAAGAGCGATACTTCCAGGTATAGAATCAGATAGGAACTCTACATGTCCCAATAACGGGTCGAGTCGATTTATCGCATTCTCACTATTATTGTCTTCGATGTCGTCCACTCGATATTGATCGTGGGCGCAAGCATTAAAATAATACTCCACGCTCGCTGTCATATAGCCAGAGATCATTATTAAAAGGTGCTGAAGAGTATTTGAAATATATATTTGACTGCCTCGTTGGTCTCGCGGTTGGTGTGTGCGACTGCTGATCATGAGGTCTTGGGTTCGATTCCCGGGTCGGACCAAATGTTTGTATGATCTACAAATATTTATTTCTGAGTTTGGGTGTTTTCCATGTATAATATGTATGCATTTACAAAAAAAAAAAGTATATAATGTATTTGTATCAGTTGTCTAGGACCCATAACACAAGCTCTGCTTAGCTTGGGACTAGATGGCGTTGTGTGTTAGATGTCCGAAATATTTATTTATTTATGTATTATTAAAGCTTAACTTTGAAATTATCAAAATAAAGCAAGCTATTAGACATTTCTGCTAATGGTACCCTTGACTATATTCTATTACATAATTAAAACCTATTACGAGTAGTCGTAGCTAATATATCGTTACGTTATGATCATTTAAGTAAGACAGTTCACACTTTAAATTACAATTAAAATATTGTATAAATCATATTTCACATGGAAATTTATACTTACATAAGTAACGATTAATATCAACACCAATCACTTAAATAATTTTCCCAATTAGATCGACCCTGTAACACCCGACGCGGCAGTTCGTAAAGTTGGTTCGTAAACAAAGTCCCCATCATTATATTCGCGCGAAATAGTAGATATATATCAAGTAATAGGAAATTTCAAGTTATCAACTTACTTCATTTTCCCACGGAATTTCGTTAATCTCAACCATCTGTCTTATATATATATGTGTTGTAAAAACATCTATAATAATTCATTCCTTTTTTGAACTGGGTGACAGGTGACATGTACGATTTAAAAGTTTTTTTTACTTTTAAAATACAAAACTCCATCTAAAAATAAAATAAAAATGTACTTTTCAGCACTCTTTACCATAAACGAATTGATTAACTTAACAAAATAATGTGCTGATTGTCTTTTGCAAAATCTTCAATATTTAGAATAAAACTTTTTTTTTATTAGCACAGATACACTAACAATTAATTTTATTTGTCATTTGTGTGGTGTTGGATTAAGAATACGAGGTATCATCAGTTTCATTCAATTAGTATCATAAGAGCCGACTTAGAGAGCAAACTACACAGGAACGTCAGGAACCCGTATGACCAGTGTCCACCGTGGTATAGTAAGCGAAAACCTTCTTCCTAAGGAGAGGTTTATGTCCAGCAGTGAACTATAACATACTGTTGATGATGAGACGTGACGTTACATAACACTGTTATCAAAAAATGCTGAACCAAAGTCACTTATTTATTAACAAAATATCATGTTTCATTGGAATGCTGTAAAACCAGAATAACAAACACTTTATAGCAGTATTTGACATTCGCAGATTTAATTAATTTCTATAGAAAACAAAACATTTAAAATATACATGTCGTATTCAAAGAAGGGTTTGATTTGCATATTTCACTGCGAGGGTCTAAGTTTATTGGCGGTCGTGTGTGGTCCTTGGTCGCTATGGTAACGAAGCTATCGCGGTCACAATGGATCGCCTTACCGCCTTAACTGATGGACATGGCTAATTGTTTAGAGTTGGAATCGGGCGACGCCGACGACTGGCGCCCGGCGACAACACACGCTTCTAAATGTCACTACTTGACCGTTAGCTTCATTTCTTATCTGATTCTAAACCAATTAAAAACCAACCACATAAATAGTATTGGAGTTTCTCAAGAGATAATTTTTAAATAAATTAAATGCACATACCCATAACTGATACAGTTTTTCCATTTGCATTAGATAAATTCCGTAAATACCGTTAAGATTTGATTTTCTTCCTACACTATTGTTATTCTCTTGAAAGCTTTGAGTATACATTAACTTAACCTATTTACATTTATCAAATAATATCATTTCTGTATTTATTTTCAGGTCTAGTGACGTTGAGTTTTACTTTTTCCTTGCCAACACTAACACATAGACACATTTGCATTTAATAAAGAACAATTGAAGCTTGATTCTTGTAGAAAAGTTCAATGTATTAAAATATTAAAATGACAACGTACAAACGAAACTTTTGTTTAAGCAAAAAATAAGATTGAGAGTACTTTTTAAATGATACTGTGACAAGAGAAAAAACGCCGTTTGAGAAATTGAAAAATAAATTAAAACGAACGGGTCTTTAGAATACAGCTCTATGTAAATTTGTTGGAACAACTATAAAAGAGATTCGTCGTATTTCAGTTTTTTTACGTCCATCCATTAAATAATTATATAATCCGCTTTTTTTCTTACCACTTGTTGGATAAGCGTAACATGTTTTGGATTACTTTATTACTTCAGGAGATAACTGACATAATAGACTGAACTTTACCTCAATGCTCGAGGCGTTTTCTACTCACATTTAGTCTATAATTAACAGTGTTAATAAAGAACTTTACAAATCATTTTAATGCCAACAATTATCGCTATCACAAGTTGCCTGAGGACGTTGCTAAATGTTCAACGTAACGATGCTTGCATCATGCTATTATTTAAAGGAGTGCAGGTGAACGTTGAACCAAATTTCAATAAGAAGTGTACGCTTTAAATGGTGACTTCGCCGTTTTACCTATGCAGTGAGTATTGTGGGTTCAACCCCACTTTAGACTATTAAGTATTGTGATCTACAAATTGTTTTAAAGTTTGTAAAGTTCAACTCGAAGCAGTATACAGTATACAGCTATACATATATTCCCAGAGTAGGAGCAATCGTTTTCAATAATAAGTATCTTAACCAGTGAAGATAGAAGAATAATCATTTAAAAGATTAAAAGACTTTGTTGAGTGTCTGGCGTAACCTAACCTAATTTATCTATACATCATACGTATATATTCAGAAATATTCATAGTTTCGGCTCAGGCGGCAAAATAAAAAGGCTAACCTTAATAGGTAATAAAGGAAAAGAAATTGGTACATATAAATACGTTTCTCATATTACCAGTCTTTCTATTTATAAATCGTGGCTTATAGTAACAATTTAAAAATGTATTCTAATATGAACACTAACTAAATCACGCTACACACTAAAGAGGTTAGTTGGCCTCAATAATTGAGGTCATAGTTACTCATTAAAACTTTTGTTACACACGCAAAAAGGTTTTGTTTAGAAAATATGGGCCATGTCGCGCAATGTATTAACGTTTTTATTTCATACCAATTTATTTACAGTTGATAATACTTTTTACTAGTTAAGTTGTAGCGAAATAATCTTTCTCTTAGCACGCCACTCTGATCAATTTTGGGCTTCTGGCATCCTGCTCCTGCCAGTCATCTTGCGCAAGTCGTACTCCATCTGGACCGTGGGAGTCCTACATTAAGTCACGGTCACTATTCTAGAACTCTTCTACCCTAACGGATAAAATTATCTCAGATCTTTTAAAAATATACATTAAAAATATATTTATTTGACCATAATAGTAAACTATTTAGTTGATTGACTATTGACAACGAAAGTCATATCTAAATGCCATCTAATACCAGACCAACAAAGATCTTGATTGCCCCTCGCGACAATTTATACCTACAAATCTTATTATTTTCAAGGCAGACATACCTGTCATTGCTGGTTACCTAACCTAGTGTGATGATATTTCCTTTTTATTAAAAGACCCCGCAGTGTATACCTAGTCCAATTATAAGTCAGTAATACAACTATGTGTTCATAGTCATAATTCCATTTATATCACGAAACAGTCAAAGCCCTTTAAGATTACAATATATCTTCACATTTATAGGGAATATAATTCACGATATATTGAAGAATATCGGGATAGTAAGCAATAAAACTCATAGGCTGTGTTGCCTGTGAGCTATACTGGTATTAGATTGTTGATAAATTTCATAAAGTGTAGGGCGTTAATTTGTTCCGGTTACGTGTAGGCCGCCATCTTAAGAGACTGTATATAATTCTTTAGGATCACTTACTATTAAATATAAAATAATATACTAGCCTGGTACCGTCAGTTCAGGTGTTAAATGTTAAACAAAAAACGATGCTGAAAAATTATGAAACATGTTCGAAAAGCTGTAGTCACGCGTTGTTAAAGTGTTATGGTACATTTCTATGTAACGTGTGACTTCGGCTTTGACATAGCTTTTTTCGCGGGCTTTGAGGCCTTCGAGCGCGGCGACCGAATCAAGAAATTCCGTAACACAAATAAAACCTGACATCCGAAGCTCGCACGGATCGAGCCGAGCTGCTCCGAAATCCACACTCAGCGCCCTCTGGTGTTTGTTGTGAAGTTTTCGTATCTTTTTTGTTTTCTGTAATTTTGTATTACTTATTTAATGAATACTATTTACCACAATATTCAGGAAACATTCACAAAAAGACGACGACGCCCAGTTGAGATTTGAACTCGAGGCGCCTTCGTCATCAATCATTCACCTACACCTTCCAGCCAATAACTTATTACAACTAAAAGTTAAGATTGTTGTTCTTATGCTACTTGATAAATTCTAACGGTCCGGTAATTCCAAACATACAGTTGTTGTCATTATGGCACCAATTATATAGATGGCGGTGTACTTCGAATGCGATGGAGCATTTGAAAAATAGTTTAGTATTTTTCATTCACAATATTATACATACTGCATAAATAAAAAAAATAAAAAAAATTGCATAAGTTGATAAAAAATGCTATGCAATAGCTTTACCGTGGCAGTCCCCGAGTGACAAACGTCTTTTTTAAGTTCTTAGTCATTTTAAACGCACTTTCTTATTTTATTAATAAGTACATTTCTAAGACAGATATTTCACACACTGAAATTAAAATGTAACACAATAGAAAATAGACACAACAGAGAAATTCTCAGCCGATAAATCTGAACTATACTCAAGTGGTTTAAGTCAAGAAGCGACGTGACTCAGGAGGAATATTTCATTTTTATTATGTTGGTTAGTTAGGATCATATTTAGATATAGACACACAAAGATGTGATTCTAAAACTTTTGACTCAATATTCGTACACGAGTAGTCATCGAAATTGTAGCAATAGCGTACAGTGGAAAACGTGTACATAAAAAGAAATGGGCATTCAAAAATTATGTTTTTTTTTATTTTTGACGTGACAACTTCTTATAATTCGATGGAGCCGGCTGCACGCACGCAAAAACATTACTCATGCGGCGTTACCTCGCTATGCGGCGTGCCATTTAAGACTTGAAGTGAATGTTTCGTTATGACGTTGTCACGTTAAACTATCGTCCGTAAACAGACTTTACAGACAACCATTTTTTTTCAATTACATAAACCCCATCGTATATTATGTCAATACTAGCTGACCCGAGCTGAGCGGTCATAAAATCGAGATTTTATGCAAAATATGCTGACATCATAAATGCAACTATTTTCGGTAGATTATGCGATTGTGCTTTATCAAAAGTAGTTTCTGTCATCGTACTAAATCGACTACAGTTTATTTTTTCTCACAGACACTACTACTAACACAGTTTGAACTTCGACGCCGATAATTTCGATGAGGTGACCATCGACGTCACATGTCATTTCGACCAATAGTGACGCTCTTTATAAGTTTGAATTTTCCTCCCTAAATTTTCACTTTTTATTTAATACGAGTATTACCTGGGTTTAAATAATTACTAAATTAAAAAAATACCTTTAAGTGCATATAATAAAGTAAAGACAGTAAAGAATCTAGAAGAAAATATTTGCAACAAATTAAAATTTTATGCATATTGTGTTTGTTGTATTTTAACATATAAGCACTGTTAAATTTTGCCGGTCACGAGTTTTATTTCGTTTTAACAACCATGAATTTTATTACTGTATTGACTCGTATCTCAACAGCAACTAAGATGATTTTATATACTTGTAATTATATATACAGCTATAAGTTACAAACAACTGATATTAAATATTTGTTTCTAATGGTAGAGTTAACGGGAAATGTGAAATAATTCTTGATTACTGAGAAATTCATTATTTTACTACTACCGACGCATTGTGTTTAGAATTATACCTAACTTGGCAATTTGATAGGAATCGGTTTATACATTTTTTTTTAAATCTAGGAGTTGAAATACACACATCAAAAGTGTCTAAGGATCAACATATGTGTCTAGGGATCAACATATATTTTTGCAATAACTTTTCTCCTGATTGATATTAATTAAAATTTTCTTTAAGGATTCATCAAATAAAGTGTTTTCGTTTGTCACAGTAACGATAAACCAAGTCACCTTTGCATTAATAAAGAAATTTGCCATTTTCCTAATAAAGGTATTTTTTACATTTGAACCACTAACATTAAAGTTCGAAAAAAAGACTGAAATAACAGTTTTCTTTAAAATTTTATTAGGTAACTTAAACAATTAATAATCCGTGTTTCTACCGCGAACACTAACAACACAAGAATCGGTTTGGCATACTCAAAATGAGTTCATCCAAATCACGCTGTGGAATGGCCGCCCATGTTCGTTGCAACAACAAAAAAGGTCTTCTTGCGACTGGATACCCTCCATATTCGGCAGAGCTCTTCTCTGTAGCATATCCCATGCATGCTCAATCGGGTTCAAGTCTGGCGACTGAGCAGGCCAGGGCCAAAGCCACATCTCAATCTCAAGAAATCCGCATAAAAATGCTTGATCCCTAGACACTTTTGATGTGTGTAGATTTGCTAGATTTTTTTGTATTTTCACTATACTATACTACTATACAATAAATGAAGTTTGTAAGACAGACTTGGTAATTTTACATTTGTTAGTCTCGTTATTTAGATCGATATACTCGTATGTTGAAGAGCTCGTCCCCTAATGGTCCTAGTATGTTATAGATTTTCCATAGTTTGGGATCAAACGGACATGCGTGAGATAAGAAAGTAATAAACCTTATCATAAAAAAAACTACAACTATGTTTTACAATTGATAGAATCTAAAGGTCATGTAATACAATTTTATAATTATTATATAACTTCGTACGAGTATATCAAGGCCGATGTGTTTAACAACTGAACAATATTAACACAATTTACATATTAAATATGTATTTATAAGTAGATCTATGACTCATAGAAACATTCCAAAGGTCGTGTGACTATCGAAAGTAATCGCTACACACGCGGAGATTAACATTAACATAGCGAATAAATCATTAATGTAATTTAGTATACACATATCAACTTATAGTTCAAATAGGATATTCAAACAAGATACGCAAAAAAGTATTATACATATTCCACTATTTTAATGCAATTTACGCCTGACCGGTTTCGCCTTATGGCATCCTCGAAAGTAAAAAGTGTAAAAGGTAAAATTGTGTTAATATCCTACTAATATTAGTTTTAGTTATTAAGTATGGATGTTTGTTACTCTCTCACGCAAAAACTACTGTACGGATTTGGTTGAAACTTAACAGTAATATAGCTTATACATCAGAATAACACATAGGCTACTATTTGTCGCAATAACCGACGCATACGCGGGTGGAGCCGCGGGCAACAACTAGTTGGTTATAAAATAGTGGAATAAGTACAAGTGAGTTTGATTCTAAAATGTATTACAGCAAGTTCTATCAGGTGCCGAAAATCGAGAGTATATATTATATTGTACATATATATACATTTATACAGATTTTCAAAGTTGGCCAAAACCTCCTTTTTAAGGAGAGGTCTATCTCCAGCAGTGGACTTTTAAGGGTTGATGATGATGATGGTGATATGGTATTTTAAAGGACACTTACTATTAGGATGATGAATTCATCATTAAAGATTATTTCTAGAAACAAATACGTCATCCTAATTAATAAGTTTCTGTATGAGGTATTTGTTCTCATATTAATTTCCTCTTTAGTTTTATTTTCTGAGCAACCTTAAGGCGCGTCTCCACTGAAATTGGACAACACAAAAAAAGGTTGACTACACAAAAGTTGCCAAGTATTGTTCGGTGGAGACTCGGTTTTACAGAAACTTTTATCACCAACATGTGTTGACAGCAAAAGTTGCCAACTTTTGGTCGGTGGAGGCTCGGCTTTATTCTTACTCGCATTTATTTGTTACTAAACTATCCATACCTATATTGTAAATTCGAACTATGTCTGTCTATTCATCTGTCTGCCGGTCTGTCTGTTTATTACGCTTTCACGGTTAAACCGTTGCACCGATTTCAATGATATTCGTCATTGAGATACTCCTTACTGCGATATCAAAAGACGCGCTAGTGGAGGCGCTGGCAAAAGTTAGTTATTTATGTAAATATTTGGCCACTAGCAACCCTATTTATAAATCGCTTAAATTCACATGTTGTTGACAAGACATGTAACATGGCCGCTCATTAGTAAGTTATTAGGTAATGAATTATGGTTGTCTCGCCCCTACCAAGGTACGTTTATGAGTCAGATCTTTGCGTGGGTGATATTAATTTCTCGTTGCAGCAATCGCAGTTGTGGTTGTGCCTTGAGTTGCTAATAAATAATTGCTCATTTACAGGAATGGCAAATATGAGTACGGTGATTTGTTTCGCTGTAATTTATACGAGGAAGTGAGTTACAAATTAATGAGTGTGAGTGTCAATATAACAGTAGTACCTAGGTATCAAATAGGCGAAATACTAACGTGTCACCGTGTTATTTCACCGTCTACAGTTTTTCCCAAAACAAGGAAAGAAAGAAACGTTGATATTAAAATACATAAAGCGTTTCGCCCGAGCGCCTAAACTACATACTAAAACATGCCCCTCGATTTCTAGTACAAATAAGGTTGTCTACACAACCGTAACACTTCAATATTTTCTTTATTTTATTCGTTGTTGTATTTTTCGGGGATCCATCATAAAGGGGGGATCCTCCAGGCAAAGTGCTCATGTTTAGCAGCCCATGGTCATCAGTTGACATTGGGAAGCTGTATATATGTTAATCAGCGCGCCAATTTTGCATTTCGCGATAAAGGATAAGTTTCCTTGTAGTTCAGTTCCTGTGTAGTTAAGACCAACTTCATTAGAATTGAATTGAACTATATTTAAATTGTATGTGAAATTCCCTATAATAACGTTGTCTACCAACACAATATTTATTTGTAAATTCTCGCGTTACTATCAAATAATTGATTTCATTAAAAGACATATCATTTACTAGCTTTTGCACGCAGCTTCGCTCACGCAGACTTTCATCCCCTTATTTACCCCCTTAGGGGTGGAGTTTAGTAAAATCCGTTCTTAGCGGATGTCTACACCCTAAAAGGAACCTACCTGCCAAATTTCAAGTTTGTAGGTGTTATAGTTTCTGAGATTTCGTGATTAATAAGTGAGTGGTTTTATATATATTATATAGATTTTAAGGTATCAAGTTTCAAGCAAGTTGCATGACAATCAAATCATAAATATAATAATATGTGATTCTTGTTATTCACGTTAATTCCCATTCGTTAGTAATAATCAAACATCCAATTTGTACCAAGAACATAATTTAAGAGACATCTCAAATTCCATTAGAATGTTAAATGCTAATGAAGTACATATTTGCTTTATTAGAATTTAATATAACCTTTCAACCACACCGTATAAAGTCTTGCACGGTGCGGTCAACACAAACATAAATTACTCACACAAGTACCTACTGTTTTTTAAAATATTGGTTATAAATCATTTTCATTTATTTATACTTAAAATTAAAACTGTAAAAAATCATTTGTATATATATTTATTCTTTATTATATATATCGGTCTGCTCGTTTGCCCTCTATCCCAAAAAAAAAAAACATTAAACGCATGCAAACGCAACGGTACAATGAAATTTCATTTACAAATGCGAGCTTAACCCAAAACTGAGTTTTGATTCGAGCAAACCCTGAGTGAAAAGATTATAGTAGAGAAACGTAAGGGTACTTGGGAATTCTTCATTAAACGACTATGAATGATTCTTTTTATTACAAAAATTGCATACTTTTGATCAATCAGTCATCAACAACCCGTAATGTCCCACTGCTGTATACATGTGTATTAAAAGAAATCACCCAACATGTAAAAAGTAAATCCGTCACTAGACAAACATACACATTAGTATTTACTTCATAAATAAAATTCACGAATTAGAAATAATTAGAAACAATTTAAGTAGGTACCTACTTAAATTGTTTCTAATTCGTCACATTTCAAATTATTTATATAACCAAGAAGTTGAATTATAAAGCTCAAACAATGATCCCTTGGCACCCATATCGAATCTACAAAAATTATCTATAAGTTGACTAGCAGCGAAAACTGGACCGACTCAAATTAGTTGTACCCACTTTTCTTACAACCGCTACCGGCGACCCTTAGTCAAGTACTTTTATCTCTTTGTTTACGCACTAATATTGTGATTGAGCCCGCGAGCTTAGTCTCGCTCCATTTGCATCAAATAATAACAAGAAGGCGAGGAGAATCATCCAGGTTTGGTGCCCATCACTAGGCCATTATCATAGTGTTTTTGAAATCGTAAAACTTATAGATAGTGACTATCAGGCCCAAGTCCAAAGCCTCAATTTTACTGAAATCATTCTCCTTGTCAGAGCACACATTCTTTTACTACCTTTACTCTTTTTCTTACTGCTGCTCACTGCTCAATCAAAAACTATTTACCATTCAATACTAGAGAAAAACAATGTATCTATTTTTATTTCTTTATCATCTATCTATTTTATTTTATACACCAACAACACCACGATAGTATAATGGACATGAAGCGACATATTTCACCTATCCATTAAAAAGACAAGGTAAAAAAATACGTGTGGCACTCGGGGACTGCCGCGGTAAAGCTATTGCATAGAATTTTTATCAAATTATGCAATTCGTTGATTCGTCGTTCGGAGCAGCTCGTCTCGATCCGTGTGAGCTTCGGGTGTTAGGTTTTTATTCATTACGGAATTTCTTGATTCGGTCGCCGCGCTCAAAGCCCGCGATAAAAGCTATCCAATAGCTTAACAATTATTAAAATCGCTGGTAGCTTTCAACTTGCAAGCAAATTAATCACAAATGTGGCCAGTAGCTACCAATAGCAAACTGTTATTAGTATGTAGTATGTTATTAGTACTGCAGATCTGTTTCATATGACTATATTGATATATTCAAAACAAAACAGTGTATATATTCTTCTTTGCAAGTGTTACAAAACGTGTCTGATTTATTTTTGAAATCATTAATCATCGTTATTTGGTTACGTAAAACGGTTTATTAATCCGGTTTACTATAGTACCAGACGGCAGAGGTCTCAATAAATTGATTCTAAGTAATAAGATAAAATAGTATAAAGTTTTTTGTTTACATACTAAGTGTTTTTTCACAGAAGCAAACTAACAAACTATTATGATTGGCCAGTATCTTCTTCCGCAAAAAGTAAACTATTAGCGACTGGTTGTTTCTTTTAAAACATTTTTAATTGACCTCGAAATTCTTAATTCTTCTTTTTATTGAATTGGTTTACTCAAGGTTGGTTTTAATTATATTTTTCCTGGGGAAGTAATAATCCCACGACAGCTGGTCTAGTTTCAGACCACTAAATCAATAACAGTCATAGAAACTTGTCTACATGTTTTATGCTCCATTTTCAAACTAAATATCACATCACATCTAAAGATTTAGAAATTACAGTAAACTTAATCATAAACCTTTTTTCAGTCAATTACTTAAAATTGATTTTTGATTTGCGTTTTAATTTGAAGCTACCACCTGAATTTGCGTTTTAATTTGAACCATATATATTCAAAATCCGAGCACACTATTTCGAACGGTGAATTCGCTAATCAATATCTCGGATGCCATCTGTTGTCGTACAGTATTTGTTTAATTAACATGCACTACTATCAGGTATTTGAATTGTAAGTAAACGTGTTACTTTAATCTGAGAAGTTCACAGAGTTCCACAGAGTAATTTGCATACTTTAACAATTACTTGGCACATTCTTTCGTGGGCATCTTGATATCGTTGCAACAAAGAATTAACTCTTCGTTGGTTCGTGACTTTGTTACTGCTATTCTAGTGAATATCCATATATTGTCAATCTCTTCCTTAATAGTGTGGAAAGTTATTTTGAAATTCACTAAATAATAATTAGACCGAGAACCGCCTTAGTGTTAGTTTAAAGTTGCAGATTTTTAAATCAAGTTAGTCAAGAGGTAGGTGGGTAGTAGTTTTGTTTCATTGCCCTTAAAATTTTAACATATGTATTTAAAACTTCCTAGTGCACTCATACATATATATTATCTATGTTTTATTATAAGTCCTGTCCAGTGATAATAAAAATATGTATCCATAATAAGTCAAGAATAAATAAAAAAGTATATATAAAGAAACAATGTATTGTAGTTTGAATTCGTCAGAACTTGAATCAAATGGGATGTACTATAAAAGCCTTTTTCGTATCCTTAATTAGAAGGTAACTATTTACATAAAATGATAATTATCTAAAATGGATGGGAAACCACATATCTTTATTTCTCCTAAATAATGGTGGTATGTTCACATTTAGAAATATTATTCTTTCTATCCTAATCCGAGAATCGAACCAAGTGGTATGCAATTGGAGAGGCATATGTCCAGCAATGAACTGAGATAATGTGAATGTTGAAATGTTGATGATGATAATGATGACGATTCTTTATATATTAAGGTTTATATATACATTCGATCGTTTAGCCTTATGGTAGTCGTGTACCAGCAAAATAAACATCTTTAACAACAGATACGTTATTTGTTTTCTCTCTTGTAGACTAAATTCTTAACAATTTTGTCCTTAAGGTTTAAAATGACATACAATGAGGGAGCAATCTGTATTATTCACGACAAGATCATGTGATTATTCGCCACTTTACCTTTTAAATGGGTAAAGGTAGTAGAGCCACGCTAATTTCAGCACGAACGGGGCCGGCTCGACCGGGGCGGTACTACCCTCGCACAGAAAATCAACGTAAAATGACAGCGTTCGTGCTGTCGTGTTTCGCTGGTGAGTGCGAGACCGGAGGCCCAAACAGTCTAGTCAACAAGTTCCATACTTGTTGACTAGACTAAAAGATGCAGAAGCATCACTAGGCCGCCATGGTGTGGGTCACCATGCTACATTGTCTGCATTCGCAATGAGTATGGTGACCACCACTCTTGGATTTTGCTGATGCTTTCCATCAGGCAGAGTAGGGTCATTTTGGCGGGCCCTACATTTAAAAAAAAACTACAAAATTAAGAGCGTCTTGCTTTGATCATTCAATACAGTCAGATCAGGTTAAACATACAATCTGTTTTAATACTTCCCGCATGGGTAACGTTAGTCGACCTTTAAATCAAAATACCTACATATAATTAAAGTAAGAGCCTTTACCAACTCATATAACTTTCAAGTACCAAATATATCGAGCCCAGATTTAGTACAATCGAAGTTCGAACCCCCGACCTCACGACATAGCTCCTTTCCTGGTATATTGACGCTTTAATAAGTTCCCGTAACTTGCAGGCAACTTAAAGATATTAACAGTAAAATGCAATCACTTGAAGACCATTGTACCGTTTTAGTTTTGGAAAAATAATCCTTTCTTTATAGCAATGAACTCCCGCTTTAGTGTCTTAATAATTAACAATAGAGACTTAATAACTTGTTGTTATTAGTACCTACTTAATTGGATATCTAGACGTAAAACAAATATTACGTTTTATGATATAGTAGCAAAGGCGTGGTGCGACTTATTGGATACACGCAGAACTGTTTTAACAATCATTATAACTTTGCTTTGCTACCTCCGTTCAACATTAATGTCAACTAAATGGCGTTCTGCGTTTCTGTTTTAAAATTATTGCACAGTTTATACTTCGCTCAGACTATATTTTTAATAAGGTTCTATTATTATATTATTTAAACTATCTTACTAAATATCCGTATTATTTTCCGTATTAACTTTTTTGGACCTTGAATTTTGTTTATTAAAATATAAATAAAATACCTAATAATTTTCTGTTTTAATTATATATTATTCCTATTCTATATCGTTTGATTATAAATAGAAAAAAGTACTCAAATAGAAATAAAAACCTGCCAGATACCTAAAATCTATGTAGATTTTATAGTAGTGATATTATAAACATATTACTTAAGTGTTTTGTTTCAAAATAAAAAGTAAGATTTATCTCTCATCTCATTACATCAAGAAATGTAAGATACACAATGAACCATTAATTAAGTGAATTTACAAAAACCATAACTGTCAAGATATTTTTCATGGCGCAAAACGTAACAATCACAATTTCAAAATTGTGAAATATGTACATATATGCCTTTCTATTTATTAATGCAATGCGTAAATTATAATTTGTTTCTACCCTACAGCATATAATAACTAATAGTACTTACAGTCTTATTCGAGGAACTTCATATTAGTTTTTTTTTTCCTTTCGTATGTTGTATTTGCTATTTCAAAAGTGTCTATAGTTAATTGAACATTTAATTTTCTGCGCATGTGATCTTATTTATTAGATAAACAGTATATTACTAGATATATTTATTTTATGTCACCATTAAATGTGACTAGTACTGTCTTCGAAGTTATTTCCTACTGTCATGTTCTAATGAACATCATCATGTTAGACGACTGACACTTCACACGTTCAAGATGCGAGATGCCATGCGTGGGCTGGTACTTGTTTCGAGAGCTGAATGTATGATGTTTTACTCAGAGATATTGTGCCATTTGTTATGTGATGTAACTAACGAGCTACATATATTTACATATTGCACTAGATATATTATCATTACAAACATCACTCACATAGATATCTCTTAACTGCCTTCTCTAGCCGATAACGTACCTATGCGACTGCCGATCAACTGCTGTCGGGTTCGATTCAGTTCGAGTCAGGCCAAAAAGTTTGGATGGTTTTTTCTTACAAGGAATTTCTATTCAATACAATTGGAAATTTGGTGACGTTACACGCCCGTGCCTCGGCAAGTTGTTAAACCGGCGCGGTTGTTTCGACAGAATTATTGACATAACACTATATTTGAAAAAAAAACTATAAACCTTCCTCATTTATACTCTATCCATGAGTAAAAACTCTTGGTTTTAGTTTGTTGCGTTAAGATGACACACAGAAATAAAGAACGTAAAATGACATTGAGGAATTAACTCTCTCGTGTGTAGATATCTACACTCTAAGAGACTATTTTAATGAGAATTATTTCGCAAAATTGATGAATCTAAATAATTAATACATAAGCCTCTGATCCTAAACGTTAAGTTACATTTAAAAAAAAATGCAGTCATAAGGACCGCCGATAGAAGTGAAAATTTATAACTTAGAATGTTATTTGTAAAATTTATTAATTTGGAAAATTTGAAATTTCATAATGTTTAAATTTAATCATCATGTCGGTGACGTGGTTATGCGAAATCATAAGATTTTCCCCTGCCAAAAAGTGCTCAACGGGGCCAAAGAATTTTGTGACGTCAGCATGTCGGTGACGCGGTGACGCGACTCATAAGAATATCCAAATTACCAAAAAGTGCTTAACGCGGCTAAAGAAGTTTTCACTTCAAAATAGCAATGTAGTAGCTCCACGGTCAGTGGATCTGTCACATTAAAGCCGAATAATCCATTAATTGTGGATACCAAACGTGTAAAAAACAAGTCTAAACATTCAGTTTGATTTAACGACGGCTCTCACGGTAGCTAGACAAGCTATCAACATTGATGTAACATGAATAACATCTACACAGAGTGCAGAGTAGACCACCCGCTGTGATGTATGTATCACAATACCAACTTTATTTTAAACCAACACAACATTCTTACAACATGCCACCAAAGCATTTTATTACATTCCGAACATTATTAGGTGGGAATATTGCATGATGAGATTCTTTTCCCAAAATTTTATACGCACGTATATACTGACAGTGTGACCGCAAACATTGTTATTGCGAATCGAATTAGAAAATGTGCGTGAACAGGTCTTTGTAATGTACCTATTCGAATATACCATTATGTGCAACGGTTCGGTGTGAAAGCTGTAATAATTCCATTGTAGATTGGATTTCATATTTGCTTATTCCTGCCGATAAAAAGTCGTTTTATTTCAAGGTTGCAACCGCTCGGTGTTGGAAAAGTTTCAGTTTAGTAATTGTTTCGTAATTTTGCAATGATACTAGTGCATTAGAAAGCTTCTTAATACTCATAATCTGAAGTGCCCTAAAGATTGTTTGTTTGTTTTTATGTAGTTAATCTATATTGTATTTTTATTTTCTTCACACCTTAGTCCGTTCTTATGCCCTTTAATTTAGTTTTTTTTTATAAATTGGTCGTGGAACTTTATTATTACTGATCTGTAGTATCTAAGTACAAGGAATCTGTGTGGTTTTATCATTTGTCTGCAATGATATTATTATATAATATCATTGTTTGTCTGCCTATTCCTATGTCCGTGGCTCTAATGACTGTCTAATCTATAAGTAAGCTTTATATTTACTTGTATATTTATATTTCTTACTTAAATTTAAGTTAATTTAAAATTTTGTAAGGGGATCAATTTATTTTTTTGTTCTATAATAGCTTTAAAATACTTAAAAAAAAACATAGATCTACTTGCAAATCCACTGTCACCACCCATGTCAAATAAGCACGGAATTGGGCACAGCTAAAAAATCGAATGCTGTAAATTTCATCCAAAAAGTTCAAATATAAAATTAGTTCTTCCTTTGGGAATTGTACTTTTATATAGGTATTATGCAGTATCAAATATATTTACCCTATATCCATTTTGGTATCTCTGGTGTCGTGTATGCTAAATTACGTGGTGATTGAAAAAAAGATACGGCAACGCTTAAAATACGTACAAAAATATCAATTTTTGTAAACAAGGATATTGAATAATTTAAAATTAAAATTCAATTATCCTTGTTTTGCAGAACACTATAAAGCGTAGGGTATTTTTAGAAGGAGTTACGCCCACATAAAGCTTATATTTTATAAAACACAAAGTATAATGACGAGATTAAGTGTGAAGGATGTGATTTATTACAGAAATGAGAAACACCCAAGAAAACATTTTAATCTATATTGGGCAATGTTTCGTTACATTCTTAATATTCATGTATTCCAAGTGATTTCCATAGCTTTCATGAAACAGGCCATTTAATAAAGTACCACTGAAATGTGACGAGAAAAGTTGACATTACACCTACAGCCTCCCTTACATGAAAGGTCGTCCCTATCGAGTTTTGCGTATGCCTTAATTTTCATAGAAACATATACAAAAGGCAGGCTTTACAATTACTTTCGCACTGCTAAGGATTGAGGGAGCGCCGGTTGCGTATTACGTATGTAAATCTGCCCGCGTGGGCGGTCTATATCCTTACCATCAACACCATAGTTAAAGTACTATTGTAGATTTATTTCATTCCCAGGTTATAACTCAGGCCAATACGTGACCGATGCTCACGCCTACTCTGAAATAGAAATTATCCACGACCAAAACGTTATCACGGTGAAATGGTAGCTTATATCACGTATCTCACTGCCGGGGTCGGTCACCTAATATTGGCTAAAAGGTCGGGGTATAAAGGTTAGTTCCTGTCGCCTACGGCCAGCTTTCTACTGATTCTTAACTAAACTAGTGCATTCGCTTGCTAGAGAGAGGTCGTGCTGTCAAAAATTTATGGTGCATTTGTCGTTGCATAACCTAGACCGTTGGCCACTACATAAAATACTGAACGGACACAGTATTAGGTAATATATATGCAATATTCCTAACTAAACCGTTCTTACATTGAATGCAGTATTCTCTTAGGATACATTAATATTGTATTCTTACCTGTTATGTTAAGAATTCTTAAGTGTTTATTTTTAAATTTATTTTATTATTAAATCTTTGTAAATGTAGTACGCTGAACATTTAGGTCCTGTTCGAAGGACCATAATATGCAGCATACGCTTTAAACATGGAACTCTAAAGTGCAAAGTGTTTTCTACAGCTATTTATTGGTAGATATTCGAAAATATTTAAGACGATTTTACTTACTACTATTACATTTTGATGAATTACTAGTATTTCATCAAAATGTAAGAGAAGATAAAGGGCGTAGGTCTTTTAACCTCCAACATTGTGTAATTGTGTCAATTTGGTCATTACAAAGGACCTGTATTTAATGTCTCACATGAAGCAAGAACGGAAAGTCGTAGACATTTAACTAAGTTAGATTGTGCCCACAATACATGAAATACCTACCTAGAGAGAATTTGAAATTATTTAAATCTTACAATTAATGTAATTTAACAACGTAACTAAAACTAAATATAACAGCTAAAGAGAATTGGAAAGATTTTCACCATTTGATCATATATAGGTAGTTTTTTTTATCATAGCTCATGAGATATTTTTTCCGAACAGTGTACAACTTTGATTCTTCGATACACCGCCATCATTAAATGCGAAACCGTGTTCAGCGTACAAATCCGCATTTAATTAAAAAACGAATGTATCAACTGCATCACGGTTTAACGCTGCAACGATATTATAAATACCTATACTTAATAATATATTTGTGTGTGTGAGACATAACATATAAAGTTTATTACACACTTTTATACCGTAAATCACTCACGTAAAGATCTAACTGATTCGAAGTATTTAAATATTATGAAACACTTAAGTACTAAATATTTCATTAATAAGCTATTAAATTATTCTGTTCTGTTTTTTTTTTTTTTTATTATTATTCAGCTGTTCATTTAACGAAACATTTGTCTAGAATAATTTACAAGAACACGCAAGTCATAAAATGCGCCGGCGCACTTTTTTACGAGGATAACCGAAGACGGCCGAGCGTAAAACAAGTAATGTGTCTCAGTTATAATCAACGATCAATAAAGCATACCCGGAACTGGGAACGCTATGAAAGAAAAATTCATTGAAATTATGGGAATGGATTGCGTGCAATCTGTGTTAAATGAACACAATGATCAGTATGAGCAGTTGATGAGAAAAGTTGGATCGTCCGTACTCACATTTCATAAGCCGCTTAGCGACTTTAAAGGACTGCATACAGCGATAGCCGGTATTGCGTACCATCTCCATAAATGGGAGATAGTTTTATTTTTGTTGCATTGTGTGATTTCATGTAAACTTTCTACGTATACAATTTAGTCTCGTCATTACGTAATGGAGAGATTTTAATTTCTGACGAGTGCGAGCTACATTTATGGAAAACAATAAAATGGGTTTTTATGGTTTAAGAGACAACTGAATAGACGGGTCATCAGAATCAGAAGAAAAAGGTTAAGGCTCGAATAACCTTATTAATTTGATGAAAGGCAAGAAAACCATTGCTTTACACCGTTTCTCTGTTAAGCCGTTATTAAATTCTGGTCCAGTTTCGTCCATATGAGCAAAATTTGTAATTGTATGCTAATTTTTATGTACTAATTAGTATTATTAGATATTATTTAATATTGGCCGGAGTTTGGTGCTTGGGGTTTAGTTTGACCCCCTGTCCCTCGGAGAGCACGTAAAGCCGTCAGTCTTGCGCTTCATGTCTCGGTGTCGGATAACTGTACCATCGAATACTAGAGGAAACAGAGAGTGCACCTGTGCTTGCATACAGACTTGTACACTATAATATCTCCTGCGAAGTTGGCTGGTCGCTGTTAAGACTGGCCGAAATCAGCTAGGAATTCATTATGTTGCCTAACAATAATCTACGAAAGCTAAAAGCTAGCTAGGAGAATATAATGTTTGTTAAAGCTTCTTAGTTCCGTAATTACGGGTTAATAACAATAGTTTTGATATCAATACAATCGCTTATTAAATTGAAGTATTTACGTTAATGCCTTTAAATCCTCCTACGCTATGAAGGATCGTGATATCTTTAGCTATGAGTACTCCGCCTTTACAAGTAAATTACGTTGCAGAATATTAAGCCTAACGATTAAACACTGCTTCTGTTAAGTGAACTTCCTTATTACTACCCACTTTCATTTTCTACAAGTACGTACCTACTGCTGGAATGAGTGTTAAACGGCTGGTTTACGGTTTAACATTTCTCGAGTAATTCATGTTACCAGTTTCTCTATAATTACGTATTAGTATCGCGCCATTTTAGATCACTCGAATAATAAATTATTGTCTTCTATCTCGGTCTAATATTGTGAGCATAAAACCTTAAATATGTCGCATGTAAACAAGAAATTTCATGGATCTTATTTACTTTATTCGCATTCACAATACAGTGATAAATTATATTGTACCTTTTATTGTATTAACTTTTTACAAGTGGAGGAAAGGAGTAGGAGGATTGAGCCTCCTGGAACTTCACACAGACAATGAAATTCCATAAAGGAATTGATCGACAACAGTTTTCACTTCTGTGTAGACATTTAAAAAATTCTACAAATTATTGCATAACAATAACGTGCTTAAAACGAAAATATCGGGCACAAGCTATAGTTGGACCGGTAGCTCGTTTGATGCCGCCCACAACAAACATTTGTGCATCGGAAAGTAAAGAATATTTTATTACCGGTCCGGGTCAGTACAAAAGCCGCTTGCCTTCACTGGTCACTTACAATTCCCAGCGTTGTACGAACACAAAACATTTTGCCTGCAGTTTTTTCTGTAAGCTCGGCCAAGGTCGTGATGTGTCGGGTTCATTGATTGAATGGCATTCCTGCATCTATATTAAGTACCTACGTTTACTTTGAATTCGTTTAAGAACACTGAAAATTTATACAGATATCAAGTTAATGTTGCTGGGAGACAAATTGTAGACTCTATAAATTAACTTTATTGCATTTCTAAATGAACGAATTAATATCTCATGGTATATATTAATTTATAAAGCGTTGCTTATCTTATACATATAATAAAAATGTAACAGGTCCAATTCTGTACATTAAAGATATTTTGAAAATTTTTTTTGGAGGGCTATAATCGATACTGAAGCCAAAACTGTATTTTTTTTCATTTTTGTCTGTCTGTCTGTCTGTCTGTCCGTCTGTCTGTCTGTCTGTCTGTATCTTGGCCGCGCATCACGCCGAAACTACTGAACGGATTCAAATGAAACTTGGCACGATTTGAGTTCATACTACGAGGTAGGACATAGGATACTTTTAATCCCGAAATTCAGCACGGTTGCCTGGAGAGAGGGGATGAAAGTCAAAATATGTACTTAGTTGTAATTCAATAACACAGTCCGATTTCATTCATTCTTTTTTTGCTAGAAAGAAAAAAAATAAAAGATAACGGGCAAAGTGTTTTTTTTGTCCGTGACTGTACACTGCCTGTGGGAAGCTGAGACAGATATGTAAATATGGCGGTACGAAGTTCGCCGGGTCAGCTAGTGTTGACATAAATATGCGATTAAGTGTCGAACTTTATGTTTCGCCATCAGACGATATTTATTGTCGAATAGTGTGCAGTAGATAGTTTGAATTTTCTTTATCGTCATCTATTAAAATGTACGTGCTGTTTTCATCAAAACTATACAACGTTCTACAGTAATGAAAACCTACTGTTACAGTTCAGCGGTTTAATTAAAACTACCGTCTAAAATGGATTGTAATTCTTGTGCGTAGTAAACTTCAATAGTACAACTCGAAACGGTACTGAGTCGTAACTACGAAATAATTAATTGAGCAATTGTTACTTGCCTACTTAATCACGGGCGTCAGATTAGAAGGGTTGTGATACCTGCGAGAGTCCGATAACGTCTTAATTACGCGACACATTACGAAAGACCTAAGGAGACTAGTATTCTCATATCTTCATCGCCACTACAAAAACTGGTTGGTTATTGCAAAACTGCTGGCACGTAAATTTGCCGCTGCCCAACAACAATGGCGGGCTGTTACTGTAAACAAAACAAGTAAAGCATTAGCATTCAGTTACGACGAAAGGCCTAGTGTTGCAATCGCGTAAGGCGAGAATGTAATTAATCGATATTTTATCCGATTATTCTGTCACGTCGAATAATTATACATTTACATTGCTTAAAGAACAATTAAAATAACGATTACAGTTACGATTTGAATAGATAACATATTATATAAAATCGATTTTTTGAAATAATTATATTTCGCATTCTTTATTATACCAAGTGGAAAGCATTCACATAGACCACTTACCATATTTTACGGACTTTCTTACTTTAATTTAATTTTAAATTACTTTTTAAGGAATACTGATATGCATAAATATGATCCTTCATAGAAACATGAAATCAAGATACAAAATTATGAATTTTAATATTTTAAAACTTGGCTCAAACAATTTATACACGAATCCGGTAAATATAAATCATTTTCTTTGACATTCATTAATAAACTCTTCACCAGAATGAACTATATCATAGATTGAGTTGTACTGAACTGAGTATTCATAAAATGAAACTTAATAATTACGAATCAATGCATCAAGAGATCCCAGTTCCAGCTCATTCATTTCTTTCCCGAGTGAGTTTAAAGTAGCGATTTACCTCAAACCGGTTGACCGATCTAATTAAATCGACGCAGCGGCGACCGTCACAAGAACTTTTAATACTTACCTGTTTGTCAATGAATCAAAATCAAAGGAATAAATTAATCGTATATCATTATTATATAATCTAAAATATAATATATAATTATATGGTCGATATATCATTTAGACTGATTCAATTGATTTTATATTTATGATATTGAGTAAGTATAATTATTTTAACACGTGGTCGGACAGAGGTCGAAATTTGAGTGTAATTCATTAAATTGTTGAAAACTAATTATTTTTTTAATTTAAAACAAAGCTATTATAATCTTTTATCATACTGCTCGTGTGTGCTATCTGTATGGTGATGCATTAAGAATGCGGAGTGTCACCAGTATGAATAGGCGATTTATTTCCAGGTAGTCGTAACAGCCGACTGAGGAAGCAAACCACGCAGGGAAACAGCACTAAATAAAAGGAAAACTTAAAATAAACCTTATAACTACCATTTCGTCTGTATAATAGGCTTAAATTCCTTTACAAAGTCTTGTGCCCAGCCAGTGGACTATTACTAAATCTATACATCTATACAAATAAATAAAATTGGAGTGTCGTTTTGTAATATTAAAATAACCGCTTTCTTAAATGCTTAAGTATGTATACACGGTACATGTACCAAAATATCATTTTTTACGATTTTTGTCTGTCTGTCTGTCTGTTTGTTCCGGGTAATCTCTGGAACGGCTGGACCAATCTTGACGGGACTTTCACTGGCAGATAGCTGATGATCTTGGGAGTAACTTAGGCTACTTTTTTTAGACTAGCTTCGACCCGCCTTACGACAATGACCGCGGGTAAAACCGCGGGGTTCGGCTAGTATATATATCGTCATCTTCTGTCTGCAGATTTTTTTTTTTGCAAACTATTGAAACAGAATGCATGGTTTCCAATGACCCCAGTTAACTAGCAAATATATACGATGATCAGCAAACCCATCGAACGCATCCATACAAAGCCTTTGTCCAATCTCATAAAGCATCGAAATAGCAAGTTTAGCTAACTAATGTACAGTGGACACTACAATGTTTCATTGGTGGTCATTCACCCACACGTTATATATATCTATTCGAATGTAAACAAATAGTACCGTGCATACCGTTTACGCGGCCTTAGCTCGTAAAATGTATGGTTTGTTATACACAACTATACATAAATTAAGACTAGTTCTTTGTCCTCATCTATTAAGTTCACGATAGCCATAATTTCATTTTATTGTTCTAATGAACTGCACTGTAGGACACAATTAACTTTAGAAAACCATATAATATGTACACTTTAAACTTTACCTAACAACGTGATGTCTTTTTAAAAACGAAAAATTTTGTTTATGATAGATGTCAACTTTTTTTTTACATATCAAAATATGTGAAAAGTTTTAACGACATTGCAAGCAATGCATATTTAAATTGAAACAAAAACTTTTCGAACTAACTGTACAGTTGCAATGGTTAGTTATTATCAAATTTTACAAACTCTTATAACAACCACGTATTCCATGCTCCTACAGATGTATAGGAAGAACAACTGAATAGTCAATAATAGGCATTGCATGATTAACGAACGCGTTTTACACACTTAAATTTGTTTACCGGCCAACTTCTAGCGTTTCTCATTAATAGCCATGTCGTGAGCAATTAAACAAACATAGTTTGTTACTGTACTCTTACATCATTATATTAAATTCATAATAGCCGTACAGATAATGAACATTGACACGGCTCAAACAGAAAAATCAAAAACAAATCTTGAGCACGTTTTGCTAAATAACTACATATTTAGTTACAGTACAAGATAAGAAACGCTTTGTGGAAGTTGCTATCCCGTTATGTTGAGCATTTAGTTACTTAAATAGAACATCCGTAGTTCTCGGAACAATGAATGTGCGTTGGCGTATGTTGCAACGATATAGGTTTGATTTAATGGACTATTGAATAATGACAGTGAAATATTTCTGATGTATGGTTTATAGAAAGTTTTAATACATTGATTACTGAAGTAAAAGCGGCACATTGTGGGATTGACATAATTAAAACTATAAGTAACAAAATAAGGTAAATAAATCCACTCACACTTCGTTAAATTACACTCATTTCTGATTGAGATTATAAACATAAACATTGACAAAGTTTTAACTAAAACAACTAGGTACTTTAAAAAATAAAAGAAAATCTTTACCGATGACATATTGAAAATTAAATCTTGACCTGTAGAAAGATCTAGATGGAGTTTCCTCATTTTAAAGCAGACTTATGTTACCTAAACTGTAGACTCATTTAAACAACTAAAAGATGTACACTCATACTTTCTTATAGTAGAGGTTCGTAAAATAACTTCTTCTAGACCTTACTTCAGTTACAAACAACATTTAGCTTATATAAATGCAAATCTTACGGTAAACATACATCGCATTCAAAACTAGGCAATAAGCTTGTTTGGTGACTAACAACACAGCGATTGGTCACAAACTAATTATTTATTCCACCTTGGAGGTATTGGGGCTTTCGCACTCAACTTTTGCTAATAAGTTACCTTATCTGTTGGTACAATAATAGAAACGGGCACCAGTTTGTCTGGAAGTTCCGCGTTTATTTCTTACAAACTTAGTTCTCATTGACCATAGTTATCCACGAGCCTAGGACAGTTCTCATTATGCATGTCCAAAATCGTATTTAGCGAACTAGGTTCGGTTAGGTATGCTCGCTGTGTACGGAGTAAGCACGTGCGGTAACTATTAGCTACTTATATTTAATGTTTTGTAGTAAATATAAAATTAATAGAATCTGAATTGAAGTTCTTTGTTTTTGTATTTAAATTTCGAGAGCAAAAATAAAACAAATTAAACTTTTTTTAAATAATTTTAAACTTTTCTGTCGTCTACCTCACCCAATAGACTGTTTAAGAAAAACACAAAACAAAAACTCCAGTCGTAGGTAAGTCACTAACTATTTCACAATGTAATCATCTATAGTTTCAAAAGTCAACCTTGGTATTAAGTTGTAAAAACTTGTGTGCAAAGAAATACAGAATCAGTATCCTTCATTTCAGTTATACCTACATTAAAAATAAGAAAAAATAGAAAATGCACTTTAAGTAGAAAATCATCATGAATCATCTTTAATAAAAATTAAAAAAATATGAAGGGAAAAACAATTTTATGATCAAGCCACAGATGGTTCCCACAAATTTTATTTGTTATCGTCTGAAACATTACGGCAACAATTTTATTACAAAAAGTTACTTATTTTAATTTCTTCAGTAATAAATAAAAAACAAAGTACACCTGGAACGTAAGAACAATGTAAATGGTGACATCTAAAGTTTTGCCATAAAACTTGTACTGCGAGCTTTCGCTGCATTATCTAGGCATCTGGGCGCGAAGACAATAGCTCGCGCATGCGTAATGCGTTATCTCACATCTACCTATTGCCACACACTGCTCTCCTAATGAGGAACACTGTTCCACTTCTCGTACCACGTGCTAATTGAAGACGGCTGAAATCTCGCGGAGAAATTTTTACTAATTGTACTTAATAGATATTTCATTTACACGTTTTGAAATCGAAATAAGTAAAGCTTTCATTGTTGCAGGTGGAGTAGAATAACGGTTTCTGTGCCTCGCAAAGGATGAGGAATAAGCAACGATGCTGGAAACGCTGTTTTGGCCCAGACATACTAAAATCAACAGGTAAGTTAACTCTCTTTAAACAAATAAATTGTTGATATGCAGACCACAGAATCCGGTCTGCGATGGGGATATAAATAAACTTATATCGATAATGAGAAATACTCATACAGAAACTAGTTATCCAGATACATTTTTTACGCGAAGTTCAAATTACGACTTAGCTTAACCTCTTCTAAGTATTAATT
Organism: Diaphora mendica; assembly: GCA_949125395.1. Classification (NCBI taxonomy): domain Eukaryota; kingdom Metazoa; phylum Arthropoda; class Insecta; order Lepidoptera; family Erebidae; genus Diaphora; species Diaphora mendica. Next base: position 20,290,236 of record OX421319.1, on the reverse strand, counting down.
AAGACTTAATTACTAGATCATATTGTACTTATTGAAACAAATTGCAACTATAACTATTATATTTAATGTTTTACATCGGCACAATAACCACTTATAACAGCGATTGTACAAACAAGTTACAGTTACTCACCTAATGGAATTCGTTTTTGATAAAAATTTCCAATAAAAGTACAGCTATATGTAATGATGAACCTTAAAATTACCTTCAGTAGACTGTCCGATCGATTTGAGACTTCTAAATCACGTAGTACCAAAAAAAAAGTGTTATTTTCTTTGAGAGCTAAAGGTGAATCAATTACTTTCTTCAACTAGTAATTCAAAAACTCAGTAAACGAATATAATTTTGTGCAGCAACATTTTCTGTCGGTTTGCTAGACCTAGAAAAACATATAAAATAACGTTATGACTATTTTCATAAAAGGAAATTTCATAATCTAATACCAGTATGTATTTATAATTCAACATTTATATAAAAGCCACTTGCTTACAAACCACCGAAAAATTAGATTCTGATAACGTAAGTCTCTAGTAAAAAGACAACACAAAACCCCCCCCCCCCCCCCCCAAGTGCTGATAAATTGTGTCACTAACTGTATCTTTCGAAAAATAGAGTAGCTTCCTATGTCACCAGCGATGTTGTTATTATGGTTACTTTATTTCTAAAGTTCGTAGAGTTTTCATCAAGATTTCAATTGTGACAATCTTTATGACATCCTCATAAATCATACGCAAATGATACTACAAAACAAAGCATCGAATTTAATGTGCAAACTTAAAATCACTTTGGTAATAAAATAAATTGTTCGTAAGCTGAGAAAGGCCATTCCGTATGATATAAGGTATGGAACACACACTGCGAGTCACAGCAATGCATTTGTGAGCATTCAAACATTGTCATATACCGCCCACGATTCTCCGGGTATAATTTCACGATTTAAACGCGCCTCCTTACGAAATATATCTAGGGGAGAATGGCGATAAATAACCCACAAATTAGTCAGTTTGCGCGATACGTATCCACGTGCGAGGTGACATTTGCATGTTTGTGAAATGTTTACGGTTTGTTGATTACAGCTACAGCTATATTATTTCAATACAGTCTGTAGGCAGTCAATGAATGTAGCGCTTCGGGCGTTTAATCAAACGTTCGTTGTGTTTGTCAACGATTGGTTAAATGTCAAAATTTGTGTCATTATTTACAATCAGCCCGGTGAGATTGTCATTGGATTCTTTAATGAAAAACGTATATCATAACTGTCAAGTGACTATAAATTGATTGGTTAATGCATATGAAACTATCATTAAGTTTTAATTTAAAGAGTACAATTTGACTTTAAGAATATATTTATAGATGGTTGGTTTACTAATGGCGTAGCTAGTCAAGAAATCGGTGAATTATCTCAGACACAGAGTAATAAAGAGTGCAATAACAGTTACATTCACCGCCTCCCTAATGCACGGGTGCAATAGTACAGGCATCTCACCTTCCCCCTGTTTTCGCCTCTAGCCACGATTTGGACGCAAAAGCTAGTATTCCGAAGCCATTCGCTGGCGATTGCAATCCAGTGAACTTACAATATATAATACTTTGTGTCATTACGTAACAAAAGCATAATTCAACTCCCCGGCTTAAAAGTTACTTAGGAAAACCAAAGTCACTAACGCGTTCGAAATTCAATCATTCAATAACTGTGTGTAAAAGTGTACTTTTTATGTTAATACTTTTTAACTTTCATTAGTAACTAACCTTTGCCCGCGGATTCTAGTATTTCTTGCATTTCTTGGGTACTTTGTGTAGCGTGTATCGTCTCTTTTAGGTTATATTTACTATAAAATAAATATTGATGTATAAATTTTGTTTCTCTTTAACAATCTTGGGATTTATGCTTTATTTGGAACATTAGTACACATAGTATTATACTCCTTCTATTCTGGGATATAGATATGACCAAACGAAGATAAAAACCAAAAAGCCTTTATAAACCTTAGTAAAAAATATACTATAAAATTCTTTACATTACTTGAGAAACGTGTAAGTATTCCATAGAATAAAAAATAATTGAATGTCGCGTAACGTACCTATAGAGAAAGTGCTTGATTAAAACTAAAACCGTCAATCTAAATTTGTGTAACTTAAATCACCCTTTCAAATAGTTTTATTTCAATTTTTAGTGAAACTGAGTTAGTATAGCAATTCAATTTAAAAAAGTAGATATTTTCTTTCAATACAAAGTAATTGAATTTAAATTAGCTCACCAGTTCTATGTGAGTTAGAAATCAACTACTTACATTTTCAATAAATTTTGTATAGTTAATACTACGGAATTAAAACTATTAAAAAAATCAGCAACAGAAAAATTACTCTGATTTTGATTCATTAAATATCCTTATGTATTTTAATTCAATTTTATTCCGGGTACCACTGTTCTTTTTTATACTTTATTTACAAAAAATACAGAGTGTGTGTTATCATTAGAACGGCATCCTTTTATGACATATTGAAATTAAAAACAGTCCCCCATGAACGCCTGCAAAAAAAAAAAAACCTTTTTAAATTTAACAGCACTCGTATTTTACTTTATTGTTCTATCCTTCTCGTACTTCTATAAAATGTTTATAACTAATTTTGAAATCGCTGTTACGTACTAAAACAATCTTCGCGTTTATTAAACTTTGTGCTCACCAAAAGTTTGCCAAACAAATTAACAATTACGATGGATTCTAATCATCCCAATTGTTCACGACGAAGGCTGTTAAACTCAACGATTGAATTATACGAATAATTCTAAATGGAGCTGACTCAGCGATGACTGGGTTGAGAATCAGATAGAAATGTGCGCCATTTCGTTAGTGAATAGCTCTTTTGGAGATTGTGGGGAACGCGAACGTTTCAGAACTGAGTCGACCGTAAAAATGCCAATGGAAACCTTATTAGTCTATAAAATAATTTATTCCCTATGTCTCGTGTAATTTAGGTTCGGTTTTTAAAGGTTAAGGTATAACATTACATTTAACAAACGAAGACGATATCGCTACCAAAGAGACTACAGGAATCGTGTGTGTAACATTTTGTGGCACTATAGCAGACAAGTGACTCCGTGTTCTAGAAGATAACATAAAAATTGGGTAATTTAGTGTGTTTTAACTACACATTGATTTGAGCTAAAATTAACTTGACAAGATTTTATGTAAACCAATTAAAATGAAACTGTCGCATTTGAGCGTCAAGTTTTGGCATTTTATAGTATTCTGACAGACTTTTAAGAATTTTTATTACACTGACATTATTTGTATTGATTAAGTGTGTACACACTAATTTAAAGTCAAGTCAGTACTAACTTACACTCGTGTGTATGGTAAGTAGTATCGCCTTGTTTTACGAAACCTTACATTGGGCTTAATTTATGTACACCTAAATCCGACAAATACAACTAATGCCCGTTATAATATATTGTGTACTTATTACCATTTACAAGGATGAAATCAGTAGAACTCAAAGCTACTTGTATTGTGAGGAAATTTCTGATCGCCAATAAATATTGATGTAACTTATTGAGCAAATCTGACTTATCCTTATTGGTTTATTGGAGTTAATCTTATTCAAAACTGATGTAATGATGTAAGTTATTAATCTTACCTGGCTTTTTGTATCCTGTACCAAGTTGTACACCCATAGTATAACTAATTTACAATCATACACCCACATAAAAAAACTGGTAAATATAACCTTTTAAAACGTACGAACCGGTATTCTCTGACATTAAAAAATACTGCAAATGTTACTGAAGAGATATTTATATAAAGCTTTAAAAAAACCTTATATTTCCGTCCATGGAATTTGTTATATAGTGAACTACAAATACTCATTCCACCCAATGCGTCCAGAAGCTTGTTACGCTTATGAGGCCAAAACCAACAGTAAAATTTTACTATTCAATTAAATTGGCAGTCGTAAAGTAAAACTGCTTACATTAATATCACTCTAGACCACTTTCAGCCAATATTTTAATAACATATTTCGCATTGCGATGTGATATTATATATATTCACTGGACCCACACTACTATGTCTGCGTCTGCCAGCAAAACACACATTATCTAGTAAAATTTTAACAAACACAGAAACCGACTTTAAGGTTCGACTTGATTTCTCTTGGATGCCATCATCAGATTTTAATGTCCTTATCATGGTACCGCCGTTGGGATATCTCCTTTCCATAAAAAAATGAATCATCAAAATCGGTTCATATACGACGAAGATCCGCAAACACACATAAAAAAATTGAAAAAAACATATACAGGGTGTCCCAAAATTCAACGATAAGCGGGCGCCTAAAGGTAGAACTGCTAATGAGTACATAAGGAAAAAAAATAAAAAAAAATACCTAGTTTTTTTTTAGTTACAAGAAAAATTTAGAATTTCTTTGAAAATTTATACCTTTCATGATATTGCTACTATTCACCACAACTCTTAAAAACACCAAATTGACCGCAGTTTTTACACAAAAAACGTTCAAAATAATTTTTTCCCCTACAATTTTGAAATATTTTTACTCTTAGTGTACTTTCGACTCATGGTCTTGTAAAAAAAAAGTATGGACACCACTACGTAATAAATAAATTTTAAAAAAAAATGAAGGGTGTAAATTTTCAAAGAAATTCTAAATTTTTCTTGTAACTAAAAAAAAACTAGGTATTTTTTTATTTTATTTTTTCCCTAAGTACTCATGAGCAGGTCTACCTTTTGGCGCCCGCTTATCGTTGAATTTTGGGACACATGGTATACGGTCGATTTGAGAACCTCCTCCTTTTTTGAAGGCGGGTAAAAAAACGGTGAAAATCAGTTAGATAGTTTCGAAGTTCATCGTGAGCAACGACGTGACACGAGAATTATATTTAATAGAAAATCTATTGTCACTACCTTTTGAAGAATCTTTGAAGCCCAGAAAATTAAGTTAAATCGCTAACTACCTGTTTACTATAGATTAGACAATAAATTGATACAAGGATAAAACTTACACTTTGCGAAATATACTTTTCTCTGTGAGAGAACCAGTTTTCAATCGGTTGAACAAACCCCGTTAGATGCAATCGTCATGCGAAATGAGCAACTACGATCTTGTCTATAAACCTAACAATTATTGTAACCCTATCTTCTAGTATCCCTCAAGTTGAGTTAGAGGTCAGACAACTTAAGTTTTTTTTATGGAATAGGGGGCAAACGAGCAGACGTATCGCCTGATGGTAAGCGATTACCGCCGCCCATGGGCACCCAGCAAAAGTATCTTGCAACACCAGAGGCGTCACAAATGCGTTGCCGGCCTTTGGGGGATGGGGAAGGGGATGGGGGGAGAGGTTGGGGTATGGGCCTCCGGTATCCTCACTCACTCGGTGAAACACAGCGCAGGCGCTGTTTCACACCGGTTTTGTAATACTAGTAATGAAACGCATCAGAATGAACTAGAAATTGAATTGACTTACCTCAAAACATAGTTCAATTTTTTTGTCTTTTAACGGTTGCTTACAAAGGTCTTTTTTCTAAAAAAAAATACCAAAATAACGCAGAGTCTAGGATTTCATTTGCTAACAATGTAAAGTATAATTCTGCGCGCTCAAAAAAAATGTCGGTTTTTTCCTGACTTTAATTGCTAACATATAATACATAGTACCTGCAGTTAAAACATTGTAGCAATAATGTAAACTTAACAAAAACCATTATAAATCAATAAAAACCAAGCTGTGATAAATTGCCATTTCCGAATGAGTCTGCAATTAAGTGAGCTATCGAAAAAGAAGAACTAAAAGCCAATGAGCAATTAACGATGAAGACCAATAAATCGAACCGAGTGCGGGTTACCTCACCGGGGCGAGCCATCAGCCTCCTCCGTACCTCCATAATAACACCCGATAATCTTTAACATCCTTCCTGGGATCTTTTAGTTGGGTTAGAGGTATTTTGTGTATTTTAGTCTGAGAATGTCAATTTTACGAATTGCTTTAATATACCGAGAATACAATAGTACAAAACTGTTCTTAAGTGTGTCTTAAGACCAGTTCTTTATTTTATGACTAACTCTAATAGTTCAATCAATCAAAATAGTAATAGGGCACTCTGTTATCGATACTGAAACCAAAACTATTTTTTTTTTTCATTTTTGTCTGTCTGTCTGTCTGTCTGTATATTGGCCGCGCATCACGCCGAAACTACTGAATGGATTCAAATAAAACTTGGCATGATTTGAGTTCATACTACGTGGAAGGACATAGGATACTTTTTAACCCGAAATTCAGCACGGTTTCCTGGAGAGAGGGGATGAAAGTCAAAATATGTACTTAGTTGTAATTCAATAACACATAGTCCGATTTCTTTCATTCTTTTTTGCTAGAAAGAAAAAAAATAAAAGATAACGGGAAAAGTCTTTTTTTTGTCCGCGACTGTACACTGCCTGTGGGAAGCTGAGACAGATATGTAAATATGGCGGTACAAAGTTCGCCGGGTCAGCTAGTGTAATACCTATATACTTTATTAAAGTATTTATCTATGTAGGTATTTAATTATCGTTTCGATTTCTCTTTTAATCTATAAATTTTTGGTCATTAGTTAAAATGCCTTCATTACTTGCGTCATAAAATCATAACGCAACAACGGAAATGATTGTTTATTCGACGATATCAAAGACTGTTTCCCCTTAAGTCGTTATTAAAAAAAGTTAAACGTTCAATAAATTGTCCAAATAAACGGGAAGATAAATCTTGTTATTTATTGCAGATACTGGGTGTTATCGCAATTTTGTTGCCATATTTATTGGCAATTCACCCATCATTATATTTTTTGCACAACTCGTATGGAATTTTCCATGTGTAGTCATGATCGTGACAAGCCTAATTGACTAACGTATCCAGGGATCAGGCGGAACGCATGCAAAGCCTCGCTTGTCACATCGATTTGCCGCATAAAGCTGGCCGTGCAATGCCTAAAACGTCCTTCCGTGTAAACTGGTTGCAAAACCGGAGACCCAGGGTTGCCTTTTCTGGAATTTTGTACCTTAGGGCTGTGGAATCGTGCTATTGTTGGTATAATAATGTCGGTTTCTTGATAACTATGCATTGTCACTGCCAGGTAAATCTCTATGATAAATGAGTCTATAAACAATACTCTGTTTTTGTAGGTAGAATGAATACTGGTTTTTCAGTGCAGTGCTTTGCTTTTAATTGGACTGTGGATAAGTGTCGTTTGATTGACAATAGTTTGATACAAGCGTGTCAATTATGGTTTGAAATAAGGGCAATATAATAACGGTTCAATATTTGTAGATTTACTTAATGCCTATAAAGTTATGCTTAATCTATTCGCTTGAAATTACCTTTCATTTAAATCTAATATTTTAAAACCAATATAGAACTTACTATTGTCTACCTATTCAATATGATTTTGGTATTCGGAAAACGTCTACCATCTGTACCCTTTAAAAATCAGAATATACCGTCCGCTTTTATTATTTTCTTCGTATTTCCTTTGACTTAAAGCGTAGGCAAAAAACATTTCGAATGAAATGCCTTCAGAGAATTTTTATATAACTGAAGAGCGTTCTTGACCGACCTTTACAAATCTATTATTGAAAGAATTTAATTCGTTTGTATTTCTAGCCTATTGCACGCACTTTTGCATGAATTTAATTTATTTGTACATTAAATTATTTTGACAAAAATTAAGTATATTTGTAATGTCTTAGTTAGCCCGCGACTATGGATTGAATCATTTAAAAAAAGCGGCCAAGTGCGAGTGCGGTGGAAGTTTGTATGGTAATGAACAACATATATTTTTTTTAATTTATAATGCTCTTATTTTAGAAGTTACAGGGGGGGGGGGGGGACACACATTTTACCACTTTGGAAGAGTCTCTCGCGCAATCTATTCAGTTTAGAAAAAAATGTTTTGAAAAACCTCAATATCATTTTTGAAGACCTATCCATAAATACGTGGGGTATTTAATGAAAAAAAAATTTTTGAGTTTCAGTTCTATGTATGGGGACCCCCAAAATTAATCGTTTTTTTCTTATTTTTGTGTGAAATTCTTAATTCTTAATGCGCACCGAATACATCTACTTACCAAGTTTCAACATTATAGGTCTTATAGTTTCGGAAAAAAGTGGCTGTGACATACGGACGGACAGACGGACAGACAGACAGAAAGACATGACGAATCTATAAGGGTTCCGTCTTTTGCCTTTGGCACGGAACCCTAATGAATAAATGATTTTGTGATTGAATACAAGTACAAGTGAGTTTGATTCTAGAATAAATGAAATGTCCAAAAATATGAAGTACCATTTAGGTGATCGCGTTTATTCCCGAACAGATTCATAATTTCACATATATACTCGTTTCGTATACGATAACTACTAATTTACCTCACTAGTGCTTGACAAAGGGACCATGTAAACTAAGTTTTAAACGATACTGTTTTGTTCTAAATTTTGCAGGGACACCGTTTATTACGTTATAGAATAAAGTTTCCAAGAAAGGGTTTTCGCAGGAAAAAAAGTAGTGTGGTGTCGTGGGACTCTAGATAGGAACGAAGTTCATTATCAAAAATACAGATGGCGCTATACAAATTTTTACGTTCACGAAATAAATAAATAATTACAGATGGCGCTATACAAAAATTTTCGTTCACGCTCTTTAAAACCACAAAATTATCTTAACACCTTTATTTTATTTGATTTATAAAAATATATAAAAGTTCTATGCGAGGTATAAAGAAAATAACTATTCAGGTATACATTTTTTATTATGATTTTTTATCGATAAAAATAAAACTAAACTTTTCACTTGTGCTGCCACCTAGTAATCTCTACTAAAACAAATTCTGTCCAGAGTTACTCCATACGTGTTACATACAACTTACAGATTACTACTCTATACTAAATTTTTCACTAAATAAATAAATATTTCTTTAATAGTTTTTTAAATACATACATATAATTATTATACATAGAAAAAAAAACAAACTCCTTAAAAACAAATATTTGCAGATCAAAAAAAATATTTGATCCTACCCTGGATTCGAACCCAAGACCTCAATCACATCATTCTCATACGCTACCATTTTGACACCGAGGCGTCAATCTTACGTTCCGGACGTTTTTTGCCGGCTAGGGTATCCCTCCGCAACACCCCATAAGGAACTTCATTTCAAAACTTTGTGCTTGCTTATTCAACACGTTAGGTCCCAACAATTTGATAAAAAAACTAAATCTGACAGCCCTGAATGATAAGCTCACCGCACACGGTGCAACCGCTTCATTCCACTTCGCCTGTAATTATTGTACTAACACCAGTTACGCAACATTGCGTATATAACCAGCTGTCCAGAAAAAGTTATATCTGCAACGTACCTACCTTCTATTCATCACACCAGAGTTTGTATCTCTGAATGAATTTTATGCTAACTAAATCAAATAATTGTAACATTTACAAAACTCAAATACAAGAAGGTTTTGTCGTACTACTACGTACTAAGTGTGTATAAGAATGTCTGTCTATACGTCACCGCTGCGGAAAACGCCACAGGGTTAAGATAGTTTAAAAAAATAGCCCAAGTTACTTCTTATAACATCAGCTATCTACCAGCGAAAGTTCCGTCAAAATTGGATTAACTGGCCCAGAGATTGGCCGGTATAGACAGACAGGCAAATAGACAGACAGACAAAAGTAAAAAGAAATTATTTTTATTAATTACCGTATCTAAATATGCATTTAGTGAAAATCTGTCACTTTGAAATTACATCAGACACTTCAATTTTATTTACTTGTATAGATGTATCACACAGGGTTACTCATGTAAAACCCCAATGGAAATAATTGACACGAATTAATAGATTGCCCAATAGTCGTAATTTATGTTCCCATATGCAATAGAATTTTAAGCATCTTAGGAATACATAAATTCCTTTACATTGCTATACAAAAACTTAATTGTAAATGTAAAAAAACATATTGTAACAAAATAACAAAGTCATCAGATTTTTTAAGAGGTTGCATGTTCGAATTCCACCTAGTTACCTAAAATAACAATATGTCTACGAAAGTAATATTAAAGTTTGGTAAGAAAAAGGAAATAAAAAGTCACTAATTTTCATTATTTATTGAGATAATAGTAAAATTAATTTAATTAAAAAGCTTTTTAAAAACAAGCTTTTACTGGAATGCCTCGAGACGAATCAAACGAGTCCAAACTCGATGATTTTGCGACGTTTCTTTACCGAGTTCCTATGGCCAGCTCCAGCATTATATCAGCTCCATGTCATTATAATACTGTATCGTCACGCTGTATACATATGCTTGCAAATTTTCAGCAAAATCGGTTGAAGATATCTGCTTCAAAATTGAGTTGCAAGATTCCACCCGAACATACAAGCATACATACATACCTAAGTTAATAAAAAGCTTGTAAAAACCAACATTTAACTGCACGTTGGCGTAGTGGTGTAAGCGGTCGTACACAGCTTTCTACTGTGCTAAGTGTTGTGGGTACTACCCCACTTGGGTAACACTTTATGTGATTAACAAACTCTTTACTGAATCTGGGTGTTCTTTATGTCCGTTTCATGTATACTCGTACAGTCACAGATACAGGAATGCCAGAATTGTCTTTTAAAAAAAAAATGGCAGTCGTAAGGACTGCCGATAGAAGGTAAAACTTATAACTTACAATGTTATTTGTAAAATTAATGTGTAAAAGTTAAAAAATTTGTTATGTTTAAATTAAAATTATCAACATCAAACATTAGCGTGTCGGTGACGCGAACCCATAAGATTTTTCCCCACCAAAAAGTGCTCAACGCAGCCAAAGAAGTTTTCACTTCGATAATGTCATTTCAGCATGTTGGTGACGCGAACTCATAATATTTTCTCCTACCAAAAAGTGATCAACCCGGCAAAAGAAATTTTCACTTCAAAAAACATTACGATTGGTTCGAAATTCTCAATAACTAACATACGAACTTAACTCCTACTATATACTAAGCTCAAAATTCAAGCCCTCCATAAACTGTAAGTGTTGAAATGATAAATCTTATTGACACTATGAATAGTATCGTATTGAAATAATCTATACATTTCATATTATATTAGCCATTATTCACACTCATGAATATTTAATTATTTTATAGTACGTATAATTTGAAAACCTGTATCTGTTTAAAAGATTATCATCTGCTCATCACAAATAGGTGATTTTCTACGTTTTAATTTGCTTCATTAAATGATATTGAGACGACATAATTATACTAAACGAGATTTTATCAATATGATCATAGTCATTATGATCATTCAATGATCTCTGTGACTCAAAAACGTAGTCTATAATAAAGAAATATATAATAAATAAAAAATTGAACCTCCTCCTTTTTCGAAATCGGTTAAAACGAGGAAATCATGAGTTAGACATAGCAAGCTTCTTATTAACGGCTCCAATGAAACGGAATGCTTCTGTAAAAGGTGACAACGAACTGGCATATTTTTCATCGAACATTGATGCCTACTGCCTCCAATCAAATTAATCGATCACGAATTCATGACTAACAAATTATTATATTATAAGATACACATAATTAGATACATCATGTATTTGATAGCAATTAAGTCATAATTTTGAAATACAATTACAAAGTTTTGTACCTAAATAGACCACAAATGACTAAGTTGGCGAAGCTTTCCTACATTACTGTACATGCATGTACATAGATCAATAGCACATACTTAGTCATTTTATGTGTGAGTGGACAGTAACTCACCTAAGAGCTTTTTCACATTATTCGATCCGACATCGGTGTCGGGCGCCGATACGATATCGGAAGAAGTTAAATGTATGAAATATGTATCTGTCTTTCACATTATCCAGCCTGATATCGGATATCGGAGCCGACACATACATACATTTTACTTCCTCCGATATCGTATCGGATAATGTGAAAACACTCTAACACACAAATACTGGCTAGTTAGTACACTAGCCAGTATTTGTATAAGACATGTTTGAACACATTGGCTTGCATCATACGGCGGTTGTCAACGACAAACTTCCGACAACGGACCACGTCCTGTGCTCTATATGTATGCGTTGACTAATCGAGAATAACAAGTACAATCGATTACGATTAGGAACTCGATTTGAAAATAATAACCGCAATGTAGTTTGGTATTTAAACATATCGACAGATTATAAAATGAACATTATTAAATTACATGCAAAACGCATACTAATACATAAATTGAATTTCGATATAGACAAATTACTTAGATCGTATAAAAAGTGTATTTTGTCTTGTAGATATTTTGTTACACAATCTTATATTCATACTAATGTTATAAATTCGTAAGTAACTTTGTCTGTCTATTACGCTTTCACGGATTAATCACTGCAAAGATTTCAATGAAATTTGGCATGGAGATATTTTGATTTTTGAGGAAGGATATAGACTATTTTTTATCGCGATAGCCAACATAAACGCTGTCGCAGCCACGGGCAAAGGCTAGTATGAATAAAAAGAGAGATTACATTAACAAGTGATATAAATAAATAAATATTTTCGTACATTTAACACACAACGCCATCTAGTCCCAAACTAAGCAGAGCTTGTATTATGGGTACTAGACGACTGATATAAATACATAATATATACTTTTTTTTTATAATTACATATATATTATACATAGAAAACACCCAAACTCCGAAACAAATATTTGCAGATCATACAAACATTTGGAACCCAGGAATCGAACCCGAGACCTCAAGCACAGCAACAAATAATTACAAATAAATACACACTCATTCCATTGCAAAATTTCGTTTTGTATGTATTTCTGTAAAATATTTACACAGCTATTTATCGATAAAATGTATAAATAGAGTAGGTACACTCTAATTTTGTCGTTTATTTTTAGTCTAATATTGTACGTTCAATAACGAAACAACAAAAAATACATTTCTTTGAGCGATAAAAGAGGCTATTGTCCATTAAACTTATCACTTAAAAGTAACGTAGTAATTTCTATCTGTCTTGACATATCCACAGAGTAGGTATCGCACCTACCTTTAATGGATGACAATAGTAGTATAAATAGCATAAGCTTTATCGCTCAAAAAATGACTTCAAGACGACTTCAATGTAGATAACCATTTAGAAAATGGAATAGATGCTATGATATTTTATTAGGGTCTTTCTTTTTTCATTTTAAGGGAGCTAATCTTCAAAATATATTCAAAATAATGTATCTTAATTGACCCATATTGTAACTATTTTTGCAGACAAAGACTGATCAAAGAAATTAATTAACTAAATCAAAAATAACCTGCTTTATATGCATAAAGTTGATTTAAGCTAGAAAGTAAAATCTAAAAATTATCATTCTTGAAACTTATAGATTTGTATCTAAAAAGTTGATTATTCAATGGAAAATCTTCAATCTCTCCACGTATTTCATTGATAAACTAGTAAATAATTTGCCCAATAAACAAGGATTTGTGCCTTTCAGATAACCCGTAATTCCATAATAGAAACACAGAAAGGCTACAAATAATATTTATATCCTAGACTATTGTTGTATTGTTTAAAACTTTCAAATAACCTTCAAGGGTCTAAAAAGTGCTAAGCACTAAATTATTACTTCTGTGGCTATACTATTAAATTTAGTGTTGTGTATTTGGTTTTAGCTGTCTCATATTTTTTTTAACAACAGATGCTTGTTAACAAAATATGTCTATTATTCTTCCATGAATATTAGTATTGTTTAGCATTACATTACTACTACTGTTATTATTATAGCAGTAAGCATGATAGCACGACGCTTAGATAATGTCCTTTCCACAATTGGTTGGACAATAGAGAGGCAGACAGAGAGAGTCGCAAATCATGGTATATTGAAAGACGAAACTATTGTGAATATGTAGAGAAGTTTTTGTAACGCAACGTAACGCTCTTGTGTCTCTGACATTACAGGTAAGCCCTTTAGCTAAGATGTAAGAGTTTTGCGTCTATTCCTTCTTGTTACAATCTTTGTCTTTCTGCAATCGCTAACCTGTCTATTATTTAATTATCTACTATGTTTAACCCCCGACGCAAAAAGATGTTATTTTTTTTTTTTTTTTTTTTATGTGTGGCCCGCCATAATGACTCTACTCTGCCTGATGGAAAGCATAAGCAGAATCCAAGAGTGGTGGTCACCATACTCACTGCGAATGCAGACAATGCAGTATGGCGACCTCCACCATGGCGGCCTAGTGATGCTGCTGCATCTTTTAGTCTAGTCAACAAGTATGGAACTTGTTGACTAGACTATTTGGGCCTCCGGTCTCGCACTCACCAACGAAACACGACAGCACGATCGCTGTCATTTTACGTTGATTTTCTGTGCGAGGGTAGTACCGCCCCGGTCGAGCCGGCCCATTCGTGCTGAAATCAACGTGGCTCTACTACCTACTTAAGTTATGTAATATATAACTTATAATGTTATAAGTTTGACGTGTCTGTCTGTCTGTGGCACCGTAGCTCGCGAACGGATGAAGCGATTTTAATTTAGTGTTTTTAGACTAGATTTAATTTGTATGAAAGATGAGTTACGTGCGAGTGTTCTTAGTCATATTTCATGAAAATCGGTTGAGTTGTTTAAAAGTTATGGGGGTGAAAGTGGGGAAGAATAACAGAATGTCTGCAAAAATATCATTGGCGTATGATTACTCGATTAAGTGCTTGAGTAGGGGGTTTTGTAAATTTTGAATTTTATGTTTTATTTGCTAATATTTTGTTTAAGCGTCGAGATTACGTCATTCTCATACATTTGTTAGTTTTCTAATAATTAAAGTTTACGTTTAAAAAATATCAACTTGGCTAAAGAGGCTGGTCAGACTCATGTCCATGTTCATAGATAGCGATAGTGATTTAGCATCACATGACCCGTCATCCCGTTTATCCCTTCATCATCATCATACGAGGATCAGTGTCGTTAAATGGCTTATAATACAACTAGCTTCCACTTCAGCTCCTCCCGTGTTTATCTCGGTTATCGCGGTAAAAAACACCCTATAATACTCGCTAGTGATATAGCTTTCCAATGTTAAAATCATTTAAAAATCGAATTAGTAATTTAGACGTAACAAAAACAAACAAACATTATATTCGCCTTTATAATATTAGGATTACATGTTGTAATTCGACAGCTTGAAATTCCATAGCGTACCAGCGTTGCCAGTGGGCGTTGTCCTTAAATGTTTACACTAACTCTTAATATTCGTATCTTATCAAAACAGTAAGCGCCGACAACAAGACATAAACCAGACATTTATTCATAATCAAAATTCTTAGTAATCTTATCCAATACCAAGTTATTCTTATCGCCTCCTTATGTTAGTTCATTTCCTGACAGCTATTCACTGATAGACAATAGGGACTTTGACAAGGGCTGGGTTTAGTCATGACGTAATTATACGTGCAGGGGCGAGATAATTAGTCCTCATTGAATTGTGCCGATGCAAGTCATTGTACATAATAGCCGGTAAAGTATGCCCTTGCTGTACCGTTTACGTGGACGATGATCAAACCTTATTGATAGTAGATGCAACGGGTTATATCCATCACACTTTTAAAATATTCTTTTGTTTTTAAGAAACTTATCAAGAGGTGGTTTGATTTTTATGATTTAAAACGAACTTTGTCCACATCTGATGATTTTTAAGCCGTATTCTATTAATACTAGCTGACCCACGCAACGTCGTTTACGTCTCCTATTGCCCGTAGCGTAAAAGATTTCCCCCTTTTTTGTAACATTCTTAATTGGTGCTCCGCTCCTATTGGTCTTAGCGTAATGATATATAGCCTATAGCCTTCCTCGATAGATGTACTATCCAACACTGAAAGAATTTTTCAAATCGGACCAGCGGTTCCTGAGATTAGCGCCTTCAAACAAACAAACAAACTCTTTAGCTTTACATAATAGTATAGATTTGTATTCATTGGTAAAGTAAATTAAGTATAATGAAGAAACTATAATAATCTCATTCCTAATTTTCTAGTATTTGTTATGTTCGAACGGTGGTTGAAAAAAAAGAATAGTTAAAACTTTACTTTAACATAGTTTGCACTCAGTTTTGCTAGTAAACTTGACCATAAATAAATGTAAATGAATGCCTTAAGAATTTAAAAATAAACTAAAGGAACGGAAAAAACAACCTCCTTTCTTTAAGAACAAATCATAAATTGCAACTATGTAATTGTAATGTTTCGCCACTTTTCAAGGTACTCGGGCTTCCTCTCATGCAAGGGTAACTATGTTTATACATAATATTATAATGAAACCACAATTTTACGGTATGAAAAAATAAACACACATTCCATTATATGCCAGCTATAAAACCTTAAAAGATTTCTAATTTTAATTGAAAAGAAACTATACTTCTTCACATACCTTAAAGCTGCATACAAACATATTTTACTTATTTAAAACGTAAGTTGTGTATTCGAATTCGGTGATTTACAGCTACATGCTTAATTGGTTATCTATTAATGAGTTTACGAATTATTTCACTTAGGTACCGGAGACCACACAGGGTGTGAAATATTTCAGAACGTGGTCACGATTTATTAGATTACTCGCCGATAGAACACCGATATTGTTTTATCGAAGTCACTTTACGGATGTACGATGGATAGGGCCTGATAAGAGTAATGCTCGAGTTGTTACGAAACGTCCGGTGAACGGCCAGTAGTATGCACATAGCTGTAGGCAGACAGTATTGAATTTGATGAAATAATGTACTAACTGTAATATTACTACCAATAAATAATAATAGAAAGCAATAATTTACGTGTATTGCGTCTTTTATCGCTGTTGGAGATTGAAAATACGAATGGTGGATTGATTTAATGTTTGAAATATATGTAGGGGCTTGCGTACTACACAGGTATGTCTCTCTGAACTGGTCCAAGGACGTATTGTTTAGATAATAGAATATGTAAATAACTTGAGCTTGAAAATGCTTCATGATGTTAATATTGCATTCGAACTCTTATTTGTCACTGTAGTATGAGAAGAAAATATCAACCGTTATCGTATACCATACTGTACGAGTCATGAAATTGAAAAAAAAAGCTAAGAAAAAGGTTCTACACCTTAAACAATAAACTTATGTAAGCATACTTATGTTAATCGGTCTTGTAGTAAAAGAAATAAATAATATTATAGTATCATATAGATATAAGCAGTATGTAGTTGTAAATTGCTAAATAAATATTTGTACCTTAATACTTAAATTATATGTTCTGAATTGCTTAATTTTGACTTCTATTACCACTCGGATAGAAATGTCTCAAGTCACTTATCTGTTCTAGGCATAACTAACATCCGTTAGTAAGTACTATCTCTTTCACTTGTCTAGGTACAAGATCTTCTCTTGGCAATAATTCCCACTTGATTAAATCGTTGTATAAACCTAATGCTGAATACACATTGCCACCTCGCCGGCACAACATTCCTTACATATCATACGGTATAGATACTTCAGCTACTGAATAGGGGTGTTTTGTAGAATGTATGGCACAAGTAGGAAATGTAGTATGCTCTGAAGACTAAAAATTATGAGAGCATCATCATTCATGCCGAAGCGTGGCTCTCCCACGGTAAACTTGTTCCACGTTTTTGTAAATTGAAACTTTTAATAAGTCTTAAATATTAGTAGTAGTAGATAATAAGAATTAACTGTTTTATCTAACCTATGTATCTATTTGCAGACATATCGTAAAACATTAAGTTTTTAAGAGACCATACACAAAATCACTCAGCATCAGCTGTACATTAACAAGTGTTGAATATTAATTGATTTTTAATTATTTCCGTTGATGAGTAAACATTTTATTTATCTAAGAAAATAAATAACAAAACTCATAAAATGTTTTACGATATTTTGCTTCAAGCTACCCATATTACGAACCTATTAAACACTGTTTCTTTCTAATCTTCAAAGCAAATGAAGACAAAAATATTCATTCAGTCGTACCGATATCTGTCACCTGTTTCTCCGACCATATGAATGGTAAGCATCATGTTTACTGAAGTGTTTAGTATCAATAATCACATGTCGAGCTTTCGGCGACGCATCAATATAAAGGGCATTCACCTTGATGCACGTTCATTCATCCTCTGAACGTCTTTAAGTAGCTTTTCCGGTTTGAAAGAAAAACGTTATGTGAAGTTTTTAAATGGAAAGACTTATCTAAAAATTTAACATTCAAATTATTTAACTTTTAAATGGGATTGAACACTATTTTTTTAGCAAGAAAGTTTCGTGCCTTGTCGAGAAAAGATATACAATACTACCAATACAAATCTTAAAACAATAGATCTTAATTCAAAATGATACCGATTTTAACTATCATAATCCAGATTGCAATCCTAACATTGCAATAATAGCAACCGATGAAAGATATTGGCCATCTTATATCGCACCTCAGCCCTTCCTCTCTTTATACGTCCTTCGTCCGCGTTGTGCAAAGGACCTAAACAAGCCTAAGTTACCATTAGGAAACGCATGCGGGACACGTCTCTTCACATCTTGTACAGACAAGCTGTCGTAACTAACCTAACTGCCCACTTAAAGTAACATAATATAACGTGAATATAGAGTATCCATCATAAGCTTAAATAAGAGTTTTCCAATAATTGCTCACTTATTAATTTGAAACGTGATATCTTATTGTTCAACCAACAATTTCTTAAGCAATCAAAGCGAAAAAGTCTTGCAAAACATGTCAGTAACTTCTGAGATCAGAAGCCAATTATGTAAGGCTGACTACACGATCGCGTTCATCATTGTCTTACAGCTGACCGGTCTAACGTGCACAAGTACCAATTACAATAATATACTGACACAATATTTTCTAGTAAGCACGAGTTCACAATCATCGATAAGAAATTTATACATGTATATATGTGATTGCGCGATGGTTATATGTGGCATTATCGAAGTCGTTAATAAAAGTTTAAAAATGCCTAGAGGACTGATTAGTGAAGTATAGAGGAAGCCTATGGCATTTGACTGCATGGATGATGTAGTGGTTTAAGCGGTCGCTACGCTATTTTCTACTGTTCTGAGTGTTGAGGGTTCACTAGGTAGTAGAGCCACGCTGATTTCAGCACGAACGGGCCGGCTCGACCAGGGCGGTACTACCCTCGCACAGAAAATCAACGTTAAATGACAGCGTTCGTGCTGTCGTGTTTCGTTGGTGAGTGCGAGACTGGAATGATGCAGAAGCATCACTAGCCTGCCATGGTGTGGGTCACCATGCTGCATTGTCTGCATTCACAGTGAGTATGGTGACCACCACTCTTGGATTCTGCATATGCTTTTCATCAGGCAGAGTAGAGTCATTTTGGCAGAGTCAAACATAAAAAAAACTCCATATGAGACGACACTTTGTGCGATCCACAAATTGTTGTTCTGAGTGTAGGTGTTTCCTTACACCCATTTCGTGTATGTTGGTAAAGTGTTAGTATTTCTAGCGTCGCAGCTGTCTTTTAAGAAAAATAAAACTATTTGCCGATTACTGTTAAGACTTAATTATAAGGAGCAATTCTAATAATTTAAGTAATAGTTAAATAATATCACAATGTTATTTTTTATTGCTTTATTTTTGTCCAAACTTCACAAAAAAATAATAAAAAATAGCATTTTGATAACACAATGCAAAGAGATGTTTTTGCCGAAATAAACGAGACTTATATTTGGTTTGATGATAATCCAAAAAGAATAAATTCAAAAGTAGAATTAAAGCAATTAAACTTAATGACCAACCCAGTAGCATATTAGTTAGAGAAGCGAAGCAATTGTAATAAACTATATGTGGTACAGTGCTGTATTAATATTTTATAATAACTAGCTTAGCATTATTATATATTATGCTCAGACAGTCAGCCAATCAGTAATGACGTAACATCTGCACGAAATCCCAGAACAATAACACAACGATAATGTAACTAACCTTCTAAAATACCCAGTATACGTTCCCATAGATCATACAGTGTAGTAATGAGATTCAAAGAATGTAAATAATGATCTACAATCAAATGTAAACAATGGACATGCCCAAAAGAATGACATAACGCTGGAGACAGCGCACATTTTACTTGTTCAAATCACAATCATCCGGTACTAAGACTCTCCAGTCATTAATCAAAGAAACTAGGACAGAATCTATTATTTTATCTGCAAAGATTGCTTTTATGTTGAAATAAGTAATGAAGTCGAAAATTATTGTATAATGAATATAAAATTGCTTTGATTACCCTTAGATACTCAATGTCTCTCTCATCAACCTCAATAAAGTTTTTCAAGCAACGAATGTGGGAGGCGGTTATCAACTCAATGGTTATATTTTTATTGGCAAATTTATTCAGTCATAACTTTTCACTTAACAGTTTCATTTTGATGTGTCTGTCTACATCTATTAACTCAGAATTTTTAAGCTTGCTTAGTAGCTATTAACACAGTTATATTCATGGCAACAAAGTTTTTTTTAAATCATTTTTATAATATGTATTAACTCCCATAATGACTGCCTCGTTGGTCTCGCTGTTGGCGTGTGCGACTGCTGATGATAAGGTCTTGGATTCGATTCCGGGGTCGGACCAAATGTTTGTATGATCTACAAATATTTGTTTCAGAGTTTGGGTGTTTTATATGTATAACATGTATGTATTTACAAAAAAAAGTATATATGTATTTGTATCAGTTGTCTAGTACCCATAACACAAGCTCTGCTTAGCTTGGGACTAAATGGCGTTGTGTGTTAGATATCCGAAATATTTATTTATTAATTATTATTACTCTGTCTGATGGAAATCATGAGTAGAATCCAAGAGTGGATGTCATCTCCTAATTGCGGGTGTCTTGTCTTGAATATGATGTTGCATAATATACAAAGAATATTATAACACAGATGAATAAATTATTTTCATAAAACAATTATTATCTTGACAGATAAAAAAATCACACTATAAAGACTAGAATGACCTTATCAGAGTAATTGTAATATGCATACCATATACGTATGAGTTGAGATCATTAATAAATAAATACATAACAACATTAAGATGTTCCCATTGGTGTTTAATATTAAACAAAATTATTTATTAAGTAGAGAAACGCGGCTGAAAATAGAAACACCATTCACTGTAATAGAAAAAACAAACTGAAAGGAAAGAGCTAAAATCAAAGAAAAGAGCTTTAAGTATTGAAGAGCTTAGTCTATGTATTTCTTCGTACTACCAGTTCTGAAGATAACAACACTTAGTGAGAAAACATAACATTGGTTAACATTGCAAAGTCACGATCTGGACATTAGTAAATGGCCGCAAGACAAAAATAAATATTCAAAACATAACTCTTTAGCAATTACTTTAAGTTTAGCAAAAACACATAATGGAAACAGGTCTCGAGCTTCTAGTAAACCTTAGCCTAGCAGGAGGACTTACACTTGCATTCAGTTGTATTTTCATTATTGAACAATCAAATTAGATTCAAGTAATGCAAGAGACATACTCACCTGATTCGATTATCATGGAACCTGTTAATTTTAAGTTGGTTTAAAACATATTTTGATAAATTTCTCCATCAAACGATAACATCAGGTTATCACAACATATCGCAAAGCGTTGTTAATCGCTATCTCACCCTTCACTAAAGGAAAAATTTTTCAAATTACCCGTCTACCAAGAATTCAGTGGCAAAGATAAAGGTGTGCGAAGGAAGGTCGCTGACGTTGCCGCTGTGAGGATAAAACTCGACGAAATTGCGAATATTCCGAATTTCAAATAATGTCTACGAATGGTCGGTATTTAGAAATAACTTGGTTTATACCCTTCTTTGCAAATATCGTGTACCCTTAAGTTATGTACACAACTATTGCACGAACTTTCTTCTTGCTCGCTTTACTTATCGCACCTCGGCCACGATGTGTAGCTTAATAGATAGTGGCCATTCTTCAGAGCACAAATTACAGATCTTTCGAGGAAACTTCGCACAATTACGTTTGCCTCAAGCACCTAACAAATGCACGACTCTAGAAGTGCTCAAAATCAGTAGCAGTATACAACTGCATTTAAAAATACACCAAAACAAGTAAATATATTAAATAGTCACCAGTCACCAATTGATGTATCCGATGATTACATTTCTCACGAGAACCGAAACCATAGGGCTCATAGTTCACTAGATAACACATTAATAAAATCTGTCGAACCATTCAAATGAATGCCTCTCTGAAGTTAATTTAGATTCAGTTTCCTTATATAGCCGTTTTTAGATTCAAGCTTAGGTTAAATTCATAACTGTACATAAATTACGTTCTACCGAGGTTCGGCCAGCACGCAATTGCGTTTATTTATACTTTTCCGATAAACAAGGCAAGTACAATTAAAGGTTTCATATTTGTTAATAGTTCCTGTGGACTTGTTATTCTAGGCACGCAGCTAACAAAGAGCAAGCGCAGTGACAGATAACCGCCCGATAGTCCCCGAGTCCGACCGCCAGTTACGCATGCTCAATGATAACTGTAAGACTAGATACCATAAACTTTTCCCATGCCACATGGTCTTTGATTAGACTGCAGTATAATGGTAACTCAAGCACACTCTTGTTTCCTAGAACATTGTTTGGGTTCATATCCATTACCAACAAATCGACAGTCATGAGTCACGATGCATGTAACCAGATAGAAATCTGGACAAAGCTCGGTTTTGAGTGGTGATAGCTTTGTCGGACAGACTGTACAAGCCGTGTGCTTGTATAGTTTGCGAAAACAGAAATATTTCGTGTCGTGAAGCATAAACAAACGTAGATAGAAAGTATTTGGTACTGAACTAAACACAGTGACAGCTGAGATGTGAGGTATCGAACAATGGACTGTAAACAGATGAGATTAAAATATATAATCCAACCACAAATTTTAGTGAATTTTAGTTTAGTGATAACAACAACAGAATTACCACCATTGTCGAATTAACTTGGCTTTACTTTTCAGCAGAGGCCTGTGTCCAGTAGTGGAATATCAAAGGCTGATGATAAATATATTACAATACAAAATTTCAGTAATACCTACATCTAAGAATAACGTAATTACAAGAACAGTAGCAATCGTACTGACTGAAGATATTTCAATTTCTTACAGAATGTATGTATGTTTATGAAGATTGCAAGAGGCGTGTATAAGGAAATCTGGGTTTGATACTTAGATTGGCAATCGGATAGCTGTGTTAGGCTTTAGCTTTTTATGCGTGATAATAGGGTGTACAAGGTAAATACCGTATTGTGTGCTGTGAAGAGTAAATCTTTATTTATGTCGTCGGTACTCGGTACCCCATCCACAAAACTTACTAGCTGTAATTACTCAGATATTTATTGCGTTAGCTTGTTCCGCAAACGCTCCCTGCGTAAAATCGGCGCGTCGTTTATGTTAATTTATTCGCATTTCAATGAGACGCCTGTAAAATAGCATTATGCATTATCATGTCTTATTTTTTTTTATTTGTGTAATGTAACGGCTTCTGATAATGCATTTATGAAGTTTTCCCTTTGTTAATACTATTCTTAGCTGCAACGTGAGAAAGTATTAAAGTGGCAGTTTAGACAAGTCTATAAAATATGTTCTGACTCTCCACAGTCTCAGTTTGATAAATATTATAAAATATGATAAGATCTACAAGCACACATTGTCAATCTAGATCTCCATCCATCTCCATAATTAAACTCCATACTATTTCGACTTCACAATTAAATTACGATTACATTATAATCTCAGAACAAAGTTTCCAGAACTCCACGGGATACTAAGGTCTAAAGAACTAGGTAAATTAAATGTAAAAATACTGAATTAACTCAACTACAGTTTTTAAAATATGTACAATCTTTAAGTATTTTTTTTAATTTACATAATAGAATTTCAATTCAGAACCCAGACTTACATTAGGCAACGATGTATTATATACACTACTTATATATCTACTTACTACCGGATATACCTGTAAATATATTTGACTTTCCAAGTCGTTACGTCTCCAGTCGCAAGTTTGAGAGGCTCTTTCTATACGTACGATATTTTACGTAGAAGCTATATTCCGATTCCGTATTCTCATTAGTATCCTAAAATAAATTGAGCTCAACTTTTAGTTTGAGTGCTACAGTGAAATCGTAGCCTATGTGTTATTCTGATGTATAAGCTATATTACTGTTTCATCCAAATCCGTTCAGTACTTTTTGCGTGAAAGAGTAACAAACATCCATCCATCCGTCCATCCATACTTACAAATTTTCACGTTTATAATATTAAGTAGGACGTAGCTAAAATAATTACTCCTAAATTGAGTCACTGTGAAAGTTGTCTTCATTCAACATCACAAAAGGTAAATTCCGTTTACCCCAGTTACATAACAAGAAAAAATCAAAGCTGAATATAAATGGTGGTTTAGTTTTTATATCAGGACAATCTACGTCTCGTACGTTAGTACATGTCACGAGATTGACGCCGACGTAAACAGACATTTTATTTGCTCAGCCTACATGACACTGCGGTTCGAATTCGTGATGAAAATATCGTAATATCGCCCTGTTTGTATATTAAGGGTTAAAAGATTCATCAACGCCTACCTTTTGCCATTTCTTGGATAACGACAAGCGAGTGTCACAACAGAAAGACGAGTTTAGCAATGATTATCTTGTGAAGAAGTTATTTTATGAAATTTCTCTAAAAGCATACGTTTTCCTAAATTCTGGACGAGTATTGACGCAAATAGGTTAAGGGGCTGTAGTGTAAAATCGTCTTTAAAAAGTTTTTAAAAAGTTTATCAGCCTGTGAGTATGAGTATGTGAAAATACTGGACAACTACTAAATTGATTCAAGTAATTACATTTACCCAGGTACCCAGTAGCTTAATCTACTAATCAAGAATCGTGCTTACATAACTTATATTGTAGCTATGTAAAGTAGGCCAATATAATGAGATTGTTATTTAATATTTAAGGATAACCTACTTTAATATGGGTCTGAACTAGTTAGTCGTTGAGGGTAAAGTGTGTTAGATGAACTCGATAAACAAATTAACTAAGGTAGGGCTTCCACTAACTAAGTACAGCTGATAGCTTTTTGATGCTATATAGCTTTATGAATACAGTCACATACAATTATTTATTTAAGCCTTTCTTCCTATAAATCTAATAGTTTATTTAAATCTTATAAAATTACTTGTTAGTTTTGTGGCGACATCCACATACAGCTCAACAGAAATATACTACAGCGCCATCTAACGAAGTTACGCTGAACTACGGAGTAACGAAGGAAACTAAGAAACTACCAATCCTGAATCGCGCAGTGAACGTTCTCGCGCCGATTATCGTATATACAACATCCCAACATCAACCGTTGGGCAGTTGGCCCGCCAGGCATGATCACCTCGCCTGGTCGGAGGATCCTCCCTTTGTGTTGGAGGGACATGACACCCGTTCCTCCACAGTTTTATTAATATCTATCTTTATTATTATGCTAGTTACAGTTTATTTTTCTGTATAGTCCCTTTTCGGGTATAGGCCTCCTCCAATCCTTCCACGTCCTCATTCACAGTTTGGGACCACATGTCGATTGATCTCACGTTGTACGTACTTATTTGCAAGTTTGTTCTGTTAGAGTTCCTAATCCCCACGAACACCAGCCGGGTTTCAGATTTAGCCGCATACTCAAAGGTAGTTATTTCAGAAAAAGCTTTCTCAAGTAGTTTTTTATCATTCCCTTTTAAAAATATTTTTTTATTTAATAAACTTAGTCCATGTATTAAAAATCTGGAGATTTTGAGTGCTGGCATAAACAATAAAATTATTCTTCGTTCGTTCCATTTTACAAAGACAACTCCTGCACTAGGAGTATATCCTGTGTCGTGTGGGACTTTACAAACATACGTGAAACGTACACAAAGAACACCCAGACTCAGAACAACAATTTGTGTATCACACAAAGTGTTATCCCAAAGATGAATTTGAAACCACAACACTTGTCACAGTAGGCAGGGGCGTGGCGACCACTTCAACCACCAAGCAGTAGGTGCATAATAAACTTCTATGATTTACCTGAGACTTAACTTGAATATGGAGAAGTTACTACGATAGTTTGCAAAAATACACTATTTCCTTAATCGGTAATCTTATTTTGTAAAAAAAGTGTTATAAAATTATCATAACTACATTACCATGGAAACCAACCAATCGTAAATTTTTCATCAGCATAACTATGATACTTATTAGCACTCCAACACTGTGCACTTTTCAAGACACTTTTTGTATCACACAACCATCCTGTGGAATAAGTATTTGTCAGCGGTATTTCCGGACTGATCGGCACCTCAAACCTCAAGAAAAAAGCGTGCTACTTCCTCACAAGGCGAAAAAGCGCTTGTGACCTCTGAATTGCAGGCGTTCAAGGGCGCTGGATTAACTGACTCGTTAACTGTGACGTCGTGACTCGTCGTCTCGTTTGCCCGTTCTATCATAAAGACACAAAAAAGAACATTGAAAAACGTTGGCTAACATTCATCCAGAAATGTTCCCTTAAAGTGATAAAAAAAATACTTTTATGCAATCGAGGCCCTTGCAGAAGATTCGGCATTTATCAAAATGTATCTGCAACAATAGGTTATAAACTTCATCAACAACCCATAACGTCTCACTGCTGGGCTCGGGTCTCCTCTCAGGAGAGGGTTAAGGCCATACGTCCCCACGCTCGCCAAGTGCGGGGTGGGGACTTAGGTTATAAATTTACTGGCTCACTATTTGAATATATTCGTAAAATTTCTAGATGCATAACAAAAACAGTACTTATATATCTATTTTGCTTACTACATATTTTACTTGAGAGATCATTCTTTCAGAAAATTTGCTCAGCAGGCGGTGTTGTGGGTTGACCACTTTACTGTTTGAAGCAATGTATGTATAGAATTCGTAAACCAGTTATACGATCCAGTATCACATTTTATTACCCTCTAATGCATCGGAAACGTCTCCACCGGAAGATCACTTCTGTTTATTACCATAACGAACCACCTACAAAACTATTTTGTGACCGTACGGTTATATTACGTAAGTAAAACTCATATTTATTTAACGTTGAGTAGTAATTTGATTAAAACTCCCACTTTCAATGTAACAACATAAAAAGCTACGTTAAGATCAAGATAGTGCGAGCATAAAATTATAACGAGTCATGATTTTAAGAAGTACTTTTGGAAAAACTAGTCGATAATAAACTAGTCGATTGCGTTAATTCGACTAGTCGCATTGGTACGCATATGGTCAACTTTGTGTGAGACGTCATATCGACTCCATGGATCCCACGGTATTACGTAAACTGTACAGTTGTGTACACAGAGCTGGGACCTTTCTACTCATACGTGTTTACTGACCGTCTTGTAGTTTACATACAAACAGACATAAGTTCGACAAATATGAACTATTGTACTATTAAGTGTTAACCTGTCCATGATAAGTGTTTTCTCATAAATGACCTACATTTCCTTCGTACATATTTATATTAAATATGTTATTTAGATTTGCATGCATATTCTTACATGCATTGTAGTTCCATAAAATGTGACGAAGTAAAAGTTACGACGTAACCCTTATCAATCGAAAAGCATGAAGAAATGTATGAATGTAATGAAGAATATGTAGACAAGTTTCTAGTACTTGTATTTTACTTTTAAGTTAAGTAACATTTGTAACATAACAGACTTTAAAATAATATGAAGAGCAGGTTCTTAATCTAGAGATTATATATTGTTTTTGATATGTTTGAACGTCTCCATAATTTTCAAATCGAATAAGAAAATACTTTTTATTTGACAAGGTATAAGACAGTTATACCGGGGAGATCGATACCGTTTAAATTTAAAAACATAAATAATCTTATAGCCCGATTGAATGAAGAATATACTTTATTACAGTTTTTTTAAACATTACTTCCGCACCTAGGCATATATTTATTTTACAGACATATATAAAACAAATACTAAAGAAAACACTCAGACTTAGAAGAAAAATTTGAGGATCACACAAAATGTTGTCCCATGAGAAGGTTGAACTCACAACATTCAGCTTGGAAGGAAGCGGCAAGGGACCGTTTAAACCACTAAGCCATTTCTGTTCATCAACGAATACTTTTCAAAAAAAAAAAAAATAACTAATAAACATTTACTAGAGACCATTTGAATGAAGAAAACTGGCCGTGTAAAAATTACTTAAGATTTTATGCTTACTCTATTCAATTTAAGTAAATTCTAAGCATTTACATAACACGTTATTAAATTGTCCGAAATGATCATGGTGAGTTTATCATCAATAAACATAAAAACCATAACGTTTATCGCATCCATAAACAGCTATTTAGACGCTCCATAATGCTCTGACCTCAACATTTCACAAGACCGTATGTAAACATTGCGGGCGGTCTTCGAACCAATAAAACATAATTAATAACTGGAAAGTGTGTAGTTCCATTGCGATAGAGTTACCCAACTCTATGGTTCACTAGAGAACAATACTGCCCACCATTAACCATTGGCGGAGTTAAATGATTAGCTCCTGACGTAAGGCGGTCACAGCGAGACATGGATGCCTTGTTAGTGCAAATGAACAATAGCTACAAGACCCTCAATAGGTACGACACAGGTACTTTTGGTAGGTCGGTCGCTCTTTAGATTAGGTAACCGAATAACCACCTTCGAGTTCGTGTCACGATTGCTCCAAATTAAAAAGCTAAGTTTCATAGAAGCGGACGACGTTCTAAATTTAAAGCAACCAATATTTAATCTATCGACTACTCCAATTAAATGTAATTAGAACTACTGCATATCTAGGCCAATATTGACGAGAATTGATATAATTGATTAAGGTATTAGCACTAAAACACAGACCCAACTGTTACATAGACACAGAAACATTACTGTTTCTACGATTAAGATTACAGTTACGCCTCCTCCTTCACAACTCACTTTATCAATTAAATTTCTAAATAAAACTATGCCTTCGCTACAGTTGATTCTGGGGATCTTTTCTTCATCATGAATATGATTCTACATTTTCCCAAATTTTATTTAATTTTGTGTGTGGTCACTTATGGTACGTACACTTTTGGGACCTTTCCTACTTGATACACGATGACACAGTAGCCTATATATTTACCATAACATACGCGTTACAAAAAATAAAAATAATCATGTCAAATGAAAAACGTTATCAACTACATAACGGCAGGTTTCAAACTTCTACAATTTTCCATCAAATAAAATGAAACATGCTTCATAAACGAAATTCTGAATTCAATTTCGTTGCGATTCTATCTCCGGTCATTAATAACTCGGTACTGGGTGAAATGGTTCGATTGCAACAACTTCCTCCTTGTTACGTGGTTGACTTTCTGGAACCTAGTGTGAGTTTACTTTATGTCAACTTGCGCTTGATAGCTTAATTATTCAGTGTTGCGATCGGAAAAGATTTCAGTGAGTGCCAATTGCAATGCTTAAAGAGGTCTCTGTGACGATCGAGTAGAAGTGAAATAAACTCACACTAGACTCTCTGTTAAACACTCTTTGTGATGGCGTGAGGCGGATTGGTATGATTGATATCTGGCTATCCATCTTGTTTATATCTAAAGTTTTTCTACTAAATACATATGACAAGATCTATTGATTACGTGAGTAATCATTCCTTTTAATGTCGTTAACAGTTATTTTTTTTTCCTGTTACTTCAGTTACATTTATAATATAGTTGTACCCTGCCAGGCTTTGCTGTAACACATTATTGTTTTGTTGCTGAAAAATGCAGAGTAAAACTGTCCCGACCAATAGAAAAAGACAACCTTTGAAGTGGATTATTTTCATCGCGTCAAAGTTTAAACTTAAACGATGCACAACTTTTTACCCGATCACGGCAAATCCAAAAATAAGGATAATAGATTTAATAGTCTATGTATATTTGTACCACCACTACCATACCGTAGCGCCTAAACAATGGTATGAATGTTAATTAAATTTAATTGAATATATTGACACCTCATACATTAGAATGAGGTGTTAATCTTCTATCTTCTTCTTCTATTTATATAAAAATGAATCGGTGAAATGTATGTACGCGCATAACTTACGATCGACTGCACCAAATTGGATAATTATTTTTTCTATATGCTCATTATTGTTAGAACAAGGTTAGTATAGAAGAAAATTAAAAGTTAACAGGAAAAATAATTAGTTTATTTAATATTTTTTTTATTTAGGGGGACATGTGTCGGTTGACACGAAACGCGTCTGCGCGGTTCGATGGTCCTCGATCGAAGACGTCTTGACAACGAGTCAACAAGGCTGTCACTTTTGATAAAAAAATCTATGTGTGTAGCTAATTGGTTCGATCCGCGGCGTCACCTGCAGGTGAAGTTATACCACGGGTAACACCGCGGGGCTCATCTAGTATATTCATAAAAATAGCGACGGTAACATAGGCTAGGTATAAAAAAAAAAATATCATAAGTTTTACGTAATCGGGTTATAATCTTTTAAACTTTTTCTCATTTAGTTTTTGAAATGAACATGTGCAATATAACATTTTTTATAATAGAGATTATTACAGATAGTTACAGTGCAATTTCATACAATATGAAGGAATACAAAAACATTGTTATACATTTACAATTACTAGTCTTCGCATTGTGTCTCCAAAAGGTCACAGTGTCACTTTGTGTATAATACATAATGAAATATGAAATATCATTATTGCCTTTAAATGTAATGTTATTTTCTATATCAATTATAAGCTTTTTAATAAATAAATGAACATTGCAGATTCATAAGTCTGACTCAAACTACTAGCGTGCCTTCTAAACTACAATATAGATATATATATAGTTTGTTAATTCCTTTTTACTTATAGATTTTTACTAATGAAAAAAATAACTTTCTTGTTAAAAAGATATTTTTAAATTTATCGCTGTACATTACAGTCCATTTTTTAAGCTAAGGATATAGATTTGGATAAGGATTTTTTTCGTAACCACAAATACATGTAAAAAATGTCACAGATATGTAAAAAATGAATTTTAGTTGAAACTAACGTTCTAGTGAACAAGGGTCTTAACTCTTGACACATAAACCAATGAATAACAAGGTAAGACAATATAAATATTTTTTTTTTCCTTTTTGAGGAACGACACTCTAATTCCTGCAGGGATCGGGAACATTCTGAATTCAATATTAGTAAAAAAAGATAAAAAGATAAAACTAGTAGCTCTAATAAAAAGTAATGGGCCTGTCAAAGTAAATAATCGTATTTATAGCTATTATTATTACATTAATTAGAAACCAGAACAAACTCCTACTATGTAATTATTGCGTAATAATAATAGTATTATTTATTATTACTTTCACTTAAAAGCGAAGCGCTGCGGTATTGCGCATGTCCGTTGATAAATTGAATGAAAAAATTATTATAATCTGATTCCGTTTAACAGCTTAGACATAAGCTCCTTAGAGGCAGCCACTTGACCGCAATAGGAACTCCACCGCTCTTGTAAGGATTTACCGTATACTTAGCACTTCGACTTGAATAGCAGCCTTTGAATATAGACATTTTTAAGACAAAATAAAGGAAATTTAAAGTAGGCCGTTTGATTTCTCTCAGAAACTTCAGCATCTCAACTATTATGTTATATCGTTTTATGGTTCCGTACCCAAAGGGTAAAACGGGTTCCTATTACTAAGACTTCGTTGTTTTTTTTCATGGTATAGTGGGCAAACGAACAGACGTATCACCTGACCGTAAGCGATAAACGCCGCCTATGGACACCCAGAGGCGTCAAAAGTACGTCGACGGCCTTTGGGGATAGGGAGGGGGATAGGGAAGGGGTTGGGGTATGGGCCTCGGGTATCCTCACTCACTCGGTGAAACGCAGTGCAAGCGCCCTTTCACACCGGTTTTCTATGAGGCCGTGGTATCACTCCGGTCGAGCCGGACAATTCATGCCGAAGCGTGACTCTCCCACGGTAAACGGCTGTCCGTCCGTCTGTCTGTGTGTCACCAGGCCAAATTTTCACGATTGATGTTTTTCTGTTTCTGCTATAACAAGAAATACTAAAGAACAGAATAAAATAAATATTTAAGAGGGCTTCATCAAACGTGATTTTTTTGCAGGTTTTATAGGTAATGGTACGGAACCCTTTCGTGCGCGAGTCCAACTCGCACTTGACCGGTTTTTACTTACTTTTACCTTGTGTTTGAAAGGTTCAACAGACATAAGCGACTACCGTCTATACTGTCACACAATCCTTGTGAACCTAATCCACAGCTAATAGCATTAAAATGACTCCAGTAGGTTCATTTCGAATCTCTTACACAAAATTGCTTTATTACAAGTAAGCTGGCTAAATATCTTATCTAATGTCAAGATTTTCAGTTTAAGAGACAGTTAATAATTATATTAAATCATTTAAATTAAAAAGCTTTTTAAAAACAAGCTTTTACTGGAATGCCTCGAGACGAATGAAACGAGTCCTAACTGATGATGTTGCGACGTTTATTTACAGAGTTCCTATGGCCACCTTCCAGCTCCAGAATCAGATCAGCTCCGTGTCATTATGATATTGTATTGTCACGCTGCATACATATGCTTGCAAAATTTCAGCAAAATCGGTTGAAGATATCTATCTCCTTAAAAATTAGTTGCAAGATTCCACCCGAACATACAAGCATTCATACATACATTGCAAGTTAATAAAAAGCTTGTTAAAAGGCCATATTTTCTTATTTACGTAACCATGATCTTATTTCTGAAGTTAAAAGATAATAGTTAATACAAAGTGAATGTTTGCCGGAAATGGGCGTGTAAATGCTAACTTATTGCTCTTAGCGACTGATACTAAAGCATTACGAAGATGGTTTTCAGATCTGTTGATTTATAAATTATAGGGCTATATTTCTGATATGAATTCCACCCAAAATATAGATCAGATCAGATTGTCTTTTTTTAAATAATCATTATTTCTATAAAATAAAGTACATGACATGCACACACACATACGTCTATGTATACTCATCCTTATAACTGTTCCCGTGGGATAAACAGAATTTTATTAAGCACGCATTTTTTTTTACTTTTTTTTTAATCCTTATTTTTGTAAACCTATCGTTTTTTTTGTCTACATGTGGAGCTGACGTTATATACTGAAATAAAACCTTATATAGAAAATTCTCGTGTCACAATGTTAGTTACCATACTCCTCTGAAACGGATGGACCGATATTTATGAAATTTGTTGTGCATATCGGGTAGGTCTGAGAATCGACTAACATCTATTTTTTATACCCCATTTTTTTATGGCAAAACAAAGTTTGCCGTATCAGCTAGTAACATCTAAATAAATAGTACCTATTCAAGTAAAAACTCTAAGACTTACAAAATTCAAAAAGAAATAAAATACTACTTATCTGTTTATTGCCAGACCTTCGTTCGGTATGTAATGAGATCTGTTCTTCGTTGAAACCTCACGAATAAATTGTAATTGTGACTACTGAGAGGCACCGACTATTCTTATAGTTCGTTTTTCCCCGGTCCAGTCACGATATCGCCACGATGTTCCGCGCTGCTTACTTTGCTTACATGCACTCGTACAACTGTTTGATGTGATACCACATTGAGCACTTGCACATACACATTAAGCCAACTATTTGGTAAAATCATACGTGTACAACGAATCTTTAAAACATTTTACATTTGCACGAGATGCGTATGTGTGTATGTGTGTGTATACCAGCTGTGGACTGTTAAGGGCTGCTGTATATTGATAATGACAATAAATATATGAAAATAAGAATACCAATAGTACATTAACCATATCATGAATGACTGTGTACAAGTAGTTACTTAATATTTGTAATGGTTAATGTAGTATTTCTGTGAAATTAAATGGTATGGACTTACGCACTGTATTACTTGAATTGAACGTTGTAAAATATGTTGAAGATTAAGTATTGATATGGAATTATAATGGCTTTAAAGATTGAGAATAATTCATACAATTTATTAGACAGACAAGTAAGGCCCATTAAAAATGAAAAAGAAAAGAGTCAGTTCTCGACCTTCGTAGAAAACATCGCTTATCAAATTTAACTATCGCACTAGAGCCAATCTTACTGCAAACTTTAAGTTATTAACATTATCATCTTTCATTCCCTGGAAACATAAAGCACAACTTAAAAAAATAGATGCAACGGTGACAGATTTGTATAATTCAAAGCAGAAAAGATAACTGCAGCACCATCCGTCAGCTAAGCTGATTTACGGAGACCTTACAAAGCGCTTGGCTATAATAAAAGACCCAGAGTCTGGATTAAAATAATTCAGACTTCAACTGCAAACGTGCGCTCTGTGAGGCCACTAGTGATTAAATATAACCCCTAAGAGATTTATAAGTGTTTATTCCCGGCATAGAGCGGCGGTGAGGCATGAGCCATCGCAACTCTCGCCTTTGTGTCCGCCCTTAATAAATGTTGTTTGTCGTAAGTGAATGTATTGTTACATGAGAAGTGAACACAGTATGAAAAATTTATGGCTATCTCTCAAGAGATCGCATTACTTGACTTACAAATAGTGCAAATCATATGGCGCGTGTCGGGATAGCAGCGCTAATGGTGCCCTAGAGATATCACATTTTGAGATGTGTGTGCAAATTCTAATGAAACTATTGCAATATTAATTTAACCATAACTCTAACCATTAAACAGTATTAAGAGATATTTAATTCAAAGTAAAGTATTATCCACGAAAATAAATTTCAAATGTCAGCATATAACCGATAGAAAGGTGGTTATTGTAATTTGTTGCGCACTCAACGTTCTGTTATCGAACCTATTATATTCGTCTAACGAGAAACAAAGCTAACCGGATAAAAGTAAATGGTAGCCGCATAATTTGTCAATGATTACAAAGAGTTCAATCTACGGCAAGGGCTTTAGAACCATAAATCATAGCGGCAGTATTGTACCATGTTCAGGCGGACATACGACAGATATTACGAAACTACAAGTTTGCCACAAAGCGAACAAGGCTGTGCCCGCTTGAATGACAGGCCCTAATTAACTGTCAAGTAATTCGACATTATTACTATCCATCAGTTTCGTTTAAATTTTTTGGGCTAACCCCACGATTACCACGTCAACAGTATTATCTTAGCAAAATATACTAAGGAAATATAGCTTGATCTTGCACGACCTGGGCAATGTATAATCGCAGATTTTAGTCTCGTCACAGTGATTATTCCATTGTGAGACAGGCCGTTAAGCTTCCAGCGTCCAACGAATGTTATGAGATGTTGTTGGTCGCGACGATCGGATCGCGTTCGCACGCACATTACTCTACGCCAGCACAACTTGGCCGCAGGCTATACAACGACCTAACAGTACCACGGCCCGCGTGATTAGACGCCACACGATAGCGCCTATTGTCGGTACACGATCGCCTCTTGTACGTCTTGAAATTGCGGAAATGGACACGGCTCGCACCCACTCCACTCCGTTAGCGGGACATTTCAATTGCAGTCCCCAGCCCTCAGGGAACAACACATGGAATGGATTGGGCAAGATAACACTATTACAGCTCTTGAACCTCACGAGATTACAAAATGGTATACTTTGACCTCACTCACTTCTTAGTCATTAACAATAATCGAGCTTACACTTGGTCATTCCATAATTGTGTAACTTATGTAATCTTTATTCAGCATTGAAGCTTTTGTATATGATTGTAAATCCGAGAAGTTGTAAAGTTGTGACAGGAAGATATTAGTAAACGTCGAATTCCTTGTTTATGAGTTTTCTAATAGACAATGCCAACCTGTAAGATTAGATGCGTGACTTGCGTTTTAACGCCAATCCACTCTAAACAGAAATGCATTGCTGTTATTCCGGTAGTATCATAAACCAAAGACTCCTGAAAGCAATACCGTTACATAAACTAACCCACTTGACCTTTTAAACACCTTTACTTACAGTAAATGATTTTATAAAATACAAGCCTATCTGCAAAATTCCCGAGTCTATCGCCACAGAATTAACATACTACGTTAAGGCTCGAAGGAATAATCCAGGAAGGTTGAGCCTGCGGTAGATGCTATGCTATTGCTCAATTGCCTCTCTTAAGCTCGGGAATGCCTTGCAATCGCCGGTACAACTGGAAACGACTATATCTCAATGTCGACACTGAAATGCAATTTTGTTGTAACCGATACCAATAAACTATCAATTATAATTAGATAATAAGTTCGGTTATCGACGTGATTTGACAGTTTACTCTCGATAAATTAATACTTATCAATAAATTACTAAGTCCTAAAATAAAACAAGTACCTACAAATTATTAAAAATAAAAAACCCGACTGCGTCAATATTTAACAATAAAAACATAGAAGTTTTATATATATTCGTAATCACCATAAAAAAATCTTTATTTTGATACCACACTCGATGTATTTTGAAAACATTTTTTTTTATATTACTTTTTGGCGACAAAAATCCTTTTTTTTTTTATTTGATGTACCCAGTGTCACTCTCACGACTACGACGAATCTATTGACACCACTCACATAAAAATACGATAAGCCGTTTAGGCTCTAGGGCGTGCCAAAGAAATATACATACATACATACTTTAACAACCTCCTTTCGCAGTCGGGTAATAAATACCTCTCCTTTTCTCTGCATCGCTCAATCGGTCGACTGGCAGAGAATGCCCTAATAATTAAGTCCGCCGATGCATGTATTTGTGCATAAAGTAGGTAATAAAATAAATAAATACCAGCGTTCTCACCAAACTTTAAATTCAAACGGATATCTTTTTCTCGTGTCCGATTTTATTTTTCTTACAACAGAAATAAAACTACAATATTTACACATAAACATAGTCAACAAAAAACACCCACACCAACAATAACAATCAATCTTCAGAACATTGAAAGGAGCCACAATCAAAACAGAATACGAAGGAGCAGAGAGCGGATAAAGGGCCCTATAAATCATAAAATCAAGCGTCCATTGAAAGCGGTTTATTTGGGCGAGGAGAAAAAACGACTGACCCTTGCGTTCCTTCGAGTATTGTTAACTATCAAGGATAGCCAAGGGTGCATCTCCAATTTGTCCTGTTTTCGAATAATAATCAACGCTCCAATGTTATTTATGGGCTCATTAAAATTTCGATAATCACGAGAGTTTTTATGCGTAGAAACTTTTTTTCATCTCCATTGAGAAATACAAAAGCAACGCCGAGTATAGGAATGCAGTATCGTTTATAACGATGCGTAGGACGTATTTAATTGGATATCATTTTTATTCAGTAAGTAATGACATTAACTTTAACTATATCTACAACTTAAATAGTTACAAATCTAATAGCTGTTGGAGTGATTGCCTTATATTTTATATTCGTTTTACTTAAGTGTAGTGTTAACGTTTACAAACTTTTTAGTGTATCAAGAAACAAGTTTGACTTTGCTATAGAGAACATTTTTACTGATAAATTAGCTATGTATCCGTTGGAGTCTATAAAACTAATTGCATCGTAAAATTTTATATTTAAAATATGTACTTACCAGGCAGTTCAAATTGTTCCTACTATACAATCAACGTCCCTTTAGATTTTCAATGTAAAAGGCGGGACGTTTGCAAAGTGGATGGCATCAGCATGGCGTGCATTGTTTTATTATGTTGTGTTATCAACGAGACGACTCGTGCCCCGCTTCCGCGTCATAAGGCCGATGTTTCATTTCATAGGCGATGCGATAACCCAATGTGTCTTGCCATGAGACAGCGTTATCTCATAAATGATAGAAAGTAGCAAAAGTTAAGAAATATCTGAATAAATCTATTTCCCTCTTGCTCAGGATCATCGAATGTGTAATGAGGCATATATTTTTACTCGACGATTTTTAACTTTAACTAGTAATTGTATTTTATTTTTTGTGAAGTTTTTTGTAGACAACTAAAACCATATTTTTTTAATCAGAATCCATCAATTAACATTGAACCGGATATATAAACACGATTTAAATACAAAATAGTGATCTTGCATAATATAGTCATTTATATACCCATAGAACTTATCCTGAGAGTCATATCTTACAGTAATTAGATAAATAATCATAGTAAACTACAAACCTTAAGCCAGAAGTCAGTTAAACTTCACTAATATCCTCAATTTACTTTAACGATACTACTGATTACTATACGCATACTCACTAATCTTTGGAAGTATCCTATCTCAAGCGATTTATACACGTAAATAGCAATAAATGGTCAAACATCGCTATCTCCTATGTGATGTGACAGCTCCCTGCACGGGCGCTCACTCGATTAACCTATGCGCCCGCGCCGATCGATGGCCCAACCTGACCCTACTCAATTATATTTTTGCCCCAAGAGTACCTGTGATTGATCTACATCGTATGGGATATAATGGAATTTAAGATTGTCTCAAATTCCAATACGTTTAATGGGAAGATGCATACATAACAGCAAGAGTTTATTGACATACCATACAAATAAAGCAAAATCGCAATATAGAGGATTAGTACAGCGATTAGCATGAGAAGAATGAGATTCATACTCAAACAACATAGACCTTAAAAACCTGTTTAAAGCGATAACATATCGCTAACTGTTGTATATTAACGGTGATAATGTTAAAATGAATTGATTTCCATGATTCCATCTGCAGTAGTAATTTTTCAACAGTTCTTTTTTTTGTACAATAGAGGGTAAACGAGCAGACGTATCGCTTGATGGTAAGCGATTACCGCCGCCCATGGACACCCGCAACACCAGAGGCGTCACAAGTGCGTTGCCGGCCTTTGGGGGATGGGGAGGAATAGGGGGTGGGTTATGGGCCTCCGGTATCCTCACTCACTCGGTAAAACACAGCGCAAGCGCTGTTTCACACCGGTTTTCTGAGAGGCCGTGGTATCACTCCGGTCGAGTCGGCCCATTAATGCCGAAGCGTGGCTCTCCCACAGTAAAGTTCTGTTTTCCTTTGAAATTAAAACGCATTCTAAGATTTACCTGAGAAGTTAAACAATAATAAAATCAGCTATGAAATTCTAAAGACAAACACTATCATAACCGCAGACTGCATGCAAAGTATACAACAAAATGATATTTGCAACTTGCACGAAGCCATAAATATTCTTATAACGAAACCTACTTTTATGATAAAGTTGCAGGTCACTGCATATTCTTTACTTCAATCTCATGCCTAAACCGAGCGAGGTCAGAGTGCATTATATACTTACATAATTCTTAGAAGAGAACAGTTGTCCGTTATTTCGTGAGCTCCATAGTGAGCTATAACCGAGATAGCTTTATGGTGATTTGATACCATTCGTTGCAATTGGCGTTTAGTTCACAAGTGGTAAGTATTTAGTTCCGGAGCCGAGTGCGGCGAATCGAAGTTAGCTCAATGTGTATGTTGTCAGAACCGATTGCAATAATGTTTATAGGTGTGGTTCAACTCGAATTATTAAGTTATTTACACTAGGTTTTATCTAGTATTATCGCTTTGCGGCACGTGATCTATTAGTCATTTTAAGTATTCTATCATTACATTTGTGCGTTTTCACTAGTTTGAAACCCTGTTCCTGATGAATATCCTTCACATCTGAAATTTATCAGACAGAAGGTAAAAGATTATAAAGAACCGTGGGAGAGCCACGATTCGGCATAAATAGGCCGGCTCGACAGGAGTGATACCACGGCCTCACAGAAAATCGGTGTAAAATAGTGCTTGCGTTGTGTTTCACCAAGTGAGTGAGGGTACCGGAGACCCATACCCCAACCACCTTCCCCTATATCCCCTTTCCCATCCCCCAAAGGCCGGCAACGCACTTGGGACGCTTCTGGTGTTGCAGGTGTCCATGGGTGGCGGTAATCACTTTCCATCAGGCGATACGTCTGCTCGTTTGCCCGCCTATTCTATATAAAAAAGAACCTTTTTTGTGTGGCCTAAGCGTGATAACTACACCATCAAAGGCACGCCAGCAGAACACACATTAAAAAAAATGATTCGATAGTTTTAAAATTCATCGTGAGCAACAACGAGAATTATCTAAGATAGATTTGAAGAATCTCGATAGGCATTTGTTTTATTTGCATATGCAAACAGGACGGAACAGAGGTTAACACCCAGCCGAAAGCAAGGGCAAATACAGCGCAGTTCGCGCGCGATCTGTCATCAAGTCACGAATAAAAACACTCGATTAGGAATAACAATGAAGTGTTTACATGTAATATTCCACGTAACGACGTATCCGTCGGGGGAGACGATATTTGCGTTGCATAAATGCAGCCGGGGATCGACCATGACCTGAGGACATTGACCCTGCTCGTGACACTTCGATTCTCTATCGATCACGACTGGATCGCTTGATCGGACCATCGACTCGGTATTTTTGTGCGCATCTCTTATCTGATCGAGTTTCGATCGACTTGGGTCCCGGGCCCACGAGTAAGCGTGACTTAGAGTTTTCCCGCGCACCATCCTTTATCGAAAGCAATCACAATATCTAACAGTTAAGTTTTTATATTGTTATGGTGCCGTTGGCATGTGCTTTGCGATATTATCGCATTTGTGTAACTAGAGAATCTTCAACGATGGATCTCGATAGTCATTTCACAGATAAGAACGGTTTTCATAAAAGCTTTTTATCGCAAACTTTTTTTAATTGATTGAACTGCGCAGTGGTAACGTATGCGACTGCTGTGCTTGAGGTCTCGGGTTGGATTCTCGAGTCGGACCAAATGTTTGTATGATCTGCAAATATTTGTTTCGGACCTTGGGTGTTTTCTATGTAATATGTACGTACATATTTACATAAAAAAATAGTATAATATATATACTAATATATAATATATATATAAAAAGTATTTATAATAATAGTAGTATTTATTTAGTTAAAAAGTACAATAATTTAAAATGAATTTCTTAAATTTATAAATACAGTACATTTATTGTAAGGGCAACTGAATATTTTTTTTTTAAATAAATAACCTAGATATTAGACAATTTGACAAGAGGTACAAGCACAGTACAGTTATCTATGAATAATTTCAAATGAATGACACTATGAATAATATATTCTTTGTTTCATAAAAACTATGATGTAATCTTGAAAGGTTATTGCATCAGTTTTCAAAAATATACTTCATACAAGATACTCGTTTCCCACCATACTGCTATAAAAGTATTGTCTTTTTTTTGTAAATATACTAAGCAGCATCTCTCCCATGTTTTTGAACTCAGATTTTGAAAACCGATTAAGTCTATTACAATTCTGTCGGCAGTTTTATCTATTACGAAATCCTAGTCAAGTATTTAGCCCAAATGCAAAATATAAAATTATGTTAGCTTGAAAAGTGTAGACGTAAACATATCACCGCATCTTTAGATCCTATCCAGGCTGTGCAAGAACCGCCCTAGACAACGCACGCGCATAACTCGCTCCAACTCGCGCACATCATTTAGATACGCTTTTGATTTTTATCTAAACAATTTACATACTTTAAAGCTTCAACTTTATCCGAATACCAAAAAAAACCAAACACTTTTAGAAGAGAATAGGAAAGAAGTAATCTATAACATAAAAACTTTAAACAGAAAAAATCCAATTAATGAGACGATATCATCAAAGATTCAAATTGTACCAATAAAAATTTGAATAAACTTGGGACTATAATTGAGGGTGGAGGTGTTATTAGTCTAAAGCACTAATAATAATTCACGTATACCAGCAATGCAATAAATCCGGGTTTAATTGTAAGTTAGCGCTTGTTGCACCGTACGAACAATGCAAAGGCGACGACATTTACACCGATACGCAGCTTACATACTACACATATAACTAATGCCGCCCACACAATCTTCTCTTTCGACACTCAAATAAGCCATAAATTATAATTTTAAAACACGTCTACAGGCGAGAGCACCACGTATACAGCCTATAATGAATGAGACTATTGCGACTTCATAAACATTTCACTCGTACGAAGCTTAATGCAACCAATTGATAAATGGAAACCGCTCTTCTAAAAACAAAACTGTTCCAAGGCACGTACAAATATCTATGTATGTATTACAGTTTAAGGTCACGCCAACCAATAATATCATTATAGATGAAATGAACAAGATTACGGAAACAGTTGTAAATAAAAGGCACCCACGTGTAGACAACAATGTTGTACGTTGTGGTTACACTCGTTCTACAAGCTAACAAGCTAAACTACGAACATAAGTGAAAAGTTGCGACTTTCCCACATAACACTATAAACTATTGTTATTAACGTGTAAAATGGCCAGGCACATTTAATAATAGACATTTTCATTTGTATGGGTGGCATTTAGCATACCGAGATGAGTTTGGTACTAAAGCAAATATAAGTCGTATGAGAACAATGCTCGAGGCGCAGTGACCGGCAACGACTCTTGAGACTTCGGTCGTTGATTGTAGCTTATGACGACAACCCTTTGGTATCGCAAATAACAATTTATTGCAGCCACACAAGTGCTTGGATATGATGGGAAGTTTTGTTTGTAGTCGTCGTAACGAGACATGAGGCAAAGCACTTAAGAATGGTATTGTAAAGCAATTGCAACGTCTACGTTTAAATTCTAAAATGCAAGTTTAGCAAAATAAAGCAGTTTCATAAGTGTTTGATATTCAAATCTAATGTCTGTATATATCTAACATTTTTCTTACTTCAACAAATTCTATAGAGTATGGCAGTTTTCGAAATATTTTGTAGTATAAGCTTACTAAGAATTAGCCCTTAAAAGTTGATATTTTAACATATGGTTTTAATAAAGCTACTATTTTATCCGAAACTTATCTCGGTCCTTGCTTAATTGTACTGTAAATTAATCTCTTTTAAAAATAAGTGCAAAGATATTCAACAGATACACAATAGTAACCGTATTGTATATAGATAATGCTGATGTGAAAGAAAACACAATATAAAGTCTCACCAAATACGACAGGCGTTGAACACGACTATTAGCGGATCAGAGGTCAAAT
The DNA here is from genome assembly GCA_949125395.1 of Diaphora mendica. Lineage (NCBI taxonomy): Eukaryota > Metazoa > Arthropoda > Insecta > Lepidoptera > Erebidae > Diaphora > Diaphora mendica. Next base: position 20,247,055 of record OX421319.1, on the reverse strand, counting down.
GATCCTATCGGAAACAAGGGTAATCTAACCATCTCTACGGAGTTAATGGGATCTTATATAAAGGGGCAGAGTATCATAAAAAAGACAGTATTCTGTTCGACGGCTATAATTAGTCAGCACATTCTATTGCGACTGTGTCGTTGGCGACTGAAGATGTGATATTGTAATGGTATTAAAACGATCACGTACTTACGTAGTTACACGTTTTGTTCTTTTAAGATGATCAAAAGACTTTGGGTCTGTTTGTAATTTTTATTCCTTAACTTTATACTTTTAATAATCAGAGTAGTAACGGATTAACAATACAGTGTCAAGAGAAAGAAAACTTGAATCAAACCCAGTAGTGAAGTAACTGAGAAATAAGTCTACGTCCAGCTGTGGACTTAAGGTTGTGATTATGGTGATTATTATTATTATTATACCGTCATTTAACGCTATACAAATGTATTTTGTACTAGCTGTGCCCGCGACTTCGTCCGCGTGTAATAGTGACTTTGGGTAGCAGTTTTAATTATTGAGGATAATATTATTTTAAAAATAAGACACACACGTTTCACTGTTAAAAACACATTTAAGTATTTCTATAAGTACATAAAATAAAAAGTATTTTACATGAGATTATTTCGACATTTGACATGGCCAAGGCTTTCAACCGGGTCTGGCACCGTTCGCTTCTCTCTAAGCTCTAAGCATTCGGTCTGCCTCCTAGACTCTGTCACTGGATTGACGCTTTTCTTCATCAGCGCCTTTGCATTAGGGTTCTTTGCGACGGCGCAGCCTCTGTTTTTCTGGAGGTAAACGCTAGCGTACCTCAGGGTTCAGTCCTGTCGCCCAAGATGTTTCTTCTGCATGTCAATGACATATTAGCCCTCGGCAATATACATTGCTATGCTTGGGCGATATTATGGATACCCTGCAGCCAAGCTGGTAGACATTGAGGAAAATCGACAGGAGCTCGTCGCTGAGCTCGACCGGGTTTTGAACCGCATTTCACAATAGGGTGATGAGATTTTGGTCGAGTTCAACGTTAAATAAACATAGGTGTGCCCTTTCTCTACCAAAAAGTGTCCGTTTTTTCCCCTCCCCACTCTTCAGAGCACTCAACTGCCACTACGGGATAAGCTGGTGTCCTGGGCATGGATATTTGCCGATACCTCAACCCACGGAAGTACATCGAGGGCACCACTAAGGCGGCCTGAACAGGGTGAGACGGTTCTTCGCGCCCGAGCATTTGTGTCTCCTTTATAAGACCCAGGCTCGCTCGTGCGTACTGTTCTCATCTTTGTGATGGATACACGCAGTATTTGCTTGATTTTCTCGATCGGTTGCAGCGGCGAGCAGTCCGCATGATCAACAGTCCTGATACCACCGAGTCGCTTGGGCCTCTGCAGTTGCGGAGTGACATCGCCTCTATGGCAGTCCTCTACCGCTTTACCATGGAGAGTATTCTGAAGAGTTCTTCCAACTGATCCCACCTTCTTCCTTTCTCTACAGAACAACACGTGCTGGCCTTGGAAGTCACCGCCTCAGTCTTAGAAATACGCTCTCGAACCTAACGGTTTGGTTCTGCATTGTCTGGGTTCGCAGCGAGTACGGTTGCCTCCACTTGGATTGGAGTTGACACTCCGGTTGGATTCTGCTTGAGTTTTCCCTCAGGCTAAGCAGATTCTCATTTTTTCAATTTTATTAACTACGTTTTTTGATTTGCCATCTTTTGCCAAAATATAGAGATTTAGCGGATTTGATACACGTGATTATGCTGCCCATGGGAAAAACATGTTTTTTTCTAAATGAACTGCAACTTTACGCGTCTGTCTTTGGGCTTTGATAAATGTTATTGCAAATTTTGTTTTCAGTGGAGACTACATTCTTTTAAATTGAAATTGCAAATAAGTTTGAATTATTGGAATACGTGTAATTAAAATATTTTCTCCTTTTGCCATTCCATGCATCATGATTGTAGCTTTTACAATGTTGTACCCCAGATGTGTATTTTGTAGCCGTGTACCATTATATAGCTTTGGCGCTCAAGATTTCTCATTAATAGGACTGGAACATTAAATTTCAGTCTCAACTTATAGTAAGGCGCTCCTGATAATTCTAAAGAGTTGAGAAACTCTATGCATAAGCTATGATATGACTGGTTCAGTGTCCCTTGTATTTCCTGAGAAGTATTCGATAACATCTTCCTCCACGTCTGACATGATCCGTTCGTTTATTTGATAACTGTCTCATTAGTCGGCGGATCAGAATAGATATTATTTTTAGATCATCTGTGCCATCACATACCAGAACTCACGTCTCAGTGTAATCATGTCGTTACTGTCAGTTGGCATGCAATCTTCTCCGATTTTTAGAAGAGCATTTGCATATTGACACTGCTCATAAATAATTGTGAAGTTGTACTCGCATAATTGTAATAAGACAAAACTTTTTAACATGTACCCATAGTACATAAATGTTTCATACAGGCATTTATTTCATCTTGCGGCGTACCCCTTTTCCTTTTTTTTTTGTGCATAAATCCCCCCGGATCCTTTTCTGTCGGATTTTTTCACGAAGAACATTAACTGAATAAACAAAAAATCATGTAAACAAATCTAATCGCAGTGAATAATAACGAATTTGTAGTGGCAAAATTCAACATCCGCATGCGGCACAGTCGTCTGCCCTCACGTGTCTGCCCGTTCGGGCAAGCACACTTAGGCATATTGTGATAACTCAGTAAATGTTACATCAGAATAGCTCTAATATTTTGTCTCCTATCGCAAACTTATGAAGCATGTATAGATTTTCACAAACTTTGCATATTGCCATACAAACTTTCATCCCCTATTGCTATTTAACCCCCTTGATGGTATTTTTTTTACAAAATTTAAATCACATTTTTATTTATATCTAATCAACAGCCTAAAAAAGAAATTTTAATATTCTCGCTTAAAATGACGATACTTCTGTAGAGAGTTTTTGAATTTTATAAATACTGTTTAGTAATATGGCTTATTTATTTTTACTAATATCATGAACATACATACAAATCGGATTCATGAATGTTATTAATTTAAGTCTTCGTTGTAAAAGTGAAATATTTTTAATGAATGTGACAGCCGTGTTTGGTCGTTGCCAAGACGCCCGACGCAGGTAATGCGGTGGCGTAGCAAGTGAACCCCCAGAACAACCTTTCATCCCCCTTTTAAAGCCCTTACAACCCCTTTTTCGCATTAAAAAGTAGCCTATGTCCTTTCTCAGGCTCTAGACTATCTGTGTACCAAATTTCATTCAAATCGGTGCAGCCGTTTGGCCATAAAAGCAAGACAGACAGAGTTACTTTTGCATTTATAATATAAAAGTAAAGTATGTATAGCTGACCCACGCAATGTCGTTTGCGTCTTCTATTGCCCGTAGCGTAATAATTTTCCCCCATTCTTCATTGGTGCTCCGCTCCTATTGGTCTAAGCGTGATGATATATAGCCTATAGCCTTCCTCGATAAATGGGCTATCTAAGACTGGAAGAATTTTTCAAATTGGACCAGTAGTTCCTGAGATAAGCGCGTTCAAACAAACAAACTCTTCAGCTTTATATATTAGTATAGATGTATTTATTATGCTCTTCTAAGATCTAATACTCATACTCAACAACACATTTATTTGGATAAAGATTAATATTAGATATTATGTTGATAAAAACTCTTTGGCAAATAACTCATTATTAGCTACCAACTCTCAGCGTCTTATACTCGTGATAACTTCTAAACGAAATGAACGATTGGGATGAAACAAAAAGTATTTTACTTCTACATAAATACCCTTGATAACACAATGCTTAATTTGGATAAGAATTAATATTACGATACACATTTAACGTAGTTTCTTTCTTCAGACGATTTATTAAAAAATTTTAACACAAAAGCGGTTATTGTAACTAAACCATGATAGTTAGATATATGCTCTCGCGGACTTTTTTGTAGATCTTAATGAGACCTACAAACCCGTAATACATTATTTTGTTCTATTGTCAATAGTAATTGCAGCGCACGCAAAAATAGGTTTTCAAGTTCACACCTTGGGTTACGAAATAGCAATTTTCTTACGGATCCCTAATTTTTTTTTAAATAAAATATAGCCTATAGCCTTCCTCGATAAATGGACTATCCAACACTGAAAGAATTTTTCAAATCGGACCAGTAGATCCTGAGATTAGCGCGTTCAAACAAACAAACAAACAAACAAACAAACAAACAAACAAACTCTGCAGCTTTATAATATTAGTATAGATTATTAGGGTTAAAGAAATACAATAAATAAATAGCTTTTTACACTGATTTCATTGATATTGGGTGGGTGTTTTCTATGTATAATATGTATGTATTTACAAAAAAAGTATATATATATGTATTTATATCAGTTGTCTAGTACCCATAACACAAGCTCTGCTTAGTTTGGGACTAGATGGCATTGTGTTACATGTCCGAAAATATTTCATCAATATTTTACCAATTGTATACAGCACATATATTGAGAATCTATCTTTTAAAGGTTATTTGGGTGTATATAATTATGTTAGTTAAATAACATTCCGTGGACTGCAGCGGCTAGGTTCTATAATAAATATTTAATGTGATCGATCATGAGTACTAACCACTAACAATGGATACTAGTATTCTCATGTTGTACCAAAAATGTCCATTACGTTTTATGTTTAATAAACTTATCACTAAAATATTTTAGATATACATTAAACGATCGTAGTAGATTTCTAAAGACTTCAGTAACTAATAAAATTTATTTACGACCTGTTTTATCGGGTGTTAAAATTGATCTATCGAAAACTTTAAACTAATATTAAATTCAAGTATGGCTATATTATTACCTAGTTTAAACTAAATCAGTTTGATCTTTGATTTAAATGACTTTAATCCTAATAGACTGCCTCGTTGGTCTAGTGGTTAGCGTAAGTGACTGCTGATCAAGAGGTCTCGAGTTCGATTCCCGGGTCGAACTACTTTGGGTTTTTCCTACAATAAATTCTTAATAGCAGCCCGGAGTATAGAAGATGGCGGTGTTTCCCGCCCGTGCCTCGGAGAGCACGTTAAGCCGTTGGTCCCGCTTGTCATGAACATCTATGGCAATCGTTATTGGGAAGTCAGTGGCCTCAAATATAGTAGTTCAACCTTCGAAATCAGTTTACCCTCAGGGTTGCGGAGGTCCGATGCCAGTCGCTTCGTGTAAAAACTGATATTCAGGTAAAACCGGTTGAACTAGTAGGCGACCCCAAATATTGGGAATAATAAAAGCTAGAAAGGTGAATCCTAATAACATGAATATGTTACTGTTTTTGATTTGCTTTGAACATCTAACCCCACTACACAGGTAGGTATATACTACATAAAAAATATTATTATGTTTTATTAAATACACAAAGCATCAATAATACAATGTCTCACATAAATATAAAAAATACTTCGCCTAAAGGTACTGCTTTATAGTGGTGTAAAATATCACTTGCGCTGTGTTTCATCGAGTGAGTGAGGATACCGGAGACCCATAACCCCAACCCCTCCCCTCATTCTGCTCCCCATCCCCCAAAGGCCGGCAATGCACTTGTGACGCCTCTGGTGTTGCGGGCGTTCATGAGCGGCGGTAATCACTTACCATCAGGTGATACGTCTGCTCGTTTGCACACCATTCCATAAAAAAAAATTAAGTGCAATCTAAAGTATTACCATTTTGTGCTAAGAAAACTAAAGGTCCTTGCACACTGTCCCATTTCTTCAGAAGTAAAACATACCTCATAACCTATCTACACTACTATATAAAGAGGTAAAGTTTGTGTGTTTGTATATTTGTTAAATTGTAAGGGGTAATCTCGGGATCATATGAACCGATTTTGAAAATTCTTTTACCAATAGAAGGCTACGTTATTTGGGAATGACATAGGCTATATAATAACCCGAAAAGTGTAAAGACTTTTTCGTGGTAGCTGAATTTGCAAAGTAAGTCGGAGAAAAAAATGTTTACCGCCCAACGAAGTGGGCACGGGTCAGCTAGTTGTATTATAAAACCTTACTGTTATTGATGGAATCAGTTTCAAGTACGGTTACGTTACCTTCCACACATAACGTTCCACAAATAGAGGTACAGAAATCAGGTAAAATAGAACGATGTAATTGTTGCCCTAGGGTCAACGTATGTACTTACTCTGTTGCAGTACTTGCACTATCCATGTCTGCTACTAGTGTCCGACCCGGGTTCGAAGGCGCATTCCTTCTTAGGCTTAATAATACACATGAGGCTAACGTAACGATCCCACTCGAATGCTCGTTAAGTATTCGCAGAGATTCGTGCTGTAATACTTATTTTATGGTCTGGCGTTTTGTAATATGTTGTATGTTATTCAAGAAAATATAATAGAAGCTACAACTCAATATGAACATTATAAGCGGTCCAAGTTTATATGATCATCGTAAAATCTGTAGTATAAAAGCGGCCAAGTGCGAGTCGGACTCGCGCATGTAGGGTTCCGTAGCATAATATAAAAGTACTTGTAGTTCGTTGTAACTTTGACCGATAAATTGCGGTTTACGATTTATGACGTATTAAAAAAAATCTACTTACTAGATCTCGTTCAAACCAATTTTCGATGGAAGTTTGCATGGTAATGTACATTATATATTTTATTTAGTTTTATCATTCTCTTATTTTAGAAGTTACGGGGGGGGGGGTACACATTTTACCACTTTGGAAGTGTCTCTCGCGCAAACTATTCAGTTTTGAAAAAAATGATATTAAAAACCTCAATATCATTTTTGAAGACCTATACCCCACACGTATGGGTTTGATGAAAAAAAAAATTATCACTGACGAAATATATAATAAATAAATAATAAATTAAATTAATAATAATAATAAATTTTAATATATATATTTTTAGTATATTGTGTCATTGGTTTTATGTATGGGCACCTCAAGAATTTATTGTTTTTTTTTTTTGTGTGAAAATCTTAATGCGGTTCACAGAATACTACTTACCAAGTTTCAACAGTATAGTTCTTATAGTTTCGGAAAAAAGTGGCTGTGACATACATACGGACAGACAGACAGACAGACAGACGGACGGACGGACAAAAAGACAGACAGGCAGACAGACAGACATGACGAATCTATAAGGGTTCCGTTTTTTGCCTTTGGCACGGAACACTAACAAGCTTGTTCGGTTAAACTATAGCACAGAATAATTAATAGTACTGTCGACTATAGATCATTCGGTGGTCGAATGTCAACTATTTTGAATGTCTTGTTCTTTTAACTTGAACGGTATAAATTATACTGTCCTTGTACAGATGTTAAGATATGAAAGATCAAGGTCACGGTTGAAATATAAACTGAACAATTATATTTTTATGTAGCCGTTTATACATTATTGTTCATAAGGCAATCACGGGATCGAATGGGTCGCGGGTTCGATCGCCACTCAAGCCAAATACTTATGGGCATGTACATTCAGTGCTTGAATTGGTTTGGGTGATTCTATGTAAAATATGTATGTATTCACAAAAATAATTTATTGTTTTTCTAGTACCTATAGTACAAGTTCTGCTGAGTTTGGGACTAATTATAACTGCCAATATATAACTGCCTCGATGACGTAGTGGTAGCGTATGCGACTGCTGTGCTTGCGGTCTCGGGTTCGATTCCCGGGTCGGACCAAATGTTTGTATGATCTGCAAATATTTATTTCGAAGTTTGGGTGTTTTCTATGTATAATATGTATGTATTTACAAAAAAAAAGTATTTTTGTATTTATATCAGTTGTCTAGTACCCATAACATAAGCTCTGCTTAGCTTGGGACTAGATGACATTATGTGTTAGATGTCCGAAATATTTATTTTATTATTATTATTATTCATTGCTGTTGTGTAAATGTGGTAGAATATAACTCCTACGAGTATTATCTCTTCCATATCATTATGAACAGACTGCACTAAAACGGTAAACTATTAATAGCATTTATGAATTATTATCATTCATTACTGATGAACACGGTAGTAAACAAAACGACTCCTCAACTATCGTCGTTGAAGTTATTGTTCCTTGGTAGCTGGCGCTTTCTAAGGTACTTTAAGGGCAGCGCCGACGAACGGGGGCACGGCAAAGAGACTAATTTAGTAACAATTTAAATTTAATCTTAACTTCTCCAGAATACAACTGTATTTTATGCAACGAAACAAACCCAATAGTCACCGCGTCCCTCGTCGTCATTTTATTTCGTTGCATCAAATACAGTTGTATGATCAAGAACTTTAGGTTGAATTTAAATTGTTACAAAATTAGTCTCTTTGCCGTCCCTCCGTTCGTCGGCGCTGGTCCCAACTACTGGCCTGATGTGAGTTGGATGAGTTGTTTGGAGTGAACAATGGACTTCTAATCAGATGTTGGTACGTAAATTGTGATTTATGATGTTTGTTCCCAGTAGTTAGGATTTTGAAACCAATAACGACGAAGTTCGCTGAGATTATATGACATAACCTTCTGTTTTCTTATGCTAATAATATATGATTGTATATGTAACACTAATACACTAGTGATAAAAAAATTGCCTTTTTATCAAAGGAGAAAAGTCAGTATCAAAAGAAAGTTAAACTTAGAACAAGCGCCTATGTACACACATCAAAAGTGTCTAGGGATCAAGCATTTTTATGCGGATTTCTTGAGATTGAGATGTGGCTTTGGCCCTGGCCTGCTCAGTCGCCAGACTTGAACCCGATTGAGCATGCATGGGATATGCTACAGAGAAGAGCTCTGCCGAATATGGAGGGTATCCAGTCGCAAGAAGACCTTTTTTTGTTGTTGCAACGAACATGGGCGGCCATTCCACAGCGTGATTTGGATGAACTCATTTTGAGTATGCCAAACCGATGTTCTTGTGTTAGTGTTCGCGGTAGAAACACGGATTATTAATTGTTTAAGAACCCTAATAAAATTTTAAAGAAAACTGTTATTTCAGTCTTTTTTTCGAACTTTAATGTTAGTGGTTCAAATGTCAAAAATCCTTTTATTAGGAAAATGGCAAATTTCTTTATTAATGCAAAGGTGACTTGGTTTATCGTTACTGTGACAAACGAAAACACTTTATTTGATGAATCCTTAAAGAAAATTTTAATTAATATCCATCAGGAGAAAAGTTATTGCAAAAATATATGTTGATCCCTAGACACATATGTTGATCCCTAGACACTTTTGATGTGTGTATTTGTTGTTAATGTGAATATCTCGAGACTACTCCCGAAAGTACAGTTACATATTTCTTTAAATAAAACTTTCGACACAGAGATTTATATCTAACATCCCAAAAGTATTATATACTAGCTACGCCCTGCGGTGTTACCCTCGGTTATTGGTGTCCCTTGCTCAAACTAAAGAACGGCTACATTTTCGGGATAAAAGTATTTATGCTATGCCAGACTACGTACTCTATCTCTGTGCCAAATTTCATCCATATCCATTCAGCCGTTTTTACGTCAAAGAGCAACAAACATCGATGCAAACTTACGCCTCAAATATATTGGTTAGCAGTTATGGACCAGAAAAAACTAATAATGGAAAACGAAATCGTGAAATTCCCGACTGCGGTAGAATTATATTATGTTAATAGGAACGATTGAGCATCCGGCGCACAATGTGACACGACATATCCAGCCGCTTATTAAAATCATTTTACACTACACAATGTACCTTTGTGATGGGATCAGCATCATATCATTAGGCGACGTCAGGATTCCTCTGTCATTTTTTCATGTAACTATTGTGATAAAAATATTCTCATTATTGTTGACAGATAAGGTTGCTTACAAGCTGTTCGCTCAAAATGTAAATGTCCCTTTGTGTGCTGAGACGAGAAAAGTATTCTGTTACTTCCAAACGTTTATAAAAAGTCTATTAATAAATATATGTCACTATAAATTACATATACGTACATACATACGTTGTCATGTTTTTTTAATGAACGTTGGGATACGAACTTTCAATTCGTTTTTTTTAATGAATTCCTTATGATAACTTCTTTGGTAACTAGTAAATATTAAATAAACCAATAGGTTTATGTGTAAGGTTGTTGAAACTTATAACTAAGTTTGTATATATGGATTTTTGTATTAAGTTATAATATGTCCTTAGACTTTTCGACTGCACGAATGGCTTAGTGGTTTAAGCGGTCGGTTGTCATTTGGGACAACACTTTGTGTGATCCAGAAATTGTTGTTCTGAGTCTGAATGTACTTTGTGTCCGTTACCTGTATATTTGTCTAGTAAGTCGCGGAGTTGTCTTTTTAAATAAATAGTAAACAACAGGGCTGGATTCTCTTCTGAAAAGCGTAAACCGTGGCGTAAACTTTGGCCACCCCAAGGAGTTACGCAAAAAATAAATAAATACGTCGCAAGATTAAAAGAGACATAAAACAGACGAATCTTCTATTCTTACGAACCATTAATCAGCATTTATTTAAGGAGAATCAATTCAAAACAAAATAAACTTGTAATTAGACTTATTAAACTGTGTATTGTTATGATGAGTTCGCGCTTCTTTTGTTTGCGTAGCTCAGTGTAAATTGCGATATAATTTGAATCATTGTGAGCTAATATCTTTTTAAATCACTTTTTATTTGTACTATTGCTTACGGGCGTATATTTATAATGACCAGAAAAAAAGATATCACACTCAAATTTGAGTATGGTTTTGAACAACGAAGCTATTGGATTTGTGTAAAACATATCTTTTAGTTAAAAAATGCCCTCCTAAAACGCAGTCGGGTAAAAATAAGTTAAGATGAGTTACCAGATAGTAAATATATCTTATATAAATATACCTACTGTTTCTACCTATTTGCTTTACCTAATAACCTCTACAAGAGTTATGCCATTAAATTATTATCCGCTTTGCCAACAAAATAAGTTATTCGTTATTCTTTATAATTTTATATCATTTACCTGCATGCTTTTATATTTATATAATACTCTAACAATGTGACCTGTTTTGTCTCAATTTTATTATTGTTAATCTGTGAACAATAGTGTGGGTTACATGTTCACTACCTCGAATATTTAATTGTATTTAGTTAAGATTTTAGCATTTAACTGTTTTTTGTTATAATAAAGAAAAAAAAACCTACTACTACCTACATTTCAGACACAATGCGATCTAGCTTCAAACTAAGTAGAGCTGGAATTATGATAGCTAAATAGACTGATAGAATACTTATATTCTTTTTTTTTGCAAATACTTACATATTATACATAGAAAACACCCAAACTCCGAAACAAATATATACAGATCATGCAAACATTTGGTCCTATCTGGAAATCGAACCCGAGACCTCAAGCACAGCAGTCGCATACGCTACCACTGCGCCACCGAGACAGTCAAAATGTATCAGAGTTAAAACAATGTATAGATCTGATTCGTGGAAATCCTTATCTGAAATTTTACTGCCAATATAATAGACCTGGATACCCAGGATAAATAGTTGTGTGATGAACACAATCATATATTTTTTAACCGACTTCGAAAAAGGAGGAGGTTCTCAATTCGACCTTATATATGTTTTTTTTTTTATGTGTGTTCGCGGATAACTTCGTCGTTTATGAAGCGATTTTAATGATTTTAACGGAAAGGAGATATCCCAACGGTGGTACCATGATAAGGACACTAAGATCAGATGATGTCATCCAAGAGAAATCGAGACGAACCTTGAAGTCGGTTTATTTTTTTGTTAAAATTTTACTTGTTTTTATTTTTTATTTATTTATCTTTATTGTACACACATCATAACAGATAGAAAAAAGAGTTGCAAGTCAGTTTTATATCTCTGATGCCCTCGATCTGTATTGAAAATAATATATGAGTATGTTTATCACCAGTATGGATACCATTGTATAGGCCCTACCTTGTTTGGCCGTGAGTGAAACATTTCAAGTTATTATGTGTTACTATTATTATTTAAACTATAAAGATCACAATCTCAACTGGAACTTGAACAATGTGAATAATTTTGAGAAAGCAAACTTAAAGACGTTGAATCCATTTATTAACATGAGGCAATATATCCGTAAGCAAGTAATAAACTGCTTTTTTACAACCAAACATAGGAAATAACATGTATGTTTTCGACTGTAGATTCGTTTAAATGTAATTTAGATGTTTATTTAGACTATTAAATTCTTTTTTATATTGGAACCAATAAGATTCAGCGTCAGTTATTCAATAAAAACATTTAATGACATATAAATGTGGAGCATTTAGAGATCGTAACACAGAAATTCTTTGCAATACGAACCTGACAATCACGACTCTCATTTCGATGCCAATAAAAAAGCTTCTTACGTATCGTCCCAGTTTTAATAATAGCTATATTCTGTAAAAAGCCTGTTACACAATAAGCCATGAAATAAAATTAATTCTCTACTTAAAGCGAAGTTTTAATTGATTTTTTGCGACCACGGAAGAATGTCAAAGTAAACTGCCTATGAATTATGATCGCTTAAATGGGTTTTTAAGCAAACTTCTCACCATTTATGATACAGTAAATTACAGTCATTTTATTATCAGTAAATTAGCAAAAAATAAATAACAACCGCGATGATAAACAGTTATTGTAGTCTATAGACGCTTGTACACAACAGGCAAGGCCAAAACTGTGAAATAGTACTGGGCGTTTTGAGATCTGAATGCTTCTTGTCTAAGGACTATATACAGGTAAAAAAAACACAATAAGGGATGTTTTCTTCAGTATTCTATTTCATTAAACAGTGTTTGAAAAAGACTCACTTAAAAATACCTTTTTTTTTATGGAATAGGCGGGCAAACGAGCAGACGTATCGCCTGATGGTAAGCGATTACCGCCGCCCATGGACACCTGCAACACCCGAAGCGTCACAAGTGCGTTGCCGGCCTTTTGGGGATGGAGGGGGAGGTAGGGGTAGGGGATTAGGGTATGGGCCTCCGGTATCCTCACTCACTCGGTGAAACACAGCGCAAGCACTATTTCACACCGGTTTTCTGTGAGGCCATGGTATCACTCCGGTCGAGCCGGCCCATTCATGCTGAAGCGTGGCTCTCCCACGGTAAAAATTAATCCCACCTCAATGAAACATTTCAAATTGTCTTTTTTCTAAAAATTGTATTAGCATTCTCAACTTTTAAACGTTATAGTGCCTCTTAAAAAATATTAATTGGTAAACATTTCATGATCTTGTTAAAAATAAATAGGTTAGAATTTTTTTTCTTTCTTTTCACCCAACTGCGAAAGTAGGGTTATGTATGTATGTATGTATATTTATTTGGCACGCCCTAGAGCCTAAACGGCTTGTCGTATTTTTATGTGAGTAGTGTCAATAGATTCAAGTTAGTCATGAGAGTGACACTGGGTACATCAAAATAAAAAAAAAAGGATTTTTGGCGCCAAAAAGTAATATAAAAAATAATGTTTTCAAAATACATCGAGTGTGGTATCAAAATAAATATTTCTTTTCGGTGATTGCGAATATATAAAACTTATATGTTTTTATTGTTAAATATTGACGCAGTCGGGTTTTTTTTTAATAATTTGTACTTGTTTATTCAATTTCTGCAGGAAAAAACAATCTCACAACGAATAACTGTATATTAACTTTAACTCAATAAAAGTTTTTATCGACTGAAATGTACATCACCCGTAATTATTTACAAGTTTACCATCCCATTATGATATTACATCATTATAAACATTATATGAAACCTCATACGTAATATTTTATATTTTAACCACTTCATGTCATATGAATTCGTTATGTGTAATAGGAAATTTGGTGGAAGGTCCTTTGTAATCATTTGAAGCCATAACTGTCTTGGCAATGACAAATGTTCGAATGTTCTACTCTTCCGCGTACTGTTCCCACGAAGGGGTGTTAAAAGCTCTATTATATTAATCTGTTCTTACACAGATAACCTTTAATTAGCACCTCGTGATTTATTATGAGATTCTAATATTGTCGTTAATATTCAAGATTGTTTATGGTGCCTTCTTTTTAATTTTTCGGATTAATTTATCTACTACATCCTGTCTATTGTAGATTAAAAATAAACAGAACACTGTTACCTATGAATACCATTTTCATTGTGTGATAATTAATTAAATAAAAAAAAACTTCGTTTAAAAAAACCGACTTCAAAAACTAAAAAGTATAAAATAACTTAATTTGTATGTGCTACCTATTCATAGGTTTGAAGTCAGTGCCAAGCCAAATGTAATAGTAGGTACCACACTCGCTATATTTCGAGACGAACGTCAACGACGTCACCGACGCTTCGGTTGTTTTGTTCAACGCGAAGAGCAGCTATCCCGCTCAAGGTCACGCGCGGCGAGTGCGGTACCTACTATTACATTTTGGCTTGGCACCGGCTTCAAACCTATGATTAGGTAGCACATACAAACTAAGTTATTTAATACTTTTTAGTTTTTGAAGTCGGTTTCTTTAAACGATTTTTTTTTTTCGCTTTTTAGTCTTTCTCAAGTCTCTCATCATCATTTCATTTAAAATATAATGATGTCTACAGAATATGAAGGCATGCAGACAATTGCTCGTAACTTCATTGCAGGCGCTCACGTAAATTTGAGAGTTTCCTTCGTTTTGCTTAGGATCCCATCATCAGATCCTGATATGGTGGCCATGGGACCACATGGGGAGCATACCCTTTCGAATACAAAAATAATTTTCAAAATCGGTCCACAATTGACGGAGTAATCGATGTACATCCATAAAAAAAAAATACCGATAAAATTGAGAACCTCCTCCCTTTGGAAGTCGGTTAAAAAAAATAACAGAACATATTATTTTCTTTTCTTATCTTTTTAAGTAGTACATATATACTTTATTTACCTTCAATATAAATTAAGGATAAGGCAAGTTTTTGAACGATGTTTAGTTTTTCCACATTTGCATTATCTAATACTAAGAGTACAAAAGTGAAGAGTGTATTTGTTAAAACTTTACCTTTATATTTCATTTCTGAAAATCAAATTAAAAAATAAAACGATTTTTTAAATTTGACTTTCAGAAATGAGTAAGCCTCTCCAAGTATTACTAAAATATCCGGTTGAATTAAAAAGATTTACATTATTCTTTCAACGCATCGCAAAAGAAAAATAAACTACTTTACAACGTATGCCGAACAGCATGCAAGCAATAAAAAAACATCCAATCGGTCTTGTAATTATGGTACCTGACATTTCTTTACCAGACAAACGTGTTCGAAATTCAAATTTACAGTTCAACGAGTTGCACGTGCCATTCTCAAAATGTACGTGATACTGGACATAAAACATTCATTTGAATAGAAAATGAAGAAAAAGTTTACAACGTGAATTCAAAAATCGTTTGCTTTCATTTTTCTTTTTTTGAATCTCTCTCAAAGAATATTACATCTTTCCTTTCTTATTCCTAAAACAAAGGTAAAATACTAACTACCTTTTGATTATTTGTTCAAAGTATACAAATATAATTATATTGAACAGCTCAACCGAAGTCATATCACGATGGTACACACAGAATACTAGTCTTCAGGAAATCGTTCGTTGAAATTACACGAATGAGTGAGTACCAGGAGGTCATTCCCCACTCCCCACCCCTGTCCGTACTGGCAAAGCACCTAATATCTTGTAGTTGTCCAAAACCGATAGTAGTTACTTCTCATTACATGGCCTGCTAGATCCTTTGTTTCCGATTTCCTCCTTTTTATTACATTCAGCACTCCTTTAACAGGGAAAATCAGTTACACATGAGACAGATGCGAAAATATTCTTCCTATAATATAGTTAACATTATCAAACCTTCCATTTGCAGTATCCTAATACGCGTAATTAAAGCTACTAAAAGAAAGTTGATGAATGCTCTTAAAAAGTAAAATTAAAGTGACACGATTCTCTAGTTTTTGTAGTATTTTGTTCAATGTAACCGTGTAATGAACAGTTGAGGCGATGGCGTGTGTACTAGATCCACATCGGAGAGTACTCTTTTAATCAACAATCACTAGTTATAGTTAAATAGCACAGAAGACTCACGTGTTTTCTTCTGTTAAATGGAAGAATGTATTTATGACTCATCTTATAAGTTGTTTCCAGTTTTATTTGTTCAATTACATTGTTTGGTAAAACGAATTACCTGTACCAGTTGTTGGTAATTAGCTTTAGTGCTTCCAACTATAAAAATACATTTTCTGTGGATGTTTTTTGCCAGATAGACTTGTAAGAAGTGCAAATTGTTATGGATATAAATACATATATATAAATAGCTCTATAGTAAAGCTTTATTTGTTTAAAAAAATATTTTAACAAAACACAATAAAAAAAAAATATGCACAGTAATTATATTCCTAAAACAAATCTGCGATAAGCTGATGATCGCAGTCCACTACTGGACATAGGCCTCTCCAATTCCAAGTTACTTGTTTCGATTAATTAATTTATAAATCTGAATACTTACACTTAATTTAATCGAGGCAATTTAAATTCATTGGGAACCTTATAATCATATGATCCACTGCAAGCGGAAAGAAACCTGAAAAAATTATAAAAAGTTCTTTCAAGTTTAATCAGATTTTCTAAATGCATTCTTTGATATTTTAATAATACCAAAGTTGACATATTGTTAAACACTACAATTCATCTTCTACATTTCTAATCAAAACATTTATACGAAGCTATCTTGAGCCATTAATCTAATTTAACACTATTAACACTCCTACTAAAACATTACAAAACAGACATTAACATATTACAATTGTTAAAACAAACCAAAGAAATCGATACAGTACCGATAACCAAAAACACAAATAGTATATACCTACAAATAATATCTCTCATTGTTTTCTCACAGAGTGCACTGAGTGGGCAGTGTTGAGCAAAAATGCCTTCATTGTGTAACCAAGATGGTCTCTTAAGATTGAGCAATGTGACGTACATTGTCTAACCAACGTAATAAAACCTTTAAAACATCGAGTCGCTCAGAGTTATAAGCTCTTCATAAATTGGTATTTTAGTTCTGGTCACTGACTTTGACAAATATCATAATATAGGTACATGTACGGAAAACAGGATCTACATTATGTTTAAATTGTAAAATACATACATTATAGAAAGAGTTATTTCGTATTTTCTTATAGATTCAAACATTTATATGCAATGCAGCGGTTCTGCCACATCCGATAGCTTGGCATGCAGATCGGTGTTGTAAGTTGTCATCCTGTTGTAACTGATTGAACTTAAGATTATCTTCGGCTTGTATCTAGAATGATATATAGTATTTTATTTTAGTACTAACTTTTCCCCCGTCGCTCCACATGCCTGTATACATGTCTGTTATCAATGTTATCATGAGAAAAATAGTCCTATGTCCTTTGTCAGATATCAAAGTATCTCCATACCATATTTTATTGAAATCGGTTCTGCAATTCAGACATAATTACTTGCGCATTTATAATATTAATAGGGACTGGTCAGGAACCGCTATTTTATTTAAATTTGCTAAAATGGTTTTTATTTATCTCTCTTTTTCCCACGATGTTCTCAAGTCACCTCAAGCAGTAGTAGTCAAGTTCATACCAGCAAAATTACGTAGGTATATAAAGAGAGCACAATAAAACTTAGAAGTCTCCAATATCAACCAATCGCCGTCCACTGCCTAACGAAGGTCTCCCCCAAGGAGCGCCAACTATCCCGGTCTTAGCAGTCTCACTTTACCAAAATCTTTCCCAGTGTTGCTGGTAGCTAAATAAATTAGTACGCAATCTACCAAAGTTTCATAAATTTTGTGAAACAAAATAAATGTGTTATTTAGTTGCATAACGGAAGTTCAGTCCACAGTAAGGCAGATGGAATGACGACGTGACCAGAGAAAGTTGATCCAGGACGATTGATTGACTAGTGACTTTTAGTTACTAACGAGATTGAGTAATCATGATTATGGCTGTCTACATCCAAGTCGATTAACAAAAGCAACAGACCATTAAACTTGCAGAGAATAGTGTATTCGGCTTCCCATCCAGTACCTTATCTGTAAAGATCCTGTGCAAGGGCGGAATATTTGACAAGAAGATGGAACATGTACTTCTTTTAATTTTTTGTTTAATTTTTCAAGAACATCTAATTCAAATGATCTTAGATTCAAAACTCACTAAAAGTCTTAAAGGATTCGTGCAATCCAAATAGAGCTTATTTAATATCCATACTCCTATTTTAACTTCGAAAGTAACTCTGTCTTCTGTCGGTCTGTTACGCTTCCACCACTAAATCGGATGCACCGATTACACTGAAATTTGTCACGTAGTCACGTTGATTGTTGAGGAAGGACATTATGCTACTTTTTACCGTAACAACTGACACAAACGCAGGCGGAGCCGCGGGCAAGGCTAGTGTTTAATAAAGAAATTACTAGTAAGTAAATTTAAATTACGCAACTGTTGTATATGTTCAAGTAATAAGTACATGACTTGAACATTAAATTAATTAGAAAATGTTACGAGCATTTTATTACTTCAAATCAAATATGTAACGAGATACGAAATAAAATTGTTTATGAAAACACTATTAATCAGCTGCTACATCTAGAGCTTTTTTATTAGAACCTCGTTACCAGACAGTATATTTACCTGTATCTAATAGCCGAGTTGTAAAATTTTATAGGTCCGATCGTTATTGCTAGTACTACAACGGGTAAACTCGCAAATCAAGTTATGCAATAAACATAATGGCATTTTATATTTATATTTACGATAAACGCTATACGTATTTCAATAATATTCTTGTGACTTTGTTTATTAACTCGAATAACAGAGAGTAACAAATAACTTTTGGCAGAATTTAATCGTTTTTATTAAGGCCATGTTCAGATGACGAGCGCTCAACGCGCGTTAACAACTCCATGTAAAAATGCGCGTTAGCATGTGTACTCCTAGAACAAATTAGTTGTAAACGCGCGTTAGCAAAACGCGCGTTGAGCGCTCGTCATCTGAACGTGGGCTAAATGTAGTGAAGTCCAAAAACCAAACAAAGTTGTACTTGACCCCTTATCCGGCAGAGCTTGTCGTAGCTTAGCTTGTATGGCTTATTTACCTATATTTATCTGTACTATCATTATGAAGCAGAAGGATTTTTTTTGGATGAACGGATTAATCTCATGACCTACTGTTTTGAATTGAAAAATTATTTATCAAGAACGAGTATAGGCTATGTAACATTACGTTACAACCAATATGAACTGAGCATCAATGAAAAATGTTGCAAAAACAGGGAAAAATTATTATTTTCCAAAGACGCAGGTAAAGGTGCTAGCTCAACTAATTAAAAATAAATCGTTACACTCCCGTTTGTATTTTATGACTGGTGATATTATGTATAATTGCAAAATAGTTTCTATATTTACATGAAAAAACTGTACTACACTTAGTTTACTACGCACAGATATGTTGCTGGGCGTCATAAAATAGCGAAGTAAATAGAAAATAAACACACACCCAAAATAGAACACAAACACACACACACACGCAAGCACACAGAGTATAGGCTATGTAACATTACGTTACAACCAATAGGAACTGAGCATCAATGAAAAATGTTGCAAAAACAGGGAAATATTATTATTTTCCAAAGACGCAGGTAAAGGTGCTAGCTCAACTAATTAAAAATAAATCGTTACACTCCCGTTTGTATTTTATGACTGGTGATATTATGTATAATTGCAAAATAGTTTCTATATTTACATGAAAAAACTGTACTACACTTAGTTTACTACGCACAGATATGTTGCTGGGCGTCATAAAATAGCGAAGTAAATAGAAAATAAACACACACCCAAAATAGAACACAAACACACACACACACGCAAGCACACACACACACACTCAAACACTTCACATACACACGCATACACAACACACGCAATAATCTGTAAAATATTTGTTGTTCCTTCCTAACATTTAAAATTGTTCCTTTCCTTCCTTTTCCTTTTAATTTCCTTTTCTCAAACACTTCACATACACACGCATACGCAACACACGCAATAATCTGTAAAATATTTGTTGTTCCTTCCTAACATTTAAAATTGTTTTATAATAGCTAGTTATCTGTGTGACAGGTACACCTAGTATGGATACTAGTCTCCCAAAAAGGAGTTAACAAACACATATTATTAAAAGTACATATTAAGGTTTAGGAACAAAAAAAGTTTATAGGAACCTTTGTGGAAGAGAAATAAACATTTATTATCATATTATTATACATAGTATAATATAGTTGTGTTTTATTATTTTACTTAAAATGGGAAAGTAAACTGGGATCCATGTTTTTATGGCGCACGATATGCGTACATAAACTGTTAAGTGCGAGAGGAAAACACGTTAATACAAAACTGCTATATAATAAAAGGGTAATTTTAGTTCCAGCAGATTAGTAACTAAACACTTTCGTTATATTTAACCGACTTCAAAAAAAGGAGGAGGTTCTCAATTCGACTGTATTTTTTCTTTTTTTTTAATGTTTGTTACCTCATAACTTTCGACTGTGTGAACCGATTTTGATGATTCTTTTTTTATTTGAAAGCTGGTGCTTCCCGTGTGGTCCCATTTAAATTTAGTCCAGTTCTGACATGTCATTCATGAAAAAACCATATAAGTCTTCAATTTGCATTAAGTATGTGCGCAACAAATTGACGAATAACTCAATATCACGCCAACCGATTTAGATGATTCTTTTTTTTATTTGAAAGCTGATGCTTCCCGTATGGGCCCATTTCAATTTGGTCGTTCTTGAAGTCGTTTTTTTTTTATTGTTAAAATTTTGTATTAGTTTTACCTAAAATTACCGACATAATGGTATATCTTGGTGGGCAGCCAGTGTTAAGACAATATCCTGAGATAAAGGGGTCAAGAAGGTCGGTATGATTCTCGCTATAAACTTTAGTTTTTGTCAGATTTACTGCACTGTTGTTCTCTGTATATAGTAGTCATGATTTAGTGCATGACTTTAATAATGTTTAACAAATTATACAACCATTCTCGGGTACTGTTACTCTATTTTATCTGATTTTATCTCTGGCACTTTCTTTATTTAGCAACACGTTCATTCTGTAACTACATTATATGGACAATGATTCAACGAATTTTTATGACATTTATTTACCGTGTTTACTTTTTCAACATTATTGTTGAATTGGCTATGTACCCAGACTGTTAGCATAAAATAATCAGTTATGTGTGATTGTAATAATGAATTATTTTGGACAACAATATTGTTAAATGTTAGGGTTCAAATAATTTAAAAATAAGCTTTATGACGACTCAAAGAGACTTTATTATAAACACTCTAAGATCCTTTAAATAACACACAATTACTGTCCTTAATGATCGCCTAAGTCGCTTAGTTAATCACTTAAGTATATCGACATTTATCATACTGAAGCCCAAACTGAACTGAACTCGCTTTTCTAGATCTTTCGTAACAATTTGCAGATTGCAGATCACACAATCATTTAATCCGACCCGGAAATCCAAACCAAGACCTCAATCACACCATTCGCATACGCTACCACTGAACCAGAGAGACATGGCATAGCATCATAGCTTTCGCGTGCGAAATCTGTGTGAACATTTTAAAACCACTCATAAACACCGTTGTATTGTGGTCTGTTACTGCTAAAGTCATTAATATTCCAACAATAAGAGGCGAAGTTTGCTGTCAAAGATGTCTTTGATCATAAGAATCACTTTATAATCTGCTTAACCACTCTCTTTAAGAATCTCTTGTAACCATCCGTAGGAATGATCAGCATAAGAAAAATTGTATAATATGAAGTAAGATTTTACCCGACTGCGTCAGAAGGAGGGTAATATTTTTATAGATTGCAAATCCGCAATCAGTTTTACAGCTATATTTGTATGATTATAGAGAAAGTATTGTAAATTGTAATCTATACTAATATTATAAAAGCGAAAGTTTGTAAGTATGGATGGATGGATGGATGGATGGATGGATGTATGGATGGATGTTTGTTACTCTTTCACGCAAAAACTACTGAACGGATTTAGATGAAACTTTAGAGTAATATAGCTTATACATCAGAATAACACATAGGCTACAATTTGCCGCGATAACCGACATACACGCGGGCGGAGCCGCGGGCAACCACTAGTTTCGATATATTAATAAGTCTGCGATAAAAGTAAAATTCTTCTGTGTGCTATAAAACCGTTTAAATATGGATTATTTATAGTCGTATTTAAAACAACCTTGTTGGCGCAATGGTAGCGCCTGCTATGCATGAGGTCTCGGTTTCGATTCCCGATTTCGGACTATATGTTTATATGATCTGCAAATATTTGTTTCAGAGTTATATGTACATATTTATAAAATAAAGTATAAAAGTATTCTATCAGTGAATCTAGCTTTCATAGTAGAAGCTCTGCTTAGTTGGAAGCTAGATGGCGTTCTGTGTTGATTGATTGGAAACTCTAAATTTGACTGAAAAATATCAGGAAAATCAGAATATCAGGAGTATTAAAGAGTGAAGAACACTTAAAGTTAACTTATTCATAGTAATTGTACGAACGAAACATCAATAATATTGACCAATACGGTC
This sequence comes from Diaphora mendica, assembly GCA_949125395.1. Taxonomy (NCBI): domain Eukaryota; kingdom Metazoa; phylum Arthropoda; class Insecta; order Lepidoptera; family Erebidae; genus Diaphora; species Diaphora mendica. The sequence goes on along the minus strand of OX421319.1, from coordinate 20,224,394 downwards.
CAAGGTTACGAAATTAAAGTTAACCTAAATAACTATTATATAAATGAACACTTATACAGCAAAAACCTTAGGATCACATTATAGTAATCCCGGATTTACTCAACACCTACCCAATATGAGATTAGGCATTTAATCCCACACGAGAACTTGACTGACTTCGTACTATTTGGGCTTAGTAAATTGATCCCATAGCACTGGCCAGTATCACTTACGCTTCAAACAATTCGTCCACTCTGTTTTAACGAAAATTCATTTTGATCTATACTAATATTATAAACAGGTAAAGTTTGTGAGATTGTAAGGTAAAATTTCTGGATTTATGAACCGATTTCGAAATTTTTTCACCAATAGAAAGCCACAGTATTTGTGAGTATCATAATCTATAATATTAACCCGAAAAATTATGAAATTGATTATTTTAGAGTTAGAAATTTATACAAAGAAATAATCACACGAGTGAAGCTACGGTCAATAACTAATAATGAATAAAGAGGCTGAAATAACCAAGCTTTAAGGTACAGAGGTGATAGCTATTTAAGTTTAGAACCATCACCCGATATCTTTACAAATCGATCGCCGGTCATAATGTTCCGCTATTAAGAGATCGTATGTTGAATCTTTTAGTATGAGGCGAAGCTATCTGTCGGCAAGGCTCACGTCTTATGCTCACATATTTTACTATAATAATGGAAAACCGTGACTAACATGGTACAACGCTTTATTACTTACTATTTTTAGACCGGACAGGACATTGTGCGTTCGCAATTTTTGTATCATAACCATCTCCTGCTGTTAGGGGCATTCGGTTTTCACGCGCATATAGATAGGCACATCAATCCAAAATACTCAATAAATAGCAATAACCAAACTACATTTCACGTCTTCATATATTTTTTATGTCCATCATATTTATAAAATTTATGAAAATATTGTGTACAAGGCTTATAAATAATGTGTGTGAAGATTCTAAAAAAAGTAAAATATAAACGACGTTATAACCTGTGAAAATACAAAGGTATCTTTCGAAGATGTACATTATCATAATATGAAGCTCACATTAATGTCAAAGATAAACGGACTGTACGATGATTTAATGCGGGATCCTCGGTCCGCGCTGACTTGAACTTAATGATACCTTAATTGCGTGCCTGTACTTTCTCGAATGATCGAATGGCAGTAATAGTTCTCCGTCTTCCCGAAATGACTTTAATTGGCATCGGAAGAAGGTATCATGTATTTGAATAGATTATTATTTGCCGATACAGATATGGGCATACAATCGACGTTTATTTACAATATATCAGTTGTACAGTATTCTACAATGCTACAACATTTAACAATCAAAATGTTGTCGATATCTAAGACTAGATGTAATGTAGTTCACAGTCCGGGTTGAGCACGCGACAAGATTAAGTGTCACCGACGGCGGGCGCTCGCGTCAGACAAATATTTCACCTTGGTTTGCGTCGCCATACGGAAATACCACCAATGTGACGCTTTCTGAAACTCGTTCACTTAAATCGAGCGGTACGTGCTTTCACATTTGTCTTCTAGGAGCTTCTCGACTCCTGGCTTTTCTACAGACAGGCAATAAGTTTTACTACTAAATAATTGCTTCTCAAACGTCTGGACCTTATAAATAAACTTCGAACGCCGTTCTAAGTTGCTGCGCTTCGGATTTGCTTTTAAATAAATAGAACGTATATTCACATGGATTGCAGAAATCCAAGATACATCACCTTGGTTTTGTGAACTTTGTTCCGCAATATATATTTTGCGAAGATGTTTATCGAAAGTTTCGAAGTTAGACATGTTTCATGTTAACGTGCCAGTGAACTTGTCCCTAGACAGTGTTACTTAACAACTGCTGCGCAGCATATCACACTAACAGATAACATTGGTATAGACTTACTTCAGTGTATACTGTGTCTTGATGTTTATTTGGTTTGGATTATGTTATTGCTAATAAAACGACAATAGTAATTGTTAAGATAATAGGCAAAGTTTTCAAGGTAATAATTTCCATAATTCTTATTAGTTACAATGCTCTTCGGCACCAAAAAAAAAGGTCGTGTCTATTCTGTCGAATTGAGCATCTCCATATATAATGGAGTCGGTTCAAAATAAGTTTGTATACTACACTCCAATGGGTAGGCAACACTAATATATTCTAAGATTTGTTGGCTATGATTGTAAAAAGTATATTATACTCATTATTTTAATATAACCATTCCTTGATGTCATGTTGGTAACTATTCTCGATACAACGATAAAAGATAAAAAAGTGACGGGACGATACAGATATTAAATTCATAGTCTTAGTATTCGAGAAAAAGGAAAGATTAATGGCTCTTGTTATAAGGTGCTGGACTAAATATATCCTTCTCCTCAAGGCAGTTGACCTATGCTATACTGAAGCACATTTGATTTAGCAGCAGATAACAGCACGACAAATGCAATTAAACCACGGACAGACGCGTGCACATTTGCTTCTACAATTGACATGAAAGCACTCGCGTTATTCCAGTTACTTTATGGCACAATGATCTTAGATTAGAAATGGAAGTTGTGTATGAAATTAAAATAAAACCGAGCTGATAGCATCCCTAAACACGTTATTACCAGGTGAGCCACAAAGAGCGGCTATTTCCTGGTCTGCACAGAAGCGGTGGAATGATTTCATAACACAACTTCTTTAAATATATAACATCCGCATTAGTAATATATCTTGTGTCGCGGTGTTTACAAACATGCAAGAAACGTGAACAAAGAACACCCAGACTCAGAACAACAATTTGTGGATCACACAAAGAGTGGCGTGGCGAGCATCTGTACCTACAGTCAAGTTATTTATCGTTTTAGTATATATTCGTATTAACTGTGATTTTTCTTTCACAGGATGACGTTCGCCTTGGCGCTGGTAGTGGTGTGGTGGGCATGCGGCGTGCGCGCTGGTGAGCCGGTATTCGACCCCAGCACGCTGATGCGCCTGGTGCTCGTGCCCGCGGATGCACCTGTCGGCTCCGTCATCTACCGCGTGCGCGCCTCTGACCCTGATTTCGACTACCCGCTGCACTTCGAGTTGATCGGTTTGTACTTCTTCAATCTTTTCAAAAGATAACTAACGCATTAGTTATATTTTAAAACTACATCCTGTGTCGCGGGGGACTTTACAAACATATCAGATCAGATCACTCAAAATGCTGTCCCATTTAAGATTTGAACCCACAATACTTGGCTCAGTTGAAAGCGGCGTGGCGACCGCTTAAACCACTAGGCCAACCGTGCAGTCGCTTAACTTACTAATGAGTAAGGATATCTGTTTCCATATTTTGTATCATGAGGGACTAGTTTACAACTAGTCTATGTGGTGCCAGTACTTTGAGGAAATTTAAAAGTAAGTACATATATAAAGACTGCTAGCTCTTACACTCGACTTTGTCTACACGGTGGTCGAAATTAGACATAGTAAAGGATACAATCATTTTAGTTACCTTCATTTAGCTAGTCTATCTACACTAAGTGACAGCCGTTTGCGCGTTTCAAAAACGAGATGAAATTGTACAACAAAGCGACGCACAGTGTGTAATATGACAGTGAAAACGGACATTTGCTATTCGTGCCATATATTGAGAAGGCTTTGTATTAGAAGAGTCCGAGTAAAACTGCCGCGTGCCAATAGAGTCTCGTTCCAGAGAAATTAAGTACCAAAGTTTACCTTTTTTGCGGTTTAGAAAACAGAAAAAAAATAATATCATCGAAATCAATGAATTAAATATAGTTTTGTATTTTTAATGGTCCACAAATATACGCTATTAATATTTCTCGACAGTTATTCTGCAACTTTGTCCACATGGGCCCATCTGTGGCTGAAATATCAATAAGTAACTATAATAAAATCAACTATTATTAGCACACTAGTATAATCCATAAATTTGATTATTGAAACGGTGTTTCTATCTTAATTAAATCATACTTAACAGGTCAAATGGGGCGCCTGGACATCGGTGTCGAGACCCTTCCATGCACTCGGTACAATTCTGTATGCCAAGCTAATATCATCCTACTGCGGAGATTGGAGCCGGGCCGCTATGTGGACTTCAGGTTATCCGTACGGAACACCCGTGGACGAAGCTCACGCATCGCCTGCTCAGTAACCGGGACCAATGCTACTACGCCCAGGGACACTATCTATCCTCACCAGCCAGGCATTATTTTAGTGCCAGAGGTAAGAAAATATACAAAATCTATTAAATGACTAAACAAAGGCAAGACACGTATCGTTAAATTGATAGTTAGCTCGATGTAGAAATATCTAAGCAGACAGACACACAATCAGGAAAAGATACTGCTCAATAGAACTAAATGTATTTAATGCTAAATAAGAGATTGAAGTCAGTATCTCTATACTGAATTTCGATTTGTCTCAAATTTAATTTGTTACAACTGTTTCCACTCGTAAAGAAAATTCTATTTTAGTAACGAAATTTTAAAAAAAACTTTTTAAAATAGATATAAATTCTAATATAAATACAAATAAATACTAAACTAGTAAATTTTACTATCAATTTTGTTCGCACCAACTGATGAATGCAGAATTTACCTGAACTTAAACTAGTTTTATTACCTCTAAAAGCAGAAGATATGCCATTAGACCTGGAATGGCGGTATCAATTGCTCCCCTACGATAAACTCGTATATGGGCAGCGTTAAAATTTTCTCTAGAATAGGTTCATTTACATACTGATGTGCAGTTATAATACAAGAGTTATATTAACGTAAAAGCACCAGTCCGTGCCAACAAATGAGGCGATGAGACGGAGCGTGCCGCGTGACGTGACGTGATTGATGATGATGATGATGACGTTCGTCCGAAGCGAAGTCCTGATGCCAAAATTTACATTACTTTAGTAAATTTAGGTAAATATTTTTCAGTTTACATACATGGTTTACGAATACATATAAATAGAAAGATTAATAAATACTATATTTTAATAACCTCACACATAGTAAGAGAAAAGGACTCATATTGTAATTTACTTTACACGCACATGCAGATAACTTAATTTCAGAGAAAGCATCGCCAGTTGAAGTAAAATATTACCAAAAAAATTACTTTAACCATACAACGGTACAATACAACAGGCGTTGCGGGTGTCCATGGGCGGCGGTAATCGCTTACCATCACGTGATACGTCTGCACGTTTGCCCCTTATTCCGTAAAAAAAAACAACGCAATAATTTGTGGTAAACAGTAAAGACATACAATCAGCTTTATCCAGTAGGTACAATACTTTGTGCACAGTGTAGTTAGTACAAGAAAGTCCCAACAACTTCTACAGGACAGTTCCTCAATCAAGTTTCCAGACTTTGTAATAAAATGTAATTTTGATGCACTTAAACTGTTAATAAAAAAAGACAAAAAAAAATTAAATCTAAACAGTACGGTACAAATAACAGTACGAAAATAAATGCGTGAAATTCCCTACTGTTTTGGTATTTATTTATTCGTTTACAAAACGTGCGGTCAATATCTCGGTGTCAATAAACCGAATCCTCTTTTTTAATGGAAGTTTAATGGAACTATTGCCAAAAAAAAGAATTAGGAGACTTTTTATAACCATCTGATTATGGATAACGGGATGGATAGCAACACTACTCGTATTTGCCAAAGTGCTGACGTATAACAAAAAATGGGTTATTGACATTTTTGTTGAGAGAGACATTTATGCTCGATTCGATATGTTACTAAATAGATGAAACCAATTATGTTACGGCTAATTTAGTTAGAATAAACCAATAACTGATAAATTACACATCAAGAATTCTAAGATACACTTTTTTACAGGACGCCAAACGAGGAACCGACCTAGAGATAGTCATCGCTCGAAAAAATCCCATATCGCCAAAACCCTTGGAACTCGAACTATGGGTAAGTAACCAACTCATTTAACTTTAGAATGTATATGATATGATGGTTAAGGGTGAGATAATGATATTTTCTGCGTGAGTCGTGTTTGACACGCATTTCACCCTAACCACATAATGAAGTTTCGCTTGCACGTTAATAGGGATAATTTTCTACAGCGTTCCGGCTGACGCAGTATACGCTTTTACAAAACTCATTTACAGTTTATGTGGTCGGACCTTAACGCAACATACATGTACTCTCACAGATTTGAATAGGCAATCAATCTCAAAATTACAATGGGAAACTTCACGAAATTATAACGTAATACACGTAATATCCAGTGCACGTTCACTTTCAAACAACAATATTATGTGCCGACAAGTTGATGACCGTGCGAAATAGTAGTATTTAAAACTTCATTATTTTTACCACTCCTACACAGTTCCGCCTAGCATTATAATAAAGTTATTTTACTACTAATGTTGAGGCATAAAAATGTAGTAATGTGAAAGCTCCAATAATTCCTACGGCTAAGAATCATTAGCAACAAGTTTAGTGAAGAACTTTGTAAAGGCCAATTGAAGTTCAGAACAATTACTCACAATTCACAACTGGCTGCTATGAATACATTATTTCATATCATTAGGCGGCTACTTAGGTGTGTTGCGGGCAGCTTGCGCTTAGCTCAGACCATCTGATGAGTTGTAATTATGGGGCATTAAGAAGTAAGGTATGTTAAAATTCACACAGGCCGTGGAGAATCGCTAGCACCCGCAACCCGAGGTCATTTTATAGGCTTAAATGCGTCAGTAATGGAGATCGTGTCTTTACATGTGGGGTAATTTTAAAGCGTTCATTGTGAGCTGGCTGCCTCCAACCTCGTGTTGTTTGGTTGTAAAATGTGAAGTATATAACATGTATACATTCGTTGTAAAAAACTTCAAATTGTATCTTAATGTTAACAGAAATAAGAGATGAATATTACGTTGGAGGGATTATTTATGTTTATTTGTAGCAAACATTATTTAGCCTTTAATAAATATTTACGGTTAAGATGGAGCTCGTTTATTGAGGTATCTACGAAATTTATTTGTAATATTGTTATACAAAATACTGTTATTTCCCCATTTAAGGTTCCTTTTTAGGTTTCCTTATAATATTGAAAGCGGCTTTATACTAATATTATATTTAAAACTAGCTGACCCACGCAACGTCGTTTGCGTCTCCTATTGCCCGTAGCGTAATAATTTCCCCCCGTTTTTGAAACATTCTTCATTGGTACTCCGCTTCTATTGGTTATAGTGTGATGATATATAGCCTAAAGCCTTCCTCGATAAACGGGCTATCTAACACTGAAAGAACTTTTTCAAATTGGACCAGTAGTTCCGGAGATTACGGCCAGTGTCACTCAGATGATGCAAGTATTCTAAAGAAACTTCATAAATCTGTTTTACTGTAAAATTTACGATATCATAAAAGAACTGCAAGATGTATGAGTGTGACCTTAGGTATATATAAGCTGGTACCCATCACGAATAACAAGTCATCATTATGGACTCACTCTCTTCCTAAGTGTAAATTTACTTTGACAAGATTGGCTGGGTGCTGGGTGTAATAATGATATAGAATCTCACTGATTTCCTACTTTCATTTTGATTTAGGATCTTTATGTTATTAGTTTGCGATGTAGATTATAAGAAAACCCATAATATGTGTGTAGTGTGTGTGTGTAAAAAACAGCGCAAATGCCTTTTAATAACATGTATTTTAAAATCTTTCATTTTAATAAACCCTTCTTTCAGGGATCACCGCTGTTTGCAATTCGTCAACGACGCGTATCCGCTGAGACCACTGAAGGAACTATATTCTTGGTGGGGCCCCTTGACTTCGAAGCTCAGTCCATGTACCACTTGACACTGCTGGCTGTGGTAAGATTTGTAATTACTTTGCGTATCTAACATTACTTTATATTTTAAATGGCTCTTGCCCGCGTATCGGTCCATTATCGCGGAAAAGAGTAGTCTATATCCTTTCTCAATAATCAAAGAAAATCCATAACAAAATTTCATTGAAATCGGTGCAGCGGTTAAAGTGTGAAAGCGTAACAGATATACAAATTTACTTTTAATAATAAATACATATTTTGGACATTTAACACACAACGCCATCTAGTCTCAAACTAAGCAGAGCCTGTATTATGGGTACTAGACAACTGATATGAATACATAGATACTTTTTTTGTAAATATCTACATATTATACACAGAAAACACCCAAACTCCGAAACAAATATTTGCAGATCATACAAACATTTGGTCAGACCCACGATTCGAACCCGAGACCTCATGCACAGCAGTCGCCGTACGCCACCACAGTGCCACCGAGGCAGTGAGATGGCGTACTTTTGAATTTATAATATCAGTATGGAGTATGGATATGGAATGAAGCTCTGTGGTGTGCCTTGGGAGAGGTTTATGTCCAGCAGTGTACTGCAAAGGACTGATGATGATGATTCAAGTTCCAAAGGAAACACATTTTTTATAGAAAGCGCAAATGAGTAGACGGGTCAACTACTACCCATGGATTACTAGAATTCAGGAATCAATGACTTACCGTTTTTTGAGTCCACCCATCTCCTAGAGAAGAGTTTGGATTCCGGTAGCCTCACTCACTCAAGAACTGTTGACATCTGTTGCCATGGTATTACTCTGAGCAAGCATATGTAACGAAGTACACATAGCTCTTTCGCGACAGTATTTACTATTTAGTGTTATTATAACTACTACCAAACACAAAAAATCTGATAGTGTGTGAAATAATTTAACTTCTGTTTACCACAGTATTACGAGATACGAGAAAATGTAACGTTAAAGCAAATCTAATTTCCCTAATTAGTGTTAATTATGCCAAGTCAATGAGATCAAGTCGAACACGTTGAACAGTCGCAATCCAGTACACTTACTAATGATCAACATTTAAACTGTAATTAATTGTACCAAAAGGAGTGCAATGGATTTTGGATTACGTGGTATAACATCTAGCTAAACATGTGCCCCTGGCATCTTAATAAAATGTTCAACTCGAAAAGTTTCTTACTGCTTCTTTTATTTATTTACTAGCAGTTCCCAGTTGTTGTACCTATACAATAACTATCGCGAGTAAAATCGCAGGGCGAAGCTACTCAAAAATTAAAGTAACTAAAGTTACTCCATATATCATCAGCTATCTAACAGTGAAAGTCCCGTCAAAATCGGTCTATCCGTTGCAGAGATTAGCCGGAACAAACAGACAGACAAATAAGACATAAAATTTGTCGTGTGGTGCAATACTGAAATGAATATAGCAATACAGGCTAGAAAATTACTATATTTACCATTTTTGATTATTTTTTATTATCTATTTACAAAGTTTCAAATAATAATGCGTAATACTATATACGAGGCAGACTAAACGTTCATAAATAAGTTGACTGCGCGGATGGCGTAGTGGAGGAACTCGCCCCGGCTTCGCACCGATTCTAACGGCTATAACCTATAGCCTATGTTTCTCTGAGACAAGAACAAATATCATTAGGTATATTGTAGCCAATATACTCAAAAATATAACAAATTATATACCAGAACCTTCCTCAAGAATCACTCTATCTATAAGTGAAAACCGCATAAAAATCCGTGCAGTAGCTTTTGAGTTAACCGCAAAACGCGGCGGAGGACTTTGTTTTACAATATGAAGTGATAATTCTCTTTTTAAAAACTTTAAGTGTTTAAAAAAAAAAGAATCGAATTACGAATATCGTTTTCCTTTCCAGGATCCTTACATAGAAGTAGGAAAAGACACGAGAAATATCGCAAGCTTAGAAATTGTCATCGTGGTACAAGATGTTCAAGACATGGCTCCAGTGTTCACAGCGGCACCACCGATTACACACCTACCTCGGCAGGTGGCACCGGGCGATATGGTTGTGAAAGTCAGAGCTGAAGACGGAGATAAAGGAGCTCCGAGACAGATCAGATATGGACTAGTCTCAGAAGGGAACCCCTTTACGCCGTTCTTCAATATTAATGAAACAACAGGTATGTGTTATCGATAATATATATTTTTTTTGCTATAATGTTCTAAATATATATATATATATATATATATATATAATATATAATAAATGTATATTTAAATTTTTTAAAGGAGTGGTTCTATGTTCCACTGTATGTATTTTTTAAACATAAGTCCTCAATTATTATTTTTAGTTAGTTTTTTAAACTTGTAAATGAAATCCATTCACGTACTATTTCCTCCATGCCCATTTGAATGAGTAAAAAGGAGGTTAGCAATATTAGAGAAATAGTTAAAGCAACAATATTGATTATTGTAAGTACCTACTAAACAAGTGAAACGCTGCATAACGTATAAAATTTCCTACATTTCGGTAATTGGATTATAGTTCACTTTTTCCTCTATCCTTTTGTCAGCCATTTAAGAAGTTTAGAACCTTCTTGGAAGAGGCAGACTTTTGTGAATATAACAAGAGTATTTTCATAAAGCTGAAGCACCGCATCGCTCTATTATAGAGATCAGGCTATATTGATTCATTCTTTTATTTAAGAACTAGCTGACCCGGCGAACTTCGTACCGTCATATTTACATTTCTGTCTCAGCTTCCCACAGGCAGTGTACAGTCGCGGACAAAAAAAACACTTTTCCCGGTTACCTATTATTTTTTTCTTTCAAGTAAAAAAATAATGAATGAAATTGGACTATGTGTTATTGAATTACAACTAAGTACATATTTTGACTTTCATCCCCTCTCTCCAGGAAACCGTGCTGAATTTCGGGATAAAAAGTATCCTATGTCCTACCTCGTAGTATGAACTCAAATCATGCCAAGTTTCATTTGAATCCGTTCAGTAGTTTCGGCGTGATGCGCGGCCAAGATACAGACAGACAGACAGACAGACAGACAGACAGACAGACAGACAGACGGACAGACAGACAGACAGACAGACAAAAATGAAAAAAATTACAGATTTGGCTTCAGTATCGATTATAAAGAGCCCTCCAAAAGAAATTTTCAAAATATCTTTAATGTACAGAATTAGACCTGTTACATTTTTATTATAAGTGTAGATTTAAGAGGCCAATAGAGAGAGATGATTTTTTTTTAATATTCGTTTTTCAATTTTATGAAGTCTGTGAATATGATATTTAAAAAAATTTAACAAAATAAAAACCGACTTCAAGGTTTGACTCGATTTCTCTTGGATGCCATCATCAGATCTTAGTGTCCTTCACTCAATCATCAAAATCGATTCATATACGACGAAGTTATCCGCGAACACACATTAAAAAAACATATACCGTCGAATTAAAAACCTCCTCCTTTTTTTAAGTCGGTTAAAAAATTACAATTGTGGTGACGCAATCAATAAAATTATTACAACTCATTTACCATTTGCATGATAAATGTCAGAAAATACACAATTAAATGCAATAATTTACAATTATACTAAAGAAACTACAAAACGGGAAGAGGTCAGTTATTGTATAATTGCAATTCCAATCTTTAATTTGACCTACAAAAGGTTCTTTATCACCTCTATCGATAATCGTACGCCCACGAAAGCTTCACGAAAGTGATTAAATATTAAAATGTAATCTATAACATGTGAAATACCCTAGTGTTAAAATGCATTATAACCTACATTTGCATAAACCTTTTAAACTTTAATTACTCCATTTCCATACACACAACAGAATTACTATCCAATCTGATACCTAATACATACATAGCTAAACATTATTTAAATTTAATAATACATTCAAAAACTCGTTTCCGGGGTTTCTTCGGAAGCCACATAGTTAATCTTAAAGATTTTAACAACGCTTTTAAATCTATACTAATATTTTAAACGCGAAAGTTTGTAAGTATGGATGGATGGATGTTTGTTACTCTTTCACGCAAAAACTTCTGAACGGATTTGGATGAAACTTTACAGTAATATCGCTTATACATCAGAATAACACATAGGCTACTATTTATCGCGATAACTGACATATACGCGGGCGGAGCCGCGGGCAACAATTAGTTTAATAATATATAATAGTAAAATGCCGACAAAGCATGATTTTAACGTTGATATTTACAAACTTCTATACTTAAATGATCTACAAATTGTTGTCCTAAGTCTAATTGTTTGTAAAGTCTCTCGCAACACTGAATTAATTTCTAACGTGGAAGTTTTCTTTAAAAAAGCAAGGATATTATAATAATTGAACGGATTACAGAGCTATGAATAGCTAAACCTACGATCGTATAAGACAAAAAGGTACTTTTTGTAAAAGTTAAAATCTGACAATTTGCCTTTCTTTATCTGACTTATCTCTAGGTCCCCGACCTAACGACGTAGGTGCTTTTTCTACGTTTTGTTTACGCCAAAGGTAAAGTAGGCGAGTCGTATATTTTTACATTTCATGATTTTACAACTTGTGGTTGTTGGTTCATCACCATATTTTACTGTTTTTGATTTTTGTGTTTCTTGTTCATTTTTGTGTTTCTTGAACTTATGATATATTTATACCTAGTTAATTTTGCAAATGAGCTTATTAAGGCCAAAAATTCATTTAAGTAAATGGTCTAGTTTTTTAAGATTGGAATTTGAGTTAGTACTTAATGGGAATTATTTTCAGTCTTTAGAAGTTAGATGTAGTGATATATTTTCACTAAACACTGAAATACCTAAAAGGTGGTTATTTTTTTTGTTACTGAAGCATGTATTTAGGGTTATGTGTACAAAAGCAACTGCAAACAAAAATATTAATCATTACCTACCTTCTGTTTTATTAATCGATAAATTGGCCTTTTTCGATTTGATGATTAACACTCATATTAGATCATTTATTATGGTTAAAGTTTCAAAAAAAGCCGTATCCTTACTTCCTACAAGTTATTTAGCCGTGGTACTATATTTTTCCTCAACTAGTTTAGGAGTTTTTGCGTTTTTTACACGCAGTAGGTCAGTATTTTTCCACACGATAGTATCAGTACGACCGTCTAGTATCCGGCTTCCGAAGGATATCCTACTTCCTTATCGTGGGTCGCCACACCCTTAGTAGAGCAGTTGCCACGTCACTAGCCACCAGCGTTGCGTGACCCACTTAATCCACTAAATAACACTATCAGATTTGTTCCCACTTATTTTATTCCAAGTTTTGATTTTATAGCAGCGAATTGCGTGGTAAAACTTTCTTCATTACCCAACAAATAATTAACCTGTAAACAAAACAAGTTGAATTAAAGTTTTGTATTGTTCTGTACTAGTACATATTAGTTTAAATTATGTATTCAGGTTTTAAGGCGTACCTTTTTGTTTTGTTTCTATGATAAAAGACTAGCTTTAGGCAGTAACTAAGCCTGCGTGTATGTCGCTCATCGTGGTGAATAGTAGCAAATGTCCATTTTATCCTATCAAAGTACAGACAGATCTACTTTCGTATGTTTAGGGACTCATAAAATGCAGTATAGCGAGCGACTATGTTTTAACTTGATTTTATTTATGATACAGTTTACCTGAGTGAGAAATAATTGAGTCCTATTTTGAGACAAAGATCTTAAGTTACTTAGATAATCACTATAATCGCTATATTTTTTATAGAATATAATTTTAATAAATTTAAATATTACACATTATGGAAATTAAATACAAATTCGATTATTCTGATTAAATAACCTAGGTATATGTTGATTGTTAATTCATAATCCAATTTAAATACACTTTAATACCAAAATTAAATTGACGACGACCGATGCGCAATAGCAGTGCATTTGATTATCACTTTAATCGTGTCGCGGGATACTACGTATATAGCGACCCGCCCCGGCTTCGCGCGGGTGGATTTCAGATGCCCCCGCCGATTATCCGATTAGCCGATATTCGTGCATTTTAAATCTGTAATATCTTCGAATATATTCATTTAAATTAGATACTGTAAAGGGCCATTTTAATCTAAATTAAATGCACAATGTATTTAATTTACTTAATTGTATAAGGATTAATTCTGTATTGCTTAAAATCACTTCGTAAATAAGCCATTATTTCTCGTAAAAAGAAAGGAATAAAAAATAGTTGTTGTGGGTTATCCCTAAGAGATAGACATATACAGTCGCGGACTTTTTTGTCGTACTTTTTAAGGTGTACAATACTGTAGTACATTATTTTGATCTATCTCGTAGGGTGCAACTAGCGTTTGCAATGTAAGCGCAAAAAAATGTGTTTATTTGCTACATCACATTAGAAACCTCGAAAATTAACAGTGTTTCCATACTATATTATGCATTTATTATACATAAAAACCTTCCTCTTGAATCACTCTATCTATTAAAGAAACCCGCATCAAAATCCGTTGCGTAGTTTTAAAGATTTAAGCAAACAAAGGGATATAGGGACACAGGGACAGAGAAAGCGACTTTGTTTTATACTATGTAGTGATGTAAATATAAATGTGTCTTCGTATAATGTGTATGTGAAATTTTTGCATTACCTTCATAATACCTACATGTTTAAATTTGATTATTGTTATACTTGTGAAGGTAAAATAGAATTCATTATGATTTTAATAAATTGAAATATAACATAGTAGCAAATAAATGGCAAAAACGATTATGTTGATGGAAAACTCATAGTCTCATTTAAATATTTTTTTTTATCTAAATACTTTTTTTTTTTATTGACTTTCTACAGTGCATATTTGCAGATTTTAGCTGCAAGTATTTATACAATCAATAACGTTCTAAAACTCGTAGTACAAATTATGTAGTCCGTGTATATTGCAGAATATTATTTAGCAAATTGGAGTTTTCGGAGTGTTATCAACTAAAATAACATTGAAAACACACATTACCATACAAAGAAAAACACTAAGCGATTGGTGTAATATTGCCATCCAAAGACAGTTCAATAGTGGCCTGAACTTAATGCTGGCACTAACATCTAAATTCTCATAATAAAGTCATAAGTTCATGTTCCGTGCATAGTAGCATGACAACGCTTACAATACGCATTTGTTGGCTAACAGAACTACAAACACGACGAACTTCGTAAACGCTAACAGGCCATTTAGTGCAACCTTGCTTTCTGCTGAGCAAGCGCATAATGGCTCATTAGACCTTACCGGTCGCGCCTTAGCGGCCATTGTTTGTAAGCTGCACTAAATCTCTTCATCACAAGGGTTCTCCCTTTGAACACGATGTACCTATCCACTGTTGATAATACAATCCAGCTGTGAAACCAGGTTAATATGTAAAACTGTTATAAGAGCCGTTAAAATTTTATCGATGTTAGACGACTAATCGCATTCGTAAAGTTATCGAAGTGTCTATTAACACTTTATACAAAATCTATTTGTCAATTTAAAATCCATATTGAGAGTATTCAATTTAGTGAAAGCAATTTCAAAATTAACACGTGAATTTGAGTAGTTACATAAAACCTACCGCTATTCGGGGCTTCCCCTTATAGGTATAGACTTAGAGAGTATGCATACAAATGGACGAATTGAGAAAATCGGCCCTAAAGTTTATTGTAATCGAACATAATGTTCGTGGTTTAACTCTAAAAACATTGTAATTTTCAAATTTGAACAGATTCAATGAATGATATATTAAAACGACCTCAAGTTTTCTTAAGGAAATGTCTTAAGCTAAAAGCATGCAGATTGGATTATTTCAGCCAAAATTAACAAAGTTATAACTTACTTTGAGAAATACATATAAGTCTTTAGTATGGAATGTATCTACCACTGTAAAAAAACGCAAATATATTTTCTTCTTTTTATGTTTGACCCTGCCAAAATGACTCTCTGCCTGATGGAAAGCATAAGCAGAATCCAAGAGTGGTGACCATACTCACTGCGAACGCAGACACTGCAACAATGCAGCATGGTGACCCACACCATGGCGGGCTAGTGATGCTTTAGTACAAGCAAAGTTTCCATAAAGTAAAATTATGGCGCAATGGGATTTTTTTAATATATATACGTACTTAGGAACTTATATAAATAAACGAACCATTAAAGAAACTTGTGTAACGACTATTCGCCCTTTGAAGTCAGCAACTTTATGTGTGTAGGAGGGAATACTCTTTTCTGAAGTTGTTCTTCTTATTTCCAGCATACGATAAAAGTAAACCTAGTTTCAAATTTATATTTATCAATTTTGTCATGAGATAATTTGTTAGATAAATAATTTGTCGTATTGTACTTTATTTGTCACGAAATTTATATAGCAACTAGCTTTTGGCCGCAAGTCCGCTAAAGTGTATGTCGGTTATCATTAGTCGTATTGTTATTGTATTAAAATTGTGTTTTAAATTTGTGTTGTTTAAAATTGTTATTGTATAAAAATGATAATTAGAAACACAGTTTTAATAAAAGAAAATTAGCGACTGAAGTTTTTAACTACAAGCTGAACCACACAACTTCGCCGTCTCTCAAAAAACACTTGAAATAACTATCTTATCTTAGGTACATCAGCAAAACATACATTTAAAAAATGTAGGTAAACACAGATAAATTTTTAAGGTTCTATTTCGAAAAGGAACTTCTTAGTCAAAGCAGGATTAAACGAGAAAAATCGATGTAAAAAATCGCCCATAATTGAGAACTTGGAAAGCCTCTTTCGAACGACCAATAATGCTATTACGCTATCGTACAACAGAGTACGTACATAAGTAGTATTAATTTATTCCTTAGTAATAATTTATTCGGTCTATTCAAGCCGCGGCTGCTAAATAATGAATGAGGGTCTCATTTGCGTCTTGTCACTGACGACAGATGAGGTCCTCGGTAGATTAATGCTACAGAGGTTGGATGCACTACTTTTGTATGTTAATTACGAGTCACGACTTTTTTTCTAAGACACCTACTTGGTACAATGAAAGCGTGCCGCGGTACTAGGCGGTCATGAATGAAATAATGTTTGTCACTCTACCTGTTGTAATACTTATTATGCCCATAATAAGTAAGTGGTAATGAAATCTGAAGGAATAAATTCATTGATCTCGAACATTAGTTACTTTAGGCTTGTGCTTAAGTTAAGAGTAGAGATTTTCATCTCTTATCTGTTTAATAATAATAATAATACTTTATTTCGAACACAAGATTCATAGCTAAATTACATGTAGAGATTAAGAAAAAAAAATACAAATACAAGTAAAACAAACAAAAGGAAAAGGACACAGACCAAAAATACCGTGTATACTTAATAATATAATATACACAAATGAAAAATAAGAAAAATATAATGTCGCGTAAATAAAAAAAGCGGCCAAGTGCGAGTCGGACTCAGCCATGAAGGGTTCCGAAACAGCAAGTAACATAATATAAACGTTCTTGTAGTTCGTTGTAACTTTGATCGATGTTTTAATAATAGTGTTTTTTTTGCGGTTTACCATTTATGACGTATTAAAAAAAAACTACTTACTAGATTTCGTTCAAACCAATTTTAAGTAGAAGTTTGCATGGTAATGTACATCATATATTTTTTTTAGATTTATCATGCTCTTATTTTAGAAGTTACAGGGGGGGGGACACATTTTACCACTTTGGAAGTGTCTCTCGCGCAATCTATTCAGTTCAGGAAAAGATGATATTAGAAACCTCAATATCATTTTTGAAGACCTATCCATAGATACCCCACACGCATGGGTATGATGAAAAAAAAATTTTTGAGTTTCAGTTCTATGTATGGGGACCCCCAAAATTTGTTGTTTTTTTCTTATTTTTGTGTGAAAATCTTAATGCGGTTCACAGAATACATCTACTTACCAAGTTTTAACATTATAGGTCTTTTAGTTTCGGAAAAAAGTGGCTGTGACATACCGACGGACAGACGGACAGACAGACAGACATGACGAATCTATAAGGGTGCCTTCCTTTGGCACGGAACCCTAAAAAATAACTGTCGAAATGAAAATACTATCTGACATATTCATTTATTTATCAATAGTTAGGTATATTGTGTATTTATTAAACTTTCTTTAATAATAAATACTAGTTAAGTTGAAATTCCTGTGGGGAATGGCGCCGTAAGCCGAAATACAGGTTTCTAATTTGGCAACAGAGGCTATCTCTCTTGTTCGAATTATAACTTAAACTAGTTTGAAGTTGAACAGATTATATTTTTTTGTTTTCGAGCAAAAACATTATTTTTATTGTATTTTTAATATTCGAAATAAGCACATTCGGAAATGTGTCAGAAAAGTAAAGAAGAAAAGTTTCTCTTAAGTATAATTATAATTAATAATTGGGACGCCCTCTGGCAAAATGGCGGGACGACTTGCATAGGAGGGCTGGCAGCGACTGGGTGCAAAAAGCAACAGACCGTGCTCTGTGGTGTTCCTTGGGAGAGGCATATGTCCAGCAGTGGACTGCAACGGGCTGATGATGATGATAATTATTAAAATATGAAACCTCAGCAAAATTACATGATTAAATTAATAAGATTTGCAATTTAGTAAGGCTATCACGTGTAAAACCTATGGCATAAGTAAAGCTCTACTATCCTAATGAATTTGCCACATATAGTGCAGTGCACAGTCTTCAGTTCGTCACCTAACGTACAACAACAATAAACTGGTTTATATGCTTACTATTTGATATATAATATGTATGAATAAAAAATATTTCAATTTATGCCTAAAACGAAATTAATGAAGTATTTCTTTTAGGACAGTGCCATCTAGTAGCTTCTAAGTGCATTAAAACTAGTTGTCTTAGTAGCAAAGCAACTGTGAAAGAATGTTAGTTGTATTTCATAGATGGCTCTAGTGTCTATAACTGAGTTTTTTTTTCATAAATAGTAGGCAAACGAGCAGGCTTATCACCTGATGGTTAGCGATTACCGCCGCCCATGAACACCTGCAACACCAGAGGTGTCACAAGTGCGTTGTCGGCCTCTGGGGATGGGGAGCGGGATGGGGGAGGGGGTTGGGGTATGGGCCTCCGGTATCCTCACTCACTCGGTGAAACTGTTCACACCTGGCTTTCTGTGAGGCCGTGGTATCACTCCGGTCGAGCCGGCCCATTCATGCCGAAGCGTGGCTCTCCCGCGGTGTTTTTTACATTTTTATTTTAGTAATGAACATATTGTTTATATTAAACTAGCTTTAGCCCGCAGCTCCGCCCGCGCTTCTTTCGGATAGGTACATTATTATCATTTAACTCCAACGGTTTGGGCAGCGCACTCCTAAATAGCTCTCAGAGGGCTGATGTTTTTCCGACTTACTGGACAGTTATACTTATATTATGACCAAATTATAAAAAATCTCTATAAATTTTAACGTTATTCCGATGTCTAAGCTATATTACTGCAAATTTTCATGAAAATCCGTTCTGTAGTTTTTGCGTGAAAGAGTAACAAACACACACACACAAACTTTAGCATTTAATATTAGTAGGACTAGTAGGATTGATGTTCTTCTCCTAGCCAATTACGGCCACGGCGCGCGGGGGCAGGGTTTAAGGGGAGACCAGCCAACTACGCAGGAGATGTTATAGTGCACAAATGTGGGAGCAAACACTTGTGCACTCTCTGTTCCCTCATTCTCATAATCCGATGGGACGGTTAACCGACACGATCGGGGAGATATCAGGCGCAGGACCGACAGCCTTACGTGCTCTCCGAGGCACGGGGCTCAGACCCCAAACTACGAACTGTTATTAAGTGTTTCTATAATCAGAGAAACTCAATAACACTTTTGGCTCGACCCGGGATTCGATCCTGAGACCTCTTAAGCGACAGTCGCGTACGTCAACCGCTAGACCAACGAGGTAGTTAATAACTAAAAAAACAATATTTAAGCAATTAACATTTGGGATTTCAGGTGAGGTGACTTTAGAGCGTCCTATTGAGGAAATAGCAGCGATCTCACATGCGGGCGCTCCTATTCTTCTTACCGTGGTGGCAGAAGAGGTGCGTTTGTCCAGAGAAGAACCAGAAGCGATGTCTTCTACAGTACAGCTTGCGTTTATATTGCCCGAGCGGGAAAATTCACCGCCGTACTTTGAAAATGAATTGTAAGTATTCAAAAGCAACTCTAAAGTATTATAATGAAGAATTATAAAAGTTGAAAATATTTTAACAAATTTAAAATTTCGGATGCCGGTTCTGTATTATTATTCTATGATTTCTTTCATAATCAATATGGCATGAAATTTTGGTCCTTAGATAGATTATATTTATCTTCAGTGACAGAAATTATTGCAGAAGAAGTAAACATAAAAATACTCTGTTGTAAACTTACTGTCTGCATACAGCTTACCACATTATTCTTTAATTCAGAACCTTCTACTCGTAATAATAGGTCTTTACCTATGAAATTGCAGTTTTGTATGCAATAAGTGAAAGTACTTATTTTTTCAAACTTTTTTATTTCTGTTATTCGAAGTAATCACCCATGCAATCGACGCATCTTTGCCAACGCATTGGCAGTTTATCGATGCCCTTATTGTAAAAATCAGCTGGACGGGAGGCAACAAACTCTTCAAAGGCATTTTGTACTGCCTCTCGGGAATTGAATTTTTTCCCACTAAAAAGTTGTCTAAATTTTGGAAAAAGTAATAGTCGGTAGGTGCAAGGTCTGGTGAGTATGGCGGATGAGGGAGAGCTTCCAACCCCAGCTCTTGCAGCTGCTTCACGACAACGTGCGACTCCATACTGCGCAACAGACAGTCTCCAAGCTGCAAGAGCTGGGATTGGAAGCTCTCACTCATCCGCCATACTCACCAGACCTTGCACCTACCGATTATTACTTTTTCCAAAATTTATACAACTTTTTAGTGGGTAAAAAATTCAATTCCCGAGAGGCAGTACAAAATGCCTTTGAAGAGTTTGTTGCCTCCCGTCCAGCTGATTTTTACAAGAAGGGCATCAATAAACTGCCAATGCATTGGCAAAGATGCGTCGATTGCATAGGTGATTACTTCGAATAACAGAAATAAAAAAGTTTGAAAAAATAAGTACTTTCACCTATTGCATACAAAACGGCAATTTCATAGGTAAAGACCTATTATAAAAAGGTAGTACCTATTTAGTTAAATAGGTAGTACATGACATTAGAACAACCTAAAAGTCTACCCACATTTATTAAAAAAATACTTCCTACTGCTATAAATTTGATTTTAATTGTTTCTGATTTGTTTCTTGTTATAAACTAACTCAGACAATATCATAAATTTTCAGCTACATCTCGTATTTGGATGAAAACGCACCTCAAGGTACGGCGCTGACTTTTAACGAACCGTATATTCCCCAAGTAAATGACAACGATTCAGGCAAAAATGGAGTATTCTCGCTGTCACTCGTGGGTAACAATGGAACCTTTGAGATTTCACCAACAGTCGCTGAGAGACATGCCCAGTTTATCATCAAAGTGCGGGACAATACAATGCTGGACTTTGAAGCGAGGAAATCTGTTGTTTTTCAGGTAATCACCAAATAAAGTTTTCTACTTCATTACAGTTATTCTTAAGGCTTATCATATTCATTTGAGATTAGTGAAACTGATAATGACCAATTTTATTTTATTTTTAGATTCTAGCTCAAGAGCTGGGTCCAGCTACAAACCTATCAGCTACTGTAAATGTGACAGTGTATCTGAATGATATCAATGACAACCCCCCAATATTCTTAGCGCAGTCTTATGATGTTGAACTCGCCGAAAATGTAACCGCTGGTACAAGAGTCGTCCAAGTTGCTGCTGACGACGTAGATACAGGGTCATTCGGCAAAGTACAGTTCACTGCCATACTAGGATACCTCAATACTTCCTTACACTTGGATCCTATATCGGGAGTCATAACTGTCGCAACAGATAATCATGGCTTTGACCGTGAAGCCATGCCAGATCTGCATTTCTTAGTAGAGGCTAGAGATGATGATGGAGTAGGTTTAAGAGTAACAGTGCCATTAATTGTTAAGTTACTAGATGTTAATGATAACCCACCAGAATTCGAAAGGTCATTATACGAATTTGTACTCTCACCGACCTTGAATAATTTCACTTCGGCAGCTTTTGTAAAGGCAGTTGACAAAGATGCTGAACCACCAAATAATGTAGTCAGATATGAAATAATACAGGGGAATGGAGATGGGAAGTTTGCCATAAATGAAGAAACCGGTTAGTATTTTATATTTAGTTGATATGTTCTATTATCAGAATAAGAACATTATACTTATTAATTTTACCCATGAAAACATTTTTATAATTACTGATTTTTATTTCAGGTGAATTATATCTATTAGAGACATTGAAAAGGACTAAAAAGCAAAATGTACATAGACAAAGGCGACAATCTGAAAGTCAGGAAGAAAGTGAAGTATATGCTCTGACTATCAGAGCATATGATCTAGGTATTCCTAGAATGTATTCTACCACTGCGGTGAAGATATACCCTCCAGAAAGTAAAACAAGGACCATGTCCTTCATAGTTCCAGGAGCCAATCCTGATAAACAAAAATTAGAAGAAGTTTTAAGTACACTCTCAGGAGGAAAGGTAACAATTATTGAAATTAAACCCTATAAGGGGTCAGATAATGGTGCAACAGGATTAAATGGTCAGCAATCTAGTCAAGAAAAGTAAGCGAAAGTTCTTAGCAGCTTAATATTACTAAAGTTTTCTCAGATGTCAATGTCGAATATCTAAATATTGTATCATTATATTTCCAGAAGTGAAGTAATTGCCATTGTTCGGATGACTGAGAACACTGCTATTAATGTAGCTAAGTTACAAGAACAACTTGCTAAGAATGTCACCGTATATACCACTGGCACTAATTCTGGCGGTGTTACCAATACTAACAATAATATTGGTTCGGGCAGTGACACAAATTCTGGCAAATCTGATAAAACATCTACGGCTACAGACGGTGGTGATTCTGTAAGTAAATTCTGTTTCTAATAATATCTTTTATATACATTGATTATATCAAAACCTAAAACTAACAGTTTCTAAAATTTCAGGGTATATACAGAGCAGAAAGCCGTTTATTATTTTGGCTGTTGATATTATTAGCAATATTAGTAGCCTTAATACTGTTACTACTTATTTGCTGTTGTATTTGTGAAGGATGCCCTCTTTATATGCCTCCAAGGTAACTTTTCTTTTATTATTATCTGTTGTTTTAATTTGAGCTTTGTAATTCCCTAAAGTGCTACCCCTAACACCATTACATACAAAACATTAGAGACACACCCTTATTTGTATTTAATTTACTACTAATATCTCCTTTTCTCTTATTAACAGAATGAAATGCACCAACTAATGCAAGTTTTCACACCATCTTAACACTTTTTAGGTAAATATTTTATTTTGTTTTGAAGCACTTTTTTCAATTTTTTTAACATCAATCTTAAAAATTTAACACAATATTTTAAGGTTGACTTTTTGATGAAGCTTTCATATTCTTGCCAACTTCAATTGCATGAAACTTTTACTGAAAGAGTTTAATTGAATATCTTCTATCATTTTGAATATATTATCACAATCTTCTATTCTTAAGTGATGTTAACCGAACAGCTAGGTACATAGATATCTATTAATAAATTCTAGGAAAAGAGTGATACGTGTCAACTCCACAGAGGACGACGTGCATTTAGTGGTACGAGACAAGGGACTTGGGAGGGAAAACAAGTCGACGCAAAATATAGAAAATAAAACCATACAATCAACTGAGTGGAGGAGGCGCGAGGCATGGAGTGCTGAACAGGCAGACTTGAGGACGAAACCGACGCAATGGAAGTTCAATAAAAGAAACTACAGATCCAAAGAACCCTCTAAACCAGCATCAACACCAGGAGATATTCATCATGAATTCGTACATGCTGCGGCAGACAACGATTATAGATACAACGACAATCGTCAGTCATTTCGATTAAGGTACTTACGCGTTTTTACTGGTTTTTTTAAAATGTAGTTAGGGGCAAACGAGCAGACGTATAGGCTGATGGTAAGCGATTACCGTCGCCCATGGACACCCGTAACACCAGAGGCGGCACAAGTGCGTTGTTGGCCTTTGGGGGATGGGGAGCGGGGATGGGGCGACGGGTCGGGATATGGGCCTTTTTTTTTTTTTTTTTACGTGTGGAAATCCCCTCGGACCGTCACCCCACCGGGGCTTGCGGCGGGGCGGTGTGTCGGACTCGAACCGACTAAAACCACACGGTGTGCCACTCTGCGCCTGTGAAGGGAGGAATCCGGGAACTGCAGTTATTAACACGTCCGGACCCCTCCCAGCGCTTGCCCGCACAGTAGCGGGCACCGTCAGCTGTTAAAATCTCAATTTAGGCGACGTACGGCACACGCGTAACGTCGCCTCCTCGCGGGAGGCCACTAGAGCGGATGGAAGGGAAAGCCCGTCCCGACCATCCGTGGCCACACTCAGGGCGGCATGAGGCGCTGATAGGCGCGCCTCCGCCGCCCGGTTCGCCGGCGGCGGATTGGGTCCGAGTGGATATCATCCTCCCGGGCCTTCTCCGCCACCTCCTTCTGCGAGATTACGTCTTCGCAGAAGGTTGCGACCGCGGTAAAACTGCTGTCGCTACCGGCCATGGAGCGTATGACGGCCGGTAGCGAGAGATCTCCTCCAATGACTGCAGTGAGGGCCCGGCGCTGCGACGCCCAAGCGGGGCAAATCGCCAGCGTATGCTGGGCCGAGTCCTCACTGCAGTCGCAGTGGTGGCAGGCGGGACTCAATTCCCTCCTAGCGACCGAGTGCAGGTACTTCCCGAAGCAACCATGCCCGGAAAGGACCTGCGTCAGTCGGAAGGAAAGGGTCCCGTGCTGCCGCCCTGCCCACTCGAGGATGACCGGCTGGAGAGCCTCCACGGCGGCAAAGCCAGCGCGTGGTGTCTCCAGCCGGAACGACCATCTAGCCATCGTGGCTCGACGGGCGGCTTCACGCCAGTCGCGTACCTCTTCGGGCGGAGGGCGATAGCCATACTCCGCCCGATATTCAGCCACCCGTCGATAAACTTCGGCGAGCACTTCCGCCTCCAAATCCCACGGGGGTGTTCCGGCCAGGGCGCACGCTGCCTCGGTCGACACCGTGCGGTATCCGCGTATGGCTCTGACTGCCAGTACCCTCTGAGGCCGCCAGAGGCGAGCCTTATTTAGGGCAGTCAGAACCGCCACCCACACCGGTGCACCGTACAGCGCCATCGACCGGACCACCCCCGTGTAGAGGTGTCGCGTTGCGACGCTGGCTCCACCCAGATTGGGCAAAAGTCGCCCAAGGGCGGAGGCAGCATTGACCAGCTTGGGACCAAGCTGTCGGAAGTGCTCGTCGAAGAGCCACCTACCGTCGAGGATCAGGCCCAGATACCTCATCTGGGCCCGAACCGGTACGAGGACCGAGTTGACCTCTATTGAGGCGCCGGCGGGTGGACCACGACGGGGCCCATGGAACAATAGGGCCTCCGTCTTGTCCAGGGCCACCCGTAATCCCAGTGCCTCGATGCGCCCAACCACCAGAGAAACTCCCCTGGTGGCCAGGCACGCCGCCTCTTGGAAGTTCGCTCCCCGGGCTGTGACCAATGTGTCATCGGCGTAACAAATTACGCCCAGCCCGGGGGGGAGACGACCTCGCAGGACCCAGTCGTACCCCACGTTCCACAGGAGTGGACCAAGGACAGACCCCTGCGGAACGCCGCACGACATGGGTCGCCGTCTCAAGACGCCCTCTCGGTCCTCGTACACGACGGTACGCTCCTCTAGATAGTCTGCCACTAGCCGCCTCAGGTACTCTGGCACTCCGTGGTAGTGGAGTGCTTCCCTGGTCGGGATATGGGCCTCCAGTATCCTCACTCACTCGGTGAAACACAGCGCAAGCGCTGTTTCACACTAGTTTTCTCTGAGGCTGTGGTATCACTCCGATCGAGCCGGCCCATTCATGCTGAAGCGTGGCTCTCCCACGGTTTTATACTAAACGTACATTGACATGCTCAGTGCAATATATACTAAATATATTTTTGTTTATATCTTTTCAGAGATGGACCAAACATAATATACACAAAAGAAATGCAGATCAAAGACGCGTTTGCCAATAAACATAAAGAGTACATAGAAGATTTAGAAAATGGTTACGACAGAATCGCCACTCTTCATTATCAACATAGAGAACAAGACAATGATTCCATTCGTAGGCATGAAATAGATCGTGGCTCCGAGGTCGGAGTATTCCACAAGTCTGATGTTGAAAAAATTAATCATGACAAGACTGATAGTAAAACTAAACTTGATTCTCAAGATAAAGCTCGTGCCCCATCCTCTCTGGGTAGAGATCAGTATTTTATAAAAGAGGGTAATACAGAAATTCTTAGACTAGTGACTAGAGGCCATAATGAGGAAGAACGTTATGTAAATCTTCCGTCTCAACAACAACGACCAGTAACACTAATACCACACACACAATACGTTGTTGTTGATAGTGGGAAAAATTTATTGATGGAAAGATTTATTAGGGAACAAGGAGAGGAAGCAAAAAATATTCGAGAGAGAATGGGAAAAGTGACCGATTTGGATAATATGTCTGCAGGTAAAGACGCTAAAAGCATCGGACAACGGTCACTAGGAGGAAGTGAAGTACAAAATCAACTTCATGAGTATACTAATTTTCACGCTGATGTACCTGGATTGGTGCCTCTTAAAACCGATTACCTTCAATCTGCATTACTAGAAATGCAAAATAAATCGACAATTCATCAAGAACTACTAGAATCATCACTAAGAAAACAAAATGAATTGTTACATCAAATACTTATTGAACGAGAGCGAATGTTACACAATCAAGAAACTGCTTCTCAGGTAGAAAGTAAATTAGAAACTCAAAGCTTGCCCGGTCATTCAGTAATGGCAACTCAAACTGAATGCCACATAGGTACTCAAACAGAACCACCACTGCTTAAACCCACAAGACGAAAAGCCAGAAGTGACAATGATTCCTACAGTGAAGATGAATCTGAAATGGTACTAGAAGACGAAACAAAGAAAGTTTCATGGGTAAAAAAGAAAAAACCGAAAAAAAAGCTAAGACACAAGGACCCTCGACGTAGTATGAGGGTATATGATTTAAAAAGAAAAATAAAAACGCCTATTATAGAGGAAAGTGAAATTTCTCCTTCTCTAGAAAATGAAAAACACGTTAAAATAAGTAAAACAAATGAAAGAGAGGAATATGTGAGAAATTATGGTGATGTTACTAAAAGTACCGTCACAACCTCAAAAAATAAAACTGTTAGTTCAACACAAATCAAAGTGTCAGATAGTGATAGAAAACCATCGAGACTAAGGAAAGAAGTTTTAATGGAAATCGCGGATTCTTTAGACGAAAAAATGGACTCCGATTTAAGTGAAAAAAGGTTACGATTACAAAGACAAACTTCTGTGTCAATAGATGATCCTACTTTGCCCACAAGTCCCTTGGCCTTAGAACACGAATCTCATGAGAGTAAAAGTGGAAGTAGTTCAGCCTCAAAAGATAACAGAAATTTGGTATTTTCTAGGCAAGGTTCTTCGACAGAAGCTCGAGAATTAGTAGTTGATCAAGCCGTAATAAAAGTTAAAACACCTGATATAGATATAAAATCACCAAAAGTAGATAGTTCAAATAATTTAGAGTCTAGTAATAAAAAACATAATGATGCTAGTGAATCCACCAAGTCTTCGGAAAATGTTAAACCTGCAGGTAAAAGTGTGCCACGATATATGCAATGGTATGGTAATAAAAAGACAACCAGTGCTAAAGCAACAACAGCTGACAAAGTTGTTCCAAGCAAACCGAAAAGATTCTTAAAATCAAAAAACGATGACGAAAAAGCAGGAAGATATGGTAAGATCAATAGTAAAGACAATCAAGGTGAATCTGAGGTAAAAAAAAACGTCAAATCCACAAAAGAAAGTGAGTTCATTCACCCACGAATCTTAAAAGAGGGTAAAGTAACTCCTGTACCTGAGGGTCCGTTACCAGATGTTCATCCTCTCCTTCAACATTCTGAACACAGGTACGAACATCAATACGAAAATCAAAATCCTCTTTGCTACATCCAACCGACGCATATTCCTAAATATCTCAGTCAACAACCAAATATACCTTTGCCACGAAAATCATCTGAGCAACAACCCATTTACGTAAATCAGGATGATGTTAAAAAAGAGACAATACAAGATATATCGGAGAGCGCGCTCACTCATAGCATATCAATTTCTACCAATTACGAGGAAGAAAGGAAAAACCCAGAAGTACATGTTTCGAAAATAAATATAGGGGGTGATAATGTTCCAGAAATTTCCCATAGAAATGTGACATCAAAAATAGAAGATAATGATTCGGGTATAGCTATGAACACTTTAGTCCAACAGAATATGAAAAGATTACCAATTACAGAGAAAAAAAGCGTGTTCACAATAGCATACGACGACGTTCAAACAAAGCAGCTAAGACCAGACAGTAGCTCTACTTCCTACTAGTTCCCTTTTATATTTTGGATACGTCGAACGAGTGCCTTAAATCATTGTGTGTTAGAATTAAATAGTCATGACGTAAACGACATACTCTGTACTCCGTCCAATGTTACATAATATTAAAATTATATTATTAAAAAAGAAGTATTTTACGAAGATAAATTTTGTATAGTTTTAGCTAATGTTCATACCTTCTTAGATTGTGTTAGATAACCAAGGAAGGTATGAAATCTTAGCTAAAATGCGTTCCGAGTTTAAATTCGATGTGTATATTAATTTATAAATAAACTTGATACAACTGCCCTTTTTTATTGACTGGTTTATAATAATTTTAGAATATTTTCTTATTAGGAATTGTAAATACATAACATGTTGAAACTAAATAATAATATTTAAGTTAATGGTAGCTTTAATATGCGTCTTTGTAAATATTATTTCTGTAATACCCTACGATGCATTCTGATACAGTGTGCAATTCTATATTTGTTATAAAATATATAAAATGATATATATTACATAGTAAACCATGAGTATTATTTAAAACTTTGTTTTTCTTTTTAATCCAAGAGTAACAAGTTAGAGCCTTAAACAGAGTTGAAAATTATGGAAAGTCGAAGGTTGTTAAACAAGAGTATTCAAGAGAGAGATTAGAACAATTGGACATCAGACTTAACTTTTAAATTCTTTTTTTTTCTAAAATTGGCTAAGACTAGATAGTAGCTTAATTGAGTTTGATTGTTTGTTATAAGTAAGTACTTTCACATCTACTCACAGTCACTGCTACTTGATTATTCATTTTGCACATGTTGTTAGATAAAACCCTATCACCCAGAGATACCACATGAATTGACAAAATCCAGAAGCAAGACAGGAAAATGGTGGCTACGTGAAAATAAATAAAGCAGAAATTCATCACATCTATCCGTAATTTTTGGAATATTATGCCTTACCTAGTAATGTTGTGACCTTTTATGCAGCTATATTGCAAGATATTTTTATTGTAACCAAGAAGTTTTTTAAGAAGTTTTAGAGTACAAAATTATGTACCTACTTGGTGTAAGTACTTGTACTTACTTCATATTCCTGTAAAGTTTTGATAAGATAATAAGAGTATTCTAAATAAAATAATGCTAAATAAGTTATAAATCAATAGTATATTTTGAGAAATTAACAAGTACCAATATAATTAAGAACAGAAAGCAAATGAAAGAAAAATACAAATATATACTGAAAATACAAATTAAACAAACCAAATTTTCTTTTTCAAAATTATTGAACCTTAATAAAGTTATTGAGAAACTATTTATATATTGATATTTTACTAGAATTGTATATTAGTAGACTTCAAGGACGCGGCGAAGGCGAGATAGTATATTGACAAGGAGCAATACATGCCACGGCTCGTTCACCAAAAACTGTATGGTACCAGCATACCGTATTCTGTGAGCCACGCTTATTCTTCTCTGTTCCGTTTTCCTCGTCATTCTTGGTTCCTGTGTCAAAAACACGCTCTTGCTTCTTAATCATCTGATGTTCTTCAAAACAATAATCTTCGTCAAGCATAAATTGCACTATCTTCACCTGTTTAGTCAACTCATCTATTCGTTTAACTATAGTTTCATATTGCCCAGACGATAGGGATTGGTTGTTCTCTGTTTCTGGAGATAGCAAGGCCATAACTTTATCCGCCATAGGACCAATTGTTTCCACGTGTCCAGACGATTCTAGACTCACCACTTCACGTACTGGCTTAGGTAAATTTTTCAACCACGTATTCAAAACAAGTTCAATTGGAACACGCTGATCGGCTATTTTTATAAGTCTTCGAAGATATTCCGATGGTGTTTCCGTGGTTAACTTTTCTTTTTTCAAATTGTAAATCGACATACGTTTAATAAATTCATACTTGATATGATCGTATTTGCTTTGTGGTGGTGGATTTAGAAGAATGTCCTCTATAATTGAAGTGAATTCTGTGGGGATATGTGCCACTACATAATCGTATTTATCCGAATCTGTTAAAACACCATTCAAAGAGAACACTGATTCCACTTGAGCAAACCAAATGGCCAGTTTTTCGCTTGAAAAACATGGAAATGGTAGGAAATCCATGGCTTCAACTAATATTTCGATACACTTTAGCGCAGACAGACTATCTACTAACTTAGATCTACAATATTTTACATACATATCAGGTAGATGCTTTATTTTCATCTACCTACCCACATCCCGTTATAAAGTATGCACCCTACACCTAAAGTCTTACTCTTTCAAATTTAAGATGTACAGATTTACTCAATATATTATATCTGATTTTCTTTAAAAAAAATCATTTTGCCTTAACGGAGACGAAAATGAAATTAAAGCATACAATACATACAATACATAAAGAAATAAGCAACAGTTCTATGCTGTTTATAAATGGATACTAGGTGGCACTGTTATCAATTTTAACTGCCTCGTTGGTCTCGCGGTTGGCGTGTGCGACTGCTGATCATGAGGTCTCGGGTTCGATTCCGGGTCGGACCAAATGTTTGTATGATCTACAAATATTTGTTTCGGAGTTTGGGTGTTTTCTATGTATAATATGTATGTATTTACAAAAAAAAAGTATATATGTATTTGTATCAGTTGTCTAGTACCCATAACACAAGCTTTGCTTAGCTTGGGACTAGACGGCGTTGTGTGTTAGATGTCCGAAATATTTATATTTATTATTTATTATCAATTACATACAATACTTACCACGATATTAAATGAAACGACATAAAAAATACTTCCTACCATCACAACCTACTATATTATAAAGGCGAAAGTTTATGTGTACGTTTGTTACTTCTGCACGCGCAAACGGCTCTACCAATTTGGATGAAACTTTACAGTAATATAGCTTATACATCAGAATAACACATAAGCTACTATTTGCCGCGATAACCGACATATACGCGTGCGGAGCCGCGGGCAACAACTAGTCTTATTTATAAAAATCATTTGATGTTCGTTTGTCTCACTAACACGGTGAAAAATAAAAAAAGTCGTGTGGTGTTGTGGGACACCAGATAGGAACGAAGTTCCTTATTATAAAATATAATAATACATACAACAGATGGCGCTATACTAAATTTTTCGTTCACGCTCTTGCAGTAACAAACCAGGGATGTTGCAGATGTCGATTTTTTCACATCCACGAATGTGAATGCGGATGCAGTTCTTTAAAATTTTACATAAATATAAGAAATTAATGAAGAACTAAAACAATAATAAAGTAATTATTAACATGTTTATAATTGAAAATTAGTGTATAATGCTACATTTTTTAACTTTACTTACCAACTTTAGTGTTTGTATGTGAAGTTAAAAATAGGAGCCTTATACTGTACTAAAGTAATATTATTTCTGATTCAAAGCGGTTACGCAAGGGTTCGTAAATTAAACCCATGCTACTAAATAATTGTTCCATAGGAACACTGCCTGGTGGTCTAGATTAAAATCTTCTTTCTATCGGTGATCTTAAAGACCTCTCGATGAACACGCCACCATTTGGCCGGCTATGCTCTTTCTAACGGAGACACAAATATGTCGCCCTGCCGACACGGCATATCTCCACTATCCCGGCTACATGCTTGAGGAATGTTTCCTCGCGAAAGCTGGGGTATGTCTTTTCGTCAGGGCGGATATTTGTTGCCGCCGTTTGCGCTGCCTTGAAGACCCTTCCCTATCCACCCTATGGCTTCACGTAGAGTGCGGATCTATAAACCGTATCTACGTGTGTCTCTATCGGTCCCATTCCGGAGACTCCGAGACAACTCGTCTCTTTGACCATCTAAGTCAGGCAGCGGATAAAGCGCAGGAGCAGTTTCCGACAGCTGAACTGGTGTTTCTGGGAGATTTTAACGCTCACCATAAGTTGTGGCTGGGATCTTCCAGAACTGACCACGCGGGTCGAACTGCCCACGCATTCGCTCTCACGCATGACCTCACACAGTTGGTACTCCAGCCCACCAGGATACCAGACATACACAGTCAAGCGCCCTCCTTGCTAGACCTACTGCTGACGAGTCACCCAGCGCAGTACTGCGTGTCGGTTCTGGCCCCCCTGGGATCCTCCGACCACTGCCTGGTGTCCACTGCAGTGCCTCTTATTGCCCCTACTCGGCCTGTGGCAACAAAGCGACGATTATGGCACTACTCGTCAGCAGATTGGGATGGCATGCGTGATTACTTTGCTTCCATCCCATGGGCTCAACGCTGCTTTACAGACCAGGATTTGTCACAGAGTGCGTCTGCCGTCGCTGGCGAGATCACTGTCGGTATGGAATATTATATTCCCCACAGTGATGTCGCCAGCACGAAAACCCGCCCCTGGTTTGACCGCGAGTGCTTCAACGCGGTTGCACACAAACAATCGACCTACCGCGCATGGACCAGGGCCCGCACTCATGGCAACCCTGACGTTGGTCGCTTAAAAGCAGCGTACAATAAAGCTAGCCAATAAAGCTAGCGGATGCCCAGCGTATTGCACGGATAGGCCAGGAGCTTGTAGCACACCCCACGGGTAGCCGTAAGTTCTGGCGTTTAGCTAAAACCGTGCAATCTAACCATTGCCGGCCCTCACTACCGCCGCAGAAATATCCAGACGGCACTCTGGCCCATCAGCCGCAAGAGAAAGCGAAATTGCTTGTCGATCTCTTTGCGGCTAACTCCTGAATCGACGACCGTGGCGCGTATCCGCCTACTATTCCAATCTGCGACTCCATAATGCAAGATATTCGTATCCGGCAAAGTGATGTCCGTGCGGAGCTGCGGTCTCTCGACGTCCGGAAAGCCAGTGGTCCTGATGGTATTCCAGGGATGGTTCTTAAGAACTGTGCACCGGAGTTGGCTCCCGTATTGACGCGCCTGTACCGCCTGTCATATTTCTCAGGAATTGTTCCGGATGCCTGGAGAGAGGCGAATATTCAACCCATACCCAAAAAAGGTGACCGCTCTAACCCAGCCAATTACCGACCTATAGCCGTCACTTCCATTCTCTGTAAGGTGTTTGAACGTATTATCAACAACCAGTTAGTCCGCTACCTAGAGGATCACTCCTTGTTAAACGATCGGCAATATGGTTTCAGACCGAACCGCTCCACGGGTGATCTTCTAGCGTACATCACACACCTTTGGGGTGAGGCTATGGACAGGCATGGGGAGTCCTTGGCAATCAGCCTTGACATGGCCAAGGCCTTCGACCGGGTCTGGCACCGTTCCCTTCTCTCCAAGCTCCCGGCATTCGGTCTGCCTCCTGGACTCAGTAACTGGATTGCCGCTTTTCTGCACCAGCGCCGCATTAGGGTCCTTTGCGACGGCGCGGCCTCTGAGTTTCTGCAGGTAAACGCTGGCGTACCACAGGGTTCAGTTCTATCGCCCACGCTGTTTCTTCTGCATATCAATGACATGTTAGCCCTTGGCAACATACATTGCTATGCAGACGACAGCACAGTCCATGGGCGTTATTTGGGACACCCTGCAGCCAAGCTGTCAGACGTTGAGGAAAAACGACGAGAGCTTGTCGCTGAGCTCGACCGGGTTTTGAGCCACATTTCACAATGGGGTGATGAAAATCTGGTCGAGTTCAACGCTAAGAAAACACAGGTGTGCGCGTTCTCTACCAAAAAGTCTCCGTTTCTTCCCCTCCCCACTTTTCAGAGCACCCAACTGCCACTACAGGATAAGCTCGGTGTCCTGGGCGTGGATATTTGCCGGGACCTCAACCCACGGGAGTACATCGAGAGCATCACTAAGGCGGCCTCGCGGAAACTTGGCGTACTGAACAAGGTGAGACGGTTCTTCACGCCCGAGCATTTGTGTCTTCTTTATAAGACCCAGGTACGCTCATGCGTGGAGTACTGTTCTCATCTTTGCGATGGATCCGCGCAGTATTTGCTCGATGCTCTCGACCGGTTGCAGCGCCGAGCAGTCCGCATTATCAACAGTCCCGATGCCACCGAGTTCCTTGAGCCTTTGCAGTTGCGGAGAGATATCGCCTCTATGGCAGTCCTCTACCGCCTATACCATGGAGAGTGCTCTGAAGAGCTCTTCCAATTGATCCCACCTTCTCCCTTTCTCTACAGAACAACGCGTGCTGGCCTTGGAAGCCACTGCCTTAGAGTCGTTGAATACGCTCTCGAACCAAACGGTTTGGTTCTTCCTTCCTGTGCCAAGCACTCAAAAACTGGAACTCACTACCAGCGCACGTGTTTCCCTCCCACTATGATCCCGGGTCCTTTAAGCGGGGCGTGAAAAAGCATCTCACTAAGCCGCCATAGTGTGGGACGCCATACTGCATTGTCTGCTTTCGCAGTGAGTATGGTTGCCCCCACTGTTGGATTTTGCTTGAGCTTACCATGAGGCTGAGCAGGGTCACTTTGGCAGGTAATTAAAAAAAAAAAAAAAAAAAAAATAATTAAGAATACTTTTTTCTAGTGCGGTAAGAAGATAATTCCTAAGAATGGGATTCGGACGAAACTTGATGTCCCTGGTCCTGCATTTACATTGTTACATATCCTTTTCCATGGAATCAGTCATTTTCATTCTTTGAACCCTTTCGGAATTGGCATTAAGAGAACCGAAAACGTCATTCTCAGTATTACTCATCATCAAAATGTCGTCTTTCTTCTTCTTTCCTTTAGTAACCAGTGTAAAAATATTGTGCTTAAAGCGAGGAACTAAGTATGTGGGTGGAATGATAAAGAATATTGTTTTAGAATGATAAGCTTCATCTACAATAAAACGTATTACCGGTACGATAACGGCATTTATCTGTGAATTTTAATTTAATAAGCTGAACTAAGACCAATATAAAGATTTATCAATAAACAATTATTTAGACACAATGATCATTCACAATAACTCTGATATCTATCTATACGATAGGTAATCCACAGCGCAAACAAACACAATGATTTATTTACAAGAAACAAAATGATGCACCACACACAACAAACGCGTTCGATCTTGTCACCAAATTTTTCGCTCCCATTGGTCATTGACACGTGCGAACAGCACGTGCTATTCGCTGGGCCCCGCTCAATTTCTTTCTTGTCAGAACTTGTATCACATTCGCATCCGCATGAAAATCCGCATTGATTGCTGCGGATCCGGATGCGGATGCAGATGGCAAAATCTATGCGAAAGTTCCGCATTTGCGGATGCGGATGCGAATATTCGCAACATCCATAGATTATAAATAGTAGATACGCTCTAATTGTCTATACATTTTTTAGTTATGTATAAAACCAGCCTGGAACGTATCATGCTTACAAAAGTATGTCTGTCTCTTTCTAACCCAACTGTCTCGACATAAGTGATAGAGCTAAGATATATGTCATGGAGTTCTTTCTTCTTTTTGACATTATTTTAAGACGTCATCGAACCCCGCCTTTAGGCCAATTTTTTGACAAGCAGCCTTTTTATGGGAAGATTTGTGGAAGTACTTGTGCTGTCAAAGTCCTGGTGTTTCAAACGTTTTCTTTTGTTTTCGTAGTGATTTGTGCTTACTTGTTTACTTCTCGCTATACTAGAAAATACTATTATTTATGCAGCAGGAATCATGGTGCAGTGTTGTATTAAAGGTAGTAAATCAAATTTTCGGAAAAAGACCGTGGATTATCTTTTTTTATGTAAGTTCCAAATTTTGGTATATTTTACGTGAAAATTATGATTTCTACTTGTGTTTAATCATTGTTTACGCTTTTTAAAATATTTGTTAATACATAGTTCTCTTAGTTAGTGTGTATCAACAAGAAATTCGGTTTTAATAACTTGTTTACCGTATCGCGAAGTGTTGTCATGTATTTTATCGATAAAACAAAAACTGTGTTAAATATTAAAAGTTATTTACAATATTATTGTTCACATTAATACATGAATTGCAAGAAGATTGCAAACAGCAAAATAACGTGAAATATACCACGTACGTGTGATGTTTCTACAATGATTACATTCTTTTAGTTTCTTCTTTCGGAACACAATAACAGTTTAAATACAGATATGTCTTTTGTTTTTAGATTTCTAAAAAAATAGTCTTCATAAGTTGTGGAAAGAAAACATTGGCTTCGAAAATATAAAACCTCAGTTTGCTCACAGCATTTTGAAGAAAAGAAAATTTGAAGAAAAAATTGATAAACAAAATTTTGATCAGAAGACACAACCACAAAAGTTCTTTAGATATAAATTTATAATGGAGCGTTTCGAATATTTTTTCAAATTGAAATTCTGATCATGAAAGCACTCACAGATTAATGTTGATGAAGGCAATAATTATTTTTATTCATTTAATTATTTAGATATAAGATATAAACATTTTGGATTAATAACTAAATAAGTTTCTGGACTAAATTAATATTGTTTAGAAACGAATAAAAATCATTAGTAAAATGACATATTTTTTATTATTTAATCATATTAATAATTTTTTTTTTTTATTATTTGATTAATATTTCCTTTATTATTATTCCTTCTCTTCTTTATTACATATTTAATATAAATATTCATTTTAAATTAGTCCTTTAATGGTTTATCGATATATTAGGATACAAGTAAACAAATGAGTGGCATCACTATGGAAGGCGGGGTCGACCTTAAAGGGGTCGACGCCATTTTAAGGAAAATTTTGGCTTCACGTTTTTCACACTATTTCATATCCTCTCTATTCTATAATCAAAGGCAAGATCCCTGTAACAAACATCCATCCATCCATCCATACTTACAAACTTTCGCGTGTCTATTATTATAATTAAAAAATTCCAAAAGAAAGGCAAAATATGTGTGTAGAATGATATAAATGTAATTATCATTCTACACACATATTTTGCAGTTGTTTTGGAATATAATGCGAGTGTGTCAAACGAACAGATATTATTTCTACAGTACTAGGATACAATAACTAGAAAGGAGGTGTACAAATATCAAATATAAAAACTACCAGTGGCGCCATACTAATTGGAAACAGTAGTTACAGAAATTAAGTTATAAGTCAAATTCCGAAAGAGTTTGCAGTTATAACAATAGATGTCACTGTAGATATCAAAAGATTTATTACCCAAGCCTCCTCGTGGTTCTTCTTGTAGACCCGCCTATATAAGTAACTAGCGACCCGCCCCGGCTTCGCACGGGTGGATTTCAGATGCACCCACCGAAGACACGATTCGTGCATTTTAAATCTGTAATATCTTCGAACATATTCATTTAAAGTACATACTGGAAAGGGTCATATTGATCTAGGTTTATTAAATGCAAAATATATTTAAGGTACTTAATTGGATAATGATAATTGCTGTATTGCTTAAAATCGCTTCATAAATAAGTCATAATTTCTCGTAAAGAGAAAGGAATAAAAAAAATGGTTATTGTGGGTTATCGTAGATAGTGTTATAAACTAGAAGTGAGAATTAAATGAAAGTGTCAGATTGGAGGTGGCCTTACCTCAGTTCTTATTCTCATAATTAAAACACTAAACAGTTCACAACAAACGAACCTTATAATTTGTTGAATGTTTCCAGTCTTACTTAAACAAACGAAAACAGCGCGTTCAGGAAGATCGTCATTTCAGTGATTACGCCGATATTAATTTCGGCGTGCCACAGGGCAGTATATTAGGACCATCACTCTTTCTAGTATATATAAACGACGTCTGCTCCATCAATCTGCTAAATGCAAATAAACTCTTTTGCAAAAAAAACGGGCACTTAAGCAAATAACTATTTTATAGTTTCTATTAGTTTGTTTGACAATTTTAGGTATTGTTATCCTCAGAATTTTATAAATTAATTAGGAAGGAATAGTTTTCATCAGTTTTATCATAACATTTTAATTAAATTATTGAGAAATAATGTTTAAGCTCAAAACACTATTATTGTACCTGCTCGGTAAATAAAAATGAAACGCGTTAATTTCTTTGTTTTTCTTGAATACATTAAAAGCAGATAAAAGTTTAGTATTGAGTGTGACCCCCTCTTGCTGAAATCACGGCTTGCATTCGTCTGGGCATGCTAGCGAGTATATATTTTATGGTTTCTTGGGGAATACGTTCTCACTCC
Source organism: Diaphora mendica (assembly GCA_949125395.1). Lineage (NCBI taxonomy): Eukaryota > Metazoa > Arthropoda > Insecta > Lepidoptera > Erebidae > Diaphora > Diaphora mendica. The sequence goes on along the minus strand of OX421319.1, from coordinate 20,185,896 downwards.
GCGGTAATCACATTCTTTAGCTCTCTGATGGTCTGCGGAGCCGGCTGCACTGATCTCACTCGTCGCTTCAGAACGTCCCAGACATGCTCTATGGGACTGAGGTCCGGACTTCTAGCTGGCCAGTCCAAACGACGAATTCCGACTTCTAGCATATACGCTTCCACATCGCCAGACCGGTGGGCGCGAGCGTTGTCGCCCATAAAAATTGAGCTTTCGCCAAGAGCGGTTAAAGCGGGTTGTGCATAAAGAATTAGAACTTCTGTTATGTATTGGTGTCCAGTCAGTGTACCATTTTCGATGAAGACAATCTCCGTACGATCCATAGAAATTAATCCTGCCCAAAACATAACAGAGCCCCCTCCATAAGGTGTGATTTCTTCAAAACATGACTCTGCAACGCGTTCTCCTCGTCTACGTAGCACTCGCCGACGTCGGTCTTCACCATGCAGAGATATCCTGGCTTCATCGGAGAACAATACCCTATCCCAGTCTTCATGAGTCCATGACACACAATTTCGAGCGAAGCTAAGTCTGGCAACTCGATGTCCACGGAGTAATTTAGGGCCGCGTGCCGGGCGATGACTGTGTTTATTGGCAGCGATAAGCCTCTTCCTGACCGTCCATAGACTAATTTGCACATTTCTTACTTCTTCGAGGCTGTTCTTGAGGTCCACATAAGAAGATTTGCGATTTTTTTTTCCTTTGAACTGTCGACCGACTCACATTTAGTCTCTGAGCCACGAAGCATTGGCTGCAGCCTTCTTCAAGCAGCGCAATAATTTTGCTCGCTTTTATCACTTTATCTACCATTTACATATACATTTTCGAGATTGCTAAACATCAATAACAATACTTTTAAATGTCAAGGACATCAGATAATTTAATAAAAATTGACAAAAGATAATTAGAGTCGATATTAACTATAGGGAATTCGCGCCACAAAATGTAGTTAAAAGTTGTTTTCTTTGAAAACCAGGCTCAGTCAAAAATTTGAATTTGGAATGTACTCTTCTAAACATTATGGCACTTTTATAACTGGCCAGTAACATGTTCAAATGATTAAAACCTTTTTGGTATTTTATTCTTTTCAGCCAGGAAGAAAATCGAAACCGCCCGTTTTTTTGCAAATGAGTGTATGTTTACATTTGCTGATGATACGGCAATAATTTATTATGGAAAAACTACGAGTGATGTCGTTTGTAGAAAGGACTCACAGAAATTAGTAATTGGTTAGAAAATAACCTATTGACACTAAATATTACGAAAACAAAATATATGGTTTTTAGAATATCTGAGCGAACTGCACCTGCTCAGCCCATTCAAATTAAATTGCACACATGTAATACCATAAATCAACACATTGAAACTTGTGAATGCTCTGATCTAGGACAAGTGCGGACCATCGAGTATTTGGGTGTCATAATTGATCAACATCTGGACTGGGCAGCTCATGTGGACGCTCTGTGTAAACGGCTGAAAAAGCTATCACACGTTTTAAAAAAACTAAGTTCAGTAGCCGATACCAATGTTCTGAGAATGGTATATTTAAGTATTTGCCAATCAGCGTTAAATTACTGCATAGTGGTATTGGGGACTACATATAAATCTAGTTTGATTAGATTGGAGCGGGCTCAACGTTCGGTATTATAACTATAAATTCTCAAAATTAAAAAAAAACCCCCGACATAATAACCTGTGTTCCCTTTAAAAAGTAAAAAACACGTTATGCGCTTTTATTTCAGACCCCACTCGATGATATTTTTGCAGACATTCGGTTATTCTTCCCCACTTTCACCCCCATAACTTTTAAACGACTCAACCGATTTTCATGAGATATGTCTAAGAACACTTGCACGTAACTCACCTTTCATACAAAAAAAAACTAAATTGAAATCGCTTCATACGTTCGCGAGCTACGGTGCCACAGGCAGACAGACAGACACGTCAAACTTATAACACCCCTCTTTTTGCGTCGGGGGTTAAAAAATAGCTTTCAAAAAGCCATGGCGTTACTCAACTGACTTACTATATGGAGAGTGTAAATTTCTCAGAGTAAGACAACTGTGCATAGCTTCAATCATTTTAAGGTTTCATTAAAATGCGAAAGAGAAGGCACGAGCCTCGTATAGATCTGTAAAATGGGACGGGTCGAAATTACTCAAAGTACGTACCTCGTTCTCGCGCCGAAGTTTCAATTCTATGGGTCCCTACCTATACATAAAATTATACACTCTCAATAACAGAGTGATAGACATGAATAGGAATAGCTGTAGAAAAGCAGTATACCAGTGGTTACAGGGCAAAAGCCAACGCGTAACTAGTGTGGTCGTGTCTTTGTGGGTAGGCCCCACGATAGCGTCTGGGTCTTATCCATCTTATAAAAATAGACATCTATAATTGTAGCTTGCCGAAATTCACAGAAATAGCGCAAAGTTGCATTATTTCTGAAATATAAAGTTAAGGTAGGTATACCTACTTATTCATTACTTTTATTAATTCTAATTCGTTTTATTATAATATTAATTGTATTTAAGATTTTTGTTTTTTTTTTATATTTTATAATTAGTTTTAAGCTTGCAATATTGCCTTGGGAATTTAACCTGTTATAATATTGTAAAAGTTTCTAAATAAATAAATCCCACCAAAAACATTTTCATGTATAATGTTGCCAAGACGACTGCATATGGCTTACCCTGTGAAAAAGATATCAGATCTCATGTAGAGCCAAGGTTCCGAATCTACACGCCCTAACTCTACCAACCCTAACTTCATAAACTCTACATCTCAGTTAAAATGTATGGCTTCGCCGTTTCGCTACCATACCATCACGAAGGGAAAACAAACGCCTTTTGTATTTGCAAATATCTAGTTTCTGAAGTGGGAGAGCCACGCTTCGGCATGAATGGGCCGGCTCGACCGGAGTGATACCACGGCCTCACAGAAAACCGGTGTAAAATAGTGCTTGCGCTGTGTTTCACCGAGTGAGTGAGGATACCGGAGGCCCATACCCCAACCCCTTCCCCAATCTCCCCCATCCCCCGCGTCCATCCTCCTCCCCATCCCCCAAAGGCCGACAACGCACTTGTGACGCCTCTGGTGTTGCAGGTGTCCATGGGCGGCGGTAATCGCTTACCATCAGGCGATACGTCTGCTCGTTTGCCCGCCTATGACATACAAAAAAAAATGTGTTATACGAATATTTAGTTTCTGAAGTAACGAAACAGCCAAGCCATACATTTTACTGAGATGTGGAGTTTATCGTCGTCTTGGCAACATTTTACATGAAAATGTTTTTGGTGCGATTTCATTTCTTTTTGTAAGTTGCTTGCGCAGTATTTTTTTTCTTTTTTTTGGGCTGTATTGATTGTACATCTTCTTTCTTCTTTCGAAAAAGTCCGTGTACCAAAAATAAAATCTCTAGCATAAACATTTGTGAAAGTCTCATACAAACTTCCAAACCCCAAATATGGGGGTTGTGGGGCAAAAGTAATAGGTTTATGAATTCTTCTGTTGTTTGTGTACTAAACTTAGTTTACATACCAAATTTCAGCTTTCTAGCACTTCAGGAAGTACCCTAACAGTTTTGATGATCATCAGTGTGTCAGTGACGAAATCGGTGTTTTTTAGGTATCAATAAAATCTAAAGTATCAGAGCTATGCAATTGAAACTTTGTATGTTTCATTAGTCTATTGGTAACATCATATTCTGAGAATTTGAACGATCTGGTATATCGAGAACCAAAGTTATGAGGGTTCAAAAAAACGACGAAACACTTCAAGAAAAGGTAGGTAGTGCCCTTGCGCTCCGCTTGGCTCGTCTTGGCGGGGGCACGTCCGTGCCCCCAGATAAATGAATGTGGTGGCCTTTGCTCAGTGAGGTCGAGCTCTTAAGGGTGTAGACCCAATGCGCCCATCAGTCAACACTAGGTCGGGGGTTGAGGATTGTCCGGGAGACGAGATCTCGTGGCAGGCCATGCCTGTCCGGTGGTCACCGATGGTAGGGCGCGAGCTCCTGCAGGGAGCGAGCCTGCGATCCATCGACACTTACGATCAGGTTGGGTTATCGCGTCCCATGAAGTCATCCAGGCTCTCCACGCGCACTTTCCGTGAGATTGTCCTGTTCCGCACATAGCGGCTGGCGTTTGCAAGGGTGCGTAGTGCGAGCGACTACTACGCATGCGACCGACGACGGTTCTTCTCGGAGACGAGGGTGAACCAGGCCAGGCCACCATAGGTTAGCCAGGTGTGAATCTACGCCCTGTACACTGGTACACACCAAGATTCGTGCGGAACGCCAATCGGGACAATAGTACAAGCCGCAGAAGGAAATTTGCGGCACGAACCTGACGTGAGGCTTCATGGAGAGGGTGCAGTCGATGGTCACGCCACTCGATATTCTGCCCCATGAGCTCCAACTGTGGCAGTGTATGGATATCGCCTGAGTCTTAGCCAGGTTGACCGCCGCAAAGTTCCACGCCGTGTGTTTTGCATTGAAGTCACCGGGGATTATGGTTGGCAGTGGCGAATCCAGCAGGGGTGTGCCATTGTGCATGCCACTGCAAGGCGCTCTGCCACGTTGTGAATTATGCGAGTGCGTCAAACGAACAGATATTATTTCTACAGTACTAGGATACAATAATTAGTAAGGAGGTGTCAAATTTAAAAACTACCAGTAGCGCCATCTGCGCGATACTAAATGGAAACGGTAGTTTCAGTACGGTCGTCAAATTTTGAAAGAGTTTGCAGTTATAACAATAGATGTCACTGCAGACTTCAAAATATTTACTTACCAAGAAAGTTCTAAATACTAGAATGTATCCATACCATACAAATATTATAAATTCCGTCTGTCTATCTGTCTGTCTGTTACTATTACGCTTGCAAGATGTTTTTATAACGGAAACACAGAAAGAAGCTTTGGAGTCTATGAAAAAGGTTTTGGCATAGAAGAGAATGTAGAAGAACCAAAAGCTCAGTAGCAAAAGGGCATTAATAAATTAAATTAAAAAGCTTTTTTAAAACAAGCTTTTACTGGAATGGCAATTACGAGACGAATCAAACGAGTTCAAACTCGATGATGTTGCGACGTTTCTTTACAGAGTTCCTGTGGCCACCTTCCAGCTCGAGCATCAGATCAGCTCCATGTCATTATAATATTGTATTGTAACGCTGTATACCTATGCTTGCAAAATTTCAGCAAAATTGGTTCAAGATATCTGCTTCAAAATTGAGTTGCAGAAATTAAGTCTTAAGTTAAATTCCGAAATAGTTTGCAGTTGTAACAATAGATGTCACTGTAGACTTCAAAATATTTATTATACAAATTCTAAATACTAGAATATGTCCATACTAATATTATAAACTCCAAAGTAACTCTGTCTGTCTCTCAATTTGTCTGTCTGTTACGCTTTCACAGTTGCACCGATTGTAATACAATTTAAAATGGAGACACTTTAATTGTTAAGGAAGGACATAGGCAGAGGCTACCGAACACCGATCACCGCGATAACCGAACTACAGGCGGATGGACAAAAGTTAGTATTTTAATAAATTTCATTTCTAGTAGGTATAGCCACGCTGATTTCAGCACGAACGGGCCGGCTCGACCGGGGCGGTACTACCCTCGCACAGAAAATCAACGTAAAATGACAGCACGTTTCGTTGGTGAGTGCGAGACCGGAGGCCCAATGATGCAGAAGCATCACTAGCCCGACATGGTGTGGGTCACCATGCTGCATTGTTGCATTGCCTGCATTGGCTTGGCAGTGAGTATGGTGACCACCACTCTTCGATTCTGCTTATGCTTTCCATCAGGCAGTAGAGTCATTTTGGCAGGGTCAATGATAAAAAAATAAATAAATAAGGCCTCTCTCCTTTATGCAAAAAAATCATAAGATTTGAACAAATAAGGCGCACTAAAGCATATTTCGAAAACTTTGATTATACAACCATTTGTATATGACTGGTATAAGTATATTTTGATTTGTCCTGGTACAAGGGTATTTACAGTGATAGTTAAAGTTAAACTGCTCTTCTGCTCCAAGTTTAATCATAGTCGTGGATTTTAGAATTAATTTTAATAAAGATTTTAATTTTACCCTTATAAATATAAGGGTAGGAAGAAGCCTCTGAAGTCTCACCTGTTAAATTTGAATTCTTGTAGAAATTTAACTTATTCTTGAACATTTCTTGAAAGTTGTAACCTTCTGCACCTCTATATAATATAAACTCCGATAGGTATTTTTAATTTATTTAGACCATTTTACCTCTTTGTAGAGAACTTTAAAGTGTAGGGTTCCGTACTTTCTTACTACGTACCTAACATCATCTAAGTATTTCCACATAGACATAAAAACCTGAATTAATGAAGTAAACTTAAATATTGTTTCACCGTTCACCATTCAATCATTCGCATGAGCAGTTCCTTCATTCAGCTCATTTGCACAGACGAGTCGCGCGGAAAATTATTTCTTTTCATATTCCCATTTTTCACGTCTTACTTAAAGTTTTCAAGTCAACGGGGGGGTTGTGTTTATTTTTCATTTTTATTCCTCGTTGATTGGCCAATTTATTATTCCGAGATTCATATTTTGTTTATTTAGCATCTATAGACGAAACTCCCGTTTTATACTTTTTTATTTTTTAATGTTAACTGTTTATTACCCTTAAACATAATCTGTTTTTAACCGACTTCATAAAAAGGAGGAGGTTCCCAATTAGGCTGTTTTTTTATATATTTGTTACTGTTCATTTCTCTCACCAGGGCAGCGATCACTTTGTGATACTTGAGATATCTTACGGCCCATAGAATAAGGTATTCAATCGCTATAACAATGTCCCCTGGAAGGAGCAATGAACCACGGCAGTGTCACCGTGTTCTTAATCTAAACTAATGCATAGAGCACTTACTGGAGTTGCGTGATGTCCTTGATCTCGTCGGCCGTTGATGGGGTACCCCACTGCCGCGTTCACACACATATGCTCCTAAAATGCTGTACAAGTTCCTATGGTATTCGAGCTACAATACACTCGTTTCAGCTTACGCGGAACACGCCTACAAAAACTCGCGAATCCACGACCTAACACAATACGGTTTATCACTAAAGAGACCGCGGGTCGATGGACAATACAATTAGCTTACTATCAATTGATTTTCACAATAACAAAAAAATCGCCGGCCGGTTCAACACGCGCGTTCTATCACAATCTTTTTTACCATTAACCTCAAACGTCAAAACGTCAAACACGAACCAGAGACAATCAAAATGTTGCCAGTACAATGACGTTCGAAATCCAACAGTTACCGTTCGACTGGTTGAACCGATTTTGATGATTCTTTTTTTATTTGAAAGCTGGTGCTTCCCGAATGGTCCCATTTAAATTTGGTTCAGATTTAAGTCGGTTTTTTTTTTGTTAAAATTTGTAATTTATTTTTTATCAAAAAATAATCACTTATAAGAATGACTATGACAAATGTAGCAAAAACTGCAGGACAACCACGCTGCAAATAGAAGGAAAGCTTTAATTAAACCTATAGCAATCCGTCGGGCCTTATAAGTAAGCCAAAACCACTTTTCTAAAGAGAGATCTATGTCCTATACGGTGGACTGCTAAAGGCTGTTGATGATAATAATAATAATTATTTATTGTAACAAAAGAGGATTACATAATATAAAATTTTAACAAAAAAAACCGACTTCAACAACGACCAAATTGAATTCGTCAATTTGTTACGCACATACATAATAGTGCAAATTGAAGACTTATATGATTTTCTCATGGATGACATGTCAGAACTGGACCAAATTAAAATGGGACCACATGGGAAGCAACAGCTTTCAAATAAAAAAAGAATCATCAAAATCGGTTCACCCAGTCGAAAGTTATGAGGTAACAAACATAAAAAAAAATAGAATTGAGAACCTCCTCCTTTTTTTGAAGTCGGTTAAAAATACTGTTACAAACTCCCCTGACTCCCAAAATAGCGATAGCTGTGTGTTGGGAGTCAGTAACAGTTAGTAGTAATTAGTAAACAGTTTTTTTTATGTATGGCCCGTCAAAATGACTCTACTCTGCCTGATGGAAAGCATAAGCAAAATCCAAGAGTGGTGGTCACCATACTCATTGCGAATGCAGGCAATGCAGCATGGCGACCCACACCATGGTTGCCTAGTGATACTTCTGCATCTTTTAGTCTAGTCAACAAGTATGGAACTTGTTGACTAGACTATTTGGGCCTCCGGTCTCGAACTCACCAACGAAACAGGACAGCACGAACGCCGTCATTTTACGTTGATTTTCTGTGCGAGGCTAGTACTAAGTCGAGCGGCCCATTCGTGCTGAAATCAGCGTAGCTCTACTACCTTTGGCTTCTTTTTAAGAACAAGAAGAATAATTGTTACAATATGCAATGGTGGACACAATAAGTTTCTTTATTTAGATACTAGCTGTTGCCCGCGGCTCCGCCCGCGTGTATGTCGGTTAACGCGGCAAATAGTAGCTAATAATACAAAATAAAATAATTAATAAATAATTCTGATATATAAGCTCTATTACTGTAAAGTTTCATCCAAATCCGTTCAGTAGTTTTTGCGTGAAGAAGTAACATACATACACACTCACAAACTTCCGCCTTTATATATTAGTCTGATGTGATGTAGGTATGTGTATGGGTGTGAGTGTATGTGTATGTAGGTATGTGTATGTTTGTGAGATGTGTGTTTGCTGTGCTGTGTATTTGAGGCTATGAGTCAGAATGTGTATGTCGTGAGGGTATGTGTGACACTATTCAAGCTTCCATTACTTCACTATTTGTGATGATATTTGTGATGCTTTCAACAACATCAAATTCCAATTCCACGAGCCACAATTTAATAATATGTTTGATTTTAAAATTGTTTAAGTTTTTAATATGGATATTTTCTATAATGGATGATTTTTTTTTAGTTCAAATTACAAGTTGAAGAATATCTCATAAAAAATAGTCAAATCGGATTATGAATGACGTAGTTCCTTATATGCTCTAAGCGGAGTTCTTATAAGAGGTAACAACTATACTTATTGGTATTTTACACAGTCAGACTTTTCATAATTTGTACAAAAATATGAAAACTTTACCTACTCATTTAATGAAATCTCTTATCTAAGTAGTAGCTGAAATCTAAGTAGAAGTGACGGTCATGCGGTTTTGGTATGCATGCAGCAAGCAACTTCTTTAATTTAAGTAATAATAAAACAGAACCGCAACTTTTATTAAGAAAGTACCAGGGCGACAGAAACAGACATGAGGTATGGAAATTACGTTTCCCCACGGTAACTTGCTTTCACGGTCCACTGGGCTGATCATAATAAAAACTCGCGCCGTCGCCTTCATACAGAAGTTTGACCATAAATTCGGTGGTCGGTGCAGTAATCGCCTGCCGTTCGCCGCTGGCAAAATTCTCGCTCGACCCTAGAAACAGTACGAGAGAATTTTAAAATACATTGCGGTTTCTTGTCGAGTACTTTCAAACAACTGTACAGAAAATGTAGCGATGTTTCATGAATAGAAATCATGGTTGAGTTTTTTCATGCTTGGACGTAGACCCTCGCTTATAATATAATAATAAATATCACCAGAATACACTACTTTAAGAAAACTTTTTTTTTTCTCTTTTTGTTTTCCCCGAGGGTGGGGCAAGACCATTAAAAAGGTTAGGGTGAGCGATATTTTATGCGATTTTAAGTGTGTAACGGTTCTAATGTCCGTTTTATTGCGATGTGAATTATGAAGGCATGTTCTTATTATCATAGGAAAACTAAGGCTGGAGTTAACTGATTATGTCTTATTCCCTAATACATTAATAAATTACTTATTAATTTAATGATCCTAATACTCCTATGTAGTCATAGAGATATTGCTGTGCATGCTTTATTCACCTGTTATTGGTTATCCAATTAGTTTTAAGTCCATATTTATGTACCTCTTGTGTTATTGCGTATAACTGTAGCTGAATCAAATAAATAAATTCACATGCATAAACTAGAATTGAAAATATTGCAAGCTCAGCTTTATAGACCACAATCGATCGATACTATTAAAAGTAGTCGGGTAATAATAATAGCTTTTGAAAGTGTAATTCAGTGGAAATCAGATACACATATTAAAACTGTTACAGTTATTTATCCAGTCATCACATGTTTTTGTTGTCGACAAAGTTATCGACCCAAACATTTTTCAACCCTACGACAAACCCAGTAATCCATCAGATTATACAGTAAATGCACAAGTGGTAGACGATACCTCTCATTAGGAACAGCTCAAAATGAGAGGGTTAACTCTGAAGTATCATTGCCATTTATTAATGGTCAAGTTCACCCGCGCCGAGACCCGCCGCCCCAAATGAGAACCGATTGCTGTAACTGAATTATTAAATTGATGCCATTTGTTCTGAGACATTTTAATAACTTTAATTGTTTTACGTTGGCAACAATATTAATAATTGGCTGGGTAATTTTTTCGTAAATGTCATTTAGGAATTTGTTATACAGCTAATGCGTTTTTTTTATGTCATAGGCGGGCAAACTACCAGACGTATCGCTTGATGGTAAGCGATTACCGCCGCCCATGGACACCTGCAACACCAGAGGGGTCACAAGTGCGTTGCCGGCCTTTAGGGGATGGGGGGTAGATAGGGGGTGGGGTTGGGATATGGGCCTTCGGTATCCTCACTCGCTTGGTGAAACACAGCGCAAGCACTATTTCACACCGGTTTTCTATGAGGCCGTGGTATCACTCCGGTCGAGCCGACCCATTCATGCCGAAGCGTGGCTCTCCCACGGTCCACGGTTTATTGTTGTAACTGACTTTTTTATTTTTATAAGTGTTCTAAACATTGGGTGCCTATTTTTTTTATAAAAAATATTATGGAATTTGACAGAATCCCTTTTCTAATTATTTATTAACGAAACAGCATGTATTTTTAAAATTCGTTTTGTTCTTTTTGGGATAGTCGTCTATGCAGTTCAATTTCTTTTTTCTGTAACTAGACAGCAATAGTGGCAATATAGTACAATATGCCTACTTTTTAAATATAGCACCTCTAGTAAATGCGCTCTCGTTGAACAGTGTATGTTCTTTATCTTGAAAAGTTCATGTCAAACGAATAAAATGTTTTTCAATAAGAAGGATAACAATTCGTCGAAATTCTTTTGATTAAACCTTTTTATAATAGTCATACAATTATTAATGGAAAGTTGAAAATTTATAACAATCTCATAAACCACGTCTGAGCATTAATTAAAAAATTCTTGATTAATTTTTCCAATGAATTGCTAACGCATAACATTGACACTTATTGCTTTCCCCGAATTTATCCAAGAAAACCAATTAATCACGTGCCTCTGTCCAATAAATCCCCTTACGGACTTTAATTATTTTCTTATGATTTTAATTTTTGCTTTCCTACCCTCCGAATCACGGATTTGGAACAACTGTCTCCACTCAGGTTTTTTCAACTCCGAGTTTTACTTTTATTAATAAAGGACGAAGACAATTAATACTACTTAAATTTTGTTTAAGAATTTCAGAACTTAATTAGGAAATCTTTTCCTCGCAGAAAATATTTGAAGACAGTTGTTTTAAATACATTGATGTTTTTTACCAGACCACAGCAAAGCCAAAGGAAGTTCAGTGAAAATCACATTTCTGAAGTAATGTGTTATACGTATATTTAGTTTCTGAAGTAACGAAACAGCCAAGCTATACATTTTTACTGAGATGTAGAGTTTATGAAGTTAGGGTTGGTAGAGTTAGGGCGTGTAGATACAGAACCTTGGCTCTACATGAGATCTGATATCTTTTTCACAGGGTAAGCCATATGCAGTCGTCTTGGCAACATTTTACATGAAAATGTTTTTGGTGGGATTTCATTTCTATTTGTAAGTTTCCTTTTTTTTTCTTTTTTTGGGCTGTATTTCTTGTACATCTTCTTTCTTCTTTCGAAAAAGTCCGTGTACTAAAAATAAAACCTCTAGCATAAACATTTGTGAAAGTCTCATACAAACTTTCGCCCCCCAAATTTGGGGGTTGGGGGGCAAAAGTAATAGGTTTATGATTTTTTTTGTTGTTTGTATACTAAACTTAGTTTACATACCAAATTTCAGCTTTCTAGCACTGCAGGAAGTACCATAACAGTTTTGATGATCATCAGTGTGTCAGTGACGAAATCGGTGTTTTTTTTGGTATCAATAAAATCTAAACTATCAGAGCTATGCAATTGAAACTTTGTACGTTTCATTAGTCTATCGGTAACATCATATCCTGAAAATTTTAACGATCTGGTATATCGGGAACCAAAGTTATGGGGATTCAAAAAAACGACGAAACGCTTCGAGAAAAGGTAGGTAGTGCCCTTGCGCTACGCTTGGCTCGTCTTGGCGGGGGCACGACCGTGCCCCCAGATCATAGTCTCCTTTACATTTATCTCTGATTTTATTACTCACTAAGAATTTGATTAATCTTATTTGCAGATCTTTGATACTTCTTAAATAACTTATAAATGTTCGACCATAAATAATAAGTCCATAGCTAAGAAGCGAACCTGCAAGTGCGTAATATAGTTATGCGTTATATAGTAGTTCTATGTAGCTGGTAAAGCTTTCCCAATACAGATCTCAGTTTCTCACAAGTATCAGCAACGTGTGGCTTCCAATTAAAGTTCCTATCAATAGTTAGACCCAAATACTTAAATGTATCGACGTAAATCAAAGTCGTGCAATTGCAATTGCAACTTAATAACAGCTCGGAGTTTGGAAGTTGGGGTCTGAACCCCTGTGCCTCGGAGAGCACGTAAAGCTGTTGGTCCTGCGCCTGATCTCTCCCCGATCGTGTCATCGGATTATGAGAGAGAGGAAACAGAGAGTGCATCTGTAACCACAGATGCACTCTCTGTTCTCTCTCTGCACAAGTGTGTGCGCAAACGTTGTTCCCTCTCTGCACTAATCTGTACGCGTTGCGTTGCGTGGATATTATAGTTCACAAGTGTGCACTATAATATCTCCTGCGTAGTTGGCTGGTCTCAGTTGAGACTGGCCGCCGGACAACATTATAGATCAGTACAGATATAAAAACATATAACTATATGAAAAGTTTAGCTAAGATTTAGTTTGCCAAAACGCATCGAGCTTTTAATATTGAATGAAAACATAAACAAACCAACTGTAGTGATATGATTTCCAACTTAGACAACAAACAATCATATTTATTTTTCAACCTCTGTCAAATGACAGACAAAATATATCTGCATAGATCCGAAAAACACTTTTATAACAATTGAGTAACGATTATTTTCCAGGATTGGGCCTGAGAACCGCGCAATTAAGTGCCATTTGTCCACAACAAAAGAGCGACTCCCCCCTTTTTTCCGAAATTAGTGATGACTTCAATAAAAATAATTCTTGTCTTTTAGGCAAATTGCATCGCGAAAAGTCCAAAAGCCTTTAATTAAGGGTCGCCCCTCGCCACCCCGTAAACAGCGTCGTGGCCGTCACCTTTTATTTTTGTTAATTCTTGGGGCTCTTTCTTCGCCGCATAAGTTACTTCACCCCTTCCCGCCCTGTGATTCTTTACGCCTTTTTGTCACCGTTTGAATTCTTTTGAAGAAACCCTTTCTTCCCATCTGCCACGCCCGTCAATATTAACTCCGGTACGACGAGTTAAACTTTTTAATATCCGTTAAATTTTGTTACACTCAGCGCAATGCCTTTTAAGCTGATTTAGAAATGTCTAATTTAAAAATCTTGTATTTTTAAATAAATCCATTTTCTTTTTTTATGGTTATATTCTTCTGCTTTGCTATGGAATACTTGAAGTACTTGGATGGAAAACTTACAAGTCCTGGAATAGTCACAATTACATATTAATAGTTTTGTCAGAGAAACTGTTCGGTAACGTATGAATCAAAAGTGACGTCTATACTACACATTTAACTTTATATATTTTTATATTTCCCAAACCATAGACAAGCAACATTCCTCAAGATTCATTAAATTATTCACGAGGGAAAAGCAAAAAAATAATGCAAATGAGATCGAAGGCAATGTTTAAAAAAACTTGTTGGAAAACACAGGAGTTCGTTCCGTGGTTGTCGGGACACGGAATTTTTAATCCATTTCCCGTAGTCGATTAATATTCAGAGCAAGGCCGGTCTGGTTCATCTCCTCCTCCATTATTGCTTGGACGCCGTCTCCACAATGTCTTCGGTATACTTTTACTTTGATTTCTTACAAGCTAATTACTTTCCTTTTGTAACTGATTGCATTCCTCGTTGCTTGGTGCTTTTGGGTGCGATTTTCTGGCAAACATAACTGTATTGTTTTACCAAACTAAGAAATATTATTAATTTCTTTATAACTACTGCATTTCATGTCACAAACATACAAGAATACAAATTGAAATATATTTGGTGGTTGATTACTAGTTAAGGCATAAAAATTGTGGTATACAGAGTCACCCAAAAGATCTAACACGTTTTCCTTTGTGTGTATACAGAAATAATCGACATTAAAGGCAGATTTAGCTTATAAAGCGACGTATATAATATGTGCTCGATCTTAGTTGATTATCAAAAAAAAAAAGAAGTTTCTTTCTTTGGACTTACGCCTAGGATTAGAGACGTAATTTTTATGTCTTTCTATCTGCATACAGGTCATGCTAAATTAAATTATTCACATGCATGAACCACTTACAAAATTAAATTATATTCAGTTATTATTATAGATATTACGACAAATGTACGCACAATATTGTTCTATCAATATAGCCATTTAATCAAAACATCTAGTGAATCCCAAGCCAGCAGTAATGCAAACACATAATTCCTGCTTTACATGTTCAGATGAAGCAATATTGCCTTAATATATTCAATATCCGGGAAGATGATAATTTACCGTCTCGGGTAGAATCCATTATGGGTGTTTACTTGACCTGCGCTTAGTGCTTACTAAGACAACAGGGGGTGACCGCTCCGCACTTATGGGAGCCTAGTACAAGGACTGTTGAATGTCGAGAGATTCTTGAAAGGTTCTTTTTGGGTAGATGAAAGGAAGAGATAAATTAACATCAAGACTATTTAATTTTTTATTGCAATGTTTTGGTCTTAAAAGGTATACCGTCTAAATATTCAGGTAGTATACATTTTAAAACATTCTTTTGACTGTAAATTATTACATGGATACGTTTTTTGGATTAGCCTTTTGAGTGAGGAAATCTTTACGGAATATATAGGTTAAATAGACCTATGACTAGGATAGCTGGAACTTCTCAAGAGTATTATCAGTCACACAGACTAATAAATTATCGAAAGACGATAAGGTATTTTACTTGATTTCGACAACGAATCAAATCAATTAACATCTTGGGAAATGAACGTATTGAAAACAATTTGAAACCCGATAACAGAATTTTTAATAATAAAAAAATACGGTTAAAAAACAATTTGGAACCAAATTTCAGAGTTATTAAGAAAAATAAATGTATTTAAATATATCAATTCATTTTTAAAAATTGTTGAAGGTACAAAGTTTTCTGCGGAAAGATAATTTATATTGTTTAAATTCAAAGACACACTTTTAATTTACAATCTTGTTTTATCAGTAAATAATGAGTTAAAACGTGAATAGCTATGGTCGCGTCTTAGGCAACAATATGTGGAACCAGTTCACTAAGTATCATGCTCATAGAAAACGTGATATAGAGGTTGCATTTTCCAAAACAATCGTGACTCTTGCCAATATTGCAAACGGTAACAAAATAAAAACGCTAAGTAAACAATAAGAAGAAAAACAACAGTGAATATCGGAATACCGTGGCTTTGAATTTGAAATTCAAATCTTGCACGTTGACTTTACCATCATGGGAGTCACCTCAACGACACGTAGGATCTGAAAAAATACAATCTTTAAGATTTTTGTGCTAAATTTTGATTGTGGTAACCATGGCGCACGCAACGCATGTTCATTTAATAATTTTTAAATGTAATAAGAATTGTCAATTCTCTGATGGATTTTCATAGCAACTTTTACTTTTTATGAAATGTTGAAATAACATGGTTTGAAGAAATTTTATATAGTCGGAAACAGGCTTTGAAATAATAAGAAATGTAATTTTTTTACGTTGATTGAACCTGAATTGAAGGGTTAAAAATATTTATGAAAACCAGCTTTTGTAATATAATTTGTGGTGGACTTACATAGCAAGCATAAAATTCAGGAAACATTCAAATTCCAACCTTTGTATCCAATTTAAATAAGCCTGTTTTATTCAAAAAAATACCTGAAAACCCATAACGTAGTACTATTAAGTTTTTTCGATGATATCATGTAACACGATGATGCAAAAATATGTTTATGGCCTTACATGGAATATTTCGAGAGGAAAATCCGGGATAATCTATAAATATCGCCCCCGACACTTCGCTTGAGCACCAAATTCTAAAGTGACAATATTCCTTATTGTGCCCGCGATGTGAAAAATGTATGCACACCCCGCGCGACGCCGAGCCCGTAATATACGACGCGCATAGGGAGTTATTAAAATTATAAACAAATAAAATTATTCAGTGTGCACCCCTTACCAACATATTCGTGGCCTGAATTCTTTATACGTATGTGTTTATTGTATTTGGAATATTTAATCATTCACATTATTATCAATATTTATGAATCTCGACTGTTTATGCTGTTTGTACGATCATTAACGAAAACTGTGGAGGTAATCTCACGGCGTTCTTATATCTTGACTTCTATACTTACATTATAAACGCGAAAGTTTGTAAGTATGGATGAATGGATGGATGTTTGTTACTCTTTCACGCAAAAACTACTGAACGGATTTGGATAAAACTTTTCAGTAATATAGCTTCTACATCAGAATAACACATAGCCTACTTTTTGCCGCGATAACTGACATATACGTGGGCGGAGCCGCGGGCAACAACTAGTATTACCTACATAAAGTACTTGCTGAAAATGTGCGACCTACTCAAGATGTAAAACCCATGGTCAGGGTTAAATTAAACCTTTTAAATTTGTTAGTTTAGACTCTTAAAAACTAAAGGCTTAGGTTCTAAATACAACAAAGCAATAATAATAAAATAAAGAGCTTGTGTTATGGATACTAGATAAGTGATATAAATACATACATACTTTTTTTTGTAAATACGAACATATTATACATAGAAAACACTCAAACTCCGAAACAAATATTTGCAGATCATACAAACATTTGGTCCGACCCGGGAATCGACCCTCAAGCACAGCAGTCGCATACGCTACCACTACGCCACCGAGCCAGTTTCAATAGAGTAATTAAAGGAAAATTAAGATTATTAAATGGTTTGATATTTACATCGCAATAAAAAAAGAAACTAAACACGTTAAGTACCTTTTTTCGTAATGGATGGACAACCCTCATCATCATTTCTTTTGAACTTTTAGGGTGTAAAGAGCACGCCAGTATTAAACTGCTTGTCCAAGACCGGTAAAACAAGAATCGCCATAACTTCTTCTCCAAATAACATACATTTGCGACCACCTTTTTTAATGCCTTCATAACTTTATTGGCCATCAATCATTCTTAAAAGAAACCTGACAAACTTAACCTCATAAATCTTATTTAAATTTATCTTTGACAGTGTAGAAAAAACGAATACAATTTCCTTTCGTCGCATCTCATGTCGAAGTTTTTCATCTATCGACGTATCTATAACCCCGTTCCCTTTATTTTATATTAAAGCGATAAACATGTCGATTGGTATAGTCACGCGTGGCCGCTCTCCCTCGCATCTGTAGCTCAACATCGGTTCTATATTTCAAGAATATGCAAGTCATGAGAAAACGCTTATCACGGGCTTAGATATCGCTTCGGATAGACGGGGATGAATTATGGTGTAACATATTGCTGTGATCTGTGACTATCAGTGTTAGGTGTGGTTTACGTGAATCCAAATTATGATTCGTAATTTCAAATGTGATAAAAACCGTAAGTCTGTCACAATGTCCCACGATGATTAAATAACCGTTTCAATGTCAATTACCTACTTTTTATAAAAATGAAAATCTAAAAAATATAAAAACAATTATTTAAGAAAGTACCTATGTAGTCGAATCGAACCCATAGAAAATTGCTTTTTAATTTAATAACGCACGTAATACATAAATATTTTAGGCGGTGTCAAATATGCGAGAAATAAATGAAATGATTATTAATTAAAATCAAATTGTGGTGTGAAAATTTAGTTAAAAAACTATCAAGTTTGTATTTTTGTATACAGTTTCTATCTTCTTTCGTCCCTTTATCAGTGAAAAAACTTGAAGTCAGCTCTCCATATGCATAAATTCATTTTTTATGCACTACTTGCTTGTACCAGTTCAAAGTCATAATTATAAACTTATTTAAATTTGGCTCTTAGTGTTTACATACACATATTTTACTACAAAATCGTTAACCACCTGAAGTATTTACTGTGGTGGGATCTCACCATTATAAATAACCTATCAATTGACCACTCTTAACCCCTAGGGTTGTACCGTGTGTAGTGGACAAGCCAACAATGGCGTTAAAAATGAACTGTGCCGATAACTGTCGGGTCTGATGAATCGCTCCACTGCATATCTGAAAAGGAAATTAATAGCAGAGTGAGTTGTTGGTAGAATTGGAGTCTTAATCAATCAGATATGGAAAGAATGTTAAAGATATTGCTAAATCTTAAAGTTTTTTTTTATTAATATGAATAACTAGTTGTTGCCCGCGGCTCCGTCCGCGTATATGTCGGTTATCGCGGCAAATAGTAGCCTATGTGTTATGTTGATGTATAAGCTAAATTACTGTAAAGTTTCATCCAAATCCGTTCAGTAGTTTTTGCGTGAAAGAGTAACAAACATCCATCCATCCATTCATCCATCCATACTTACAAACTTTCACGTGTATAATATTAGTATAGACATATATTAGCTGTATAATCCCGCGCTAGGATTTGGATTATCGTAGTTGTGCTGTTCTAAGATGAAACGCAAACACTGACGCGAAAAATTGATAAAACCAGAATCTATGAATCTAATCGATTAAGTAGTTTGTATATCCTGTCAATATTTGAACTCATTCGATGCCGAAATTTTTGAGATTTTTAATGATGACGTACGTAGTGCATCAGTATTAGTAACACTGATTTATAGTTAAATGAAAAGGTGACTGCCTCGGTTAAGGTGGCCAAGCACACCATGACTTAAAAGTTGTATTCCTATGGATCTTGAAACGAGACCAGAACCCAGGAGTGAGGTTAACAAGCATATAGTGCTAACATATAATCGATAGTCATGCCTTGCAAGGTAGCGTATTCGTGAGTCGTACACTAACTTTCGTTCTTGAACGTCTCATAGACTAGCTAGCTAGCTACAAGGTGTAAGGACTAGTGAGTGTAGTATTGTGTTGGTTTTTTCAACCTCGAATGAATTCATCAAAGGTCTGTAATAGTCCACTGCTGGATATAAATCTCTCCTTTGAAAGAAGATGGCTTGAATAACTTGCATACTTATTAAAACATATATTTCGTAGTATGTCAGTAATTTTTGACTCAACCATTAAAACTCTAAACGTATTTTTTCAAACTACACTTAACTATTATCTAGGCAGATGCATTTACCTTACAACAGTACTAAGAAGTTCTAAGTATATACAAGCCAAATCAAATATGAAAATGAAACAACGTAACGTTGTAAGTAAAAGGGTTTTACAGCTCCTTTATTAGCAATAACATAACACAGAATCGTTGGTATTTTCTTCAATAGCTGTAGGCCCATAAAGCTACCGTGTACCGTGTTGAACAACCAATTGTGTGAACAAGCGGCCGCTTGGGACGCAAAACTTCTGAATTCCCCGTTGGCTTGTCGCTAGCAGAGTTTTACGGCCAAATTAATATGGCAAATTAATGCGTTCTGTTACCGTATAATTTTCGCGTATGGAGAGGGTGTTTCTTGCGACGTCCTACGCAAACCCACATATTGGGACACAGGGGTATAGTGTAACACTGGGGCGGGATTCGTATCATTTTTACATATGGAAATGATATAACGAGCGGAGCGCAAGACAACAGTGATATGTTAATTAAAGGAAAACACCCAAACGTTTTCTGTGTTGATTTTTGGTCGCGACGAGATGGAGACGGTTTTATATTTTTTAATTGTTTTATAAATACGGAAGTCCTAAAATGTTTTTTGTGTGTCTGTTTTTATATCATTGTGTAATTTGTTTGTTTTGAATTTTTGTATTTTTAAAGTATTTTATACGACGCGCTACAAATATTAAGATGTGAGATTTTTGTTCAGCACTATCACTTAAAGTACTTACTAAATTAAAGAAATAAATAGCGTTACTTAAAAGTAAATAGACCTATTTACTTTTAACAAATAAATATGTGTTTCTTTCTTGTCGATAATTTTAAACATTTTGAGAGCAAGGTAGACAGTAAGACGTACCTTGCAATAAAGTTAAACGAAACAGCAAATAATCCCCTATTTAATAAGACGAAAAGTTGCATTACTAGAAGTGTGTTTCTAAGAACATGTGGGTTTATGAGTGCGATTCGTCACGGCAATTGAGTGCCTACGTGGGAGGGTCTCGTGTAATGAGAACACCTAGCAATAACCAACGAGAGACATGCAATAAAAAGGCGGCCTGAAACAAGATTGCGTTTAATTTTGAGTTTCTTACAAGGAAACTTTAAGGAGGTAGGAATTTTAGCAATTTCAAGACCATTTCAAACGCTTTAAACGATTGAGGTACACATATGTGATTTACTTTGCTAAAATTACAATAGTTTAATACTGAGATAGTAACCTTCATTAGAATTTGTTTGAGACTTGTTGGTTATCTGTCACAAATTTTACATGAGAAGCTGGAATTACGAAGTAAAGAAACAATCCAAAAATGACAAGAGAATCGAAATGGGTTGAAAATAAGACACTTCTAACTAACCTTTTTGGTTACGTAGGTACGAAATCTATGTCCAGTCCAGTTCAGCCTACTACCGTCCACTGTTGAACGAATGCCTACCCCAAAGAGCGCTAACATCTTGGTCTTGGGCAGTCCGCATTCATTCGCTGACAGCAATTTTCTTCAAGTTGTCGCAATCTATGCGTAAACTTTAAAAAAGGATATTTTAACATACTGAATTTTGGTAATATAATTTTACTTATTTTAATTACACACTTTGGTTTATCAATTTATTTGTTAAACTGTGTATTACTTGAATATTAATATAATAAATAGTAAAACGTTTTAAAGCATAAGATTTTCTTCATTATGATTTTAGCAATTAGAATTACACAATGAAATAAATTAGAACAGGCCCGTAATAAAACAACATCAATATAAATATATTATGTAGGTGTAAAATGAATTAAAAAAAATAGGTTGGAAAAATAGAACTAATGTAAGCGAAGCTGTCAGCAGAAGCTAATTTTAAATATATATTTCTATTATAGTACCCAATGTAACTTCAGATTAATGTTGTTTGTGAGCAAATAGCGAATGCTTATAGAACATTCTGAATACATGGACGTCGACAATATCGAGAGCAAACAATTAGAGGCAAGTTAGGGGGTGGTAGGGGGCGCCGATTAAGTTATACACATGCGGGTTAGAGGGTAACCTGAGTCAGGAAGATTAAGATTCATCGAAAGGCCCTTACATGGAAGCAAACATTGTATTACAAACCGGTGTCTTGGCAATGTTTGCCCAAGGTAGCGGATGTTAATTTAGTATTCACCCTTGCAAGTTCGTGTATTAATATTTTGGGTAAAATGGTGCTCTGAAATGAAAAGATTCATTTCGTAAGTGGAATGAAGGTGACATAAGGATTACATTTTCTTGCCGGGCACTATTGAACTAATTTGCGGTTACAAACAAGGGGAGGTGTCGGACGGTCGTTAATGTTCCCGGAACGCCTTTGGGCTATCCACGCTATTTGACCACCGCCTCGGGACTATTTCCACTATTAAAGTGCTAAGAGGGACATTAGTATACCCTCTTGGGTCCTGTCATCTAAATAATTTAACGTCTTAATTGAGTTCTGTTTTTGTGTGAGGAGCATGCTGACTGCTTAAGATTTGTGTTTTAATGTTATGGTTGGTTTTATTATTAATTTGGACAAGAGAATTGATTGTATGTATTTTATAAGAACATTTTATTAATAGATAATTGTGAAACATAAATAGGTATAGTAAAAGCGAAAAAAAGCTGAAATTAAGTTTTCTATTAGATAATAAATAACACTTATTTATACAATTATAGCTACTGCAATGCTGCCATTCTGGGATTATTCCTACGTTTACCTACTGTTTTATGAACTTCCATCTACAGAAAATATCACTCGTTTATTATTCAAGTTCAAGCCTGCTTTTAATATCTCACTGACAATAATATATGTACGTAACAGTTTCAATTTCCTGTATCTCTAAGTGAAGTTCTTACTTGACAAAAACCAAAATACTATACTCCCTTATATGCGTAACGAAATCCTCAAAAACGTAATAACTCAAGGGCAGGCGGTGACCGATAAGCAAGTTAATCCTAAAGATAAATAGCTTGGTCATTGTGTCCAGTGAGGGATGCGTTTCTTTTGTCTGAGCTGCCCACAGCCCGCCCTATCGGCCGAGACAATGTGAGGAAACGTCAGCGATCGACAGGACGAATATTTGGAGTACAGATCTAACAAGCTGTACAGAAGGCAATTATATATTTATTTTTAAATAGGTTACTACAAAGGATTGGGGAGCAAGATTCGCCTGGCGATGTCTTAATAGATATGCTTCTATGAGATGATCGGCAAACATGCCCGAAGCACTATAGAAGCGCGGGAGTCTCAACAAAGCCCTAAAGACGTTATTGTACTGAATCCGCAGGGCATTGTAGGGCATTGTTTATTTATACCGAATATTTTTTACCAACTTATTTTTAGCTTTTAGTACATTATTTTCAATAAAACCGATAAAATATTTTTTTATATATTTTTTATTTCAAAGTTTTTAGTTTTTAATTTCATTACATAGTACTTATCAGTATTCTACTAGTAAACCCCTTTCATCTAAAACCCATACAGTGTATGACAAAATGTGTAAACCACCATTTTGTATCGTCAGCCATCTTAGATTTTAATTTGTTTTCATAGTGAACTGTGTTTCACTAGTGAAGCCCTTTCATTTGATACACATATTGATGTAGTCGTGAAAAAATTTGTAAACCACCATTATATAGCGGCGGCCATCTTGGATTTACAATAAAATAGAATTTATATAATTGTATTATCACTAGAACTAAAGGTGTGTACCAAATTTCAGATCAATCTGTCAACAGGAAGGGGGTCAAATTTCAAATACTAGATTTGACCCAAATAAATAAACAACCAGGGCAAGCTAAATAAAACCGTTTAAAAATGGCACAATAATATAAATGTCCTATTCTATTTTACTGTATTCTATGGACAGAACCTTCGTACAATCGTCCAAATTCTGAATGTTCCAGCACATTAAGTACAGACCGCAAGGCGTGGAGGTTGGTTTGTCAATTGAGGGTGGCTTCATTTTAAATTGCCAACTATTGTGTCTAAGAAACCGAAATCTCAACTATTGTTTTCAGTATCAATGGTCGTATTTATGCAATGTAAAATATATTTTATGTCACTTTTGACATAATCTATGTTACATTAATACGTGAAGCAAAAACGTTGTGCTCCTTTTTACGAAAATTATGCGAACAGAAGAGTATGAAACTTGGCACAGTTAAAGTTTATATGAAGGTCCTCCTCAAGTGCAGAAAGCTAAAAAAATAAATTATGGTCATTGTTCAATCCTCTCGCCAATGCAGCGATCACCTTGTGACGTTTGCAATACCTATAGGCCCATGTTATAAGCATACAATCGCTAAAACTAGTTCACTGGCGAAAGCAATGAACTTACAGCTGTTTCACCGTGTTCTTATTCTAAACTAATGCATCAAGCACTTACTGGAGTTGCGTGATGTCCTTGATCTCGTCGGCCGTTGATGGGGTACACCACTGCCGCGTTCACACATACATGCTCCAAAATGCTGTCCAACCTTCAAGGTATTCGAATTACAATACACTCATATTTAGCTATCGCGGATCGCGCCTATTTGAACGTGACTACTAACTCGCGAGTCCAAACCAGACCACTCATAACGGTAAACCACTAAAGGGACCGAGTCATTTTAAAATTAGCTAAATATCAATTAAATTAACTTAAACCGGCAGTCAATTACGAAGCCCAGCTCGACCGATCCAAGCGTCTCAATGTACTTAACCTCAAACGTCAAAACGTCAAACAAGAAAAATGACAATCAAAAATGTTGCCATTACAATGACGTTTAATTTCTAACAGTCATATTAATAAATTTTGATACATTAATGAATTGCCTATTGGTATAATTGTTAGTAACTCTGACTGATTAGCATGATATCAATTCCCACCTAGAACAAAACAACTGTGTGTTGTACTTGTACACGATCATAATTTGTTCTGTATCCAGTTGTAATTTATCTCTAACATGTAAGTAAGTATTAGGAAATATTTAAGTATGTTTATCTTTATATATGTGATTAATCTATGTTATTATTGTAAATAAGTGTACGTTTGTAAGGTTGTGGGTAATAATCTTTGTATCTACTGAACCAATTTTTAAAATTCTTTCATAAAAATTCTAAAAATAGAAGGCCACATTATTTGAAAGTATTATATACTATATATTAACCCAAAAAAGTATGGGAGTTCATCATTTTTAAAGTCGAAAATACGAAGAAATATTGACGCGAGCGAATCTGCGGGCAATGGCTGATAGTATATAAGCTCGCCCTGGTTTGGGATCACGTGGTCATGTGTGGCATGTGTCAAGATATAAATAAATTAAATTAAAAATCTTTTTAAAAACAAGCTTTTACTGGAATGCCTCGAGACGAATCAAACGAGTCCAAACTCGATGATATTGCGACGTTTCTTTTCAGAGTTCCTTTGGCCACCTTCGAGCTCCAGCATCAGATCAGCTCCATGTCATTATAATATTATATTGTCACGCTGTATACATATGCTTACAAAATTTCAGCAAAATCGGTTAAAGATATCCTCTTCAAAATTGAGTTGCAAGATTTCACCCGAAGATACAAGCATACATACATACATTGCAAGTTAATAAAAAACTTGTAAAAACTATCCGTTTGCATGATTGGTATCTATATTAAATTAGTAGTAAACTGAATTTTAATCGAAATCTTTAGAAGCCGTGCATTTGTCTTATCATCGCTCTTATATTACAGTATCGCAAAAGATGAATCTAAAATAAATAAATATTTCAATCATGTGACACACGATGCCAAAATGTTACTTTACATTTTATCTCTAAATATAAGTAGATAAATCTATAAAGCTAATAAAATTTCCTTTTAACCAACACAAGTGCAATTACGCATGATAATATCAACAAAGTAACAAAGTTGTTCGTAAGACCATGAAATCCCTTGTTTTATATCTTGGGTAGTTTCCAGTTATATCAGTAAATCTACCAGGCAAACAGCAATTCAAAGAAATATCCGAGATTTGCGAACACCGCACTGGCTATCGGATAAATTGACCGGTAATAATAAAATGTAAGGGGTAAGAATGTAGATGGCTATTTAGATAATTGTTAGCTGCGTCTGCACTGGCTCGTAGGCAGTGTATCGGAAAACTGAGAAGATAGTGGGTGATTTTATTGCCACCCCGAGGTGGTCATTTATGGGAAAACTATCAACGGACACAAACGCAATTGATGACAACGCATTTCACTGTTCCCATTTCGAAGTGATGTAATGACATAGTTGACAGTTGATTCATAGTGATGGACATTAGTTAATAGTCTGAAAAATAAGTGAATCCTTACTTAAAAGATTGTTATATAAGATTGAAGAGATCACCATCACTAACATTAAATTATTTTGGGAACAAAAAATTCCAGTCACCAGTCCATTTTGTTTTAACTAGCAAGTAGTAATAGAAGCTCCAGACCGAATGGCCTTATCAAATAATAAACACATTTCAACAGACTATATAATACCTGCACAAAGACAAATCCTTCCCGAGTATTGTGTGCTGGTCAACCTTTGAAGATATAGAATTTGTTATATCACTCAATGAATCAAGACTAACCTAATATGTGCATGGAATACCTACCAAAAATAAGTAGGCATCTACTATCTACCTTATAAAGAAGTTTAATTTTGCCGCTTTGTATATAAACCTAAACATATTTTTTTAAATCTCTTTTGCCTGCACAGAGGTCAAAAGAAATTCAATAAACTGCACTGTCGATTTGTTTACACATGTATTCTCCCCTAAGGCGAAGTTCAAGCCGTTCAATATAAAGCGTTTATGCACGACGGGGTGGAGCCGCGCTAAGCCGAATATTATGAGTCGATGGCCGAAGCAGGTGCTGCTAAAGATTCAACTTGCAAATCCGTGGCTGTTACACTCACAGTCATGTCAGTCACGTCTTAGAAACGACAGAAACTTGCCTAACTATAAACGATGTTCTGTTTTTGTAAGACGAATAAAAGACAACTTTGTGGCATTTATCCCTGCATTTAAAATTAGCTGTTCGTTGCAGCAGGTATGTAATACATAGTACGGAGTTAATTTCAGGAGTTAACAAAAGCATATAACCACTAGCGTTTGGCATTAAATATGCCAATTATATACTTCTGAAACTACTTTATTCTAATTACCTAGTACTGCGGACGACGGCGTCCACGGTGATACATATTCTTAATATCTGATCTGTTACGGCTCGTTGTGGAATTTCAGTTGTGAGTATTGTGTATTTGGTTTGCTTCCGTTGTCACACCTTAATTACTCAACTCATATTTCATAGTTTTTGTCAAATGTATAAGGATTAGACGAGCGCAATGGATAGAAAATATTTGATTCATTCATAAGTTTTTTTTTTGGTTTGTTATACTGTAGTTATTGCTTTAATACTAACATAATTGGTTAACTTGCTGCTCTTGGTTTGTACCTTTGTTGGTTTGAAATGATTTGCATAAGAGATAATTCAATTCTCTTTGTACTTATCTTTAGTGTAAACTCACCGAATGGTCTCCGCTACATAGATAAGCAGGACAATAAAGTTTTATCTTTTATCAAAGGATGTATTTGTTGATCTGATTACGGGACGGTTCCTCGGCCGGGGAGTCAGTTGACCGTCATAATTCGGGACCAGGATGGGCCCAGCGGCGCATGAAATATTTGCCGGTGGGACAAACAGCCGGTGGAAAGCGCAAACGGGGAAAATCGCACGCCATTACACTTCTCACCTGACGGGCCAACCAGCAAATGTCTGAAAAAGGACCTTACAAAACACAGAGTTTATTTATGTGAACTCGCGGGGAGAAATTTGTTTGCCAGTATTCAAAGAAATCGAAATTGTGTTTTTCTATGCCATTAGCACAGAAAAACACAATTTCGATTTCTTTCATTAAATGAATGTTACTTGGAACGTTAGTCTTAAGAGAGATTTTGGCTTCTTATGTGTTTATCTGTTTTACCTATAACAAGATATTGAAAAGCGCTATTCCCTTTGCTTAT
Organism: Diaphora mendica; assembly: GCA_949125395.1. Taxonomy (NCBI): domain Eukaryota; kingdom Metazoa; phylum Arthropoda; class Insecta; order Lepidoptera; family Erebidae; genus Diaphora; species Diaphora mendica. The sequence continues at coordinate 20,158,233 of OX421319.1, read as the reverse complement.
TAGGTAGGGATATATATATACACACTATGAAAAATATCCCTAATACACAAAATTCAGAATTATTAATTAAGATGCTTGGATAAAATAGTTCTCTGACATCCGTAGAATGATGTTCCTGAAAGTGAAAGTTTCATTAAAGGACGTGCAAATTTAGTGATTTAATGTGCAAATTAATAGTGTAAGATGTAACTTGTTATTTGCCACAAAAATAATATTTAAGATCGATTGAATATCCGATTTTTTGTATATAAAAGTAAAGCTTCAAAGCTACAAAATGAGGCACCACAACTAACAAGTTTTTCCCAGTAAACAATAACCTATGGTATAAAAAACCTATCACATGTATTAAAATAGTTTCTCTAAGTTGTAAGTGTAGGTATTGTACCTATATTCTTGTTCATAGTTTCTTGTTCAAACATTTTAGCAATAAATTCAATTTATTAATTTAACACAATACAAAGACAAAACGCACTCACGAGTTATAATAACAAAGTTAACAAAGAAATAAACCATTGTACGGGGCCCTTACTCCGCGGTGATGATGCATGGGGCCGTTGTAATAATATTATCGTTACCAAGTACTCACACTCGAAGGAAAATCAACATAAAGTGAATAAAAGAAAATTATGAATCGCACGAAAATAAATTACCCCGTGTTGGCGGCAAAATAACATCACATTTGAATGCCTTTTATGCTTTATGGGACCGTAACTATATGAAATAAGTCCCGGTGCCGTTTTATGGGCCACGGGAGCACGTACGCGGCATAATTTTTGAAATATTTGTTAAGAATACCTTTTTTGAAGTTAGAGAAACTTTTTTCGCCATTACTTAGGTGATAGATCAACAGCTATGTATTACTCTGCACAATATTAAGCCCTTATGTGTAACTAAGTATGTAAGACTATTAGTCAAAATCAAATTAGTGTATTATTTGTCATTCATACTTTATGCATATACCTATAAGTATCTATTTTTTTTTATTATCTGATATTATCTATACATTTAGACAAATAAATGAAATTGAAGTGTCTGTTTGTAATTTCAAAATAACATTATTTCACCAAATGCATATAAACGTTTATACTGTACTTACATAAAAAAACATGTTTAAAATTTTTGTCCGTCTGTCTGTCTATTTGTTCCGGCTGTTCTGGAGCGGCTGGACTGCTTTTGACGGACATTTCACTGGTAGATAAGTGAGGATGTCATAACAACAACCGCAGGTAATACCATGGGGCTCAGCTAGTTAGTATATAAGTAAATACCAATAGCCTGAAGTGCGACAAAGTTTTATTCAATAGGTGCCTATACCCACATTTTTATATATCTTACTAATTAATTTATATAATATTCTTTATAAAAGTTATTTATATTTTCTGTGCCTCTAGCAATGTTTGTGCAAAAATATAGAATTTAGAAGGAAGCACTTAAGAATGTGAATAAACAAATAGACGACTTTTATAGATTAGGCATTTGTAGAGTAGTTTACTTGTGAGGATTACACCGATCCATTTACTAAATATTTCGGATCGAAGTATACACGATACAGGTATATATATACACTGCCTGTCATTTTCAAGGTATGGAATAAATTTCCAATAATTACATTATCAAAAAAAAAGTGTAAGCGCCACCTCACCGTCGATAAATTTTTCTCCGGCCTACCTCGGAAGCCCATAATTCCTAATGACATGCAATAACCGTACCCCCAATTTTCGATATAAACCCGCCATAACAATATCGACATCAGCAAAAAAATTCCTCTGGTATTTTTTATTTGAGAATAAGTAACACTTTTCGCTGTAATCAAAATTTTGCGAAAGCGAACCCCATTGCGGCCGGGGAGTGTTTATCGGCTACTCAATTTGATTTTTACCACCGCACTGATTCCACTCCTTTTGAGGAATGTTAAAATTCACGTAAGGAATGCCAATGAGGTTTTCGCCATATCTGATTTATTGTGGATATGATTTGAAATATATTGGTCGCTGTTCTATATCCACTCAACATTAACAAAAGTATAATATGAAGATATCAAGACCGTTAAACTATTATCTATGAAAGAATAAAGTTAACAGAAAATAGTAAAGATAATAATTATTAAAAATAAAAAGCGGCCAAGTGCGAGTCGGACTCGCCCGTAAAGGGTTCCGTAGCAGCAAGTAACATACTATAAAAGGTCTTGTAGTTCCTTGTAACTTTGATCGATATTTTTCGGTTTACGATTTATGAAGTATTAAAAAAACTACTTAATAAATTTCGTTCAAACCAATTTTCGGCGAAGGTTTGCATGTTAATTAATGTACATCAAATATTTTTGTGATTTTATCATTCTCTTATTTTAGAAGTTACTGAATAGTTTGCGCGAGAGACACTTCCAAAGTGGTAAAATGTGTCCCCCCCCCACACACATTAAAAAAAAAATGACATTAGAAACCTCAATATCATTTTAGAAGACCTATCCATAGATACCCCCCCACACGTATGGGTTTGATGAAAAAAAAAATTCTGAGTTTCAGTTCTAAGTATGGGGACCCCCAAAATTTATTGTTTTTTTTTTTTAAATTTTGTGTGAACATCTTAATGCGGTTCATAGAATACATCTACTTACCAAGTTTCAACAGTATAGTTCTTATAGTTCCGGAAAAAGTGGCTGTGACATACGGACGGACGGACAGACCGACATACAGACAGACGGGCGGACAGACAGACATGACGAATCTATAAGGGTTCCGTTTTTTGCCTTTGGCACAGAACCCTAATAAAACAGAAACAAGATCCACATTCAGAAAGCATACAAATATAGTAATTCTCCAAAGTGTTTCTTATGAAAAGCAGTATCTAATACATAACTTAAAAACATAAGAATATATTCTTTGAAACAGAAATATTCATGAAACTTAAAAAATGTAGCGAATTTAAAAAAATTACGATATATAAATGATTAAACCCCGCTTTAAAAAATGTACAGAAATAGCAACAAAAATATACTTTACTATTTCGTCTGTTTCATAAACATGGTAACATTGAAAGAAAGGTACGTCATTCCCACTTTATGGCCAACGGTCAATGAAAATAAAATCACCGCAACAAAACCGCGATCCCTCGGGGATTTCACAAAAAGTATAGCCCGTCTCTGACAAATTTGATGCTCATCTAAATAACAGTGTGGTGTTGGGTTTCCAGTGGTGTGGAAACGTCGTATATTTAAATTCAGTGCTGTCCAGTCGATGTGATGTTTCAATTGTCACCGCCTATACCATCCTAATCCAGTTATTGAAGAAGGGTTCTCTGAATCTATTCCATTTGTTATTTTTTATTTTCGTTCTGTATTCATATCATTATTGTAAAGTTATACCTAAATGTAGGAAAGTCATTCAATAGACAAGATTTTTAATCAAGTTATTTCTTGTGGATGAAAAAAACGCATTAAAAAATAACACTCATGAAATAATAATTATAGCGCTAATGTGGTTAAAAGGCTTAAAAGAAACCACGGCGACTTGAGTGATCAGTGAGGCAATGGACATGATTTGAACAACACATTAACATCTGCTATCACTAAACACATCTGATTATAGTCTGATGACTGATTGCAGAGTAAAACGCAAAAAAAAAAAAAACAAAAAAAAAACAACAGTATAAAATAACATCATTACCATCAACAGCTTACATAGTCTCCAGTTTGCCCACTGTTTAGAAAGGAGGTTTTGGGCCTCGATACACATTTATAAAAGTTATTTATTTATAAGTACATTTTCCAATATCATTTAAAATATACTCAAACTTTGCTCCGTATCCAAAATCCAAAACAACTGCCCATATAACCACGTGTGAGTCGTTTACGCCTAAGTGCACATGTCACTTCGCCGATAAGTCGCAGCATCAGAGTTCAGGTCACGTGCTGGAGTGCCGCCTCCCACGTTTATGACTAATGATGGGCTCACATGCACCACCTCATACTCGCACTCCCTCTTTATATTCAAATGGGAAGGCTTCCTGACCCTGATTAATACTGTTTTCTTTGCAAACATTTGTTAACGTCTTTAAATTTAGACGTGCGTCGCGTCTTTAAAACATCATTTATTTTGATGCGTTTAGGCGTGAACGTGGTGCTTTTAGGATCACACTCTATTCCTTAATACTTATTGTAATATATTTCGTTCAATGTTTAAATTTAAAATTTATAAGAACCTATTTTTCATTTACTTCCATTAATAAAATGCTGTAGATTTGTTGGTGTGGTCCTAATTTGTCTAAATTATCTCTTTATATGTGGGTATCTTCCTTACTTACCAACATATTACGTGTGACCTAGTGAAGCTAATATAAAGTTTAGCAAAATGCTTATATTTTATTCATGAGAAAGGTATCGTTGATAACATTAACTGTTTTTTCATTCCCGTTCCAAGCTAATTGTGAGGCTTAGGTTTTGCTTTCCCCTTTTTAATGAAGAAGTAATAACAATCTAGCGAATGTGTGTTACACGCACACGGTCTCTTTTATAGAAATCTTATTTAAATGTTTATCTACAATCGAACAAAACAAAAAGACATATCCAAATATAACCTTACAAAAAATTTACATTCAAAACAACCTACACATTAAGTACTTGAAAATATAAAACGAAGCCATGTATGAATTATGTAAGGAGTTTGATTGAATTAAGTAAATTCCTCTCCTTTAAACAAATATTTGACGCCTTCTCATTTGTAAGATGTCTGGGTACTGGGTGGCTCGCCTTAGACAAATTAATAACAAGATAAAGAAACTCGACGGGTCTTAATTCATTAATTAACCTAATTGTATTTGCTGTTGCGCCCATTATTATTGTTTGTGATACTTTGTTACAGTGTAACTAATTTCGAGTACTACACAACCCCCTCATGTTGATGAAATATCTTGGAAACTTTAAAAATTGCGGCATTGGTAGGAAGATGACAAGTTTTTCTTATTTTCTTTATTTATTTTAAATTTTCATGTATCCCTTAATTTTCATAGCTTTCGTTTACATTTGGAGAAAAATATAATCAAAACTTTTGACAGATTATAATCATACTGGTATTCGATTTTCATCGGCATACTACATAGATACAATGACGATAAAAAAAGAATATTATTGTACATGCCAGTACCTACAGACAAATAAACGATGTGTAAGGTATCGTTGTGAGGCTTAGGTTTTTGTTTTCTCTTTTTTAATTAAGAACTAATATTAATCTAGAACAAATTGTCTAGAACATTTAAATTCTACAGATTTAATGCGAGGACAAAGCCTAAAAACAATATAAAGAAAAAAAATCCCCAAAAAGCAAAAATCACCAACTATCTAAATGCTAAAAAATTGATAGTCTGCTTAAATCTACACTGTGTCGTATCATGTGACCGCCGAGATTTGCCTGATTGCTGTAGAAAGGGGTCGAATCAAAAAGTTTTCGTAAGAAAAATTTGCTCAATTTAAAGAAAAGGAATAACCGCCGGATACCAGGCGGCGCCGGGGAGTTGTGAAAGATTTTTCACTTTCAACGTTAATTGCTACCGAAAGTAAAATAAATCTTTGCTTTTCTTGAGGCTTGTTTTGAGCCAAAGCCTTAAGCTAATCAATTAATTTAACTGTTTATGTTTCACGTTAAAAATATTAGGCGCTCCGAACTTTTCCTAGTTCCGCTAAAGTTTTAATATTAAACCTGACATTTTTTCTACAACAGGATATTATTATTTTGAACGTAACTCTAAGCGAGGGAGCGACAAATAAGATTGCTTTTCTGATTATAAAGTAGTAGAGAAGTTTCTATATAAAATAGATACAAAATATCGTTCCCCGTGTGTAGACCCATTCGACGCGCAATCGTAACATTTTATCATAGGTGTAATAGAAATATCAACGGATAGTAAAAAGTTGGGTTTCGGTTTGAACTGTTATTTGTAAAGTTTTTCTTTATGTTTATTGTTTGTTTTGATACATGTCGCTCATAAAAGGATTCAATTATAATTTGTTAGTAACTTACGACAATAATAGTACATTATATTGACAAATAGAATATATCAAGGTAAGTAGTCTTAGTGTATTTCTTGTCAACTTTGAATAAAAAGTTAGGTTGTATCCAAGTTTAATGTATAACAGACTTTCGGTTAAGAAAATATTAGCTTGGGACAAGCAGGTACGATGCCCGTTGTCCCCTAAATAGCGCAGTTGGAAAAGATCAACATGTTGCCAACACTTCACGGACACTCAATTTAAAAAGTTTCTCGCTCTTTGTTTTGTCCTGAACAAACTAAATTAAGTTCCCGTTGCCTTTAAAATATTTAATGTGTTCATTTCCGTAGCTCTTTTTATATAACTCGCTTTGCAGTTTTTCTAATAAATACTTTCACAATCTGTGGCCTGTTCACATTTTTTGTAGATTTTAAACTTTTATTTCCCTTTTAGAACAATTACTATTACAATCACGTTACGGTTTAAAAAAAATAAAGGCTTAACTACCCTATATCTATACTAATACGTTTGTTTGAGTTGCGGCATTTAAAATATATAGGACAAAGTCATTATTTACACACATGAACTAATTTATTTGCTAAGATTATCTACTAAGGGGCATTTTAATCAACGTCGACAAGTACCAGGCAATCAGAACAGAGTGGAAGTGGGTGTTCCGGAATTAGAATTGAATGTAAATGTGCGGGCTTTATCGGGGATTATAGTATTCGTGTCTGCAAGTGGGAGATAGTTGAGGCTACCGCTGGCCCGTCCGCAGCTTCGTATTAATACACGTTAGAAGCTACCAGTGTAAGTTGATCTACCCTGCTTCTTTCTACTCCTTTAATATTAACAGCAAGGAGTTTAATACAGGGATATTTGGAAGTCAATTTAAATTGGATGTTGTGTGACAGCCTCGAGGTACCCGTATCCTGGAAAGTCCTATTTAACAAATTTTACTGCGTACTAATCCGCCCTTTTCGTTACACGGCCATCCCAACCCTTACATGTCTTGTTCTGAATGTTACCAGTTATGAGGCTATTATCCCCATATAAATCTAGGTTATGCGGGGTAGCTTAAGATGGTTTTGAAAATATAATTAATTTGGAAATACGCGCAATGAATGTGTCTGGACGATAATGGTTTGAATCATTTACTTAAACATATGTATAACATACATTTCATAGATCTCGATTTTCTTTTGAGTCTTAAGTTAAGCTTCAACTATTAGGATTTTCTAAGCGCTATCATGGCTAAGAAAACCAAGAGGAACCTTTTGGAACGAACGCACAATTTTTATTAGTGGTATATTTAATTTTCTTTATTTACATAGGTCGGTCTGTATAGGTAGTTAATACTTTGCTATTTCATTATTATTTCATGTTTATAAAACCAATATTTGATTTCAAACAGTTATAACACATTTAATTAATCTTAAATGCCGTCCCGTGCCACACTCTACACTCTACATTGGTATCATTAATTAAATAACGTATTGGGAAACAGTATAACTCAAAGTAGGTATCGTTAAACTTCGATTGTTAGTAAAGTGACTATGACTACTGTGCTTTTGAAAGCGGTAAGCGATTTTACACTTTCTTCTGAGCAATCTTTAGTTTGAACGCTTAACGGTACATATTATATTAAACATACTTAGATATTTAGATTAATACATAAAACTCATTAAATCATAAAAACACATCTAAAAACTTGACGAACTTCGCTCGCTCAGTAAATGAATAGTTTTTTTTTTTTTTTTGAGGAGAACAAACATTTCACCTGTTGATAAATGACTACCGTCCTAGTTTGAACTCAAGAGTCACAAGTGTGTAGTAGGTTATTGAGTACCAGAGCTAGAAGTTAACCTCATCCAGTTTCCGTTACCAAAGACCTCTCCCACACTATATATATCTACAAATATTTTAAAGAAAAACACTTTTTAGGCGCCTTGAGCACTTTTTGGATGAACAAAAATCATGGAACTCGCGTCATCGTCACCCAACGCTATTGCTACGCTATATTTTTTTACTTATTTTTATGGCGCATTTTATTTAAAGAACAAAGAGGCTCATTTCAGGTGAGCTTAAATAACTGTTTGTTTATAGTTTTGAGTTTTCCCTTTTACTCGGCAATCCTCATTTCACAAATATTTTCCTATGTGATTCGTATTTTAATCTTTCGTAAAATTCACATTCATGTTATTTCTTTGTTGTGGCACGTTGAATAAATAGGGTGGGATTCATAATATCTCTAAAGATACCATAGTTAGCAATATTAATAGTATATTAATAACCTCAGATATGTCACACACAGCCGTCTGATTCCAAACTAGGCTGACAATGTCCCAGGCTAAGCAAACTCTTAATAAACATACTTACATTTTACCAAATACTATATAATATAAATAAGTTTAATAATATTACTCACACTTAGACCAGAGAATTTGTTACCAACTTGAAATAAACCAATTTAATTATGTTAATAATCGCCCGTAGTTTTACTAAGCTCGCTCCCTACAAGCTGTCAATCCGTCCAAACCGCGCATTAGGCCAAATGGTTCGAGTAACGGGATAGAAACAGAATCCCGACTATCCTCGACCGGGGGAGGAAATAGTAACAGCAGTTAGTGTAGTCACACGCGATTCGTATTACGGACAATAAAGCAATGTGAAACTACCGGACCCGGGAAATGGGCCTTGTTATTAGATGATTATTCGTATACCTATGCTTTTCATAACTAATATTGTAACATATTTATTTATGTACATTAAGCGCATCTAAAACATAAGTGTTGCATTATATTAGCGTGATAACAAAATTATATTTTAATTATATTAAAATATGCTATGTTTAAATAGACCATCAATATACCTACTAGATGTCAAGAAGCATGGTGCATTTTAGGATGATGTCCTATTGCTTTTGTACTCTCTCGAGGACAATGAAATATTTAACAATAAAATAAGGCCTCATAAAGTTATATATTAACTGTTATTCATCAATTATACTTTTGCTTTAAAATAGATAGTCTAGTTACCTATAATAAATAACATTTGTACGATATTAAGTATCCTTCAAATTAAGTAAAAACTAATTGTATAAGTGTAGATTCTCCTTTTTTTTAATCACTCGCTCTATTGATGAAAATCACATTAAAATCTGTTGCTCAGTTTAAATGAAAATCTAAAGACTATAGTCACGGAAAGCATCCTTTGATTTATTAATGTATCTAGTAACATTTAACAAGTTTTATTTAGATATAACCTGTCTTATAACAATTTTGATTTAAATACTGATAACACATTATTATTTTTAACCGACTTCCAAAAGGAGGTTCTCAATTTGATTGGTATTTTTTATTTTTATTTTTAAATCATATGTACATGTGATTGTGAACAACCTGTACAATAATTACAAATTTTAACAAAAAAAACCGACTTCAATATGGACCAAATTTAAATGAGACTATTCGGGAAACACCAGCTTTCAAACAAAAAAAGAATCATCAAAATCGGTTCACCCAGTCCAAAGTTATGAGGTAACAAACATAAAAAAAAACAGTCGAATTGAGAACCTCCTCCTTTTTGAAGTCGGTTGAATAGGAATTGGTGCTTAAATTAAAAACTAAACCAAAGCATTGCCGAGCTCACAAACAATAGGTAGACACGTCACCCGAAAAATATATTCAGTTGGGATACACATTATCGCTGTTTGACTTCACATTAAATCTGAGAGTCGGCCCATAAATAACGCAAACTTTTATCCCACTCGAAATAAGCACTCAAAAATGCAAAAGGCAGAACGGCATAGAGCACGTTCACTAAATTTATTTTGTTTCGCACAATTCAAATAACCATAATTCACCGAACGCGGAACCGACTGCCTAAGCCTATCTAACGATGTAATGAAACGCCATTAAGTTTAGAGAAGTAAAGCTAAGTTTAAGGAAATACGTATTTACTTTCTTACCTGCAGATAAAGATGTTACTTTTCGATTTATTGATTCGACATTTGGCGATAAACTGGGAACTTTTGTGTTCTGAACTAAGTTGTAATTGGACTGTGAGTTTTTGTGCTTGAGTTCAATCTGTATAATCTAAAACCGGGTTCCTGCGACACTTTTTGTGTTAGGAAACACAAAAACGTGTTGCACACCTAACATCAAACATCTAACAAAATATGGGCGTGGCCACACGCCTTAACGCATACGTGGGTTACACAAACTAAAATCAATATAAAAAAAACTTGAGACTAGCAATTTACTTATTTCTCACGTCTGTATGGGGTAGACAGAGGTTACAGAGGTATATGATTGGCCGTCTCAAATTTAACTCACTCACTCTCACTTAATAGTAGGAAACAAGCCTACTTATATCAACCGGGTACATATATTTACAGAGTAAATAATAGTGATCATTAGGCAATATTTGTCCTGGGTTGGAATCAAACCTACAACCTATGGCTTAGCAGTAAGAATCGCTAACTACTAGACTAAAGATCTCCCTCAAAATAAAAATAAAAAATAAATTATCAAACAATAGAACAAGTTTTTAAGTTATTAAAATGACGATAATTTCTAGAGACAATATTTCTTAACAATACTCAGTAATTCTATGCAAGTCTACAATGTAATCATTCAACTGTAAACACCTGAAGTGCATATCATAAGTACACTTACAAGAAGTCGGCCCACCCCTGCCGTCTTAGCCGTAGCGGACATAATTAGGGAGTTTGCATTCAAACCGCGTGGCCCGTATGAATTCTACCTATTGTCTGACATTGGACCTTTGGAGCTATATCATTTTGCACCTATCGCCTCCTTCCTCCCCAAAGAAAGGAAGCAAACAGGAAAGGAAAAAACGCGTTATGAAATTTAAAAAGGGGCACCCCTTTTTTAGCATAATTGTTTCAACTGAAAGAAAACGTACTTGAAAAAGAAAATAACACAACATAATGTACGTAAACTTTACCAAATAACTTGAGGCTATTTTGTAGAAAATAAAATAAACACGACCAACATATCAATTTAACCGCTAACTAGCTGTTTCGTGCACCCCTGTTTGTTCTGTCTGCACCCATTTATTCTGAGACAGTCCCTCAACTTTTGTACAAAAATATTAATCTCGCAATGCCTCCTAATAGATATTTATGCATGGATAAAACCAATTTCCATGAAGGCTTGTTGTCTGGAAACCAATATCTATTTTATAAGTATTTTATTTCAAAAGTGCATCGTTAAGTTAATGAGATGCTGCTTACTACCAATACAATTATCCGCTTCAATTATTATAATGATCGAGATAATATATTGAGGTTGGCTAAGCTAAAACCAAGGGCATACGAGACTCGTATTTAATAATTTAATAGAGCCTCAGTTCGCTTTGAATAATAGCCGCAATTTTGAACGTATAAAAATAGTATCGATCACAGCCAGTCAAAATTAAAAAGTCAAACGTGATTATTACGAGAGCATAGGTTTTAAATTATGTAAAGCTGGCACATTAGACATTCTGTCGGAGGTAAATATGTGCCGTCTAGACTCGGCTAGCGTGAAGCTCCGTCGAGCGCAGTTGATCTGCGATTGTGCTCCGACGACCGAACGAATATTTGATTATGTAAAGAACATAGATTGCAAAACTGTTTCTGTTTCTTCAAATGAATTATTCAATAAAGAGCTTCACTTAGCAACTGAGCTTTCTGACATACGAAGAGTCATAAGTGGTTTAGTTCTTCGCATGTGGAAGTACATTTTTTAAGTGTAATGGATAAGACCATACATTTGTGTGTACACACAGAGTCGTGTGTGGGATGTGTAAAGTTATTATTGTTACATTTACAGATTTTCAATCAAAATCATAAGCGATCTCCTTTTTGTCAACATCCCCGATATTGAATTCCGGTGATAAAGCGATGTTCAGTTATTTCTCTGCACAACGAAGGAACAAAACCGAAACAGTGGAAATTAAAAATGGCGAAAAAGGGAGCATTCACAACAAGAGGCCGGCCCTGGCGACATGGACAGGTTATGACAAATATGTGAGCCGATGGCGTTAATGAAAATGAACCTTTTTGAGAAAAAAATGCGATGAATTCGAAGAGCAAGTCCTAATGTTTGTATAAGGGGATGAAAACGTTTTCATCCATCTGAAATTAAAATTATTGTTCATACTAAACACATTAAGAAATTATTTTTAGTGTTAGTTATAAATCGTTGGCTTTTTTTTAATAGATATTTAAATTAAATCCTAAAATATCCTCTCAAAAGTGCTGAGGTTATCTTTTAGAGTTATTTTGTATTCTAAAGCATAAAATAACAAATAACAATATATTTTTGAATATTTTAAGTATCTAGTACATATTACTTTTACAAAACTGAAAACTGTCTTATCAATTGTTAAATGTCTTATTAAATGCAAGCACGTATCGTCATGGTTTGCTTACCAAAATGATTGGTGCAATTGATTGAAATCAAAACTAAAAGAAACAAAAGCAACTATTTACTATGTATTCGAAAAGGCTTAAACGGAACCATTTATACACGCAAAATATATCCCATTACTAAAATCGAAGTATACCAAAAAAAACAACACAGCAATAATACAGTCATTTGCCAGTCATCAATTCTCAGATTTCATAATCTTTCACTTTCCAAGTTCGAAACCCATACATTAAAATATCGCCAAGGGTCAAGGCTACACCATCCATCTGTATTTCACTGCACCCTTCGCAATGTACGTCTAATTTTTCACAAATCGCAAATAACTGAATATTTTGTACATGAACATCGGAACTTAGTAGACAAATGGTTTAATTAGCCTGATGGCGCTGTGACTGATAGCCTTGGCTTCGTAAATTTCTACGCAATTAGAAACACTTGCAAATCTCATACCAATTAGGCAGCCGCCCAAATCGCGCCCTCGTAATTGTTTTTGAATGTGTAAATGTAGTTTGTGTTTGGCGATGATTTATTTTAATTTTAGCTTTTGAAATAATATTAATACTGGCATGTATGGCGATTTATTATGCCTTTATTGAGACTTAATAATCTAAAATGCTTCAATGAAATAAAGAAGTGAATGAACAATCAAGAATAAAACTAATATTAAAAGGAAATGAACACAAAGGTACAATCAACAATAATAATAGGTAGGTATTTATCCCATCTGTATATCACTCAATATTAGTGTTCAATTCTAGTGTAGTGAATATTTGAGTGGGATTTTCTTGTTTAATTATTTTTTAAATAGATCCTTTTATTCTGTTCAAGTAACGTGTTTGTGGTCGACAAAATTGTTTTAACTGCAAACTCAGTTAATCAGACAGTCAGATAATTAAAGTTTTAAAACTTCACATTTATCATACAATGTTGCACAAAATGACGAAACGAAAGAAATCACTAGAGAGTAGAGACAATCTTTTAAATTATTCGCATTTCTGGGACAGACACGGACGCACGTCGAGCAGCGCTGAGGTCTACAGTCTTGACAGCTAATTAGGACCTTCATTGTTAAACGAATCTTGCAGCGAAGTCATTGTTTAATACGAAATAAACCTCAAAATGTTCTAGTATAGAGTTGAGTGTCGCTCAAGCGATCCACTAAGATTCATTAATGCCTGTCTTAAATATTTCCAGTTCTGGAAAAATACAATAATTCGCTGTGAATAGCAGCTATTGTATTGAGCCAGTGTCCAGGAAGGATGTTTTGTCGGGGTGTTCTTTTTATTGCCAAATTTGCGTTTTATGGGCTGTCGCAAAGGGAGCGTTGAGGGAATGTGACAATTCTACACCCTTGTCGTGTCTGTTTTTTGCCTTCGGTTTACGATTAACTTGATGAAAATCGACACCAATTTTTATTTAGCCAACAAACTTTTTCTTTTCATTTTTCACTTTAAGAAAAAAATCGCTAATTTGTCTGTTGATAAATATAAAACAGATTTAACAAAAACCCATTAAGTCACTCATTTACTTGTTAAAAAATATCCAAAACCAGAAAAGGTAGAAGAAAATTATATACACTAAATATTTGTAAATATTTGTTTTTTTCCTTACAATATTTGGTTCGCTGAAAATTATATCTGAATCCCCCCTTGTCTCACTAGCCGATGTCCAGATGTAAGCGACTTTGAAATATGAAGCATATTTATAACCTCAGATGTGTTACACATGAGTAATTTCCATTTTAAACTTCGTCTTGTGTGTTTAATTATAATGATGGATACAATCTGTTATTGTCATTACCAAGCATTGAGCAATACTTTTAGAAATAGACCCGTCTAACAGGGGCCCTAGCCAAGTTGCAAGCATTTCCAATCGCTTATCTTTCTGCAATCGCTAACGCTTTGTCTTGAGTAATTTTAGAAAGCGATAAGTTGGTAGCCATGTTGACACAAATGATTCAATCGCTCGTTCTACAATCTAGGTGGAAAAAACCTAAAATATAGTCTATGGTCTATCCATCGAAACGCTATAGTAGTCATGGTAACGTTGACATTGTTAATCAACAATTTTTATTGTTAATTTTAGTTGGCTGAATTTTAAAAAGTAATTAAAATAAGGCATAAGTTCTATTTGTAAATGGTTTATTATAATATCACAGTGTGAAATGTTGTTTTAACATTTTTGTGACTTGGAAACATAAAGATCCTGCTTGAGGATAAACTTACATTATATGACGTGATACCTCTTCAGAATGGAATCTAGAGCCAGACAGAACAAACCCAGGGCAATTCCTCGTTTTATTGGAATTCATGGAAAGGTATGTAAATTATTACTTATTCTTTGTTGTATGAAAGTATCGCACTCTATCGCTTGATTATAACATTTAGTTTTCTACAACACAAAGCATATATTATACAACAGCTTACTTCGTAGACAAAAACAAGCACTATAAAAAATAATCAATAAGTCATCTATAACTTTTGTTGTACCCATGTAAAATATATAATGGTGATAAAATTCATTTAAAAATTGACATGATGAGTCATATATTTTCATTGACTCATCTTCCACAGCTTTTAATAGTCCACTGTTGGACATAAGCCTCTCCTGTAATGGGAGACATTATTCTAGCAGTGAATGTTTAATACATAGATATGTTTTAATATGTGTGGTCAGACTAAAACCAAAAAGAGAGCCCTAGCTAAAAGGGGTGAAGCTTTCAGGACTGGTGGTGGTCCTAGCATCAGGCAAACACTTACTGTTTTAGAAGAGAGGCTGTTGGGTTTGATTGCTGAAGTATTACTGTACAACAACATTGTCCATTCTCTGCCCCAGATTATGGTATCTTATAGTCTGTTTGTTGTGACTAATCTACAGAATGAGTGGACTGATTTTCACATAACCGTTAATAGCAGGAAGGTACTTCTAATTTAATTAATTAATAATGTATTTTCAGCAACATCGGGGGCTGCTTGTTAACTGCCCCCTCCCTCTGGAGAAGTTTGATGGCATATCAGTCAGCAGCAGTCAGCAACACGTAGCCTAGTGTGTCCATAGCAATGACATTGAGTGAGTTCGTGGCCATAGAAAATAACCGGCTGCAACCAAAGGCAGACCGGCAAAAAACTTGGATGTGAGGAAACTGGAAAGGAGGCAATTAGCATCCCGAAGAATTGAAGTGAAAGATAGATCCAATTTTAAATGCACTGTATAACAGAATTTTAAATAAACAGAATATAATTTTAAATTGTTTTGCTGATATTTCAGAAAAAATAATAGAAACTTTACCACAGTTGAGACCATCATCATTATCATGATAATGATAGTGGTCTTAATTGTGGGTTACTAATCTATTCCTTCAGCTACATTAAAAATTATTGATAATAGAAATACTTTGTCAATAACTACATAATATTTTGTAATGTTTCTACTGGGTAAATAAACATACACTGTAATAATAAAGCCATTTAATAATTGTTTTAACATCTGAGTAACAAATAGACATAGAAAATATAAAAAGTATAATTTATAATCAGGAAATTTGAAATAAAATACTTAAAATCTATTTTTGTGTCTTCTTTCTATCCATCACAAAAGTAATATTCCTATGTTACTGGAGAATTTCCACCCTGACAAGGACAGAAAATAATAGCAAAGTTTCAAATAACCTTAATATATACTATTCAATAAAGAATTCAGCATAGCTCTTCGATTACTTCACTTTGGTTACCCACAATCATAGCGGGTGTGGGACCTTACAAATTCATATCACCTTCATTGTAATGCTAAATTGTGTAATATACAACATGCCGCTATATTATTGCCAGCTTCATGGAGATGATAGTGAAGAACCCTGTCTCTGAGGAAACATCACTGTACTTTGAGAAATCCAAAACAGCGCTCAATGTAGTTACGGGCTCGCACATGCTTTTGAGTATAAAGTTCTTCCTTAGAACCTTGATCTGCATTGACAGTAGGTGTTATTAGCCAAGGACGTTGTGGATATCCAGAGTCACCTGAAAAATAGTTTAAAAATATGTTACTCACAGGAAAACTATAGAACTTTTATTAAAGGTAATAGAGCCACACTGATTTCATTATGAATGGGCTGGTTCAAAAATGATGCTTCCATGGTGTGAGTCACCATGCTGCAATGTCAGCATTCGCAATGAGTATAATGACCACTGCTCTTTGATTGTGCTTATGCTTTCCAATAGGCAGAGTAGAGTCACTTTATAAGGCTCGTACATAAAAGTAATTATAAATATTTTTATTGTTACAAATGCCAACCTAACAGCCACACTTGGTCATTATGTTGATTAAGTTCACGCATATATGATTCAGCTCTACTAGAAGACCAAATATGTGAAACATGTGTAGCTCCACCAAACTTTGCATTCACATTAAAAATTCACATACAATTACAAATCTGAAAATCAAATCAATATAATGAAGTGACTTATCAGTCTCTTACATGCTATACCCTATAAATAAAAATAATCTACCATTTGAACGTTCAGTGAATGATACTCTTTTCTGTTGAAATATACATGCTCTTCAGTAATGGGTTTTACCAAAGCTACATGTGTAGTACAATCTATGCATCCAATTACACCAGGCAAACCAAATCTTCTTTGGAACCTAGTGAAATAAAATTACCTATATGTTTTTACATGGTACACATTCATTTAAATATAGTTAGCTTGTTAAGTAGGTACTCACTCTTGTTTTATAGCTGTTCTCTCTTGTTGTGTTATTGGAAACCTAATCCATTTTGCCATGATAGCAGGGTGGTTCAAAGCATCAACAACTTGTCTGATGCACCGACTAGCTGTCCGTTGAGCATGATGCTGAGTGACACCAACAATTCACTGATAGGATCCTGTGGCTAGGAAACTAAGAGCGCGTAATACCTATAAAAACACAAACATTAAGAAAAAGAATGATAAAAATGCACCTGACAAAAGTAGGTAGTCAATACTGCAAAACAATCAGATTATTAACTTACCTACCTTAACTTTTAGAGGAATCTCGTTGGTTCCCTTTAGTGATTACTTGTTTTGGCGTTCTTGACAAAGGGCTTCGAAAGCTTGACTTGTCTATAATAGCCGGAATTGCTCCACAAATAAAGTGTCCGGCATTTCACGGAATGTATCGTTGCACTGACGATTAATGTCTTTTTCTACGTCTAAGCCATACTTCCTCATCACGAGCGCACCACAACATATTTACAGTATGCATTTTAAAAGTTCTAATTATCTTAAGCAAAGAAAATACTTCTCGGTGGTCTTAATATACTGTTTAGCTGTCAAATAGACGCCATTTAAATAGCGATAACTATAGATATTTGAAATCGCTTAGTGATCGTTCAAACGCATGGATATCGTTTCGTTTGCGTTTGTCAAAAGTGGAACTTGGCTAGCGTTTGTATGGGATTTGGCGTCGAATTTGTAGGAACGAATGGAAACGATCACATTCCATTCCATAACTACGAACAAACGTCAACTTGGCTACGACTTTTTTAGTGGAACTAAGTCACGTGATCAAAACAAAATATTAGCCAATGACACACGAGAATCTTATGCGTTAACGATTGCAGAAAAACGAACGCTTGCAACTTGGCTAGGGGGGCAGGAGCACAGTAACCGCAAGAGTCAATAAAATCTCTGCGAGTATGCACTGAACGAGGGCACGCGAGGGTGTCGCCTGTCGCCGTCCGCGGTCGGACGTGACTCAGCGTCTGACGACGGTCACTTTATTGCTGACCTCTGTCTACTTCTGCGCTCCTAATCACTGTGTTGATACTTTACAATGATTTTATTCAACTTTTTGTTAACAAAGAAGTTTATTTATTAGTCAAACGGTGTTTTTTATATCAGCCCGATTCGTTTCCTTTTCTCGAATGTAATTTTTTTTAATTAACTGTAGTCCAGTCGAGATAGACATTTAAATAGAAAAAATTCCGGGGAGCGATTTATTTTTTTAAACGTCGGGGGGGGGGGGGGGATTGGAAGTATAAATCTCGATTTTCGAACTAATCCCGGTAGAGGGTTCGCCGCCATCTTGGTTTAAAGTAAATTTTTTTCGTTTTTCTGAAACAGCTCGTTAATTTTCAAGTTTAGAGCAATAATGACAGTTTCCAAAGTTGTTGGAAATTTAATTTCTCACAAATTTGGTCATTTTTATTTTTACGCTGGGATCAATATTTTCGGAGTTATACTATCAACATAAAAACAATTTTTTTACAAATAAACTAGATAATAAACAAAATATATGAAAAATAAAAACAATTTCTGGACTGGACTACTGGTCACTATTTATCAATAATGGGCGTGTGGAGGGTCGCTCCATTACGTTAGTCGAAAAACAAACAAAGTTTAGAACCCGGTACATACATTAATCTCTGGTTAAATTTGCTTGACCCAAGTAAGTACTCATACTATACCTAAGGGGAGAGGTAATGTGGGAAGGGGCAAAGGAAAAGAAGGAAAAGAAGAGGTAATCTTCATAATTACATGCAGAGGCTACAAATGGCTACTAATAGGTCTTTACCTATGAAATTGCCGTTTTGTATGCAATAAGTGAAAGTACTTATTTTTTAAAACTTTTTTGATTTCTGTTATTCGAAGTAATCACCCATGCAATCGACGCATCTTTACCAACGCATTGGCAGTTTATTGATTCCCTTCTTGTAAAAATCAGCTGGACGGGAGGCAACAAACTCTTCAAAGGCATTTTGTACTGCCTCTCGGGAATAGAAATTTTTACCCACTAAAAAGTTGTCTAAATTTTGGAAAATGTAATAGTCGGTAGGTGCAAGGTCTGGTGAGTATGGCGGATGAGGGAGAGCTTCCAACCCCTTGCACCTACCGACTATTACGTTTTCCAAAATTTAGACAACTTTTAAGTGGGTAAAAAATTCAATTCCCGAGAGGCAGTACAAAATGCCTTTGAAGAGTTTGTTGCCTCCCGTCCAGCTGATTTTTACAAGAAGAGCATCAATCAACTACCAATGCGTTGGCAAAGATGCGTCGATTGCATGGGTGATTACTTCGAATAACAGAAATAAAAAAGTTTGAAAAAATAAGTACTTTCACTTATTGCATACAAAACGGCAATTTCATAGGTAAAGACCTATCTATACTAATATTATAAAGCTGCAGAGTTTGTTTGTTTGTTTGAACGCTCTAATCTCAGGATCTACTGGTCCGATTTGAAAAATTATTTCAGTGTTGGATAGTCCATCTATCGAGGAAGGCTATAGGCTATATTTTATTTTCATAAAAAATAGAGATCCGTAAGAAAATTGCTATTTTGTAACCCAAGGTGTGAAATCGAAAACCTATTTTTGCGTGCGCTGCAAAAAGTATTGACAATAGAACAAAATAATGTACTACGGGTTTGTAGGTCTCATTAAGATCTACAAAAAAGTCCGTGCGAGCATATATCTAACTATCATGGTTTGGTCACAATAACCGCTTTTGTGTTCAAAAAAATTATTAAATCGTCTGAAGAAAGAAACTACGTTAAATGTGTATCGTAATATTAATCCTTATCTAAATAAAGCATTATGATATCAAGGGTATTTATGTAGAAGTAAAATACTTTTTGTTTCATCCCATTCGGACATTTCGTTTAGAAGTTATCACGAGTATAAGACGCTAAGAGTTGGTACCTATTATTGAGTTATTTGCCAAAGAGTTTTTATCAACATAATACCATCGAGATATAATGTATAGAGAAGACGCCACTCATTAGTACGGTATTCCATGCAATTGCGGCGCATGCGCCGCACTTCCTTCAGTCGCTTGCTAGCTACACTCTGATGAAGCGGTGGCTTAAGCGTGTGATTGTTTACATTTAAAAACGTTCTAAAACTCGTGAATTATGCCATTTTGTGTCTTGAGATATTGCACTAATAATACAAGGAATACGGAGAAAAACAAAGGAATAACTTTCCCCCAGTAATTAACTAGACATAATTGTTTTAAAATTAAATACGAACAAAATATTTTAAGACGCCATTGTTGCCTCATTCGACATAGAGTACTTAGAGTAAAACATACAGAAGTGATATTTAGGTAGAATTAACTGACGTTAAATGCACAACGTATTTAACGTATTTAATTGGATAAGGAAAAATAATATGTTGTTAAAAATAGCTTCGTAAATAACCCATAACATTTTTTTTGCAATAATTATATTTAAATTATCATTAAAGTATAATTTAAAAATTGAATATTCGGCTTTTATATTTTATACCTCGATGAATTCTACAAAAAAACTGAAACTGGTAAAGCTATTGAAGTACTATTTACTCAAAGTGAATTTCCTAATAAAGCTTCGTAGGTATAAAGCTATTTATCCGTTCTGATTTCTTGTTTGGGGCTTACTCTATAAAAGCGAATCTTTGCAACAGTTCGTTGGCCAAAACGCGTAAGCGCCATGAAAATCACGGCGCTTATGACATTTCGCTCGCGAGGAAACTACAGCTCGAATGCGATAGAGCGCTGCTTGTTAATACTGTTGGATTAGACTACTAATTATTGTTTGGCTGCGCTGCAGCGCTTTTTAGTTTTAATTCAAATATAAACGGAACATATAATTGGTTTTGAGTGGCTCCTCTAGTACGTAGTACGTAATATCTCAATGCATAATACCTAATATTAGTCTTTATCCAAATAAATGTGTTGTTGATTATGAGTATTAGATGTTAGAAGAGTATAATAAATACATCTATACTAATATATAAAGCTGAAGAGTTTTTGTTTGTTTGAACGCGCTAATCTCAGGAACTACTGGTCCAATTTGAAAAAGTTCTTTCAGTGTTAGATAGCCCGTTTATCGAGGAAGTTTATCGAGTTTATCTATATCATCACGCTATTACCAATAGGAGCGGAGTACCAATGAAGAATGTTTCAAAAACGGGGGGAAATTATTACGCTACGGGCAATAGGAGACGCAAACGACGTTGCGTGGGTCATCTATACTAATATATAAGGCTGAAGAGTTTTTGTTTGTTTGAACGCGCTAATCTCAGTAACTACTGCTCCAATTTGAAAAAGTTCTTTCAGTGTTAGATAGCCCGTTTATCGAGGAAGTTTGTCGAGTTTATCTATATCATCACGCTATGACCAATAGGAGCGGAGTACCAATGAAGAATGTTTCAAAAACGGGGGGAAACTATTACGCTACGGGCAATAGGAGACGCAAACGACGTTGCGTGGGTCAGCTAGTTATTAAATATAGAGTGAGGACTATTAACCAAACCTAAGTTCACCTACTTATAATGCATATTTTTGAAGATTTATGCTTTTCGATATTTTCGTTTCCTATTGACGGGGCCACTTCATTTACTAACATCAAACATATTATGAGAAAATTTTTATGCACATTTAAATCTATATCTATCTATATTCTTATAATAATAATAAAAATGTAACAGGTCCAATTCTGTACATTAAAGATATTTAGAATTTTTTTTGTAGGGGTCCGTCTGTATCTTGGCCGCGCATCACGCTGAAACTACTGAATGGATTCAAATGAAACTTGGCATGATTTGAGTTCATACTACGAAGTAGGACATGGGATACTTTTTATCCCGAAATTCAGCACGGTTTCTTGGAGAGAGGGGTTGAAAGTCAAAATATGTACTTAGTTGTAATTCAATAACACATAGTCATAGTCATCAACGATTTCTTTCATTCTTTTTTTGCTCGAAAGAAAAAAAAAGATAACGGGAAAAGTCTTTTTTTTTTGGTCCGCGACTGTACACTGCCTGTGGGAAGCTGAGACAGATATGTAAATATGGCGGTACGAAGTTCGCCGGGTCAGATAGTATTAAGAGCCTTTGGCTTATTACAGAACAACTGACATTACGACATGATTGACAGTGTTTTATAAACATGTTTCACACAACAATTCAAACAACAGATTGAAAATCTGTTCATACTTATAAATACTACATGTGTATACTGCCCATTTAAACTTTTCTAACTACGTAGTACGGACCGCTCACGCTCGCATCTCGTTACCGAGGGATTATTAAATATTGAAACAGTGTTGGAGAGATGAAAGCTGCTTCCTAGACAACCAGCGCAAATCCTGCACAGAGAACAAAGACTACTTAACTCAACAAAATTTATTTCATTCTACTGAGTAAATAACACCGTGGATACGAATACTAACAAATATATCTAACAAGTTACTCAATATTCGCGGTCACGAACTGTCCATCAGACACATTAGAAACTGATCCGGAAGTAAACCCTCGTGATTGTAGGATTAGGAACGGAACGGACTAAAAAGATATACAAGACAATCTCAAATTCATTTTACATTCGGAACCGTTCAAAACATACAACGCTGAATAACTTTATTCTTGTTTGTACAAAGTTTATTGTATGATGTTTTCACTTTGTACATTTTATACAGTATTCACTTACTTATGCTTCATGTTACATAAGATGCGTGTATGTAGTAGGTAATGGATTTTTCATTTAGAATCTAGGTAGGTACACTAATATATACCGGTGATTACAGAGTATTAATAAAGCTGGCTTTACCATAAATGATAGTACAATTGACCAATATTTTCATAAAGTCGAGCTGGATGCGAAAAGCCGAGAATCGAACTAAGTAGCGTGCAATTGGAGAGGCCTATATCCAGCAGTGGGCTGCGGTAGACTGATGATGATGAATTGATGATACACACTATAGGTCAACTTTACAAATAAATATGTACATTTTAATGAGTAACCTCTTGGTCTAGTGATAAGTGACCCTGACTAAACTGCAAAGCCGGGTTCGATTCCCTTCCCAGACAAAATTGTATGATGAGCACGATCACGAACGAATAGCAGAAATCAACTTGGTTTAGACTTTTCATTCTTTACACAGAAAAATAAACGAAACCCATTGTCTGACTGTGGAATCTTAGCGCTTAAACGGATGAAACGGATGGACCAATTTGGGTGCGGTTTTATTTTGAAAGCAGATTTTCTAGCCATTTCTAAACGCATATTAACGTTTTGCTAATTTTTATAGTTTTTTGTGTCGGGGGTTTTTAATTTAATTTTTGTCATAAGAATATCAAGAAATAAAGTGAGTGCTTCTCTGTCAATGTCATTGGTTAATAATTAGATGATGTTATAATAAGGACATCATCATCAATGCCCTTTATTAGTCCACAACTGATCATAAGCATCTCCTCAGGAAGGAGTTTACATACGTCTTTAATATACACGCATAAATTTCAAAATCGGTAGGACTCTAAATCCCAAAGCGTTTATCAGTTCTGGGCCACCAAGGGGTGGTTAATTGTGAAAAGAAATCTTTGTTCTTTGAGCCGAATGCCGCGTTAGGGGAAGCTATTGATTTCTTTTGTTTTATGCTGATTGAGACACCTTCGCAGCTTCGCAATCCGCGATCCCCGCACCCTCAGTGTGAACGCCTGACATAACACTTTATTTTAAAAGAAGTGACAAAAATGCAATAAACTCTCCCGATCAACGTGACGGCGACCACACAAATTTTATTTCAATTCGTACTTTTCATTTTGTTTATATTACCACTGTGTTATTGTATATTTATAATTCTGATATTTCTGTATATACTAATAACTATAAATTCTCAAAATTAAAAAAAAACCCGATATAATAACCTGAGTTCCCTTTAAAAAGTAAAAAACACGTTATGCGCTTTCATTTGAGACCCCACTCGATGATATTTTTGCGACATTCGGTTACTCTTCCCCACTTTCACCCCTATAACTTTTAAACGGCTCAACCGATTTTCATGAAACATGTCTAAGAAGACTCGCACGTAACTAACCTTTCATATAAAAAAAACTTAATTGAAATCGCTTCATCCGTTCGGGAGCTACGGTGCTACAGACAGACAGACACGATAAACTTATAACACCCCTCTTTTTGCCGGGCGTTAATAATAATGATTGGTGTGCAATACAGATGATTGAGGTCTTCAATATTTTTCTTATTAAATTGCTGTTTCACTTTAACATTCAACTGCTGGACATCGGCTTCTGATAAGAGTATATTACAAAGTTTTGAAAGCACAGTAAAAATGGTTTAAGGCTGATTTTTTAGTATATTTATTTCATTTTGATAATAGTTATGCTATTACAAAGACATAAATCTTCGTCGCATATCTAACTGGTGAAATGTCTCTCAAGAAATAAGCTAAATTTCAAATATGTACTCAATCACCATCGTTATAAAGATTAAACTCCCTAACTCATTTAAACAGGGTGTGGTAAGCCAATCAACATTAGTCCCTTTGACGATCACTTCTAGCCTCATTTATCTCGCGATTGACTGCGAAAAAAAATTAGATTGCAATTGCCACCTCAACGCGCGCGATACCATCGACGAATTTTTTTTCAAGAACGCTGCTAATGGCAGTCTGTTTTATCTCGAGCCCCTTAATACCCTTATGCGGGCGACACTAATAAGATTTTGACACGTTAATGACTAAGATTATTTGAATGCTGCCAAACAATTGATAATTTCGTGCACAAGTGAAGATACTTTTGCGTTCAGTATTGTTTGACGTGCTTATCAGAAACTTTCAAACTGTCACATTTTACAAGCTTTTATTTAGTTTCACCTGTCCCGATGTTTGTCTTTAATCAAATCTTGCAAGTTAAATTTGATCCAGTTCCCGATTTTCGATTGAGCTGTATAACTTTAGTTCTGATGATAATTCAATTATATATAATCGATCTTATTATTAATTCAAAATGGCCTCCGTAACAAAATGTACATATTTCTGAACAACTTACCCAATATGGGTATCAAATGAAAGGGTTTAAAGTTTTTTTTTTTATTAACAAGTAATAAAAGCTTGTTTTTTTTTTAACTTTTTTAAATAAATCACTTGTTTAATATATACACGGGACATAGTATAATTGTAATTGGCTATAGTATAATGGAAATAGTATATTAACGTGTATAAACACTTACATGTCGTGGAAGATATAAATTACTTTGGATGGAGGAAAAACAGTCAAGAGTGGTATTCCTTGTTATTTAGATGATTATGAACTTCAGTTATTTGCTATCGGTATTGTGTGCTTTTACTGTATCTAGCGAAGTTTGTAAAACTTTTGCAAAATTTAAGTTTCAATTTAATATGCCTTTTTTGATAACTACATAAGAACTTTGATCCTGCAAAGTAATAGGGACATAATTTATAAATCGATAACGAATCAATTTTTCAATTCCGTCTCAAGGTGTAAGGAGTGCCTCAAGGAGCACTCTAAGACCAGGGGTGTGACGTCAGCGGCGACTTTAATTGCGCACCACTTCGTTAACGGACTTGATGGCATTTTTAATGAACACCCGAATTAATGTAGTGGCTAAAATCGAAGACCGAGTGTGGACCCCACGTTGCCAATTCAATGGTTTGTTTATTTAGGATAGCTCGTCTATTATCTATTCGTCTTGAGTGACGTGACAGTAAAGATAAATAATAGTTTGGAATTGGTTTATGTAAAGGGAACAATAACAAATCTTGGAAGTAAATAACTTAGAATTGTGACCAAGTTACAGAACCATTTATGTTTCAATATTTACAGGAAATTCAAACAGTAAAACCTGTTTAATTAATGACAACAAATCTTAATTTTTACACGGTCATTTGTCATGACTCATGATATACCTTATACCTACCTAGTGTACAACCGCTTAGGACATACTTTAAAAATATTATTCCATTAAATGTAATTTTTTATTATTTCTAGTTCTAAATTTAATAATTGAACATGTTCATGTAATTTTCAACACTAATATTGTATTAAACACCAAGGTAGCGATTCAATACGAAGAGGCAATAAATAAAATTAGATAATTAAATTCTTAAAAGAAAATATCTCTCTTGCCTTATATTCGTATCGTATGTGTAAACTTACGGACTAGATGCCATTACTAAAATTACGATGATTGAAACGGACTTTTTTTAAATATTATTCACTTTTAAGTTAATAGAAGATAGCTATTTTACTATACTGCATGGATGGATGGTAGGATCACAGCAACATTACCGTGGGAGAGCCACGCTTCGGCATGAATGGGTCGGCTCGACCGGAGTGATACCATGGCCTCACAGAAAACCGATGTGAAATAGTGCTTGCACTGTGTTTCACCGAGTGAGTGAGGATACCGGAGCCCATTCCCCAATCCGCCTACTCCTACCTCCCCCATCCCACTACCCCTACCTCCCCCCATCCCCAAAAGGCCGGCCACGCACTTGTGATGCTTCTGGCGTTGCAGGTGTCCATGGACGGGCGATACGTCTGCTCGTTTGCCGGCCTATTACATTAAAAAAAAAACTAAAAAAATAATTAATATTGATTTTCGTGCGAAAAATAAAACGAAAAACAAAGGTACTAATATACAAAAGTCGATACCAAAACCAATCAACTCCCCAATTGATAAAAATTCAACTTGCCTCTTGTTCTACGGGCGGGTCCTAAATAAATATGCTAAAATAAGAGTTTTTCCCAATGACGGCTCAATGCCGAACACTTGAAATCGAAATGAGGATTTTCAAATAAAAAGTGAGAGTTCCGAAGATTGACAGGTGCGTCTTAATAAGTCCGGTGGCAGGTGCAACGTTACAAAATGAAAAAATATGATTGCTTACTTTATGAATACTTACAGGGAAATCAAGGAAAATGTTTTGACTCTTTTGAGCATTAATTGGGTCTGTTTTAAGAAAACATTTTATACTATCATCTTTTGCATTCGATCTCTTTAGCATCCAGTTGACAGCAATTGTAGATATATATCTTCTATTATCTTAGCATGATCAAAATTAAACAACTATGTTATACTCGTAGTATTGGGAAAAAATTGAATCTACTGTGATTAAGTAAATAAACTTGCTTACGTATGCATTTCTTTCAAAACACCTTACTGGTTACAACGCGTGAGTAAATAATAATCCTGGCCTACGTATAAAAAAACATTGCAACCATTTAGCCTTCTCCTGATGTTTCACGAATATAGACGTAACGTTATGTAGATATATACTTAAAGCCACATTGTCTTTAATATTATATAGTCACTATAAAATATATCACTAAATAAAATACAATATAGTAATGATTCTACATTGCGTACCTCTTTGTTTCACATTCCTATACAAACACTGCATTAAAGCAACACCGTATTCATTTCCACTTTCCGATCTCAGTTTACATAGGTCTCACACATACAGATAAAACCGTTTTAATCTCATCACACGGGCAGTGTAGACAATGAGAAGCACTCGGACCCTAGTCTGGGTATCTAGCCCCGCCACTTATTCCGCTGGCCTAAGCAAATTTTCACCACCCAACTTTGTTGGTTTTTCGTTGGATTCCTATTTCTTCACTTCTGATTATATTATTCCATACTTTGTGTAAACAATGGCTGTGCCCCAACCCTTCCGCACTATTGCCGTTTCGGGCGTCAAGCTTTATGGTATAGAGATGGATTTAATTTTTGATTTATAGAGGTGCTCTTATTTATGGATTTATATTTGTAGACGTTTGTTTATTGTTTATCATATTAAATTGATGTAAATTATTATAAACTCGATGTTATTGATACAATAAAGAAATTGTGTATTATTGTAGATTTACCGAAATCATCTTATAATTTGTGTAATGGACTTTAAAGCTAATTTACGTCTACGTTCGTCTGTCTGTCAAGACCCTTTTTCTCAGGAACGCGTGGAGATTTCAAGCTAAATCTCATACCAAATAATCAAGTCTACTATCCCTTGGAGCTTTGAAAAAATCAAACTTCTAGGCCAACGCAATCAAAAGATATAGCCGTTTATGCTGCAAATTTTCTACACTCGCAAGGGAATCAAAACCTACGGGGTACTTCCCGTGAACTCGAATCTTAAAATTTGGTATTAAGCAACGTCTTATAGCACAAATGAAAAATTGCGAAAAGCCTAAATTTTTAGTTACATCATTATAACATACCTACAGGTTTATACGGAACCCTCGGTGCGCGGGTCTGACTCGCACATGTCCGGTTTTTTTAGTCGCATTTCTAGTTATTTTATTCAAAGTTTTTAGATACTGTCAATAATTAAATTATTACTGACAGTCGATATTTCTAAGTGGTACAAAAATACATAATAAGAAATCTTAGAATTATAAGTGACAGTAATAACAAGACATATTCGAGTTGGTAAACCTCCATCCATCAATGATACGTAACTTTTAATAAACAGATAATGAATTCTAAAAGTGAATATTTAACCTTTATCTCCATTTAGAAGAAAACCACTGAACCAACATCGACAGAACTTCCTTGCAATGTAAAACGCTGTAGATCAACAAGCACTCTCCTCACATAACGAGCGTTTTATATATATTTTTCCGGAGTTCTAACCGCTGTAAAAGGTTTTTGTATACGTTGCTTTTTGCCTCCTTTTGCCAGCTAATCCAATATTGACCACCCGCCAGGCTATTGACTTATGTTTGTGTTACTCATAATAATTCGACGGGCAACGCTCGCCTTTATTATTCAAAATATCAATTTGCTCGACTTGCTTTCTTTTACCAAGAGCGCCAGATATTTTATTATGCATACTTGCTATGAAATTATTTATTATTTAACAAGATACCGATGTATTACTGCGAGATATAATTCTAACAAGAGGTTTGACACAAGAGGATCAGGAGGGTATGGGTATTTTGTATAAGGGTAATTTGACAAGTCGGAAAACTCATGTCGGAAAAAAAACCTTAGTTCTGTTAAAACACTTAACTATACTGTGTCCATTCGTTAATTTTCTTTTTGACAGCTCACGTCTATAATTTACCGTTTTTTTTTTCGGAATAATGTACTACAGTAATGTC
This sequence comes from Diaphora mendica, assembly GCA_949125395.1. NCBI lineage: Eukaryota > Metazoa > Arthropoda > Insecta > Lepidoptera > Erebidae > Diaphora > Diaphora mendica. The sequence continues at coordinate 20,128,931 of OX421319.1, read as the reverse complement.
GTACTTTATTGACGGTGACGGTACTTTAGTGAAGTGCCCTGAGCATAATAAACAACCACAGACTATAAAACAGTTTTTGAAATATGATAAATCGATCATATAATAAAAATTATTTGACTTCATGTAAGTATTTTTTCTGTAAATTTAATAAAAAAAGGAAATAAAAGTAGTATCTATGACTCCAAGATTGATTATTTGCAAGGAATTAAGTCGAAATCTTGGAATTTAGGATCAAACCAAGAGTAAATAATAATAGCTCTGTTCATTCATCTAAGTTAATGATTTATTATTTATATTTTTGTTTATTTTATATATAATATAACAAACTAATAAAGGAATAATTAATATTTGAACTAAAAATATTTAATTAAATCGATTGAAAGTTCTTCATAAAAAAATTGCTATTCATTTCAAATCGAATCGGTAATGTGTGAGGGCGTCACTAATTTCCAAATTTCTTGAACTGTCAAAAAAAAAATAAACGAATGGACAGAGTATAGAGTAATTTAATTTCAATTTAAAATAATAATAACATCCTTACACATCTCACACATTGCAGTCTGATCCCAAACTGGTAAAGCCTATGCTGTGGTAACCAAACAGTTGATATAAATGTGTCTAAATACATACATACTTATTTTAGACAAATTACACCTAGACACAACAAAATGATCATATTCATTACACAAAGATTTGTCCTGGGTGGGAATCGAACCCACGACCTTAGCTTTAGCAGTCAGGATCACTAACCACTAAACTAAAAGGCCAGGCAACGAAATGTAATGACTAATATAATATAACTAAATTCTATGAGATATGAAACGCATTTCGCATTCTAATGCTTTAAATCAACTCAAAAAACATATAATCCATTCAAAACAAAAGATATGAACATTTGAATGTTCAAATTTAATTTTAAAGGGGGTGTAGAAGAAATGGTTTCCGTTACCCACAAAATCATCTGCGGTATCTAAATGTTAATCTTTGGTCAGTCGCGCAAAAATTATGTTTTTCGGACTGGGCCGAAAGTTACTGAACTGTAAACGGACACCCACGCAAGACTCATTTAATAATTTACTGTATGGCAACACGACTTTTGTACACTCCAGTAGGCTTTTGGGCGCCTAGTACAAATATGTACAGTATGGCGAGTTTTAAATAAATCACGGAGTTATCCCAGAATGACGTCAAGTGTCTCTGAAAAATGTCATTACCACGATCTTAATGCAGAAAACGCTTTCAAAGGCTCGGTTTTATTTCGCGTCAATTTCTACAAAGCGAAATGACTCCAATTTGAATATGTAATGGAGGCTTAAGATAATCGTCCCTGGCTTACACTAATAAAGGCGCTTCAACTTTAAAACGAGAATCGTATCAAAAGAATCGAACAATCGTTCGATTCGGGGGTGGTATAATTTATTCGAGTGTGGACCGCCATTTTGCGGCGGGGCGTTGTCTGCTATCGCGCACCGGAAGACGCTTTAAGACATTGATGCTGATTCTTTTTTTTTATTATGCTCCCCTGGATTTCCTTAAAGACGCTAATATAAAGAGGCTATATATAAATAAGCCGCCTTTGTGAGGAATCTGTACAGACAGGAAACTGAAAGACCCCCTCGCCGATGCAAAACAATCTAAATTACATTTTCACGCAACTTCAAATGTCTTATTAATTACGTACGACTTTTCAATGCTATAAATTTTCTTTTAACGCTTCCTCCTCTAAATCGGCTTAATACACAACGCTGGCTTTGCATACTGATCACTCAATTGTATTGTGAGATCGTTTGTGCATCTTGCCTTATTCTTTGTTCTAATTTACGTTTTTGTAATTTACTGAACCTGAACAAAATCACCTTTTTACGAAAGAAAACTGTCTCTTTTTTTACTATAGTAAGAAGACTTAAATCCTTCACATATATTACTAAAATCCGAACCATCTGTTAAAAAAGGAACACCCTAGTCAAATAGAAAATACCTGGCAGCCATGATTTACTGGAGCCTTTAGACAGCTCGCGATACGCCTTCATCACCTCGACAATGACCCCGCATCCCTCAAGCTTAGATAATATAGGGGATAGTGTCGCTTATTCCCCGAGGATTTGTCAAACAAATGCTTCCCGTGTATCGAAAAAAATCGCCGGCTCACTAGTGGCCGTTAAGGCTATTTATGGGTGATTCACAGAAGCTTTTTTTATTAATAAAACGTATATTATGCGCACAAGTGCGTTTTATATCATGGACCTCCCATTCTTCGCGGATATTATCGTCCTTCTTCGGACATCTACTAATATTGATTCTGCATCAACGAAAAAGTTCGTTTGTAATATGTTCTTTATGTATTCTATTCCTATACGTAAGTTTTATATTGAATGTTTTTGTTTTGTCGTATTTTGGGTGAACAACATTTCAGGTATTGATATGAATGTATTTGCCCCGCTATAGCATTGACGGTGGCACAAAGTAGTTATGCAAACACGCAAGATATTGATACGGGAACTTTGTGACAGACAAGAAAAACAAAAGTCACATTTCTATAAATACGCCGCGATATCGAAGTTATTGACGTGGATATATTGTTTCAGTAAATTTTGGCATTACTATAATAAATTGAAATGAAACCACAGTCCTTACATTTAAATTTCAATGCAGGTATTGACGTATGACGGTTCTATAGTTTGAAGTGAATTAAACTGATTCTGTATTTAATTTAAAAATTCATAATTTCTTCAAAATATTGTCTTAATTTCATTTTGACTGAAAGAGTTTTACAGTATACTAGCGACCCGGCCTGGATTCGCACGGAAGTCTCTTTGAAATTCTCGATTTGATTTCCTCTTTAAAAATATGCATGTATAATAAACACTCCTCTTCAATCACTCCATCTATTGCTAAAAACTTCATTATAATCCGTTAAGTAGTTTAAAAGATCTAAGCAAACAGACAGCGAAAGCGACTTCATTTTATTATACTACTAGCTGACCCACGCAACCTCGTTTGCGTCTCCTATTGCCAGTAGCGTGATAATTTTCCCCCGTTTTTCTAACATTATTCATTGGTGCTCCGCTCCTATTAGTTGTAGCGTGATGATATATAGCCTGTAGACTTCCTCGATAAATGTACTATCCAACACTGAAAGAATTTTTCAAATCGAACCAGCGATTCCTAAGATTATCGCGTTCAAACAAACAAACAAACTCTTCAGCTTTATATAATAGTATAGATGTAAAGATAGTACTAAGCCAGTATTTACAAATTGTGTCCATGTACAAAGAAGTATCAATTATAGTATCTTAAAACAGTACTCAGGAGTAGAAGAGAGTTATATTTTACTTTGAAAATCTAATTTCTTAGTACACACGTAAAATTTTAAACATCCATAAACAATTTTGGTTACATTAAAGTGGTAATCTCAACCCGCTATCACTGGTAATTGTCGGGAATAAAATCATTAATTCCAAACCGAATAACACATTAAAAGTAACAGCTTGTGCTCGGCTTGCCAGCGAAAGCAGTGGGTCTGTGCCCTCCCAAGAGGGAAACTGAATCTTACTGTGTACATCACAACAAAATAAATAGATGATTCGCTAGAAGTATAGAAATATGATCGGTTATGACATTTTCAATATTAAGCAACAGATTTTTAATGTTTAAATCTAATGAGAATATGTATAACATTATCACAAACTGTTATAATTAAACTTTTTATTCGTTCCGTCGTCATGTGTTTGCAACTAGATAGTAAAACTATCACTTTTTATTTTCTTTTAAAAAAATTTTACCGATCAACCTTTTAATACACGTAATAATGATGTTTTAAACTCGTTTTTGTAACGATGTATTACAAAAAAAAGTTGAAAACAGTATTTTCATGCAAACTGGACACCTAAATTCCTAAACACAGCTTATTAATCCGCTCCCGACACTGAACATAACCATACCAATTCTGCAGGCGTACCTCGTAGCCATATTCTTATAAATTAATTACTTGTAATCTACTCGTGAAACGGGACTTAGAGAAATGAAGTTACAACGTGGCGCAGGGTTCAAGGGCTCGTAACGACTTAATGTCGCATGGAGAGAACAAAGTCTGAATTAGAAATGAACCCTCTCAAGTGGATGGTTTAATAAGGCACACATGACGCGTCTCAAATGATACTTTGTTAAGTATAAACATTGTAGACATTTTGTGTGACAATACTGTTACTAGGATATGTAGATAGTTGCTCCACAGTGAAACTGTAACCTCCTTTTGAGTACTATTTTAGAAAATGCTTACTTTAACTACCTGTTCATTTTTAAATTATTAGTTAAGTAGTAATAATAACAATAATTTTTCCCATTCGACACGCCTGCGACTGCAATGTCGGGTAGGACATGCTGTGGCTCTAAATAGTTTTTGACTGGTATTAAGGCACGTAATGATTAATTTTACTGGTACTAAAAATAATTTAACTCTTTTAATATTTTTTTATTTTGATGTATGGGCCTGCCAAAATAACTCTGCTCTGCCTGATGAAAAGAATAAGCAGAATCCAAGAGTGGTGGTCACAATACTCATTGCGAATGCAGACAATACAACAATGCAGCATGGTGACCAAATCATGGCGGCCTAGTGATGCTTCTGCATCATCGGGCTTGCGGGCACTCATCAACGAAACACGACAGTACTTACGCTGTAATTTTACGTTGATCTTCTGTGCGAGGGAAGTACCGCCACGGTCAAGCTGGCCCAACTGTGCTGAAATCAGCGTAGCTCCATTACCTTTAATAAAAGCTCCACTTCTCCGTACAATACAATACGTTACAATACTTTAATTACACAAATTTTGTAGTATGAACAATTAAAACAAATTACCAATCTGTTACTAAAAATCAACAGTCAAGATGTTTTTAAAGAACTATTAAAATTTATATGTACTACAGAAGAAAAGAGTTTAACATAAATAACAATATGAATTTTAACCTTATCTTCTTCAGCATTAAAATTTTCCAACACTCTTATAGAAAAAACCAACTAAACGAGACAGATAGACAGACGAGCTATCTAGCTATAAAATAAAAGTGCATTGATCTGTATAAAACTGACACACGGTAAAAAGTACTTTTAATTTTTCGCCGCGGCAGACTCATCTGAATGTCTAGGGGAGGTGTCCCCATGATCGCGTCTTATCCACTACGCAAACATTCTTTACAAGGGCTTCACTCATTCCATTCACTTCTCTAGAGGTTATCTTTTATTATTTCTCTCGACATCCTCTTTTTATTGCCTCTCATATTGACTTTTTATAGGGCTCACGAATAAATACATTTTGATTTACGTTTGCGTAGACACTATTTTGTTCAGACAATGGTGAATTAACACGTTGTCACATGCGAATATTTATTATGACGTAAGGTGGCTGTGGAATTCACGCCGTTTAAAGTTCATACTTTCTTACTTTTTCTCTAAACAATAAATTTTCTAGTATTCCTACAAATCATCGTAACGCAGCATTATATAATATTTTTCTCTTATCCAGAACTAACGACAAGTTTTTTATTTTATAAAACCTGAACTTCATTTTTTACGAGTACAATCAAACTCATTTCAGTTTCAATCAGCATACTAGACCCAATTTAGTGATTGACCAGTACGTTCTATAAGACTAATATTTATTTTCCAACATTACCTTAAGTTTTATATTTTTCTGAACGTAAAGAAGCTACTTATACGTACAGAATAAATGTGTTTCCAGTAAGCTCTTGAACAAACATTGAGGGATTGCAAAGTTCGGAGAGGAGAGAAAAACAAAGATAAATCCAAGTTAAAGCTTGACAAGTGCGTATTTAAGATTTGTAGATCCAAACCGCACCGCACTTCTGATTGCAACTAATTACTATGGTGGGGGAAAATTTTGAGGTTTGAGGCAAATTTTAGTTCTTGAATTATAACATAATCAAATATACGTCCGAGTTTTTTTTCTGTACATAATAATAGGCAGGCATAGGCTGTAGACGGTCATTATCATTAAAGGTCTTTACTCAAATACACAAAACATCACAAATGAAATATTATGACTGCCTCGGTGGCGTAGTGGTAGCGTATGCGACTGCTGTGCTTGAGGTCTCGGGTTCGATTACCGGGTCGGACCAAATATTTGTATGATCTGCAAATATTTGTTGCGGAGTTTGGGTATTTTCGATGTATAATATGTATGTATTTACAAAAAAAATGTATATTATGTATTTATATCAGTTGTCTAGTTCACCCATAACACAAGCTCTGCTTAGCTTGGGACTAGTAGATAGATATCGTTGTGTGTTAGATGTCCGAAATATTTATTATTATTATTATTTATTATTTGTTTGTACATTTTATGATAACTGTCGAATTTATAATCATTATAGTATGAGGATTAATTAGTCATCACGGCTGGCAGGAGCTGGATGCGAGTAGCCGAGGATCGAACTAAGTGGCGTGCAATTGGAGAGGCCTATGTCCAGCAGTGGACTGCGGTAGGCTGAAGATGATAAAGATGATAGTATGATGGCCTGCGTTTTCTTTACAATTAAAATATAGGCTTGGGTACTGAAAGATTACTTTTCCAGTGTGTTTATGTGCCAAACATCATGTATTCGTCTCTTAGCCAAAGTTTGTCAAGAAGTCTCGCAGTCTCATAAATGACTAAGGGTATATTACTTCAAATGTTGATTATTGTCATTATTACTTGTACAGTAAATGAGTTTCCTTAACATAGGTTGTAATAAAAAGTGTTAAAAATAAAGGAATGATAATTTTCAAAGACAATTTCCACACATTAGTTACATTTTCTTTGATACCCAATTCGGAATCTTCACGACATTCTGGTCTCAAGGGAACGATTAACCATGTAAAAGTACCAGGATAACAAAGTATCTGGGAGTTCTCTGGCTGGCCATTTAGCACGTGCCAAGGAATTGCCGTAACATGTTCGCAGAACTTAACGACCGGGGAAATAGATGTCGTCGAATACTTAAACTGATCACTTGTTTGTGTTATTTTGTGTTTGTGGCCAATGAGATCGTGCAACATATTAACAAAAGGACATACATGATAAAGAAGTTCGTTAAAGTACCTACATAAAGTTCAAAATAAACTGTAGGAAGTTATAATTTGATATTAAATTGCTTGTTAGGTCTTAAATTGCTTGAATTGTTTAGAAAACAAAAATGTCTACAGATTTTTTTTCGACTTTGACAATTGTTTACTTCATGGATAACGTATCAACAACAACACAGAAATTGTACTGAAGTCAGAACTTGCACACACTACAGATACTTTTATTTGAATGTCAAGTTACTGTATATTTTTAAAATTATATTCATAATGTTCTCCTAATGTGTGTTCCAAACAAATAAACTCATTATTAGCTTAAAAAATCTTGTATCAAAACTTTCCATCTCTGTAACCTCTCATACATGTTACCATAAAACAAATACAATCGCAAGGAAATGTTTAGGTATCAAAGTTACAACGTGAACTGGCGTCTAGCCAAAAAGTTCGTGTTGAGAATTGACTTTTTAGTAAATGTATTTTGTTAAATCATACCACCTCATGCCCTAATACTGAATAAACTTGATACTCTGTAAAAATAAATTTCCAAAGTAATCTGTGGTATGTTGCATCTTTTCCTCTTTAAAATACAGGTACTACATATGGAGACCTTCTTGTGGATTCATTTTTCAGAATTCTTATTAAATAAATGTGCTATTATGGAACTTTTTTTTTATGTATGGCCCGCCAAAATGACTACTCTGCCTGATGGAAAGCATACGCAGAATCCAGAAAGAATAAGAAGAACTAAAGCCAAAACTGTATTGACAACCACTTTTATGCTTTGTAACCTTTTTTTATGGAATAGACGGGCAAACGAGCAGACGTATCGCCTGATGGTAAGCGATAACCGCCGCCCATGGCCACTTGCAACACCAGAGGCGTCACAAGTGCGTTGCCGGCCTTTGGGTGATGGGGGGTGATGGAGGCGGGGGATGGGGGAGATAGGGAAAGGGATTGGGGTATGGGCCTCCGGTATCCTCACTCACTCGGTGAAACACAGCGCAAGTTTTTTTTGTTATAAAATTATATGTTTTTTTATCTGAGATGTTTATTAAAATGTGTGATTTGAGTATATTATTAAAACAGCGGAAAAATACAGTATAAAATTATTTTATTCATATCAAAACTCCGTAAGCAGAATTTTATAAGCAATAATCTCTCACTTGAAATTAACAACCCTTACAAACCCGTCGAGAACGTAAAATGTTTTATTTTTAATTCATAGAACTTTTAACTTGGTTTATCAAGAAAGAATAATGTGAAACTTACGACCATCATTACTTCTTTTTAATGAATTAACGACTTTTGTTTGCGAACAGCTATTAAAATAATTAAAAGTGTCATTATAAGTGCCATCAATCCGACCTCAAAGGAGACGTTACTGTTTTTAAGGGTAGTCTCGTAATAATTAATAACTTTTCTATCAAAAGCAGTTGTAAACTGAACAATGATGAGTTCAACTTCACTATGCGTTTTTCACTAGAATTGTATGTATACAACTTTTACCCATATTCGATTTATTCTTAACCGACTTCCAAAAGGAGGAGGTTCTCAATTTCATCGGTTTTTTTATTTTATTTTTTTATGTATGTACATCGATTACTCCGTCAATTGTGGACCGATTTTGAAAATTCTTTTTGTATTCGAAAGGGTATGCTCCCCATGTGGTCCCATGGCCACCATATTAGAATCTGATGATGGGATCCTAAGGAAATCGAAGGAAACCCTCAAATTTACGTGAGCGCCTGCAATGAAGTTACGAGCAATTGTCTGCATGCCTTCATATTCTGTAGACATCATTAAATTTTAAATGAAATGATGAAGAGAGACTTGAGAAAGACTAAAAAGCGAAAAAGAAAAAAAAAAGTTCGTTTAAAAAAACCGACTTCAAAAACTAAAGAGTATAAAATAACTTAATTTGTATGTGTTACCTATTCATAGGTGTGAAGTCGGTGCCAAGCCAAAATGTAATAGTAGGTACCGCACTCGCCACGCGTGACCTGGAGCGGGATAGCTGCACTTCGCGTTGAACAAAACAACCGAAGCGTCGTTGACTTTCGTCTCGAAATATAACGAGTGTGGTACGTAGGTATTCCATTGGCTTGGCACTGACTTCACACCTATGAATAGGTAGCACATACAAATTAAGTTATTTTATACTTTTTAGTTTTTGAAGTCGGTTTTTTTAAACGAAGTTTTTTTTTTTATTGTAATATAAAGTTTATTTTAAGAGACACATTTATTATATTAGAGAATCTATGTTTAAATTATATGGAGATATAAATGAAATATATGTTTAAGGATAATTTTTGAACTGTATAAAGTACTAAAAATAATCGTATTAAAAGCAAAGGTATGTTGTAATCAAAACCTACGAAGTGAACGAACGAAAGGAAGCACGTTAAGCCGTTGGTCTCGGTTGTCATGAACACCTATGGCAATCGTTATTGGGAAGTCAGTACCCTGAAATATACTGATAACTAGTTCAATCTTCGAATTAAGTTCGCTCTCAGGTTTGCGAAAGTCCGATACCAGTTGCTCCGTGGAATAACTCATATTCAGGTAAAACCGATTGGACTAGTAGCCGATTCCAAATAATATTGCGATTAACGAAGGCTAAAAAGAATAAGAAGACCAAGTGCTATAACGATGGCTGCGAATGACGATTGCTGATGATATATACCCTATAATAATCATATTGTCCATTGTCACTGGCTATCATACTAGCCATTCTCTACCTCTATCCTACATAACATCCTCACTATTAAAAAGTTTAAAATGAAATGAAAATAATAGAATGTTGCTTTAATTACTTTGGCAAAGTATTCAACGTGGGAGTTGTTTAACCATTCTTATTGCAACAATAATTGTCAAGTGCGGCATCTCATTCGACTTTTAATTGATCCTGGAGGGCGACTGCTAAGATAAAACTCGGATATCTAAACTTTCTCTATTACAGTTTAAGAAAACCGCCGGCGCAGTTTTGTTTTGCCGATAACAAAATTTTCATGGCGTTCCCCGCGCAACGTGACGCGTAATAGCGAGCTGTAACTTTAAAATTATTATTATTTTGAAAATTGAATAGAACGATAAAAGTATTATATTGTTTTCTTTTTATTATTATATTATTAATGTCATTATGTGTAAATTGCTGATAGATCTCCCACAGTTTTGCACGCATACATCCATCCAGGTGTTGGGTCTAGAAAGAATCAGCACATTGAAACTCCTTAAACTCTTTGCAAGTTATGATTAGCCAAAATTAATAGTTACCAAATAGAATTCTTGTTTGCCACTGGAGCACTCGAAAACTTCAGAATTTTAATTAATGGATGTCTTTAGTATTAAAAAAAACAAAAGTTAAACCATAATGAGAGTGTCACCACCTGCCGGTGTTGCAAACTGTCACGAGAATTTGCCTAAAATGCGTCAAAAACGATCATTTTCTTTTCAGAAAAGATTAAATCCGTCTCGATGTTTACAATAAAACGTTTAGTGTAAACGTGTAACAAACTTCCATATTTTATTATGATCGTTATCGTAAAGCGCCCCCAGAATTCCGCCATTTAAAAGTTGTGCGTTTATCCGCGAGAAAGCTCCCCTCCCCTTACAACCCGTTCGCTTCGTAAGATTTCATTACGAAATTAAACTAAAACTTTAAACTATAAATTGTTATAAAACTGAAATTTATTTTATAACTTATCTGAAATATATGACACATCACAAAAAGCAATCGGTGTATATATCGCACTGAAGTACATAACAGAAATAAAATATAATTTAAGTTTTAGTGCTATAACCTTGACATTAACATTTTTTTTTCTTTTAAAAAGACAAACCCGCATTAGGAATATACATCCTGTATCGCGGGGGACTTTACAAACATACATGAAACGGACACAAAGAACACCCAGACTCAGAACAACAATTTGTGGATTACACAAAGTGTTGTCCTACGTGGGATTTGAACCCACGACACTTGGCGAAGTAGGAAACGGCGTGGTGAGCGTTAAACTAAACGTTAAACCACTAGGCCAAACGTGCAGTTTGCAGCATTAACTATGATATATTTAATTTGGCCTAAATACTGAACGGATTTTAATGATAGAGGTGGCAATAGATTTATAGTAATGACCCAGTTAACATAGACTAGAATAAATATTATTAAAAGTTTTTACGTAGCAAGGTAAAATATTTATAAACCTTTTTAAAAACTAAACAAGCTAAAAATGGATATACTGCAATTACATTTATATGAGAGTAATATTAAAAGGAAGCGCATCAAAGTCCGTTTAGAAACTGAAAATTAATCGTATATTAAAAAAAAATAGTATAATTTTTTTTATTATGACATATATCTGCCCTTGTATTACAAAATAAAATAAAAAACGCATAATATCATAAGATGTTCTCATTTGCCAATCATCGGGAAAAATCGCGGGGTAATCGCAAACACATTGAAGCGAAAGTTCCGACCCCACCGCTCTAGACGTAAACACATAAATCCGCGGGGAACTCCTTTTAATTGTCTGGCTATACCTTAACGAATAATTACATGTTGTTATTTATTTGTTTTTCACCCACCGACAATAATGGGAAGAAAACATACGGGGAATGTAACGAATATAATTGAATATGAGAAAAAATATGTTTTTACAATTTGGCTATTTAACCCCCCCATGTGAAAAGAGGGGTGTTATAAGTTTGACCGCAATGTCTATCTGTATGTCTGTTTATGGCATCTCAGTTTCTAAACGGACTTTGATGCGCTTCCTTTAAATATTACTCTCATATAAATTTAACTGCAGTATATCCATTTTTAGCTTGTTTAGTATTTTAAAAGGTTTATAAATATTTTTCTCTTAATTATTTACTATTGTTTGTTAAGTCATAATTATCATCAGCTTTTGAAAGACCATTGCTGAATACAGGCAAATTTTATAAAATCCCATAACTTCTAATTTCCAAATAATAACATACTCGTACTGTTATTCGTATGTTTGATGCCTGACTAGCTGAATTGAAAGTCAATTAAAAGAATAACTCATAACGTGTATGAACAAGAGTAATCGTTTCCTATTGTTCCTGAGGCCACATCTATCCAGCCTATCCGGCGGCCCTTTGTCTGTAGGCTCTGAAGGGAACTAAAAACGAACTTTTAATAAATTACGAGACCATCAAACAGAGAGAATGGAAGCGCATGAAAAGGATTGAGATGGCTAATTTCAGGGACTTAGTATTTCCGAGACTGCTATAAAACAAGAGTTAAAAAAAGCTTTATTTCTCTGTTTTAAATCGCCTTTCGGTTTCGCAGATAGTGAAACTACAAAACACAAACGGTGACCGGCGAGCGTTCGGCGTGAAACGTGACAATGACGGTTAAGCCACTGCACGCAAGGAACGTTTTACTCCTTTTGTACCAACGTATTCAGCAACACACACTGCCGCTTTCTGACGACGTTATTTTTTAATCAAATATATCCGTGGAGCGGGTGACGGACGATAGGGTCGCAACGACAATGAAAAACTAAAAGGAAAAAGAACTCTTTTAAGCAAATAGAGACGAGACCAAGTTGATTGGTTTTGTTAGCGAGCCTGTTGATTGGCACGGGCGTAAACAATACGCTTCAAATGTTTAAGTTTCAAACGACAATTGAGACTTCTTTTAAGTAAATAGTGACTAGACGTGTTGATTGGTTTTGTTAGTGCGACTTTACTAAACCAGTAGCTTTGTCGATGTTTATATTAGCTTTGTTAGCATAGAATTCGACAATGTTTTCAGTGTAAACAATGCTTTTTAACATTTTGTTTCGCTGCAACGAGGCTTGAGCAATTTTTAAATGCATTTTATTGTTGACACGTTTTCCATGGTCACTTGTTGACATAAGAACTGAGCCAAATACCCGCAAAAACTGTCGAAAAATATATGAGGAGCTGAAATGGATTCAGACTTAGATCATGTCAATAAATTATGCATTTTACCTATGTTGTTATCGGTACTATTATGAACATAAAAAAGAGAGATCGGTCATAGTAACACCCTATAAACTGGAACCCTAAATTTAAAGAAAAACAATCCACACCGCGAGCTTACCCTTACATTCCGTTGGTTTTTCAGAGATCATAAATTCTTTGGTATATTATTCAGGACGAGTAAGCAGTGGGCCATAAATCAGTAACTCCTCAGCCGCTATCAGCTACCGTATCCATTAGTGACCTGTGTTATGTTCGTAAAATGCCACCTTTACCTTAAAATATGTATAAAGATTTTTCTAGACATTAGAATTTTAAATTGTTCAGGTTATTGTTATAAAGGTAAAATGAAATTTTATAAAATGAAATTTCAATTTCATGAAAATTACAAAGAAAAGTTTGAAAATTAAGAAATAAATTACTAATTAAATTATTTATTAGGTTCATAAACATATCCTTCAACTAGACTTATTTCGCTTATTTTATGGTAAACATTCAAACAAAAAAATCTGCAAGTTACTTTAGTTACAAGACTAACAACTACCTATAAATACCCATACTCAATTTCCTTCTAATGCTCAATAGGAAATTGTAAGAAGAATAACTGCCAGTTTCCTGGGAGAGCCTGCACGCGATTCGGCAAGTAAATGGTCTGCTTCTAAAGGTTTGGAATTAAAACATTTGTGGTTGAAATAATAGGGGTTTTAATATTATCCGTAAATTATTTTTGTATCAAAATTATGCACACTCGAATGGGTGGCCAGACTTGAATAAATTTATAACGAACGGCCGAGAATTTCGGGACGCTCATTACCGCGTATTTATGTGAGGAGATAAAAATATTAGGGACACGGTTTTAATCGAAAAAGGATGAACAGGGAGTGTGAGCACCCTAGTTTTTTGTTTGTGTACGTTTTAATTGTTTCTTCTTTGTTTTTGAGAAAACAGATACCTACATTTTGTAAAATTACATTCTTTTATTAGAAACCTTATTTACACAAAGCCTGGGATTGCAATGTTTTTAATCCTATTTCAGCTTTAACACATCTAGGCTGTCCTTGATTCTTTTAGGAAGTGTATGTGTATATAAGGAAATCGAAGGAAACCCTCAAATTTACGTAAGCGCCTGCAATGAAGTTACGAGCAATTGTCTGCATGCCTTCATATTCTGTAGACATAATTAAATTTTAAATGATATGATGATGAGAGACTTGAGAGAGACTAAAAAGCGAAAAATAAAAAAAAAACTTCGTTTAAAAAAACCGACTTCAAAAACTAAAAAGTATAAAATAACTTAATTTGTATGTGCTACCTATTCATAGGTTTGAAGTCGGTGCCAAGCCAAAATGTAATAGTAGGTACCGCACTCGCTGTGCTTGACCTTGAGCGGGATAGCTGCTCTTCGCGTTGAACAAAACAACCGAAGCGTCGGTGACGTCGTTGACGTTCGTCTCGAAATATAGCGAGTGTGGTACCTACTATTACATTTGGCTTGGCACTGACTGTTACGAGTATAAGTATAGATTTTATTATAAGTATAGATATACATGTGAAGCAAAAATTTGGCATCCCTTATTACGAAAATTATGCGTACGTACTAGTGCGAAATTAGGCACTGTTAAAGTTTATATGGAGGAGAGGTGTAGAAAGCTATTAACAATTATAAAAAAATCAATGTATTATGGTCGAATTCCAAATGCTGGGATCACTAGTTATTATTGATATGCAACAAACCACCGCTACTTTCAATTGATGGTCATGTGCCCTATATCGCGTTGAGATTTTTCTAGTATCTTCTAAATATAGAAGAGATCACACTAAACCATGATAAAAGGGTATACCATTATCTGTATATGTGGCCTAGTCCAAGATGCCAAAAAGAATAAAGAACCTTCTTACTCTAACTACCTTCCAAAACCAAGGCAAATTTTTGGACAAGAACACTTTCTAAGCTGATTTTTTTTCCACAAGATAATGAATAACAAACGACATTTATCAAAGCTCACATAAAGTCAGCCCGGTGTTTAGGACAGTTTTAAACGCTTAAATTAATTTCCCCTGATTTCCTTTAAGAAGTTGTAACTCTCCAAGTGGGGATAATGCGATGATATATAAAAAAAGGTCCCAGTGAGCCAGGGCCCCTAATAAATTATACCCTCGATAACAATGGGATTTTTTCGGCTGTCCTTTGTTACAACTTTTGATATCACCTGAACGTTAGCTAGGAACTGAAACAAAAAATTTGTAATATTTTTTAGATATTTTTATACGAGGAATTAATACTCTCGAAAAGAGTTTGTGAATTTATGCAGTATGTATTTTTTTGAGTTTTTTTCGTCGATGCTTAAAAATTAAGGCGTTTATTATCTGTGCATCACCTCAAAATCAGTTTACATACTATGCAGATATATATATATACGTGAAGTTACCTTGTAAGTAAAGCTTAGGAAGCTTTAAGAAATACCTCAAATTTTAATACTTAAGTACGTAGATGACCGAACTTTCCTCGGTATTTTTCTTTTTTGGGTAAATTTTCTAAAAATGAATACTACCTGGATCCTTTTTTTTTTTTTTTTTATGTTTGGCCTGCCAAAATGACTCTACTCTGCTTGATGGTAAGCATAAGCAAAATCCACGAGTGGTGGCCACCATACTCATTGCGGATACAACAATGCAGTATGGCGACCCACACTATGGCGGCCTAGTGATGCTTGTGCATCTTTTAGTCTAGTCAACAAGTATGGAACTTGTTGACTAGACTAATTGGGCCTCCGGTCTCGCACTCACCAACGAAACACGACAGCACAAACGCTGTCATTTTACGTTGATTTTCTGTGCGAGGGTAGTACCGCCCCGTTCGTGCGAACTCCTTGCCCCTCCCGAAACTCCTTGCATACTAAATTTCATGAAAATCGTGGAAGCCGTTTCCGAGATTCAGAATATATATATCCTATATATATATAAAATTATCGTGTCACTATGTTAGTTACCATACTCCTCTGAAACGGCTGAACCGATTTTTATGAAATTTGGTGTGCATATCGAGTAGGTCTGAGAATCGATCAACATCTATTTTTTATACCCCAATTTTTTTTTATGGCAAAACAACGTTTGCGGGTTCAGCTAATAACTATATATATGCAATAATAGGTCGTTTAAAGCTATTATATAGATACAATGAAAAAGTTTAAAAGCTAGTTTGACTTTCTTCTTTGCATAATATTTAAGTTATAAATACTTCATACTTTAGTTTGTAGACTATATAGTTTTAGCATCAATGTTCTACAATTGAATAATATTAAAGAAAACTGACCAATATCTACTTCCTTCAATATACCGCTTGAGTACTTTTTTGTCCCGAACTATAAAAAATAAAGCTCTAATATCGTTAAATGTTCCTTTGGGGAGTGACTGGACAAATGCGCTAAATTCAGAAGTCGTTAGGGATGTCCCCACATGAAAAGTAGTAGCTTTCTTGAACAATAACAAAATGCTATAGATTTTGTGACTCTTCACTATGTACAATGATTGTTCAACAAAACATAAAAACAAATTATAGTTGTACATAGAATTTTTTATGACATTAAACAGCTATGTCACTTGTTCTGTATTTATTGATGCAATATATTAACAAATGAAGACAAGAGTGACATTTCAATGACACATTTATTTATATATAAATAAAAATAATCTCCGAAATGTATGTACGCGCATAACTTCCGATCGACTGCACCAAATTGGATAATATTTTTTTTATGTGTTCGTTATTATTATGACAAGGTTTGTATAAAAGAAAATTAAAAGATAACCACAAAAACTTTTTTGTCCGCGACTGTATAATACCAGTGGGAAGCTGGGCATAACTACTACAACAAGTCTTTCAGAAATTTAGAAAATATTTACGAAAGCAAAATGTGGCGGTACGAACTTCGCTGGGTCAGCTAGCTTATTTCGAACTTCTATTTATCTATTTTACCAATGATTAATTCATATAATGATAAAAAACCAGCAGCATGACAGATTGTTTCATTGTTCAACGACTGTTTGGTAGCAACCCTAACCAATCGAATGGGCAACTGTGGACAATTTATATTGCAATAATCCGCTCGGACATTACGGCGGCGGCGGTGGAGTCGTGCGAACGCCGATATTATCGGGAGGTAAAAAGCGTTGCTAGTTTGAGGACAAAAAACGAGCACTCATTTATCGGCCACTCGGCACTTCGAGACAGGCCATCTCGCTACCCACCCTCACTAGAAACTGCTATACATTACGCACAACCGCCTCAAGGCTTATGGACTCGATTAAGTTTCCTTGTTTAGGGGACACTGATGAGTTCTTTTTAACTGTATAAATTAAACTAAGTTAAACCATAATTACTGCTTTAAAAAGTTGTCGTTTATGAATCACATCTTAACTGTATATAAAATCAAAAATCTCCCCTGTTCTAATGACCTTGTCTTTTATACTCATTTCTTTAGTTCCAGAATGATTAACACCAGTGTTGCGTTTGCTGTAACGGACAACACGTTAACACTGGTGTTGTGTTTGCATTATAAGGCTTTTTAACAAATTAAATCATTGTAAGCGTTTGCATTATCGGGCTTTTTACCAAACTAAGTTATAATAAGATACTAAAAAATAACACAAAAATTCTAGCTGTTTGAAATTACTAGATCTAGTGTCAGTTCCCAATTGCTCATTTTAGATTCATACTAAGATGTCAATTAACTATATTTTGAAAGTTTATTGAACAAAATTTCGGAGTTGCATATGGCGGTTTATAAATTCAAATTGTTATCAAAATAAATAAATGGGTAGTTCTACAAACTAAGGAATTTTTGGCGGCTCTCAGCCAAAATATGATAAAAAATTGTTAAAAACATTTTGTTTGGGTTGGAATACTCTTAATTACAATTGTTTCTAGATGGTCACTAAAAATAATTAAGATATACAATTATTTTCTGAACAAAATTACTGTTCAAAGTGCCGAATTCTCAGGATCCTGCAGTGTCCCTCATACAAAATTTAGTTCAAAGTGCGTCGTGATATATTTACTTCTACATTAGGGTCTTAAAAGAATCCCAAATGAATAAATTTACTATTTTTCCTGGCCAGGAATAAATCTTGTTTACATTTTGTCCCCACGATTTTATATCAGTACCCTGTGCGCTGTTGAATTAGCAAATATTCACTAGATTAATTGCCGTGCGTCTTTACCGTTCCGCTGAGTCGATAGTACTTACGAAAGAGACAAAGAATCTTATCTATCTATTCTCACCTAGCAAGTTGTTAAGTGAGCCGAGTGTGTTCGGCGAGTGAAATGGTGTCATAATCAGTGGAGTTCACAGAATCCTGGTAAGATTTATATTTACGAAATAAATAATGAATATGACTTAATTTAGCGTACTGGTGTGTAAGATGCTAGCACATAGGTCTAGTTTAGGTAATTTTTTTCTTGAATGTTCTAAATTGGTGTGTTTATTTTATTTTTAGACAGAAATTATCAGGAACATGGCCTCAGGATCCTGTGCAATTGGTATCCAGAATACTGAGAACCATCCAGGATCCTGAGCAGATCATATTAAAATATTGTTTCTGAGCAATCAATAATAGTATTTTTTTACATAATATTAAACTTCAAATAAATAATTCAATAAATAAATTGAACGTACTCTCGTAATTTGTTTATATACAGTTATTTAGTTTTAGTGGTGGTCTATGTAAAAGTATTCTTATAATTGTGTCGAAACGTCGGATTAAAAGTATAAAATAAAAAACACTTAATCGATCTTACAAATATTATATTTTGTTACACAGGAAAAATGACGCCAGAAAAGAAACAGACCAAAGAAGAAATAATAGAAACGAAAAGGATAGCTGAAAAAAATTGATTGAAAATATTAAGAACGACTCTCAGAGATTAGCGGCTGAAAAAGAAAAAAGAAATCAAAAGTATAAAAAGCTGCGAGAATCTGGCTAAAAAACTAGTTTCTGAAATGTAGGCTTGTGAAAAAAGCCAAGCTCGCAAAAGTTGGAGGGAATGCTAATATGATAAACCAATTTGATAGAGAAAATACTCTGTCTAGTTTAGATGATGAACCTGTAGGTTCTAGCTCCTGAGTTCAGCAAGTAAATTTTGAGATAAATGTTCCTCAAACATTATCGCCAAAGCCAAATCCAAGATTGAAATCAGCACAAGAACGGTCACAGAAGCAGCGTCTTAAGAGAAACCAGGAGATAAAACAAAAAATGCGCTAATAGTAAAATTGAAACAAAAACTTGGCAAATATAAAAAGAGATGCCAGAGATTGAAAAAACAAAAGAAACCACTGGAGCTTACGCCTAAAACCGCAATGAACAAACTTGCTGAAGATCCAACAAGACGGGTAGACGTCGTCAAAAAGGCTTTATTTGGTGATGTGTTGGAAAAGCAAATATCAGATAATATGTCTAATCTGAAGACTCGTCAAGAGAAGAAAGTTGCAAACAAATTACTTTTGGACCAGATTGTGAATGCAAATAAGGCTTGAAAGTTTAAAAACAAGGTTATAATAACTTATAAAAAAATGTGGAGTCAATAAAGGCAAAAAAGATCTGCAATGAAACAAAAAGATACTTGATTTTTGTTGTTTTCCTAAGCTTCCTGGTGACACTCTCAGTTTCCCGTGGCTCAATTTTTATAAATGGCCATAAATAAAAAAATATTAAATATTTTGACTGTTCCCTTTAGGATAAGCTAAAAGACACTGTACTCTAGTTATTAGACTGAATTTCGCCACTAGAATGTGTAAAAAGTGTGGGGCCAAAATCAGACTCGAATTCTTCCTTAGTTTGTAGAACTACCCAAATATAAAAAGTAATAAATAATTGAAAGCCTTACTCTTAAAATTAAATAATTCTTAAATTAAACCATTTTAAAGAATCAGACTGCGATGTCTGTGAGAGACAAATAAAAGATATCACTTTAAGACCATGCCTAGTGCTGACCAGGATAAAATATGACATAAGAAAACAGTATTGAAATAAATTATTAATAGATGAGTCTTACAGTACCACTATTTTGCTGTATAGCTGATCATGTCTTAGAAAGATGTCTCTGAATGCCGCAGTTTATCATTGCGTTTTAACTGTTTATCTATGCGTGTACGTGTAATATTATAAAGCTGAAGAGTTTGTTTATTTGGTGGTTTAAACACACTAGTCTGAGAAACTACTGATCCGATTTGAAATAGTCTTTGTATGCTATATAGCCCATATAATGAGGAAGGCTTTACACTATGACTAATAGGAGCAGAGTATAAAGTGTTTCAAAAACTGGGATTAATTTATTATTCCTATTGAGAGCTTCTACTGCATGGACTGCAAGGGGTTAAAGTTTCGCAAAAATATATGAAAGAATTGTTCCCAAAAAAAGTCGAAAAAATTATTCGATAAAAAAAAACTACTCATACTATAGATTTGAATGTCGATGTAAGTACAAAAATATGCCTCGCACGGTTTTGATGTTCATTCGTCAGAAAACATTTTTCCATGAGACCGAGTAACCCTTGCAAACGGTTGCATTGTGATGTAATTGAAAAATCAGTACTACGAACTACCATTCGCCAACGGATCCATTATTCAGATAACAATCACGTGAATTTTCGAAAAACGAAGCGAAAAACGTTGGGCTGTTGTTCCACGACGATGTGACATATAAAAAATTCACCAACTTAATCGCAACGTCGACCAAACAAACGCGAATTCGATGAATTGATAAAGTAAACGATCGACGATTATTCGAATAGTTTGTTGTTATCGTTTACTAAAACAACGGGTAATTTCACTTTGTCGAATAACAAATGTACCATGAATTTATCGTCCATATCATACTTGCAATATATATCGAATTCTAGGTATTCTTGTATAAGTATCGAGGCTTTAATAAAAGCTAACGAATAATACAATAAGATATCATTAAAACGCAAATCATAACACAGTAAAGTTGTCTTTATTTTGAAGTTATTAAAATTGTTTTTATTTCAATTAGGCATATTTATTGATCTTCCAAAAAAGTTGTTTTTCTTGAGGAGCAGCATATGCGGGCATTGAAACTGCACCCGCAGTGGATACCCTCATAGGGGAGAAACGGCTGACTCATCAAAACAATAAACAAAGTATCGGATCCCTATTTTATTATATTATTATGCACATCGCCCTATGATTTAACACTGCATAGCTCGGCGCACTTTGACAGCTATGAAGACCTTATTTCTAATAATCTATAAACAAGTAAAACGAGTTTTGCTGAGTATAGATGTTACCTGAGCTTTTCAGAGGAAGATTTTGTAGGTCAAAAACATTACCAAAGTCAATGGATCAAAACATTAAAAGCCATTCCATTCACTTTGCTGATCTTCCTCGTAACATTTAGTGACAGGAAGACAGTATCTCAACGATCGCCATATTTGTATATGTTCCTTTTAAATATAGAGACGCAAATATCATGATTTGTTCTATTGAAAAGCGGTATTTAATTGCATGGGATGTTTCGAAAATGACTGATGCCAATCAAAATTACTTACTCAATAATATATAAATATTTAAATATAAATATTTTGGACATCTAACACAACGCCGTCTAGACCCAAGCTAAGCAGAGCTTGTGTTATGGGTACTAGACAACTGATACAAATACATATATATATATACTGTTTTTTTTAAATACATACATATTATACATAGAAAACACCCAAACTCCGAAACAAATATTTGTAGATCATACAACATTTGGTCCGACTCAGGATTCGAACCCAAGACCTCATGATCAGCAGTCGCACACGCCAACCGCGAGACTAACAAGGCAGTCAATATATAACAATACAATGCTATTATGGTCCTCTAGTGGTCTAGAATCACAATGCAAATGGTATATTATGTAAAGGAGAATTTCTTAACTGACTGTTGATGATATTAGGCTATCATTACTTAGATATATTCCACGTCAAAGGGTAACAAGTTAAGAGATAAAGAATCAGGTTATAATTTACTATGATTCGTAACTTGAAGCCGGTTTCGCATTTTTGATATATTCAATTCAATAAAATTTATTGCATTCCATAATGTACATTTATAAGGTGTTGACTTAGAGATAGGTAACAATTATGGACCCTGTCGGGCACAGCACTATCAGGAGAGAGGAGGAGCCATCCGGTTCGCAGTCTGCAATAATTACTATATTCATTTTATTTGTTTAGAGTTTAAAACTTATCATCCAGGTATTCCTTGACACTATAGTAGCCTGTTTTCAGCCTGCCAACAAAGCTTTTAAATTTATTTTCATTTCTAATGTCATCCGGTAGCTTATTGTACAGTTTTATTAACATGATCAATGGACCAGAGGAGTGCATTTCTAATTGCGAATTAGGAAGGTTTAATTTATTTTTATATTTGCGTCTGGGGGTCATTTTAGTGTAGATGTTGTCCTCGCGTTTGGTGTAGTGTTCTGGATACTTACGGACAAGCTTACATGCCTCCAGTATATAGATGCATGGCAGTGTCAGGATTTTAAGATCTTGAAAGTATGGTTTACACGTATCGGTATTTTCTATGTTAACCAAGATTCTTATTAACTTCTTCTGCTAAGTGAAGATTGCGGGGGCGTCTGTACTATTACCCCACAAAGTGACGCCATAGCTGAGCCAAGAGTAAGCGTAGGCGTAATACGTGACAAGGGCTGTGGGTAGATCCGTGGTTTTTTTAACTTCACGTAGTGCATACGTAAAGCTTGATATTTTTGCTCTTACCTTTTTTATGTGCGCTTTCCAATTGATATGAGTGTCAATGGTTAGTCCCAGTAAGTTGAACTCGTTAACAACCTCTATATTTACTCCATTAAAAGTGAAATTTATGTTTATTGGTGATTTTTGGTGGGGATAGAAAGTTATCAGTTTAGTTTTTGAGAACTTTATAGTTAAATTATGTTCATTCAACCAGTCCACTTTTTTTGTGACTGTCTGATGAAGCTTTTCATTGACGTTTGTGTTTTTTGTGCAAGATGTGAGCAAAGAGACGTCGTCCGCAAATAACACACATGGTTCGTTTACTACTTTGGGTAGCTCGTTTATATATATATAATAAACAATAGGCACCCTATTACGCTGCTATTATATATAATACTTTAACCGTACATTTACCTTCATTTTTAGGTCATCATAGTATTGTTGTTACTAGTGGTCGCTCGGTGGTCAAAAATCGACCATAATTGGGTTTTTTAGTTTTCTGCACTCCTCCTATTAATTTCATACTCTTCGTATCGTTCCTATATTTCGCATAATTTTCGTTAAGATTTTGCTTCACGTCTAAATATAAAGATATTATTACATAATTTTTCGGGACGCTAATCTTTATACAGACAATACAGGTTCTTATTATAAAATCTCTTGTGCTATGCATATATATAATGTGTTATGTTTATGTAAAATAATAATTCTATAAATTATATTTAACCACAGCAGATAGTACAAACATATTTAAACGAGTACACTTAAAACTTCTTCTCCCGTGCTAGATGCCCACAAGATTATCAATCAAGAAGCATTTCCCAGTACAAATTTATCACGAGGTTCTTATTGTGACGCCGGATAACACAATATCCACCGGATATCCGGAGGGGAGGCTCAACATCATATTTTTATCATCATTATGTCAAGAAAAAAATATTCACGTTATCATAATATGGCACAGCTAGCAGCTACAATTATGTTTAAAATTTTCAATAATATGAAAATGGCAAAAATGTTTCTAAAGTATGATAATATATCTATGACTTTATTTTGACCCGTCTTCATTGTAAAGTCACTAGTGTTTTGATCAAAAACGTAGATGTATTTAAACCGACCAATCCAATGCTGACCATATCAATTAAACTAATATCGAATTAATTCACTTGATTGCTTATTGGCTATTCTGTACAGATTTTCTGTATGATTTTGAATTATATTTTAAAATTTGAAAAAAAAATCAAATCTAAAATACAATATTTTTATTCCGATATGTATTTTTTCAAATAAATAAAGTTTGATAAGGAGTGGTATTGAATACTTTCATTTTCTTTTCATTATCTTACTACATCAATAGCATTGATCCCTCTACCAGTCTAAAGTCGTTTACTTAAATCCAAGGTATTTAAATTGTATTTTATCTGGCATTCGTTCATTGCTATCCAAATCATTCACGTGTTTGATTTTTGTGGATAAATGTAAGTTATAGGTGCAAATTTAAATTATTTGAAGTTTAATATAAGTAAGGGAAAAGGTTAAAAGAGGACGTGTGGAAAATCGGTGGAAGCGGATGGATGCGAACTGTCCAGAACCGTGATGGTTGACGCTTTTTGGGCGAGGCCTTCGTTCAACAGAGATTGGCAACAGGCTGAAGTAGAAGGAAGAAAGTATTTCACTTTATTTTTAACCCCCGACGCAAAAAGAGGGTTGTTATAAGTTTGACGTCGATGTCAATCTGTCTGTCTCTGTGTGTGTGTGTTTCTCTGTAGCATCGTAACTCTTAAACGGATGGACCGATTTCGATGCGGTTTTTTTCATTTGAGAGCCAGTTTCCTAGCGATGGTTCTTAGCTATGTTTGGTTAATATCGGTCTAACAGTGTAAGAGTA
The DNA here is from genome assembly GCA_949125395.1 of Diaphora mendica. NCBI lineage: Eukaryota > Metazoa > Arthropoda > Insecta > Lepidoptera > Erebidae > Diaphora > Diaphora mendica. Next base: position 20,104,228 of record OX421319.1, on the reverse strand, counting down.
TCAGCTCTTTTCCAAAACCATGTAAGGCATTTTGGCGTATGATTACTCGATGAAGTGCTTGCGTAGGGGTTTTTTAAATTTTTAATTTTTACTTCTATTCTATTTACATTCTCTTAATACATATTTTGGAATAAATAATAATGATTAGAATTAAAGTTAACAAGTTAAATGAAGATACACATATTTGAGTTGAGACGCATTTGAAATAATCTAAATTCTACCTACATAGAGTATCCATGTTACTTCAACGTCCCTATCTTTTGATACCGCGGTGTTTTTAACAGGGAGTGCATATTATTGGCTGATTAATGACCAACCAATCCCTGTGTAAGAAAAACATTTTTTTTACCTATTAAAATATATTTTTAAATAAAAATTAGTGTAGCACTAATTTTACGAAATTAAACAAAATCTATACATATTATAATTTTACAATATGTGTAAGAGGTCAATGTCTATACATTAAAGATATTTAAAGAAAACTAATGGAAAAAGGTCAGCAGCGTAAACTAGCGACGGAAACACTGTACAACATGTATCTCAGCATAAATCTTAGTAAATGTACAAATTTCTTTAACTTATTATTATTTTATTACTAGCCGTGCTCGTGACTTCGTACACTTGGAATATTGACCATTTTTTCTCATTAATAAGTTCCCTATGTCCTTTCTCAGGGTCTAGAACTCTAGACTATCTGTGTACCAAATTTCATTTACATCAATTGAGTAGTTTTATCGTGGAAGTGTGACAGGCAGACAAAAATAGTTACTTCCGCATTTATAATATTAGTAAGGATTTTTCTCATCCATAATTCTATGATGGTTTTGTCTTTTTTTCTTTGAAAATAGGTACAAATTTTGTTATTTTATGTTGTTATTGCAAACATAAATGAAAATGTACACAAAAATTGAAAATCTGCCTTTTTTTGCCGGTACTACTCCCTATGAATGACATTTTGGAACCAAACAATTAGAGCCCGTAATGTAACGTTTCGAAAGTACCTGAAAAGGCCTACTTAAAATAAAAACTATTTGATTTGATTTGTCTTTATTACAGTAACAGAAATCAATACAATAATTTATCTTCGTGTTTTTGTGTGATAATCTCAGGAGTGGCCTTGTATTTGGATTCGGTTCTCTTTTATGTATTGTGGTAAATTTCACTAAACTTAGTGTTTTTTTTTTTATGGAATAGGCGGGCAAACGAGCAGACGTATCGCCTTATGGTAAGCCATTACCGCCGCCCATGGACACCTGCAACAGCAGAAGCGTCACAAGTGCGAAGTGCGTTGCCGGCCTTTTGGGGATGGCGGGGGGGGGAGGTACGGGTATGGGCCTCCGGTATCCTCACTCATTCGGTGAAACACAGCGCAAGCACTATTTTACACCGGTTTTCTGTGAGGTTATCACTCCGGTCATGCCGAAGCGTGGCTTTCCCACGGTTTTTTATTTGTCAACCTTTAATCGGTTGACAAATAAAAAAGTTATATCGATTTAAAGAATCACCGCGAAAACCGACAGAAGCTAGTTAATAATAATTTCTTAATTTTCTACCACGAAATATACAAGAACCGAAGTTGGATGGTTGTCCGAAAAATTCATCCTAGACGTCAATTTGCGCAAGCTAATTTTAATCGCCTCTTTTATTTCCCTTTGAAGAGACGTTACTGCTTTTAATTGATGCGAGAGTGGCTTTGATCTCTAAGTTGACTATTACTATCCAAAAATTTGCTAAGCGAAGACTATGGTCTGGCTCAAATGATCTGAAACGCCAAAGTACCTGTCTGGACCTTTAAAGTATTTCGTATTTTCAATTACTATAAAATACTGACTCCCTTATTAAGTTTTATGTAATTAATCCACTACAAATGTCATAATTTTTGCAGCTCTACGGTATGGTCCAAATAAAGGTGTAGGTATATTTAGTTTTGTAAGCTGTTCTTCTTCCCGCCTCTCAGGAGTATCTAGGCAATGACCAGACAACCGGCTCTAAGAAAGCTGCATCAAAATACCTAGTTTTTCTAGGCATTTAAATTCACCAATCACAATCATCTCGGACAAATTCGATAGAAAACGAACAGAAGCGTTTTTCTGTTAAGGTAAGAGCAAACCTCAGTTATACTACAAGTTTAAAAATAAAATAAACCAATGTCATATATATCCAGTGAATGACTGAAACATTTATGAAAATTATTACATTTTACCTTCTAATCTCTACTAGTGGTCGCCCAGAGGTCAAAATTCGACCATGATTATTTAAATTTTTTAGTTAGAACTTTTTAGGGTATCTTTTGTCTAAATGGCAATAATAATACACCTCCTTAATCAAGGATTTCATCATGGTTACCTTTGACATCAGTATGACACTATAGAGAAAAAATAATCATCTTTTTAGTATGGAGTGTAGAGATAAGGAGTATAATCTAGAAGTTAAAAAAGTGTCCGCCAAAATGTACTAATTAGGTGACGCCACTGTGCAAAGAGTGTAAATTTAAAGAATAAGAAAAGATAATCAAATGAACTATTATTTGTATATGTTTCTCGGACAGGATACTACGCAAAGTTTTTAATATTTAAACTATATTTTAATTATTTGATTATGTTTGTTAGACACTTACTACGCAAAGTTTTTAATTTTTAAACCACAATTTAAAAAAAGAATTAAAACGATATCATATTCTCTTCTCACTCCAGCGCCTACGTGGTCGGTTCTCGAACTAATAGGTCTTTACCTATGAAATTGCCGTTTTGTATGCAATAAGTGAAAGTACTTATTTTTTCAAACTTTTTTATTTCTGTTATTCGAAGTAATCACCCATGCAATCGACGCATCTTTGCCAACGCATTGGCAGTTTATTGATGCCCTTCTTGTAAAAATCAGCTAGACGGGAGGCAATAAACTCTTCAAAGGCATTTTGTACTGCCTCTCGGGAATTGAATTTTTTACCCACTAAAAAGTTGTCTAAATTTTTGAAAAAGTAATAGTCGGTAGGTGCAAGGTCTGGTGAGTATGGCGGATGAGGGAGAGCTTCCAACCCCAGCTCTTGCAGCTGCTTCACGATAACGCGCGACCCCATACTGCGCAACAGACAGTCTCCAAGCTGCTCTTTCCCAAAATTTAGACAACTTTTTAGTGGGTAAAAAATTCAATTCCCGAGAGGCAGTACAAAATGCCTTTGAAGAGTTTGTTGCCTCCCGTCCAGCTGATTTTTACAAGAAGGGCATCAATAAACTGCCAATGCGTTGGCAAAGATGCGTCGATTGCATGGGTGATTACTTCGAATAACAGAAATAAAAAAGTTTGAAAAAATAAGTACTTTCACTTATTGCATAGAAAACGGCAATGTCATAGGTAAAGACCTATTATTATTTAGTCATGTTTGACGTACAATTTTCCCCTTAAGAGCCCATCAAAGATTGTGCTCCTTACCTCTATATTCCATGCTTTTTAGTTTGACTTTGACATACACCATTTGTGTATATGAATATTTGAGCATGTTTTTTGTTTTTTCGAAAGACGGTCCACATTTCATGTCATCCACATTTTTTATATTTTTTATCATTCATTTCATCCCGACGAAGATTTAAAGACTAAAAATACTTGACATTGGCAGAAATAGCTGATCCGGCCTGATATACCTGATCCGGCTTGATATACCTGATCCGGCTAGTTGCCATCCTATCATCAAAGGAATTGTTATATTATTATTTTTATTAATTTAATGTATTTTTTAGCATCATGTAGTAGCTTCCTGCGCTCCTCGTCCATATAAACTTTGTGCCCAATTTCATACTCCTCCGTTCGCTTCTATCATCAGCCTATCGCAGTCCACTGCTGGACATAGGCCTCTCCAATCGCGCGCCACTTGGTTCGATCCTCGGCTTCTCGCATCCAGCTCCTGCCAGCCGTCTTGCACAGATCATCACTCCACCTGGCCTGTGGACGTCCTACACTACGTTTGCCGAGACGCGGTCTCCACTCAAGAACCCGTTTACCCCAACGGTAATCAGTTCTGCGGCTAATATGGCCAGCCCACTGCCACTTCAGCTTGCTAATCCTTTGGGCTATGTCGATGACTTTGGTTCTCTGCCGGATTACCTCATTTCTGATGCGATCCCTCAGAGAAACGCCGAGCATAGCCTTCTCCATAGCACGCTGAGTGACTTTGAACTTGTGGACCAGCCGTGCTGTAAGTGTCCACGTTTCGGCTCCGTATGTCATGACGGGTAGGACGCAATGATTAAAGACTTTTGTCTTAAGGCACTGTGGGATCGACGATGAAAAGACCCGACGAAGCTTCCCAAACGCTGCCCAACCCAGCTGAATTCTCCTGTTCACCTCGTCCTCGAAGTTGTTTCTTCATACCGTTCGCTTAATTTTCGTAAAAATTGGTACAAAGTTTTTGCTTCACGTATTAATATATAGATAAGAACAAACAAGAGAGGAGAAAGAAAGAAAGAGAATACATATAGAGTATGCTACCAGTAAATATTATAACCACTTATAACTTTTACGAATATTTTTTTTATGATTCGGAGTTTGGGTATTTTCTATATAAATATGTATGTATATTGCATAGCTTTTATCGCGGGCTTTGAGGCCTTTGAGCGCGGTATCGAAATAAGAAATTCCGTAACGTAACGAAAATAAAACCTGACACCCGATGCTCGCACGAATAGAGGCGAGTTGCTCCGAAATCTGTCTGTCTCTGTCAATAAAACAGTCTGGGTTTGCGTAAGTATACTTGAACGTGTATGTCCGGCTTAAGCAGCTGTTTGTGAGAAAGTATATAGGTGTATAGGTATCTATCATATCTGTATAATGCCACACTCACCGCATGTGCGCCCCGTAAGTTTACATGTTCAAAGAAAAAGAAATACTGTGAATAAAACAACCCGTTCAATGAAGATGACATTTATTAGGAATAGTTTAAACCTTTTATAGTATGCTGTGTAACTAAACCATATCGCTACTTAAAAAAAGTGATCAACGCCATCTAGTGACGATTTTGATACTAATTTAATAGTTTAGTATTTTTCATTCACACTATTATACAAACTGCATAAATAAAAAATAAATAATTATTATTATAAATTGCATAAGTTGATAAAAATGCTATGCAATATCTTTACCGCGGCAGTCCTCGAGTGTCACACGTCTTTTTTTTATGGTATAGATGGCAAACGAGCAGACGTATCACCTGATGGTAAGCGATTACCGCCGCCCATGGACACCTGCAACACCAGAGGCGTCACAGATGCGTTGCCGACCTTTGGGGGATGGGGAAAGGGATGTGGGGAGGGGTTTGGGGTATGGGCCCCCGGTATCCTCACTCACTCGGTGAAACACAGCGCCAAAAACCTGGTAACGCTGATACTATAGAAAAAACAAGTGGTTATAATGGCAACTTTATACTATATATGTAGATGGCCCGTTTAAACATGTTGGTATGTCTGAGAAGCGTTTCTCAATGTCCCTCATTAGAGATCTAGGACCTCAAACAGTGAGCCAATTCTGCTTAAAAAGATCAATGCACTTAGAAAGGAAAGTAGTTGTACCAGTGTCAAAAAATCTTGATTAAATCTTGTACTAATTATTTGAAATACATAGTTCTATTTCGTTCAGAAGGTTTTTTGTACAAGTTTCTTTTGGTCCCTTGAAGTACCTGACATAGCTGTAACTTATTCATTCAACCGTATCCAAATCCCACTTTAGTATTTAATCAATCGTCTAGAAAGTTAGACCGATCAATATCCCAATCGTCAAAGCCTATAATCCGACAGAATCCGATATCTCAAATTTTAATATACTTTCTCCACCCTATGGTACTCTCAAATTAGTAGCATTATAAAGGACATTGTCTCGGATGAAGAAGTATGGAGTTTCTCGGCTGAAAATGGAGGCGGTGGGCGTGTTGGAAGTTAACCACTCCCAATTGGGGGCGTGTTTCTTCTGACAATAAAACCCATATCTTCTACGTATGTAGTAGCTATACACTACAGGCTAGTAAGTAATACCTAGAAGCAAATAGTACCCTTTGTTGAATACCAACTTTGGACTACGTATATAACAATTATATGATTGTTGTACTAGTTTATCCGGTTTTCCCCGAGTATCAAAAATGAAATAAGAGTAACTCACCATTTTTTTTCAAATTAAACTTCTTATTAATACTAAATAAATCTAATCGATTAGATAAACCTTAGACTACTTGCTTCTCTGATCGCATTGCAATAATATCACCGAAACACTTATTTTCAACAGTATCTTTCACTCAACTCTACAACACTTAAAAGTAATATAAATTAGCATGCTATAAGCCTGAATTTAATATGAAAAGTATTAATTTTATATATTAAATTAAATTTCAAAAACCCAAGTACTACAATTTGCTACGACAATGGTTACGTCGCCGTAGACCCTGACTAGCTACACAAAGGCGGAGCTTTCCGTACGTCCATCGATGTCACACGAAGTTTTCCGATGAAAACCGAGGACGTAGAACGATCTAGTACAAACCAAAGGCTTTGACCCCAACGTTTTGAAGATTAAACGTTATTGTGTTCTTATGAGCGTACAAATGAGAGGGGCACAGGAGGTCAAGGATGGCTGGTCGGCTTGTAGGAGAAAATTATGGAAAATGGGGGTTGAGAAATTCATCAGGATACTGTTACGTAATGTCAGTCGTGCGTCGGCAGCGCGCGTGAGAGCACGTTTTCGCGCTCGTAGTAACCGGAAAACATAAACAACAACAACGTGTTTATTGACGTAAACAACCTCTAAGTTGCTGAAGGACTTTGCCGAACTTAAACTTTTTGAGGTAAGTTTGATTTAGGATGTTTTAGTGTTATATATAGCTTAATAATAAATATTGTGATGGTGTTTGTTTATGAGCCCAGTGTTTTATTTTTGCAATTTTACATATTTTTCAAATTAAAATAAGAAATGTGAAAACCAGGGTGCATATCACATTCTTGATTTTTAGCATAATTTAGAATTGATCGAAACATATTTCACATTAAAGACTTTATATTTAATTTTAGAATAAATAGTAAAACGTAATGTGCTAAAGTGAATCTTGCTAGTTTAAAAAAAAAACATATTGCTCAAACTATCAAGAGAATATAAAAATGTTAAACAATCAATTTTTTATTATTTACATAGAGATATACATTTCTATAAAAAGAAATAGGTCCGGCGTCCAGACCGGACATATTTCTTTATGCAATGTCAATTAAGCGTGTAGTACTAGTAGAACTCACGGTGCCGTGGAAAACGAACATCCCTAAAGACCACGCTTTAAAAAGAAACAAGTACTTTGACTTAACCAACGAAATAACTAAAAATGGTTATGTCGTTGCGCTGTATGCCGTGGAAGTGGGTGCGAGGGGTATACCAGCTAAATCCCTCTATAACCTGCTTAAAGACCTTGGATTGCCAAGAGCTTCAGTAAGCTCTTTTCTTGAACGAATATCCAAAGCGGCATTCTTGGCTCACTTCAAATATGGTTAGGTAGAGGGGGTAACACGGCGGACAGTGGAGGTGAGCGTTGACGCGTCGGTCGTAAGGAGTGCTCCTTAAACCTAAACGTATGCAAATCGCAATTCCCAGGCACTGTCGAAGTCGCATGTGTTGCCCCCATCTATCACGCGATGGACCCGGCACCCGCACGGTGAATCCATGGAACGCTAAGAAATAGGTATTTTAATGCAGATTAATTTATCGTTAATAGTCTCACTTTACACTTACTGATTTAATAAATTTCCCTTACTTCTTTATTACATCAGTATTAGAATGTAGACACATTAGAAAGATATTAATAGTGTTATTATTGTGTCATTCAGATAAATAGCAGAGGTGTCTCGCTAGTAGAATTTCCATTCAAATGATTTTTTTAATTGTACAGTGTAACTTATTCATTGGTCCAACCAAATATATAAAGTTTTAAGGAGCCATTTTTATATCATTTTCACTTTTTTGTAGGTATGTTTCAAAACATAGCTATTGTTGTCCTTGTTTTACATATGAAAATTATTACAAATATTTTATACCTTCATGTTTCATTTATGTTTAAAAAGTAGTATTTAGACATTTTTAAAATGTTGGTCAAACAAAACAATTTGAAGATTAGTATTCCTATATATTATTCCTATATACTCATATTAGTTAAATTAATAGAATGTATACATAGCTAAGCGATAACAGCATATCTCAGATGTAAGGATGTTATCGGTCACGTAGTTAGAAATTCTTTTGTAGTTATTGTCTGCAAGTACAGCACGTGATTATATGCATTGTACCAATAGGTTTCAGTATATATAAGGAAACTGTAATGGGCATACAACCACTCATACTAAGGACTTACTCTCAACACAGTTACCATGTAACACCAAGAGTATTCAGGAGCCCTGGGCTCCTGACAATAAATATACCACAGTCGCTACAACCTTCGTGTTATTCATCTCTTCTACAAGTATCTATACCGCCTTCATCACCATGTCCTTAATTATTATATAAGTTCGCTATAATTAGCTTAATATCTTACGTTTTAATCGACTGCAAAAAGGAGTTGGTTCTCAATTCGACCGTATAATATATGTTTCTTTTTTATGTGTGTTCGCGGATAACTTCGTCCTTTATGAACCGATTTTGATAATTCTTTTTTTAATGGAAAGGAGATGTCCCAACGGTGGTACCATGATAAGGACATTAAGATCTGATGATGGCATCCAAGAGAAATCCAGTCGAACCTTGAAGTCGGTTTTTGTTAAATTTTTTAAAGATTGCCGAGGACAATTTAGTTGTATATTAGTATTATTGTTAATTAGTACAAAAATTTTAATGTATTGAAAAGTAAATTGTTTCAGATATAGGTTCTTATTAGTAGCACTCTAATTGTGGTCCCTATCCTATGGTTTTAAAATGTACCATATGATTTCCATATGATGTACTTAAAATCATTATGGTTTGGTTATGGTTACCATTTTACTGTTTCAGTTGTGACCAACGATTATTTTTTATATTTCTATTATATATTATTCTTGAGTTGGAAATATATACATAATATTATTCTATTATGTATACCGTGGGATTTCAACCGTGGGAGAGCCAAGCTTCGGCATGAATGGGCCGGCTCGACCGGAGTGATACCACGGCCTCACAGAAAACCGGTGTGAAATAGTGCTTGCGCTGTGTTTCACCGAGTGAGTGAGGATACCGGAGGCCCATACCCCAACCCCTCCCCCTATCTCCCCCCCATCCCCCAAAGGCCGGTAACGCACTTGTGACGCCTCTGGTGTTGCGGGTGTCCATGGGCGGCGGTAATCGCTTACCATCAGGCGATACGTCTGCTCGTTTGCCGGTCTATTCCATAAAAAAAAAAATATATATATTTCCAACTCCTCCAGTTTTTCTTCTGATTAATTGCGTTGCGGGTTCCAAGATAGTTTAATTTTTCCTGGGACTTCCTGAGTGTCATAACTCGGTGTGTTCTTGGGTCATTGCGGTTGATCCTGGTGTACCTGTGGCGACCTCCACATACAGCGCAACAACAACATAACATACTACAGCGCCATCTACCGAAGATACATCGAACTACGGAGTAACGAAGGAAACTAAGAAACTACCAATTACCGATCCTGAATCGCGCAGTGAAAGTTCGCGCGCCAATTAAGATACATACAACATCCCAACATCAACCGTTGGGCAGTTGGCCCGCCAGGCATGATCACCTCGCCCGGTCGGAGGATCCTCCCTTTGTGTTGGTGGGACATTACACCCGTTCCCCCACATACCTACAGGAGTTACAGTGGTATTAGTCCCCTAAAAATATATATATATATATATATTATGTGTTCTGTAGATTAATGTATTTTAGAAAAAAACATTATAATTAGGTACTAAATACATAATTATATCAAACAGCAAGTCTGTAGTTTCTTTCGAAAAGTTTATATATTTTTCTAGTGTCAAGTTCAAGATATCTATACTAACCTAATATTATAAAGAGGTATAGTTTGTGAGTTAATCTCTGGATTTATTGAACCGATTTTGAAAATTATTTTACTGATAGAAAGCCACATTATTGGTAAGTGTCATAGGATACTGTCATTTTTAAGCTACAATTAATCACGCGAGTGAAGTTGCAGTAATTAATAAATGCTTTAGCAACTTATCTAGACACGCGTGTCAATAATAGACGGCGTTAGCGTTGGCGCTGACCGGCCACGCGGTCTCCTCACTCACTCGGTGAAACAGCGCAAGCCTTGTTTCACAACGGTTTTCTGTGAGGCCGTGGTATCACTCCGGTCGAGCCGGCCTATTCATGCCGAAGCTTGGCTCTCCCACGGTAACTTGAGCCACGCATATAATCTATACTAATATTATAAAAGTGAAAGTTTGTAAGTATGGATGGATGGATGGATGCATGGATGTTTGTAACTCTTTCACACAAAAACTACTGAAAGGATTTGGTTGAAACTTTACAGTAATATAGCTTATACATCAGAACAGCACACACTATTTACCGCGATAACAGACATATACGCGGGCGGAGCCGCGGGCAACCACTGGTAAAGAATAAATACTGTTATTTACAAGTAGATTCAGCTCCATCATCAATGGCCTATAATAGAGAGTGTAGTACCATATCGGCCTTAAAAGAAATCCTAAGACCTAAATCCTAGGGAAATCCCAGTCAGATCAGTCTATAGATAGGTGACCTGGATGAGCGGATATGAAGATCTTTAAAGTTAGTAGCGCCACGCTGATCTCAGCACGAACAGGCCGGTTTAACCGGGGCGGTACTAGCCTCGCGCAGAAAATGAACATAAAATGACAGCATGCGTGCTGTCGTGTTTCGTTCGTGAATGCGAGACCGGAGGCCTAATGATGCAGAAGCATCCCACTAGGCTGCTATGGTGTGGGTCACCATGCTGCATTGTCTGCATTGGCAATGATTATGGTGGCCACCACTTTTGAATTCTGCTCATGCTTTCCATCAGGCAGAGTAGAGTCACTTTGGCAGGCCCATACATAAAAAAAGTCGTGTGGTGTCGTGAGACACCAGATAGGAATGAAGTTCCTTGTCATCAAATATAATAATACATACAACTTACAGATGGCGCTATACTACATTTTTCATTCACGCTCTTTAAAAACCACAAAATGGTCTTAACACCTTTATTTTATTTAAAATGATTTATAAAATATATAATAATAGCAAACTGCAATAATTACAATTATTATAAAAATATTAATTTCAAGTTCTATGAGAGGTATAAAGAAAATGGTCACTTGTGCTGCCACCATCTCTACTGAAACAAGTTCTGTCTAGAGTTACTCCGTACATTTTACATACAACGTACAGATGGCGCTATACTATATTTTTCTTTCACGAAATAAATGAATATTCCGGACATCTAACACACAACGCCATCTAGTCCCAAGCTAAGCAGAGCTGGTGTTTTGAGTACTAGACAACTGATACAAATACATATATACTTTTTTTTTAAATACATATGGACTAAGAGCCCGTGAAATAATATAAGAATAATTAATACATAGAAAATACATACATGCAATACATATTAAACATAGAAAACATCCAAACTCTGAAAAAACAAATATTTACAGTTCATACAAACATTTGATCCGACCTGGATTCGAACCCGAGACTTTAAGCACAGCATTCGCATACGCTGCCATTGTGACACCGTGGCAGTCAATCTAACGTTACGGACGTTTTTTGCCGGCTGTCCACAACGCCCCATAAGGAACTTCGTTCCAAAAAAGTTACGTGTAGTTGGAGATCTTAAAAAAACAACAAGTCTTCCTATATATAGAACTTTGAAATCGCCAAGTACATGGGTTTTGGAGACCTGATGGAAGTGACTCCACTTATGTAAAAAATTGATGATCAGAGGTGTCATAGTAAACTTAAATCAGACCCTAAGTTACTAGGGGCAAAACGCTTAGAGGAAGAACTGTTCACTGAAAACTAAAGCTACATTTAATCATATTAAATCTTAACGGTTTAAGCAATTCTTTAGCTAATCAAACAAATTCTGATCTGAATATTAAATGAAGTTACAGAGGGTAATTGTAGCCGCGCCGTGTTAATAATTCAGAGATTTTACAATTGAATCCACGATACCTGTTATTAAATATGTAAATTAGTTATTTATTCAACCCCAATTTTAGTAAGGGGAGCTCTTTATGCCAACTTTAGTGTACGCCTGTCACGTCAAATAAGAACTGAAGACTCTCAAATAAGTGAAGGTTTCTTCTCTCGTGGTGTTTTATATGACAGTTATGTGACATCAGAAGTTTTCATTACTAGATTGATGAATTACTAAATACGTGTATAAATGAAGAAATCTATTCTCTGCAAAAGAATAGATTAGATAAAGATAAAACATCATAATGCATAGTGCAGAAGGTTTTAACTCTAAGCTTATGAACACAATTGATCATGAAACTATATCAAACGTTCATTAAGACCCATGCCGCTCGTCTCGTCTGACCAGGCTGACCAGCCTGATCACGAACGGACGACTAACCTAAAGTGACAGCATTCGTGATGTCGAATTTCGTTGGTGAGGGCGAGACCGCAGGCCCAATGATGCATAAGTATCTCAGTAGGCAGCAATAGAGTGAGTCACCATAGTACATTATTGCATTATCTGCGTTCGCAATAAGTATGGTGGCCACCACTCTTGGATTCTGCACATACTTTGCATCAGGCAGAGTAGACTCACTTTGGCAGGTTCATACATGTACCTATACATTATACATACAAATAAAATAGTAGGTCAGAATCTACTTTCTAAGTCAAGGCCTACGTCCAGCAGTGGACTATGAAAGGTCATTGATGATTATAATAAATAATTATTTATTAGACACCAACGCCTCACAGAAAACCTGTTTTTTAGGGGTCCCTGCCAAGGGCAAAAAATGGAACCCTTATAGATTCGTCATGTCTGTCTGTCCGTCTGTCTGTCTGTCCGTCCGTATGTCACAGCCATTTTTTTCCGAAACTATATGAACTATAATGTTGAAACTTGGTAAGTAGATGTATTCTGTGAACCGCATTAAGACTTTTAAACAAAAAAAAAATTAAAATTGGGGGTCCCAATACTTAGAACTGAAACTCAAAAATTTTTTTTTCATCAAACCCATACCTGTTGGGTATCTATGGATAGGTCTTCAAAAATGCTATTGAGGTTTCTTATATTATTTTTTTCTAAACTGAATATTTTGCGCGAGAGACACGTCCAAAGTGGTAAAATGTGTGTGTCCCCCCTGTAACTTCTAAAATAAGAGAATGATAAAACTAACAAAAATATATGATGTACATTTATTACCATGCAAACTTCCGCCGAAAATTAGTTTGAACGAAATCTAGTAAGTAGTTTTTTTAATACTTCATAAATCGTAAACAGAAAAATATCGATCAAAGTTACAAGGAACTACAATAACTTTTATATTATGTTACTTGCAGCTACGGAACCCTTTACGGGCGAGTCCGACTCGCACTTGGCCGCTTTTTTTAACATTTGTTTTGTTTTTTTCGACGAGGTTACTGGAGTCAAAAATCGCCCCACTTTTCCTTTATTTTAGGGGCTCAAAGAACGTTGGTCGCCTTGTAACTTTTGATTAATAAGTTTCCATTGGCAGCGTCGGTAGATTTTTACCATCCGGTGACCACTCGTTTGCCCCACAATCACGAAATAAAAATAAAAACTTATTTAATTTGATCTCTTCTATAATAATCTAGATCTCTACAGCATCCAGTCATACAAACTAGTGCATTTTATTTCATAATCATCATTAGCCTTTGCAGTCCACTGCAGCACTGTTATACATAGGAATTTGAATTTATTATCTTTATTTTCTAAAGTTTTTATTTATTAACACTTTTAATGGCTTTGAAACCGAATGTGATAAGCAACATATAAGACAAAATAAGCAACCTATTGTGTCTCTATTATTATTGGAGGAAATTCGAGAAATTCAAAGTCTTCCATGCGAAGCCGGACTGGGACGCTAGTGTATAATACCTATAGAAATCATCCACTGCATGATTATGTATTAAATTGAGCACGTTCATAAAATATATTTGAAAACACAATGAAAGGACCATTATATTATGAGATGCAATTTCTCTGTAATATTAAAAGACAACAGTACTAATCAAAATTATTAATTGAAGAATATGAAACAATCCCGTCTTGTTCACAACCATAACGTAAAATTCGGATTATTTATTATAAAGCGGGCACTGGCGGCGATACAAGCTAATTTACTAAATAAATATTGGTTCAATCAAGCCCTCGTTCTTGGCTTGTTTTCTCTAATTGTTATTTCGTGCTGCGTTTGAGAGGAAAGTCTATAGAAAGTTATGAAAATAATTTTGGGGACGAATGTAATTTAGAAATAGTATGGTAGCGTATGAAAACGATGGCTGAATTAGGAAATCCATTTAAAAATACTCACGTATAATCGACGATGTCGAGAGAATGATCAAAGTAAAGATTTTTTAAAATATTTCTCTGGATATCGTTAGGAAAAAATTGCTAAGATGGTAAAAGTGATCATTTTCTTTCTAAAATCCATACATTTAAATTTACTTGACCTGACTGTGTGACTGATTAATTACCGTTGAGTCTAAACCACTTGGGCTATAAACTTGACCGCTGAATCAGCTGATGCTTTTATATTGTTTACACCCGAAAGAGGTTAAGTAAGGCATAAATGGTTCTCCCTTCGTCAGTTTAAAATTAAAAGCAAGATATAATAGACAACTTCTTAGTGGGTAAAAAATTCAATTCCTGAGAGGCAGTACAAAATGCCTTTGAAGAGTTTGTTGCCTCCCGTCCAGCTGATTTTTACAAGAAGGGCATCAATAAACTGCCAATGCGTTGGCAAAGATGCGTCGATTGCATGGGTGATTACTTCGAATAACAGAAATAAAAAAGTTTGAAAAAATAAGTACTTTCACTTATTGCATACAAAACGGCAATTTCATAGGTAAAGACCTATTATGAAGAATATATTAGTAAAAGATGTAGGTTTGCCGCTAGTTTACAATTATAATCCTCTTAAAACATCTAACAAGTAACAGTTAAGCTTCACAGAAAAGGATATATTTCTAGTAAAGATAAATCTGTCCAGCATTTATCATCACTACATATTATAAAACAAAGTCCGCTGCCGTGTCTGTCTGTCTGTCTGTTCGCAATAAACTTAAAAGCTACTGCACGGATTTTTAGGCGGTTTTTATTTATAAATAGAGTGATGCTTGAGGAAGGTTTTCGTATATTAATTTGTAAAATTGAGTATATAGCTAAAATATAACTAAATGTTTGTTGACGACGTCGGAAAAAATTAAGCCGCACATGTCATAGAAACATGGCTATATAATACGAGTATTAACCGTCATGAATCCGAGCGAAGCCGGATTGGGTTGCTAGTAACTGATATGCAGCGAAAGTAATAACTCAAGAATATAATAAAATACAAATTATGTACATGTTGCATTGCAATTACTGATATAAAGCAGTGATATAAAGTTTTAAAGACACGCGTAATAAAGCCCAACGTTAAGCATTGGAGTGCTAAAAAAAGGTTTCAATAAATCTAAACTACAGCAAGAATACGTTAGCAATATTCTTTCAAGAATTACTATGGTAGTTTAGATGAAACATAATTATAGACTCAAGTATATAGTCAACACTGAAATATAAACAAACATTCATTGACTGCAGTAACTCTCTCAGACGAGTCTTGCATTGTATCCATTTATATCCATGCTCATAGATAAGACGTCCATTCTGAGTAGCATTGTTTTCAATAAATTAAACGTACGACAAGAGGCCCGGAGCCCCGGACACTAGGTAAACAGCCCAGAGGCTTCGTCAACACAATTATTATACTCGGACAGCCACCCTCCGTGTCGATAAACACCCTCTAAATAAATTAACTGGAGTCCATCCAACGTTTGTGCAGCGTTGTTTGAAAAAAGTTAGTAATTAACTTATGTCCAGTAGTAATTATACGAATCTCATTACGACATTGTTTTATTCCCTTATTGAAGTTAAATTTAATTTTCCTATCACACTTATGAGCTAAGAGGCAGCGATACTTCTATTTCAACTCAATATAAAAAAAAACAAGCAATGAAACTACTTTTTAAGCACTTTTTCTACGAAACATCCTTTCACGCGTTTTGGAAATCTGTTACATTGGTAAATAACTCACAATTATTTATTTGCAGATCCCTTGAAAATTGAACATGGCCACTCCACGACCGCCACCAGCGACAGTCACTCGTACAAAAAAACAAAATCACGCAAACATACCCTGCCCTATAGAAAATTGTGCCAGATTCACTTACGGCAAACTACCCGATCATCTCACTAAAATCCACGGCATAACCGGTGCCGATAGAGACGCTCTCAACGAACAACAACGAAAGAGATTTTTTAATGGTGAGCTCTGTCAGGTGCGCTACCTCAAAGAATCTGCCATAAGAGACCTATGGGGAACCGATTATCAAGATCCTCGGATACGTGCAAAAATACACCAAAGTTATGCTCTAGTCAAGATTAGGATTATACCGTTAGCAGCTACACAACGCGCACAACCTCTCACAGAACAAGACGCAAATGTTCTGACAGCATATAACGCACGGACTGCGCCGAGACCGGCTCGTGTACAAAAAACTCGTACAAGACCTCGTCCATATCCTGCACCAGAAGCCAGTCCTATTGAACGCTGCGCTTCTACTGAATCCAGTGAAGAAGAAAATACTCAAAATCCCTTACCACCGTCACCACCTCCATCATCACCATCTCTTCCTTCTTCACCGGCTCCTTACGAATTACAACCTGTTGAGACTCGTCTACGAGATATATTTGATACAAAAGTTGATGCTGGATACAAAGCAGTAATAGATGACATGAAGAAGTCTATGACGATGGGCAGGACACTCGGAGCGAGGAAGCGAAAAGCTTACAGAACATACCGACGCTATGCGAAGAGATTAATTGCGTATCTTCATAGGCAACATTCTCCGTTAGCCTATGATGTAGATGTTCTTTTGTGCGGCGAGCGGCAAGTCTGTGCTTTCTTAGAGCGCATCAGATCCGAACATAAGACGAAAACTTTAAGGAACTATATAGTAGCAGCCATCAAGTTGTTGGATTCGCGACTATTCGCTATTGAAAGGGATCCTGCGTGCAAAGAGAAGGTGGTATCCATGACTCGGGTATATGACGTGCTTCACGGACACCTCACCGAATGTGATAGATTGTTAGCGCAGAAAGACGTTCCATGTGAAAATGATAAACAGACATCTTTAGAAAGTGTAATGGAAGAAAGTTTTAATGACTCTTACGATGAGTTAGAGTAAATTTTATGAATGTATAAATAGACTTCTTAAAATCCCATTGGTGTTTCGTCCTAGCTTTCAAAGTAGTCCGATAAATAATGCGTTTCAAATTTAATTAAGTTATTAGTTTACTTGTAAATAAATGGCATAAATGTATTATTTATAAGTTTGTTGTATAATTATAACTATACAAGTTATTATTAAGTTTAAAAAACTTGTAAATATTGAAACTACGTGTTTAAAGCAATAAGCTTCAACATTGAAATAAAACATAATGTAAGTAATTTAAAAGTTACTTTTTTCGGTGTGCAATACGATGCTAAATAAATAATCTAGTCAACATATAAGTTAATACGTGTATAAATATTATTTGTTAAGATACCGCATAGATAATATGTTCTATGTTATTCCATAATTTGTGTATGTGTAGATATTACTCATTAACCTCACTATTAGTTATTTTAAAATAATTTTGATCTCAACTCATTCATGTATTCACAAATTACAATAAAATTTGCTCATTTAACTGGAGTCATTCATTTACCCTATTTTCGTACAAGTCAGTACGTACAATTGGTTTAAATGCTGTGTAAATGGTACTAGTAATAGTATTTCTTCGAAATACGCGACATTTAACCTACATAATACAACACTAGTTGTGCCCGCGGCTCCGCTCGCGTGTATGTCGGTAATCGCGGCAAATAGTAGCCAAATCCGTTCAATAGATTTTACGTGAAAGAGTAACAAACATCCATACTTACAAACTTTCGCGTTTATAATAAACTCTTTTGCAAAAGAAAAACGGACACTTATGCAAAGAACTATTTTATAGTTACTATTAGTTTGTTTGACAATTTTAGGTATTGTTATCCTCAGAATTTTATAAATTAATTAGGAAGGAATAGTTTTCATCAGTTTTATCATAACATTTTGATTACATTATTGAGAAATAATGTTTAAGCTCAAAACACCTAAAATTGTACCTGCTCGCTAAATAAAAATGAAACGCGTTAATTTCTTTGTTTTTCTTGAATACATTAAAAGCAGATAAAAGTTTAGTATTGAGTGTGACCCCCTTTTGCTGAAATCACGGCTTGCATTCGTCTGGGTATGCTAGCGAGTATATCTTTTATGGTTTCTTGGGGAATACGTTCCCACTCCGCGGTAATCACATTCTTTAGCTCTCTGATGGTCTGCGGAGCCGGTTGCACTGATCTCACTCGTCGCTTCAGAACGTCCCAGACATGTTCTATGGGATTGAGGTCCGGACTTCTAGCTGGCCAGTCCAAACGACGAATTCCGACTTCTAGCATATACGCTTCCACATCGCCAGACCGGTGGGCGCGAGCGTTGTCGTCCATAAAAATTAAGTTTTCGCCAAGAGCGGTTAAAGCGGGTTGTGCATAAGGAATTAGAACTTCCGTTATGTATCGGTGTCCAGTCAGTGTAACGTTTTCGATGAAGACTAACTCCGTCCGATCCATAGAATTTATTCCTGCCCAAAACATAACAGAGCCCCCTCCATAAGGTGTGATTTCTTCAATACATGCCTCTGCAAAGCGTTCTCCTCGTCTACGTAGCACTCGCCGACGTCGGTCTTCACCATGCAGAGATATCCTGGCTTCATCGGAGAACAATACCCCATGGCCAGAACCAGGCCTTCTCTTGACGGAACCGGTCTCTTGATAGCGCTGCCAGGTCCTTTGAACTGTAGACCGACTCACATTTAGCCTCTAAGCCACTAAGCATTGGCTGCAACCTTCTTCAAGCAGCGCAATAATATTGCTCGCTTTTATCTGGGGGCACGGTCGTGCCCCCGCCAAGCGAAGCGGAAGGGCACTACCTACCTTTTCTCGAAGTGTTTCGTCGTTTTTTTGAACCCTCATAACTTTGGTTCCCGATATACTAAATCGTTCAAATTCTCAGGATATGATGATACTAATAGACTAATGAAATATACAAAGTTTCAATTGCATAGCTCTGATACTTTACATTTTATTGATACCTAAAAAACACCGATTTCGTCACTGACACACTGATGATCATCAAAACTGTTAGGGTACTTCCTGAAGTGCTAGAAAGCTGAAATTTGGTATGTAAACTAAGTTTAGTATACAAACAACAGAAAAATTCATAAACCTATTACTTTTGCCCCCCAACCCCCAAATTTGGGGGGTGGAAGTTTGTAAGAGACTTTCATAAATGTTTATGTTAGAGGTTTTATTTTTGGTACACGGACTTTTTCGAAAGAAAAAAGAAGATGTACAAGAATAACAGTCCAAAAAAACTAAAAAAAACTGCCTCAAGCAACTTACAAAAAGAAATGAAATCCCACCAAAAACATTTGCATGTAAAATGTTGCCAAGACGACTGCATATGGCTTACCCTGTGAAAAAGATATCAGATCTCATGTAGAGCCAAGGTTCCGAATCTACACGCCCTTACTCTGCCAACCCTAACTTCATAAACTCTACATCTCAGTAAAAATGTATGGCTTGGCTGTTTTGTTACTTCAGAAACTAAATATTCGTTTAACACATTACTTCAGAAACTAGATATTTGCAAACACAAAAGGCGTTCATTTCCCCTTCGTGATGGTATGGTAGCGAAACGGCGAAGCCATACATTTTTACTGAGATGTAGAGTTTATGAAGTTAGAGTTGGCAGAGTTAGGGCGTGTAGATTCGGAACCTTGGCTCTACATGAGATCTGATATCTTTTTCACAGGGTAAGCCATATGCAGTCGTCTTGGCAACATTTTACATGCAAATGTTTTTGGTGGGATCACTTTATCTACCATTTTCGAGATTGCTAAACATCAATAACAATACTTTTAAATGTCAAGGACATCAGATAATTTAATAAAAATTTGCAAAAAGTTAATTAGAGTCGATATTAACTATAGGGAATTCGCGCCACAAAATGTAGTTAAAAGCTGTTTTCTTTGAAAACCAGGCTCAGACAAAAAATTGAATTTGGAATGTACTCTTATAAACATTATGGCACTTTTATAACTGGCCAGTAACATGTTCAAATGATTGAAACCTTTTTCTTTTTGGTATTTTATTTTTTTCAGCCGGGAAGAAAATCGAAACCGCCCGTTTTTTTGCAAATGAGTGTATTAATAGGATTTATGCCAAAGCTCTTATAAGTTATAACTGACAGACTAAATTAGTGGGAGAGATTTTGCGGCTGAACCAAACGGCTTGTGATCTGGGTTGTTGAGAGAACCAACATCTCATTCAGAGACTCAGATCCAATAAAAAAAGGTAGACAACGCACCGATAACAAGAACAATCTTGTTGAAGCAGAAAAAAGTAGCGTAGTTCCAAGTAAACACACGCGTACTTTGGATATGCTATAAGTATAAACTACGCTACTTTTCGTCAGTATCGTACAAGTATCGACAACTAGTACGATACTGACGAAAAGTAGCGTAGCGCTACCTCTTAGGGTTTTTTATTTGATCTGAGTTCGAGACTAAAAAATGTTACGAATATGAGTTTATTATTATATTACTAGCGCCATCTGTAGACTTGTGGCGACTTCCACAGACATTCGTAACAAAACGGAATATACAAGGCATTAACAAGGCAGATTGCACGCACTGTTACTTCGGCGCTAGTGTGCTCGTTATAGTGCAATCTGCCTTGATAATTCTGCTATCCAACACTAGATGGCAATCATTTAAGTTAAGACGCCTGATCACTCATGCTTTCCTAGTACACTGCGAACGTAACTGCCTGCTCCAGATTCTCCACCTACGTTCCAAACGTTCCATTCTTGAGACGCGCGCCACTAGCGGTCGGCATACTCGGCATATATCGCAGCTGACCCTCTTCCAATGTCAATGGAGTGTCCAATAATGTAATATGATATCGTTTTTATTGGGTAAGGTCGTTTTGAAATAAAAATAAATAAATAAATGGTATGCCTAAATAATTTGAAAAAAAACTTTCAAACTATTTCTTGTTTTGTAACATTTTTTACACTAATAATATTTTTAACCGACTTCAATAAAGGAGGAGTCTCAATTCGACCATTTCTTTTTATGATATTAAGTAAAGTTTGATGTAGTTGTTCCAATTGACTCACAAAATAAGAAAATTATAAACATGATTTTTTTTTACTATGGTTGACAAGTAATTCATCTATTTTCCATAATTTAACCTATTTTAAGATTTATTTGAGTAGGTTGGTTTATAAATATGAACTCTTAAACCTAAATTTATAGTTCTTGGCAAATAAACAAAATACCTCATAGACAATAACAACAGATTCACAGGAAAATATGTACAGCCGTATAATACCCACAAGCTTATTAGACACACTCATTTGAGATATTGATCAAAAATAGAAAAAACGAAGAGTATTTTATTCTTCTTTTCTTTTCTTCATTGTGTACATGTAAAATACAATTTAATTGTATGATTTAAACTTCGATGTTTTTATTTCAAATTTTTTTTTCATTAATTTTAACTTACTAAAACTTCCACTTTCCACTCAGGGTCCCAGACTCAGATCCATTTGATCTGAGGTCCTAGAAAAATTATATTATTGAAATTTTAAATACTTACTATTTGTAGACATTAGTACCTATAATTTTTACAAGATGGCACTTGAATGATGACACTTTATGCACCGTAAACCTTGCAACCGAGATAGAAACGTCAAAAAGAAGTAACAAAAAGTCGTTTGGTGTCGTGGGACACTAGATAGGAACGAAGTTCATTATCAAAAATACAGATGGCGCTATACTAAATTTTTCGTTCACGAAATAAATAAATAATTATAGATGGCGCTATACTAAATTTTTGGTTCACGCTCTTTAATAACCACAAAATTTTCTTAACACCTTTATTTTATATAAAACTAGCTGACCCACGCAACGTCTTTTACGTCTGCTATTGCCCGTAGCGTAACAATTTTCCCCGTTTTTGTAACATTATCCATTGGTGCTCCACTCCTATTGGTCTTAGCGTGATGATATATAGCCTATAGCCTTTCGCGATAAATGTACTATCCAACACTGAAATAATTTTTCAAATCCGTTCAGCGGTTCCTGAGATTAGCGCTGTCAAACAAACAAACTCTTCAGCTTTATAATATTAGTAAGTAGGTATAGATGATTTATAAAAATATATGTAAGTTCTATGCGAGGTGTAAAGAAAATAACTATTTATGCATACATTTTGATTTTTTTATTATGATTTTTCATCGATAAAAATAAATAAATATAACTAAACTTTTCCCTTGTGCTGCCACCTAGTAATCTCTGCTGAAACAAGTTCTGTCTAGAGTTACTTCATACTTGTTACATACAACTTACAGATTACTACGCTATACTAAATTTTTCGTTCACTAAATAAATAAATATTTTATTTTTTTAAATACATTGATATTATACATTGTAAAAATCCAAACTCCTAAAAAAACAAATATTTGCAGATCAAAAAAATATTAGATCCTACCCGGGATTCGAACCCGAGACCTCAATCACATCATTCTCTTACGCTACCATTTTGACACCGAGGTGTCAATCTTACGTTTCGGACGTTTTTTGACGACTAGGGTACCCCTCCGCAACGCCCCATAAGGAACTTCGTTCTAAAATTGTTTTTCTTATTCATCCGTTCTTCTTTTCTTTTAGCGATGCTAAAATAATAGTTTTTATCCAAAGTACCATATATTAAGTGTAGTAAATAAACTATAGTGTGTAAAAAAAATTATAGTGTGTCAGTAGATAAGCAAGCAACACACGTCAAGCGATGTCTATGGAGTATTTTAAGCAGGTTACTCATATGCTATTTCTGGCACCATACACTACCTTGAACCGTTCTGAATAACGACCTATTTCTGATTGCTGACTAAACAAACGAAAGCGAGTTTCCAAAATAGTCACGAACTGTGGGTAGTTAGACAAAGACGTCAGACACGTCAAATACATTCATTCAATCATCACTTTCATCATAGTTCGAAATTTAAAATATGTTTGAATCATTGTAGATTAGAAAAGTTTAATAGTTATTTATTTTTCCTAAAATGTTTAGGTTACTTTTGTGATATTCACAATAGTTTTATTTTTTGCGAAATTTAAGACAGTGTAAATCACAAAGTGCAATGGTGTAAATTTAGTGCCAGATGGACGGCAATAGGCTTGCGTATTACTCGTGGAAATAAAATTATGATTAGTAAATTTGAACGTTCAAATTAAAACGCCTCTGCGTAATCCCTTAGTGAAATAGGTGGGTATTAATAAACGTGTAGCTCCCTTGGAAAATATAAAGTTAAGTAAATAGATCACACAATATACTGAGCACATACAAATTGCAGTATGGTTAACTCAACAATAATTTTGTTGTTAATAAATGAATACAATTATTACAGTACAAACGTATGCTGCAAACAATACAACACAAACTGATTACGTCACGCGCATTCGGTGCAAAGTGCATGTATGCAGCTTAACCTTCTACAGTTTATGCTGCCCTGGTGTTCGTTCCTTTTGCGAGCGACACCAAAGGGGCCCTATCCCCTTCGAGCACCCTTCTCTGGGTCAATGCGCATCTTGCGGTCATTCACCGACATTCATCCGCCGTTTTTGCTTTAAATTGAATGCAACTCTTGTTTATTAAGTGTTTATATTCCTTCGTACCTGTTATGTAATTGTAATAACTAATAACGCACCCTTTTTAAAAGGATTTCTTCTAAAATTAAATGTTAATATACTTTATTATTGTCTTTTAATGTTTATTTCACATTTACATTTAACAGAAACAAAAAGACGGTAAATAATGATGTATTCCTTCACAGTCGTTAAACATACTAGTAAATCGTAAAACATGTATGTATGTACATATATGTAACAGGAACATAATTTTATGCTATGCTATGCCTACCAACCTGTGCTACTTTCAAAATCGGAATGGAAGCTTTAATAAAATAAGCTTAAATCCAAATATCTTAAGAGTATTATTCAGTCACTTTTCGAAACTTAAAATACCTACGTAATTTTTTTATTAGCTTGTAATAATATTTAAGTAAATTTACCTGACGATTCTATTTAGGAGGATTCAGAAATGCAATTGAAAAACCGTTTGTATCAGAATATATGAAAATGAAAACGAAAAATGTGCACTTGTAAACGAAATACATGCGTAAAAATGTTTAAATAAGTAAGAATGCACCAGCCACTCAAAATGCAACAAATTGTCTTACCAGGAACTCCGTGTACAAGGAATGCAGAAATAAGAAGTAGTTCGATGCACAAACCTGCAGCGTAAATGCATCGATGGCTGATATGACGTCATGGCACACTACTGCACTCTTGTTTTATTCAACAGCATACTGGCAAGTTTACGCGATAAAGGATTTAAAACAATAATATTGCACTGCAAGATTATGTTGCGTAAACGATTTGTAGAACAAATAATAATTGTACACCAGATTCATTCCAAAGTAAGCTTAAACAATTAAAAACAAATGGCGGCATTTTCGCCCGGAGGCAATCTCTTACAGGCAACCATTGGATGGAGAGAAAAACGTGATTATGAGATTGTGTAGGGTAGTGTCTGGTGTAAAACTAAGTAAGACAATAAAATAAATAAAGATTTTTATAAACCTTTACAGTAATACATAGTGTGGAATGAATACAAACAAACAAGGAATAAGATAAATATATACAGTTAATTAAATACTTAAATGTAATAGTGTGACCCAATTGACTAAATAAA
This sequence comes from Diaphora mendica, assembly GCA_949125395.1. NCBI lineage: Eukaryota > Metazoa > Arthropoda > Insecta > Lepidoptera > Erebidae > Diaphora > Diaphora mendica. The sequence continues at coordinate 20,079,103 of OX421319.1, read as the reverse complement.
ATAAAAAAATAAAAATACCAGGCTAAGAGACATTGATATCTCCCAGGTAATGCTCCCTTACAAGTCTATTATATGCAGTTAGTGTTTGTGCACGTGTAATTGCGACTGGTAAGGCATTCCACAACCGAACTGCTTAGACACAAAAGGAGTGGTCGAGAAATTTAGTACAATGACCCGGCATTTTTAGTTTCAGGTTCTCTGACGACCTCAGTAGTTTGGGATGTGAGTCTTGTAAGAAAGTGAACCGTGATTTGAGGTAGCGTGGGGTAAGAGGATTAAAGAGAATGTTATAAAGAAGAGAAAGGACGTGTGCATTCCGGCGAAGGCGGATGGGTAACCACTTAAGCTTTTTACGATATTAGGAGACATGATCATATTTTCGTAAACCGAATATTAATCTTATACAGAGGTTTTGGAGTATCTCAAGCTTATTTAATTGGTCTTCATTAAGATCTAAATAACTGACATCAGGCACTGGCAGAGCCAGGTAGAAAGTTGCGTAGTCTGCGTAAGGACCCTGCAGCGGCAAACATTTAGCGACTCAGCTCCTGCAGTTGATGACCCCAGGAAAAGGTACTGTCGGTAAAGATTCCCAGGCTCTTTACCTTGTCAGTATAGGGGATAGGTGTGCCGCCGCAAGAGACCTGAGGCAATGAAGTCCAATCAATCTTGGATATCATTCTTGAACTTCCAACGACAATTACCTGAGTCTTGGTAGGGTTTATCTTCAGACTGTGAGAAATGCTCCACTTACATATTTTTTCCAAGTCGGTATTTGTAGTGTTAACTGCAGTAGCCAGATTAGCCTGTGGTGCCGTAGTATAGATCTGGAGATCATCTGCATAAAGGTACAGTACTATTGTTTATGGCCGTAGCATTCTTTAATAAGCCGAGTTTTCTGTATATTTTTAAACCTTAACCTTACCCTCACTTTAAGCCTATTAGCAAAATGTGCTGGCTGAGAAAATGGCTTTCTTGCATATTTCATCTTGCAGACAAGATTCTTGTTGTCCAGTGGTTAGTAAAAAAAAAAATTTCGTTTCAAAAAACCGACTTCAAAAACTAAAAAGTATAAAATAACTTAATTTGTATGTCCTACCTATTCATAGGTTTGAATTCGGTGCCAAGCCAAATTTAATAGCAGGTATCACACTCGCTATATTTCGAGACGAACGTCAACTACGTCATCGACCGCGAAGCTTCGGTTGTTTTGTTCTACGTGAAGAGCAGCTATCCTGCTCAAGGTCACGCGCGGCGAGTGCGGTACTTACTATTACATTTTGGCTAGGCACCGACTTCAAACCTATGAATAGGTAGCCCATACAAATTAAGTTATTTTATACTTTTTAGTTTTTGAAGTCAGTTTTTTAAACGAAGTTTTATTTTTATTTTACGCTTTTTAGTCTTTCTCAAGTCTCTCATCATCATTTCACCTAAATAACTTGAAAGAATACGACTAAAGGTAACATACATACTGTATAGAATCGAAAGACCTTCAGGTAATTTTTTGTAATAAAAAATCAAATGGACTATAATTACAAAAAAAAAACTATAACTATACAATACAATACAATACATTTATTTGCATGAATATGGTAGGTACAAGTTCTTAAAATATACATTATGGATCACAGCATATTCGGCCACATGTGGCGTACAAATTTTAAAACAAAAAATAGAAATCTTATTGTCTAAACTTAGAGGCTATCATCTAAAAAGTCATTAATATCATAATAACATTTCTCAGAGAGTAGTTTCTTTAGGTTCTTCTTAAAACTAATTATATTCAACTGTTTAAATCCTTCAGGAAGTTTATTAAATATTTTTGGGGCTAAACAAAAAACACTCTTCTGCATGAGAGATGTGTTAGCTCTGCGTATACTTATGGTATCTTTTCGCCTATTGCGTACAACGGTGTTCGATAAGGTAGGAAATAAATGAGGATGCCTCTTTACAAATGATGCGACTTCAAATATATATAGAGATGGAAGTGTTAGAATTTGATGTTTTATAAAATAGGGTCTACAGCTATCGGTTGTCTGAAGCCCAAACATAGCCCTGATACATCTCTTTTGACATTTGAAGGCGATTTCTTTAAGCGTGGAGTTACCCCAAAAAATAAGACCATATCTTAGCACGGATACGACAGTGCCATGATAAGCAGTAATTAGTGCTTCGGTGTTAACTATATGAGCCAGCTTATAAAGAGCATAGGAGGAACTACTCACTCTTTTGCATAAAGCTTCTACGTGAGCCTTCCAATTTAGTTGATTATCAACCACTAAGCCAAGAAATTTCGCTTTATTAGTATCACTGATTTTAGTGTCCTGATATATAATATTAATTTTATGCAAACTAGTTGATTGCCTCTGACTAAAGTGCATTACTTGTGTTTTAATTTTGACTATTATAAAATTAAAGATATCTACAGAATATGAAGGCATGCAGACAATTGCTCTTAACTTCATTGCAGGCGCTCACGTAAATTTGAGGGTTTCCTTCGATTTCCTTAGGATCCCATCTTCAGATCCTGGGGGGAGCATACCCTTTTGAATAAAAAAAGAATTTTAAAAATCGGTCCACAATTGACGGAGTAAACAATATACTATACATACATAAAAAAAATACCGATGAAATTGAGAACCTCCTTCTTTTGGAAGTCGGTTAATAAATCTGAATGCCACAGGTCGAGAGTTCGATTTCCATCAAAGACAAATATTAGTCATCATCATCACGATTATTAGTTTTTTCTTTTTTCTTTAAAAAAGACAACTCCCGCATTAGGAATAAACATCTTTATAATTTAATGTTTTGTGTGTAGAATAAGTTAACTTTCAAACACGAATAAAACAAAACTGACCTTCTTAGGAATTTGAAACTTAAAATATTGTATAATTTATGTTAGCCTTTTTTGATTTTCTTTGTTAGCTAACCATAGTCTGAAATGAATCATTCGAAATTTGAATTCGTCTTCCAAATTTAAAATACAAAATATATTGATCTACAAAAACAGAATGTGCGACTGTATCGTAAAACTTAAAAGCAAGTGTGAAATTCTTTCAGCCTCGTTCCACTTTACCGAGATTTCTGGAACAAATCTAAAAATAAGCTGTTCATTCGTCTAAACAAATCTGGAGCAACCTCTCGTCTCTTGGAAAACTTATTCGTTGTTTCATGCACGACATTTCCTTTGATTAAAACAATTTTAAACGAAAATGTAGGAATTAGAAAATTATAATAAATAGCTTCTTTGCTGCCAAATTTAACTCTGTCATATACTTAAATTGTCAAAGAAATTAAACAAAAGTAAATTAAAACTGGTTAAGAAAATGGGGAAAAAGAAGGAGGTAGAAGATTGAAATATACTTTATGACTAACTCTCGTAACTAAAAATACTCAAAGAAATTCACTAAAGTCAGTCGAGCCGTTTCGGAGATGTGCACCCACAAACATCGGGACTAGAGATATTTATATTTAAGACGATTATAATTTTAAAGTTGTTTTAAATGTGATTTATAAAAAAATCAAGTTCTAAAGTGGTTGTTTAAAAATCGATTTAGATATTAGTTAGGTACATCTATCTTTGAGTAACGATTGGATTGCATACGATTTTAATTTGTTCTTAAAACAGTGTTTGTATTTCAAATAATTTGCAGATACTTCGTATATTACACCATCGACTTTGTTTGAAATCCGCAATAATCGATACATGCCACGTAAGGGGATATTTTGGTCGATCGTTCCCTCAGTCTGCGTCTTGTTCCTTCGCACTGGTATTTACATCCATAGAACTTTGCCGAAGTATAAAACACGTTAAAAGACCGAGAGTCGCTTATTTTGTTCTGATCTTTGGTGAGAGAGCCATCTAGTGACTCGCGAGTGAAACAATTGCGTGATTGTGAATTTTAGTGTCATTTCTTGAAAAACAACTTGTTTCAAAATGCCTGGACGTCCTATTTGGCAGGTAACTAATATTTATTTATATTATTATTCTTAGTGATTGAGGTTAGTGACTCCGACTGCAAATTTTTAAATAATAATTGTTTTTGTACTTGAATACAGTCAAGGTATAAGCATCTATAGTGGGAATTCCTATTTTCGTAACTAAATTTTTATTTATCCTATCAACACAATTCAATTCTATATTAGTAGTTTCTAAGGTAATATTTTGTAGTAGGTACTTCTAGGTTATCCATACTATCTATATATATAAAAATCAATGCCACTTTTCGTTGTTATTTTATAACTCAAGAACGGGCTCACCTATCCAAACCAAATTTTTAGGCTTTATTCGGCCTATTTAGCAGATGGTTTATGTGAAGTTTGCACAAAATCGGTCGAACGGTTCTTCATTAATACGAGCGGTTCGACATACACGCGGGCGGAGCCGCGGGCAACAGCTAGTAATATTATAAATTCGAAAGTAACTCTGTCTGTCTATCTGTCAAGATTTTACAACTAAACCGCTGCACCGATTTCAATTATTCTTGAGGAAGGAAATAAGCTAATATTTACCGCGATAACCCCGGATGAAACCGCTGGCAAAAGCTAGTATTTATATTAGGTTACTTTTATAAAATTATGCGTTTATTGGTTTATTATTACCAAAGTTTTACGTGATTGTGGAAGCAAGGTAATGACTAAATATAACCTTAGCGAACCTACCTGCCTCAAAATAACAGGTGGATATAAACAAACTAAAGAAAGTTTACATTTTGGCACTGAGTCAAGTTTTCCTATAATGTACCACGCTCGCAATAGAGTGTATTACATGGGTATCTCTATGTTCTCTCTGTTTTCAGAAATAGTTGAATTTTATCGTCGTTGCAATGCAAGTAAGCATTATACAATGAAATGACAGTTTAGTTCAATATCTTGGTAAACAAGGGCGGATCCAGGGGATGGTCATGGGGGTCATGACCCCCCCCCCCCTGGGCTGTTACCCTGTCATGACCTAAATTAAATTGTTAAACATAATGTTCTTTATATTGTTTGTCAGAATATAGATTTTAATCGTACACAATGTAGAATTTAATCGTAAATATCGTAAAAATCGCTAAGAACTTCCAATTGTTGAAGAACGTCGAACCGGACACTTCTCCACATCCATAAAAACGTACCCATTGAAGTAGCAATAGAAGTGATAACGTGATTTTCTTATTTACATATAGGTATTTTTTCATGTGATTAACGAGCAGACGGATCGCCTGATGGTAAGCGATTACCGCAATACCAGAGGCGTCACAAGTGCGTCGCCGGTCTTTTAAAGGAGTACCGTTCTTTTCTTGAAAGTTTGAAGGTCGTATTGGTCCGGGAATACCGCAGGCGACAGTTCATTCCAGTTTTGTTATGCTAGGAAGAAGTGCCCAAAAATAAGAACAGTATTGCATATGAGGCCAAACCTGCGCCCTATAAAGCAGAAGGCGGTGGGCCGGAGTGATATACAGTCTTGATCTATTGAGCACGCCAAGCTTCTTCGAGGCCAATTTGGCCTTACTGACACTTACAAACTGGACTTCTCTCGATATGTCGAAACCAAGTTTTCCAATATTGGCCGAGGCAGATAAGGAAGTGTCTTCAAAACGAGGACATACGACCAATGGCAGTTTTTAGCAGTGAAATTGTACTAAATTTAAATTAAGTATACACCAATCTGAGACCTTTTGCAAAGAGTCTCAATTTCACAAGTTTGTTTCGACTCTCAATGACGTTTTCCCTCTCAATGAATAATATTAGTGCATCGCCCGTGCTGTCATCCGCAAGCCGTTAATCCGGAATGAATGCCGCTAAATTGCAACATGTCATTGATATGGAGGCGGAACAAAGTAGGCGATAGCACACAGCCTTGGTGGACACCAGTATTCACATTTATGAAGTCAGAGCACTCACTGTCGACTACGACCTTTATGCTTCTATCTGCTAAAAAGCTAGTGACCCATTCGCATAATTTCACAGGAAGCCCATAGGAAGGGAGCTTTGAAAGAAGCGCTTTGAGCCAGACCCGATCGAAGGCCTTCGCAATGTCTAATGAGACTACGCCAGAAGAATAGGAGAGCTGAAAAAGACGCGTTAAGACCGGTGCCAACTTTGGAGCGCACATCTTTAACACAATAGGAGGGATTCCATCAGGGCCCCTCGACTTATGTATATTTAGGGATAGAAGTGCTAAACGCACTGAGCGTTGGTAGAACTGGATATACAGAAGATCGGCTTTCTCCTTTGCCATAGGCCAACGAATTATTTCCTATGTATAGAGGTGGAAAGGATGACTTACAGAAATTCTCTTCGAAAGCCGTGGCAAGAGACCAGAACGCCCGAGTTCCCGTAGGAAGACACTCAAGCCTCTCGCCAATCCTAGCAATGTGCTCCGACTTCGCCCTTGCAATGTCTCTCTTGAAGGACCTGGAGGCAAAGTTGTACTCCTTTTTCAAGCTCTGCTTCGCTACGAGAAACCTTTTTGGAAGATGGACCAAACCAGGGCCGACATTTGCCGCCAATGGGAACCATAGAGGATGGAATGGAAAGCTACATACCCGGCACCACCACATCAGCAACAGAATCAGCAGCGGTGTTGGGATCATCCGGCGAGAAGCATACCTGTCTCCAAGTGTAAGATTGTAATGCGACACACGACTGCTGACGCGATCGCGGTGAGCATGTCGGAGGCACTAGACTTCGGATAGGGCAATGGTCTCAGGAGTTAAGTGGAGCGTCTACGGATACGTGGTAACCGTCCGGATGAAAGTCAGCAGAAGGTCCAATAACGAAGAGAATTCTTCGTTTCTGTCATAATTGAGTGCAATTTTGACCCCCCGCCCTCCCCTCCCCCTCCAGAATACGAAGGGCAGCTTGGGCGTTCACGCTCAAGTGCGGCAACAGTCCGGGAAAAATAAGTAGGCACATTACTTACATTATTACACTTACATACATTATTAAAATACCAACTTTTTATCTGTAACTATTTACCGGGTGCTACGCTTACTGAAGGGCGCTACAAACAAAACTACGGCGCTACGTTAAAACAAAAAACCCGACTGCGTCAATATCTGTCATCTTTATTAAATTCATTTTTTTTAATAAAACATACATATATGTATGTTCGTAATCACCGTTAGAAAAAAAATATATTGATACCACACTCGATGTAGTTTGAAAACATTTTTTTTATTACTTTTTGGCGCCGAAAATCCTTAATCAGTCTCACGACTAGACGAATCTATTGTCACCACCTACATGAAAATACGACAAGCCGTTTAGGCTCTAGGGCGTGCCAAAGAAATATACATACATACACTCGAAAAACATAACCCTCCTTTTTCTCAGTCGGATAAAACGACAGTTACTTTATTTATTTATTTTTTATCTTTATTGATTATTGTAATTGTGACTCAAATTGTAATTATCGCTTTTTTTATTGAAATAATGTCTTTTGCATTTAAGAATATTGTCTGGGCTTTATAAGAGACGATGATCCCTGAGTTTGTTTCGTTCTTTCTTCTCAGGACTAGTCCAGTTAGGAAAGGCCAACTCACATAACTTGCAAAAGTGTTCATGTAACCTAATTGCAGAATAAATGATTTCATTTCATTTCATTTGGAATTTATTTTAATAGTAAGAATTAGCAATTAATTATGATAAACACTAATCTGACACTGTTTACAAAATATATCGAAATAATGATAACTACCTAATTCGTTGTTGTTATTTTCGGATTCATATAAAATGAGTTAAGGGAAATAAAAATTCACTTAAATATTTTAAACATTTTTGTATCAATATTTACACAACATAACTACATCGTCAGTCAAAATCAAACTGTATAACATACGTACCTAGGCACTTTAAAATTTTGAATGAATCTTGGTTCTTTTTAATTCCACTCTCTCTTAAACTGTTTTGAAATTTTGTACAGGTATTATGTCCCAAACTTTATTTAAATAATAGTGTTTAAACATCATTAATAACGTATAATATAATAATATGTTCTTACAAATGCCAACAAAGACGCAGAAGTACTGAGGATTAAAAAAAACAAACATTCACCTATTGACTGACATAAATATTATAGAACAAATATAATGAGTGTGAATTTCTTCATAACTCTGATAAAAAACAGTTGAAATATAGAACATCAATTTATATAGAAATAAATTAGGCTGTATGAGGATACAATGCAATATTTTTAAGATATTAAACCTTTTTAGGACTTTTCTACAAGCTAAAAAGATATGGCGTTACAAAAATATATTCTTGAGTCAGTACTTACCTATATGATGGGTTTTCCATAAACAATAAACATACTTAGAAAAAACAAGAAAATTATGAATTCTTCGAGTCAGCGCCGACAGACGGGCGGTTAAGATACTTATTCAGTAACAATTTAAATTCAACCTAAAGCTCTTGAGAATACAACTGTATTTGATACAACGAAATAAAACCAACTGTCGCTCGAGACTTTCGCAGTCATTTATTTCGTTGTATCAAAAACAGTTGTACCCTGATTTAGGTTGAATTTAAATTGTTAGTGAATTCGTCTCTTCGCCGCCATTCCGTCCGTCGGCCCTGACTCTTTTTTAGAACCTACTACATATATTTATAATAGTATCAACCTCTTTGACGATCATCACCTCCTATGAATACATAACATACTTAGACAATAACTAAACAGTAACTTTTAAGAAGCCACCATACAAACTTAAATTATCTAAATTCGTACATAAAAATTAAATTATTATTTGTATTCTTAATTAATTAAAACTAAATTCCTATGTGTCTTTGATATCTCCAATCATAAAATCACCTGGCAAGTTATGAAATAGTTTCTGCATAAATCCTAGTAAAATATCTTCTATTGTTTTTGATAATATTGGTCGTAGTGATTCAGCCACTGGCCGCCAATTCGCGTTCAAGTAGGCGTTCGTACTTTCCTCTGAAAACAAATGACTAAACAGTAAACATTTTAGTTTAAAGAAATATGACGACAAACTTATTGAAATCCAACAACTAGTGCCATCTTTTGACAAGAATAAATATTACGTTTATAACTAAAATATTGTCATATTATTATATTAATTATCTTGAGGCTTGTGTTATTTATTCTTCTGTATTGTTATCTATAACTTGGTCAACAGAATAAATGAAGATAAGTTTTTATGAAATACTTTGTTTTAAAGATAATGGTAAATTGTTATAACATTCATTATTGTTTTTCTTGAATGAGGAATGAGGATCTACATTCTACATGTACTCATACAATAACGTCAGTAACTACTACACACTACTAGTATTACAGTCTGTTTTATAAAGGATACGATTTTAGCTTCTATTAACGCCTTTTTCTTAAAAAAAATGTTGTATTAAATATTTCTAAAGCTCGTTTCATCAGAGATAGAGACGCTACTAACAAACAAAAGAAATCGGTCACTAAAAATCAGGAAAAGATTCCTAGTACTTTCTTTGCCTTTTTAAAAAATAAAAAATTCATCAAAATAAAAAACATTATTAAATTCAAGTACTTATTTTTAGTAATAATTAATTTAAAACAACCCAAATATTAAAATACTTTTAATAATTTACATTTTTGGTTGTTTTTCTTCACATACCTACAATTTATTTATTTTTATTAGGTACAGAATATGGGTAGGTATAAGTATAAAATATATTTTCTCTACGCAACGCTAACAACATAGTGAGATTTGAATTTAGTGACTCTAGAGTTAGTTTAGGAATAACAACTCGCGACAAGGCTAAATTGCAGAAATTGCGAATGGAATTGGCAAGAAGCGAGATGTTGTCAAACGTCCAGCGGCGTTTCAACAACGTCTCAACGTTGCAATTTGTAACACGTTAGTACCAGGCTATCATAAAATTGTAGCATGCTTTTGAAACTGAAAGCGCCATCTATCGAATACTTATGAAACCAGGAGCAGTTGCTTTTTAACAATAGTACTTTAACAATGGCATAAAATATAGATGGCGTTACTTATTTAGTTTTTTTAACTTCTTGGACAAAATTTTAGAAATCAACTAGTTTTTTTTACCTGTCAATTGCTTTGAAAACCATACATACCTAAAGAGTCAATACCGTCGAATAAATTATTCATCCGTAATTTCAAACCACCGATTGCATACTTAACATGGGCTGCGGTGATATTGAAAAATGAAAATTGATCTTTGTTATATAATTTTACATCACTAATAATATCGATTGTCATGTTACCTGTAAGATAAATAGAGACATGAGAATTAGACCTTGTCTTAAATATTTAATCAAATTCTCAAGTAAAAAAAAAAAAGAACTTACTTGGTTCAAACCAACAGAGACCCCGTCCAACCAGCGGTATCACCAAAATTTTTCCTTTCAGTTCGTATGTACCTTCTATTCTTATTTTTGGTATTCGGATCTTTGTGTGAAAGTCATATGTTTTACCATTTACTCTGAAAAAGAAGTTTTAAATTCATAATTATAATATCGAGGTATCATTAGGTTTAGTGCGAAATAAACACACGGCGTTTGTAACGCACGACCCGCGACCCGGCCTATATTATAATAATAATAAACTTTTATTTCTCTCACAAGTAGCGTACAATTTTAGTTACAAGATTTCTACGTAAAAAGTTCCATATAGCCGAGGCTATTAGGCTCAAAGCCTGTATGACAGAACTGACAGATCTCAAGCTCTCTATGACATCCGCAGATCCGTTGGATGATTTGCTCAACCTAGTCGATAGAGCAGTCGACCAAAGTACCAGGGCGAAATGAGTTAGTAGGTAACATTTATTTACTTGCTCGATATAACTTGCGTCTTTCCGAAACCAGTTACAGTCACGTCGTCAAGCGCCGCGTTTACGTTTACAGGTCCGTCGCCTTGTAAGATCCTAATTTTTGGAATTTTCAATGGATCTAGAGCTTCCACTCCGATTTCCGGCAATCCTATAATTAAAACATCATAAATAAGTATGAGAAAAGCGTCTCTAGTCAATTTTAAATGTTCTTAATGTCTATATGAATTGAAACTACCACTCGATAGTACGAGGCGTCACACGAGTATGGTGAAGAAATAGCGCTTTCGCTTTCCGCAAATTATGTACAAATGTTTCGTAATTGAGGCTATGTGACTGGTCCAGTGTCTTGTGGATCTACCGACCCAGCTATCACTTAAACTGTTTAACATAGGTATCTTAGAAATTATGTTAACATGAAAAACTTAATTTAAATGATAAAATATTTATTTCTCTTTTTTTACAAATTACGACAAAATTACTAAATTAGCATTTAGGCATGTAAACATAATTAAGAATTGCATTTTTATGATTTTTGCATTATGTGTTATAAATTATAAAACACATAGGTTTTGATCTAAAAAGCTCATTCCCGTTAAAAAGACTACTGAATTTAAAAAAATTGAGCTCCTGCGGTTAGCGTTTTGTTTGCAAAACAACAAGCGAAACGTTTACCGAACGCAGGAAGGGCAGATTTTACTAGGAGAGCAGAGCTGGCAAGAAGCTCAATCGCGCGAATGGTCGGTCAACTACAACAGCTGTGCTGTGAGTCGTTGTGCAACAAACCAGGCACTCAGAAACTGTGCCAACTGCTAACAAAGTCGACCGTGCCGCGTGCGCCACACAGTAGACAGACACTTTATGAAAATTACATATCAACCAAAACTAAATTGCATATAAGTGATTGGTAGTTTCAATCGAATATTCACTATTATATCGAAACGTGAGGTTGTAAAGAAATAATAACAATGTTACATTATATTATTGTTACGTAGAACATAATAATATTCAACGGATATAAATTTATGGAACTAAATTAATGAAGTAATTCATGACATCATGAATAGTGACGATGAAATCAAAAACACGAATCTCAATTAAGCACGCCATTTATTACTACCACAAGGTAGTCTACTACACCTTTAGGTATGTTTATTTAAAAAAAAAATGAATTTTAATATTTTATTATCCAATAAAAAGGAAACAAAATTGTTGTTTGTTTCGATTCTACGTAAACACTCTTAGTTGTTATGTGATTCGAAATTTAGATTGACTGATTGTGTCGGAAATGAAGCTGTATTATCTTAATATATATATTTCTTGTGTGCGTGTGTATGTGACTGAACTCCTCCTAAACGACTGGACCAATTTTGATGAAATTTTTTGTGTGTGTTCAAGGGGATCTGGGAATGGTTTAGATTCACAAAAAAGACTGGACCGATTTTGATGAAATTTTTTGTGTGTGTTCAAGGGGATCTGGGAATGGTTTAGATTCACAAAAACGTAAACGATGTTACGTGGGTCATAAATATGGCGGTACGAAGTTCGCCGGATCAGCTAGTTTACTTGTAAATTGGAATAAATAAAAAAACGTTGCTAATACTGAAATATTTTCCAAATTTAAATAATGATTTAGACTGCTTTAGACTATATTTACCTGGGCCTAGGGCATTGAACAGTTGTTGAACGGCCTGTCGCGAGCAGTCGTCGAAATCTGGATCATTTTTGAAACACGTTTTTACGAAATCAGCTGGAAAAAATAACATTACGATTAGTTAACACGAATCAAAGTTTCTCTTATTTTTTTTTGTCTACTTAGGAGTTACTATTGTTGTATCCTATCAAATAATATCATAAGTCTTTTCTATAAATGAATAGCAATAATTCTCTATCTATTTAAATACGACAACGTTTAAAACGGAAACGGAAACGTAAATAGGATTTTGTATGTGTACAAGGACCATGATTAGCGCATTCGGTAGAAACATCACATAGCCCGAAGTAGGTAGTATCTTTTAAGATAATTTTTATATTCATATAATATTTGTTTTTATATCCGACTTCAAAAAAAGGAGGAGGTTCTCAATTCGACTGTATTTTTTTTTATGTTTGTTACCTCATAACTTTCGGCTGGGTGAACCAATTTTGATGATTCTTTTTTTATTTGAAAGTTGGTGCTTCCCATGTGGTCCCATTCAAATTGGTCCAGATTGAAGTCGGTTTTTATTGTTAAAATTTTAGATTATCTATTTCAAATTCGGCAGCCTGATCGAGACATTCTTAATGTAGTATTGCAGTGAAGACTTTGCAATTTTTTATAGTAGTTTTCCATTTATTTGAAAAAAAAGAAACAAAGAAGTGTTCTGTAAAATTCTAGATCTCAGATATCAGTTCAGGAACCTTCTTCATCCATGTATTATAAATACTAAAATCACCAAAAGACCAACCTAAAATGACAGCATTCGTGCCGTGTGTGTCGTGTTTTGTCGGTGAGTGCAAGACTGGAGGCCCAATGATGCAGAAGAATCTCAATAGCCCGCCATAGTGCTGGTCACCATGCTGTTTGCATTGTCTACATTCGCAATGAGTATGGTGACCACTACTCTTGGATTCTGCTCATACTTTTCATCAGGCAGAGTAAAATAACGTGAGAGTTTTGCTCATATAAAAACAATAACCCGAACTGCCTCGTTGGTCTCGCGGTTGGTGTGTACGACTGCTGATCATGAGGTCTCGGGTTCGATTCCCGGGTCGGACCAAGTGTTTGTATGATCTACAAATATTTGTTTCGGAGTTTGGGTGTTTTCTATGTATAATATGTATGTATTTACAAAAAAAAAAGTATTTATGTATTTGTATCAGTTGTCTAGTACCCATAACACAAGCTCTGCTTAGCTTGAGACTAGATGGCGTTGTGTGTTAGATGTCCGAAATATTTATTATTATTATTATAAAATAACTATGCTTTAAATTATATTATGCTTTCAAAGCTAAACTGCTGAACCGATTTCAACAAAATTTAACATGGAAATACTTTAATTCTTAAGGAAGGACATAAGCTTATTTTACCCAGGGTAACCAGAACTCACGTGGAAAGAGCTAAGGCCAAAAACTCGTTAAATATATCCAGAAACTTCACCTAAACATTTTAAGAAACGTGTGGAAATGACGCCATCGTTATATAAACGAATGCACTTATTGCAACAAGATATGCACTAACTAACTAACTTATTGCACTCAGATAACTTTCGTCAGACCTTGATATTGACACGGATTTAGATTGAGACCACTTTTATTAAAACTGTATTTTTTTTTTTTATTGAATAAGGGGCAAACGAGCAGATGTATCGCCTGATGACAAGTGATTACCGCCTCCCATGGACACCTGCAACACCAGAGGCGTCACAAGTGCATTGCCAGCCTTTTAAGAAGGAGTACGCTCTTTTCTTGAAGGTTTGAAGGTCGTATTGGTCCGGGAATAGCGCAGGCGACAGTTCATTCCACAGTTTTGTTGTGCGAGGCAGAAAGTTCCTAGAGAACCGCACAGTTGTGACGATGGCGGAAAGAGGCGGCAGGAATCAGCCCGAACAATTCCTCGGAGTAGAAGATGCAAAGCGAAGCCACATCTCTACGCAGCGCCAAAGAGTCCAGCCGAATTGAAGATTCCTGGCAGTCGACGATTCGAGTCGCTCTCCGTTGAATGCGGTCCAGAGGGAGGAGCTGGTACTGGGGTGCCCCCGCCCAAAGATGAGGACAGTATTCCATATGTGGCCGAACCTGCGCCTTATAAAGCAGAAAGCGGTGGGCCGGAGTAAAATACTGTCTCGATCTGTTGAGCACGCCAAGCTTCTTGGAGGCCAATATTAATTAATAATGAAAAATTGCGTCTGTTTTTACAATTATGGTTTTACAATTATAGTTTAATATTTCATAATTATAGTCAATGGTCAGCAATTATTTATAAATTCAAGTATTTCTATTGACCTTTTTCTATTAATAATTTTTGTTTTGATATTTCCATTTCCTTGATTTTTAATGATTATCAATTAATCATCGACTAACTAGTTTTAATATTAGTATTATGAATATATTTATGTTCCTGTTATGGAAAACGGAATGGTATAATTTTCCATTTGTATTTTTTTACATATTTAGATGCAAGGATTTGAGAGTAAAATTCAAGATCATGGATCATGACCCCTATTTCGTTGAAGGTCAAGGTCTGGATTAGATATTAGAACAAATATTATTTCTGTAGGCGTGCTAACTTATTGAAACGGAATCTTGATTGATCGAAATAGTGTAGGTAACTAACACGAATTTCTTTTAAATATACTATAGATGTTTCTTACCCTGAGGTAGAAATATAAATATCAAAAGATATGTAATCTGCGACCATTAATGAAGGTTTAGTCAAGGTGGTGTTCATATTCTATTCTAAATCGCTTTCTGCCTATTTTTTTTATGTAATAGGCGGGCAAACTAGCAGACGTATCGCCTGATGGTAAGCGATTACCGCCGCCCCTGGACACCTGCAACACCAGAAGCGTCACAAGTGCGTTGCGTTGCGTCCTTTTGAGATAGGGGGGAGGCCCCTGCCTCCCCCCATCTCAATTATATCGTAGCGTGATAATTTTCCCCCGTTTTTGAAACATTCTTCATTGCTGCTCTGCTCCTATTGGTCTTAGCGTGATGATATATAGCCTTCCTTGATAAATGTACTATCCAACACTGAAATAATTTTTCAAATCGGACCAGCGGTTCCTGAGATTAGCGCGTTCAAACAAACAAACTCTTCCGCTTTATATTAGTATAGACTACTAGTAGCTGACCCAAGCAAAATAATATTATATTAGTATAGATAAGTATAGATATAAAAATCAATTACTGTTCGTTTGTCTCGCTAAAACTCGAGAACGGCTGAGCCGATTTGGCTGATTTTGGTTGTGAAATATTTGTCGTAGTCCGGAGAAGGTATAAACGGTGAAAAATAAAATTTGACTTGAAAATCTAAATGCCACGTGTACGAAGTAGCGGGCACAGGTAGAAATATTTTTTTTTTTTAAGACAACTCCCGCACTAGGAATAAATCCTGTTTCGCGGGGGACTTTACAAACATACATGAAACGGACACAAAGAACACCCAGACTCAGAATAACAATTTGTGGATCACACAAAGTGTTGTTCTACGTGGGATTTGAACCCACGACACTTGGCGAAGTAGGAAACGGCGTGGTGACCGTTAAACCACTAGGCTAAACGTGCAGTCAATTATTATCAAATTATTTATTAGACACCAACGCCTCACAGAAGACCGGTTTTTAACATTTGTTTTGTTTCTTTTCTACAAGGTTACTAGAGTCAAAAATTTAAACGGTGATAAATCCTATCCTACTAATATTATAGACGCAAAAGTTTGTAAGTATGGGTGGATAACCGACATACACGCGGGCGGAGCCGCGGGCAACAACTAGTTAAGAATAATTTCAAAAAATAAATTAATTAAATTAAAAAGCTTTTTAATAACAAGCTTTTACTGGAATGCCTCGAGACGAATCAAACGAGTACAAACTCGATGATGTTGCGATGTTTCTTTACAGAGTTCCTATGGCCACCTTCCAGATCCAGCATTATATCAGCTCCATGTCATTATAATATTGTATTGTCACTCTGTATACAAATGCTTGCAAAATTTCAGCAAAATCGGTTAAACATCCTTACATTGCAAGTTAATAAAAAGCTTGTAAAATCCAAATGTCACGTATCCGAAGTAGCGGGCACAGCTAGTATACCTAACTATATTTATAATAGGTATATAATTATATGTATACAAGAATTGCTTGTTTAAAAGTATCAGATATAAGTTATATCTGATACTTTTAAACAAGCAATTCTAAATAAGAAGTTATATCATATAACTTGTTATTTAGCGCTGGACTTCTTATACTACCTTCTAAACGAGCTATGTATGTAATCATTTCCGATTCATACGAATAATTACGTCGGAGGTCAATATTATTAATAATAAGCCTATGTAAAATATTTTTTAATTTAAAAGTCTTTACAAATTATTCTAATATATGTGGAATATAAATATATTATATTATGTAACAACAATGTATTACAATAAAACATTGAAATTTTATTAAAGGTTAACCAGTTATGGCTAAAAATATTATTTTTTATTTGTAATTGCCGTTTAGTTAGTTCAGAAGAAGATATTTTTTTTAGGGAAATTTTCAAAAAATGCATCCTATTTAGATCGATTTATTGCCTCAAACTCCCCAAACTAAGCATACTAAATTTCATGAAAATCGTAAGAGCTGTTTCCGCGATTCAGATTAGGTACACCTATATCTATATATATAAAATAAAGTCGTGTTAGTTACACTATTTATAACTCAAGAACGGCTGAACCGATTTGGCTGATAATTGGTGGGGAGGTAGCTTAGAACCAGGAGACGGACATAGGATACTTTTTTTTCTCTTTATTTATTTTTAAGGGGCTTTTACCCTATTAGGGTATGCCAGTCCCATAAGGCCTTAGCTTAAACAAGTATCAATTTAAATATTCTATGCTAGACTGTACAATTTAAAAGCTTTTTTTGATGTCGGTATAGCCGTATAGGTACCTATAGATACTTTTGACATAGTTTTTTTTACTTTGTCCTGTGGCTTTAACCGTGGTTATTGTTGTACCGCGGGGCTCAGCTAGTATATTATATACACAAGAGTTGCTCATTCAAAAGTTTAAGATATTAGTTACCGATTCGGTTTCGGCCGACCTAACCTAAACTATCGGCAGATTAAAAAGTTTGTAGTCTATCTATGGGGGCCTCTAAGAAAACAAAATACGCAGGACATCACTGCAAGAGTATAAAAACTTTTTTGTTTTTTTTCTCTCTCCCAGTTAGGCAGGAGAACTTGGCTCACACTTCTGTGCATAGGAAAACTTTAAACAAATCCTATAGGAACTCTTCTCGCCAGTGTTGTATAGCAAGAAAAAACCTCCTTGCTAAGGAGAGGCCTATGTCCAGCAGTGGGCTGTTAAAAGCTGTTGATGATGATGATGATGACTGCTATTTAATCCCATAATATAGTCCTTAAAATATAGCTTGATTGATATCTGTGACAGCTGACAGTATCATGTTAGAATTTATGAGGTACAGCTTGGCAAAAAAGGGTATGGAAAAAATGAGGGCGCTTATTTTGCAGGTATGGCCACCCTTTGGCGACTTGTCAAACTAGAAAACTTCATTCTTAAATATGCAACATAATCTCTTGAAACTTCCTATAAAACTAGGCATTAGAAAATAAAAATTGTGACTGGCATTGACAAGAAGATAAACAGCATGTCATGTCATGTCAAATACCTGTCATTTCGGCAATTCTTTGAAAAACATGGTCAATCGGAGACAAAATTTGTCGCGGATTTCGCCACTTAAGTAATCATATGTCCTGTGTCGCGGGGACTTACAAACATATAGGAAAAGAACAACTAGACTCAGAACAACTCTTAATTGATGATCACACACTCAGCGCAGTAGAAAACTGCGTGGCGACCTCTTCAATCACTACTACCTATGCAGTCAAGCTGTTGATGATGATAACGATTATTACGAGGATTATTAATTATATAATATACTGTATTAAAAAACTAAAGGGTACAGTCCATCTAAGAACATTTAAAAGATTTTGGTCAATTAACACTGCCAATTTGATAAATTTAAAATTGCGAGTATTTATTATTTAGTTGTTTAATAGCACCAGGCAAGACATTGAGCAATTTAATTATATATACTATACTAGAATAACCTTTATTGTACACCAGTTAATACATTATACATATATACAAGAGTAGGTATATGAAATTAGTGACCACGTACGTATAGCGGGTTTATCGCTAAAAAGCTATTTTGAATAGACAAATCAAGAGTAGGTTAATAGTTAATAGATGAATTAGTGGGAACTACTTATTTCATATTTACATTTTGTAAAATAAATAGTTTTAATTAAATCATCATAATTTTATTATATTTTAACAAAAAAGTTCAACTACCTTCATCATGAAAGACTTCAATATACGTAATACTTTACGCCCTTTTAACTGTAAAGAATATCGTAATCTCGCTTCGTGCGCTACTTTAAAGGTGCGACAACCGTCTTTCGTATCATGGTACCCTGGTAGTTTTCTTACTCAAACGGAAAATAACCAACGAAGAACTAAGCAAGACTAAGCAAAGTTACAAGAACGAAAGTTTGCCTATTTTATACGTTAACTGTTAATTTATGTAAATGATCATTACTTCTAAAAATTCTTGAAATTACCTACAAGTAGTATAAAAAATGTAGAATTAAATATGCATACGTGGTTCTTACTTCACATGTTTTGTAAACAAAGTTAACTAACTTTTACATGCGTATGAAATTAAAGACCGGTTATGTCAAAAGAATGCAATTATATAGGTATCAGAGAATGTAACACGCGATTAAACTTCTTAAATTGATAAAAACAGTGCTAAGTATAGTGTCATCGAGTCGCAACTCGCAATCATTGCAGAAACCTTAGAAAATGCCGTAACTTCTGATATAACTGGAATAACGGTTTTATGCAACATCAACAACGTTGTGAAACATAGGATGGTATTAGTTGGTTATGGCCAAAAATAAACGTTATTATGTACATGTAGGTCAATTTGTAACATGCGTTTTATCAAAAATAAAATAATAAACTTACGTTTCGTTCTATAATAATCTGCGGTTGCGTAGTGGAGCACTAGTGTCACTATAAATAATTTAAACTGCATGATTAGTCCGGTTTGTTGTTTCGTGGAGAAGCTTGTCAGGATCGCCTCGAGCAGACAGCTCGAGGAGGTGGTGAGGTACTAAAGCCCCGCTCTGCCGGGCTGTCGGCCTCCTCATGCCATTTCTGAAGGAGGGGAGCATACGCAATTGTTAACTATGTAAATAAAGCTTAAAGTTATCATTGCTCAAGTTATTATTGCTAATAGCGCTATGTTTATTAGTTGCATTGCATATTTTTTTCAATTAGGCAAAAGAAGTTATGTTTTATTGAATAGATTTATTAATGTTGAGATTTTCAAGAGCTGATTTATAGATACTGAAATATTTAAGTTAGGAAATAAGAAACAATTGCGTAAAAATGACCTTTTCCTAAAGTCACAATATTATATTTTGAGGTGTCAATAATTCTTTATCATACTATTTCTCAAGTTTAATTTCATTAAGTGACGAATCCCAGACTGTCCTTGAAACTATTTGCTCTCAAAGGCTAGATCTTAGTTATAAACCAGTCATACTTAATGACCTAAGACGATTTGCGGTCAAGAGGTTTAAACCGTCAAAAATAAAAGAGCATCTGTGCAAAAACAAATCTATAACAGATCACCTAAATACAAAAAAAAAATATTAGGGTCTTCACTTTAGATATAACATTTCCCTTTTTTTTTTTAACGTGTGGAAATCCCCTCGGACCGTCACCCGCACCGGGGCTTGCGGCGGGGCGGTGTGTCGGACTCGAACCGACTAAAACCACACGGTGTGCCACTCTGCGCCTGAGGAGGGAGGAGTCCGGGAACTGCTGTTATTACGCCATCCAGACCCCTCCCAGATATAACATTTCCCTGTACTAGCCAATCAAGGAAATCAAATCAAGACGATTTCCTCA
The DNA here is from genome assembly GCA_949125395.1 of Diaphora mendica. Classification (NCBI taxonomy): domain Eukaryota; kingdom Metazoa; phylum Arthropoda; class Insecta; order Lepidoptera; family Erebidae; genus Diaphora; species Diaphora mendica. Next base: position 20,058,633 of record OX421319.1, on the reverse strand, counting down.
AACATTCGCCTTTAACTAGTTCATTTTAAATAGAACAGTTGGCAATTACAACCTTACGTGTATCAAGTATTACATTCGTTCCATAACATTGATTCCTCCTTCTTCATTAAAGGTTTCGTAATCCTACGTAATTATAAGCATTACTGTTATATTGTTCAATATTGAAGATAAGATAAGATACTTTAATTGCTAGAAATATGGTACATTATAGAGATCTTAGAGGCTAGTTTTCGTTCTTCATATTTCGCCTACTGAATTCGGCATGCAAATATACAATTATAATTTTATTATATGGACTAACAACAACCAAGAACAACTAGTATTTTATGGTGTCTAATTAATTTTACAAAATAATGTCAAATAAATAAAAGTAAAAATGTCAATTGTTTAGAATTTAAAATCTTATATTTGATGTCATGTCATATATTTGATGCAATAGTCATTTCGATGTGATTATGCTATGTCACCACATTATTTTAAGGATTTATAAAGTCATAAACTCATTTAGGGTATAAAAACAATTTTTGATCAACCAGACCCTCAATTCCTTCTGAAAGTTATTTATTGGTAGCTCCCTGATTTCTTTGGGGATTCCATTAAAAATCTTTACCGCCATCATATTACTATTTCTTTTACTGTTTGTTGTGTTGCACTTAGGTAAGGCTAATTTAGTAGGGTCTCTTGAAAATTTGCCAATTTTGAAAGTCGTTGATTTGAATCTTTCAAATGCTAATAAATCAATATTGGTGCAATTACAATATTTAAGCTGCAAAGTTTTTTAGATAAACTATACATATACTATCTAACTAAAAACGCATATTTTAACGAAATGTATTTACCTAAAATTTAATAACAATTTGAAGAATTCAGGACTGAAAACGTTGATTTAAAAATTCTGCAATATTTTATAACAAATCTCTTTTTATTGGAGCGGCACCCTTATAATACAAGAAAATATTTTAGAGATGTTCCTTTCAGCAACAGAGCCAGACACAGCTGCTCTCTGTACATAATCTGTTTGATGCCTGTAATGTACTGTAGCATGGTATATAATAAGGTTATGTGCATCTATCTATATAATGAGGTTGACTATTGTCAAACTGAATCTGTTGTCTGTTGTAGTCATGCTGGCATGCCACGATTACTGTATGGTTCTGGATTTGGATTCTGTACGGTTATGATATTTCACGGGCAGTGGTCCCACCGCCGACGATGAACGAGAAACGAGCAGAACTAGAAAGTATGAACGAGTTGGCGATCAGCAAGCAGCGAGTGTGTAGTTCCGATAGTTTTGTCGCTGGGCTATAAGCGAGTGTTCAAGCGCGATGAGCGATTACTCGCGCAGTCGTGCCAACACCACATTCCAAGACACTATGGATCTGGGGGCACGGCCCCCGCCAAGACGAGCCAAGCGAAGCGCAAGGGCACTACCTACCTTTTCTCGAAGTGTTTCGTCGTTTTTTTGAACCCTCATAACTTTGGTTCCCGATATACCAGATCGTTCAAATTCTTAGGATATGATGTTACTAATAGACTAATAAAACATACAAAGTTTCAATTGCATAGCTCAAATACTTTAGATTTTATTGATACCTAAAAAAACACCGATTTCGTCACTGACTCACTGATGATCATCAAAACTGTTAGGGTACTTCCTGAAGTGCTAGAAAGCTGAAATTTGGTATGTAAACTAAGTTTAGTATACAAACATCAAAAAAATTCATAAACCCCCAAATTTGGGGGGTGGAAGTTTGTATGAAACTTTCACAAATGTTTATGCTAGAGGTTTTATTTTTGGTACACGGACTTTTTCGAAAGAAGAAAGAAAATGTACAAGAAATACAGCCCAAAAAAAGAAAAAAAAACTGCCTTAAGCAACTTACAAAAAGAAATTAAATCCCACCAAAAACATTTTCATGTAAAATGTTGCCAAGACGACTGCATATGGCTTACCATGTGAAAAAGATATCAGATCTCATGTAGAGCCAAGGTTCTGAATCTACACGCCCTAACTCTACCAACCCTAAATTTATAAACTCTACATCTCAGTGAAAATGTATGGCTTGGCTGTTTCGTTACTTCAGAAACTAAATATTTGCAAACACAAAAGGCATTCGTTTCCCCTTCGTGACGGTATGGTAGCGAAACATTTTTACTGAGATGTAAAGTTTATGACGTTAGGGACTCTACCAGAGTTAGGGCGTGTAGATTCAGAACCTTGGCTCTACATGAGTCGCATGTAGTCGTCTTGGCAACATTTTACATGAAAATGTTATTGGTGGGATTAGTTTTTTATTGAATGTGTCCGACAATATCTGAACTAGATACGTGTACTTAAGCCGCACTGTATAGAAATGATCAAGCGAGCGAGCATCGCTGAGCGAGTATCGCTGAGCGAGTATGGCTGGGCGAGTTTATCTTTGAAAGCTCTTGTCGCTCAGTGACAAAACTAGTAAAGCGAGTCGTCGCAGTGTGAACAATAGATAATACACTCTATTAGACAGTGTGAACAGTCGGAGAGCAACTATTACTATATGCATCTCTTTCGTTTACACGGAATTCATATTTATTGTACGTTTCTTGAGCGCGAAAATCGCCGATAGTTGGTCGTTTTCCGGCGGTCGGACGGTCGGACCACTGCCTCGATGTGATCAGCACTAAACTCGTTGGTGTTTGTTATCTCGTTGATTTGTGTCATCATCAATACTGGTATTCGTCACTGGATACTCCGTGGTGACCAGGAACACAGAACTATGCAAATGTTCAATGCAACATTGTAAACATATGACAGAGTCGAGGAATCTAAGTTTTCTAACTGATACATCTCTTGTCTACTTATGTAGTCCTGATATTATTTATTTATTTGCAATTTTCTTTCACAGCCTTTTTTAATTTTCATTGTCAATGTCCAAAGTCAGTGAAGTTGTTTGGTAATAATTAATGTTGTTGTTGCGTCCGTTTCATAAATGTGTGTAAAGTCCACCGAGACACAGAGTTTAGGTCCTGTATTCCTAGTACTGGAGTTGTCTTTAAAAGAAAAAGGTGACCACGGTTCGGAATAAGGTTCGGAACGGCATTTATTTTTTGTATATAACTTTACTATACTAAATACAACTACAAACCATAGTACCGAAGGCCTTTATCTGTAGAATACCTCACATCTAATTAAAAATTTAAATCGAATCACGAACCTAACATTTGTGGTGGTGCTTATAGCAGAACGAGTTTTCCAGATATCATTTCGTGACGTCATAGATCAAACGATAGTCGCTCTAATTTATCAAGACATTTAGCAATTTAACTGTTTTGGGTTTCACATAAACGGTAAATAGTTTTCCTGCATTTAGGTATATGACATATATAATATCAAGATAATATCTATATAAGTCACACACATTTAAAGTGAATCCTCGGTATAATTTTGTATTTCGACCGTTATGACTGTCTTGTGTTATTTTCAAACCATTATAACTTGGACTATCATTGTATAGACTTTCGTACCATGGTCCAAATATATATATGCATACCAACTAGTCTGACTTGAACTTGAGGTATTTTTAACATTAAACCACATCCTTGTTTAAAAAATTTGTTTTCAGCTTGTCTGATAAGCCTTGTTTAAATATTCAAAGATTTGATAAAAACTGTATAAACTGTCAAAATAACAGTAGTAGGTAATTAGTCTCACGAATAAAAAAAATCCATAGAAAAGATCTCTATCTAAATTTGAAATCGAATATCTCCCGAATACTGGAACTTCATCCAGGTGTTTACAGAAATAAATAAAAATATTGCTAAAATTCTTTTAAGACTCTTACTTTAGTTAGGTTATATTCCGTATGGTTGGTCTCCACCGTCGGCGAGAGAATCGCGGTGTTATCATCGTGTCACGTGTTTCTTTCTATACACTCGGCGATTTCAGTACGAGTCGCGAGTGTCTCGACAATACGCTGAAAGAATAATCGCTCGTTCGTTGAGATTACCCGACGATAGAACAGCGCATCCGTCGCAATTCTAACGTTCGTGGGGACGGCCCCTTACCATCGAGAAGTTACAAACATCTCACCACGAGTTGCATAACTATTCAAAACTGACCTTGAGTTCGTTAAAGGGGTTTGACCCGTAACCCTGCAATCTGTGCGGTTATTTTGGTCTAAACCGTAAATCATTATGGTTGCTTCTAATTACTATGAATCAACCAACCTTTAGAAGCCACGGGCGCTTAACTAGGAAAGAATCAATTAAACTGTGCATACAATAAACAGTGAGATACACTAAGACGAATTGCGGCCTTAGTTAATTTTTATATACAACTTTATAATTGTTACGAAACATGATTAGAGATTATTTGTCCAAGAAAAGGAACATAATATAAAACAATAGTGTCTCTAAATTTCGTCAGTTCGATCTGATGCTAAATTATTTTTTTCTCAATCATCATCATCAACAACAACCTTTAATAGTCCACTGCTCCCCATAGGCTTTTCCTTAAAAAGGTTTTGGCCTTATGAACCACGGTGACTAGACAAGGTGTAGGGTTTTAAGTATTCCTTAATTGTAACCCCCGACGCAAAAAGAAGGTGTTATAAGTTTGACATCGATTTCTGTCTGTCTGTGTGTGTTCTGTCTGTGGCATCGTAGCTCTCAAACGGATAGACCGATTTAGATGCGGTTGCCAGTTTCCTTGCAGTGGATCTCTGTTATGTTTGGTTAATATCGGTCCAGCAGTGTAACAGTATCAGCTCTTTTCCAAAATGATGTAAGGCATTTTTGGCGTATGATTAGTATGATTATTCGATTGAGTGCTATAGTGAGTGAGATAGTAGGGGATTTTTTGAATTTTAATTTTAGCTTGTTGCAGTGCTTTTGTTTTGTATAGTTGACTCTTACGATACCCATTTAATGAATAATGGGGGTGAATTAATGACACTACGTATTTTTAATCCGTCCCCACATGGTAACAATTTGTTTAAACACAAAAACTTATATACGCAAACACAACTGTTTTCTATTTAATAATTCTATTGGTATGTCACATTTTTCATTTCACTACACTATGAGATTATGTCAAATGATTGCATTATCATTTGACATAATCTCATACCATTGTAACAGATTGTGCGACAGCAAATGCAACTGTGCGTTACAAATACTACCAGTTATGGTTACTATTGCTATTATTTCACAACGACCTCCACCTCCATAACTTTAGAATCCAAATACTTCTCTTTAGTGTAAAGAATTAATTTAGTACCAGAAGATGTACTTTTTTATTATATCTATAGGCCCGCCAATGTGACTCTAGTCTGCCTGATGGAAAGCATGAGCAGAATCCAAGAGTAATGTTTACCATACTCATTGCGAATGTAGACATAGCAGCATGGTGACCCACACTATGGCGGTCTATTGAGATGCTTCTGCAACGTTGGACCTCCGGTCTGGCGCTCACCAACGAAACGCGTCATATTAATTAATTTGACGATAACTCCTGTTTCCAATCTATTTATGTAAATTTTATTTATATCTTTTTTGTGAGTAATAAGAGTATTAGGTGTTTAATCCAGTTAGGATCATGAGGAAGGTCATATAGAAACACATTAAAATGTATATACACAATCATGCTTCACACCCGTCCCAGGAATACTACCGATCTGGCCAGTATATGTCTTCCAGGGTCTGCCATGCCTGTAAACTCTCCTCGACGCTAATTTATGCTTTCAAGATGTCGTAACCTTTGTTTCATCCCTTAATCACTTCTTGCCACTACAATTTTTTTCCAACGCTACAAATGTTGCACAACAATAGACCTATAAATTTTCAGTGCCGTCTGCATAACAACAAGTCCGTCTATTAACCTTGCAAGACTGTTATTGAATTGCTTGGGTCAGTAAGTTTTACTAAATCGTAAACAGTCTTCATTTGAACCTTCAAGATAACCTTACCTTCGCTATAAGCAAGGCTTGTGTTCAAAACATTTATGTGTTGTAGATTTGTGGAGTCGTCCAGAACCGACTCATTTGTGCCGATACGTTGATTGGGCTGAACTTATCCACCAAACTGCTATAGTACTTGTAATACGTCAGTTTCTCGCCTGTAGGTACAGTAATGGGAGGAATTCCAAACTCACCCATGCGTAAGAAACATTAATCTGCCCTATACTAGATGTTGATTAAGAAATTGAAAGTGTGAAAATCAGGCTCTCGGTGGCTTGTATATAAAGGCATACCTGCCAGTAAAATTATTTCGGAAGGAATTATAAATTATTAAAATAAGTTACTACTGAGGATTGATTAATGAACTTTGAACAACATACCTTTAAGCGTCGCACTGGGACTATCCATGTGGATATTGCAGGTTGCAAAACGTTTTTTATGAGCAAACTAGCTGGCCCAGCGAACTTCATACCGCCATTTTTTTTTCGTGAATATTTCTTAAACCAAAAAACTTGCTTTAGTATTTATGCCCGCTTCAGTTTCCCACTGATAGTGTACAGTCGCAGACTAAGAAAATATGAAACTGCCGGCATCCATCCATACTTACAAACTTTCACCTTTATAATATTAGTGTGATGTGATTAGATTAGATTAGATTAAATTAGTTTAGTTTAGTTTAGATTAGATATATAGATTTATAGTAATAAATGTACCTAGGTACATAACAAGTAAGTAGGTTTCTATTTTTCGCATTTTATGCGTGTAGGTATTTAGTTTCGTGTTATTTAGTGTACCTACCAAAGCATCTATTAGCTTGTAATGGAAGTATTCGTGAAAACCTGTAATGGTCTTGATGTTGTGTAGGAAACTTCACATCATCTTTTTTGTAGCTCTTGGTTTTGCGCATTTAAATAAAAAAGAAACACTGAAACGTACGTAGTGAAGTCAATTCATTATTAAAATTAGTCGGTAACATAAACAACTCCTTGAAAAATCGTTTGTAAAAAAAATTAATTACTGAAATATTTTTTGTATCGGAAAAATACAAAACATCACTGTCTCAAGATCAACGTGTTGACATTGACTAACCGATAAAAGGTACTTTACATTATACGATTAATCGATTGATGAAACTTAGTGATGAAAATATTTAAGAGACCTTCTTCTTTATTTATGAGGGCTCTAAAATAGTGATTGTCTTTTTTTATTCATTTTATTGATTCAACAATAATCCATACTAATATTATAAATTCTAACGTAACTTTGTCTATCTGTATGTTACGCTATCACGGTTAAACCGCTGAACCGACTTGGATGAATTTCAGTATATAGATAGATAGGGCCTTGGAGAAGGACATAGCAGAGCCGCAGGCAAAAGCTAGTTTTGTATACATGCATGTTGACGGGATTTATAATGATTTATTTATTCCAAATCGTCATGTAAATGTTACATAAATTATAATACAACTATATGGTTTTAAAAACATTTGAAATGTATACATGTCAGATTGCTTATTTATTTTAAAAAAAAGCGCTTTGTGACATAAGTCATGGTTAGGTAAACCTTCGAAGAGCGTACTCCTTTTTATAAGGCCGGCAACGCACTTGTGACGCCTCTGGTGCTGCGGGTGTACATGGGCAGCGGTAATCGCTTACCATCAGGCGTCTGATCGTTTGCCCCCTATCCCATAAAACAAAAGAAAAAAAATACATAAGATTATTAAAAAATACAGGCTTTCATAAATGTATACCGTTGTTTGTTGTACCTACCGTTGTTGTACTGAATAAAACCTCACATTCCAATATTCCCAAAAAAGATACTAAAGAGATTATTACTGTCAGTTTTGAAAAAAAACGTACAAGTTTTAATATTAATGATCAATGAAGTAGCTGAGTAAGCCAATTCACAGTCACTTTATTTAACTTATAATGCAGCATTTCAATGTTGAATAAAATGCCATCTATCGGGATTCGTAACAATCATGAAGATATAAAATCTATATTACAAATATAGGCTAAGAAATTAGGAAGGTACAATTTCGAGAGTTTGTAGAGGGTCCAGAACTTCTACATTATTACAAAAAAATATTTTACCACTTGATAAATACTTTATTACAAATGGATATTACATAATTTTTTCTATTGTAAACAGTTGCGATTATGTACCTATGTATGGATGCCGACTTAAACAGAAAAAAGAAAATATAGAAACACTAGTCTATAATAGTCAAAACTTCTAGTTTTGTTTTTATTGAGAGTACGGATCACTAATAAAAACATTACGAAATTGATATCACACATCTGCATAAAGTAGGTAGATTTACGCCTGTGTGACTGCTTTTGCAATGTAGATACAAAACAAACAAGTTTCTTTATTGCATTAAGTAATTCTTTTTCGATTTGATGATGCTTAAGATCTTAGCAAACAACGAATGACACTTATCTATGGAACTTGTATTTAAATCTGCAACGAAATTCTGAAAGAATGTTGAAATGCGGTTTTTTTATTTTTAAACTTTGCTGAGGGTTGCAGTAGCTAGCTAAAATAAACTAATTGGACATCGAGAAAACATCAACATGACGTTTAATCATATTGTAAAAAAAAACTAATTAAGAACTTGTCTATGTTTCATCACGGGTACCTACTATTGGCAAGTGTAAAACCGTCCTAAACGCACGAACGTAAATCGTTGTTTTGTAAACGAACCACAAATCTAGCTGAACTTGAGACTTTGCCAAACATCATACGCACTGTACTTTGTAATAATTACCTACACTTTACCTAGAAAACTCATGTCTTAATATACCACTAGTGATTTTGACCTTCGAATAGTCACCTCGCAATTATAAGCAATTAGGTAGTAAATATAATATGTACTGTCACTGAAGAGAGGATAAAATCCACCGGCACCCTCGCGTCTTGGCTGCTGATCAACATAAACATTTTTCATGGTAACCGATGTGCCCACGCGCAGATGATGGAACTGCTCTTTCTGGAACACGAACTAACTGATGTAATAATTTATTTATTGTATCGTTACGTCTATAAATTATTTTTTGTAAAATGAGTATAGTAAGAGACATTGAACTATTTAATTCTAAAAATCACTCATGTTTGACATTGATTGTTTCCATAAATATTTCAGAGTAAATGAATGATTGTTCCCTTTGGAATTCTCTAGAGTTATGCACCGTATCGGTTTGTCTAGAAATTATTAATATTAGATTTTAGCAAAATATATAATTATCTGGTTTTCTCTCATCTACCCAAAAACGAATAGATAAACAACAACAAACATTTGATACACCTACATGTTAATATCGCACCTAAAACTTAATCCTGGCTTATGTATAATAAGCTATATATCATCGTATTATGATCGCAAAAAAATACCATTCAATACCAATAGTGCAAAACCTCTAACTTAAATGTTAACGATAAATAATCAACTATTTTATTTTTAGCAATATTGTTAGTTTAATCACATATTAAAAAATACATTTCTGATATTACTTCAACAGTAGTCAATTGGACTGGATTAAAAAAAAAGTTTATTATATTGTATTCTGAGGATAGAAACTAGATTAACCAAATGTTAATAAAATATTTAACTTGTTTAGTTTTTTTTTTTGACAAACAACATGTATACAGGTAAAGGGTTCGGTTAGATAAGAGCAATAGTTGGGAAAGCTACTCAGAAAACTAAATCACATTTTCATATGAAAATAAATACTAGAAATAAATGTTTTATCTACCTACTAATCTATTCCCTGGAATAACTTATTTTTCGCATACCTTTAATTCAATATTACATTATTTTATCTCCCTAGCCATAACATAAACAGTCTGACATTATGCCGATTAAACGATACATTCCTACTCATTTTTAAGAATCCTTCCATAAACTACAGTATACTAGGCTACGAAAGCAGAAGTTGTCAACAGCCTTTGACAAATCCTAACATAGGATAAAATGAAGTCAATTTCAGTTCTTGCATCCTAAGGTCTTTCAAACTACGCAACGGATTTTTAAGAGGTTTTTATCAAGATTTAGAGAAATATGTATAACACATTCCATTGAAGCTGGAAAGACTCGGTAGTTTAATATTCAGGAGACATTTATCTTCTGTCACGGTGTTTATCGTCACGCTCCTTCGAAACGGCTCGGCCGATTTTAATGCTTTCTAGTGTATTTGATAAGTATGAGAAGAAGTAAAGTATTTTACTCTCATAAGGTCATAGCCCAGTTCCCATTTTTCAATCGCAAGTTTATTTTATTTAAGCTCAATTTCTTTGATAATTTATATGTCAAAGTAAAGTTTGTCGGTTGAGCTATTTTACTATAAAGCCTAATACGAGTACATAACATTTGAATGAATAGGTTGAATGACCTCTTTATATCTGTGTCCCAACTCAAATAATCTAAATAGAATATAACTGGCATGCGTCGTAAATTATACTGCAATATCCCGACATTGGTATCTTCAATAACGCGTCACCGTCTGAAGTATTACGGTAAAAATAACTTCACAAGAAGTTATTACAAAGAGGGAAGTGATATTAATAGAGTGATGACCCCTTCTTATTTACAATTTCTTTTTTCTTGAAGGAATGAAACATAGGTAATTGGCGGAAAGTTTAATTAAAAAACTTTATCACCACGTATGGTCATGTCATGAACTCGTTGTCTAGTCATGAAATAGAACCGTGATCATTTTCCTGTATAAAACAAAAAAAAATAACAAAATAAAAACCGACTTCAAGAACTGGACCAAATTGAAATGGGACCACACGGAAAGCACCAGCTTACAAATAAAACAAGAATCATGAAAATCGGTTTACTCAGTCGAAAATTTTGAGGTAAGAAACATGAAAAAACACAGTCGAATTGAGAACCTCCTTCTTTTTTGTAGTCGGTTAATAAATAAAATATCTTTATATGCCTAATATAAAATTATTACTAGAGACGATTATTATACATATATTTTTGTAGAAATATTTTTGGTGTCCTGTAAATGTCAGAATAAATGATTTTCTTTCTTTCTTTAAATTTTGACATGATACTCTTTCTCATTCCTATCAATGTGGCCACAATGTGTGGTACATTGTGGCCACATTGATAGGAATGAGAAGCGAAGGCAGTGGTGTATTACAAACCGTGGCAGGGTTCAACACTAGCATTCGATAATAGAATAAGAATTAACTTTAATAACTAAATTATGTCCTAGTTTTAGTTTGAAATATATTCTTGGCACTGTCCGACAGTAAGATTAATGATTAGGTCAAACAAGTTCAGACATTTCGAGCAAAATATTTCTAGACTCAGAAAAATACACTAATATTCGAATGATAAAATGGATTTTCAAGATGCTGTTTTCTTTATCTCAGAATTTTAAAGGTATTTGAGTTTATAAGTTTTATACATTTATTGATTAATGGAAAAAAGCGGCCAAGTTCGAGTCGGACTCGCCCATGAAGGGTTCCGCAGCAGCAAGTAACATAATATTTTTTTTTATGTTTTTACATTTGTGTTGATTGAATGAAAGGTAAATTGCAGTTGCCGATTTATGACGTATTAAAAAAAAACTACTTACTAGATTTCGTTCAAACCAATTTTCGGTGGAAGTTTACATGGTAATGTATATCATATTTTTTTTTTGTTTTATAAATCTCTTATTTTAGAAGTTACAGGGGGGGACACACATTTTACTACTTTGGAAGTGTCTCTCGCGCAAACTATTCAGTTTAGAAAAAAAATGATAGTAGAAACCTCAATATCATTTTTGAAGACCTATCTATAAATACCTCACACGTATGTGTTTGATGAAAAAATTTTTTTTGAGTTTCAGTTCCGTATCAGTATGTATGGGCACCCCCAAAATTTATTGGTTTTTTCCATTTTAATGTGAAAATCTTAACGCGGTTCACAGAATACATCTTCTTACCAAGTTTCAACAATATACAGTGTGTGTGAAAAGAACGTGACCGGCATATTTTTAAATTTCGGAATGCAATTTATAAAAAACATCCAACGAAAACTCTCTGCCAAAAAAACACTTAAAAGCGTAAAATAAACTGGTTCTTCATAAATTGCCTATACCTAATTCTTTATTCATTTCAATAGTAGTATTATAATGTGTGCTAGGTACCTAGAATCTATTTGAATGTTTTGATGTTAGGATGTTTTTTGGAATTCGGTTTTTTTTTATTTATAAAAAGTTTTTATTTTTCAGTTTTTAGTGCAAACAATCGTAGGTAAGTACCTTCTATCGTCAGCTCACCTAAATAACTTGAAAGTATACGACTGAAGGTCTTTAGATACGTATGAAAGTGAAAGAATTATCCTCCAACTCCTAACCGTCGAGGAGTTGTACCTTCCATCATCAGCTTACCTAAATAATTTGAAAGAATACGACTAAAGGTAACTTATGTACATATGATATTTAAAGATTTATCCTCCAACTCAAACATAGTATGTGCCTATAAAAAATGAGGGTTTCCCTCGATTTCCCTGGGATCCCATCATCAGATCCTGATATGCTGGCAATGGGACCACCTCGGAAGCATACCCTTTCGAATACAAAAAAAAAATCAAAATCGGTCCACAACTGACGGAGTAATCGGTGAACATACATTAAAAAAAATACATACAGTGGAACATAGAATCTCCTCCTTTTTGGAAGTCGGTTAAAAATAAATATTAGACTGAATAGAACAATCCTTTGCCTAAAATGCATTGTAAAAAACATAAGTTTTTCTTCCAGTTTTCCTTGTTAAAAATATTATTTTTTACAATGGGTGCCGCGTAAGCGTCCCGGTTTGAAGCTGTGTTTCTCTGCACTCATCCGAATGGCCCCAAAATATCCTGCGACTATGCCGCCCATTATATGAAAAAGTCCAAGGCCTTCGTGAGCAAGTTGGTAATGAGATATTCACAAACAAAAACCGTCGATGACTTACCAGATCGTGGCAAATCTTAAAAGACGTCTGTTGGAGAGGATAAACGGATTGTGCAGCTATTTGCCAGGAATCCTTTATCATCACTTCGCTCTGGGCAAGAAAACTTGAAGAAAAAGGGTTTAATCATATCATTTGACATCATCAAAAGGCGTTTCGTTGTAAAGGGCGTGAAATATCGAAGCAATGTAAAGAGAACTCTCCTTTCTGAAACGCATATTGAATAAAGGCTGCATTGGGCTTGCGAAAACAAAGACCATGGTTGGGACAAGATATTTTTTCTGATGAAGTTTCATTTTGGGTAACCGGTTACTCGACTCGAGCTTGGACTACGGCTGACAATAGACTGATGGTACGAACCGTGAAACACCCTTTAAAGGTGCATGTTTGGGGATGCTTCTCAAAAAAGGGTTTCTAAAATTTGCACTTGTTTACCCGTACTTTGGATGCAGAGAAGATGACGAAAATTTACAAAAAAGCATTATTGCCGTCGGCTAAGTAGATGTTTCCACACCAAAATAATTTCTAGATTCTGCAAGAGGATAATGATCCTAAACACAGAAGAAGTGGTCCTCACAGTCCCTTGATGCCAATCCAATTGAAAATGTTTGGGCGTTGATGAAGCTTAAACTAAGGGCAAAAAATGTAGTGACGCTGACCTTACTCGTGAACTGAAGTCCGCGTGGAAGTATTTACCTCGAAGGTATGCTGAAAAATTGGCGGAAAGTATGCCGCGAAGATGCCAAGCCATTATGGACAATAATGGAGATTGGACGCCTTATTAATATAAAGCATCAAACAGCGATAAAAGACTTATATGATTACAATTTTTTCAATAAATTTTGCCGGTCACGCTCTTTTCACACATAGTGTAGATCTTATAGTTTCGGAATAAAGTGGCTTTGACATACGGACGGCCAGACAGACAGACGTACGGACAGACACACAAACAGACAGACAGACAGAGACAGACATACATGACGAATCTGTAAGGGTTCCGTTTTTTGCCTTTGGCACGGAACCCTAAAAACCTACACTTTAATTAATCCTGCAACCTCTGTGCGCCTATCTTACAAGACGAGACACCACCCAAAGCTGGTAGAGAATGTTCAGAACATAAAGTCCGCCTTAGCCCAATTTGGCAGCTCTTCAAATCACATAGTGTTAGAAAAGACTTACTAGTTTTCATGAAAATCTCTTAAATGCATACAAATTATTATACCTAGACGTCTATATATTATCAAATTAAATTGTGTAACATGTATTACAATTCTATTTCTAGTAAAAAAAAACATATGCGCCTATCAAAATGATCTACTCTATCCGATAGAAAGAATGAGCACAATCCAAGAGAAGTAGCCACCATACTTATTGCGAATACAGACAATGCAGCATGGTGACCCACATTGGCTGTCTATTGAGATGCTTCTGCAGCATTGGGCCTCTTTTTTTTTTTTTTTTTAAATTTATTGTTCACAATAATAAAACCTTATTCTAAAACATAAGGTCCACAAAACTGTTTTAAACAGTTTGTCTGTGGACTCAGTTGAGTCTCTATATACAATATGCTTGTACGCAACACTGCACACATCACACCCATGCATTAGATACCTCAGATAGGTACATGATACGTGCGCATGCACAGTCCTACGCACAATGCACAGTCACAAATGTATATTTACATAGGTACATGCGATACATATAACACTATATAATAAATATAAAACTTATAATAATATGTGGGTATAATATATTTAACTACATTCATATATACATATATTTATATATATTTTTGCCATCAAACAAGATCCAAAAAGAATTGCTTTAATTTTCTTTTAAGTTTGTTTATATTGGGTTCTTGTCTAATATCCACCGGCAAACGGTTCAGTACATATGGTAACCGTTTTTTTAGGGTTCTGTCACCATAGTAGTTAGCAACTCTTGGTACATGAAACCTACCAGTAGTCGTCGACCTTGTTCCGTGTGAGTTCGGAACAAGCGATAATTCATGCTTTTGATTGCCACGGTGTAGGTTTATTACTAACAGGTATATATGTCTTAATTTAGCCGGGAGGATATTGCATATTTTAAATAACTTTTTGTAATCATCTTTACAACTGATTTTAGTTTTATTGTTTACCAGTAGCTTTAGGAATTTAATTTGTAATGTTTCTATTTTATCCATGTAGGTTTTAAAAGTCAAGCCGTAGCAATCAAGAGCATAACTTATGATAGGTTCAACCAATTGTTTGTACAGGCATTTCAATGTGGTGCTAGGTACCCTAAAACTTAGGTGATAGAATTTTCCTAGTAATATTCTAAGTTTATCACAAATTAAATCAATATAGGACGAATCTGGTCTCGCACTCACCAACGAAACAAGACAGCACAAATGCTGTCATTTTAGGTTGGTCTTCTGTGTGAGGTTAGTATCGCCCCGGTCGAGTGGGCCCGTTCGTGCTGAAATCAGTATGGCTCTACAATCTTTAATAGTATCAGAAAATATTATCAATACGTTGTCATGTGCAAACTAATTGTTATAGGATTCATATTTGTTCCAAAACCTATCAAAATTATTATTTATTTTTGCAGTTTTTCCGGTTAAAATCTTGTTTTAAAATATTATTTATACTTTTATTAATATTAATTTAATGTAACCATGTCTTTGAGTGTGCACTTTACAATGTTGTAGCAAGATCTAAAAAGCCTTATATAACAACTACTGACGTTTATATATATTAGTTAATTATTTTAGAGTGTGTCCGAATTTAGTGATACACACACCTGAACAAAGTCTATGGATATTTTATATTTCATCAAATATCTAAAAATCTAAGAAGAATTTTGATAGATAGAGTAAATGGAAGAAAAGTAGCTTATTTTAGGGACTTTAATAAAAGAAGAAAGCGATTCGTGATTCTTTTGTTTTTAATTAAAAATTTAACTTTTTTAATTGTTGTAGAAAATTGGTACGAAAACAAATGTCATAGAATTTTTGTAACATTATTAATATTAATAAAATAGTTAAAAATGTAATAAAATCTAAATAGTAATAAATCAGTGTTGCCACCTCTTAATTTTTTTTTTTTAAAGACAACTCCCGCACTAGGAATAAATCCTGTGTCACGGGGGACTTTACAAACATACATGGAACGGACACAAATAACACCCAGACTCAGAACAACAATTTGTGGATCACAGAAAGAGTTGTCCTACGTGGGATTTGAACCCACGACACTTGGCGAAGTAGGAAACGGCGTGGTGACCGTCAAACCACTAGGCTAAACGTGCAGTCACACACATCGACATCGATTGTTCATACTTAAAATTAAATTGTCAATGTCTTGCTGCGGTATGAGGTCCCAAGTTCTTTGCAAGTGTCTGTATAGTTCTTGTTCCGTCGTCAAATTTGGCGGGAAATCTCGCAATGCTTTTCGTTGTAACATGTCCCGGCACATGGCTCGATGGGATTTAAGTCGGGCGCCTGCGCAGGCCAATCCAAAACTTTAATGTCATGATCTTGAGGAGCTGTCGATACCAGTCGCGCTGTATGAGAAGGAGCGTTATCGTGCATGAATAGAAACTCCAGGCCCATTTGGATTCTGTGTGGGATAATCACAGGCTCTACTACCTCTTCGAGATATTTTCGTGCAGTCATGCTGCCTTGAATCCAAACGAGCTGGGTTCGCCCACCAAGACGAATTCCTGTCCACACCATGATTGACCCGCCTCGGTAAGAGTGGACCTAATGAGGGTGCCGCAGACGGCTAACTCTGCCTGGAGTTCTCCAAACACGAGTTCTTCCTGAATCCGGATGAAATCCAAACCGGGACTCATTAGTGAACCGCACCGATGACCATTGTTGATCACTCCAAGACAAATGCTCCCGAGCCCACGAAAGCCGCCGACCGCGATTGCCACGTCGCAGAGCTGGAGCACGTAGCGGTCTTCAAGCATGAAGCTTGACTTCATGCAAACTCCTCCGCACGGTTTGGTCGCTTAACAGCAACTGGTGATCCTCCTGGAGCCTTTGCACAAGTAGCAACGCCGTGATATTGGATATTGGGTTGTCTTTTGGCGTTCATTTGGAGGAATCGATCCTGTCTTTGCGTAGTAACCCGTTGTCTACCACTGTGCCGCTCAGCCACATCCCCAGTACTGCGATAACGTGACCACAATCTTGATATCACGTTTTGGCTGGTATGTAAGGTCTCAGCAACGACGCGCTGAATAGCACCATTTTCTAATTTTCTGCCCACGGCTCTTAGCATTTCATCTCGACTGAAATGGCGAAGGCGACGTGACATGACTTTTGAAGCTAGCACAGCAAGTTCAATTTAAAAAAAAAGACAATCTAATCAATTTTAATTCATTAACAGCATAAAAACAATTTTAATTTTTCTTGTCGTAATGAATTACCAACAATTTAGCCGCCGTATTTTGTTTTTAGCATTGTTATTCTTTTTATATTTTAAAATTTTGAAAATAGAATAAAAGAGGTTTTTATGAAAACTAAAAAGATTTTTAACTATAAAGTCATCAATAGTATAGGATTATGATATCCCTAGACTTTGTTGAGGTGTGTATATAACTATCTGCTATACATTACTAAATTCAATGAAGTCGATAGCAATTTAGCAGATTTATCTAATTACATGTACCGGGAAAGGTATATGCATTTATGCTATATTAATTAACATGGTTCATTATATTGCATACATACAGTATTATAATTTTATCTATTTTGACACTTTGACACAACTACAAGGCTGGAGTAAATCAATCAGAAAATCATTGTCTCAGCCAAAAGACGTCCACAGTTAGATATAGGCCTCTCTCGAGGGTCTCTATAATAGCTGGTTCTTTGCTGCCCAACGGAGAATATTAAACCTAAATTACGTGAAAGAAAGAACTGATAACGATTTTATCGCGGAAAAATCGTGGCTAAAGTCCTGTTTTCATTACCAATCTTTATCGGCTATTTCATCTTTGTTTATGGTCACTGGTCTGCCGTGATGTTACGTACGTGTATTTATTATATCTTCCTTAATGAAAAGGCACTCTACCATTAGAAAGAGAATTGTTCAAATCTCAATTAAATTATAATATTGAAATAAACAATGACTCAAAAAACTTTTTAGATTAATTATAATTGCATGTATAAATAATGCTGCGTTGCAATATGAAATCATAGCAAGTATAAAGAAATAGTATGTATTTACCAAACTCGTTAAGATCTCTTAGATTCCATCAATGTTTTTTTTAAACTAATGTTTTATAGAAAAAAAATAGTCCAAAATATCTACAATAAGATATATAGAGCCTAGTTACAAATATCCATAGACTATCAGAAAATAAGAATGTTTACGTTTTGTTGTCAAAACATTCAGCGCTTAAAGCTTCCATTACGTACAATTTATTACGATCACATTTTTCGCCAAGAGCCAAAATAATTTAAAATAAAATCCACGCAATTACTTATAAACGATTTTATTAGATAAATTTAATATGTACAATTAAATATTGGTAAAAAATACTTAACAAAGAAGCGTTAGAAGTAATAGGTACCTACCATTAAGATTAAAATTAATCAATCACACAAAATGTTAACGTTGTTATGCGTTGTAGATACTGACTTACAAGAGAATAATATCAATTAACCTTCATTTGACACAAATACTGTTCGGTATTGGTTTCATATCTCACTTTCAAGCAATAGGAAAGACAAGGAAGAAAGACATTTGCTAGTACATAGCAAAATATCTAACTTAGTGTTTGTATACGACTTTTTACATGTGACGAGTGTTGCCGAAGCCACCATGTCCCGATTGTGATGCTCCCTTATTGAAACCCATTTGGAGATTCAGTTCGCTTTCATGAGCACGAAGCTGTTCCTCTGTGAAAACACGTTCATTCTTTTCCGCCATCTTAGGTCCTAGATGAGGTCCAGTAAATTCGGGATGCTTTTGTGTCTGAAAAACAAAATTCATTAGATTTGTGTTGTCCTGAAGTTTTAGGGGGGGAAATGAAAGTAATGTAATAATACTACGTACGATTCTGCCCAGTGCGTACAAACATAATGTGACTTGAGGAATATTGCGCCTCTCGAACAAATCAGCAGTCTGGAAAATCTCCTCTTCTGGAACTCCGTACTTCTTAATGGCGGCTTGGAACCTGAAACGTTACATTTGAAAATAACCATTAAATGAAACGGAATAAAGTTTGTTATTCTTCATCGGGTTCATAATGTTTTCTATACTTAGAAATGTGTAATTTATTTACTTTTACACACCTTTGAATGTTTTCCATCAACTGGAAGTTGGTTCCTCTTTCTTGGATTTTTTTAACTGATCCTGGACTTAGCTTATTAGCCAGCTTGCAAAGAACAACACCATCCTTTAGTATGTCTTCATAAGCGCCGTTGGGAAGCGGCTCACCAAGGATAGCGGCAATCCAGTTCAACACTTCTTGTTCTTGATCCTTGTTCCTAGGCTAAAAATAAAGAAATGTAAACTTTATAATGTTGTACAGAAAGTTTAATTCAGTTTATTACTCAAATATAAAGTGGGATTAGAGTAGATTAGCTTCAGAGAAAAACTGGCGCTTAGTGGTTTGTGGAAAAAGTCGTAAAGTATTTATACTAAATCCAATCTTATGCAAGTCTCGAACGTTGGCCGTAAAACGAACGTTCCAGTGCCAAGTAGTTTGATGGCGAACGGACGGATTCCAGCATCATATCCTAAAATAACTCGGGGTTTACGAAACAGATCGCTATAACTCATGAAGATAAATTTTATCTCTAAACCTTTTTAGTTAAACATGTTAAAGGTGACGTGCGAAGCAGATGCGCTTGCGTCTCTCATTAATCCTAAGTCGCTTATTGACGTCAAGCAAGCTTTATAATAATGTACTTTTGTTATGGCTAGTTTGTTAAACAATGATACTTTAAAATATTAATTTAATAATAAAGTTGAATAGAAAGACACATATCCTTTGATTTACAAAATAAACTCCTAAAACTTAAAAAATAGAGTATTTCAATATTAAATTTGACGTCACGAAACTAACAAAATTAAAAATGGTAGGTAAATAAAGTTTAACTGCCATGAAAGTGTTATGAAGGAAGTAATAGGTATAAAAGAAAATATCAGTTTAGGAAATGTTACAATGTGTTAGTGTATATAGTGTAAAAATCTTATCTGGCAATACGTACAGCCATTTTTATAAGTTCACAGAACTATCACACTTGACTATAATAACGAGCTTTCGCTTCGAACTCGACTGGTAGACTGTTGGCTATGATGCCGCCCGCCCAAAGCCGGCTAGCGATGCGGGGGCGGGAGAGATCACCGCTAGTTCAACTACGTACATAATGTACATAAAATGTAAGCAAATATAGCGTGGCGTCACCTTTATTTACATCACCGAGAGGTGAATAGATACTGAATAAACCCTTTCATTCATATTTTCTTCTACGTCATAAACAAAAGTTTATCGTGTTCTCGTTTTGTATATTATTTTTATGAGCACTTTGTTTTCATAATCGAGTAAGATTACACTTAACTTGCGATAAATATTAACCGATTTGACTGGTTTATAGATATTGTTGATTATTAACTGTAACGATGTTTAATTTTGGGTTTTAAAGAGAAGTTAATAACCGATATAATACAAACACCGAACTACGATGAAACCGAACAACTTTTAGTTACAGTTTCTTATTTCAAATTTAGAGATAGGTTATGAAGAACGGTCTAATTTACCTTAAAAAGAGTACTTGTTCTTTTTTGACAACTAAAGCTTAAAAATAAGCAAAAAGATTTGATTCTCTAAAATTCTAACAAATTTTGAAATTAAAAGTTATGAACAAATATTTAACGGAACATTAAATGAATTATTAGACCGCACTCATTAATATATTTTTAGGACGACCGGAAATAGCATAGGATGAATAAATATAACGAAGATGTCGAATAACTTTAATAAATAAAGGAAATAGAAAGTTTTCTTTTAAATTTATAAAAAATAAACGACGACGAAATCGACGACGACGATCAGAAACGACAGAATGACATCGATGAAAGAAATAGAACTGAATTCGAATATTTAGCTACTAGATTTTTTAATCATTCATTCTGTCTGTGCATAGCACTAACCTAATTTCACTTTCTGACCTAATTCGTCTGTATTTTTTATTTTGGTATTCATAAATAAACCTCAACACATGACACAAAAATATTTGTTTCTTAGATCTTAGATTATGGTTTAGTTAATTTTAAAAATCATCGTAGAGTATTTAATAGATCTAATAGATTTAAGTAATCAGTCATTTAGACCCGTTTCTGTGGCTATGACACACTAAAGTTTTAGAAAATTATTTCTCTGTAATGAATAGAGCGACATAGCTAAAAATATTAGAACTCAATTCAAGTGTTTACTAGATTCTTCTGTCAATTTATTGTGTTATTTTCCTGTTCTCATTTTTCTGATCCCGAAAAGAAGCTCGTACATTTGACTACAATTTATTTATAATTTTGTACATTATCATTTCTTCTTGTCTTTAGTCCCTTAATCTACACGTAACATGGAACAATACAGGCTGGTGGCCCAAGGGCAAGTAGCCATAGCGTATTTTTTCAATCTGACAGTTTAGCGAGAGAAAATCTTCTCACATACATATTTTAGACTCACATGCAAAAGTCGCCTGTCACTACGCACTCAAAGGTAACATTACAATTTCACACAGACATACATAAATACATTCTGTGTCATAACTGTCACAACAATGTAACACGTAGGCTCATTTGGGCTTATTCTTTTTGACATAGGTGATCACTTGTATATGGTCGCTCCCTATCGTGTTGTTCTATGACCAGAGTCCAATAACGCCGGCTTTTCTATAAAATAATATTATGATAGTAAAAACTGTAAAATATTATTTCTGTCAAAGTTGAATGTAAATTTTATAATAAACTAGCTGACCCAAGCAACCTCGTTTGCGTCCAAACTACCATCCCCCGTTTTAACCCCAAAAGGGGGTTGATTTCTAAAGATACATTATTAGTACACCTCCACACTGTCTATAGAGTAAACATTTTAAATTTCAAGTCTCTTACTTCAAAAACATAGGACTTTCATACAAACGTCCAACCCCCGTTTTACCCCCTTAGGGGTGGAGTTTCGTAAAATCCGTTCTTAGCGAACGTCTACACCCAATAAGGAACCTACCTGCTAAATTTCAAGTTTGTACGTGTTATAGTTTCTGAGATTTCGTGATTAATAAGTGAGTGGTATTTCGCTTTTATATATATAGACTACTTAAAACGGAATATTAAAAAGAACATACATCAAAGCGTAACAGCAGGATCCGATAGTATTGTTGACGTTAGCTGACGTAAGCACATGTAATGGATTACATCCAGAATAAAAACTACATCGGGAGTCGTTTCAAAGTGATCTAAATTTATATGCAATCTTGAAGGTATGTATGTATAGCAGCTGTTTTGAAGATCAGCTCTTTATTTATGGAGCATTAGATTGCCACACGGCACTACTTCTGTTCCAACTATCAACATCTGAAAACCATACTTAATATTTTTTGACTTGGAAAATATTATATGATTTAATATTTTGCTTTTTATATGAAACTATCAGAGCCCCGGAACGCAGCGGGTCTAAAAATGTTTACCTAAGTTACCCCCTATATCATCAGGCCAGTAAAAGTCACGTCAAAATCAGTCTAGTCGTTCCAGAGATTAGCCAGAACAAACAGACAGACAGACAAACATTTAAAAAATTGATGTAAGTTCCGTAAATACTTTCTTAATTCGCATTTCGTGAAAAGCTGTTAATTTGAAATTACAAACAGATAATTCAATTTTATTTAGTTGTATAGATGGTAGCCAAACTTCGCAGGAAGAGCCTACTGTTCACATTCAAAATTCTGATATGGTTTTCAGGAATTGTCATTTTAGATTCTAGTCGAGACACTCCCACAAACGAATTCAGTAGAATTTGCTTGTGGATGTGAAGAGTGAAGACCCTTGGAGGTGTCACAAAGTATAAGACAACAATAAACAAAAGAACCAGGATACCTTTAAGCTTTGGCTTGGCAACTAGCCAGGTCATATTACAAGCTATGCGATTCTAACAGATCATCATTAAAATGTAATTCTTTTTTAGGATTCACTTATCGATGTATAAAGATCCAAATTAAATAATGAAGAAAAGCTAAAGCGTCATAAATAATAAATAAATATTTCGGACATCTAACACACAACGCCATCTAGTCCCAAGCTAAGCAGAGCTTGTGTTATGGGTACTAGACAACTGATACAAATACATATATACTTTTTTTTTGTAAATACATACATATTATACATAGAAAACACCCAAACTCCGAAACAAATATTTGTAGATCATACAAACATTTGGTCCGACCCGGGAATCGAACCTGAGACCTCATGATCAGCAGTCGCACACGCCAACCGCGAGACCAACGAGGCAGTCATGATACTAACTTTTAAATACAAAACATTATTTTTTATTCACAAATACAGAATTGCACTTAGATTTTATTATTATAAATGTTTAGGCAGAT
Organism: Diaphora mendica; assembly: GCA_949125395.1. Classification (NCBI taxonomy): domain Eukaryota; kingdom Metazoa; phylum Arthropoda; class Insecta; order Lepidoptera; family Erebidae; genus Diaphora; species Diaphora mendica. The sequence continues at coordinate 20,035,142 of OX421319.1, read as the reverse complement.
TATTTAAAAAAAAAAAAACTTCGTTTAAAAAAACCGACTTCAAAAACTGAAAAGTATAAAATAACTTGAATTTGTATTCATAGGTTTGAATTCGGCGCCAAGCCAAATGTAATAGTAGGTACCACACTCGCTATATTTCGAGACGAACGTCAACGACGTCACCGACGCTTCGGTTGTTTTGTCCCACGCGAAGAGCAGCTATCCCGCTCAAGGTCACGCGCGGCGAGTCCTACTATTACATTTTGGCTCGGCACCGACTTCAAACCTATGAATAGGTAGCACATACAAATTCAAGTTATTTTATACTTTTCAGTTTTTGAAGTCGGTTTTTTTAAACGAAGTTTTTTTTTATTTTTCGCTTTTTAGTCTTTCTTAAGTCTCTCATCATCATTTCACCTAAATAACTTGAAAGAATACGACTAAAGGTAACATACAACATACTGTATAGAATAATAAATAAATATTTCGGACATGATGTTTACAGAATATGAAAGCATGCAGACAATTGCCTTAACATTATTGCAGGCGCTCACGTAAATTTGAGGGTTTCGTTCAATTTCCTTGGGATCCCATCATCAGATCCTGATATGGTGACCATGGGACTACATGGGGAGCATACCCTTTCGAATACAAAAATAATTTTCAAAATCGGTCCACAATTGAAGGAGTAATCAATGTACATACATAAAATAAAATAAAAAAATACCGATGAAATTGAGAACCTCCTCCTTTTGGAAGTCGGTTAATTAGTTACTATATTATTCATTATTCAGAAAGTAGACCTTGACCGAATATTTTTTTGTTTTTGAAGAAATCAAATAAAATGCTTATATAATAACATTAGGTACATTATTTATAATGTCCTTGTAGTTTTACATACAAACTCATTTTCTATTTGTTTTTTTTAATTATGGTTATGTACATAGGTTTCTATATTATGTAATTAAGACTTAACAACTCATTATCTAACTGAATTACGTAGGATTCATTAATATACATTTTAAAACAAAATCACTTTAAATACAACCTTTTCCATAAATTTGCCAAGAAAAAATACGCTAATCAAACTATATCCGACTAGCTTTTGCAAGCAGCTCCGCCTGTGTGTATGTCCGTTATCGTGGTAAAGAGTAGTAAAATGTCCTTCCTCAACAATCAAAGGATCTCCATTGAAATTTTCATCAAAACCGGTTCAGTGGTTTAGCCGTAAAACCGTAACAGACAGACACAGAGTTACTTTCAAATTTATCTTCTATAAATATAAGAATGAATCGCCGATATGTATGTAGGTACGCGCATAACTTCTGATCGGCTGCACCAAATTAAATAATTCTTTTTTCATGCGTTCGTTATTGTTAGGACAAGGTTTGTGTTCAAGAAAAATTAAAAGATACGGGAACAGTCAGTTTTTTTGTCCGCGACTGTACACTGCCTGTGGGAAGCTGAGACAGATCTATCTATACTTATAATAAAAATGTAACAGGTCAAATTTTGTATTTTGAAATTTTTTGTGCGGGGCACTGTGTTATCGATACTGAAGCCAAAACTGTAATTTTTTTCATTTTTGTCTGTCTGTCTGTTCGTCTGTCTGTCTGTCTGTCTGTATCTTGGCCGCGCATCACGCTGAAACTCCTGAACGGATTAAAATGAAACTTGGCATGATTTGAGTTCATAATACGAGGTAGGGCATAGGATACTTTTTATCCCGAAATTCCGCACGGTTTCCTGGAGAGAGGGGATGAAGTGTGGGAAGCTGAGACAGATATGCAAATATGGCGGTACGAATTTCGCCGGGTCAGCTAGTACTTATAATAAAAATGTAATAGGTCCAATTCTGTACAATAAAGATATTTTGAATTTTTTTTTGGAGGGCACTCTATAATCGATACTGAAGTCAAAACTGTATTTTTTTTCATTTTTGTCTGTCTATCTGTCGGTCTGTCTGTCTGTATCTTGGCCGCGCATCACGCCTAAACTACTGAATGGATTCAAATGAAACTTGGCATGATTTGAGTTCATACTACGAGGTAGGACATAGGATACTTTTTATTCCGAAATTCAGCACGGTTTCCTGGAGAGAGGGGATGAAAGTCAAAATATGTACTTAGTTGTATTTCAATAACACATAGTCCGATTTTATTAATTCTTTTTTTACTAGAAAAAAAAATTAAAGATAACGGGAAAAGTCTTCTTTTGTCCGCGACTGTACACTGCCTGTGGGAAGCTGAGACAGATACGTAAATATGGCGGTACGAAGTTCGCCGGGTCAGCTAGTAATCTATACAAATTAATAAAATTGGAGTGTTTGTAATATTAAAATAACCGCTTTTTACTAAATGCATATAATATGTATACACGGTTTATATACCAACATTCTTTTTTTCAATTTTTGTCTCTGTCTGTTTGTACCGGCTAATCTCTGGAATGGCTGGACCGATTTTGATTTTCACTGGCAAATAGCTGATGATATAAGGAGTAACTTAGGCTACTTTTAACCTGGCTTTGCTCCGCGGCGTTACCTGCGGTTGCTGTTCACCGCGGGGTTCAGCTAGTATTACTATACATTAATGAGTTGTTTTTATTGTTTTACGTACTGTACAATACATATACTTTATCACTAACTAAATCTGTCGGCGTGTCATGTTTCTGTTACCACTAGCACAGAATAATTAATAGTACTGTCGTACCACTAGTAACCGGACACAAATTATTTTAATTTTAATTTTAACGGCAAACCTAAACAACAGTCTTCACATCTTACGTGTATAATGAATATGCCTTTGAAATTTATACGACAGGATTGAAAGATGCTGAATGTATTCTTAAAATACCAAGCTGGCTTTCGGCCAGCAGAGCGTGGTACGCCCGTGAGGGAAACCCCTATAATATCTGCTTGATCTATTGTTTTTTTTTACTTAAACGGAGTTATATTTTGTAGACATTCATAAGGGAAAGCTACACTTTTTTTATGGAATAGGGGGCAAAAGTGCAGACGTCGTCCTCCCCCAACATACAAATAAACAAACAAATCATCCAAACGCTAACTCAATCTAATATAGACATACCGTCTAACGTTGCCCTTATAGTCGATATGTATAAAAACCCTCAACCTGTTAATAATGTTAGTACAAACTCGGAACATCTTACAATGGAACTGTAGAAATGCAGTTTCTAAAAAAGCGAAACTATGTACACACATCAAAAGTGTCTAGGGATCAAGCATTTTTATGCGGATTTCTTGAGATTGAGATGTGGCTTTGTAATAAATTTATGATTTATTGAATGAATGAATATGATTTTAGGATCCTTTTTGGTGCATTTCATAATTTGAATCAGGAACTGTCAATCAAATTCGAGTAAAAGATGAAAATCAGCTGTCAATATTTTCCCTATAAAAACATACAACGCATTGAAGACATTATTAGTGCTACTGTTTCCCTACTACTGATTAAAACCAACGTTATTATGGAGCGGCGACGTCATTTAAGCAGGGAAGAAATGCTCAGAGCCGTGGGAATGATAGAAACTGGTTCCCGGCAACGTACTGTGGCTTTAGCTCTGAATACAAGTCAGAGTGTTATCAGTCGACTTTGGACACGTTACCGAAGCACTGGTACCGTGGCTGAGCGCCATGGAGGACGGTATCGCTGCACCACACGGAGACAAGACCGATACATTCAAATCTTAACTCGAAGAGCTCCAACAATAACCGCCATGATGTTAGCCGTGAGGCTCCATCACTCTTCAGGGAACTTAATTAGCGACCAAACAGTCAGAAACCGCTTGCATGAAGTGAACCTTCATTCCCGAAGACCGCTACGGGTACCACCTATAGCAATGCACAATCGTAGGATTCGATATCAATGGGCTCTTGAACACAGAAATTGGGCAGAAGAACAATGGCGTTTCGTGTGCTTTTCTGATGAGTCTCGTTTTGGTATGAGACCGGATACAAGACGTATACGACACTGGAGAACCCCTGGACGCCAACAGCGATTAAAATCCTGCCAGGAAGTCCATCCTTACAGTGGTGGAACCATCATGGTATGGGCGGGTATTTGGATCGGCGGAAGAACTGAGTTGATTTGGATCAGAGGCAACCTCAACGCTCAAATTTATGCTGAGACGATTGTATCAGACGTCATCGTTCCTCTACAAGTGCAAATCGGTCCCTTATTTCAGTTAATGCATGATAATGCACGACCGCACACCGCAAGAGTTGTAAGACAGACTCTCGCCGCAGCTAACATCAATGTCCTGCCCTGCCCTGCTCAGTCGCCAGACTTGAACCCGATTGAGCATGCATGGGATATGCTACAGAGAAGAGCTCTGCCGAATATGGAGGGTATCCAGTCGCAAGAAGACCTTTTTTTGTTGTTGCAACGAACATGGGCGGCCATTCCACAGCGTGATTTGGATGAACTCATTTTGAGTATGCCAAACCGATGTTCTTGTGTTGTTAGTGTTCGCGGTAGAAACATGGATTATTAATTGTTTAAGTTACCTAATAAAATTTTAAAGAAAACTGTTATTTCAGTCTTTTTTTCGAACTCTAATGTTAGTGGTTCAAATGTCAAAAATCCCTTTATTAGGAAAATGGCAAATTTCTTTATTAATGCAAAGGTGACTTGGTTTATCGTTACTGTGACAAACGAAAACACTTTATTTGATGAATCCTTAAAAATTTTTTTAATTAATATCAATCAGGAGAAAAGTTATTGCAAAAATATATGTTGATCCCTAGACACTTTTGATGTGTGTATTTAGGTACTTGGTATAAATATCAAGCTTCTTTGTTTGTAATTTCGGAAATCTGGTTAAAGCCAGGGTCCATCTTCAAATCAATGGTTTTTCTTGTTTAAGAGATGATAGACTTCCATAACTACTCTTCATTTTTCTTGTAATCCCTCCATATTATAGTGTTCTTTCGAATTTGATTTATTTATAATAATAACATTCGTCTTTAAAAAGTATAAATATTTAAATACATAATAATATTACAACAGGCAGTGCTTAATTTGCAGGCTGTATTTAATTAAAATAATTAATTTTTGTATGTACGTGCCTATTATAATTTTTTCACTTCCTGATTCTGTTTCCTTTGTTCCAAATTCCGATTATTATCTTTTTGCGAATAAATCGAGCCTTTACCGCCGTTTTAGCGCAACCGACAAAAACCAAATTTTACAGGAAAAGTTTTTTTTAATAACTTCAAACAAAAATGTGCTAATAGATTAAAATTTTACATACAACTAGCTGATCCGGCAAACGTTGTTTTGCCAAAAAAAATGGGGTATAAAAAATAGATGTTGGTCGATTCTCAGACCGACCCGATATGCACACCAAATTTCATAAAACTCGGTCGCGCCGTTTCAGAGGAGTATGGTAACTAACATTGTGACACGAGAATTTTATTTTAATTAATTTAATTTAAAAAAATAAAAAAAACAAAACGTATTTATGTAATTTATATGACATAAATACGTTTTATTTTCATTATTTTGGCGTTTACGATAAAAACATCCATTAAAATTTCTGTATACAAGGAACTTATTTAACAAATAAATCGTTAATTTAAAAGGTTTTTAAATGAAATAGTCTTAATATTACACTTGAAAAAGTATTATTTATATTAATCATTCGGAATAATGAAATCAATCAGCTTAGTTAGTTAAACGAGTACTATGTATAGGTATACTATGTCTAGGTAAGTTACAAGCTGATTTCAGCACTACCCTCTCACTAACCTAAAATGACAGCATTCGTGCTGTCGTGTTTCGTTGGCGAGTGCCAGGCCGGAGGCTCAATGATGCAGAAGCATCTCAATAGGCCGCCATAGTGTGGGTCACCATACTGCTTTGTTTCGGTGTCTGCATTCGCAATGCAGATTCTGCTCATGCTTTCCATGAGGCAGAGTAGAGTCACTTTGGCAGGCTCAAATATACAAAAAGGTATAAAAATAAAGGGGGAAGCTAGAAATCGTCGGTGCACCCTGATAACGTTGACGGTGATGCTGTTTCTTCCTGCGCTATTTGGGAGAGGGCGTTACCAACAAAGGCACGAAGAGGAGGCCATTTTCTTCCGCCATTCGGCCGAAGCTTGGTCTAACAGAGCGGGTGTTTTTGTCGACAATTTTGTCTCTTCGCTCTTCGGAGCAATAAGGAAAAAAACCTCGATAAAAATCGCGAAGATAGGACACTCTCACAGGTTGGAGTTCAGCGGTGAAGAAAAGAGGACGGGCTTGGCCGGTTGTTACACTGCCACTGAGCAGGTACTGGGAGACTGTCTTCCTGCCACAGAATGGGGACTAGGGTCCGGGCTTAGCCCCCCGGACTGCAAGGAAGATAACCTCTTTAAAAAATCACCTCAAATTCCGTGTAGAATACATGGCTGATGGGTAGTTCAGTCATAAGCGCATTCCTAGCCTGGGCATCTGCGGCCTTCGGTTGCGCATAAATGACACTTAATTCTCTACCTCTCGTGAGTCTTATTATGAAAATGTACTCAAAACAGAACAAACAGAAGAAGAAAGTAAGGGTACGCAACAGATGGATGAAACATCGCCTCGAGGAAGCTTTTTTCTCCTCCACAGTCAAAATTCAGAACAACTACGTTCCAAATTCGAATCTCGCAAGGGGGTGGACATGAAGCTAGAAATACACGATCTCGAGAGTAGACAGCGAGGTCACTCGAGAGAGGATGATGCCTTAATATCCTCAGACATACTCCCTCCCAAACGGGCAAGTACCCAAAGTGGGAGGTCGAGGTTGCGCACACTAGTCCTACGGAGGTGTATAGGCGATCCCGTGCGGAAGGCGAAGTCATAGTTGCTCAACTACGACTTCACCTTCCTTAGTGATTACTATAAATGTAGGCACAAAGTTCGCCAATCTAAAGTTTTCTTTGTCAGGGCTCTGAAAGACTTCTTCACCACGGTATTTGGGGTCGCTAAAAGTCTCGCCGAAGACATGGCGCGGTTAGAAGAGGCGAATAACCGTCTCACGGCGTCCAATGATCGTCTAAAGAAGCAGGTTGCTGAACTGAGTGCTCAATTCGCCCAATTTCGGGCTGGAGCGCACTCGGAATGTCCTGAGCAGCCACATTCGGCTTCGGGGCAAAACTTACCCTGTCCCCGTTTGCAGATTACCAGAGTCATTGACGCTGTGTGTGGCGGATGATGGCCGGGCGACATATTCGTTTATAGACAAGTCGATTGCAATAATAAGTAGTCTCTGCAGGACAACACGTGCTGGCCTTGGTAGTCACCGCCTCAGAGTCGTAGAGATACGCTTTGAAACTAAATGGTTTAGTTCTTCCTTCCTGTGCCAAGCAGTTAAAAACTGGAACTCACTATCAGCCCACGTGTTTCCCACCCACTATGATCCCGGGTCCTTTAAGCGGGGTGTAAAAGAAAAAAATAAAATATAACGGGAAAAGTCTTTTTTTTGTCCGCGACTGTACACTGCCTGTGGGAAGCTGAGACATATATGTAAATATGACGGTACGAAGTTCGCCGGGTCAGCTAGTGTCAAAATAAAAATGTATTGTCTATGTCGCTTCCTAACCCGATGGACGAGAGAATGGACGCCATCGAGTCCGGTCTCAATAAACTTTAATGTTTCGTCGAGAAGTCGTCTTATTTTAAGAACTCAAGTAGCCCCCAAACATAACACGGTGTGGGTGTCCCAGAACTCAACGTCAAGCCGAAACGGGGTGACAGGATTAATTGTAACCGTCATAAGAAAAATAAACGATCCCACGCAGTTTGAAAATAATGGGTATTTAAGAAAAACCTAGAAGTTTGGACAAACTGTAACCATTTGTCGGTTATTGTGGTTAATTTTTTATTATATTTGTTCCTTTAAACTTTGGAACCGTAACCCTAAATAATATTTCTAGAATCACAGTCAAAAATAATTACACAATTGCCCCAAGTTTCCTATAATTAAGACTATTTGTTAAAATATAATTTACAAAATTTGTCGACAATGAAAATTTACAAAAAATGTACTAGAGTGGCTTAGCAAGTGCCATTAAAAGTTTGCACATTTAATCAGGGTTGTAAAATGGTACAAATACTTGTTAGTTTTATACTAAAAAAACGAGTAAAAAAATAAAAACCTCAATATATGTATATAATAATGGGTAATAATGGGTAATATATATATATATATATAATAATGGGTATTTAAGAAAAACCTAGAAGTTTGGACAAACTGTAACCATTTGTCGGTTATTGTGGGTTAATTTTTTATTATATTTGTTCCTTTAAACTTTGGAACCGTAACCCTAAATAATATTTCTAGAATCACAGTCAAAAATAATTACACAATTGCCCCAAGTTTCCTATAATTAAGACTATTTGTTAAAATATAATTTACAAAATTTGTCGACAATGAAAATTTAAAAAAAATGTACTAGAGTGGCTTAGCAAGTGCCATTAAAAGTTTGCACATTTAATCAGGGTTGTAAAATGGTACAAATACTTGTTAGTTTTATACTAAAAAAACGAGTAAAAAAATAAAAACCTCAAGTTACCCGATTTTTGCTAAAACATTTTACTTACTCAGTTGAAATATTTTTTATCCGCACAAGCTCTTGGTAGGTTCTTAATTTTACGGCAAAATTATGAGAGAGATGGATAGTGGACATGTTTGCCATGAGCGAGCGAGACAGATAGTGACGCCAATTTTACCAAAATCAACAAAAGTAAGTAAAATTTGTAAAATAATGAAAAATCTTGACGTTGTTTAGTTTAGGAATAAAAGTCAGATAGGGAAATAACATTTTTTATTACAATTACTTAGTTATTTGTAAAGACTGTAATGTATTTAATAACTATTTTCCCAAATTAATAAAATAAAAAAAAGTCGTGGCGTACGTTTCAAATCAATAAATAAGCTCGACGTCAAAGAGGTAATAGCAAATAAACAATACCTCTTTATTGTGTGCCCGTGCCTTAAAGATAGATAACAACGAGCCACGCCATTTTGAATACAATGATATCAATCAAAGTATGGTTCGTGTATCTCCTGCTGTGAGGCATACAAATAACTTTGTCTAGTTATTTATAGGGAAAATTAGCGTAAACAAATAATGTTATTCTCTGCTTAGGATATATTTTCCGTATAAGAATAGATATAGGTATGTTCTATTTATATCGACTTTACTATTTCTTATTTCATCATCATCATCAGCCCTTTGCAGTCCAATGCTGGACATAGATCTCTCCCAAGGTACACCACAGAGCCCGATCTTAAGAGATCGGGCTCTGTGGTGCAAGTCGTCCCGCTCTACTATTTGGCCAGAGGATGTCCCATACTACGTTTGTTAAAGTTAACTCTAGAACACGCTTGATCCAGCGGTTATCGGTTCTACGACATATGTTACCAGCTCATTGCCACTTCAATCTACCTACTAACTTTCAGAGCTATGTCGGGTACTTTGGTTCTCTGATGAATTACATCGTTTTTAAATTATCTATTTAAAAGATTTAAAAAATAAAATATATACCAATAAAATTCAGAGTTAAAAATTTAAAGGTGCTCTACTATTCAAAATTGTTTACGGAAGCAATTTTACGTCAATGTGAATAATAATATAATCAAAAATGTTAACAAAAAAAGAACCGACTTCAAGAACTAGACCAACGGGACCACACGGGAAGCACCAGCTATCAATTGAAAAAAGAATCATCAAAATCTGTTCACCCAGTCGAAAGTTATGAGGTATTAAACAAAAAAAATAAAAATACAGTCGAATTGATAACATCCTCCTTTTTTGAAGTCGGTTAAAAATACAACTATGTAATTAAAATTTATGGAAGTACATACACGTTCGATACACAATGTATCCAAACATAGAATATAGTTAACGATATATCCGAACATAAACGGAAAGGCTAGTTATCCCCTCCACAGAATGTCACTTTTGGTTTCGACCTTTTGTCCAACGGAGTGAGCTATTGTCACTAAAATTACTAGAATTAGATTATACAGCTATTGTGCCTATTATTCAACATTAATTGTATTTACTGAGCTATCGTACATTAAAAAAAGTGTTTGTGTTAAAGGTTACACTACGTTTCTTTTGTGCGAATTTTTTATTTATCCGAACCAGCACCGCACACTACATAAAAACCCTAAAATGTTAAAAAGTGTAGAAATTTCAGAAAACTATTAAAAGGCAGTATTTTTACCATATTTTTAACCAAAAACATATTTTTTGGTAATATGATAGGCTCCTAAAGTTTTTATTTATAAAACCTATAAAATATGTTTAAAGATCTAGAAACAAAGTATGAAATTTACTATATTTATAAATTAATTACTCATTACATGAAGCTAATTGGGGTGGTTTTTAGTGGAATCACTCCTAGCTCCTCAGTCCCAGAGCAGCCAGAATAGCGGGGTTTTCCACCCAGTCAACAAAAAAAGTTATCAAAGGTACCTACCTCGTAGACAGAGTTTCTTAATCTCCCATTTATCCTTTTCATCACTACATAATTCTAAAACATTCGAAATAACACAACACACAGTAAAATTCAACTTATTTTTTAGTCAATCATACTGAAGACTCTGTAATTCTTTTTTGTTTTTAAATAATCGATCCACATTTTGCAATATAGAAAAATAAGAACAAACATATGAAAGGATGTGTTGTCACTGCTGTGTATAAAAGTATAGAACAAACTACTATTAATAACATCATCACAAATTCTAATCTGCAAAATATAAATTTAATTGTGGTGCGTATCACAGTACAAAGAGGTACGGAATGATTTTTCCAATAGTGCGAGCGAGTATATCAAATGGAAAACAAAGACTTAAGATCCAAAATCGATTGAGTACTTCATTATAAACAGTTAAGTTTCACAATATTGGAAGAAATTCCTCTTATAGGGAGAGGAAAATAGTACATTATAATGCGTGTTTTTTTAGCATGGCAGTACACTATCAGACATACCTTTATGAATCAGCAAACTAAAAATAAATTTCATGTAAGGTACGCATATGATAGACTGTATAACTTTATAGATTATGCAGATTATGTAATGTCGATGCATTTGAAACCTCTGATGTGTTAAAAGATCTATTTATTTAATTTCAATGATAAGCTGTGTAAGAGAATTTTGGTTTACAATAATAATGTTCCATAAACACTGCATGCATTACATACTAAGGTTAACTTGCAAATAATATAGAAACTGTATCGAAAGTTCCGGCTAGACAGAAAATGTTAGTTGTTTTTATTTTTTCGCGAACAGACCCATGCTACACTTAGGATCTCCATCTGGATAAAGCACAGCGGACTACCTATATAGGAACCCGTGCTCCAACTGACGAGGTTACTTTACAGTGATGCAGTTACATTTATTTCCCTTGAGATATGATTCAAAAGATTTAAACAATAATAATTTAGAAAAAGGGAATCCATAGCACCACATTACAATTAATTATTTTCAAGAAAATTGTTATTTTCCTACATTAAATGATATTTTAAGCTTGATACCGATGTTAGCTTTTCTTTCGTTGGTTTTTACCAAGTAAGTGAGTTTATCGGAGTCCAAACCATGTCTCTCTTCAATAAAAACCCTCTTAAAAACTTAAAATACTACTAAAACCTGCAAATACAATATGTAGGCAGTAGGCATCCGTAGTTAGATATTCGCACTTTATATTCGCGTCAGGTCGCGCATTGTGTTGTACTGGCGTCAATGGTTTGTAAGCGAACATTCGCTGTCAAATTGTAGTAAATCTTAAATTAACTTGTTAGATTGACAATATACCGTGGGAGAGCCACGCTTCGGCATGAATGGGCCGGCTCGACCGGACTGATACCACGGCCTTACAGAAAACCGGTGTGAAACAGAGCTTGCGCTGTGTTTCACCGAGTGAGGATACCGGAGGCCCATACCCCAATCCCCTACCCCTACCTTCCCCCCCATCCCCAAAAGGCCGGCAACGCACTTGTGACGCTTCTGGTGTTGCAGGTGTCCATGGGCGGCGGTAATCGCTTACCATCAGGCGATACGTCTGCTCGTTTGCCCGCCTATTCCAGAAAAAAAAAATGAGTAGACCAGGTAGGTACGTGTCACACATATTAAAGTACTTTATTATGTGTAAATCTGCCTGTTATTTTTCAATTAAATTTTATGTCGGCAATGTAATCTCTCTCGGATTGTAGCATGTAATTATCGTTTATAATGATCGTTTTTAGACAGGACACAGGTAGAAATTAAAATTGTCTAAGAACAACGGATAGAGAAAGGAAACAAGGGGATACCGCTATCCGCTAATGAATAAAATTTGTTCACGCCGCTGTTAGCGAGGCGCAGGCGAGGTTGCATGGGTCAGCTAGTATTTTAATAGAACACTCTTATTGATCTCATCAAGAGTCTTCAGTAGTCCACTATCTGAAAATAGGGCACATATATCATAGGTCACGTGATCGCATGAGATGGTTCTTTACAATGCTGTAGTCTTACGTACTTTGCTCCCTAAGTCGGCCCTTTCGATACTCACTGAATGAATAGCGGCGATGATACTTCGTATTCTTAATCATTCACGATACAGATAGTATTGATATAACCTAATAATAATATATAATGCGGTAATCTCTTTACATTTCAGTGTGCGGGAAAGCGCGAGCCCGAGAAGGAAATAGAAGCCCAGCAATGGATAGAAGCAGTGATCGGCGAGAGGTTTCCAAACATGCCTTATGAGCATGCCCTCCGTGATGGCATCATACTGTGTAAACTGATGAACCGCCTCCAACCTGGCATCATTACTAAGGTCAACGTATCCGGTGGGGACTACAAATTCATGGACAATATTAACCAGTGAGTTACTAAATATATTTGCAATGATTTGATGGGTTACAGTGTCGAATGAGTATCAGAAGCATTTAGTCCATTTGCAGCGTTAATAAGACTACTGGTTTACGTAGCAATATCTCTAAAAAGAAAACATATTCTCTCTAAAAATACGTTGAGAGTGTCACTAAAGCGGCCTCGCGTAAGTTAGGTGTTTTAAACAAGGTGAGACGGTTCTTCTCGCCCGGGCATCTGTGTCTTCTTTACAAGACCCAGGTTCGCTCGTGCGTGGAGTACTGTTCTCATCTTTGCGATGGTGCCGCACAGTACCTGTTTGACGCTCTCGACCGGTTGCAGCGGCGAGCAATCCGCATTGTCAACAGTCCCGAAGCAACCGAGTCCGTTGAGCCTCTGCAGTTGCGTACAGATATCGCCTCCATGGCAGTCCTCTATCGCTTTTATCATAGCGAGTGTTCTGAAGAGCTCTTCCAACTGATCCCTCCCTCTCCCTTCCTCTACAGGACAACACATGCCGGCCGGCCTTGGAAGTCACCGCTTCAGAGTAGTAGACATACGTTCTCGTACTCATCGCTTCGGTTCTTCCTTCCTGTGCCGAGCGGTGAAAACCTGGAACTCACTACCAGCATACGTGTTTCCTTCCCACTATGATCCCGGGTCTTTTAAGCGGGGCGTGAAAAAGCATCTCACCAGGCCACCATAGTGTCGGTCACCATGCTGCATTGTCCTTATTCGCAATGAGGATGGTGACCGCCACTCCTGGATTCTGTTCATGCTTACCATCAGGCAGGGCAGAGTCATTTTGGCAGTTAACTATAAAAAAAAAAACATTTATATAGATATTCTCTTCTCACCGTCTCACTTTACTAATAATATTTTTTCCTACTCTGTCAGAGTGACAGATTGCCTCCTACTACTCCGATTACTACTCCCCTAGGAAAAAAATGATAAAACCCGCATGCAAGAGACGATATTATATTAATAGTTCTATAGAAGTAAGCAAACATAAATGAAATTTAGGATTGAGCTGAAAAAGCTGTTCTTCACAAGAACGAGAAAGGGAAATTTCTCTAATACTTATTATTTATAATTTCTGTTTTTAGATTCCAAAAAGCGTGTGTCAAATATGGCGTCCCTGATGTAGACCTCTTTCAAACGACAGATCTCTGGGACCAGAAGAACATTGCTCTCGTCACACAAACCATCTTCGCTCTTGGCAGAACAGTAAGTAAAAGATGATGAGGTTTATTTTTCTTCTAGCTGATGGTATTTTCTAGATAGCTAGGATGATTATTCTTTAAAGAAAGCTATAGGTACCTATAGAACGATCATTACCGATCATATCATGTAGAAAACTATTTGGTCGTAAGCTGCCAGATTTTTTTCCGACTTTAAAAGAGGAGGAGGTTATCAATTCGACTGTATCTACTAAATGAATCGCCGAAATGTATGTAAGCGCATGACTTCCGATCGGCTGCACCAAATTAAATAATTGTTTATGTGTTTTTTTTATGTGTTCTTCAGGGCCGGACCGTGAGTTTAGGGGGCCCTGGGCTAATACTACTTAGGGGCCCACCAAATTCTTTTTTTTTTTTTAAAGACAACTCCCGCATTAGGAATATACATCCTGTGTCGAGGGGGACTCTATAAACATACATGTAACGAACACAAAGAACACTCAGATTTATAACAACAATTTGTGGATCACACAAAGTGTGGTATCATGTGGGAATTGAACCCACAACACTTGGCGCAGTGAAAAGCGGCGTAGCGACCGCTTAAACCACTAGAAATATGTTAAGTATAGGGCAATACTGTGTGTATGTAATTATTGTTTTTGTATAAATTATGGCACGGATATGTAAAATATCTTTATGCACGGCGTCATCTGGGCCCAATTGAAAACCAGCGTCAGACGCCTTGTCTGACACAATGCTGATTTGGGTAAATTTTTGGCCTTGCAAATTTGATGTAAATTACCATTTTTTATGTACGATTACTTTATTTTGCCAAAATAAATATGTTATCTTTCTTCTTCTTTCTTTTTTCTAGATCTGGCAATCATCAATCAAACAATTACTCAAATATATAGGATTTATCCTGTGTGTATGTACCTTAATATATTATGCCTTAGGTTTTAGTGTTTAATAAGTACAATCGTAATTAAATTGACAAATGATAATGCAAACTTTCTGCACTTTCCTTTGACAAATTTAATTTAATTTAGCTTCTCACATTCTAAATTCTTAGTTAAATCAACATTTATGGACAGAACGGATAAAATCCTATATATGCCATCGCTCGATTTCACAACTTGTGATTAATATGGTTAAATATACTTTTAAGAGCTTTTAAGATTGTATAGTAATTCGGGAATACGTCAACAAGCTTCTTTTCAAAATTTTCATAATTTCATCATAGTTATTTTTTAAAGCTTTATCAGCATCACTCTTGTATGGAGCTGAAACCTGGACGTCTTATGCAAAGCAAGAAAGAAGACTAAACAGTTTCCACATGCGTTGTCTTCGAGGCATACTAAGGATAAGTTGGCGTGACAAAGTCACAAATGAAAGAGTTCTGCAAATTGCACAGCTGCCCAGCATTACTGCCTCGTTGGTCTCGCGGTTGGCGTGTACGACTGCTGATCATGGGGTCTCGGGTTCGATTCCCGGGTCGGACCAAGTGTTTGTATGATCTACAAATATTTGTTTCGGAGTTTGGGTGTTTTCTATGTATATTATGTATGTATTTACAAAAAAAAAAAAAGTATATATGTATTTGTATCAGTTGTCTAGTACCCATAACACAAGCTCTGCTTAGCTTGGGACTAGATGGCGTTGTGTGTTAGATGTCTGAAATATTTATTATTTATTATTATTATATTTATTACTGCAATGCTAAAACAGAAAAGACTGCGATGCCTGGGGCATGTGCATCGAATGGACGCCACTCGACTGCCACGACGTGCATTGCTGAGTAAAGTTTCGCTGCGAGGAGGGTGGGAAGGCCCTTGTTGCGCTTTAAGGACTGCGCAAAGCGTGACATGCTCGCTTTCGGAATCAACCCAGGGAGTGGGAGGACCTCGCCAGAAATCGTGACGGGTGGAGGAAGTCTTTAAAGGAGGGCCGCAGAGCCCACGACAGGAGCTGGTTCCAGAGTCTGGCTAACAAGCGTGGGAGGAGACAAAAAAAGAACGACAGGGTCTCACCTGATCGAACACAAAACGATCCTCTACTCAAGTGTCAATCGTGTGGACGTTACTGCCTCTCTCATATTGGGCTCTATAGCCATACCAAAAATTGCCACAGAGGCGCTGTCTAAATCATCTGAAAAGATGGAAAGGCCATGATGATGATGATATCAGCATCGTAGTGGCGATACCACCTAGTCTGACTTAAACTTTTTAACGTAAATATCAGTTTAGTTTAACAATTCTTGTCTATATGGGTTGAAGCAGAAAATAAAACACATAATTTCGAACTTCTCAAAAAAGTTTACGATTTCGGTTCCAACCTTCACAGCTTCTTCACCAACTTAAGAGAATGCGCAGCACATGGCACGTAATCCGCAGATTTATTTTTTTGTTCTAAAATTATTTCTACACCATTGTAACGACCCGCCATATTAGCAGCGTTGTTGTTTGACTGTCTCCCTTTTTTGTGCGGAAATCCCCCCTAATACCACCGACTGGAGGCATGTCGGACTCGAACTGACTAAAACCGCACGCCGCCTCGGGTAGCAGGAGCGGGGAACCAGGTGCACCCTCGAAAAGAAATCCCTGGAACCTCGACGTACCACGGGCCACCTAGGTTTTGTAGATGGCTCCCTCCTGAGCACGAACCCCGATGTTCTCTTGCTACATAAAAGCGCTTGCGCCTCCACCCCAGCCTGCTTCTGCTAGGGTGACAGGTGGCCTCATCTGCCAGCCCCAGGCTTGCGCTTATGGAGGACGGAGATCGTTTTGTGAACACCGGCGCCTAAATCGTTTGCGGCACCGAGCCCATTCTCGGGCCTGGCGGACCAGAAGAGTTCTAAACCAGTCCCGATCCCGCTCCGCCGTCTTCTGCACGAGCATAACTTGATCGCAGAAAGAGACTGCGGATTTCCACGAACTCTCGCTCCGTAACATGGCCGCAATCATGTTACTGAGTGAGAGAACCCCCACTGCGATGGCCGCCACGAGATCGCGCCTCGGCTCCCTCCATTCTGCCAGCGTGTGGAGTGCCGTGTCCACGGTCTGGCTATCGCAGGCACTTAGGCGTGGGCTCCTTACGGATCAGACACAGGTGATTGCCGAAGCATCCGTTTCCAGTGATCACCTGCGTCGGCCGGTATGAGAGGCTCCCGTGATGCCTCTCAAGCCAATCCTCCATAACGAGACTTACCACCGCAATAACAGCGTGCCCAGCGCTCGGTTGCCCAAGTCGTTCTTCCATCCCTCCACGATGACCTGGCGGAGTTGGGATTTCTTATCTTCGATTTCTCGAATCTCAGGAGACCTTCCCAACTTCCGCGCCTCCTTGAGATACTGATAAAGAGCCGCAAGGTCTCTTGCCTCCAGGTCCCATGGTGGAGTTCCGGCCAGGAGGCTTGCCGCCTCAAAAGAGATCGTGCGGTACCCCTTTATGATACAGATGGCCAGCACTCGTTTCGGTCGTCGCAATATCGCGATAGTGCTGGCCTTCAGGGCCTCCGCCCATACTGGGGCCCCATAAAGGACAATGGACCACACGACCGTTTGACTGTCCCCTACAGTTATCCAGTGGTAATCCATTTTTTTTCAAAAGTCTTGTATAACATTAAATAAATGTAAGCTACTACCAATTTTAATTAACGATATGCATCTATCGTACACTTTTCCCCGAAAACAGTATCGAAGTACGATAGTTAACTGATCATTATAAGATAGATCTGGGACTGAGAACAGAATCGTAAAAAGGTAGTAGAGCCACGCTGATTTCAGTACGAACGGGCCGGCTCGACGAAAATCAACGTAAAATGACAGCAATTCGTGATGTCGTGTTTCGTTGGTGAGTGCGAGACCGGAGGCCCAAATAGTCTAGTCAACAAGTTCCATACTTGTTGACTAGACTAAAAGATGCAGAAGCATCACTAGGCCGCCATGTTGTGGGTCGCCATGCTACATTGTCTGCATTCGCAATGAATATGGTAACCACCACTCTTGGATTTTGCTTATACTTTCCATCAGGCCGAGTAGAGTCATTTTGGTGGGCCATACATAAAAAAAATAAAAAAAGTTATAAGCGGCGGGAATTCCTCCGTATTATAGACTCACTCACATTTTTTTTTGTTTTCAGCCTGGCCTGGTAGCAAAATATATGAGCCAAATATGCTTACTAACTCTCGAACGAAAAAATACTTGATGTGGGTATAATTAGTAGAACATAGTTATTATCACATGGTATTTAGAAATACTTTAAGTATTAACGTTAATCACATTTAAGAGGAATAAAAACTATGTTACATTATTTAATATGTGAGCAAAGTCGTTATTAAAATATTAAATCGTAACGTGTAAAATTGTTTAAGCAGTATCTACAACTCTAGAAAATTAAGAAAACATACTGTCGTCCGTAAATTATCGATGGGGAAATCCCCGTTCCATTTGACACGCATTATCGTCTTTCTTTTACTTTAACTTGACTTAGCTGGGGGCCCCTGGAATCCCCGGGGCCCTGGGCTTAAGCCCAAAAAGCCATATGGTAGATCCGGCCCTGGTGTTCTTTATTGTTAGGACAAGGTTTGTGTACAAGAAAAATTTAAAGACAACGAGAAAAGTCTTTTTTTTGTCCGCGACTGCACACCAAGGGCGGATCCAGCTTTGGCGCCAGGGGACCCCTCCTGACGCCAAAGCATAGTGGTGGTCAAGTCACAAGTAGTTATAATTTAATTTCGATAATAATAGGTACATAATAGATACAGCTTAAAGTAGGTTCGAAATAGGGCACGTAAGGGTAAAATGCACGGGCCACGCTGACCGAAATGGACGCTGCTTTCGCTGCGGGGAATTGGGTCACAAGGCTCGAGCTTGTGCAGCAAATGCACCAAATGTCCGGTGACCGGAATATGGAGCATACCTGCACGGGTTGGGTAGCTGCATTCGCAGTTACGCCTCCCGTCCGGATTTCGTCTAACTTAACCGGGTAACTTAAACGCCCACTCAAGAGAGTGGGGTGACACCCCGGCGGAGTCGACCTATCATGGGCGACTCACTCAACAGTAAACATGGTGTCAGGATGGCGAGTGATGAAGGAAGTGGTTAGCCTCTCAGATCACCGGCACATAGTATTCGAAGTATCTCTTCGCCGGCCACGCCAAGACAGAGAACTTCCGCGACGATGGTCCCTTAAGCGTCTCAACCGAGATATCGTCGTGGCCGCACTGCGGTTTCGAACGGGACGTACTCCAGTACGTCCCGTTCGAAACCGCGACGGACTGCCTGCGTGGGAGTTTGACCGTCGAGTCCTAGTCGGCAGATCGGACGAAACCTGTCACCGCCAGCATTGATCTACCTCCTCACAGAAGGAGTCTGCAGAGCAAGATCGGGAAAGGGGTGATTCCGCCCGAAGCAGGCGGCGAAGAAGACGTGGCCGAGGTCGTTAGCTCCCTAATCGCCGCCTAAGGGTCGCTGCGGACACATCTTGAAGTGAAGTGACCGCAGCATAACAACCCGAGACAGGTAACACGAATCCGGTGCGGCCCGGGGGATGTCATCTAGGGCAGGGCGCTGTACCGCCTCTTACTGTGTAGAACGGTGAGAGACGCATTAGTGGCCTGTCCTACAGGTGACGTGTGCCTGAGGTACACCTCAATTTATGCGGTGAGGCAGGAGAACTCTAGAATGCTGATGCGTTCCTGGAGCTTCTCCCGTCTGCTGAGATAGACCGCCGCGGGGTTTAGTGGGTAGGCCGGTTTTCCGCCCTACCTTACACACCCTCTTTGATTCCCCTACGGAGGGTATGGTGCAAAAAGCATTCCACGCATAAAAAAACGATAGGTAGTCTCAATAACGCAATTTAAAATAAGGTCAGTAATCGACTGCGGTATATCCTGGCTCCGCTACCACTTCACTATCCACAGTCGATATTCGTTTACAACGACACAAACTGGATTATTATCTAGTAACAATAATATCCGTATAATCGGTTGCTAGTTGTTTCACAGTTCCAATGTCTTAGTTATTGTATTCGCTTTTTGACATGGAAACGCTTAGCTGAAACAAATTAAGTACTTCAGAAGACAGACGGTCCTGTAGGTCACTGATTATTGAATCTAGAAGAGGGATGTACAAAGGTCTGCGGAAATTTTCTTCAGCAGATTGAGCAGTTTGGTTAACGGCCCTATGTCTTGACACTATTCCTGGGCATTTAATTTCTACATCTAGCTGTTCAGCTACTTCTTTAGCCTTTTCAAAAAGCAGTCGGTAAATAAAGTCCCCATGTTCTTCTTTTTATTTTGTAGAACACTTATAATATTAATAATATATACACATTAAATCCATACTGTGATAAAAAAATATAAAACCATTGTTCAACAATTTTAATTGGTGGTCCGACTGGGTCTTGGACCCGGCCCAGGGTAGTCATGACCCCATGACCCCCCACCCCCCCCCCCTGAATTCGCCCTTGCTGTACACTGCCTGTGGGAAGCTAAGACAGATATGTAAATATGGCGGTACGAAGTTCGTTGGGTCAGCTAGTTTTTTTATGTTTGTTACCTAACTTTCGACTGGGTGAACCGATTTTGATGATTGTTTTTTATTTAAAAGCTGGTGCTTCTCGTGTGGTGCCAAAACTTGTGATTATGTCAATGGTATATTTTAGTTTTTTCATTAGTAGTATCAGATACTTCAAAAACATGTTATGGTAACAATAACTTATCCATATCTTTCACAGGCCTATAAGCACCCTGAATGGAGAGGGCCCTATCTCGGACCCCGGCCAGCAGAAGAAAACCGTCGTGAGTTCAGTGAAGATGTTCTCCGGGCTGGAAACTCTGTCATTGGTCTACAAGCTGGTACTAACAAATTGGCCAGCCAATCGGGACAGAATTTCGGTGCATCCCGCAAAATTATTCTTGGAAAGTAAACTATGTACTTATTGGATAGTTTGCTGAGAATTAACACAGCGCATATTATTTTTATATTGTAAATGTAAATGATTGGTCTAGCCTAAGTATCTTTTTGTACCTAATTAAAATATTTACTAAAAATGTATCCACTGATTGATAAATACTAACTTTTGAACTGAAATTTTAAAGTGAACGAAATAAATCAAGTGTTATCCTTATAACATGTTACTTATTACCTTACTATATGAGAAGTACCAAGCATAGTGAAAAGCATAAGGAAGCTATAATTATGTATGTATATAATATTAATACACATTTTAATATCGGAGTTTGTGACCTTTTATTACCTGACCTGACAGGAACGGATCGTGCATTATATAATTGTGATGTACATGATCAACAGCCTTTAACAGTCAAGTGCTGGGCACAGCTCTCTCCTTAGAAAGGAGATTTTAGCTTAAAGCACTACACAAGCCAGACAGATTAATATAAGATATGTTTCAAGCTTCTCTTTGTTATTCTGCGTAGTTTTTTTTTAATATGTATTAGGGGGCAAACGAGCAGACGTATCGCCTGATGGTAAGCGATTACCGCCGCCCATGGACACTTGCCACACCAGAGGCGTAACAAGTGCGTTTCTGGCCTTTAGGGGATGGGGAGGAGGATGCGGGAGGGTTGGGATATGGGCCTGCGGTATACTCACTCGGTGAAACACAGCGCAAGCGCTATTTCACACCGGTTTTCTGTGAGGCCGTGGTATCACTCCGGTCGAGCCGATTGTCGAGTAAGAGATCCTGATTGTCACGTTTGTATATTGTTACTATTTTTTTCTATTTGTTTATGTTTGTACACTTATCATAAATAAATAAAATAGAAACAAATACTTTTTAATTGACTGCGCTAACAATACAAACTTATCTGTCCTGAAAACATAAAAAAATATGGCCGCCCTACAAAATATTTTCATACAAAAACAGAAAACCCATTTTCTCTTAAAATATAGCATTGAGGAAAACGGATGAAATGTCAGGTTTTAGTTAAAAATAGTAAAAAAACTTAGTATGGTTTGCGTTAATCTGTGAGGTTGACATAAGTCAGTAAATGCGAAAAACCTTGGGCCCTCAGTTCAAACGTTTTAGAAAAATTCAACTTTTAGTTACTTCTTACAAATTGGCTTCTGTCTCAATTTTTCTTTTTAACTAATTCACAGAGGTATTTAACGAAATTATTATAAAGTCTTAGTTACGAAGTTGTTCAAATAATTGCATTTTTTGCAGATTCCTCCGTTGAGACGTTACTACGGGGCCTTATATTATGGCGCCGTAAATCCGTAATGTCGTATTGTACAGTTTTGGGATTTTCTTAAAAATTTTAAGAAATTCTTAATTAAATTCTTAAACAAAAAAAGCATTGACCTAGAGGCAGTACTTTCCGAGATCTAGGCTGCCATTTTTTGCAAGCGTCTGAACTGAGGGCCCAAGTCAATTGATCATAACTGCTTTTTTTCACGTTTTAGAAATTTATGAACCATTGCTTTAGGTTTTTACTATTTTTAACTTAATTCCATTTGAATTTTATATCGTATCGCAAAAATTTAAAAAATGGGCCCTCGGTCTACATTCACACCACCTTTACAATACAGTACCATCTGTGGCGTCTGTTTGTGTCGATCTATGATTTTTAACTGTACCTTCAATTTAATGTTGATAAATGTCACTAGGTGTCAAATGATTTTGAATTTGAATTAGTGCTCGAATACTGGAATGATATCTTATAACTTATAAGTGTCGACTTCAAGATATTTTTGTCAAATTAGTCTGCTTTCAAAAAAAGATTTAAAAAAGTATTCTACTATTTGAAAAACAGTTTTTAAAACTGTGAGATTTTACTTTTTAACCGACTTCAAAGAAGGAGGAGGTTCTCAATCCGACGGTATATATATCTTTTTCTTTTAATGTGTGTGCGCTGATAACTTCGTCGTTTATGAACCGATTTTGATGATTCTTTTTTTAATGGAAATGAGATATCCCAACGGTGGTACCATGTTAGGACACTAAGATCTGATGATGGCATCCAAGAGCAACCGAGTCGAAACTTGAAGTCGGTTTTTATTTTTGTTAAAAAAAAATCTCTCTCTGATTTCAACAAAAAATAAATAAATTTTATTAAAATTGGATATGAAAGTAAATAAAAGAACTATTTCGACTGATTGAACTATGTTTTATTTTAATTCGATTAAATAAAATAAAAAATATGAAAATGACTGGGTTTTGATATCAAAAATCCGGGGATTTTAAGCTTGTTGTCCTGGTTTCTCAATTTTTGAGATGGCAGTCCTAGCTTATGACACCCACGGTATGTTAATGGTCACCTTAAACATCTCTTGCTGTAAAAAGTCTACCAAAAATACTGAAATATTTTTCTCCTAAGTACAAGTACTAAGTGAAGCAGAGTTGAAATTTCAGTCAACATAATTCAATGATTGTCGAAACACAAAAAAAAACAATATTTAATTCCATTTAATCAAGGAGATTTTAACAAGAATAAAAAGATACTCCAAAATGATTTCGAAAAATGAATAAATCTTAATTGATATAGTCTCAAATTATAACTACATACTCTTATGCGTTTTGTTTTAATATAATATAAATACATATTAATTGGCCAACATTCCTCGTATATTTTTTCTCGTACCTTTTTTAAATTCAAGCCATGATTTTCAAGTTAACTTTACTTTTAATTATAAGATTTTTTGCTTTTAACGATAATTACTGTCTGTTATTAACCGTTTTTTGGTTTATACTCGTAATGTGGTTTACAGAAAAAAATGTACTGGGGTTCAAACCCCCCCCCCCCCGAAATGTTTGTACATTATTGAAATTAATAATATTAAACATTGAGAGGCGAGTAAAATAAGTTATATTAGACCTATATGTATTTTGTATTCTCGTTCTATTGTGACATCTCTCTAACGTCAACATTACTGGCAACACACAAAAACAGTCAAAAACTTTCGTTTTGAGTTTTGAGTCTCTGCAGTGTTTCGGAGAAGATGTAGCGCAGTTTTCCGAACGCTACTCGGTCGAGTTGGACTCGACGATTAACCTCTTCAATTTCTCGAATAGTGTCGGCAAGTCATAGTATCAATTCATCAGTATTAGGGTCCAGTGTTGTCGTGTTTGACTATCCATAGAACTTCTTCTAGTTTTTGGACTTCCATACTCCGTACCAAAACCGAAACCCTTATACCTCACTTCGCCTTCGTTGCCCGTCTGTCTGTCCGTCTGTCAAGAGCTTTTTCTGAGAAACGCATTTAAATATCAAGTTAAAATTAATATCAAATACCTAGGCATTTAGTCAAAATCAAAACAATCCAACTTCTAAGTCGACGGGATCAAAACGGGTCCGTTTTGCAGCGTAATTTGATACTCTCAAGGAAATCAAAAAATACTACGAGGTACCTCCGGATGACCAAGAATCAAGGTCTAAGGTCCACGAGTCTGACTCGCGCTTGGCCGGATTTTTATTAACTTAAACCACTTTAGTGGCCCGTGGAAGATACATTTTCTTTTAAACAATAGTAAGATCTATTGTTTCATAAACAATGTTCTCGTAAACATTTAACATAGTAAATAACACTTGAAGGCTATATGGCTATATATAAGGATTCTATTCTCCTCATAACACCAGAATTTCGCAGGTAGTAGCCAGCGACGACTTGAAGAAAATGACTGACAGCGGATGGATGAGAACTGCCTAAGACCGTGATTGTTGGCGCTCTTTGAGATAGGTCTTCGTTCAGCAGTGGACAACAATAGGCTGAAGTAAAATTATATTCTGCCATGTCTACAACGTGACAACGATTTTAATTCTTTCTCTTCGTTTCGAAACTAAAACACTTCTACATTACTCTCAATGAATTGAATTCTAATCGTGAAAATAAACTAAGTGAATTTAGAGAAAGTTTTATAGGCCATCCCCAAGGTTCACCACAACAACCGGTTGTGTGCTGCCAGCAAGCATCCAATATACTCGTAAATCGAAACATAAATTTGTGAATAAACGTCATGTGTATCATAAATCATGCCTAAAATATTAAGGTAACGTCTCCTAAATGTGATCAGTGTAGCTGAAGCCAAATATAAAATAACAATGAAAGGCCGACACACAGACAGGAAGGAAGTATCCTACTTCCTGAAAACTTAGTCTTGAGGCATCCGTCCTCATATTCATTCATTGTTCCCTTTAAAACTAGTGTCATTAGATACATTATCATCATACAGATCTAGTTTCAGAAGTCAGTAGAGCAGGGAAGGGCCCGACTATTGCCCTGCTTTTTTTTTTATGGAATAGCCTGGCAAACGAGCAGACGTATCGCCTGATGGTAAGCGATTAGCGCCGCCCATGGACATGGGTAACACCAGAGGCATCACAAGTGTGTTACCGGCCTTTGGAGGATGGGGGGGGGAGATAGGGGGAGGGGTTGGGGTATGGGCCTCCGGTATCTTCACTCACCCGGTGAAACACAGCGCAAGCACTATTTCACACCGGTTTTCTGTGAGGCCGTGGTATCACTCCGGTCGAGCCGGCCCATTCATGCCGAAGCGTGGCTCTCCCACGGTACTGCTTAGGCCTACCTTTCTGTGTTCCAGTTCCGTTCATGTTGTGACACATAATTTGTAAACGTATTTCATTCAATGTTTATTATTTTCTTTTTAATTGTGCGTGGGTTGGGGTGGGGTTATAGCCTTTCCCGTAAAAAAATTAGTGTCCGACCGAAACTGGTTTTTCAGCCGAAACCGAAACCGAACCTTCGGCCTGGCTCTCAGTTTCGGCTGAAACCGAAACCGAACCTTTTTTACCCTTGGAAAATACGTGAACCAAACCCATTTTATCAAAAGTTGTTATATTTTAGGTAATTAGGGTATGTATTTTTTATGTATGTTCACCGATTACTCCGTCAATTGTAAACTTATTTTGGATTTTTTTTTTGTGTTTGGAAGGGCATGCACCCGAGGTAGTCCTATTGGCACCATATAAGGATCTGATGATGGGATCTCAAGGAAATCGATTGATACCCACAATTTTTTTAGGCACGTTCCATGTTTATCATATATTTTCTAAAGCTATTACGGTATTTGCGTCTGGTAGTCATGATTTTAATGATGATGAGCTGATGATAGAAGGTAAGACCACTTAACAGTTAGAATTTTGAGGATACATCTTCAAATGTCATATGTATGTTACCTTTAGTCGTTTTCATTCAGCTATTCACATGAGCTGATAATAGAAAGTAAAACGATTAGGGGTTAGAGAAAGAATATCTACATACCATATACACGAATAGGGCCTTAGTTGTATTCTTTCAAGTTATTTAGGTGATCTGACAGGTGAAATTAAGATCTCTTAATCCTAAGGCCCTATACGTGTATATGGTATGTAAATATTCTTTCTTTAACCCCTAATTGTTTTACTTCTATCATCAGCTCATCATCATAAAATCATGACCACCAGACGCAAATATCCTCTATCTAGAGGACAGAGAAACTAGTTGTCTGTAGGAAAAAACTAGACATGCAAAGCTGAAGTTCGGATTGGGAACCTATACTATTGTCTTAACTAAACAAATACAGTATTTCATATGTTAATCTTACATATGTTAAACATAAAATCAATTCAATTCGATTAACGATGGAGTCGATGGAATTAAGGGGAGCAAACTGAGCCGGCCACGTGAGCGTGTGAGCACGAGTGAGTAACAAAGTTCGCCGAATGATGCACGATTATTCACACTCACTCGAGTTTCGGCGCGGCCGAAGGTTCGGCCATTTTTTGGCCGAAACCGAAACTACGGCCGAACCTAGATTTTTTGGCCGAAACTGGCCGAAACCGAAACCGAACCTTCGGTCGGTCACTAAAAAAAAATAGAAGGAACATTTTTTGGCTTATCAAATACATACATTTTACCAAAACTCGCCCAATTATAAAAAAAAACGGCCAAGTGCGAGTCGGATTCGTCCATGAAGGGTTCTGAAGCAGCAAGTAACATATTTAAAAGTTCTTGTACTTAGTTCATTGTAACTTTGATCGATGTTTTAATAATAGTGTTTTTTTTGCGGTTTACGATTTATGAAGTATTAAAAAAACTTCCAAACCAATTTTCGGTGGAAGTTTGCATGGTAATGTACGTCATATATTTTTTAGTTTTATCATTCTCATAATTTAGAAGTTATAGAGGGGGGGGGGACACACACACACACACATTTTACCACTTTGGAAGTGTCTCTCGCGCAAACTATTCAGTTTAGAAAAAAATGATATTAGAAACCTCAATATCATTTTTTTTACACGTATGGGTTTAATGAAATAAACTTTTTGAGTTTCAGTTCTAAGTATGGGGACCCCCAAAATTTATTGTTTTTTTTATTTTTGTGTGAAAATCTTAATGCGGTTC
Organism: Diaphora mendica; assembly: GCA_949125395.1. Taxonomy (NCBI): domain Eukaryota; kingdom Metazoa; phylum Arthropoda; class Insecta; order Lepidoptera; family Erebidae; genus Diaphora; species Diaphora mendica. The sequence continues at coordinate 20,007,765 of OX421319.1, read as the reverse complement.
ATAGAATAGGTACATCTAGATACCAAGTTTCTACAGTAGGTACCTATAGTTCTTATAGTTTCGAAAAAAAGTGGCTGTGACATACGTCTACGGACGGACAGACCGACAGACATGACGAATCTATAAGGGTTCCGTTTTTTGACTTTGACACGGAACCCTAAAAAAGAATTATTGAATGAAATTCGTTTAAAATGTAGAAGATATGGCGAAACAAACAGACAAAAAAGAAAAAAAGAACTATTCATTAATGATCGACTTGTCCTTGTGTGCTTTATATCTACTTTTCTTACCTACCTTTTCGAGTATTTATTTAGTCACTAGAGACATCTATTATTTTATGTTGTATTTACATGCACCATGGTTTTAATAGTTTGAATATTTCTATGCAGATGGCGCAAAATCGTTTATCCAAGGTCACGTTTAGTGATGTTCGTAAGTGTCAAGCACGTCTATAATTAAAATTGTAATACACAAAACAGTTTTTTTGTAAAGTAAATGTTTGTAGTTTAAACAGTTAACACTTATATTGACAGATATTGGTAGTAAATTAAAAGAAATAAATGAAAATTGAAATGCCATTAAATTTTGTTTAACTAAAAAGTTACTGATTTTTAATTAAAGTACAGCACAGCTGATGAAATAAATTACTTGTGGACTAAACTTGTAGAAAAACACTGTTAGAAATGTTCATTTTCATAAATTTTCTCATTAGAATCTGCAAATGATAAAAAAGTACCAAGTACATAACCAGCTTGCTTTAAACAACAATTTTAATTCTAGTTAGACCAACTTTTAAATTCCTATTAGACGTAAAGATGCTTTAATATAATGATGTTATGTATGAATAATATGTACTGATAATCTATTTGAGTGTAAGATTTAACTTAGTTATATTTAAACGTACACATGGGTTGTGTACTTTTTATCTAAATTATGTGTGTATGCTCATGTTCACATCACTAATGTTAAATAACACAAGCCCGCAAATACTTGTTGTGGAATGTATTTTCTACGCTGCGTAAATTGAATGTGAAATGTGCGTTTAAAATATCCAAATGTTAATAAATACGTGAGAAAATGATAACATTTGGCGCTGGTAACTCTTCGTCGGCGCTAGAAGATACAGGTGTGAAATTGCGAACTTTGTTTGTGGTGTTCTTTGAGAGTTTTTGTATTGAATTGTTATGGTTATTTTGTAGGGGAAGTGAGAAGCATCTGCGAAAGTATATGTAGTGATGGGTCCAATGCGACTGTCCAACCTGGAGGCTCTAACCAGAGGCCTCGCATGGATATAGCATGTGTTCTTGATATAACCCAAACTTTGAACCTTGCCCATAGGAAAAGGGCTTTAGAAGAAGTACGATTGGCGTCTGAACTCGTCAATGCTAATTTGCATCACATACATGTAAGTTTTAATACACTATAGTATTTTATTTAGTTTAAAAACAACTTAATTGACATTTTTTGAGTGTCCTTCTAGTTTTATCATCCTGTTCATGTCCATACACATTTTATTTGTTATCTTATTTGCTTCATTTATTAAATATACTTATATTAAACATAACTGTCTTGTAAAAGAAAACTTTTTTAAAAGTAAAATAAATAGTTAAGGTAATAATAGTTAAATGTACTAGTATATATTTAATAATAGTAAACAATAACAACTGTTTTATAGTCATAGGTATATTAAAACATATTAAAGACCTGTTGTTGGAATTTATGTAAAACTAGCTTTTGCCTGCATCTCAACCTGTTTGTAAATTGGTTACACCTATGCGTTATTCTCATGTTTAAGCTATGTTACTATAAAGTTCCATATAAATTCGTTCAGTAGTTTTGGCACGAAAGAGTAACAAACATCCATAGATCTTCACAAAATTTTCTATTTACAATATTAGTAGAAAGTAGGATGAAAGTAGCTTAACATATTTATCAATAACTTAGATTTATTGAAGTACACCGCTGACTACCCAAAAGATCATTTTATAATATCAGTACAAAGATTGTCTGGAAGAGATTGCTGTGAGCAATAAGACTGCCTTTTGTAATACCTAATGTTATCTGATCTCCCTATATGTATCTCTGTACAAATTTTTACTGTAGTCGTGTGCAATGAAGTTGTATAAATAAATATCCTACTAATATTATAAACATGAAAGTTTGCAAGTATAGATGGATGGATGTTCGTTACTCTTCCACGCAAAAACTTTGGGTAGTAACACAATTCACTGTATTTGTATTGTCCAATGTTTCAGCCATGTCCCACTAGTTGTAGTCGCAGCCTAACATAGTACATAAATCAATAAATAAGTATAATAACAAAGATCGTAGAGTCACATGTTTGAGAGACGTTATGAGACTCGGTATTGATACAGTTGGGCGAATACTCGAACAATTTAGTTTAATGAGATGAGTTAAAAAAAAAAATTGTTTTGTACGCACAGTACTGAGAGAATATTCTATGCAGTTTTATTTATTTTTGTTATGGCTAGACCCTTAAGAGCAATAGTATTATGTTACATAGTCTCTACCCTTGCTCAATGATTTTTTTAATATAGGTTAATACAATTATCGATTATCTGTTACATTGTAATAGCTCTAGGTGGTTGGTTGGTTTAAAATTTCATTTTAAAAAGCAAAACAGTTACAACAATAACATACTATACCCACGCAACCTCGTTTACGTCTCATATTGCCCGAAGCGTAATAATTTTCCCCCGTTTTTGTAACATTTGTCATTGGTGCTTCGCTCCTGTTGGTCTTAGCGTGATGATATATAGCCTATAGCCTTCCTCGATAAATGGGCTATCAAACACTAAAATAATTTTTCAGATCGGCCAGTACTTTCTGAGATTAGCGCGTTCTAACAAACAAACAAACTCTTCAGCTTTATAATATTAATAATAATATTAATATAGATTTACAAATCAAACTTAAAAGTTAATCTTGCTTAAGAAACCAAAGTTCATAAAATGTGTTATTAATGATTCAGTGCGAACAAATCAGATATCTTGAATCCATACTTCAATAATAATATTATAAATTCTGTCTGACTGTTACATTTTCACGGCTAAACCGCTGAACTGATTTGGATAAACTTCAGCATAGAGATAGATTAGACTTTGGAGAAGGACACAGGCTACTTCTTGTCGCGATTACCGTCATATAAAGCAAGTAGTATTAATAGTACTCATTTTCCGTACTTTCGTAACTTAGTATGAATATCTCTTAAGCACAATTATGTATTTATAATTTTATACATATAAGTATGTTTAGTCTAGCAATATAAAACACAATTACTGCTAGTGTAGCCCATGTCTATTGCAGTTATACAATACATGCAACAATCCAATGATTCTTTTGAATCTATTTCTATGAGCCTAGAATTACCTAGTCACATGCCTTTGTTATGAATTTGACAATAAAGAGATACAATAACCATACTGTAAACAATCCATCCTATGACTGTGGGATAAAATATTAACCGACATAATCACAAATTTTAACGAAAAAAAACCGACTTCAATCTAGACCTTTGAATGGGACCACATGGGAAGCACCAGCTTTCAAATAAAAAAAGAATCATCAAAATCGGTTCACCCAGTCCAAAGTTATGAGGTAACAAACATTTAAAAAAAAGTTGGTTAAAAAACCTTAATTACCTGACTGAATCCTCCTGATTCAGTCAGGTAATTAAGGATTTTTAACCAACTTTTTTTTTGTTATGTTTTTCACTGTATTATGTATGTTTCTTCAAAACATTGTAGCCTAAATGGTTTGACAAATTTTAGCTTTTAATATCCAGTTAGATTTGCCAATTGGAGGCTTTGAAATTTTGAGTATTAATTGTCACACAGTCGTTTATTTTCTATTATTAGCTTGTTAATATAAATTACCAATGTTATTACTAGAAATATTTTTCTAAATTAACACCCTGTTTCACTGGTTAAGTTAGGTTAAGTTTCAGGTAGCTTTTCTTAGAGATAATTTGCTGTAACTTCCATAAAAATTGTGTCAAACTATCTGTCATATAAGCTATCTGAAACTTATCTGTAACAGGTAAAACAAGGTATAATTTTCGAAAATAAACACTGTAAATATTTATTTATTTAAGCTTCCTTCAATTACATTGCATAAGGTGGACTTAATGCCATAGGCATTATCTTCCAGTCAACCTTTAAGTAATATCCTGTTTAAAAAAACTTTCTTGTCAAGTTTTATTTAATTCATTAATTGAATCTTACTAATAACACAGTTCCATTAAATACTATTTATAAACTAAAAGTAAGAGAGAATAAAAGAAAAAAGTTCAAATGTTTCCAGTTTGAAAAGCTGGATTTCGGTGAAACAAATGTGCTGGACACCTTCTACAATGCGGACGTGGCGCTGGTTGATCTCAGTGTGCAGTTACAGCAGAGTTCTTTGTTGTACCATCTCGGAGTTCGAGAGAGCTTTGACATGAAGGAGAACGTACTATTATACAATGATGTTGATGCAGACTCCACATTGAGGCTCAAGGTAATTTTATTGTTTATAAAATATTATTACAAAGATTTAATAAGTACTGTATTCATCATCTTCCTAGCTTTTATTATTCCCAAGATTATTTAGGATTGGCTCAACCGGTTTTACCTGAATATCAATTCTTCCACGGAGCGACGGGCATCGGACCTCCGCAACACTGAGGGCGAACTGAAATCGAAGGTTAAACTATTTGGCACTAATTTCCTAATAATGATTGCATTGCATTCCTGGGTTACAGTCATTCATAATCAGCTATAGTTACGTTTCAACATCTGACTCGTTCTTACTATTTAAAAAAATAATGAGTGAGTTCTGGAAGCACTTCTATAATTTCTCAGTGTTGGTATATTTCGATCGAAGCTTATTTATAAAATGTGCTTTGTGAATGCGTTGTTGATGATGAGCATCGGTTCGCGTCACTGCTCGAGGCCTTCCCACCTCAGGACGAAGTGATACCCTGCATCCCTGCCCTATTTGACCAACGACAGTCTCAGTCTAAAATTATAACAAATAAAATTTAAGAATAAAAAAACGTACCCTGGGAGAGCCACGCTTCGACATGAATGGGCCGGCTCGACCGGAGTGATACCACGGCCTCACAGAAAACCGGTGTGAAATTGTGCTTGCTCTGGGTTTAACCGAGTGAGTGAGGATACCGGAGGCCCATACCCCAATCCCCCTACCCCTACCTCCCGCCCAATCCCCCTACCCCTACCTCCCGCCCAATCCCCAGAAGGCCGGCAATGCACTTGTGACGCCTCTGGTATTGCAGGTGGCCATGGACGGCGGTAATCGCTTACCATCAGGCGTTAAATATACCATATACCAATACCATAAAAAAGTGCATTGTTGCATTGTGCATATTAAACACAGAGGCAAGATTATGATTTTATACGGCTTTTGTATAAATAAACAGTAAAATATTTACGCTGACTAGCTTAGTGAACAGTTATGAAACAACACAATTCATTTAAATAAATACTTGGTAAAACCCCTTTGCACAAGGTTTGACCTTGGGTAAATAATGACGAAACATTTAGCTTCATAAATTTGATATACCACCACTACATTCATGTACAGTATATAATTGCAGAACTCGTTCTAATTTTAAACTCGACATGAGATATTGAAGACAGTATTGAATCAATTAATCTTTTTTTTTAAATTTCAATTAATTTACTGCCTCGTTGGTCTCGCGGTTGGCGTGTGCAACTGCTGATCATGAGGTCTCGGGTTCGATTCCCGAGTCGGATCAAATGTTTGTATGATCTACAAATATTTGTTTCGGAGTTTGGGTGTTTTCTATGTATAATATGTATGTATTTACAAAAAAAAAAGTATATAATATGTATTTGTATCAGTTGTCTAGTACCCATAACACAAGCTCTGCTTAGCTTGGGACGAGATGGCGTTGTGTGTTAGATGTCCGAAAAATATTTAAAAAAAAATCTTCCATACAAAAGATAAGGAAAAATCCGTCAGGCTTACTTTATGTTCTTATCATCATCACTGTCTAACCGATTGCAGTCCACTCTTACTCCTTAGGCTAGTCTCATAAATACTTTATATTATAGTATTTCATAGCAACTGACCAGGGATGCCCCTGACCCTGGCAAGGGATGCTCCGGAAATCACCTGTATCTAATCCGCAAGGACTCCCGCGATGCTATGCTTGTTTGCTTCTCTTTCTCTTTTCTCTTCTCTTTTTAAAAGACAACTCCCGCACTAGGAATAAATCCTGTGTCACGGGGGACTTTACAAACATATATGAAACGGACACAAAGAACACCCAGACACAGAACAACAATTTGTGGATCACACAAAGTGTTGTCCTACGTGGGATTTGAACCCACGACACTTGGCGAAGTAGGAAACGGCATGGTGACCGTTAAACCACTAGGCCAAACGTGCAGTATGTAGATGCAGTATCTGTAGATAAAGTTAAAAGCAGTTGATGAAAAAAAAAACCCTCTACAGTGCAGTTTATCTACAATTTTTTAATACAGAAATATCTATATTTCATCTCTACTACAACGGCTATTACTCTCAATTTATCAAATTGTCCTGTCCGTGCGGCCAATCATTCAAAGATGACTATTCAAATAACTTGAGATTCAATTACTGGTTGACATTTTTATTGTTACATTCATGAAGTAGGTCACAGATTCTTATTCGTATGGTAGCCCCGTTTTATTACAGTTTTAGTTTTTGCCGAAACAGTGTTAAGTTTATTGACACCGATAACTACTTACCATCAGAATATAAACAAACGGGCGGCTAAGGGTCCGTTCACACAGACCGGCTCGGAGAGCTTCGGCCCGTGTTTTTCTTTTCACACAGACCGGATCGTATACGCTTGGAATTGGCCGGAGCGGAGCCGCAATTTCACATAGACCGACTGTGGAAAAGAATCGAAGCCGATCGGCTGCGCGTGCGAGAAAGAGCACGAAATCGGAGCCGGTCGACTCCTCTTATAATTTCACACGGAGCGTGTTCAAGCATTCTTAATGACAAAAGTGCACATCCAAAAATAAACCCTACTACAATTACTCAAACCTCTGTTTCCAATGTCATAAAAATCTGCACTCCTCTCCGAGCCGGTCTGTGTGAACGGACCCTTAATGGTCACTGTTGTAGCCTTCTTTTTCTAACCCTCTTCTCATTTTACCTGGGGTCGGTTCTACTTGTACGTCTGCACCGATTTATGTTTATTTTGTTTTTATTATTAAATTTTAAACGAACCTAAACTGTAGTAGGTAATTATCAACAGCCCTTATAGTTCACTATATTTTGGCCAGACGGTTTGGTTTGATTTGTATCAAGTTTTCTTTCTCTTTGCAGCGCTACTGTCCTGCGTAGTTTGTTTTTAGGGTTCCGTACCCAAAAGGTAAACCGGGACCCTATTACTAAGACTTCGCTGTCCGTTTATCCGTCTGTCACCAGGCTGTATCTCATGAACCGTGATAGTTAGACTGTTGAAAATTTCAGAGATGATGTATTTCTGTTGCCGCTGTAACAACAAATACTAAATATATATACCATACAACAAACGCGATTTTTTTGCTCGATATTGCTACGGCAACAGATAGACACTTGAAATGTATCTATAGATAATGGTACGGAACCCTTCCTGCGCGAGTCCGACTCGCACTTGGCTAATTTTTGTTGTCTCATACATAAGACACTTGCGGGATGAATAAGGTCTTCCTTCCCATCTAGTTATGAAACTATAATAAATAACATTACAAAACAGTTTTACATTAATCAAGGTTGCTTCTTTATGGAAATTCATTGAAATAATAAATGCGTCACTCGAACAACATAAATGACAATAACAATACAAATTACTCACACATCTCATTGACTAGATTTCATTAATGAATTACTTGGTATTCCAACAGTTATCTCTACCTAACTTCCTGTTCGTTTCCTACAAACTAACGGACGCTGGTACTTGCGTGACCACCAACCCTGCTGCGACTAAGTTTAAGGGCGAAGACGCAGCGGACCCTAAACAACATCTGACTTTGAGATTGAAGAATATATTGCAAGATGTTGAGGTACAAACCAAGTGAGTATAACTTATCACTACATATTATAAAACAAAGTCCTCCGCCGTGTCTGTCTAGACAGACAAGAGATGTGCTCTTATTAACTATTTGCTATAGCTATTAAATATTAGATCTTTACCTATGAAATTGCCGTTCTTCAGTACTGGTCATTTCAAATAAAAAAAAGTTTGTAATGGCTCTGTATTCTAAATTCAAATTAATTTTGTTTTAAAACCATGACATTCTATTTACAAACTCAGTCTTTTGTTTTTTGATTAGCGTTGTATTTTCATTACATTTGAACATTTTTCGTCATAATGGATACTTTAAAAATTCGTGTAATTATGGAATATGAGTTCCGTCGTGGCACCAACGCGACACAAACGGCACGTAACATCAAAAACGTTTACGGAGAGAACTGTACAAACGAACGCACAACCCGTTATTGGTTTTCCCGGTTCCGTTCTGGAAATTTTGACTTGAAAAATGAAGCTCGTGGTCGTCCGGAGACTTTGGTTAACAATAATGAATTAAAGGCGATTGTGGAAGCTGACGAAACTCAATCTACAGCTGAGCTAGCAGCAGCTTTTAATGTAAGCATCAAAACAATATTGATCCATTTCCGACAAATTGGCAAGGTAAAAAAGCTTGATAGATGGGTGCCCCACGACCTTAACGATCGCCAGCGCAACGTACGCGTCGAGAACTGCCTTGCGCTGCTCAACAGGCAAAGAAATGAAGGAATTTTGAAACGAATTGTTACGTGCGACGAAAAATGGATTCTGTTCGACAATCGAAAGCGCTCAGCAAGTTGGTTAGACCCTGGTTCAGAACCAAAGCAATGCCCTAAACCAAAAATGAACCCTAAAAAGGTGATGGTCACTGTTTGGTGTTCTAGTGCGGGTGTGATTCACCACAGCTTTTTACAAAACGGCATGAGCATTAATGCAGATGTGTACTGTGCAGAACTGGAGAGAATGATGGAGAAGCTTGCCAGCTTTGGTCAATCGGTCGTCCCCACTGCTCCTTCACGACAACGCGCGACCCCATACTGCGAAACAGACAGTATCCAAGCTGCAAGAGCTGGGGTTGGAAGCTCTCCCTCATCCGCCATACTCACCAGATCTTGCACCTACCGACTATTACTGTTTCCAACTGTTTCAAGAGGCAGTACAAAATTCCTTTGAAGAGTTTGTTGGGTCCCGTCCAGCTGATTTTTACAAGAAATTGCCAATGCGTTGGCAAAGATGCGTCGATTGCATGGGTGATTACTTCGAATAACAGAAATAAAAAAGTTTGAAAAAATAAGTACTTTCACTTATTGCATACAAAACGGCAATTTCATAGGTAAGACCTATTATTTAACAAAGTATATACGAAAACCGTCCACAAGAATCACTCTATCTATTGGTAAAAACCACATCAAAATCCGTGCAGTAGCTTTTGAGTTTATCGCGAATAGACATTTTTAGGTTTTCGTATATACTTTGTTAAATATTTGAGTATATTAGCTAAAAAATTAGGCCGCCCATCTTCTCGGGGTAACATAGGCTATATTATATTTTCCGTAAAGAGGCGGGGCGGGTTGCTAGTTCATTATATAAGAGAGTGGCAACAACTCAAAACATGATATGTAGATTTTTTTTAAAGACAACTCATTTGGAATGTACATCCTGTGTCGCGAGGGACTTTACAAACATACATGAAACGGACACAAAGAACACCCAGACTCAGAGCAACAATTTGTAGATCACACAAAGTAATGTCCTGTGTGGGATTTGAACCCACTACACTTGGTGCACTACAATTTAGTCTAGTACTTAATGACCCTGACTGATATGCCAGAGGTCATTCGTCGGTGGGTTCGATTCCTACCTATTAAAAATAATTATATAATGTAATAAGCAATAAATAAGAATATTTATCAGCGTTCTGGTTATCAACAGTTCAGAACCTTTCTCTCATTGACAACCGGTTTTGTTTTATATATTTTTAATAAATACATATAACAAGTGAGTGTTTAATCATTCTCAGAAATGTTATATCGACCTCTAGCAACGAAAAGTAAATATAAAACATAATATCGGGTTTTTTCAATATGCTGTCGGGTTATAAAATTAAGAATTTGAGATTTTGTTAAGGAAAATGTTCAAGAATTAAAAGAAACTGACCGATGTATTGATTTTACTTTTTGTTCTGTTAAAATTATGTTGTTAATGATATTTTCTAAGAATATGGCAATACATTACGTATGTAATTCGTAGAAACTGCAATGAACTACTATTTAGTGTTTATCCTTCGTCCTTCGATCACTTGAAATGAATAGGACACTATACTCTGTCCATTCCTTTATTTTCTTTTTGACAGTTCAAGAAAGTACGAAATTAGTGACGCCCTCACACGTTACCGATTCGATTTGAAATGAAAAGTGATTTTCTTTATGAAGAACTTTCAATCGATTTAATTAAATATTTTTAGTTTAAACAAGAAGAATAATAATGTCAGATTGGAATCGGGACGTTGCAATTGACAATATTAATGAACAAGAATTATTTTTTCATGGAACCGAGGACTCAACTGACGAGTATAGTGTAAATTATGAAGAAAAGTCTGATGGATCATTGTATTATTTAATATTTAATAATTTTACTTGCATCATTTCTATGCCCAATTACGTAGTTAGTTTGATAAATAAATAAGTAGTAAGGTATGTGATTTTCCAAGTATATTTGCTCATAACTCTTGATTTAAACTTGATTTAGACTTTATTATCCACGCGTTTTAAAGTTAAATTTCACTAACGAGTGCATGGTTACATTTTAGGGCAGCCGTCAAAAAATAAATTAACTTATGTACAGAGCTAATGTTCTTTACTATTGGTTTGAACTTAAATTCCAAGATTTCGACTTAATTCCTTGCAAATATTTAATCTTGGAGTCATAGATACTATTTTTATTACCTTTTTTTATTAAATTTACTGAAACAATACTTACCTGAAGTCAAATTATTTTTATCATATATGATAAATAATTTTTACCGTACGATCGATTTATCGTATTTTAAGAACTGTTTTATAGTCTGTGGTTGTTTGTTATGCACATGGCACTTCACTAAAGTACCGTCACCGTCAATAAAGTACGACATTACTGTAGTACCTTATTCCGAAGAAAAATTACGATAATTTATAGGCGTGAGCTGTCAAAAAGAAAATAAACGAATGGACATTGTATAATACACCACACATAAACTAAAATTTATACATTACTACCCAACCTCTGAATCTTTGTCTGCGTCTTCGAAAAAAAATAAACTTTCCCCGTTTTTGCAACATTTTTCGTTCATGCTCGGCTCTTATTGGTAGCATGTTGCCCATAGCGATTTCGCTTTCGCGATAAATGGACTTTCAAAAACTAAAAGTATTTTTAACAGTTGGAACCTTATTTCGTAAAAATACTACCACCAACTGATAGAACTACGGACAATACATTTTTATAACCCGTAGTACTACCAGTAGGACCACGGGCATAGGATGGTCGTTCCTGGGTTTAGCGCATTCAATCAAACAAACAAACTAACCTTTGTAATATTATTATAGATATGGAATTTGTCAAAGCATAACAGCTATTACTCTCTTTTTTTTTCTCTCTCTCTTTAAAAAGACAACTCCCGCATTAGGAATAAACATCCTGTGTCGCGGGGGACTTTACAGACATACATAAAACGGACACAATTAACACCCAAACTCAGAACAACAATTTGTGGAGCACACAAAGTGTTGTCCCGTGTAGGATTTGAACCCACAACACTTGGCAAATTGGCAAGCGGCGTGGCGACCGCCTAAACCACTTTTTTTTTTTTTTTTTTTTTTAACGTGTGGAAATCCCCTCGGACCGTCACCCCACCGGGGCTTGCGGCGGGGCGGTGTGTCGGACTCGAACCGACTAAAACCACACGGTGTGCCACTCTGCGCCTGAGGAGGGAGGAGGATTTCCACAGGTAAAAAAAAAAAAAAAAATGGGCCTCCATAATACTCAACGCAATAACTGCAGTTCCCGGATTCCTCCCTTCACAGGCGCAGAGTGGCACACCGTGTGGTTTTAGTCGGTTTGAGTCCGACACACCGCCCCGCCGCAAGCCCCGGTGGGGTGACGGTCCGAGGGGATTTCCACACGTAAAAAAAAAAAAAAAAAAAAAAAGGGGCGGTGTGTCGGACTCGAACCGACTAAAACCACACGGTGTGCCACTCTGCGCCTGTGAAGGGAGGAATCCGGGAACCGCAGTTATTAACACGTCCGGACCCCTCCCAGCGCTTGCCCGCACAGAAGCGGGCACCGTCAGCTGTTAAAATCTCAATTTAGGCGACGTACGGCACACGCGTAACGTCGCCTCCTCGCGGGCGGCCACTAGAGCGGATGGAAGGGAAAGCCCGTCCCGACCATCCGCGGCCACACTCAGGGCGGCATGAGGCGCTGATAGGCGCGCCTCCGCCGCCCGGTTCGCCGGCGGCGGATTGGGTCCGAGTGGACATCATCCTCCCGGGCCTTCTCCGCCACCTCCTTCTGCGAGATTACGTCTTCGCAGAAGGTTGCGACCGCGGTAAAACTGCTGTCGCTACCGGCCATGGAGCGTATGACGGCCGGTAGCGAGAGATCTCCTCCGATGACTGCAGTGAGGGCCCGGCGCTGCGACGCCCAAGCGGGGCAAATCGCCAGCGTATGCTGGGCCGAGTCCTCACTGCAGTCGCAGTGGTGGCAGGCGGGACTCAATTCCCTCCTAGCGACCGAGTGCAGGTACTTCCCGAAGCAACCATGCCCGGAAAGGACCTGCGTCAGTCGGAAGGAAAGGGTCCCGTGCTGCCGCCCTGCCCACTCGAGGATGACCGGCTGGAGAGCCTCCACGGTGGCAAAGCCAGCGCGTGGAGTCTCCAGCCGGAACGACCATCTAGCCATCGTGGCTCGACGGGCGGCTTCACGCCAGTCGCGTACCTCTTCGGGCGGAGGGCGATAGCCATACTCCGCCCGATATTCAGCCACCCGTCGATAAACTTCGGCGAGCACTTCCGCCTCCAAATCCCACGGGGGTGTTCCGGCCAGGGACCGCCTAAACCACTAGGCCAACCATGCAGTCTCCATTAGTATTACTCCATTGATCACCAAATATATCTTATTTACTTTTTAGAGCACATCTGCAAGAGAAATTCCTATCAGACCTTAGGAAAGCTCGCGAAATATACAGTGGACTAGAACTAGCAAATGTTCTTCACGCGATGCGCCGAAGGTTGGACGATCCTGCTGTTCTTTCTGGAGACACTATCCTTAGCATGCTCATATCGTTCCGTGAGATACAGGATTATGATGCGATCGTGCAAGTGGTCGACGACCTCAAGACTATTATGAACAGGAAAAATTATGTCAATATGCCTATTATTAGGTTCATGTATGCTTTTGCTATGAATAGGTAAGTATTTTGACTAGTCTAAACTGTATACTGGCATAAATTAAAGTAAAAGCTTCTTGATAGTGTATTCAACTTTGATATAAATAAAAATGTTAGTTTGTTTAGCTTCAAAAACTCAAAAAGTTCTACACCAATTGAGTTCAAATTTTGACACTATAAACATATTTCAAAGATGTTTTTTTTTGACAGCCAAACATGGCAAGGTGTAGCTAGTAGCTTATAAGAATTAAAAATTCTTAATTGTGCTAAATGTGAAATAGTAATACATATTACTATAATATATTATTTAATGGCAGCCTTAAACAAAATAATCGAACTTTCAATATGTATGTATAAGAATTAGATGATAGCAATATTTAAAAATATTACTTAATCCATACATTCATTTCCAGGCGGAACAAGGAGGGCGATAGAGAAAATGCTCTTAAAGTATGCGTTAAAGCATTAGAGAAGAAAGAAAATAGATTTCCAGACATGTTGTGTCTATGCGGTCGCATTTACAAAGATAAGTTTGTGGAATCACAACACTCGGATAAGGAAAGTCTGAATAACGCTATTCATTGGTATGTAATTATTCCTATAGTTTTTTAAAATTTATTTTACCTTACATTGAACAGCTTTTGGTTTTTCCTTATTAGTCGGTCAAGGTCACAGTGTGCGTAATACATTTCTGCGTTCATTACTTAAAAGTTTTGTCCAATCTGGTTTGAATACCTAGACTGGAGCCTCGGAGAGAACATTATTCTGACAGCTCCCATTTCCATGCGAATATTTGTTACAATAGGGTAGATAGATTTATATCTTAGATATATGGGATATTAGGATATATTATTAGATTTGCAGATGATATTGCAGCACAGACAGCTTGGAACAGCTACTAACAGTGATGAATGATATTTTTGGGGATGTTGGTTTAAGTATAAACTTCAATAAAACCAAGATTTTAATCACCTCCAAATCTCAACCCATAAACAGCCATATCAAAATTAATAGAACAGGTGCAGAGCTTTAAATATCTGGGTAGCCGAATAACACAGGACTCGTGATGTTCACCGGAAATAGTAGAGACAAGCCTACAACCGAAAGAAACACCTGTTCAGCGGCAAAATTAACACCAAAACAAAAAAACAGCTAATCAAAACTTATATTTGGAGCATTGCACTTTATGGCTGCGAAACGTGGACACTTAAATTGAGAGAGAGAGAGGGTAGATGACACCTTAGTCAAATTAGTTACTTTTTATCAGCATTGTATGAAAATTGTACTGAATACAAACTTGTGACGTCACTGTTTAAACTACTCGATTGAGCAATATATTTTAAATGTTTATTTGATTAAAACTTGTAATAGAAATCAAAAGCTGTAATAATTATATATTCCGAGATGTTTTGTAAAATTCGTTTTAATGAAGAAGACAACGGTATTAATTTCCGATACAGTCATCTACCTACCCCATTGTTACGGGTAGTTGAACCAGACGAAATCAGTCACTTCATATAAAAAATCAAAACTCAGACGGGTCGTAGTATACTACAACTGTCCCCAATTTTGAAAGTTACTGGTACTATATCACTGTCTAAATGAATAGAAACTAGAAGAAAATTCAGAAGTCTTCCCCCAGGCTCTTATTCCCCATCACATATCCTGATTTCGTCATAAACGAAATGTTTGCTACTAAGAGTTTCTTTTTTCTATTAAAATAAATCTTACGTTCCATTAAGAGCTTGATTTTATTGTTATCTGGGTCACATAAATCAAATAAATCCTGAACCACTTCAGACAGAGAAATATAGCAATGTTTCATATTTCTGTGGCTTTAGTGACATCATTTAAATCTAAATAGCTTCACTTTAAGACCAAAAGTACTTAGAATCAAGACTACCACTCGTATTTGGGAAATGTTAAGGCGCGTCTCCCTCAAAATTGTTGGCAATTTTAGTGTTTCCAACTGTTTGCAACACTTCAAAAAATCGCCAACTTTTGTTTCCATTGTGTCTACACCGAGTCGCCAACAATTTGAAAAACATTCGAACTAAGCGTCACCATAGAGCCAATAAATATTTGCAACAAGCGTATTCTTTTGACGTTTACAGCCACAATTTTTGTTGCCAACACAAGGAAATTACAGAAACTTTTGTCACCAACAAGTGTTGACTACACAAAAATTGCCAACTTTTGTTCGGTGGAGACCCGGCTTTAGACACAGATCTAACAGAGGATTAAAACCTAATGATTTTTCGTTTTCAGGTACAGACAAGGCTTCGAAGTACAACCAAACGAGTATGCCGGTATTAATTTGGCAACACTTTTAGCTATAGCTGGTAATGATTTTAAAAATTCAGAAGAGTTACAACACATAGGTAAGTCAATTAATCCTTCGAGAGATAAGAGGTATCTTAACTACAAAATTGTTAATTCATCATCTGTAAAGAGATACGAAACTAATTAAAACTCTACTAATATTATGAAAGTAATTCTGTTACTGTTATCCTTACACGGCCAAATTGCTGAATCAATTCTGATGAAATTTGGCATGGAGATACTTTGATTCGTGAGAAAGGCAAAAAGTTGTACTCTATATTTATTTGAATTTGTTATAGATTTTTACCTCTTAGTATATTCAGTCAACATATTTTTTGTAGTCAAATCACCAACTGAATATATATATAAATGCTCTGCAAGCCGCAATGGAAAATGATAACTCTATTCATAATAGGTGTAGCATGTAGCATAATGTTTGTGGTTAAGTTTATTTTGTGTAGGTATCATTAAATACATATAGGTATTTAATACCTTAAAGTGTTGTACTTATATGACTCATTTTCGCATAATGTAACAAAGGCATCTGTTTCCACTTGTAGTCAGTTGAGCCAATTGGTTTATTTGCCACTTTATGACCACTAATGTTTTCTCTAATACCACTACAATCATTGCATTTATTTAAAAAAAAGACTATTCATTTTTCAAATTTTCTATACTAATATTATAAACGCGAAAGTTTGTATGGATGGATGATTGTTACTCTTTCACGCAAAAACTACTGAACGGATTTGGATGAAACTTTACAGTAATATAGCTTATACATCAGAATAACACATAGGCTACTATTTGCCGCGATAACCGACATATACGCGGGCGGAGCTGCGGGCAACCACTAGTTGCCAATATTTCCAAAATGTTAAAGAACTACTAAACCGAATATTATATACTATATCTATACTAATATTATAAAGCTGAAGAGTTTGTTTGTTGGTTTGAACGCGCTAATCTCAGGAACCGCTGGTCCGATTTGATAAAATATTTCAGTGTTGGATAGCCCATTTATCGAGGAAGGCTATAGGATATATATCATCTCGCTAAGACCAATAGGAGCCGAGCACCAATGAAGAATGTTTCAAAAACGGGGGAAAATTATCACGCTACGGGTAAAAGGAGACGCAAACGAGGTTGCGTGGGTCAGCTAGCCTCGGTGGCGCAGTTGTAGCGTATGCGACTGCTGTTCTTGAGGTCTCGGGTTCGATTCCCGGGTCGGACCAAATGTTTGTATGATCTGCAAACATTTATTTCGAAATTTGGATGTTTTCTATGTATAATATGTATGTATTTACAAAAAGAAGTATATATGTATGTATATCAGTTGTCTTAGTACCCATAACATAAGCTCAGCTTAGCTTGGGACTGTATGGCGTTGTGTGTAAAAAACTGTTGCGTACAAAACTGAAATGTGGTTAGGTTTAGAATAACGGTCAAAGTTCAATCTCCAGCACATTTCTAGCATAAATTATAATGCACACATTTGTTTACAGGAATGGTACTAAACCACTTAATAGGTAAGAAAGGCAGCCTGTCATCTCTAAAAGACTATTGGGATGTTGCCACATTTTTCGAGATCTCAGTATTGGCACAGGACTACGTCAAAGCGATCCAGGCAGCGGAATGTATGTTCAAATTGAAACCACCGAATTGGTACCTTAAGTCTACTATAGGAAATATTGAACTTATCGATAGGTGAGAGTTATTTTTTATCTTCTTACTTTCAAAAAAGGCTTTAAAACAGCTCTTAATAGCTAGCTAATTATGTTTTTTATTATCTTGAGGATTAAAACTAAATGGACAAGGTGGTTTTTCAGTGATTCCATTTGCGTTGAAAAAATATTAAATTTTCCGATAAGTGAGAGTTATAGTTTATTTGCCTCCTTGTTTAAGTCTTTACAGTTAAAGGATTAAACTAATTTTTTTTAAAGACAACTCCCGCACTAGGAATAAATCCTGTGTCGCGGGGGACTTTACAAACATACATGAGTAGTTGGTTTGGTTTATTAGTGCCTCCATTCGCGTTAAAAAAAATGGTTGTCTGTAAAGTCTGTTTACGGACGATAGTTTAACGTGACAACGTCATAACGAAACATTGACGAAATGATGAGAGATAGATCTCTCGCTTGCACTTCAAGCCTTAAATGGAACGCCTCCGAGCGAGGTAACGCCGCATGAGTCATGTGCTTTCGTGCGTGCAGCCGGCTCAATCGAATTATAAGACGTTGTCACCAAAATAATGATGCTTCATTCAAGAAATGCTCCTGATCAATCGCTTTTCAAGAAATTATCATTTCGTTCCGTTCTAAAAACGTGAGCGTTAATAGAAAACTAATCTATGTATGAGAATGACGTCCCTCAACGCTAAGTCAAAATGTTAGCCAAAAACGAGAGAATTAGAGTTAGGCGATTTTAGATAAAGAATCGACACGAAATACTTGCACCTTGGCTAAAGGGCTGATTATTTAGGGGGCTTTATCAATACTTCACTGTTATGATAAAAATAAATTGGCAAATTGCTGTGTATTCTAGTTGCATAATTTGATGTTATAAGTCGATGTCTTTTTAAAAAAAATTTCGTAGCATTATACATTAGCATAAATATCGTCAATACAGCGAGTATAATAGTATTTTTTGACTCAAAGTTGTATTAGAAAACAATCCTCGCCACAGGTTGTCGCTTAACAATAATAGAGAGGTATTATATATGTTACAGATTTCGGAAAAGTGAAGAAGTCACGCCAGAACAACAGGTGTTCTCGTTTTGGATGGAATATTTTGTAGAAGCCACTAAGAGCAGCTGTGAAAATGTTATCAGGTTTCCTGTAAGTATTCTCGACATGTTATAACACTTTATTGATATTGTTTAGTCCAATTACCAGGCGCTGCGTTCCCCGTTTGGAACCCTTGTACTAGTCTATAGGGCCCATAGTATAGCCAGACAATCGCAGGCCGATCACCTGGTGAACAGATGTCAACTTAGGGCCATTACACCCGTTTTTACAACAAGTTTCTTATCACTAACCTGGTGTATGCTGCTTCGACATCCGAAGCAGTTAGGGGCGCCCGGCTGTCCACTGCGCAGATCATGTGGTACACTACACCAGATTCCGTTGACAATCTAATCACAGTCGAAGGTCGGGGCCGATTCTCGAATTCGTACTACACACCCGATTACAATCACTTCGTGAGGAATCGCACGATAATTACATTATGTATACAATTACGACGCGATTACAAGACACTCGCTTATAATTATATTAAAGCTTATGAAGGCGGTGGCCGAACAATGTCTCACCGAAGCTTCAATTCACAATTAATTATACTGGCCGCGCCATGACCGTTCGCGACCGAGACCAAAGTTTAAAGTTTATTATGTTGATGGCAGGCACACATAACTATCAACCACACCAAAAAGCACTCCCAAAGCGAATTATTAAAATTACCGATCAGCTAGGGAGGATTTTAACAATTAATAACCCAATAGCACGTGTCTATTGGCACGTGCCGGTTACATTTTTCCGAATACTGAAATAATCCAAAATATCACTACAGATTACCTTCACTTAGAGCATACAATAATAGAGGTACATTTCCAGAGTGTACACCAAATAGACGATTTGGTATCGAACAGATATCTTCTCATCTTATTTTGAACTAGCGACCCGCCCCGGCTTCTCCCATCCGCCCCGCATGGATGGATTTCAGATGCCCCCGCCGACGAAACGATTCGTGCATTTTAAATCTGTAATATCTTCGAATATATTCATTTAAATTAGATACTGTAAAGGGCCATTTTGATCTATATTAAATGCACAATGTATTTACTTAATTGCATAAGGATTCATTTTGTATTGCTTAAAATCACTTCGTAAATAAGCCATTATTTCTCGTAAAAAGAAGGGAATAAAAAATGGTTGTTGTGGGTTATCCCTAAGAGATAGACATATACCGTCGTGGACTTTTTTGTAGTACTTTTTAAGGTGTACAATACTGTAGTACATTATTTTGATCTATCTCGTAGGGTGCAACCAGCTTTTGCAATGTAAGCGCAAAAAATGTGTTTATTTGCTACATCACATTAGAAACCTCGAAAATTAACAGTGTTGCCATACTATATTATGCATTTATCATACATAAAAACCTTCCTCTTAAATTACTCTATCTATTAAAGAAACCCGTATCAAAATCCGTTGCGTAGTTTTAAAGATTTAAGCACACATAGGGACATAAATATTTAGATGAACTCTTTGGGAATAGATGTGTGTTATTTTTGCATGCGTTACAATATAATGTTGCGATAACTAGATGCTGTGCATGCATTTTCAATATTTTTTATACTTATAACCTAAATATATATTCTCTATTTATACATTTTGTTTTAAAGTATGTCTTATGTTACATAGTTATTTATCTTTTTCAAATAAATTTAAAATGATGCTTGACTTCTGATAATTTTCTTAATTATTATTTACTATCAAATTTCCAGGTGTTAATATTAGAAACAACCAAAGTGTACGTGCCTTCATACGTGAATGTGAATATGGGTGCGGAGCAGAAATCTGTAGAGATTCTAAATCTGTGTTTAGAATCAATGCGTGGACAGTGTCGGCAAGTCCACCGTTGGTTGTTCACATCGGATATGATTAGGAGCTACAGGTAATTATTTATTTATTTAACAACTTTATGCACAACATACAATGGCGGACTTAATGCCACAGGCACTCTCTACCAGTCTACCGTTGGGTGGTGTGGAAATGAATTAAAAGGTGCACTACACATTAGTAAGGGATACTCAAATTCTAAATAGACAATAAAAATAATAATTAAGAAACAAATGAGAAAAAAGAAATGGCAAATCTAAATATCCATACAGATTGTCATATAAACATACACATAAACAGATAAATATAAAATACATACATAAACATACATCATCATCATCGCAGCCTCTAATTTGTCCGTCTTCGGACGTAGGCCTCCTCTCCCAATTTCCATTTCTCGCGATCCCGTGCCATCGCCATCCAGTTCACTCCCGCTCGTCCCCGTATATCGTCGACCCATCTTTTTGGTGAAAAAGATGGGTCATGGTCATCTTTCGACTCATCTCATAAACATACATATCAATATTATATTAAATATCAACTTTGTGATGATTCCGCTATGCTTCCCGCTAGAAGAGCCCGTACCTTGACCCTGAATGAGTTACGACTGGGTGCCGTTCTGATTTCTTATTATCATTATTTTATATAAGATTATATCCGCAATGAAGTAGGCAGAGTATATTTATGTGATAGGGCAAGAGAGCATACAAGCATGCAATGAGTATGGTGACCACCACTCTTGGATTCTGCTTATGTTTTCCATCAGGCAGAGTAGAGTCATTTTGGCGAGCCAAACATTAAAAAAAAAAAAAAAACCGGGCACTGTAAGACTATGTTAGGCCATGGAAACAAATAGATATTTATTTTATGGGTTAATTTTCATTAATTTAAGTCGTTAATTACATTAAATTTTGATTATTTCACTGTTGCATTATTGTATTGTTTTATTCTAAATTAATTTCTTGTACGTAAATTCCAGTTTATACAAGCGAGATGAACGCTGTTTGTTCCTGTACGTGAGCGAGAACTCGGACGACTTTCAAATCTTCTTATCGTCGCAGTCGTGTCGGGAACGCTTGCACGATCTGCTCGGTGAACTTACTGCAGACCATGAGAAGGTTACCGACCTCGATACCAGTGTTATGCAAGACCAATTGAAGGTAATTAGTAAGCTCTTAAGATTACAAATTACTTAACTTTTCAGTAACTACATTAGATGTGAATGTAAGATTCATGCCCTTGTTTGTTTGTTTATGGGAATTAAAGTGAATTAATAAAAGCCGAGTCCGTCAGTTACACTAGTCCAATTGACGGTTGGGCTGGTTCACAGGCGGAGAATCAGTATGCTGAAGTGGAAGTGTATCGGTTGTATTTTCAGACGGACTAATGATTGTTGCATACCAAATGTACTAGTAGGGTGAAGAGAGTGGTTTTTAGTGGGTGGGTGCGGACTGTTCAAGATCTTCACAGTTAGCGTTCTCTGGGTGAAGCATACGTCCAACAGTTATGACTGTTGGACGAATACTAATAAATAATAAAACCGGTTATCTCCGACCGGGAGTTGATTAGTTTTGTTTCCGTTGGCTGTTTTATCTTACCGTAGTTTGTTATGATATTACATTCTATTATACTCTTTGCGCTGTAGCGGTGCATGGTGCGGCATTTATTTGTAGACTAGAACATTCTGGTTGGCTTAATTTACTACAGTTATTAATGATTTAATATATTGCGAATGTGGTACAGCTGAAATACTAAGTCATAATTGGTAAATCGCGGCAACTTTTAAGAGTGAAACGAAATGTTACTGAACCATGCTACAGCGCAAAGAGTATAGTCATTCTATCTTTCATAGTACAAGTTCTGTTTATTTTGAATTTAAATGACATTGGGTAAGTTGTCCAAAAAAAAAAAGTACATACGACTGTACGGTTGACCTAGTAGTTCAAGCGGTTGTCCCGCGGCCTTCCACTGCGCTGAGAGTTGTGGGTTCAAACCCTACATGGTTAACACTTTGTGTGATCCACGAATTGTTATTCTGGGTCTGGGTGTTCTTTGTGTCTGTTTGATGTATGTTTGTAAAATCCCTCTCGACACAGGCTGTATATTCTTATGTATGGGCCTGCCGAATTCGCCTCTACTTTGCCTGAAGGAAAGCATAAGCAATATCCAAGAGTAGTGGTCATCATATTCATTGGTCGTGCAGACAATGCAACAATGCAGCATCTACAAATATTTGTTTCGGAGTTTGGGGTTTTTCTATGTATGATATGTATGTATTTAAAAAAAAAAAAGGTATATATGTATTTATATCAGTTGTCTAGTACCCATAACACAAGCTCTGCTTAGCTTGGGACTAGATGACGTTGTGTGTTTATTATTATTATTATATTATCTATTGTATGGTTGGTTGCAGTTCGAGTACGAGCTGGACGACTTCAACAAGCGCGTGGTGCTGGGCAAGGGCACGTACGGCGTGGTGTACGCTGCGCGGGACCTCAACACGCAGGTGCGCATCGCCGTCAAGGAGATCCCCGAGCGGAACCTCGGCGACGTGCAGCCGCTGCACGAGGAGATCCTGCTGCACTCGCAGCTCCGACACAGGAACATCGTGCAGGTCCAGCCTTGCTTATATACTTACTTTAAGCTAGTCTAAATAAATAACAATTTAACAAAAAAACCGACTTCAAGAACTGGACCAAATTGAAATGAGACCACACGAAAAGCACCAGCTTTCAAATAAATCTAATACCTTTAAACGAGCAATTCTTGTATATATATATATGTAATCTGAATCTCGGAAACGGCTCCAACGATTTTCATAATTTTTTTTATGCAGGGGGTTTCGGGGGCGATACGTCGATCTAGCTAGGATTCATTTTTAGAAAATGTCGTTTTATTCGTGTTTTTAACAATCAAATATATAAAATCAATGTACATCTAGCGCCATCTATCGCAACTCGAGCAAACTACATTAAACTATACTGGAATAAGGTGAAGAATAAACAGTATCAGGGCGTACCAAGAGAGGGCGCCACTTAACTATTTTTTTTATTGGAAGAAAAATAACAAAAATGCCGCGTTTGTGCCAAACTTGCCAAAAAACCCATTTATAAAAAAAATACCGAGCGACGCTCGGTCATCCAGGTACTAAAAAATAAAGAATCATCCAAATCGGTTCACCCAGTCGAAAGTTACGAGGAAACAAACAAAAAAATACAGTCGAATTGATAACCTCCTCCTTTTTTGAAGTCGGTTAAAAAGGAGGAGGTTCTCAATTCGACTGTATTTTTTTAATGTTTGTTACCTGAGAACTTTGAATGGGTGAACCGATTTAAATGATTTTTTTTTATTTGAAAGTTGGTGCTTCCCGAGTGGTCCTGATCCAGTTCTTGAAGTCAGTTTTTTTTTTGTTAAAATTTTGACTTTAATTATGTTGTGGTACTATTATTGACCATTAAACTCTGAAAAACATATTCGCATTCACTGAGGTATTTGATATGATTAAATTTTGTTAACATGATGTTTATTTAAAATTCCAGTACTTAGGCTCAATATCAGAAGACAACTACTTCAAGATTTTCATGGAACAAGTTCCTGGAGGATCACTCTCAGCGCTACTACGCTCTAAATGGGGACCGCTAAAAGAGAATGAAGCAACTATAGCATATTACACAAAGCAAATTTTAGAAGGTGGGTACTGTTTTTTATTGGTATTCTAACTCATATGAGTAATAGTTGTAATGTAGTAAAAGTTAAATCAGTTACTCAGTTGAATACCTAAATACCAAAACTCGGCATGTGGCAATCATTACGAGTAGGATAGATCGTACTGAATAGATAGCGACACAAATCTTTTATATCGCCTACTACTTAGGTTATAGATATCTCATGGCGGTCGATCCACATAAATAAATGAAAAATGCGAAGTTAAACCGAGCCACAGTGAACTCAAAGCCAAACCCAATTTATTTTGGCAAAAGATTTAGGATGATATTCTACTCCATAGTTCTGGAAATATTAAACATTTCAGGTCTGAAATACCTGCACGATCAGAAGATCGTCCACCGTGACATCAAAGGCGATAACGTGCTGGTAAATACGTACAGCGGGGTGGTGAAGATCTCGGACTTCGGCACGTCAAAGCGCCTGGCAGGGCTCTGCCCCTCCACCGAGACGTTCGCGGGCACGCTGCAGTACATGGCGCCCGAGGTCATTGACAAGGGACAGCGGGGGTACGGCGCTCCGGTACGTATACGTTATCTATGTATGGACCTGCCAAAATTACTATACTCTGCCTGATGGAAAGTAAAAGCAGAATCCAAAAATGGGGGTCACCACGCTCATTGCGAATGCAGACAATGCAGCATGGTGACCCACACCATGGCGGTCTAGTGGTGCTCTGCATCATTGGGCCACCGGTCTCGCACTAACCAACGAAACACGACATCACGAACGCTGTCATTTTACGTTGATTTTCTGTGCGGGGGTAGTACCACGTCTGTTGAGCCGACCCGTTCGTGCTGAAATCAGCGTGGCTTTACTACCTTGAAGCAAAAACTTTGTACTCCTTTTTATGATAATTATATGAAGGGAATAATGTGAAATTTCACACAGTTAAACTTAATATGGAGGAGAGTACAGAGAGCCAAAAAATGAAATGAATTAAGGTCGAATTTCAACCACTGGGCGGACGGACACTAGTAAAGATAAATAAAAACTCTCAAACTGAGAATAAATTCAGTGTCACTAATGCTTTTACAAAAATACATGACCATTTCGGCTTTACAGTGTAAAGGTTCCATCACTCTTATTAAATTTAAGTATGTTATGTAAAAGATAAATAAAATTTTCTTAATGCCACGCTTAACGTCTTGAATTGATTTGAATCTTTGATCTCTTTTCTTCCTATGTCACTGTATATTTATTATGTTTGAACAAAAAGAGAAAGAAAATGATATTCCGACATAGCTTTAACTACATAGGCCGTTGACATTGGCGTCGTTATTGTTGACGCCGACAGCTAATAACTCCGCATTAGAGGTTTCACATCGTTGACTTTATTTAAATTACGTACATTTATGGATAATGTATTATTATTTTTGCTTTTTTTCCAGGCTGATATTTGGTCTTTAGGATGCACAGTTGTAGAAATGGCTACAGGTAATCCACCTTTCATCGAACTAGGATCTCCACAAGCTGCTGTTTTTAAGGTATATTTTTTCTTTAATAAGTTCTCGACTTATCTACTATGCACAAAAATTTTACACTGCAAATATTGTTTAAAATTTTAGTTTAGAAAACAACAATTTTAATAATAGCCAACAACATTATACTATTATTGTAGGTGGGATACTACAAAATGCATCCAGAAATTCCACACGAGTTGTCAATCAGGGCTAAGAGCTTTATTCTACGATGTTTCGAAGCAAAGCCTGAAGAACGGGCAACTGCTGCCGAACTCTTAGAAGATCCTTTCCTTTGCGAGTAAGTTTTTAAGATCCTCTTTATCCTTTAACCTCTACTCGTACACAATATATGCACAAGTACATACATAATTATATATTTAGATAATTATGACCTTACAAAAGGCGACCCTTAGGGCGACTTGCACAACGTTCGATTTAAATAGCTACTAAACAAAATTACTTAAATGCAGTTAAACGCACAAACACGTTTAGCTTAAACAAATTTAGCGTCCTCTTGCACAATGATGACAGCAGGTATATTTAGTTAAATGTGATAAGGGGTCGAGCCCTGCGAGTGTGGGCGAGACGGCACTATCCTAGTGTTAAACACGGTTAGCGCCGCTAATTAGCTGAGTTTCGATGTTTAACTTCGGCTGTTTCTTAAACATGTCTAGCAAAAATGTATCGTTGTGCATGATGCCAATTGTGTTTAACCTTTTTAAACGCGTTTAGTTAAACGTATTTCATTACCGCAGTTACTTATTATAATGAGTGATTGATAGTCAACATATTTTAGAAGTTGCCTCGTTATGATGGAATGCTATAAGGTTTGTGGAGTTATCACTCCTCCCTTAATTTAAACGTTTATAATAGTAAAGTCATTGAAGACATAAAAAAAAACGTAATTTAAATGCAATTTAAAAAACACTCGCAGAAGGCCAACCTAAAATGATAGCATTCATGCTGTCGTGTTTCGTTGGTGAGTGCGAGACCTAAGTGGCCCAATGATGTAGAAGAATCTCAATAGGCCGCCATGGTGTAGGTCACCATGCTGCATTGTCTGCATTCGCAATGAGTATTCCATTCATTCCATAAGGCACCGTAGAGTCACTTTGGCAGGCTCATATTGAAAAATAAAACTTCAATTCTTGAAGTAGCTTTTTCTCAGTTACTAAGATCATGAAATAACGTATATTTTATATGTAATTTGACAGAAAGAAGAAGCCAACAAGTAGATTAGGCAGCAACATGGACTACAGTCGCAGCATCTCTGTGCCAGCCGATAAAGCGCGTCCCGTTACCGCTCACAAGAAAATCTCAGAACCTAGTATAGCTAACCTCCCCAGTTCACCTGAAATCGAGTAAGTATTACAATACCCTAGCATATTAGTCCTGCCTTAGTTTGCAACGCATGTTATTCAAATTACCTAGAAACGTATACTAAATATGCGAATATAATCCTTCTGCATGTTAGTAACTGTTCTTATCCAGTGCAATGTTGTTTGAGACAGTAGGGTGTCACAAGTATCTGGCATGTCTATTCTTGTATTACTTTTTTCTTTTCACATTTATTTAGAATTAATGTAGTAATGCTCTATTTCTAGTGGTCGTAGCATCCTCTTCCTTGATAGCCAAGATATCTTAAAATATAGTTTGTTGAAGTATGCAAAATCTACAATATTCTACTTTAAATTGGATGCGCATTTGATACCCTTGGATACTGATGAAGTGAAGGTTATCTAACATAAAATAGGATTTTTGAAATAGGTTGGGTGATCATAATAGGGGATTTCGACCCAACGGTTGCTTGGATGCGTGTATATACTAATCAAGGCGAGGTCGTTGAAATGCAAATAGGATATCCTGTTTGCATTTCAACAATTATCTATAGAGATAATCTGTAGTTCAGGTTGCTTAAGCTAGATGGAGCTATGTTTTTATAGTTGGGTATTGTCACACACTCATAAAACGATATTTTACATTTATAATCTAAAAAAAGGTATATCTGTAGTACGTACATATATCAGTAGCTGTCCCACGCAACCTCGTTTGCGTCTCCTATTACCCGTAGCGTGACAATTTTCCCCCGTTTTTGTAACATTCTTCATTGATGCTCCGCTCCTATTGGTCTTAGCGTAACGATATATAGCCTTCCTCGATAAATGTACTATCCAACACTGAAAGAATTTTTCATATCGGACCAGCGGTTCCTGAGATTAGCAACCAAACAAACTCTTCAGGTTTATAATATTAGTATAGATGAAACACATTCTGTAAAAAGTTATTCATCATGCTAGGAAGTTGAATATCATCACAGCCTTTCATAGTCCACTACTGGACATGCCTATCCTCAGAAAAGAGATTCAATGTAACAGGAACGAATTAAAAGATATCTCGTGGCTCCTACCGAATCTTACTAAAAAGCTTATTGTGTATTCCTTAGTTTTGAGATACAAAAATACCAAGTACTAGATTATTCGCCAACAATATGTACTGGATGCGTACAGTTTTTCTGTCTAAAATTACGTTATTATTTCTTACATGTTTTGCGTTGTGTGATGTTCTCATATCATCATACATTATTATGGTGAAAGGCAGCTTATGTATCGGGTAAGGAGATCAATATACAATGTTACATGTGATATTGAAATTTACATGAAAAATATATTGGTATACATAAACTCATTCATCTACTATGACCTACATGTAAATGGTACTAATTGATGTCATGGATTTTTCTATCACAATTATCATTATATATAATGTTTATTACTTTTTGTATGTATTTATTAACTTTTTTTTGGCATTTTGAACCAGATAATTATTAATGATGTCTATGAAAAAGAGGGTTACAATATGTATTCTAATTTCAGTAAAATTTCGAAAGTTTAGTAAGTAACATAAAAAGTTAGTATGAGATTGTGAGAAAAGTCTTTGACGCGATTTGAAGAGGGTTTATTTCAAGCAAGGTTCTCATGAAAGTGTTATTGTATCAAAGTCATACATTTCCATATTCTTGTACTGGCTTAGGGGTATAGTAATAGAAGTCAGTTCGCGGACTGTGAGTAGTGGGCCTAATGAAAATGTTTGAGATGTTAGGCATTGTAAAACAATTCTGTATCAGCGCCAACTAGTATCAATACAATTAAATTATATTAAAATAACTAATCCGAATGAGAGAAAGTCGCAGTGGATGTACCACGATGCGGGAATCATATAATTTAACGAGAGAAATAAAACGGGTTAGTTACTGGGTTTCTTTTACTTTGTCGACTAAGGTTGTAGGAAATTTAAAATACCTATATATATTTTTTTTTTTTTTTTTTATATTTGGCCCGCCAAAATGACTCTACTCTGCCTGATGGAAAGCATAAGCAGAATCCAAGAGTAGTGGCCACCATGCTCACTGCGAATTCAGACAATGCAGCATGGCGACCCACACCATGGCGGCCTAGTGATGCTGCTGCATCTTTTAGTCTAGTCAACAAGTATGGAACTTGTTGACTAGACTAATTGGGCCTCCGGTCTCGCACTCACCAACGAAACACGACAGCACGAACGCTGTCATTTTACGTTGATTTTCTGTGCGAGGGTAGTACCGCCCCGGTCGAGCCGGCCCGTTCGTGCTGAAATCAGCGTGGCTCTACTACCTTACCTTACTTACCATAGATATAAAACTATTATTTCTGATTCTTAGAGAAAATTATAGTTATAAGACTAATTAATGAGGGCTAGAATTGTTTAATAACAACGAGGATTATGGAAGTTCGGGTCTTAACATCCGTGCCTCGGAGAGCACGGAAAGTCATCGGTTATGTGCCTGATCTGAGGAACAGAGAGTACACCTGTATTTGCGCACACACTTGTGCACTGTAATATCTTCTGCACCGATGGCTGGTCTATGCTTAGACTGGCCGCCGTGGCTGAAATCGGCTAGTAGTATATCAATAATAAGGGCTAATATCCACAAAAAGCTTCTCACAGTCTGCGGCCGTTACTTGAATATGTGAACGTGTATTACAGTCACGCTTGTATGCGGATATCAACTTAATATTAACAGACACAATGCCCGAATGTGTTAGTGATAACACAATTGTATTAACACATTGTCGATTGCTTTGCACCTAAGAGTGTTTGTTTTACCTTCGTCAAGGGTGAAAACGATCCGGTCTAACCCGACAATCACTAGGACAGCCTCGTCGATGCTCTCACCGATACTGATATACCCACCGGATTTGTCTAATAGCAGGTAAATAATAACATTTCATATTATACTTATTTGATTTGCAAAATTCACAGTATGTATTTTTTGGCACTAAATTTTTAATAGGGATTTAAATCGAATGATTAACCTGTTATTCGTTTATATATGTATTACATAAACCTATTTTATATAAAGTAGATTGATTATATCACATTTTAATTGTGACATAATGATGGCTTAAGAGCACTTTGTTTACCTTGCCATAATGCTCGAATTTGTATTTATGTATAGTCTTATAGTTATTAACTATTCCATTTTAGCATAATTTTGAAAAAACTTCCTAGAAGCTAGCACCATTTTCTTAAAATAATGATATCAATTAAGCTACTGGCCTTGAAACATCAAGTGCTGTACGTAGGGTTTTCTCAAGGACTTGTCCAAGGAAATTAAACTATCAAAGACTATCAAAGAACTTGAATAGAAAGCCTTAGAGGGTTTCCACATTATCCGATCCGATATCGGACGCCGATACGTTATCGGAGGAAGTAAAATGTATGTATGTGTCGGCTCCGATATCCGATATCGGGCCGGACAATATGAAAGTCAGATACATATTTCATACATTTTAACTTCCTCCGATATCGTATCGGCGCCCGACACCGATATCGGATCGGATAGTGCGAAAACGCTCTTACTCATGCAGGAGACTAAGTTTTCTCTGCAACTACACACAACATTAACAATGTATTATCAAGAGCTCCTTTCGAATAATCAATCTTTCAACCTTTATTTAACTTTTCGGAATACGAAGAGTTTAACTATGAACGAACGGGAACACGAATACGAATATAAGATTCGGTGTAAATAGAAAAGGGAACCTTGTACAATAACTTGAGAAATTAGGTTATCGTGTATTTCTCAAGCTTTAACTTCCAGAAAGTTCTCGACGTTTGCACTCTTATTATTAAAATGTGCACGAATAATGCGAGATTGCACACAAAAGCATGAATTAGCAACAACTAGTTAAAGACTATTTAAATTTTAAATTATAAAATATTGCATTTTATAAATCGAATTGGGCTGTTTGAATAAGTACTTCTCCTAGTAGATTCTATATTACTTTTGTAAGCACGTATCTTTGTATTTCTTCAAAATCACTCAGCTCATGAACTTCTACAATTTCATGAAGATACTCAATCATATATTAACGCTGCTTCGTTTAACCCTACATCATAAATTATATTTATTAAGACTTTTATTTATCAGCTCCGAATAATATTGCCTGTAAGAAATATATTATACCATCTTTATCTTACTTACTTTAGGACTTGACAAGCAGACAAATACTCTTCTAGCATAAAAGCAAAAAGCTATAAGTACGATTAGTTAATAATTTAAATATGTAATGATCCAATTTGTAGTACAGATGTTTTAGATACAAAACTAATAAAGTACATTACCAACTTTGACCGATTCCTTTCCACCATTTAGGTCATATTCCCGTTTTCGTTTGTACTCCTTGATATCTTGTCGGCTTTTCTTTCCCGCCACAACCAAAATATGTTTTCTTTTCTGAAGCCAAGCCAGATTGACTTCATCTCGATGTTATTATGTTGCTTGGTAGTGTTTTCAATACTGTTTAAAAGAATACAGTAAAGTGATTTCTTACTGATCCATGTTTCTCGCAATTCAAAATTTCTCAGCCTGTTATCGATCTGTTATATAATCTCATGTTTGCTGATCTTAAATAATCCAGTCATAGCAAACCCAGGCTCACCACTTCTTGACTATACTCTATGCCTTTACTACAAGTAAGGCAGGCAACGCACTTGTGACGCCTCTGGCGTTGCGGGTGTCCATGGGCGGCGGTAATCGCTTACCATCAGGCGATACGCCTTCTCGTTGGCCCCCTATTCCATAAAAAAGTACAGAATTATAGGGGTTTGATTATTCTCCTAAAGAGAAGAGTATCTGTCACTTCTGCTGCCTTGCATGTATGGTTTTGTAGCACTCATGAAAGTAAACTCTCCGAACTTATTTACTTTTTTAGTATAAAGATAGTAGGTATAATATATTGTAAATTATTTGGAAGTTTTAAATGAGGCAAGATGTTATAATGTGATGTGTGGTTATTTTTTAGTACAATGCCCAACACCCCGTCCACAGATGAGATGGACAATAGTGACACGCTGCTAAATAGGCGGAGTTCTTCTGGCGGTCTGTTATCTCCAGAGGTACGTTATAATACAGCAACAGCATATTGAAGCACAAAATAAATCCACTAACTATCCACTAACTACTGATCTTTAGATTTTATAAAAATGTACCAGAATTTGTTTAACAGTATAGTGAATTGGTTGCAATAGGAAAGTCGTCGAACTTACGATCGATTAACTACGAATTCAAAACCCACCACCCCTAAATAATCAGTTGACTTACCTGAAGGTATACACTGAAGGAATCACCAACGAAAGATATACACAAGTAATGACAATAATTGACAAGAAATGGGTGTACTTCACTTACATATAAGATTATAGCAAGCTCAATGAAAAATAAATAAAATCAATTGCGCAAACAAAGTTACAAATAATAATAAAAAAATATATAAATAACATTAAACCTTACATTACATTGAGGCTTTTTTTATAAAAATACTAGTAATATGTATTGTGATGGTGAGATTAAAATAAATTACAGGTGGACATGCCCAACGTGTCTCGGTCGTCAATAGACATAGAACATGACGGGTTCTACCTACTAAAGAAGGACTCACAACGTCGCCTGACACTGTCACGGGTACTAGAACAAGACAGCGATACCATTTGCAACAAATGGATGCTCAGCATAACACAGGATTTTGGTACTACAGTGTTGACTATGGTACGTATGATTTCAAAAAAATTAGATTGTTATTTTTAAAATTTATGTGTAATATTAGAAATTTCGTAATGTTTGAATTAAATTTATCAACATCAAACATTAGCATGTCGGTGACGCGAACCCATAAGATTGTCTTCTACCAAAAAGTGCTCAACGCGGCTAAAGAAGTTTTTTTTTTTTTTTTTTTTATGTATGGCCCGCCAAAATGACTCTACTCTGCCTGATGGAAAGCATAAGCAGAATCCAAGAGTATTGGTCGCCATACTCACTGCGAATGCAGTATGGCGACCCACACCATGGCGGCCTAGTGATGCTGCTGCATCTTTTAGTCTAGTCAACAAGTATAGGAACTTGTTGACTAGACTATTTGGGCCTCCGGTCTCGCACTCACCAACGAAACACGACAGCACGAACGTGGTCATTTTACGTTGATTTTCTGTGCGAGGGTAGTACCGCCCCGGTCGAGCCGGCCCATTTGTGCTGAAATCAGCGTGGCTCTACTACCTCTAAAGTTTTCACTTTAAAAAGATGTAGGACGCACTTTGTAGTTGAATCTTTTATAAAAAGTATAACAACAATCTAGTGCAGGTGATGGTAATCTATTTCTAGGTTGATGGGTAACCACAATTAGAACCGACGAAAGTTTAATTTGTCTAGTCTATCTAACTATACTCTTTGCGCTGTAACATGGTGCGTGACAGTTTCAGTAACATTTCATTTCACTCTTGAAAGTTGCCGCGATTTACAAATTATGACTTAGTATTTCAGCTATACCACATTCGCAATATATTAAATCATTAATAACTGTAGTAAATTAAATTAAACCAACCAGAATGTTCTAGTCTACAAATAAATGCCGCACCATGCTGCAGCGCAAAGAGTATAGTTCAACTAGTTTAATGTGTAGAAAAATCTATGTGTTAACTTAATAAACTTCCGCGAACGGCTTTCGATAAAAACGTTAATTTAATTTTGCTTTGCGTTAGTTTTAATATATCACTGTTAGACTGGTATTATTAAATATTGATGACTTATGTGAAAATTTGCTAACATTAATGTTAAACTTAATTTCATTTTTATTGTTAGTATTTGTAATTAATCACAATATTCGTCAAAAATGTAAATTACAAAAATGAAAAGAAAGTTTACTGAAAAGAAAACCGGAATGAGGATTATTTTACTAAACTGTTTTGAAGGCAAGCTTTACGGGAACTATATACTTTATGAGAAATTTTATGATTATTTCCGAAACTATATATATTTTTTTTCCAGAATCATCTAGAAACT
Organism: Diaphora mendica; assembly: GCA_949125395.1. Taxonomy (NCBI): domain Eukaryota; kingdom Metazoa; phylum Arthropoda; class Insecta; order Lepidoptera; family Erebidae; genus Diaphora; species Diaphora mendica. The sequence continues at coordinate 19,973,756 of OX421319.1, read as the reverse complement.
CTGCGCTGCGCTCTAAAAGATTACATCATGGATCAGAACAAAGCAGTTATAGAACAAGCTATCACTTCCTTAAAAGAGGAACTGGATTTCGACTCCAACGCTATTAATGAGCTACATTCAGCCATATACATGTTCCAAGAGGCTGTGAACGCGGTGTTGAGAATGCATAGCATAAAACCTCATTGGATGTTCGCTCTCGACAATCTAGTAAGGAATGCTGTGCAGGCTGCTATCACTGTACTGTCACCAGGTTGGTGATTTATTTCAGTCGTAATTTTAGGTATAAGTAGGGCGATTATTGTAATAACTTCTGGCTATACGAACTTTAACTTTTATTGTCTATACTAATATATAAAGCTGAAGAGTTTGTTTGTTTGCTTGGACGCGCTAATCTCAGGAACTACTGGTCCGATTTAAAGAAATATTTTAGTGTTAGATCTATACTAATATTATAAACGCGAAAGTTTGTAAGTATGGATGGATGTTTGTTACTCTTTTACGCAAAAATTACTGAACGGATTTGGATGAAACTTTACAGTAATATAGTTTATACATCAGAATAACACATAGGCTACTATTTGCCGCGATAACCGACATACACGCGGACGGAGCCGCGGGCTACAACTAGTAGCCCATATATCTAGGAAGGCTATAGGCTATGTATCATCACGCAAAGACCAATAGGAGCGGAGCACCAATGAGGAATGTTACAAAAACGGTGGGAAATTATTACACTACGGGCAATAGGAGAAGTAAACGAGGTTGCGTGGGTCAGCTAGTTACTTAATAAAGTAACTCCACGTTGCCGTGTTCAAAAATCTTAGTAATCGTAAGAGTGACATGACAAACATGTAATTGAGTCACAATATAGCGTGGGATGAAATAATGACAACCTTGGCCCTATTTCATAAAACCTGACAAGTCGACAATTTGTCAGAAATAACGTAATTTGTCGGGTTGTCACGACAATTCCCGTTTCATAAAACCTGACAATTTATTAATTGTAGACGGGCATACAGTGGTAATTGTCACCTTTTTTTGTAGCATTTCATAAAACTACTTTCCTTACAATCTGTAATAAACACCTGTCACACCAAAAAATTTGTCAGGGACAGGTATATAATTGTCGGCGATAGGTGACATTTATGTCAATAGAATTGAATGTTTTTTTTAACACACTGTTGTAACAAATCGATGGACGGTAGCCTTCGATAACCCGTGTCCTTCGATAACCCGTGTGCATCAGCAGTTACGTGATATTGCGAGCCTGCTCCCATCCAATGTAACGCACATAGCAACTGTTGCGCAGGTGAAAGAGTTTGTGTTTTTTTCAATTGTATTCCTATTTTACTCAAAATATATTCTACCACCGGTTTACTTATTCGAAATTTTTCATTAAAAGTAAAATCAGTTACTTCAAAAGAAAAGTTTATTCTTTCTCTAAATACTCTGCTGTGATAGGTCTCTTCTAAATAATATTCATCACTTTCACTACTGTTATCACTGCTAGAATTTAGCATTTTGAAGATTTAGTAAAAATTACGAACAAAACAACGAATTTCTTAGTCACTTGTCACTTGCGATCTATTCCTGACACACGTCGAGGCCTCTGTCAAAAGTTTGCGACAATTCTACAAATTTGTCGCATGTTATTGACAAGTACCTGTTTCATAAACAAAAAATGTCAGTAAATCGTTGACAATTTGTACAGTTTTCATTGTCACCTGTAAATTTCTATGAAACGCAAAAATGTCAAATTGTCACGACAATTTGACAAACTTGTCGAATTTTCCGATTACAAATATGTCAGAGCAAAAGTTTTATGAAACGGACAATTGTCAAATTATCAAATTGTCACCTGTCACCTGTCGCTGACAATTGTAAGTTTTATGAAATAGGGCCCTTGTTTCCAAAAGATGTCACGGCTGACGTTGAAAATTAACCTTTATTTTTTTTTGGGAGAGAGTTGATATTTCTTAAGAAATTTGTGTTTATTATATTAATCTGTTTTGCATCTAAGACCGTGACATCTGGGATAACGGTTTTATTTTGAAGTAAAATCATAACGTAATGTATTAGTCCAGTCAGGTCCACGCCGTAAGCATGAAGCTAAACATCACTAGTAATAATAAATAATAATAAATAATATTGTGGACATCTAACACACAATGCCATCTAGTCCCAAGCTAAGCAGAGCTTGTGTTATGGGTACTAGATAACATACATATTATACATAGAACACACCCAAACTCCGAAACAAATATTTACAAATCATACAAACATTGGTCCGACTCGGGAATCGAACCCGACTCCTCATGCACAGCAGTCCATACGCTTCCACTTCGCCAACAATACATCATAGGTATGGTATAAGTGATTCACGCTGTGCAAATTTGCAATGTATTCGGTCGTAGTAAATCTCCCAATTGTCTAAACAAGTTTAAATGAAATTTCTTTACAAATTAATCGCATTCGTATAGAACTGGGTGCAAATCTGGCTGGTCAAGAGTCTGGCGGTCGGAGATCAGGTCCCGTAGCCCCTGATACGACACCATCTGCAATGTCGTCCGCAGCATCTGCAAGGGACACGCATACGTTGCACGCACTGAGACTTGAGAACCACAAGTATGTAAAATTTGTTTTTTTTATTGAGTTAGCTTCGCACTGGTTTTAGTTACTTGCATTTTAAAATATAAGAGTTCATCTATATATTTATCAACAACTCCTCAATTCACAAACATTAAAGTACATCAATTAAAGTAGGCCTAATGGTACTACTCCACCTGCGTCTTAACGCGTTAAGTTAGGCGTTACGTAGATGTGGGCAACTTTTTAATGCGTTGAATTCAAATGGCATTATTAATGCGGTAAACGTTAAGCGATTACTCGAGTGTCGGTTTTTTTGACACATGACATTTGACAACACAGGGTTTTAGCGCGTAGTTTAACGCGCTAATTGATGTTGACTACATTAACGCCGCCTCATTCTATCGAACGCGCGCGCATGGCAAGGACGACTGTACTTTGTTTTAGCAGGAACTGCATTTACGAGAACGACAATGGAGTGGTCGAATGAGAAAGCTTTAGAATTTTTAGAACTGTTACGATTAGAGCCGAGAGTGTTACCGAGTTCATCAACGATGCATTTGAATCATCCACCATCTTCTTTTTTTTCGTTTTTTCTCTCTTTTTAAATTGCATAAATGATAAAATAATTTATGACACTCATTGTCGCAACTAGTGTAGCTGCTTCAAGCTCCATTGTGTGTATTATGTGTTAACGCGTTAATTCATGAGGAATTAAGTCTTAACTGCATTGTAACCTAAATGTAGCCAACGCGTTAAATAACGCGTAGTTTGCTATTGCCGTTAATGCTAACGCAGATAGAGCAGTAGCATAAAACTCCTCTCTGAAGAGAGGCCTCTGTCTAGCACTGGAATATTAAAGAGTTAATGATGATCATTTTATATTGTACATGTATTGTATTCGGTTAAATGTACATAGTGACATGATTGAGTGACGTTACAAGGTTCGAATTTATATTTACGTTTGAAACATTGTTTATTTTCAGATTACATCAGGAGTTACTAGATAGCTACCAACAGTATCAGAGTTTATTGCGACAAATGCTCGAAGAACAGAAGACGCAAACTATGATATTGAGAGAATTAGTCGAGAAGAAAACACGGTGAGTATAATATATATATATAATATGAGAAACATTTAGCGGTATAGTCGGCTTTACCGACTTATCGAAATATTCAAGCGGAAATCATTGTACCTAATTCATTCGCCTTAAAAAAACGTGACGCAGTGATCAGTCTTCGCCTAACCGTAAAACATTAGTCGACTTTCGCGGGATGATCTTGGTTAATGGGCTAAACAAGACGAGAAACTATGTCAATGAAAGTTTAAAAAAAAAATTTATTAAAGTCATCAAACGACAGATATTCTTAACAGCGCGATTTAGGTTCTAATTATTACAACGCCATCTATCGACATGAAGGTGGACTAAATTTATTGAATACATATTACCTCAAACAGCCGATACTCAAGTGGTTCGCGTGGATTCTCTTTCGCAAATTTTTTCTTGTAATATCGGCTAATTTTGTTTCTAGTCAAAACAAAATTAGCCCCATACATTTGTCAGTTTTCTATTATCGTTAACGTTTACAGAATGTCAACTTGGCTAGGGGCAGCTACCAAGAAATAAGACCTTTATACAAAAGCTATGAACCTGATCAGTCCGAGTGCGAGGCTTGATTCATGTATCATAATGTTACAGGGACAACACACCAGAAGTAGTGGTGGAGGAGTACGAAGAAGACTCATCAGGGGAAGGTGGTAGCACGTGGATAGAGGAGTCGGCTCGAATCCGTACTTGGGTTAGTGCACGTTCATTGCCTGGAGCCGTGGCTAAAGCGTTACTACGGCATCGGTATTCCCTAGCAGACCTGCTGCAACACGCTCAGCGAGAAGACATCGCGCGATTGAACCTGCCGTAAGTACCCTCACTATTACATTCTATGACTTACTTCAAAGTCAAAAGAGCTTCTATGACGCTTGGAAGCTCCAATGCGAGTATAGGTTCAGCCTTGTTAAAACAACCCACAATGTGTTTTCGCATTGTATCCATAACTATTCATGTGGTGACGGATTAAGGGCCACTTGCACGACATAGCTTAAATACATTTAAGACATACTAAATGCGTATAGAAAGGTTAAACACAATTAGCATCTTGCACAACGATATTTGTTTTTCTAAATATGTTTAAGAAACAGCCGAAGTTAAACATCGAATCTCGACTATTTAGCGGCGCTAAACGAGTTTAACGCGGCGTGTGTGCGAGTGCAACACTAGGATAGTGCCGTCTCGCCCACACTCGCAGGGCTCGACGCCTTATCACATTTAACTAAATATACCTGCTGTCATCATTGTGAAAGAGGGCGTTAAATTTGTTTAACCTGTTTATGCCTTTGACTGCATTTATCTAATTTGGTTTAGTAGCTATTTAAGTCGAACGTTGTGAAAGTCGCCCTAAGAATGCGAAACGTCACCGTTTCTATTCATCTCGCGATCTTAAGAATCGACTAAGGGAGCAACTACGCCAGACAACAGCACCGCAAAAGGGAAGGAAAACTTGAAACCAACCTTATACCAGTGTTGGGCAAATTTTATTTGTATAAACAAATAATGATTAACAATTGATCAATTGTAATTGTAAATAATACAACTAACAATTAATTAATTGTTAATCGTGGTTTTATACAGTTAACAATCGATCAATTGTTAGTTATTTTACAAAAATAAAATAACTAAATTATCAATCAAATATCAACTAACAATTAAAACGTTAATTGCAATTATTAAATTTCTGATTTACAATTGATATGCATTAATTTCAATAATTTAATTGTGAAAACGATTAAGCGCCACTTGCACGACATAGCTTAAATACATTTAAGACATACTAAATGCGTTATAAAAAGGTAAAACACAATTGGTATCTTGCACAACGATACATTTTTTACAAAACATTTTTAAAAACTGCCGAAGTTAAACATCGAAACTCGGCTATTTAGCGGCGCTAAAAGTGTTTAACGCGTGCGTGGGTGCGAGTGCATCACTAGGATAGTGCCGTCTCGCCCACGCTCGCATCATATCGTATTTAACTAAATTTACCTGCTGTCATCGTTGTGCAAGAGGGCGCAAACTTTTTTTTTGTTACACGTGTTATTGCATTTAACAAATTTTGTTTAGTAGCTACTTAAGTCGAAAGTTGTGCAAGTGGCCCTTAATGTTTAATTGCGATTAGTTCAATCGCAATTGATTTAACCTAATTTACTTTTTAATCAATTAATTAGTTACATAAAAAAAAAAATTGATTAATGCCCAACACTGCCCTCAATCCATCTGGATAGCGTGATATAGTATGCCAAGACCTCCATTCTAAGGAGAGAATTATGTCCAGAGCTGGATAACTAAGGGCTACTGATCATTTATTTACTTTATCTATCGATAAAGACCGTAACATTTCCTATTAAAATGTCATTGTCGATTAAAATGGCAACTTGTGATAGCAATGATCAGAAATAATAATCTATATAAAAAAAATAAACTCAAGATTGATTATAATACTCTCGATTGTCGGCACTTGATGGAACTTGTTGCAATACATTCTAGAATGAACGAGCGAAATGAACGATTCTAAACCTTTGATAATGCCATAAGGCAAAACCGGTCAGGATTAAACTTAATAAAAATAGTGGAATAAGTACAAGTGAGTTTTAATTCTAGAATGTACTCAAGATTGATCTTCCAATCTGTAAAAAAACGAAACAACGGAATAACTAAACATTTTTCTTGAACAGAGGTGGCATAGAACTTCGACTTTGGCGCGCAATCCAAGAACACCGACTACACAACAGCCCGGCACACCTTCGACGGACAAGTAGCACCGAAACAGACATAGACAACAACAGTATAGTTGTTGTTGAGTGCAACCGCTGCAAAACAACACGTCGGACATTGTCCAACAACTCATCGTGCTCCAACAACCCCACAGTAGTGATAAGAGATCAACAGATGAACGGAAACGACTCGGTAGCTGAATATTACACAGAGAATGGAGATGTCAATCTTTGACTAATTCGCGGATGGTGCACTCTGCAATAAAGGTCTCAGTATTTAAAGGAACGGCCAGTAAAAGAGTTGGAAATAATACTATCAAAGTTTTAAAATAACCCACTATGCGTCACAGAGGAACAAGTGAAGAGCCATTATGTAATATTCAGTAGTTGGTTCGGTTTCTTTTAATAGTATTTTCGATTTCAGACTAGATAAAATTCCATTTTAATCTTGCTTTATAAAGGGTGCTATTGCTATATAAAACAATTTTTTATTTTTTTGTAAGTATCCAAATTCGAAATAAAATAATAAAAAATAAGTAATAATTTAAAAGAATAAGATCAATTTCCAGTCAATGAACATAAAAATTTAAAGCTACAGTTTTCCGGTTTCGTTCAGGTATTTTTAGTTTGTTTCTCTGTCTGTCTATGTGACAAAGGCAAGAAACAATAATGTTTGTGGTTCTTAATTAAAATGTATTTTTCGGAATTTTAAGAAAGTAGAAACTGGTTGTTCCTAAAGGGTGAAAAGTGATAAGCAATTTTGAGACAATACTACTGTCATAGTCATAGATCCCACTTGTCGTAAATATATAGTGTAAGTAATAACATTTTGCTATCGTAGAATTAATATTGTTGAACTTAGCTTTATTAATAAAACCGTCTAATGAGTGAAATTCTAACATATATCCGTCCAGTGAAAATTTAAAAAACATGACCCGTTGCGTGACAATTTTATAGAAATACTGAGGATATCATTACTTTAACAAATAAACGTCTCAGAGTCGTACAGTCTCTCGCTTATGGCGATGCGTCGCCACGTTGTCTTACAAGTCATTCCATGGCTACGCATGCCGTAGTTTGGCGACATCAGATGTTTTACACCAAAAGTAATTAACAGTTTAGAATTATCTATACCTCCACGCATTTTCTGTGTGGGTTTCAAACAAGTCATCACCTTACTCTAGCTAGTGGTAAACAGGCTTGTCAAAATCGAATCGACAAAATCCAAACTTAAAAAAATGTGTGTTTTACAAGGAAAACGCATGTCGTAAAGTTTCGGCCAAGCCTTTTATCAGTATCCGTCTACACTATTTCTGTTTTTTATTTCTTGTAGACCTGAATAGGACGGCAGGTATGTCAGCCTGCCATTTATGTTAAAGACTAGCTGACCCACGCAACGTCGTTTACGTGTCCTATTGTCCGTAGCGTAAAAAAATCCCCTGTTTTTGTAACATTCTTATTTGGTGTTCCGCTCCTATTTGTCTTAGCGTGATGATATATAGCCCATAGCCTTCCTCGATAAATGTACTATCCAACACTGAAAGAATTTTTAAATAGGACCAGCGGTTCCTGACATTAGCGCGTTCAAACAAACAAACTCTTCAGCTTTATAATATTAGTTTAGATAAATAACATCTACTTGTCCACAAGTAAAAGTGTTTTACAATATTCACTGGATGGATACAATATCACAAAATATGTAGTGTGTTCGCTATATCGAATTGCTATTGCTCTTATAAAATTAACAATAATAATAATAATTAAAAGCTTGAGGCCTAGAGTGTATCATCCGTGTGACTCACGTGTAAATATAGATTCATATTTATTAATACGTTATTGTTACTAGTCTTTGTAAATATTCTCTTTAAGCATTATATAAGTTACGTCTCAGTCTCGGATTTTAAGGACGTATTTTAAAGGTATATTCGTAATTAAAATTATATTTAGCAAAGGAAGGGTAAATTAAAGTTAAATATAAATTACAAGATTTGAGGGTATATTCGTAATTACAATCAAATTCAACAAAGGAAGGCTAAATCAAAATTAAATTAAAAATCCTATCGATCTGGCAAATATGAAACATCTACAAATTATTTTGTAGAAATAATGTAGATTCAATTACATTAAATATCAGCTTGAGAGAATTTTAGATTTGCAGTAACTTGCCTATGGCGACGCGTAGCCACACCGGTTTACACGTTATAATGTATCATGACATAGCGTGGCGACCGGCATTAGATGTTTCATATCAAAAGTAATTTCAGAATTAATATCAATTTAGTTACAATATATTATATTATAATAATTATTTTTACGGGAATTAACGCGATCACTTATTTCAAGGTACTACATACCTCTGTTTTGCCTGACGTTTCGACCAGGTTGCACTGGCCGTGGTCACAGGCAGAGTCAGCCTGTGACCTTAGTACCGTAGTACCTTGAAATAAGTGATCGCGTTAATTCCCGTAAAAATAATTATTATAATATCATGGAACGCGAAAGTTTAAAACTTAATATATTATATATTAACAAAATAAATATTATGTATCTACATTGATCTAATTAAATATATGCATAACAAAACTTTCCTTATGAATTCGAGACATGAACTTAAATGGAATAATTTCACACAAAATGTTGCACAATATTATAGAATGGTGCTAATGCGTTGTGATGATAATATTAAAAGTTTTGTGCCTTTTAGCGCTTACTCTGTGTTCACAGACCACAATTATATTGTTAATGTTCTAAATATGTGATTTTACGAAAGTTGCAAATTTTGTACTACAGTTATATATATCGCCATAGTAGACAGGCATGTAGAACGTATGTGATAAGGTAACAGTAGATTAGATACTTGCCTATGTACATATAATATACGTATATAAAACGAACGTTCGAACGATTGACGTCTCATAAGTTTTTATTCGCAATTTTTTCGTATATTTAAACAATTTATATTGGGTTCCCGCTCTTATCTGTTGAAATTGTCGAATAAAAGTTCTAAAAGTTACATATTTTTAAAGCTTCAGATGATTTATAATCAACATACGTATCACTTTGATACTATCTGCGGTCATAGGCTCATTCAACCGTAGTGTAACCAACACATGGATACTAAAATCCCGTAGGTAGTCCGTTAAGCCGAGTCTCCACAGCACAAAAGTTGTCAACTTTTGTGTTGTCAACACGTGTTGGTGCTAAAAATTTCTGTAAAGCGGAGTCTCCACCGGAAAAAAGTTGGCAACCTTTGTGTTGTCAAATTTCGGTGGAGACGCGCCTTTAGACAATTCCTTTGAATTGCTCTTTGGATCAACAAAGGAAATTAACTCGATCATAAAAGTTAATACTATTAGGTTACAAGCCTTTTTATGTAACCTATTGAATTAACTTTTTTTGTTCAAGTTTATTCCAGTACGTATAATCGTACTTTACAGAAGACGAAATACTAATAAAATGGTATGATTCAATCATCCACCGTCGACATATTACTATTTTACGATTCTACAGATGGTAAAATAAATTCTCAAAATGTAAAAAAAGCCCCGACATAATAACCTGAGTTCCCTTTAAAAAGTAAAAACACGTCATGCACTTTCATTTGAGACCCCACTCGATGATATTTTTGCAGACATTCGGTTACTCTTCCCCACTTTCACCCCCATAACTTTTAAACGGCTCAACCCATTTTCATGATACTTGTCTAAGAACACTCGCACGCAACTCACCTTTCATACAAAAAAAACTAAATTGAAATCGCTTCATCCGTTCGGGAACTACGGTGCCACAGACAGACAGACACGTGAAACTTATAACACCCCTCTTTTTGGTCGGGGGTTAAAAACATAAATGTACGAAGCTAGAGTCACCTATATCAGACTGATTATTTACCGTTATTTATTCTTTCGATCGCTATTTCAACGATTCTCTATTGTAAACTGTCAAACATTTCAATGACAGTATATTTTCATAAAGAGTGACAAAACGTGATAGCTCTGCTGGTATAGAAAATATACATCATGCAAAAAGCAAGCTATACGTAATCAACCTTTTGAATAGGTAAAATAAATGAAAATCATTTAGAATTATAACTCGCTGAATAAAGAAATCCGCATTGATGCATGCCAGCACTAATCGGTGAATGTTCGAATTCTTTAAAACAATTTTGGACTAACACCATCGCAGTTAGTGACTCTCGATACACTCAATGATATCGAAAAATTACAGTACCATACACGGATGTTCTTGAAGTGGACTGAGAGCGGATACCTGAAAATAGAATATAATAGTAATGGAATAAAATCATAGTCAAATGTGAATAATCACATGTTTTTTTACACAGAGGCTAGAGTCGCTATATACTCACGCGTTGTTTCCATTAAATCGTTTTTAAACGATGCATAAATACCCTGTTTTGGCTAAAGAACAGTAATTCTACTTTTGATCGTATCTAAAAAAGACATGTGATTAATTATAATTCACTGTGATTTTAATGCAACACTAATGTAACATCTCTATCTTATAAGACTTGAAAACGAAAAAAGAGAACACGAAAAATGGTTCTTTATTTTATTAAGATGATGTAGTTATTTCAAGTGCCATACTTACATATTATTCTACAAATCACTATATATTTTAAGATAACATATACTATATTAGTTAATACCTACAAATTTTATTATAATACATTTGATCTGATAACTAAACATATACTAAGTATTATTTACATGTTATATATACATAGTTATGTGTCAGCTTCACGTTGTGCCTATAAAACAAAAAATCAGTGAATTTGTACGAGTGATTCTTATGTTTAATAGATTAAAAGCTATTTTGACAAGTTATTTTAATAAACTGTGGCGTAATATAAGTGTAGCTTTGTTATAGGTTTTTATTCTGTTACAGTGAGTAGGCGAAATTTAATTACTGACCTAATGAGTAGTAAGTATATATAGGATTTGACCTGCCTATAAGATTTGTTTTGCTTTACACACGAAATGTTGCAATCATTGAAACCTTTTTAACCGACTTAAAAAAAGGAGGAGGTTCTCAATTCGACCGTATATATATATATATATATATATATATTTTATGTGTGTTCGCGGAAAACTTCATCGTTTATGAACCGTTTTTGATGATTCTTTTTTTAATGGAAAGGATATATCCTAACGGTAGTACCATGGACACTAAGATTTGATGATGGATCCAAGAGAAATCTATCGATTTAGTTTTGTTAAAATTTTACTTGTGATAAATCCAATCCTCCGTATTATATTTATTTTTTGTATATAATTATATAGGCCTGCAAAAGTGACTCTTCTCTGCCTGATGGAAAGCATGAGCAGAATCCAAGAGTTGCGGTCACCATACTCATTGCGAATGCAGGCAATGCAGCATGGTGACCCACACCATGGCGGTCTAGTGATGCTTCTGCATCATCGGGCCACTGGTCTCGCACTCAACAATGAAACACGACAGCATGAACGCTGTCATTTAGGTTGGAATATTTAATAATTATGCCTCGCTTCTCCGTTATGCTAAATATAATGGTTAATCTTATTGACTGCCTCTGTGGTGCAGTGGTAGGGTATGCGGCTGTGCTTGAGGTCTCGGGTTCGATTCCCGAGTCGGACCAAATGTTTGTATGATCTTCAAATATTTGTTTCGGAGTTTGGGTGTTTTCTATGTATAACATGTAGTATGTATTTACAAAAAAAAAGTATATATGTATTTATATCAGTTGTCTAGTACCCATAACACAAGCTCTGCTTAGCTTGGGACTAGATGGCGTTGTGTGTTAAATGTCCGAAATATTTATTATTTATCTAATCATGTTACGCTACAGTCTATTATAACTAGCTAATCGAATACTCAGCAACACTATCATAAAGTACAAATACCTTTTGTAAATTACACACAGTACGTGTAAAAATACATATAATATAGTATACTACACATTATATATATTTACTAAATGCTAAACATACGCTTTGTTAAAATTCATTCACTTGAATTTATTCTTAGTTTTATTTAGATGTAAGTGTTATATAATCGTCTCGCTAAATTGTTAATCCGAACTAAATAAGTAGGGTCTACTAAATTTATAGCTTTAATGTAAAATCATTAATAAAGTTAGCGTAATAATTGTTTTTGTTTGAATTTTAATTACTTATTTGTATTTCATTGTAATATGGAACTGTTCAACATAAATAGATAATAGTATTAGATAACAGTTAGCTTATTTCGTGAGACAGAGTCTAATATGAACTCCGGGATAGCACGGTATAATTGTTTAAAAATTAAATTAAAACGCCTGTGTATTTTTTTAATTTGGGCATTATTTTGTCGTTCGTCGCCATTTCTATTTAAAAATGTAATGTTATACACAATTGTGTTGTCATACAGTAATTGTCCTTAGGACTCCGAAATTATAAGAAAAATAATAATCCTAGAATCTTATTACAACATGTTCACCACAACATGTCGATTTAGTAATAATTATTATTTTTACGGGAATTAACGCGATCACTTATTTCAAGGTATTACATACCTCTGTTTTGCCTGACGTTTCGACCAGGTTGCACTGGCCGTGGTCACTGACTGTCAGCCTGTGACCACGGCCAGTGCAATCATTTATTTCACGCGATCACTTATTTCAAGGTATGTAATACCTTGAAATAAGTGATCGCGTTAATTCCCGTAAAAAATAATAATTATTACATCATGGAACGCGAAAGTTTAAAAGTTAGTATGTCGATTTAGATTAAAAGGCGACAGTATACAAATTTCTAACAACGATTTGAATAATCAAGAAAAGCTTATTGTACTTTAAATAAAAACTCTTTCAAAACTGTAATATAATCTATAATGAAGTTGTTACAGACGCTGTACCATAATTACAATTAGTATAATATTATCACAGGTACAATTGAACTCACATTTCTGTAGAATCTGCCCGTTTAATTTTATATGATTTCTTTGAGTAGCTATTTAATAAAATATTATTAATTGAACAATGTGTTTTCTTTCAACTATTAAATCTAATTATAAAGTTGCTTAACTGTGTACCTATAGCTCTCGAGGAAAGTTAGAGAAAACGGCTTACCTTGCCACTGGGTGGTTAATGATGGTCTCAAATAGTTGTTCGGGTTGCATCGCCAGGCTTATGTGTAGCGTTGGCCCCAGTTGAAAGATTCACGGCCAGCTTGTCTTTGCCGTTGTGGAGGGGGGGAGGCTTGTCACAGTGCGAGGGGCGGCAATACAGGTCCCTTACTTTAGACTGGTCTAAGTTCTAATTAGAAAATAATTGAGGCACTGCAGCTGCAGAGATGGTACGGCGGAGATTTATCTGGCTAGGGCAGCGTAACATACCTCTGGAGTAGTAGAGCTCATGCTATCGTAAGATCGACAATATCTTTTAAAAAGACTGGCCGGTTTAACTCCGATATACTTCCTTATCGTTAGCCATGATGGGGGTTTCACGTGAAGTATGGAGAGAGTAAACTGCAGCAACGAGTCCAACAACAGATCGTTATGGTGTTATTACAGAACTTTCTAAAATAAAAGTAGTTACGCTCTTTCGTTATCGCTCATTTTTCTTATTTATTTATATAAACTCGAAAAAAAAAAATAAGAAAACGTTTTGCATTAGTAGAGTTGTGTTCACTAAAAATATAAATCCTAAAAAAGTATATGAATATGTTGACGTCATCGTAGATATAATTTTCAATAATTATTTTTATTTTAACAAACACCCACCAGCGTGAACGTGACTGAGATTCTTGACGTGAATAGGTTATTCGCCGTTTATAGATCAGTATACCTGAACTGACATTCTACAGATGCTTTTATTCTAAAAAGATAAAAAGTTTAGGACCTTTGCTAGTGTAACTAACCCTAAGGACCATACATGGGCTGTTCCAAAAATAATTATTAGTGAAATGAAAAATACTTAGAATATAATAAAAGTTTATTTACAGCTTTTCAAAATACTACGTAATAATGACACAAAAAATTCAGGGAATCTAAAAAATTTCATACATTTTACTGTTTCATAAGACTAAATGCAATTTCATTTAAAAAAATCACCTTACAATTTTATCGGTGTGAATCACACCGATAAAATTGTAAGGTGATTTTTTTAAGCTATCACAGCGTGTGATAGCTTAAAAACAAGTATGTTTTATTAGTTATCCAACGAGGTATAAAAAAATTAAATACGTTGACAAATGGCTGAGTAAATGAACTTAATCTAACTTAAGGAGTAAGTGAAAAATCGTTATTTTTAAAATGTAGTTATTTTGCGGTCTAAACTTAAATTTACAGTCGATTTTCAAAGTGTGAGCCCCTATTTCTAATGCAAGCACGCATTCTTGTCCTCAATTGAGTTTTTACAACACCACTAGACAACGAGTTTTTGATTTCACTTGCAGCATTAACTATGCGGATCCTTAAACCTACAATATTTGGTACAGGCGAGACATCATAGACCAGGCTCACACACACGTAATAATCCATCAGTGTAAGATCTGGACACCTTGCTGGTCATGGGGTAGGTACTCCCCTACCAATATAACTATCAGAAAAAAATCATTTAACCATTGGCGGACGGTAATTCTGTAATGGACATCCATCATGCTGATACTACGTCATACGCCTTGTTTCCAAAGGTACGACTACAAGAAGGCTAAACATGTCTTCCCTCAAAAAGTTCTCGTAACTTTGTGCGTTCAAATTGAACCTAACTCTGACCTAACTAAACTCTGACCTAACTTAACTCCATGTCCATTACAGAATTACCGTCCACCAATGGTTAAATGAAAATTTTCCTGAGAGTTGGATTAGTAGGGGAGGACCTACCCCATGACCAGCAAGGTGTCCAGATCTTACACTGATGGATTATTACGTGTGTGTGAGCCTGGTCTATGATGTCTCGCCTGTAAAAAATATTGTAGGTTTAAGGATCCGCATAGTTAATGCCGCAGTGAAATCAAAAACTCGTTGTCTAATGGTGTTGAAAAACTCAATTGAGGACAAGAATCCGTGCTTGCATTAGAAATAGGGGCTCACACTTTGAAAATCGACTGTAAATTTAAGTTTAGACCGCAAAATAACTACATTTTAAAAATAACGATTTTTCACTTACTCCTTAAGTTAGATTAAGTTCATTTACTCAGCCATTTGTCAACTTATTTAATTTTTTATACCTCGTTGGATAGCTAATAAAACATACTTATTTTTAAGCTATTATGCCGATAAAATTGTAAGGTGATTTTTTTAAATGAAATTGCATTTAGTCATAAGAAGCAGTAAAATGTATGAACATTTTTAGATTCCCTGAATCGTTATTCACAAACGGTACTACATTTCTGTTCTTTTTTGTGTTATTATTACGTATTAGGGTGTTTGCAAACTAAAATCACCAAAAACAACCATTAAATACGCAAGTTTTTGTTTTAGGAGCACTTTGAAGTAGCGTGATCCACTTTTCTTAAAAAAAGTTTTTTTTTATTTTTTTTCCTAAACGGTACATTTTTGACTCATTCACCCGAGGACAATTTGATAGCTAATGATCTCTACTATCACCCCTTAAAGGGTTTGCTACATGTTACCAGTAACCCTGTATATACGCATGAATATGTCCATTTGCATTAGTGGAGGCAAAATTCTATTGAGTCTGGGAGTATCAAATGCATGTAATTACCTAATGTAATATGTTATAATGATGATAAAAATAAAACTGCGGAAAAGTAAATTTCCAATGAACATAAAATTTATTAAATATTACCACTCATTATCATTTTTCAAACGCAAACGTGTAGGACGTCCACAGGCCAGGTGGAGTGATGATTTGCGCAAGACGGCTGGCAGAAGCTGGATGCGAGAAGCCGAGGATCGAAGTAAGGGGCTTGAAATTGGAGAGGCCTATGTCCAGCAGTGGCCTGCGATATGCTGATGATGATTATCATTTTTTTTACTTTTTTCATTATTATACTTATAGAACGTAGATATCTTTTCAACATTCTCAAGTAGGTTAATGCATTCATTTTTATTTTACTAAATTCCTTGGAGATGACTGTAGGCGAATAAATAGTTTTAAAGCAAATTCTTTTTAAAACTCTGAAGTAACTT
The DNA here is from genome assembly GCA_949125395.1 of Diaphora mendica. NCBI lineage: Eukaryota > Metazoa > Arthropoda > Insecta > Lepidoptera > Erebidae > Diaphora > Diaphora mendica. The sequence goes on along the minus strand of OX421319.1, from coordinate 19,957,213 downwards.
ATCAGTATTTAGCTATGTTTAATACTTCTAAATCGAAACAAAGGTACCTAATTAAATGTAAATCAGGGAGGCGTTGCACGAGACTGCGATACAGCGCCCGCCGGGACATACGTACAAGACGTAACAAAGACATTAATTCTCCCAATGTTTGCGGGCTAACGTCTGTTCTAAAATTCTAATTTACATACAATACCACTACTGTACTAAGTTACGTACCTCCAACATTTTGTATTGCTACTATAATATATAGTTATGTACATACATATGTACATGTGAATGTGTTTTGACACGACGTCTACAGACGTTAATCTCAGACTAATGTTTACTGACAAAGCCATTTTGCAAGTTGATTTTACGGTGTAATGTTATTAACTTATTAAGTAAGCTCTGTGGGTTTGGTGTTGTTGAGCCAACCGTATAATGTTTTAGTGCCATATAGCTGAGAATGTAGATAGAAATTATTACATCACTGAGAATTTTTACTTAGTGATTTTACTGGTCTAAAATCTATTTTTTTGTAAGCATTAAAAATAATATTACATGTTAAGTAGATACATAAAATTACATTCTAGTTAAAAAAAAATTAAAAATTACTTTAACTTTGTAATAATAAACAAGTACAAATTATTACAAATAAAAAAACCCGACTGCGTCAATATTTAACAATAAAAACGTATAAGTTTTTATATTCGTAATCACCGTAAAATAGTTATTTGTTATACAACAATGCAAAGTTTCTTTTTAACCGCGTGCTCAATTTTGATGACCGAGCAAGCGAAGGATTCTAAAATTGAATCACGAGCGTAGCGAGTGATTAAAAAATTAGAATCCTGAGCGTTAGCGAGGGAATCAAAAGAGCACGAGGTCAAAAATCTTTGCACTCGAGTGCAACACGTAACTTTTCATTCCACCTCAGCGAGGAAACAACTAAATGCAAAAAAAGCATTAACAATCACAAGATACTTTTATTTCAGTTTAGGTTTTAATATTTATTAGGTACTACATTATGATAGGTAAGTATTACAGATTAATTTTTAAAATATTTCAAAAATACTTAGGTACTCGCTCAACCCCGCGGTGTTTCCTGCGGTTTTTGTCGTACCGCGAATAACACCGCGGGACAAAGCTAGTCTAAAAGAAGTAGCCTAAATTACTCCTTAGATTACCAGCTATCTGCCAATGAAAGTTACGTCAAAATCAGTCCAGCCGTTCCAGAGATTACCCGGAACAAACAGACAGGCAGACCGACTGACAGACAGACAATGTAACAGAAATTATAAAAAAAATATTTTAGTATATGTACCGTGTATACATACATATGCATTTATTAAAAAGCGGTTATTTTAATATTACAAACAGATATTTCAATTTATTTATTTGTATGGATGTATAGATAAATTAAGAAAAATTGAAAGTTAAGTTGCTATAGTTACTTAAGAAGAAAATGGTGCGGGCAGAGCAAATTTTAAAAAAAACTACACAAAAAGGTTCCGAGTGTGATTTTTTAACAAATAAAAAAATTGATATGATTAATTCGGCACCATGGAGGTAGAAGTAAATAGGTTTAATGATGTTTTGAATTCTCAAACTTAGTGCACCCTAGTGCACCCGAGCGATGTTCTAAATTCAATTTACTTTATTCTCTAGAGGAGAAAAACGGCTTTCACACTCAGATATCGAAGGGCAAAAATACTCTTTACGAGCTGGTGGGATGAAAAAATCTTTATATCATTATCACACTCGATGTATTTTGAAAACATATATTTTTTATATTACTTTTTGGCGCCAAAAATCCTCATTTTTTTTTTGATGTACCCAGTGTCACTCTCATGACTAAGACGAATCTATTGACACCACTCACATAAAAATACTACAAGCCATTTAGGCTCTAGGGCGTGCCAAAGAAATATACATACATACATACACTCGAAAAACATAAGCCTCCTTTCGCAGTCGGGTAAAAACATCATGATAGGTCTTTTACCCAATGAAAGATTAATTATTCTGTGCCATAAGTGTGACCGAAGAAACGGCACAACAAATAGAGAGTCTATTCATATTCCCCAATTCTTGAAAGACTAGGAATACCTACTTAGAAAAACTCACAAGGTTTTTAAAACTTTATATCAAATTTTAGGTGTTATATATCAATGTTATCTCTCACATTTCGCACCACCCCTGGAAGAAAGCAGCAAGTGCACTTGCGTAATTATTTTTTTATTGCATGAATGAATAGAGTATCACGGTTTACACCTTCTGACTAAAATTCGTGAAGCTGTCGGCAAAAACCAATGAATGAACGCAAACAAAATATTTTTTTGCGAAACTAGATAGAAAAAAATTCCATAGGTATAAAGAAGTAAGCACATATACATTTATTTGATTTACAATTTTCCCATTTCATAAAGTCGTAAAAATACTTACGTAAAATATCCACTAAGATTAATAGAAAAAAATATTTGTAAATAAACTTAAACACATATTTCACCACAGTACTAATAGACAGGAACTGTGCAAGTCCGGTTACGTACTTCTTCCACGAAAGTTTCTGTTTCTGTGTACGATTTTGTGCAGCATTAATTCTGCAGAAAATCGTATGACACTTATTATTTTGTTTTTCTAGATAATTCATTAAACTACTTTTCGTAGAGGAAAAAACTACGAGCATGAAAAAAAATAGCAGTTAATTTTAATCAAGACTTAATTAAAGCGCAGCTAATTTACCACCTTGTTAGAACAATCCTGCTGATTCTTTCACATTTTATTGGAGAAAGTTTTCGCCAAGGGTGGATGTCTACTCAATTACCGAAGCGTCTTAATTTTATTAGATATGCTTGAGACTACGGATTTGAATTTCAATTCTGTAGCCCTACACCCGTGTTGGACGAAAGAACTTAACAGTTAATTTTATTAGACTAGCCCCGAAGGCTTTCTAATGTAAATCGTAGTCCGATCTTGTTATATTAAAAACTTATTTGGGGTAAAAATAGATGTATAGTAACAGGTAACATTGCTTATTAGTAGAATTCTTTTAAAATTAAATACGAAATATATGCAGAATGTCTAATTTTAACCGACTTCGACTTTTTTTCGACTGTTTTTTTTTATGTTTGTTACCTCATAACTTTCGACTGGATGAACCGATTTCGATGATTCTCTTTTTATTTGGTCTGGTGCTTCCCGAATGGTCCCATTTAAATTTGGTCCAGATTGTAGTCGGTTTTTTTGACGTGACGTCTTATAATTCGATGGAGCCGGCTGCACACACGAAAAAACATGACTCATGCGGCGTTACCTCGCTATGCGGCGTTCCATTTAAGGCTTGAAATGCAAGCCTCATTTCATTTCATTTTTGTTAAATTTGTGATTATTTTAAAGACAACTTCTGCAGTAGGAATATACCTGTGTCGCTGGGTATTAAACAAACAAATAAGAAGCGGACACAAACAACACCGAGACTCAGAACAACAAAACACAACGTCTTGTCCCATATGGGGCTTGGCCTTGAACCCACAACACACAGCAGCGGCAGCAGCGAGACGACGGCTTTAACCACTACGCCATTCGTGCAGAGCAGTTTTTGTACGTTTATATGAAAGGGAGAACCATGTTTCAACTCACGGTCGACTCGACCAGAGTTACCTCAGCCATAAGGACTAAGGACAAGTGAAAATTAAAATCTATAAACAGAGAGTTGTTTAAGCTCACCTGAAATGAAGTAAAAAAATATAACTCATGTAAAGCGTTCGGTGACGCGAGTTCCATGATTTTTGTTCACCCAAAAAGTGATCATCGCGCCCAAAGAAGTTTTCAACTATTCAATTAAGCAAATTGTAATAGAGGAAGTCTGTTGGTTAACGAAGTATAGTTAGTTTAAACCAATGTTTACATTATATAAACAGCTAAACAAAGCATTGGCTGACCGAGAATTATCGGTAGTTCGTGCTTATCACTTGACTACAGTGCGTTACAAACACCCACATGCGAACATAACATTTGATAGGTTGTTTGACGTCACAATTAGAGCAATAAGTTTTTGAGTCATAATTCTGTGTCAATAATAAAATACATGGGGTCTCTCGAGCAAATCAGTGAATCTACAGATTTTATTGTCTTTACAAAAATGGTATAAAAGAAGGATTATTTAGTTTCACCTGTCCCGATGTTTGTCTGTAATCAAATCTTGCAAGTTAAATTTGATCCACTTCCCGATTTCCAATTGAGCTGAAACATACCTTTAATTCTGATGACAATGCAATTAAATATCCTAAATAGCCGCCGTAACAAAATGGCGGCGTACATATATTTTTTAACAACCCACCCAATATGGGTATCGAATAAAAAGCCTTAAAGTATTTTTTTTTATTAACAAGTAATAAAAGCTAGTTTATAAAAAAAACTTTTTAAATTAATCATTCGCTTTGTATTGTTCAGCTTCAGTGTCACTAATATAACTGTATTACTAATTTGTTCCATAAAAATGGAGGAGTAGGTATTATCAACGTTTCCAACCTCTGGACGACTAGGTACCTACTAATATTAGCTGACACAAGTGCATTAATCAATTACTGCCCCAGACAATCTCAAAATAAAACAAACAAAGTTGCAGCAATAACTAATCTCAGATTACCGGAACGTAAGATCGCGCACTTATAATAAGAGCATTACTTATTTGTAAATAGCTAAGGGCCCAGACGCGAAGGTTCCGCCTTAGCGATCTCTCGGCTGATATAAATCCACATTATGCAAGTAACAACGTTTTGGTTCACTGCCAGCAGACTCCACTATATACACCGCCATGCATACGCATAGTATACGCGAAATACTCTACATTTTAACAATAAATATAATATTTATACTTGGTAAGTATACAACTACGGCTACACCCTAGAAGGCATATACATAGTATAAATATTAGTCATCTGACTGAAGACATCGATAAAATTGAATGAAGCTAACTAGCTAGCTAACTAAGCTAACTTTGTATGAACAAGTATGATCTATAAGATCATAGGAGACCTAAAGCCTGAGTGTATAAAGTAATCATATCATGCCTTCATTTTTGATGTGAGACATCTATAGGCGAGGGGTAAACCTGATTTTGGCGTGGCGAGTGGCGACACTTCACCGTGGTTAAAAAAATAAATTAATTTGTAATGTTTATTTTAATTTGTATTTGTTTTGTTAATTGTATTTTCATTTGTATTTAATAGCAAGCTAAAATTCAAAATTAAAAAAATTCAAAATTTAAAAAACCACATACTCAAGCACTTAATCGAGTAATCATACTCCAATGATATTTTTGCAGACATTCGGTTATTCTTCCCCACTTTCACCCCCATAACTTTTAAACGACTCAACCGATTTTCATGTAACATGTCTAAGAACACTCGCATTGCACATAACTCACCTTTCATACAAAAAAAAACTAAATTGAAATCGCTTCATCCGTTCGCGAGCTACGGTGCCACAGACAGATAGATAGATGCGTCGGGGGTTAAAAATGAATATTAATGTAATAAACAGCCATTTTATTTTATACAAAACAATTTCGATGTTTCACATCTGCCAGGCTTCCCGTGACGGCTCAATTTTTTTATTGGTTGATATAATACCTATTTTAAACAGACCAGACGTTTTAACTATTACACTATAGCCGCTAACTGTATTAGATTTAATAAAACAATAATTTACGACATAACCATGTGATTTCCGTTTTCTACTGCCAATAAAATCAATAACTATGAAAATGAAATTCTAAGTAAACAATTGCTTCCGAGTTAGCTTTCAAACGTAGAAGAGACGCAAAAGCTTTCTGAGACACGAACGGTCGGAGACTTACAAAGCTTGTCACAAACAGAGTATTCAAAACACTAGTATTTTATCGGTTTTGGAATATTAAAGTCAAACCTACAATAGCACTTGAAAAATATATATACGGTTCATATTATATTCAGTTCACCCTCAGGGTTGCGAAGGTCCGATGCCAGTCGCTTCGTGGAAAAACTGATATTCAGGTAAAACCCTTTGAACTAGTAGCCGATAATCTTGGGAATAATAAAGGCTAGAAATATGAATTCATAGGGTTCATAGTTTTTGCAATTTTTAAGTTTTTTTTTTTTTTTTTTTTTTTTTATGGAATAGACCGGCAAATGAGCAGACGTATCGCCTGATGGTAAGCGATTACCGCCGCCCATGGACACCCGCAACACCAGAGGCGTCACAAGTGCGTTACCGGCCTTTGGGGGATGGGGGGGATAGATAGGGGAGGGGTTGGGGTATGGGCCTCCGGTATCCTCACTCACTCGGTGAAACACAGCACAAGCACTATTTCACACTGGTTGTCTGTGAGACCGTGGTATCACTCCGGTCGAGCCGGCACATTCAAGCCGAAGCTTGGCTCTCCCACTTTTAGGAAAGTTGTAAACTAAATAAAACTAAAGTTTAGAATTAATTGGTTTTTACAGGGTTTTATTAAGTCTCGATACTCTAGTAGTATGAAAGACTGCATTGCTTTTGTACTTAATATTGCATCTGCAGTCAATCTATCAATATAGGCACTTGTTAATGCGTTAGAGTTAGAACATCTTATAGATTTACCTTAGAAGAAGGCAAATTAAAATTGTAATGCTTATGCTATTTTATTTATACACTAGCTGACCCGGCGAACTTCGTACTGCCATATTTACATATCTGTCTCAGCTTCCCACAGGCAGTGTACAGTTGCGGACAAAAAAAAAAAGACTCTTCCCGTTATCTTTTATTTATTTTCTTTCTAGTAAAAAAAGAATGAAAGAAATCGGACTATATGCTGTTGAATTACAACTAAGTACATATTTTGACTTTCATCCCCTCTCTCCAGGAAACCGTGCTGAATTTCGGGATAAAGAGTATCCTATGTCCTACCTCGTAGTATGAACTCAAATCATGCCAAGTTTCATTTGAATCCATTCAGTAGTTTCGGCGTGATGCGCGGCCAAGATACAGACAGACAGACAGACGGAAAGACAAACAGACAGACAAAAATGAAAAAAATTACAGTATCTATAACAGAGAGCCCTCCAAAAAAAATTTTCAAAATATCTTTAATGTACAGAATTGGACCTGTTACATTTTTATTATAAGTATAGATAGATATATCCTACTAATATTATAAACGCGAAAGTTTGTAAGTATGGATGGATGGATGGATGTTTGTTACTCTTTCACGTAAAAACTACTAAACGGATTTAGATGAAACTTTACAGTAATACGGCTTATACATCAGAATAACACATAGGCTACTTATTGCCGCGATAACCGATATACACGCGGGCGGAGCCGCGGGCAACAACTAGTTATTATATACCGCTACAGACGTTTCAATATATAGGTAAGGGATGGTTTTGGTTACAGATCTATGGGTCCACCGGCAGGCGTAGCTTACCCAAAACACCATTAACCTGCGCTAGTGTTACTTAGGCACAAGGTCCTGTGAGCCCAAACAAAACATTGTTGATATCCACCAAAATAAGTCAATGTGAATAATTTTTCTAGAAAAATCATGCCTGATTTGAACAAAAAAGCAACGGTATGGAGGGAACGGGTGTGATGTCCCTCCAACACAAAGGGAGGATCCTCCGACCAGGCGAGATGATCATGCCTGGCGGGCCAACTGCCCAACGGTAGATGTTGGGATGTTGTATATATGATACTCGGCGCGAGAACTTCTATTGCGCGATTCAGGATTGGTAGTTTCTTAGTTTCCTTCGTTACTCCGTAGTTCAACGTATCTTCAGTAGATGGCGCTGTAGTGTGTTATGTTGTTGTTGTGCTGTATGTGGAAGTCGCCACAAACGGTACTATTACTAGTTGGTAACGGCTTAAAGTTAGAGATTGATTTATTTCTTTTATGAACTTGTCCTCTAATTATGATCTAAGTTTCTTTACTGGCGAAACAAAACCGTTGGTTTGTGGGGGTTTAACCGTTGGAAGTTTTCGCTTACAGTCAGCCGTATGTCTTCCCCACTCTATCTATAATAGCTCTATGGGTTGCATACCCCTTTATAGGTGTACTTAAAATAAACCTACAGATACAAGAAATGAAATGATAGATAAACAAGTGCAGAATTCGTGCGACCACAGGCAAATAAAGAAAAAACTACAAGTCAAAGAATAAATGAAGCCCTAACCAACCTTAGTATTGTCTATGCATAGTGTCAATAGAACATTTTATAAATATATATTTAAAGTCGTCTGTGCGCCGCGTGCATGAAGCACTTTACTTATACCCAGAGGAGGCGAAAATCGAAATCCATAGATCGACAGACGTTTGTACCACGTGTTGAAAGGTCTTAGATAATATAATATAAAAGCTTTCAAGAGAATAGCGCTTCACGGCGTGTCTGAAGTATCAATTCAACTTGTAAAATGACTACCTTTAGGATGTTCCAGACCTCCGATGGCTGTATTGGAAAATTGCAACGGCACGCTCGTCGAGCGAAATCTTCAGAGAGTTGATTTTTATTAAAACTTTGTAAAAGAGGTACTTGATCATACACCTAGCTATTCCATTACGTGTTATGTTATCACTTTTATTAGCAGTTTGTGAGAAAACTTTACATCAGAATTCAGATTTTTCCTGTGGGTACGACGGTATCGTTATACACAAAAGATGTTTTCCGAACCGGTGGGTCGGCTCAGAGAATCGAAAGAATGCGTACCGACTGGCTTGTGATATTTTATCACGGATAGAAAGGAACTTAGAGATTCCACTGTTTGTTTGAATAAACGAGCTCCAAATATGTTGCGGAAATGTAAACTCGCTTTTACTTACAAATATAAACAATTCAAAGGGATACCAATGTTTAGGGTAACGAGATGCAATAGTTTCACAAATTGAAACATTATTTCGGAGAATTTGTTTGTATTTCAACTCGTAAGTGCATTGCTCAGAATCATTTAAATTTCGAATTAAGCTTGACTTTTTTAAGTATATGCGAAGGCAGGGCATAGACAATATTTGTTCAGACTGTAATGTGTTTAATGTAATGTGGATATGGCGGGGAAGTCGGGGTGATATTTGCATATTGGCATCGCAAGCTGTCTTAATTTTGGCGTAATGTGTGGCGGGGGTCGAGATTGTGCCGTAGTGCCGAGTAGCTCGAGGGTGTGGTGCCCACATGTTGCTGTTACAGTACAATTTATTGTTTCAATCTGTGTACACGTAGAAATTAGAATGACATGAATATTGGATGCGTACAAATGTATATTTTGGATGGAATCTATTTGCAATGAATTAGAGTGGTATGCTTAATTAAAACAACATAAGTTACTCGTATACTGTATCATAATTTCATTTTAGCATGTCGTGATTGTCAAAATATTGTTTTGGCTTTCGTTGATTAAATAAAGGAAAAAATATGATTAAACTTTATAAAAAAATAGTGTAGGTACTAAAACTAATAAGATTTAGTTTTAATACCTACACTATTTTTTTATAAACACCACATTAAAAAAGTGGCAATGTCATTTACCGTGGACACCAATAGGTACAGTTACGTCGACATATAACAGTAGACGAAAATCAGATATCAAGACTTTATGAATGATGAAACGAATGACAAAAGCCTCAACAGACCGACCAGGCCCGTGTTGACACAATGAACGACCGGAGTGCAATGTCCGATTTTGCCCTTTGTACGTCAGGATTAATAGACTGAAATAGAGTGGGATTGCTTTCGTTTCGCGTTCCTATAAAACAGTGAAAACGTTTTATGATGAAAATTCTCGCTATTTAAAGAAGCGAGATTGTTCGCATAAGTGTCCTCTAGAGGCCAAAACACGGAGTCTTAGAAGCAATAAAAATACCGGTGGAGGGTCAATCAGGTTAAGTGTTTTGTCCGGCGTCTCGCAGCTCAGAAATAATATATTTTATACGAGGTTTATATTTGAGTTGATGGAGAAATAGTTGGAATATGTGGTGCTGCTTCGGAGGGAGCGCGTACCGGCTGGTATTCTTTCTACTTACATACCTGCGCCGTATACATTCCAATCTCGGATGAAATAAATGTTATTTACTCCAAATATCTTTCTTGGAGTTATTGTTTTGAGGTATTATCTGTTAAAGATGTATGTATGAGGGGAGTCATTTCAATTTTATATACAGCCTGTATTAGATAGAGGTTTAATTAGTTATTTCGCCAACTGCTAATGTCTAATTCCGTGTGATGTACAAACAGTCAGATAATTCAAGTGAGTAATTTAGTCAATAGTGTCTGCGCATGACACAGATAGTTCGATAGACGGACTATACGAGATCATACTTGTTCTGTATGAGTGAGTACAAATATTCGAACCGTTACTTTATTCATTATAAACCTTTTATCACACCGAAAAGATCTTTTTACAATAGTACGACTATTTAAGAATGTACTTAATTTTAATGTCATTGAATGTTTTGCAAATTGTATCACATATAAGATGTTGAATGCGAGACTTAATAGCAGTAATATTTATTAGATTGTTTATCGCTCTAGAGATGGTACCAATTTTTTTGGCAAAATATTATAATATAACTAGCTGATCTGGCAAACGTTATTTTGCCATAAAAAAATATATTTGTTATAAAAAATAGATGTTGGTCGATTCTCAGACCTATCTGATATGCACACCAAATTTCATTAAAATTAGTCCAGCCGTTTCAGAGGAGTATGGTAACTAACATTGTGACACGAGAATTTTATATATAAGATTATTACCTTAGTTAAGTTATAAGATTGTTAACAGAATAGCAATAAAAATGTACAGCAACAGAAAACAAGTTTCAGAAATTTTCTCATTAAAATGAACTGAATTTAATATTTTTGTAAAAGTCCCACTAATATTATAAATGCGAAAGTTTTTGAAGATGTTTGTGTTGATTGTTTACTCTTTCACGCATAAACAACTGAATGGATTTAGATACGTAACTTATCAATAATATAGTTCGTACATCAGATTAACCACAATGGCTAATATTTGACGCCATCACTTTGATCGTTCACCGATTCGCCGTCACTTGCCACTGCCACTGAGGTCATTTTTGAGACTAATACAGTAAAAACACTTGCATTTTTTTGCGCATAAATAGAAAAAAAACATTTAAATAAACCCTTTCTTTACCACTGGATATTTAACAAGTGATCAATTTAAAAAGTTTTTTTTAAAAACAAGCTTTTATTACTTAGAAATATGTACCCCGCAATTTACGCAACTCGCAAGTTACGGCGACCATTTTGGATTAATTATAATAGCGATTATAAATAATTGCTTTGTCATCAGGACAAATTTCAGGTCAATCGGCAATCGGGAAATGGATCAAATTTAACTTGCAAATTTGATTACAGACAAACATCGGGACAGGTGAAACTAAATTAAAGCTTGTAAAAAAGTGAGCAATTTTGAATAGTCAATGTCATTTTGTAAGGAGAATGATTCAACAGGTAGAGGCAAGGGCGCATCTTCGTAAGTTGTTCGTCAGCTTATAAAAGGGTGATGTCACATTCGCACTCTTCATATCGTTGGGCTCTATCAAAGTTTCTCAAAGAAGCTTTTAGAACATAAAATGAACTTTTGTTAAGACTATAAAACGAACATATTCCACTTAATAAAAGGCTATTTTTTTTTGTTAAATGCAAGACTATGGGTATATCAGTATAGCTGAAGCGTTTTCAGTTTAATTGTTGATACCTACGTTTAAATCGTTTTAAATCTGAATCTCTAGTGGGTTATTTGTAAGCTATATTAAAAAATGTAAGGTAAAATCAAGGAAACGGCAAGTGATTCTCAAATATATGAAAAAGTACGAAAGTGAGTTTATGAAACTGAGCTTACGAATTAGATCTTACATTGTTATATGTTTCTTCTATATTTTTATTGATCGCATGTACTAAATAAATAAACTTTGTAATAAACATTTTCATACGTTCACCATTTACGTAATTTTTCATACCATTTATGTAATAATATATACATACCTAATACATGAAAATGATGTTAAGCTGAGTTATGTTTCACAATAGTAAGTTTAATAATGTAAAATTGCAAGCCTTGTTACACTATACAAACTATTAGAGTGTCGGAGACGTTGAAATCGACAACGAAGTCACTGATTGCATTAAGTACGACTTTGTCAATGAAACTTAAGAGGAGCGTCGGCACTTTAATTAGCACAAAGCCGTCTGTCTGCGATGGTCGTACACTTTCATAATTCATGGAATGCCAATTTTTCTCTTAGCAAAGCACGTTCCGGACTCCCGAAGCGTCTTGCTGTAATAACGAGAAATTAAATTGGAGTGTCGTCTACTTCGTAAATTTTAATGGGCGTGATACTAAAGAGAAACATATTGTCAACAACGTAGGTACTCTAGGTAGGGATCTTCGTACTTAAGTTGTATCGCTGCATAGACGAAGGGGGTTGCGCCGCGTCTCAACTCAAACTTCTTGATTGAGTTTGAAGACATGTTAAATCGATTTTTAATTGAATTTGTTTACCGTTACAGAATACATTATTGGAATATTTTCTCATTTGACTTTCTTAGCTCTTTGTATTGAAGTTGTGCTATACTTATATTGTAATTAGTTGCTTTCAAATAATCTGACGTTATGGGACAAGACAACGGCATCGCGGCTTCCCAAAGAGAGAGGATTTAAAGAAAAGTACAAGGTATTAGGTACGAGTCACCTTAATGAACTCCTTCTAACTGTCAGACATCTTCAGATGGTACCACAAACATATAACAGCACAGCTGTTGATGGTATCAATTTTAATTTAAAATGTGATTTCTAGATATTTTGGTACACAGATAACCGACAGTCTCCTTGTCGATAAATGTAGCGGTAGCAGACTTAGAATAAGAATACATAGTAACTGCATAGTAAATCAGAACATAGTGTAATTTAGAAACAAAATTCATAAATCAATTAAGACTACATACTTCTAAATGTAAGTGTAGTGAGCAGTTGATTAAAATAAATAGGTTATTATACTGTACCGCAATTTGCAACTCACACGGACTAAGTGTGAGATAAGGAGGACTTTTCTCTATCCAACGGTTGCCTGGAAGAGATCGCATATCTACACTACATAATAATATACTCAATAAACTATATTATTCTTATGGTTTATTTGTGTACAATAAAGAGTTATCTATCTAAGAGCTATAGATAAAAATGAATCGCCGAAATGTATGTACGCGCATAACTTCCGATCGGCTGCACCAAATTAAATAATTCTTTTTTTTATGTGTTCCTTATTGTTAGGACAAGGTTTGTGTACAAGAAAAATTAAAAGCTGTGGGAAGCTGAGACAGATTTGTAAATATGGCAATACGAGGTTCGCCGGTTCAGCTAGTATCTTATAATTTACGGAGTGAAGACTCTGAAATCTAAAGTTTAATTAGACGCAATAGCAATTCCTCGCTGTTGATTCCTCGCCTCAGAAATCATTTTACACTACTATCATTAAATATAGTTATTATATATGAGAGGGTGATGGAATACTGGAGGGAGGTGCGACGGGCGCTAATTGGAAATACATGAGAATTTGCATTTTACTTTGTCTCTCAAACCCCCCAGAGCGGTCGCGCTCAGAATCTCTTTGTCAATCCTGAGTGCACCTCTGCAACGACCAAATTATTATTCTGATACAAACTTGTATAGAATACAATAATCCTAGGTACACTACTAAATAATCTTTATTCCAGTACAATAGATAAAAGATGCAAAAGGACCTTATAGATAATATCAGACATTCGTTTTGTAGAATTAGTTGAGTAACGCAATTATTAATATTCGCATTAGTCAATTCAAAGTTATCGAAGGTGTCCACGCTGAACTAGAATGGCTTTTAATAATCAAATATTACTGTTACTTATTACTAGATAGCTAGGCAAATACCAAACAATTCAGCATCTTTTTCTCTCTTATTTGTCAATGTAATAGTCTTTATTGGTTTTAATTTTTAAAAAATCGGAGAAAAGACAGATAGTTGGTGAAATAATTTGATGTTCATAATGACGCACTAACGCAGCGAACTAACATTGGGCTCAGGTGTCTTTTTTGTTGTGGAGAGCCCAGGTCAGGTCAGGTTTAGGTCGCCACTTCGCTGAAGTTTTCAGTGTCGTAGTACTTCGGAATCGAAAAAATACAACTACACCAAGGTATTAACATTATACAGGTGGGATCCGGAGAGCTGTTTTTATGATATATGCTACTCACCTAGCGTTTCCGCCTTCACGTAAAAACTTCCAATTAGGTGAACCTCCTTGCTAGTCCCTATAGGCTGGTCGAGGGCGCATGAGGCACTGGAGGGAACTACTAACTCTTAATACAAGTATGTACCTTTACCCATTGCAAAATTAAGTTCATAGCGAAGTTGCAATTTAAAAGGTCAACTGAAAATCAGACATGACGTAGTGTTTATTTTAGTTTGTAATACCATAACAATTTTCAACCGTTTTATCCAATTAAATTTATTTTCAATCAACGGCAAAACAATCCCGTTCCATCAAAATTAAACTTCATTTACATTGATTACAAGTTTTGTAGGTTTATTTATGTTCGCACCTAACATACCCGGGGGAGTCTGGCAATCACAGTGAACGCTCTGAGCTCTTCCAAGCCCATTACAGATAAATTAAGTGAGATCAGCTATATGCAAATCTTGCTATAGCACCTGCCAACTGTTCTTATTGAGAAAACTCACGATAAACTCTCTCTGGGAATTGTCAATGTGGATTTAGTTTGAAATATATATTTAACTTTTACCACGCATATATGTATTTACAAAGTGAACTTTTCAAAAAGTTAAAATTTGAACTCAAATTTTTACACGATATAGGTACAAGCCCCTACCGTGCTTTAGTAGAAACATCAAAACCTCATTTGTAAGGAAAGGTCTACGCAGAGGCGTCTCTAGCCCGCGAAGCGCCCGTGTGCAATCATTACTCTAACGCCCGTTATTAAGCGTAGCGCCCTCTAGTAAGCGCACATATTCATTAAAAGTGCCGCGGCTGGCGCCGCTGACACTGCTGCGTCCGTGTGCACCGTACAATCCGTACATCCTGCACTATAGCACAAAGACGCCCCTGGGTCTATGTCACGCTGTGGACTGTTAAAGGCTATTAATTGATCGATATTAATTACAAACCCCCTTAAGGGTTGTTTTTTTCATCTATCCTTGTGTCAGTTTTGTTTTGTATAGTCATAACAATGCAACCATAACATGCCACAGCGAAGTGTGGCCGGGTAAAGCTATATATATTTTATAAGTGCCTAATGCATATTACTATTTTTTTTTAAACTAACAGGCCGTGATGGTTTTATACGAGTAATCACATAGTTCTCATTTTTGAATATTGTCGGTTAATGTTAAGAGACAGGCATAATTTATTTTATTTTTTACACAAGCCAAATACTAACCCATTTCGCCAGCGTGGTTTACTTATTAGGCCAAAAATCCTTTCTTAGAAGAGGCGCATGTGTTGGTGAATTTTAAAAAAATCTGAGAATTGTTTTTAAGAATTTCTCTTTAACTTAAAAACGTCATCTTTCTTACTTTTATTTTTTATTTACCTCTCTAAAAGGCTTTGAACTCCACCAATACAGAGTGAAATCTGTGCATCTTGAAAATTTAACAATAAAGGGATAAATTATTTATCAAAGTCTGGAATTGCTGGCATATTTTCTACAAATGAGTCTTAAATAAAGAATACAGTATCAGTGCCGTATATTAAAGTCCTAGACAAATATTGTGCGATGTTTGAAGTTGGTATTTAAATCATAGCTTTCAATCAAGCTGAAGTCAAACAAATTTTTGAATAGATACTATTTGTCTTGTTAAGAAGAAAGTACCTAAGCATAAAGTATTCCTTCAAACGTTTTTCTTTAATATACGTGTAGTGTAGGTCAGGCTTTAAATCTACTACGATACGCCCGAACTTCAGTGTTTTATATACAGCGACAACCATCAGACCTCTATAGCCATAACAATACAGGTAGTAGAGCCACGCTGATTTCAGCACGAACGGGCCGGCTCCACCAGGGCGGTACTACCCTCGCACAGAAAATCATCCTAAAATGGCAGCATTCGTGCTGGCGGCCCAATGATGCAGAAGCATCACTAGGCTGCACGAGCAATGAGTATGGTGACCACCACTCTTGGATTCTGTTTATGCTTTCTATCAGGCAGAGTAGAGTCATTTTGGCAGGGCCATACATAAAATTAAAATAAAAACCCAGGTACGAAGTGATATTGAAATTCTGTAAAAAGACCGTTCTCGGACTTTTTAGGGCTCATAGTACCCGTAACGGTTGCCAAAGATATCGAATCACAACCATGGTCTCCGAATCACGAAGGGTATCTCAATATATTAAGAATGGTCACTCAATATAGATTGAACTGACTAGGATTGCTAACTTTTGCAAAGTGTTAACCTTCGTGGTTACTGAGCCGATCTAAGTTTCTAAATAGAAATATAATATGTAACGGTACAAACTATACTTAGCATACATACATACAATTAGCAATGTATCCTAGCCCAGCAGACGTATAATTTTTTTCCGCAGGTTTGGGTTACAATAAGTTTAGATTGATCTACCGACGATGTGGTCATGTGTTCTTTATTTAAAAACAAAAAAGTGTTATAGGCAGCGAGGCAGGCGAGCGAGGTGCTGTAGCATTTTTTATTACAAATTTAATTTTGTAGTCTTAAGATTAATGGTGACCTTTATTTCACCCTTGCTTTAAAAAATGTCGCTGAAGGGCCGCGTCGTATGAATCAGTCGTTACTGTCAGGATATCATCAGTCATGCGTGTACTAAATTTGTTTTGAATCGAGCACGATATGAACTTGTTGCAATTTCGATAACGTTGACGTATGCGCCTAAATACTTTTGAACGATGCAGATAATGTATCGTGATATTAAAATTTGTTTTCGTTTTTGAACATTCAGCCAATGCCTGAGTTATTGGCCATACAACAGCTGTAAAATCTCTACTAATGTTATGAATTAGAAAGTAACTCTGTCTGTTACGCTTTCACAACTAAACCGCTGCACCGATTCAATAAAATTTGGATATTCTTGAGGAAGGTCTTGGATAGGCTCCAGAGCCGCCGATGCGTTCCTGGAGCTCCGCCCGATTGCCGAGGTACGCCACCGCGGGGTTTAATAGGTAGACCGGTCTTCCGGGAGTCACACCCACACGCCCTTCGTCTCCCCACGTAGGGTATGGTGCGAAAAAAAAATGAAAAAAAAGGCTTTACCACGATAACCGAAATCCCCTCGGATACCACCTCCTGGTGGCATGTCGGACTCGAACCGACTACCCTCTGTACTGTAAGGTCCCTACCCTGTTGGTAAAAACAGTCTTTGTGTGGACGAATGAACCTGAGTGATACCGTCATAGGATATGTTTAGCAACTTTTTCATTGCTTTTCATTGCTTACATGTTGCAGTGCATTTGAGTTGTGGATGTTCATAATCATTTACCGTCATTAGACATGTGTGCTAGTTTGCCTCTCATTAATTGAAATGATTAAAAATTATTAATCACCATTAAAAAAATTGAGTTTGTCATTTAATCAAGCAAGAATTACTAAACATGTTTGGATGAAATTTGAGACAGAGATGGATAATGGCCTAGAACAAAATAAAGACAAGTTTTTCTAAAAAAAAATTGACAAAAACGATTTTAACACGAGTGAAGTCGCGCGGAAGAGTTAGTATTTTTTTTGTATTCAGTCATAAGACAAAATCTTAAAAATATAATGAGCTTAATTATATTTAGGATTTTACAAATTACTAAAAAACGGTTGGCCTAAAACAAAAGATTACTAAGGGGCGGAGATTCAAATATGTAAAATTAAATAAAAAAATAAAAAATAAATAAAAGACTTGTAACACTCATTTAGTATAGGTTAGCGAACTCGGCGGGACTATTACCTATCCATTGTTAGTTGCTCAACAATTGTACTATTAATGTTCTACTTAGTAATATTTAACCGACTTCCAAAAAGGAGGAGGTTCTATGTTCCACTGTATGTATTTTTTTACTTACTATATTTTAATATTTAGCAGCTTAAATGATCATGAATTAGTAAAACAATTAAAGTACAAATATCATATTGTATAGATATATCTGCCAGGCAAAAGCTAGTGGCAAAAGCTTTTGCCTGCGGTTATCGCGGCAAAGAGTATGTCCTTCCTCAAAAATCAAAGTATCGCATCTCCAAATTTTACTAGGACTGGTGCAGCGGTTTAGCCGTGAACATATAACAGAGAAACAGACAGAGTTACTTCCGAGAAGTTCCGAGTTTATAATATTAGCATTCCATGGGGGGATAATTGCCATAGTCACGCTTGACAGGCGGGTTGGTGACCGCAGTGGCGAGAGTCATTTATCTGGTGACGCTGCTGCCCGTCACCAAGATCTGAATTATTTGACTCTCTTAGTAGTGTGGTTATACCGCCACGGGTCGGTCGTCAGGGCCTCGTCCGTTGTTCGGCAGGGTGCACCACGTGCAGGTGAGGCTGGCTGTACGGGGCCTGGGATGTTAGGTGGCCCTGCTAACACCCCGGCAGCGGCACGATGGACCGATCATTCAAAGAAGGTGGCTGGTGGCGGATGGATGCGGACTGCCCAAGACCGGGATGGGTGACGCTCCTTGGGGGAGACCTTCGTTCAGCAGTGGACAGCGATAGATTGATTGATGAATATTAGCACGGATTGTTTTTGTAAAGAAACATTTCAGAGTACAAAATGAAACAATATTACAACAAAGTGAACTAAATGGTAGCGTGGGTATTATCTTAAAGGTTGATGGGGAGCTTTTATGCAATTAACAATAGATAGTAGGACACAAATAATAGCTCATAGTGATGATTATGTCTAAAAAACCAAGCAACATGCCAATCGTTCACTGATAAATAAGCCTAAGCCTCAATTTAGCTTAGCTCTAAATGACGTACTGGTAATTTGAATTGCTTATTTACTTAAGGTAGGAAAAATTGCATTTTTAATGGGTCTAGTCCCGCCTACACGCTCACCACTATAACTCTTGTGAACCAGGATCAACAGTGAACACACCGAGTTATGTCACTCGGGAAGTCTCATGAAAAATTAAACTGTTTTGGAACTTGTAACGAAATTAATCGGAAGAAAATAACAGTGTACAGTTTGTTTAATAATATCAAGTCAATAACAAGTTTTCATGAATTACAACATTGTAAACTAATAGAGGTTTTGGAACATTAACTAACATGAAACTATACCTATACCCATGTAATAAGTAATACAGTAAGCAATAGAAGTTAAATAAATGTCTACCTGTTTGAAAATTTCACTACTTCCTAATTTAAGTTGCTTAATTTAGCTGTTTTTTGTCTTATGATTATTTTATATTTTGTCACACCAAACCCATCCATGAATTCATATATCTAGAGTCTAGAGTCTATTCGTTCATTCAAAGATTGCTTCTTTTGTGATAAGGCCGCTATTTATACATAGTATTTAATTTAATATACAAGTTAATTTTATTCTATTTACTATGTATGAATCGAACAAATGATAGGATTGGAAAAATTATTAAACAAAGTTTCTTAAAATTCTGTCTAAGATTTCTGACCAACTGTTACTGGATGGTATTGCGTAGGAAGCTGGTAGTGTTGCACTCAATCAAGTATGCAATGTCATTTATTCATAACGTACTTACACCTTTATCCTTGTATATACTTTGATAAATTGTGCACGAAAATAATTTTAAAAAAAACCGTTTTTCCTTGAGATAATGGACTTACATCTTACATTTTACATTGTGGCAATATGTGAACTAAAGTGGAGAATATTAATGTAAGAGTTTTCTCTATGGGTACCTCACAACCAATAAAAACCAAAGCTTAGTGTAGGAGGATTTAAACTATTCATAATACAGGGCTACCTAATAAATAAAATTATGGATGACGAACAAAATAGCGTCAGTATCACCCTCCTCTAAATACTCTTCACCGAAGCCTAGCCCGCCTATTCACTTGAATATAAGCTAAGTTAGTAATTCTAATTTACACTCCGTAACAGTGCTTAGTCCCAATTCTCATATCCCTAAATCAGTATCATGACTAGCCCAGTCATGAATCTTATAATCTCTTTATTAAAAGTAGAAAGAGAAAATATTAAATACAACATTTCTTACAATGAGTATCGAAACATTTAATAACATTAGGATATTATGCACGCACGGGTGCGTTACAATTCGGGCTCAGCGTTGCCTCGGCTAGATACAGAGCTTATAATAAAACAATATTAATTATCAATCGACGCTCCAGCGACTCCTTTGTCGAGCTCGGCCTGCCTCTGCTGTTTAATAACAGAGGAATGCGTGCATTAAACCTCCGGCATCTCACAGCACTTTTGTTTAAATAATAAATTAGATTTTTAAACACCGTAACACAAATAATTCGCTTTCGATTAAATTTTAATATTTTCAGATAAGTCTGGAACCGACCCTTTCGTTATTTTGTTTATTATAAATCCTATTGTCTGAGTAATAGTTTATTGGATAAATACCATCTTGAATGAAATTTCTATAAAAAAATCAATTTGTTTTCCCCTTCAGTACAGAGCGCGGGGCGGACACAAATCAGTTTGTTAATAAATTCAAATTTATTCGTTGATCGGGTGCACGTCTCGGTGCTAACGTATTTAAAAAGTGATTAGAAGTTAAATTGACACAATATGAACTTTTTGTGTCAGCTACGGCTCCTAATCAGAAACAAGATTATTAAATTTCAGTTATACTGAAAATTGATTAGACGCCATCATTCTATTTACAATTTAAATGTTCTGTATTACTTACATCTTAGCATTTTACTTTCATAAATGAAGTGCGATAAAAATTTCAAGTGCCTCGTGGCTTTAAGTCGCGAACTTGCGTTACTTACAATGAAAATTGAGATTAAATTTACATTGTTGCCTTTACGGTGCGGGTTCTGCACCGTCTGTTATGGTAAGGTATTCATGAAAGCAAATGTTTAGTCCCGGGGGCGGGCAATACAATGCTCTTGGCGGAATCACTCGTGTGCGCTTTAACTTATGATAATTGTATTTGGTATACTTCGCCCAAAGCAACGACTGTAGGAAGTCAATCTATTCTGAAAATATTTAGTATATGTTTCGTATAAGTACAATAATGAGAATGGTAATGCTTAGCACTAATCTGCTATAAAATTACCTATATAATATACAACTCATTTGCAATCACTTTACGTTTTAGTATTGAGTGTTCAATATACTATTATGTTAATGTATTTTATCTTGCGAAGAAATATAATAGGTCTTTACCTATGAAATTGCCGTTTTGTATGCAATAAGTGAAAGTACTTATTTTTTCAAACTTTTTTATTTCTGTTATTCGAAGTAATCTCTTTAAAACTCTTCAAAGGCATTTTGTACTGCCTCTCGGGAATTGAATTTTTTACCCACTAAAAGGAGACTGTCTGAACTGACAACATCATTTGGTACAGTTCATAACAGACAGTCTACAAGCTGCAAGAGCTGGGGTTGGAAGCTCTCCCTCATCCGCCATACTCACCAGACCTTGCACCTACCGACTATTACTTTTTCCAAAATTTAGACAACTTTTTAGTGGGTAAAAATTTCAATTCCCGAGAGGCAGTACAAAATGCCTTTAAAGATTTTGTTGCCTCCCGTCCAGCTGATTTTTACAAGAAGGGCATCAATAAACTGCCAATGCGTTGGCAAAGATGCGTCGATTGCATGGGTGATTACTTCGAATAACAGAAATAAAAAAGTTTGAAAAAATAAGTACTTTCACTTATTGCATACAAAACGGCAATTTCATAGGTAAAGACCTATTATAATATAACTATACTTTATAGTCCTCTGCCGGACATAAGCCTCCATATTGATCACCTTATTAAGTTCTCCGATTAAACATCTATTAATTCTAGAGAGATCCCTAAACGTACATTACACTTAGCTTTTTATTAGAAACCACATCTGTTGTTCCAAGCATACTAAATGACGACTATTTTTACAGTCTAAAGACTGGTGTAGCATTAAGGTCCAAAGCCACTGTACTGTGTTAATTCATTTATTTACATATTATACTATTTTATACTAAAAATTTGAATACAGTGACTTTTTTTAATTAATTATAATTAGAAGGAGTCTAAAATAATTAAAGTGTAAGAGATTCGTGCTAACAAAATCAAAATATATAAATTCATGTAGAGTTGATTACAAAATATGGGCCTTACATATTGACCAAACACTTAAAGCAATTGCCTCAGTATATCATGTAAACTAATAGCCCACTCAAGATTAGTTCCAAATAGAATTCGTCTTCACGGCAGCGGCCGGACGGTCTCTAGGGTCACACTGAACGCAACCCTTCGGGTCTTAGCATCTCTTCAATGTCCGAACTAAGTGTTGTTTCTGACACCTGCTATTGTGGTACAAATCAAAAGCTTAACCTATCTTTACATAGAAAATTACTTGCTCTAACTAACCGAGCGTAAACCGCGGGGGCTATAAACTTGAAACGTTTATTTAAACTGATGCTTATGATATTGTAAGAACCCGGTGAGATAGGAATTTTGTGAATTCCACTCTGAAGGTGGTATAATAAGAAATAAACGATTGAACGGGAGTTCGTCATTTAATTTACTTATTTCAACTCCAATTAATAAATCACTAGTATAGACCGCGAGCAATCGCTCATTTTTGTTAGACGGATATTCGTTTGTTCGTTCCGGACTTGCCCAGTGATCAATTGTTACCGTTGTCTATAGATCCACTATAAAACCCCACCCATGAATGCTTGTAAAGTGTCCCACGACACAGGATATTTTCCAAGTGCAAGGGGTTTTTTAAATCTATACAAATAAATAAAATTGGAGTGTCTGTTTGTAATATTAAAATAACCGCTTTTTACTCAATGCAAATGTATGTATACACGGTACATATACCAAAATAACATTTTTTACAATTTTTGTCTGTCTGTCTGTCTGTTTATACCGGCTAATCTCTGGAACGGCTAGACATATTTTGATGGGACTTTCACTGATTGGTAGCTGATGATATAAGGAATAACTTAGGCTACTTTTTTTAGACTAGCTTCGCCCCGCGTTAGCCGCGGTACCACAACAACCGCGGGTAACACCGCGGGGTTCAGCTAGTAAAATAATAAAAACTAATCCGTAACACAGTGCCGACCTTGTTCGTGTCTCAAAAGCGCAAAGAAAAAAATCTAAAAACCTTGGGAATAATATTCATTTTATGGATGCTAAGTTTGCTATTGCAGTGGCAGCATTTATTATTCAGATAAATTACAGCGAAAGTCTCATAACTTGCGTCGAGTATGCAAGAGTACCGGTCAAACTTAAGAGTTTAGTAAAATCACTCCCTTGAGAAATGGAATAACCCTTAAAGTTAATAACGATTGTGCAGTAATTAATTAATTTTCGCTCAAATCCGAAAACGTTTACATCAAAATCATGATATTCGTGTTATAGTTGTTAATACAATAATCTTATAATTATAAGTCAAATAAATTTTTGAACAAGTAAAAGGAGAGTCTAAATCAAACTATTTGTAAATCAGAATTATCTTACAGAAATATAGGATACTACGTCTTATCATTATCATCAGCTCGTTGCAGTCCACTGCTGGACATAGAATAATGTATAAATATAGAATCTATACTAATACTAGCTTTTACACGCGGCAAATAGTAGCCAATGTGTTATTCTGATGAATATAATAAGCTATATTACTGTAAAGTTTCAACCAAATCCGTTCAGTAGTTTTTGCCAGAAGAAGTTACAAACATACACACAAAGTTTCGCCTTTATATATTAGTATGATAGATGTATATATTGTATATACTATATATAATAATAATATATATATATATATATATTTTTTTATGGAATAGACCGGCAAACGAGCAGACGTATCGCCTGATGGTAAGCGATTACCGCCGCCCATGGACACCCGCAACACCAGAGGCGTCACAAGTGCGTTACCGGCCCTTGGGGGATGGGGGGGGGGGGAGATAGGGGGAGGGGTTGGGGTATGGGCCTCCGGTATCCCCCCCCAATGTATCCCTACGTTGTCGTCGTGGTGGGGCTTGCGTGGGTCGATGATTTCTGGGGCTATACCGGTAGAGCCACTCTTGCCGGATAGGCCCAGAAGGAGACCCCAGACTAAATGGGATACCCGACGGAGTCTGATGTCAGACTGTCGTGTGGTTGACGTGCAGACGTCATGCCGCACTCTAAACGTCCTTCTGCTCTAGCAGAAGGCGTGTTGGAGTGCAAGGTGGTCCTCGAAAAGGAACTATGGCGAGCTCGGTGAGCACTCACCCTGCCTCCGAGCGGACAATTTAAGAGGTCTTCTTTTATTGCCCTCGCCGCCACAACGTAATCCCAGTAGGTACGTCGAGTTAGGTCATGTCTCTGACTCGACTGGGACCGTGGGTCTTGGCTTAACCGCCCGGACCGCGAGGAAGAAAACCTCTATAAAAAAAGTACCCCGAATCCCGTGTTCTGGTGTGTGACCAGGGGATGCATGGCTGATGGGTAGTTCAGTCCCAAGCACACCCCCAGCCAGGGAACTGCGGACCCCTCGGTTGGGCACAAATCTTCGCTTGCCCGGGTAATGGGGATCTCTGCCCGGGTGGACCATGTATTATGTGAAATATGCAAATGTATTCATCTATGTCTCATACATGTCTCGTACATTTAAACTAATAGAATGCAAATGATAATTATTTACAGACTCCCTACCAAGGGAAAGGAAGGTGCTTTGGCGAGTACCGCTGTCCCGAATGTGGCCGCAGTTGGATGAGTGCTAACTCTTGGGCTAATTACGGACAAAAGTGCACTAGCTGTAACATAAATGTCATGCCTCACAAACAGGTAGATATCACAACATATCAACAGCCCTTAACAGTCCACTGCTGGACATAGTTCTCTCCTTAGAAAGAAGATTTTAGCCTACTCTATGCAGCCTGGTGTTTTTTTTTCATAGAATAGGGGGCAAACGAGCAGACGTATCGCCTCATGGTAAGCGATTACCGCCGCCCATGGACACCCGCAACATCAGAGGCGTCACAAGTACGTTGCCGGCCAAGTAAGGGATGGGGAAGGGGATAGGGGGAGGGGTTGAGGTATGGGCCTCCGGTATCCTCACTCACTCGGTGAAACACAGCGCAAGCACTATTTCACACCGGTTTTCTGTGAGGCCGTGGTATCACTCCGGTCGAGCCGGCCCATTCATGCCGAAGAGTGGCTCTCCCACGGTCAATATAATATATTATTATGTTATATAGTATGATTTCTTGCTGTTTCCTTTGCTATTGCTTGTTTACAGGTTACATTTATAATATACATTGAAATCGGTGCAGCGGTTTAGCCGCGAAAGCGTTACAGATAGACAGACAGAGTTACTTTCGAATTTATAATATTAGTATGGACTATTATGGATTATTAACATAATAGTCAGACAAATGATAAAAAGTCATATTCAAGCATCCAAATATTTGCTGAAAGCACTGCGAAACGAATCTTCCACTTTTGAACTATGGCTGAAGTTCTATCGAGCTACACGACACCTCTGTGACTAAGTTTGTCTGTAGCCCAGCGTAGCTTGATTTTTTTAAGTTAAAATTGGGATTTTGAGATTGTTTTGTGAAAAAACCGGGATTCTTTCGCCGAAAGCGGGACAAAGCATAAACACGTATACGATATAGTCCTTTCGCTTAGATACGGTCACATAGTACGCGCCGCCGTCGCATGCGCGGCAAGACACCACAAAAACAAAGCGGCGTACACCCACGAGCAAGCATAATTTGTCAGTTTACGACGTTTATTGTATTTCACAACAATAACTACAATTGTGTGCGGGTGCAGCGACACTGTCTAAACGAATGGACTATATATGAATAAATGACCAAAAAAAAGCTCATTCGCAATATTTTTGTTTTTCTGCTACATCATCCCTACTTCGTGAAAGAACTAGTGCATTTACTATTTGCTAACTTCACTTTGGGCGTCCGGCCAGTTATCCCAAAAAGCGGGACAAAACCTGTCCCTCGCGGGACATTACAATTTTGATAAAAATGCAGGACGTACCGCGAAAATCGGGACGTCTGGCAACGCTGCCGTAGTCTGATGTTATGGTAGCGTGAACAATTTTTTTTACCATAAAAAGTTATACTGATCTCTAAAGTTTTTCCAACATTATTTATTGACTAGCTTTTGCCCACGGCTACGCTCGCGCAGACTTTCATCCCCTATTTAACCACCTTAGGGGTGGCATTTCCAAAATTCCTTTCTTGGTGCTCACTTACGTTATATAAAGAACCTACATGCAAAATTTCAGGATTCTAGCTTCAGCAGTTTTGGCTGTGCATTGATCTCTGGGTATCTTATTCAGTCAGTCACCTTAATCTTTTTTTATATAAATACATAGATAGATACTCCGCTCCTTTTGGTTGTATGATGATATGAAGCCTTATAGCCTTTCTATCACTATCACAGATCATCTAACACTAAAATATTTTTTCAAATTAGACTAATATTTCCCGAGATTAGCGCAACCAAAGAATCTTTCTTCTCTTCAGCTTTATAATATACCTAAGTACAGTAATGCATACCTCCATACCACCCTTTAATGAAATAGATTCTTATTTTAGCAAGTATAAACCAGTTTTATTTTCTAAGTATATCTTGGAGGAAGTGGCGATAAACGCAAAGTAAAATTTATATTACACCCGAAGTACTTTCTAGATGTTATTATGGCTGAAAAGTTTCATACAGCTAACTATAAACTACGCGTCTGTGGGGCGACTTCATATTACCCGGTTCGTTCATATTTCAATGCTAACGATTGTTTTCCATAATGCAGTTACGCTCTTGGCGAATAAAACTAATATAACTGGGACTCGTTAAAGAACTTCTATTCGTGCTTCGTCTTCTAAGTTCGATTTTAGAGCTCTAAATCTCTATATATATATTTTTTAATGTTCTAGGTGGGCAAACGAGCAGACGTATTGCCAGATGGTAAGCGATTACCGCCGCCCAAGGACACTTGCAACACCAGAGGCGTCACAAGTACGTTGCCGGCCTTTGAGGGATGGGGAGGCGAATGAGGAGGGGTATGGGGAGTGGTTGGGATATGGCCTCCTCACTCACTCGGTGAAACACAACGCAAACTCTATTTCACACTGCTTTTCTGTGAGGTATCACTCACATTCACACCGTGGTATCACTCCGGCCGAGCCGGCCCATTCATGTCGAAGCGTGGCTCTCCCACGGTAAATATCGGCACAGTAAATATATCTTTTGCAACATAGTGCATTTGATTGTGTCCAAATATTTCATCAAAGGTCGGTCCCGTCATAGGTCGGTCTAATTAATACATTATCACGGCCTTGACGATATCAACTGCCAAACGTACTATCACTTCCTGATAAAGTAAAGACAAACATTACATTGGCAACTTCATACATATAACAGTAAAAGTAGACTGTTTTAGATTTTGTAATGCATCATCATGGCGGTTGCATGGCGGACATTTTTTTTTTATTTTTTATATTTATGTTTGGCCCGCCAAAATGACTCTACTCTGCCTGATGGAAAGCATAATCAGAATCCACGAGTGGTGGCCACCATACTCATTGCGAATACAACAATGCAGCATGGCGACCCACACTATGGCGGCCTAGTGATGCTTGTGCATCTTTTAGTCTAGTCAACAAGTATGGACCTTGTTGACAAGACTAATTGGGCCTCCGGTCTCGCACTCACCAACGAAACACGACAGCACAAACGCTGTCATTTTACGTTGATTTTCTGTGCGAGGGTAGTACCACCCCGGTCGAGCCGGCCCGTTCGTGCTGAAATCAGCGTGGCTCTACTACCTTTACTTTATTTTAACATTAAATTATAATATGCAGAAGAAGCAATTAAATAATTATATCACAACAAAAATAAATACAATTTCCTTTCATTGCCTAACCCTAACCTTTAGTGGCATATCATTAAAAGTTGCTTGAAAAACGATGCGATGATCAGACACTACATGAAGTGACCTTTTCTAAGATCTGGCTATACCGTATAGTATAAGTATTTCATCACTTTGAGAGACCGTGATTTAGAGGCAGTAACTTTTACCCCTTTCTCCTCATTGTGCATCCATTACACTTCAATAAAAACCCTTCGTACTTAAACTCCCGTATAACCCTTCAGTAAAAACAAACACCGTGTTATTTATTTATTTTATTTCTCAAATCTTACGTTGTTAAACGCTTGCTAAGTCGTAGGCGAATGATTCCATCAGATCGTACAAATTTAATAAGCTCCCGGCGCTTATGTAAATGCGTCGCAAATGAATGGATTCACCCTCATTCAAATTAGGCTTAGTGACTACTGCCACCTGCAAAAGTGCTTATTTATTACATAAACATTGCCTTTTGCTAATTAGAGATAGTCTTCTCAAGTCACGAATTAGTAAAGTAAATGCCTGGCAGATGACATCCTTAATATAGACTTTATAATTGTCAACATTCTGGTTTGATAGACTGGTTTGAATAGTTTTAGATGTTAGATTTTGGGTTCAAATATTATAATATATAGTAGTGGTCAAACAGTGTAATGACCTTAATCGAATTACAAGTGAAATTGGTTAATTTTGCCACAAGATACACTGCAAAAAGTGGCCCATGAAAACATGATCTAACTTGATGATCAATAAAAAAAACAATAAAAAAACAATTTTACAGACCCATTGGACAAAAAAACAATTTTAACTTACCTCTTGGATTAACGTTAAAAACTGTTCTGGTGCAAGTTTTAGTAAGCATCAATCTTAACACAAGTTAATTTCAAATTAGCCACTTAAACAGGTCACTTGAACGGTTGAACCCTACCGTCATCGAGAAACCTCATAAATAACGCTTAATTTGTTTACAAGCTTCATATATGCACTTAGGCCACATTTTCTGTAGCTCTTTAACAATGTAAAGGTATCATTATGTTATAAAAGTAAAAATACTTTTACTACTGACATATAACTGCAAAATTTTGTGAGGATAGAAGTATGGATGTTAGTTACTCTTTCACATGAAATTACTGAACGCACTTAGATGAAAATTTACTGTAATATAGCTCTTATATCGGAATAAAACAAAGGCTTCTGATCAATCCTCTTGCCAAGGCAGCGATCACCTTTTGATGATGTTTATAATACCTACGGGCCCATAGATAGGTCTACAATCACTACTAATACCACTGGCAAGAAGAATGACCCACGGCTGTATCGCCGTGTTCTTAATCTAAACTAAAATAATTAAGCACTTACAGGAGTGTGTGGTTTCAATGTTCTTCTCGGCGTTGCCAAGAGCTCTTGGGTAGGTGGGTAGGTTCTTCTCTGCGTCGTCACACAAACATCAACTCCTAAAGTGCTGTACAACTTCCTATGGTATTCGAACTAATCTCAATAATCAACTTTTCAGCTTACGCGGAACACGCCTACAAAAACTCGCGAATCCACGACCTAACACAATACGGTTTATCACTAAAGAGACCGCGGGTCGATGGACAATACAATTAGCTTACTATCAAATGATTTTCACAATAACAAAAATCGTCGGCCGGTTCAACACGCGTTCGATCACAATCTTTTTTTCACATATTTTACCTCAAACGTCAAAACGTCAAACACGAACCAGAGACAATCAAAATGTTGCCACTAGCTTCTATTTACTGCGATAACTGAAATGCACGCGGGCGGACCCTCGGGTAAACCTAGTGTTATAAATGTGAAAGTTTGTGACGATGGATGTAAGTTTCTCTATCACAAAAAAATGACTTAACGAGTCAGGATGAAATTTAGCATAGATATAAATTATAGTCTGGAATAGCACATAAACTACTTTTATCCGCAAAAATTTACTATAATAGTAAATAGTACTAGTTGTTAGTAGTTATAATGCTAATACTAATAGCTCATCCCACGGGAAATTCTCGTGGTGAGCAAGGCACAGCAACTAGGCACCGCAGATAACACCGCGGGGCGCAGCTACTTAATATAGGTATGTCTTATGTTTCGAGTTTCGCGCAAACAACTTTTGAACCGATCCATCGGTACATTAATTTAAGAATTGAATCATAGAGCTACGCTGATTTCAGCACGAACGGGCCGGCTCGACCGGGGCGGTACTACCCTCGCACAGAAGACCAACGTAAATGACAGCATTCGTGCTGTCATGTGTCGTTGGTGAGTGCGCAATGATGCAGAAGCATCACTAGGCCACCATAGTACCTATAGGTCACTATGCCGCATTGTCTGCATTCGCAATTATGAGTATGGTGATCACCACTCTTGGATTCTGCTTATGCTTTCTATCAGGCAGAGTAGAGTAATTTTGGCAGGGCCATAAAAAAATAATTCAATCAGTCACATAATTTGGATCATATTTTTAATTAAGAGCAATACATTCGGAAAATTTTTGGTGCCTGTGTCTCGAACAAAGTTTTATTTCTTTCTATTTCTTTAATAATTGAAAGAACTATAAAGCAAACTATTTTGCGTTGACATTTTCCTAAGAATACCAGAATCTAATTAGTTAGTAGAGGTCCTTGTTGGCTAGCGGCCGTGGTTACTACATTCAGGACCCCACATCTTACGTCCGAGTCTGCGAGGTCCGCGGCTACCCTCAAGAATAATTGCAACCCTTGAACCGATGTCTGCGGTCGTTGAGCCAACAGATATTAATTACTGAACTTTCTATGTTTTGATAAAATCTACAACTATTCTATACTTTATTAAAAGACAGACGGTCTACAATTGAATGTTCGTCATTAAAGCATTAATGATAACTTTTGTTTGATAATTTTAAATTGAAAAAAAAAGTAAAGTAAGAGGCAAGATCTATTCATATAAACTTAAAAGGCAAAATAATATTTAAATATAAAATTTGATTTAAATCTTCAGAGCTGTTGCTTAAATACAAGAAATATTCATATTTAAATTGAATATTATCAGGCCTTTTTAAAATAACTTTTTTTTTACATTATTATCCTTCTGTAGGTTGCTGCCACATTGAAAGGTTTCATTACAGACATAGATACAGGTCAAGCATGGCGAACTCTAAATATAAAATAAAACCAATATTCCTTCATCATCATATCAGATATAGGCCTCTCCCAAGGCTGCCCACTACAACCGGTCCTGTACTGCCTGCTTCCAGCGATCTCCCGTGGCCTTCAATAGGTCTTCGGACCACTTCATTACAGATCAAGTATAGCCAAGCAAAGGAACGTTACATATAAAATAAAAACAATTAGCGATTAAATATTTTTTATTATTTTTAACTTTTTTTACAAAATCTCAAGTGGTATTTAACAGAGATACTACGACCAGAGATGTTTCAATATCGTCTATAATTATAATCAATGAAAAAATATATTTTATGACATAACTTTATTTAAAATACTTTAGTTTACTTTAGCATTACGATAAAATAAAATAATTTATAAAATTGTATATAGAAATAATATAAGACGCATAGGACTAATAGTTAGTAACAATTATTAAAATATGTACTTTTGACTTTTAGTAAGGTTTCGATAAAGAACTGCAGCTATCGTCGATCTACCGCCATATAATTTAAAGTTTCCAGCTGATTTCACGGAACCAGAAAACCACTCAAAGTGCTCTTTGATAAAAAATAACTGTTCAATACTTTTAATTAGAAATAGTCGAGGCAATCTTTGTCATGTATTTTAAAAAGTAAGTAAGTATATGGTTATTAGAAACGTTTTCCACAAAATCTTCCAAGAGCTTTACACTTGCCACATAGTTCTTGAGGATGAGCTTTATCCGGGTCACTCTTGTCCAATCCGTCCGGTTTCACAAGCGGTCTCTGAAAATGATATGTTCTTTTCAAATAATAGCTATAAACCATTACATGACATCGAGGGTCAATGTGAAGACTATTGGATCTTCATGGTGAAGCAAAGAACTGCGTTCGGCTTTTCTATTAGCCCGCACTGTAATCATCATCAATCACAACGCCAAACACGCTCGAATATTCGATTTTTTTTTACAACACGGTCTGATGACATCGTATCGCAATCGCGATCGATGTTACCCCATGACGTTATGTTGGAATATACTAATGACATGACATACAATGACTTGTGGTTTATTGGTTACACTAACTTAATAATAATATAATTTTAAGTCATTGGACTTTCTTTCTGACTTCGACTTGATTTTGAATTCACATAAAATGATATCTATACTTTCACATCACATCACACTAATATATAAAGGCGAAAGTTTGTGTGTATGTTTGTTACTTCTTCACGCGCAAACGGCTGGACAAATTTGGATAAAATTTGGTATAAAGGCAGCTGACACCATGGATTAACACATAGGCTACTTTAAAAAAAAATGGAGCGAAAACCGATAAAGACGTGGGCGGAGCCGCGGGCAACAGCTAGTAATATTATAAAGCCGAAGAGTTTGTTTGTTTGAACGCGCTAATCTCAGGAACTGCTAGTCCGATTTGAAAAAATATATCAGTGTTGGATACTACATTAATCGAGGAAGGCTATAAGCTATATATCACGCTAAGACAAATAGCAGCGGAGCACCAATGAAGAAGGTTACAAAAACGGGAGAAAATGATTACGTTACGGGCAAAAGGAGACGTAAACGAGGTTGCGTGGGTCGGCTAGTATTTATATGTATGTAACAGATTAATAATACGGAGTGTAGCCATTCCTATTCATTCTGTGAGTGTAGTAACAGGCGATTAAGGGAGAAAACTAAGTAGGACACCATCACTGCAAAAAGAAGGCAAACTTAAAACAATTCCTACATCCGGCTCGACCGGAGTGATACCACGGCCTCACAGAAAACCGGTGTGAAACAGCGCTTGCAGCGTTTCACCGAGTCAGTGAGGATACCGGAGGCCCATACCTCAACCCCTCCCCCTATCCCCTTCCCCATCCCTTACTTGGCCGGCAACGTACTTGTGACGCCTCTGATGTTGCGGGTGTCCATGGGCGGCGGTAATCGCTTACCATGAGGCGATACGTCTGCTCGTTTGCCCCCTATTCTATGAAAAAAAAACACCAGGCTGCATAGAGTAGGCTAAAATCTTCTTTCTAAGGAGAGAACTATGTCCAGCAGTGGACTGTTAAGGGCTGTTGATATGTTGTGATATCTACCTGTTTGTGAGGCATGACATTTATGTTACAGCTAGTGCACTTTTGTCCGTAATTAGCCCAAGAGTTAGCACTCATCCAACTGCGGCCACATTCGGGACAGCGGTACTCGCCAAAGCACCTTCCTTTCCCTTGGTAGGGAGTCTGTAAATAATTATCATTTGCATTCTATTAGTTTAAATGTACGAGACATGTATGAGACATAGATGAATACATTTGCATATTTCACATAATACATGGTATATTGTAATCATACATTTTTACGATTTTATAAAATTTGTCAAATTGTTAACACTTTGTATGTGTCAATAATAGTTATTTGTTATACAAGAGCGCAAAGTTGCTTTTTAACCGCGTGCTCAATTTTGATGACCGAGCAAGCGAAGTATTCTAAAATTAGAATCCTGAGCGTCAGCGAGGGAATCAAAAGAGCACGAGGTGAAAAATCTTTGCACTCGAGTGCAACACGTAACTTTTCATTCCCCCTCAGCGAGGAAACAACTAAATGCAAAAAAAGCATTAACAATCACAAGATACTTTTATTTCAGTTTAGGTATTAATATTTATTAGGTACTACATTATGATAGGTAAGTATTACAGATTTACTTTTAAATTATTTCAAAAATACTAAGGTTCTCGCTCAACCCCGCGGTGTTACCCGCGATTTCTGTCGTACCGCGAGTTACACCGCGGGACAAAGCTAGTCTAAAAAAAGTAGCCTAAGTTACTCCTTAGATTATCTGCCAGTGAAAGTCCCGTCAAAATCAGTCCAGCCGTTCCAGAGATTACCAGGAACAAACAGACAGACAGACCGACTGACAGACAGACAATGTAACAGAAATTGTAAAAAAATAATATTTTAGTATATGTACCGTGTATACATACATATATATGCATTTAGTAAAAAGCGATTATTTTAATATTACAAACAGACATTTCAATTTTATTTATTTTTATGGTGCGGCCAGAGCAAATAAAAAAAAAACTACACCAAGAAGGTTCCAAGTCTGAGTTTTTAACAAATTAAAAAATATTGTATGATTAATTCGGTACCATGTAGGTAGAAGTAAATAGGTTTAATGATGTTTTGAATTCTCAAACTTAGTGCACCCGAGCGATGTTCTAAATTCAATTTACTTTATTCTCTAGAGGATAAAAAGGGCTTTTACACTCAGATATCGAAGGGTAATAATACTCTTTACGAGCTGGTGGGATGAAAATATTATTAGTATTAAATATTACTATTATAATGTATAAACTCTCTTTTATTGAATAATCGTTCAAATTCGATTACCGGATCTACTCCATTCGATTCCCACATTATTAAAAAGGTTTTCTTCGTTTATTTTATTTTCAAATTCAAACAGAAATTCTTTCCTGTAACTAGAGGTTTTTTTTAAACCTATTTCAGGCATCAGACCTCACGAAGTTACTTGAATAATAGGCATTTTGTAATTTACC
Organism: Diaphora mendica; assembly: GCA_949125395.1. NCBI lineage: Eukaryota > Metazoa > Arthropoda > Insecta > Lepidoptera > Erebidae > Diaphora > Diaphora mendica. The sequence continues at coordinate 19,922,470 of OX421319.1, read as the reverse complement.
GTGGGAGAGCCACGCTTCGACATGAATGGGCCGGCTCGACCGGAGTGATACCACGGCCTCACAGAAAATAGTTGTAAAACAGCGCCTGCGCTGTGTTTCACCGAGTGAGTGAGGATACCGGTGGCCCATACCCCAACCCCACCACTATCGCTATCCCTATCCCCACCCCCCCAAGGCCGACAACGCAGTTGTGACACCTCTGGTGTTGCAGGAGTCCATGGGAGCGATAATCGCTTACCATCAGGCGATACGTAAACAAAAAACCTTAAGAAAGTTTTGTGAGAGCAAAGAAAGTGATTTATTTTTATTATTATATTGTTTTTTTATAAGAATTAATAAATAAAGTAACTTAAACCCTGAAGGGCAGTAAAACGGGTTGGACTTGTTTTTACAGTAGGTACTATATTTATAAAAATATGTATGTTCAATGCCTAAAAATACTGTAATTAATAAACACATCAAAGTCTCCATGCTAAACTAAATAATCCTTGATAACCAAAAGTAATACATACCTAAATAATAATACACTACAATGTCAATTAATTTTAAATATATATAGGGATATGACATAGTATAAAGTTTCTAAAGACTTCATAAAATATTGAATATAGTTATTTTTGCCACGAGAGTAGCACTAAAAACATAAAAAACATATTTTTACATTCCCGCGTCTTGATGCACTTTTACAATTAAGACTCATTTTTCCGTATTGCTTAGAAATATTCTTAAATGGGTTTCACATTAGTTTTATGCACTAACTATTACAAATATTAAAAGCATAATAATAATACAATGTATTCATTCAATTACGTACCGACATTTTTAATGAAATAATTACGTTAATATTCAACTTCTCGAAAAAACAATTTAACTAGTAACAATTCTTCAGCAAATACTAAAAAATACTGTAACTATTGTTATCTGTGTCACCTTTTTATAAACCACACTATAGAGCACTGCCATAGAAATAATATGAGTATCAATAATATTGGTATTATACCAGGAACAGGTTTGTGCAATCTCTCTTTAAGATATGTAATATTAGTTTATAAACTAGTGTTACGTAAATAGGGAATGGTTATTTTAGTACCTGTTAACTTTAAATAAAATTTGCATTGATTACCACAAATACGTCGGATACAGGTAATTAAAAACTATGGATACAAAGTCACTGTTACTGAAAACTATTACCGCAATGTAACATGCGAGTATGTTCGTATTGTACTGCACTCATTTACGGGGAAATCCCCATTTGTTCGCGCGATATTAAACAGTATGTGGGAAGTTGTAAACTTATGTAAGTATAAAATTTACATTGTGCTTTTACATTGTTATACATATTATGCACTTTATATCTATCCCCCCTACAATTTACATTTATATAAATTTCATATTGTAGTAGGAGCTAATTTTAAAATAATATAATTTCTAGTATTTATGATCAAATCAAATCAAATCAAAATCATTTTTATTATTATATTTATTCATCTAAGACACCAAGTGACACTTATGAAGCTCAAATTGAAGCTATAGTTAAAAATCATAGATCGACACAAACAGAGGCCACAGCATGTGCTGTATTGTCGAGGTAAATTAGGCGAAAACACCAAAATCTACTGCCTGCTTGTGTCGATCCATAACTTCCAGTTTCCAAAATGCGTAGAGCTCATGAGAAGAATACTGGCAAAGAAACTCATGGCTACTCTTTTTCAAAATCTGATTTTCAGGTACAATAGTGTTAGTATTACATGTAAGGTAAACAGTATGCAAGCTGTTGCCACCTGAAATTCCTTTTATTAAAAAGCTCCAAAATGTAACACACAAAAAAAAATATATATGATATAATATATATAGATGAGCACGACCATTGTTTTCTGTCTGAGTGTAATTTATTAATAGTATGGATATTGTATGTATTTATAAATATAGGTAGGTACCCATAGTTATCAGCAGTTACCATAGTATAGACTCTGTTTAGTGTAAGGCCACCTACTTGCGACCTACGGCCATGCCGTTCAGCATGGCAAGCAGGTTAAGTCGCTAGGCTATGCAGCCAGCAGATATGGGTGCCGGGAAGGGGGTGCTTGCGTGTACTTTTTTTTTTTTTTTTTATTTTTTTTATTTATAAAGTACTACCACATCATACATATTTTACTTACAACTAATTATAATAACATGTGGGATTGTATCTGATATGTATGACAATTACGGCGTACATAGCATTTACTGTAACACGACAAAAGCGATCTACTTAAAAATAACTAACTATTTACTACTACTATTTTTTATGTACATATATTTGACTGGACATGGAATATTTTCGCTATTTCAGCTTTAAATACATTAAACGACTGGCTAAAGATGTCAATATCAGGATTATGAGTTTGGATAATATTATATTGATTAAGAATTCTGTTTATGGGTGATTGTTGACCTAAATTAGTTCTTGAAAATTGCGTGTAGAATATCTTAACTATCTGATGTCTGGGATAACAGTAGGGAACACTTAAACATATTTTTTCTAATAGACTATTACACTGTATACGATTATTGACTACGTTATGAAGAAAACATAATTCTAAAATATGTCTGCGATTGGAAAGAGTGGTCATGCCAAACTTGGATAGCCGTTGGTCATAAGGACTCCTATGGGAAAAACCACTGCAAGAGTAGGCAAGATTTCTGGTGAAGGTTCGCTGAATGCCTTCTATTCTTTGAGAATGAACAGCGTACCATGGTGACCATACAATACCCGCGAATTCTAGAATGCTGCGGACAAGAGTGTTGTACAGGAGTAATTTGGTATCTAGTTTTTTAAAATCTGTAGTATTTCTTCTCAAAAAACCCAGCATTTGTGCTGACTTGGTTATAATTTTGTCAATATGCGATGTAAACGTTAGCTTCGTATCGATGATAACACCCAAATCACGAATTTCATTGACTTCTACCAAATAGACTCCAGCAACCTCATACCTAGTAACAAGTGGTTTTATTTTGCGGGTATACTTTATATGAAAGCATTTTTTAACATTTAGCCTCATGCAATTTATGTTGCACCAATTTAGAATAGCATTAAGGTCATCTTGTACAAGTTGAGAATCAATGGTTGATTTAACCGGTCTATAAATTTTAAGGTCATCGGCAAATAATGACATCTTGCAATGCTTAATATGAAAACTTATATCATTCACAAAAACAAGGAAGAGAACAGGTCCCAAGTGTGAACCCTGAGGCACTCCTGAAACCGCATAATAGGCTCGTGACTCGAATCCATTCACAACTACAGTTTGGGGCCTATGATGTAGATACGATTCAAACCAGTTCAACAATGATCCTCCCACACCATAGGCATGCAGCTTATGCAAAAGAATTTTATGATTGACCTTATCAAAAGCACAGCTAAAGTCTGTGTATATTGCATCCACCTGTGACCCACCATCTACTTCCTGGGATATGTCGGAAATAAAGTTAACTAAATTTGTCAGAATGGAGCGACCACTTCTAAATCCGTGCTGATGATCAGAAATACTGGCGTTTATTAAGTTTATAATTGAAGGATACAGAACAGATTCAAATAATTTGGAAAAACAAGAAAGTATGGATATTGGCCTGTAGTTGGCAACATTTGCGTGATCCCCTTTTTTAAAAACTGGAACTATACGAGCTTTCTTCCACTCGTCAGGAAAATTTCCTTCAGACATGGAACGATTAAATATTAAGGAAAGTGGTAATGCAAGCAATCGACCACACTGTTTAACAAACATAGGTGGAATTTGATCAGGTCCTGCACCCCTCAATGCGTTAAGTTTTTTTATTGCATCTTTTACATTCAGTTCCGTAAATTCTACCTTAGCCAAATAATTATTGTTTTGATTAGTTAGGGTACAAGGGACTGTAGGAACGCCATCTGAGTAAACAGAACAAAACTGATCTGCAAATAAATTTGCTATATCATAACCATTCCGTGCAACCAAGTTCTCCATGTGCATTTTTGCTGGTAATGTGGAGCAGCCACCGCGCTTGTTTTTTATGTAACTCCAGAAAAGTCTCGAGTTGAATGGTATATTTGATTCTATTGTGATTTTGTAATTACTATAACATGTATCATAGAGTTTATGACAGCGATTTCTGAGTATGTGGTATTCAATTTCATCCCGTGGATTACCATATTTTTTGAACTTTTTACGGACTTTTTCCTTTTCACTTAAAAGCTTGACCAATGCTTTGCTAAACCATGGTGGGTAACGTGCTTTAGCAGCCTTCTTGACTGGTACGTATGCCGAAATAACCTGTTTTAATACTGTGTAAAACTCATTCACCATGTCATTAACATCCTTACAATGGTCAAATATGTTATACCAGTTTACATTGTTCAAATTTCTATTAACACTCTCGAAATCAGTCTTATAAAAATTGTGTTTAGCTACAGGATTTGGAACAAGATATTTATGAACAATTTCGTCGTAAGGAATGTTCACCAACAAACAAGGATGTATTCGGTAACTCTTACTTAAGGAACATAAGGGTTTTGTTACATATGTCTTTGGCATGTTACCGAGAACCAGATCTAAAAGTCGACCATCATTATTCTTAACACAATTATACTGTAACAAGTTGTTTGACGACATGAAATCTGTAAGAGAGTATCCCAAACTTACATTACAATTATTTGGAATCATATGAGTGCAACCACTAACAGAGTGCCAGTCAATGAAACCTAGATTAAAGTCTCCAGTTATGATTACGTCATTACTGGCGTTAATGACATTGCCGATAGAGTCCAACAAATCTGACAAATGATAAAGTTTCACAGGTGGAGGCAGATAAACAGCACAGATCGATAGTTTTTTTGTAGAGTGGTTCAAAGGAACTTCTACTGTTACCCACATGACCTCAGTATCATTAGTCTCCCAATTTTGAACCCTTACAGAGAATAATTCACGCGATACCGCAATCAAAACCCCACCACCATCCTTTTTTGTGTTTTGTGAACATATTCGGTCCTTCCGGTAGACAACATATCGACTATCAAACAACTCAGAACTCGAAATGTTCGCATTTAACCATGTCTCCGTGAAAACAATAATTTTATAATTAGAGTTAATAACATTTTTATATAAATCTGCAGTCTTTGTCCTTAGTCCTTGTACATTTTGATAATATATATCAAGCATTTTGAATAAAAATATTCTAAAATAGGTTACAAAAGACTAAGTACTTAATTATTTCATTAGTCCCAGGCTATCGTAGCTTCGAACAAACAATGCTTGGGAGGATTCGTCTTTACGCACGTAAATGCGGCCATTGCGAACCCAATTAAATTTGTAGTTTAGTTCTTTTGCCTTTTTTCGAGTTGCTGCGTGTAAGGCTTTGTTGTTAGGTGTTAGATGTTCAGAAATGAAGATTGGGACGCGTGATCCGCCCATTCCCAGGTGGTGAGAGTGCAGCTTGTTATTAGGGTCTTTCCTGTTGAAGTTAGTCACAGCTGCAAGCACTGCGTCTCGCTGACGCGCGTTACGAAGCTTTACGATGACTGTACGTGGTCTATCATTGTCTTTTGCTATTTTTGCAACCCGGGTTACCTTACATATATCTTCCTCAGGAATTGGACAATCTATTGTTTTTGCCAATTGTGTTATGGTGCCAATCAAGTTCTCCGAACGATGCTCTGGGATACCGCTAATTTCAAGATTGCTTTCGCGCATGTGTTGCTCAGTTATAGCAAGTCTGGAAGAAAGATCATTCACTGTTGACTTTAATGTCTCGTTGTCGACCTGCAATTTAGATATTATAGAAGACTTTTCCTCAATACAGGACCTCAGTTCTTCAAATTTAGCATTCATAAAAGACATGGAGTCATGGTAAGATGTTAACTGTTGCTTAATTGAATGAAGTTCCTCAGTAACCTGCCGCCTCACTATGACCGTCACTTCTCTTTGAATCAGTTCCCTAATGTTATCAAGAGTAGGCATTGGCTCATGACAAATCGGCTGTTGACGTTCTTTAGGAGTGATATTTGAACAAGTTACAGACTCGTTTGTTAATGTACCCATGTCGAAGTTGTCGCAACAGGGTGAAGTTGCAGGGTTAGCAGTTTGACGAACAGGTGTATTCGTATTTCCTCTTTTTGGCAGTTTACTAACACATTCAGGACATTTCCATGTACCTTTCTGTTCTTTATTCAACCGTCTCTCGGAAATGTTAGCGCACTGCAGATCAAATTTCTTTGCACAGAGCGAACATATCAGAAAATCCTTAGATTTTATCACAATATTACACCCGGCGCAAGTATGAATAGGAGCCATAATGCACACTCTCAAAATATATCCTCCGAACTCAAACAAGTGGGTACATATAAATCGCTATCAAACAAAAACAAACCGCAACAATATCCAAGTCACAGCACAAATACGCTGCCTCGAGCGTCGTCCCGTAGAAAAGGTCGTAAGCGCCGTGAAATCGGCGGCGCTTACGCGTACTCGTCGAACACTATTTTAAAAACACCGGCAATGATAGTTTTCTAAGATTTTAACACTTCTTTTGTAATTAATTGATGTTATTAATCAATAATAACCACTGTCATATACCACACAATGGTATCTAATGTTAAATATCTATTCTAAGGTAACCTTTTGGGGAAACCGACACTTTAAACTGCTTATAATAATTTTAATTGAATGGAGCGCCTTAACACACGTCTTCCGTCACACGTCACCATTTATTGCTTGTACTTGTACTAAAGACCTAATATAAACCAATTTTTTATATTGGTAAAATACCTACTATGTGTAGATGTAAATGCACCTCTCATGCATGGCCGCAGAGCATCATTTCAGTTTTGAATTACCAGCAAGACCGGCGGCAACCCGTCGACATGAATTGTAGAAGCCCTAACATATGTAAGGTTATTTTTACCCGACTACGGCAAAGCCAAAGGAGGGTTATGATTTTGACAGGCTATGTATGTATGTATGTATGTTCATTTGTTCCCTCATAGCTCCTTAACTACTTATTAGAACTGGACAAATGAGGTATCGTTAGAAGCGTATTGATCGTCTGCTGGTTATAGGCTATATGACGTGTCGCTGAATCTAATGTGGCGCCCTCTAGCCGACATAAAGTAATGAATTTAAAAAATATTTGAGATAAATATACCGTGTTTGGTATCATTGGAAAGGGCGTTACTTGTACATTTCAAATATATATATATTATATATTAATAATGGCACCAAAACATTTTAAATAAAAAAAAAGTAAAAACTAAGACCCAACTACGACAAAAAACGACGCTGAAAAGTGTGAAACAAGTTTGAAAAGCCGTAGTCACACGTTACATAGAAATGCACCATAACACTTTAACAACGTTGGTTGTAGTTGGGTTTTAGTTTATACTTTTTTTTTTATCAATATCGTGCACCTACTAACATTGTAAATGCAAAGTGTGTTCGTTTGTTTTATGTCTAAAACAAGAGGCGCTGTTTTATTTTTAGTAGGATTGGTCAGAAGTCTGAAGAAATATCTATCTATACTTATAATAAAAATGTAACAGGTCCAATTCTGCACATTAAAGATATTTTGAAAAAAAAATTGCAGGGCTCTCTATATAATCTATATACTTATAATAAAAATGTAACAGGCCCAATTCTGTACATTAAAGATATTTTGAAATATTTTTTTGGAGGGCTCTCTATAATCGATACTGAAGTCAAAACTGTATTTTTTTTCATTTTTGTCTGTGTGTCTGTCCGTCTGTCTGTCTGTATCTTGGCCCCGCATCACGCTGAATCTACTGAATGGATTGAAATGAAACTTAGTATGATTTGAGCTCATACTACGAGGTAGGACATAGGATACTTTTTATCCCGAAATTCAGCACGGTTTCGTGGAGAGGGGGGAAGAAAGTCAAAATATGCACTTAGTTTTAATTCAATAACACATAGTCCGTTTTCTTTCATTCTTTTTTTGCTAGAAAAAAAAACATAAAAGATAACGGGAAAGGTCTTTTTTTATGCGCGACTGTACACTGCCTGTGGGAAGCTGAGACAGATATGTAAATATGGCGGTACGAAGTGCGCCGGGTCAGCTAGTGTGAAATAAGTTTTGAGTACATTATAAATAAACTTTCCTTTTTTGGGATATCTTAAATGATAATGGTTAGTAATTTAACTATCAGGTAAAACTTGTATTTTTTGGAATAATTTAGTTTTAAGAAGTTCCAAAGTATGTAGCCATTGATATCGCAGTATTCCTGTACAATTATAGAATCCACGCTAATACTAAGTTTTGTTTGATCTAGTAGGGTCTATCAAAGTGTTACTTCCAACACATGTTCCAAATGGGCATGCTTGAGGCCTTTACGGTTTATACAGACGGGCGCCAATTCTAATAAAATAAGCCAAGTAATGTGGCAACACGCCAAACGTTTAGTGTGTAATCCGCTTCATTCGTACTGTAATATTTGTAATTGTATGCATTGTGCTACCTTTTAGATAGAAACTCTTTATTTGTACACCGTTTTACATATTTTCAGGAGAGTACATAATATTACAAAATAATATATAATGTACAAAGGGCCGCCTTATTTCCAAAAGCAATAACCTTTTAATATAAAATGTTTCGAAATTAAGTACACAAGTAAATAGTTCATAAATCCAAAGTATAAGTTTTTAACCGACTTCAAAAAAAGGAGGAGGTTCTCAATTCGTTTTATTTTTACACTTGTTTCCTCAACTTTCGACTGGGTGAACCGATTTTGATTATTCTTCTTTTATTTGAAAGCTGTCGCTTACCGTGTGGTCTTATTTCAATTTGGTCCAGTTCTTGAAATCGGTTTTTTTATAAAAGGGCTAATGGAAAAATTTGTATGCTTAGAATCACCAAATTGTTATCATTAATAATAATAATAATACAGTCTCGTTTCACACACGGCCGTCTAAAACCATCATATTATAGACAAATTACACCAAGACAGAACAAATGTTCGTGTTCATCGCACAAGTATTAGTCCTGGGACTCGAACCGGCGATCTGTGGCTTACCACCATTGGACCAACAAACCCGTCCATCTTTGATCTTTTAGGAATGAGGTTCTGATTGATTAAACTAAAAAGTAAATTAAATTAAAAAGCTTTTTAAAAACTAGCTTTTACTGGACTGTCTCGAAACAAATCAAACGAGTCCAAGCTCGATGATGTTGCGACGTTTCTTTACAGAGTTCCTATGGCCACCTTCCAGCTCCAGCATCAGATCAGCTCCATGTCATTATAATACTGTATTGTCACGCTGTATACATATCCTTGCAAAATTTCAGCAAAATCGGTTGAAGATATCTGCTTTAAAATTGAGTTGCAAGATTCCACCCGAACATACAAGCATAATTACATTGCAAGTTAATAAAAAGCTTGTAAAATACCTTGTCGTGGGCCAGTTAGAGCTGACTTTATTTACTAACTTTAGAGCAGACTTTAGAAGCCTTTTCATCATTATCATCATCATCTCAGACGTTCGCCTCAGAAAAGACGTTAACTGCTGGACATAAGCCCCCCTCAAGTTTCTCCATATCCTCCATAACAACCGGTTCTGTGCTGCCCGCATCTATAAGCTTTTGTCTGTTTAAATTAGTCATCGTGGTCACAGGCGCGGTTCCAGGGGGGGGGGGGTCACAGGGGACGTGACCCCCCCCCAAAAACTGCTGCTAGAACCTGATTTTCTTATTCTTATCAGTTTCCATAATTGTTCAATTGAGATAAGAAATCAAAGGATAGGAAGTCTTTGAGGGAGTTATCTCTGGCCGTATCAGCGAGCACCTGTCGCGAGTGGGCCCTGATCTATCGGACTGCCAATTTGGATTCCAACGGGGACGCTCGACAGTGGACGCTAATATATAGGTGTGTTCGCTCCCTGTCGGGGTCGGCAGTCCGATCGGGGGGGTGGTGTTGGTAGTTAGCCTTGATTTTGTTAAAGCTTTCGGCACCCTTCAATGGGCGCGATTAGGGCGGCCCTTGAATATTACGAGGTGCCGACTTACCTGCGTGCCGTCATAGAGGTCTATCAGCGCGACAGGACAGTGAAGTTTGTCGATCGGAACGGAGTGGAAAAAAAACGAAGGGAGGTGTGTTGTGGGGTTTCCCAGGGCTCTGTGTTGGACCCATTGTTATGGAACCTCGCATACGATGCGGGCCTTCGCACTAGTCTGACTTCGGACATCAGTGTCGCCTGCTAATCAGACAATACCCTAATACTGGCTAGAGGGTCACGCTTCGGGGACTTCGGGGAGGTGCTTCTGCTCGCAAGAATCTTATCCACGACACAAGCCACACGGGTTGTGTCGTGGATAAGATTCATGAGCTGGGCCTGAGGGTGGCGCCTCAGAAAACTGAGGCGATATGGTTCCATGGCCCTACGTAAGCGCCAGGAACCACACAGATCATACCTCCGGGTGGATGACACCTAAGTCCAAGTGGGTCAGTACATGAAGTACCTCATCATGGACAATCGGTAGAGCTTCGAAAAGCATTTCGGGCGACTAGTCCCCAGTACGAGGAGTAGCAGGGGTGCCACATTGTCTGCTGCCTAATATCGGAGTCTGCAGCGGTTGATGGCCATACGGATCGTACGAGGCCACCGTACGATCTCGTACGAGGCGGTAACGATCCTGGCACGATCTCCACCCTTCGACATTCTAGCCGACATGAACACAATGGTCTGCGACCAAATTCGATCTGTCGGTCGGAATGACGAAGAGATAGCGCCGTATCATGAGCCCGGAATGCATCGTCAGAACACACATACGCAAGCCCTACGAACTTGGCAGGCACGGCTGGACACCCAGGGCTGTGCCAGCCAACGCGCTGTCAGAGCCTTTCTGCCGAGCTTCGAAGCTTGCATAGAGAGAACTAACTTACCACCTACCGATTCACTTAGATGCTTACCGGGCGCGGTTGCTTCGGTGACTTCGCCCGGTCGGACAGATCGGACGAAACCTGTCACCACCAGCATTGACCGCGGCAATGCTGGCGAGTAGTGTGAATACGTTATGCTCCAGAAGAAGTCCGAAGAGCGGGACCAATCCCGCTCGAAAGAAGCGACGAAGGATGCGCGATAGAGGCCGCTAGCTCCCCAATCATCGGTTAAGGGTCGTTGTGGCCACATGCAGGGGAGATGTGGCACTGGAAACGACCCGACACCTCGGTGCGGCCGGGGGTGTCGTCTCAGGCGGGTCAGTGTTCCGACCCTCTTACTGTGTAGAGCAGTGAGAGGTACGACAGCGACATGCCCCGGGTTTGAATCTGATTACCCCGGGATGTACCTCAGTGATGAGGTAAGGCAGGGGGAACTCCAGAAGCCGCTGATGCGTTCCTGGAGCTCCTCTTTACTGCAGATGTAGGCCACCGCCGGGGTTTAGTGGTTAGACCGATTTGTCGGGAGTGCCATACACGCCCTTCGTCCCCCAACGGAGCTAGATCCTCTAAATATTCATCCAGAGATTGTCACAGATGTCTCAAATATTATGATCTCAATAGATTTACCAATAAAAACAAAAGATATCCATTTGTTTGTAATGTGTGAAATAAAATTGCGTATTGTGCAATAAAGTCTAATTTACTCGACTTAGGTATTTGATAAGTGACCCCCCCCAAAATTCCAGGCTGGAACCGCGCCTGCGTGGTCAGAAGCCTGCCTCTTGTATAATTAATCCAAAAAAAAGAAAGACAAATAGTGTTTTCGACAAGTTTACACCTTCTTTGTTCACGATGTGAATAAATTATCACCCAAAGAACATCTACGTTAGCTCCTAATTAGAAAGAATAGAGGTCTCCATTTCACAAAAATACGACATCTCAGAGGGTCGGGTTGGTACAATTACGGATTTAAGCCGTTCACCGTATAATTAGCATGGCATACTTAGCTCTGTTTACTCACACTTAAGATGGAATTACGTCGAGAAATTCCACCTTTGCCTTCAAGATGGAGGATTATTATTATTTATTCCTCCCGCAGATGTTGTATCACTTAATTTAAATATACTGTAAATACTGTTGGGTACAGTCAGGCTTCAATAATTTAATAAAAAAACTTGTTAATATACATACCTTTTCATTACAATCAGTAACCGACTTCCAAAAGGAAGAGGTGCTCAATTTCATCGTTTTTTTTATATATGTACACTGATTACTCCGTCAATTATGGACCGATTTTAAAATTCTTTTTGTATTGGAAAGGGTAGGCTCCGCATGTGGTCCCATTGCCACCATATCAGGATCTGATGATGGGATCGAAGGAAACCCTCAAATTTGTTAGGCACGTACTATGTTTTTTTTTCATATACACACATCAAAAGTGTCTAGGGATCAAGCATTTTTATGCGGATTTCTTGAGATTGAGATGTGGCTTTGGCCCTGGCCTGCTCAGTCGCCAGACTTGAACCCGATTGAGCATGCATGGGATATGCTACAGAGAAGAGCTCTGCCGAATATGGAGGGTATCCAGTCGCAAGAAGACCTTTTTTTGTTGTTGCAACGAACATGGGCGGCCATTCCACAGCGTGATTTGGATGAACTCATTTTGAGTATGCCAAACCGATGTTCTTGTGTTAGTGTTCGCGGTAGAAACACGGATTATTAATTGTTTAAGTTAACTAATAAAATTTGAAAGAAAACTGTTATTTCAGTCTTTTTTTCGAACTTTAATGTTAGTGGTTCAAATGTCAAAAATCCTTTTATTAGGAAAATGGCAAATTTCTTTATTAATGCAAAGGTGACTTGGTTTATCGTTACTGTGACAAACGAAAACACTTTATTTGATGAATCCTTAAAGAAAATTTTAATTAATATCAATCAGGAGAAAAGTTATTGCAAAAATATATGTTGATCCCTAGACACATATGTTGATCCCTAGACACTTTTGATGTGTGTATATTCTAAAGCTATTACAGTATTTACATTTGGTAGTCATCAGTTCATGATGATGAGTTGATGATGTAAGATAAAACTCCTTAACGGTTAGGAGTTGAAAGATAGATCTTTAAATGTCATGTGTAATGTGTATGTATGTTACCTTTAGTCGTATTCTTTCAAGTTATTTAGGTGAAATGATGATGAGAGACTTGAGAAAGACTAAAAAGCGAAAAATAAAAAACTCTTCGTTTAAAAAAACCGACTTCAAAAACTAAAAAGTATCAAATAATTTAATTTGTATGTACTACCTATTCATAGGTTTGAAGTCGGTGCCAAGTCAAAATGTAATAGTAGGTACCGCACTCGCCGCGCGTGACCTTGAGCGGGATAGCTGCTCTTCTCGTAGAACAAAACAACCGAGGCATCGGTCACGTCGTTGACGTTCGTCTCGAAATATAGCGAGTGTGGTACCTGTTATTATATTTGGCTTGGCACCGACTTCAAACCTATGAATAGGTGGTACATACAAATTAAGTTATTTTATACTTTTTTAATTTTTTTTATTTACAATCTTTACTAAATTACTACACTGTTACTCTGCTGAAAGGTAAGAAACGAATGCCCATCCTACTAGCTTTCGTTTCTTACCTTTCAGCGTATTAACCAGCAGCTTAAACCTGTTTCAACAATAATCTTGAGCTCCACCCTTGGAGTCGTGAGGCAACTACTTGAAATTTTATGATAATTATTCTAATAGAAAATTATAACACTTATTAATAGAAATTGACACTTTATGATAATTATTCTGATGAATCATTTATAGAGTACTAACTTATCGAACTAATAAGCAAGCAATACATACGTTCGTTTATCCTTGTTATATTATTAAGTACTTTTGAAAACAATTTTTACATAACCAGAAAATCTATCAGCTTTGAAATATTGACACAAAGAAAAATATAGACCTCTTACCATCGACATTATAGTTTTTCTATATACCTATCTTCAAATTTCGGATATACTGAAATCAATAAACTGTTTGTTTATATTAGAAAAAAAAATTGTAAGATTCCATACAATATAGGACTGCACAGTTGGCCTAGTGACTTCAGCGCTAAGTGGGTTCAAATGCCACGTGGGACAACACTTTGTGTAATCGACAAATTGTTCTCCTGAGTCTTGAGTGTTCTTTGTGTTCGTTATATGTATGAATGTTAATATACTATACAAAACGTGACAACTTTAAAGACGTGATCAACGAACAACACAAACACCTTAGTCAGAAGAAATTAATATCAGCATCACTCACTGAACTAAGCAGGAGTTATTAAAAATCACTGCATGACTGCACTGTATAGTTTCAGTACTAAAGTATACTAAAATATATCTACTCCTCATAAGATAAATACATAAAATACCAAAACGAGATATTCATTTATAAACATTCATATTTGAAGATACGAAATAGAAAATTCCTCCACTATTATATGTAACATTATATTATTTATAAATATATGCAAAGCAACCCAAACGGTATTCACACGGACGGTTGTTCAATTCCATCAGAAAAGACCGAACCACTTTTAAATATTCCATGTGCGGTCAAGAGAAAAATCCACAAAGAAAATGTATTACACATCCTTTATTGGTATTCTCCCTCTTTTACAACGACCACTGGCTTCGGGTAACACAATTTTATGATACGTTTATCAATAAAGAGCTTTTGCCACGTGTCGTAAATATTGTTAAAAAGTTATATATTTGTTATAAGAGTTGGAGGGGAACGAAAAACATCTTGAGGTTCCATTTATTCGATTGAGTCAAAACAATTCAACGGTATTACCAAGCCGTTATCGTCTCACTGTAAATTCGCCGGTATTTCAAGTAAATTGTAAACAATGTAAATAAGAGTTCGTTATATTCTAATCTCAACAAACACCCAATTAGTCAGTCGCTCCGGTGTTAATTAGAAGGGCCTTTAAAGGGCTAAGTACGCATTTAAGTACCCACTCAATAAAATTTCGTTTCCTTTAAGAAACAACCCTTTTTCTCTGAGATGTCATCGGCTTCTTTTCGTGTCAATTGCACACCCCACTTGTAAGGGATCGTTAACTTAAGTAAATATTTGCTCATAGAATTTAAAGGTTCCCTTTAAGTCTTTCAATTAAAATTCTAATCCTCTACTTTTATGTATTTGTGTAGATATGTTTCTATTTTTATATTTGTATCTTTACATAGTATAGAACAAAGTCACTTCCGCTATCTGTTCGCTTAGATCTTTTAAACTATTCAACAGATTTCAATGCAGTTTACAGCAATAGATGAAGGAAGAATTAAGAGGAAGATTTATATGTGTTATACATATTGTATATTATGGTAGAGGTTATATGTGTTATACATATTGTGAGATGGTATATTGGTGCTCCGTTCCTATTGGTCTTAGCGTGATGATATAGAACCTATAGCCTTCCTCGATAAATGGGCTATCTAACACTAAAATAATATTTCAAATCGGACCATTAGTTCTTGAGATTAGCGCGTTCAAACAAACAAACTCTTCAGCTTTATATAATAGTACAGATAGATTTATACACATAATAAAAATCCTCCCGGTCTGTGCATTAAACAAAAGAACAAAAAACAACAACAACACTAAATGATATTACGAAATGTATTGAACGAACGAAATATTGAACACGATAGAGATATTTTTATTATTATTTTTTTTGTATGCGGTAAAGCAGATTTTCGAAACTGCTTCACTATATTTCATGTAGTTTTTACAAGTAAACAAACAAATCATAATATTTCAGTATGAAACTCAATATCCGAAACAGCTATAACAATCAAGATTTTTGTGATTTACTTTAAAACTTTGATATTGTCTCACTGCTGGGCTCGGGCTCGGCTTTGGTAAGAGGTGTGTAACGTATATTATTTAAATATCTATGGGACGTAACACAACATTAAATTACATGCGAAATCGTGAAAACTAGTTTTAGTTAATAAATAGGTATACCCAAAATAATGTACGTACTCCTATACTATTGTCAGTACTTTGTATGTGCATTATTTATTTTGTTCTGTAAGACTTTTAGCAAATTAAATATTCATTCAAAGAAAATTAGAGGTCAATAAAGCTTTTCGATATTAATACTATGGAAATTTCTTATCGTTTTAAATAAGAGAAAAAAAATCTATTTGCTTGAATCGAAAGCTCGAGGGCAATCGAATACCGCTAATGGGATGGTACAATTGAAACTGCTCTGCGGAAAATCGAGCAATAAGTATGCATCACAACGTCGGAGGCTGCGGCTGATGCTTTCAGAGATGTCTAGCCGTAGAAGCCCGTAGCTTGAACTACGTAGCCCGTAGACTCAATACCATTAGTAAGTCTACGATACTGTGCTCATTCGCTTTAATACAAACTATTCTCAGCGACACACGTTGGGTCATACCAATACAAATAAATGAATATTGAATGTGATGTTCGGATTGTAAAGATAATAGTTTCTAGAATGCGCACGTTTGATACGCGCTCTGCATTGAGGTGCTTTCATTTCAGTATGGGTTTACTAAAAAAAATAGTCTTCAGGCATGATATACATTTAGATTTCTGCACAGTAAAAGATTGCTATAGTAGTTAGTTGTGGTGATTATAGACTCCCAAAACCAGATTACGTACTATCCATATGCAAATTTTTCTTATCAATCAAAATAATTCTTTGTTTATTAACGTAAAGTCGGTTCTCCTGTATGGATGCGAGACATGGTTAGTCAAGAAGGAGGTCACCGCCAGGCTACAGGTATTCATCAACAAATGCCTAAGGCGTATACTGGGTAAATGGTGGCCACGAACCATCACTAATACAAGACTGGGAGTTAACCGACCAGAAACCAATAGGAGAGGAGATTCTGATTAGGAAGTGGCGTTGGATTGGTCATGCATTGCGGAGACCTGACAACCATATCTCCAAGCAGAGCTTGAAGTGGCAGGCGGACGGCAAATGAAAACGCGGCCGCCCTCGAAATACCTGGAGGCGATCAGTCGATAGAGAGGCTGCAACTATCGGCTACAGCTGGACCGATCTCGAGGTTGCTGCACAAGACCGGGAGAAATGGAGGTCCCTTCTGAGAGCCCTATGTCCCTGATGAGGGATAAGACGACAGTGAGTAAGTAAGTAATGTAAGTTTCAATTATCCATTAATTTAAACTTACATTACTTACTTACTCATCCATACTGATATTATAAATACGAAAGCAACTGTAAAGTAATTGGCTGTCTGATAAGCTTTCACGCTTAAACCGCTGCACTAATTTCAATGAAATTCGTCATGGAGTTTTTCATTTTTTTTTTAAATAGCTGCCAAATTACTCTACTCTGTCTGATGGAAAACATAGCAGAAACCAAGAGTGGTGGTCACCATCCTCAATGCGAATAAGTACAATGCAGCATGGTGACCCACACTATGGGAGCGTAGTGCTTAAAGGACCCGGGATCATAGTGGGACGGAAACACGTGCGCTGGTAGTGAGTTCCAAGTTTTGACCGGCTCGACTCAGGAAGGAAGCAATCCTTACCGCAATAACCGACGTACACGCGAGTGGAGCCGCGGACAAAAGCTAGCTGTATCATAAAATAGTACAAACATTTATTGAATTAATGATATAAAAACTCTTAGTAGGTATTACGCGGACCTTATCTCGATTTTGCTTGTTTCTTTTAGAGACAAAATTATACGTAATACTAAAAAAATGCTACTTAGATTTATACAACTAAAATATTTGCTAAAGCTTTTTAAAATGCAAAAATATTAAGTAACTAGTTGTTGCCCGCGGCTCCGCCCGCGTATATGTCGGTTATCGCGGCAAATAGCAAATAGTAGCCTATGTGTTATTCTGATGTATAAGCTATATTACTGTAAAGTTTCATTCAAATCCGTTCAGTAGTTTTTGCGTGAAAAAGTAACAAACATTTATCCATACTTACAAACTTTCGCGTTTATAATATTAGTATAGATATATATACACACGGCATAATTATTTGTTTTTAAAAAACCTAAAAAAACTTAAAATTTTTAAAAAAGTTTAATAAATATTGACTCCCGCCATGAAATTCGTGCTCGGAAACTTATTCCATATAATAACTCCGACATAAATGCACAGTCATTGCCACAGATAAAGAAAAACGAATGAGACGATACAAGAGCGTAAGTGTTGGACACAAGTGCTCGAAATAGCTCGTGTCCCGTGCTTACGGTTATTTGAGTGGGCGTATAACGTCCTAATTTATAACGTTAATATGGCAACACTGACCATGATTGTACCGACAATATGGCGCCCATTCACATGCAATGCAATACAATGGATTAGCTATGTGAATAATGATGTGATTTTATATTGTTTTCTGGCGGTGCAATATAATTCGAATGTATGCTCTAAACATTTTGTGTGATCTTGATATAAAGGAAGGCTTTGAAATTAATAATCAAATTATTCTTTTATTGATTTTTTTTATTTTTCTTTAAATGAAAGATGATTAGGCAATCATGTATAGTTCTAATATGGTTTTAGAAAAAATATTGTACTTTGTAATTAGTTTTACGGCCTAAGTTAATATAATCTATGTTTATTAGCGTTAGTGTTATCCCTTGAATTATGAAATGAAGATAGATTTGTTTACCGTAGCCGTTTATGGCGAGCGTGGGCAAAATCTCCTATTTAAGGAGAGGCCTATGTCCAGCAGAGGACTGTTAAAAGTCGTTCATGATAAAAATGACTATGTTTAAACCATACCACAATTACTATTTTGGATTACCTTGCAATTACTTCGTTATACTCTTACTTAATATCACACAATACACATTAACATGTCGTGGTAAGCAATAAACCAAATTGGCTATTCCTTTTGAAGTGAAACTTCTAATGCGACCTTCAAAAGGTTGCGTTAAACGTTAAATGGTTGCGTTATACGTTTAACGCTACCATGGAGGAGGTATGAAAACACTGTTGCATATTACGAAGTTTTCAAACGTTTAACGCTACCATCGAGGGGGTATGAAAGCACTGTTGCACATTACGAAGTTTTCAAACGTTTAACGCTACCATGGAGGGGTATGAAAGCACTGTTGCACATTACGAAGTTTTCAAACGTTAAACGCTACCATGGAGGGAGTATGAAAGCACTGTTGCACATTACGGAGTTTTCAAACGTTTAACGCTACCATGGAGGGGGTATGAAAGCACTGTTGCATATTACGAAGTTTTCAAACTTTTAACGCTACCATGGAGGGGTTATGAAAGCACTGTTGCACATTACGAAGTTTTCAAACGTTTAACGCTACCATGGAGGTGGTATGAAAGAACTGTTGCATATTACGAAGTTTTTAAACGTTTAACGCTACCATAGAGGGGGTATGAAAGCACTGTTGCATATTACGAAGTTTTTAAACGTTTAACGCTACCATGGAGGGGGTATGAAAGCACTGTTGCACATTACGAAGTTTTCAAACATTTAACGCTACCATGGAGGGGTATGAAAGCACTGTTGCACATTACGAAGTTATCAAACGTTTAACGCTACCATGGAGGGGGTATGAAAGCACAAGCACTGTTGCATATTACGAAGTTTCACTTCTTCCGCGCGGAGGGACTCCACGCATTTTTTTATTGTTTTATTTTGAGTTTGTTCAAAAGAAAACAAACCATATACCTAATTAGATAAAACAACATCCACATAGCTTCATCTTGTTAAATACCAATTTCAATTTTATTTTAAACTTGCGTAACTATTCTACAGTTTTTGGACGAAAGTAGATATCTCTTTCATATGAAATATAAAATACGAGCCTAAAAAGCAGAGTAGATAAACAAAAATGTAACAAACATTTCTAATAGAAGTTCAGCTTTGTATTTCCCACAAACACAATGGAGTACAATTATATGTCCTATGTATGTTTCTACATAGACTTATATTTATTCCTTTGAACAAAACACAGACAATCTTTTTCTGTTTTCAAAGAACTTGTTTTTGTAAACACTACTCGAGAAAGGATTTGTAGAAAATAACAGATATTTTTAGAGTTTAAGAAATATAAACAGGGTACGTTTACATAGACAGGTACCTTTTTTTTTATTGCGGCCATGTTGCGGAGCGAGAGCGCGTGGAACATAGACAGGTACCTATAAAATTCATTAAAGGTCAAAGGACTTGCCAGATTTGTAAAGAACGATGACAATATCGCTTAAAAGATCGTTGGCTGGAAATACACATGTTTCTAGAACAGAAATTTTGCAAGACTTTAAAGTTGGTCATAAATGAAATACAATCATAAATACTACTTAAACTATATCATATCAGTCATTCAAACAATAAAAAAGAAATTAAACTAAACTAGCTGACCTGACGAACTTCGTACCGCCATTTTTTTTTAATTATTATCTTCTAAACTTCCGATAAACTTGTTTTAGTATTTAAGCCCGCCTCAGCTTCCTACGGCAAGGGTATCTATAGTCATGCACTAAGAAAATATAACATTTTCGGTTTTCTTATGATTTTCTTCTATACGAAACTTGTCCTGACATAACAGATACATAATAGTACATTATGATATAAGTGCGGTAAGTTGAAAATTACAACCGAGGCGATATTACAAGAAAGCTGAGGCTGTAATTATGAAAGCGCACGTATGTCATACGACGTTTTATAACTTATTTGCGAGGAAATAAATGAAACTCGGACTTTCTTGATCGAATAAATCTTTAATTACTTGTTAATAAAGCAGTTATAAAAATTTGAACAATTTGTAAAATTGATTATTTTACGTTGCCAGTTGGCATTTTTAAGCTTGTCAAGTTATTATTATTAATTTAAATTTCACCAGTCTCTCTCTCACTCTCTTGAGTGAGACTACAGAGTTCCGCAGCCGCCTCCGCCGCTGCCACCGAGTGCTGAACTCTGTGGTCTCGTTTCTCCTACTTTCACTCATAAAATGTTGACCACTTTTCTGACATAAAAACATTTAAAAGAGTATTGTTCGCGCATCTTGATAAACCGTGAGTTTTACTTTATTAAAAAAAAACGTGCGTTTTACATTACAATAACGCATAACTACGTAATGAGATACATTACGATATTGAAACTGGTGAAATAAGAGACCCTTTACGAGCAAATATGTTGTAAAAAAATTACCCAATTTGGTGCAGTCGATCAGAAGTATTGTCCGTACATATATTTCGGTAATTCATTTTCATTAATATAGATTACTTTTATTATGTAAAATAACCTTTCAATCACTAATAACTTTTCAATAACCACGTAAATCGTAGGTAATTTAAAGTTTTCTATGCATTTCTAAAGATGCTGATTAATCCTTAACTAATAAAAAATAAAAAAACATAGATCAAAATGAATATTTATGTGCATTTGTTATCAGTAAAATATTTATTTCCAAATCATTATTTTATACGTATAATATTTTTTTTATTTGCAACTATTTATATCTATGTCATTTTCCTAACCTTTATTGTTCCAAAGATTATTTGGGGTCGGCTAGTTTAACCGTTTTACCTGAATATCAGTTTTTCCACGGAGCGACTGATATGGGATCTCCACACTCCTGAGAAGGAACTGAAGGTATAACTACTCGTCAGTATATTAATATTTTAGGCAATAATGTTGGAGCTCATCGTCTGATTATAACACCCATTTATTAATGCATGTGTAATTATTTTTCTAAGATTTTAAACTGAAAACAAAGTTATATGGTAATAAAAATAAATATATGCTATAAATATGTACAAAACATTTTTATGTTTATTTCATTATTTCATGTTTATTTCCAATTATTGCTAGTAACCTACGTTAAGAATTTTTTGTCCCCTGGTGTTTAAAGGTTCGCATATGTCAGCCAAAGGTCGAACAACTTAAGAAAAGCCTGCTCAATTAAAATCTTTCAACGAAACAAATAACGTCAATAAACGATTTCTGATAAAACACACTTAGTATTTTTTTTTACATTAGTTTCAAATTTATTAATTAGGATTAGATTAGAAATTAGGATTATTCAATTTGTTTATTAGTCTCGCTTAGGGTTGACTACCTCTAATATGAGTTTGCATATATTTTATTAGACGACTGTTAACCAATTGTCGATAAATTTAATTTAATTAACGTCACAACCTTTATAAATAAAGAAACTAGCTCTAGAACGATTTAAGGAGCTGGTCATCCGAAAGGTTTTTCCACCCCGTCATCAAGAAATAGGTACATTTCCTGAATAATTATACCTTTATTTAAGTGTACATCTACAGTAAAAAATATAATGTAAATAAGCCTCACAACTGAAAGAGTTGCAATAGTTTGTATCGAATTAAAATTTGTTACAATCAAGCATCGCAGGGGATCCGCAATCGGTTTAATACTGCGATTGCTTGCAACATCGAGTAACGAACTTGGTCGCTACACTGTTCGCATAACGATTCATATAGCGATAGGGCTGGCAACATCGCTTTATCTTTTCGGGAAATCCCATAATATTATTATTTCACTGTTTTTATCGATTATTTTTTTAATGCAGTTTATATCTTATCTAGAAAACATTTAATGTATCTCGACTGCAGATAATAATATCAAGATCAAGCAAACAAATGAGAAATAAAAATATTGTTGCAGTTTTGCACTAATATATCTTACTTATTCACTCAGAAATGGCTGTACCACATTTGATAAAATTGCCGTATGATGGTACCCTGTATTAACACAGAGCTACTTTATATTCAAACAATAACATGCTAAATTGTTGCATTGTCTGTGCATGCATTCGCAATGAGCATGGTGACCATCACTCTTGAATTCTGCTCATGCTTTCCATCAGGCAGAGTAAAGTCATTTTGGCAAGGCCATACATTAAAAAAACAATGTTCCAGTAACTACATGAAAATACTTGCTTACTTGAAAATAGTAGTTTTTTTATGGAATAGGGGGCAGACGTATCGCCTGATCGTAAGCGATTACCGCCGCCCATGGATACCCGCAACACCAGAGGTGTCACAAGTGCGTTGCCGGTCTTTGGAGGATGGGAAGAGGGATGGGGGAGGGCTTGGGTTATGGGCCTCCGGTATCCTCACTCACTTGGTGAAACACAGCGCAGGCGCTTTTTCACACCGATTTTCTGTGACGCCGTGGTATCACTCCGGTTGAGCTGGCCCTTGCATGCCGAAGCGTGACTCTCCCACGGATATACCTGATCAATAAATATAATATACTAGCTGTCCCACGCAACCTCGTTTGCGTCTCCTATTGCCCGTAGCGTGATGATTTTCCCCCGTTTTTGACACATTTTTCATTGGTGTTCCGCTCCTATTGGTCGTAGCGTGATGATATATAGCCTATAGCCTTCCTCGATAAATAGGCTATCTAAAACTGAAAGAATTTTTCAAATCGGACCAGTAGTTACTGAGATTAGCGCGTTCAAACAAACAAACAAACGAACTCTTCAGCTTTATATAAAAGTATAGATTTATTGTAAAGTCAAAAAGATATTTACTGTTAAGACGATCCTTCTAGCATCTCTCGTTTTCATGAAGTATTTTTTTATTACTTACTATTACTTCATTTTCAAGGTTAACTCGCAAAATAAAGATATTTTAGTGTTAGTGATAGTCCAGTTAGGGTATAATGAAACAAGTCATATGTTAGTCTGTTACCCACCCACGTGCCACCTACATAAATTAAATGATATTTATTGAACAAGTGGATGCATTATTCGTCTCAAGTTAATTCTTTTTTAAAAACTGCCACGCATATTTTAATTAGTCGTCTGTTTACTAATCTGATTGCCTTAAGTCAAAAGGTTTTTTATAAATCTCTAAATTGAAATCGATAAATATATCGAATTAAAATGTAGAATAGAATAGAATAACCTTTATTGTACACTAAATAATACAGTTTAAATAAAAAAATAATACATCAATTGACTGACCATGTACAAATGGCGGCCTTATCGCTAAAAAGCAATTTCTTCCAGGCAACCTTGGGATGGAAAAAAAGTACTTGAAAAAAAAATCAATTCATGGGCAGTTTTGGTGCGAGAATAAAAATAATATAAAATAATTTAAGTGAATTAGATAAAAGTATTGATTATTATATGTACACATACTAATATAAATGAATACATATACACAAATACAATATCTACATTTTCATTAGAAAATGTATTAATTGACCAAAACCCATATCACATAAAATACTTTGAAAAAACCTCGCTTATATTTTAGCAATTATTTTTAACATAATCGATGGATATATCACAATCACACAATAACATCGTCAAAGATTCAAAGTGAAGATCGTGGAAGATCGTAAAAGGCGACTTAGGGAGCAAACTACGCAGGTTTACCTTTACAGAGAAGAACTTGAAAACAATCCTATACCAACCGACTGGCCCCCGTGGTGTAAAGGCGTAAAGGCACACGTGCAAGTATACTTGCGCAAGACAGACAAAACAGTATGGATTTGCGCAAGTATACTTGAACGTGTATTAACGGCCTTAATAGGCCTTAGCTTCCTTTTTAAGGAGAGTCCTATGTCCAGCAATGGATTGTTAAAGGCTATTAATTTGATTTACATCTCTCATGTTCGGTAAGTAGATTCTTATTACCTCCAAATGAGGCTTGTAGGTGACTTATTAGCGCTCTAGGGTAATATTGTAGCTAGAAAAGCCCTAGGGCGGTAAGTAAATTAAAAAAAAACACTTCTTTCTTTCAAAAAGTTCGCGTACATCTAACCATCATACTGGCAATAGACATCATGCAATCAGCCCAATGACCAAAGAGGTCGCTATGCTATTCAGCCTTGTCTTCGTGTGAGTATAATAGTCATCAATTTTAAATATCGAACGGCGAAGCTCAATTTCGTTCTTTAAAAAAAAAAAAAAAATGTTCTTTACTTGATTCTTTTTAATGAAAAAAGGCGGAATAGAAAACTTTTACTTTAAATATTATTTGTTTTTTGGATTTTTTTTTTATAATTACGTGCTAATTATCTCACAATCTAGATGTAAAGCAGAATAGTTAGCTCGGGTGTAAGCACCAATTGCACCCTCGAACTATAGGCCTCGCTGCGCTCGTGCGCCTAAATATCTCGGGCTGCAATTGATACCTTACAGCCCTTGGCTACTAATCTACTATTGGCTATTATAGCAGAATTCTACGATTGTCTATCACATCTTCAAAAATTACTAACCTATATTTACTCGTGTATTTCATTATCAAGTGTCGGTAATTCAGTGCAAGTGCTTTATGTCGTGTGATTCAATGATGAGGTGAGTCACTGCTCGCAAACAGGCGAGGTCAACTGTTGCGGCGCGCCTTGACTCATCACTGTATTGCTAAAATAAACATATGCAATACTTTTCGTCTTTATACAGTAACAAACACTTACAAGGTTTTTTTTTGTTTATGAGGCATTACCGCACTGTAATATATTATTATGTTAGTCAGAATTCTTTTTTGTGTTCACACGTGATGGAATGTTGATCTATTTGTCAAAGTATTTTCAATACTGAATATTTCATGAGTTTGTAATAAGGAAGTAATATTTTTGTTTTGTAGAACACACATGGACAAGAAAGCGATTTAACTCTAAACCAAATATAAATAATGGTTTTATGAGGTTAAAAGAAGTTACAAGAATAATTATTCTTCTTTTTTAGAGAATACTAGTTTTTAAGTTTCTGAAAGAACGAACGATAGAGAAAATAAACCTTAAAAAACCTTACTTTTCTTGTCTGTTTTTGAAAATCTTTGCCTCTTAAAAAATAATTATTATAAAAGTCTATATTGACTAATTCATGTAACAATTTCAGGGTTGATAAAAATCTATTTATCAACTACTATTTAATCAAATTTATTTGATTTAAATAGGATTTGTTTACTTTTTTATTACTTTAATGGTCAGTATTTATTATATTAAAACAGAGTATTTTTTTTAATTTAATTATTAATATAATTAAAAGATGATTTAACAATTTAAAAAACAATAGTGTTGACATAATAACAAGGATATTCTAAATCTTTCCAGATGAGTACACTATCTGAAATAGGATACTTGTCACTTTGCATTGAATTTGAATAGCATGCGCGAAATGATTTCTGAAATATTTGATATCTTTTAGAAAATTTCCTGTAGCACTTGGTAGCCCGGAACTGTGTCGGTAATCGCTCACTCGCACTCCGCGGCGTTGTGTACGTGTGCATGCCATAGTCTATGTCGGGGGAAGTCCCTAGACAATTTTTGACCAATTTGGTTGCAGTAAAAAAATAATTATTTTAATCATTGATTTTTATAAAAAAAAATTTGATTTAAATCACGATTTAAATCACTGATTTAAATCAAGTCATATAAATCATATCAACCCTGGTCAATTTATACTAATAAGTAATATTTTTTGAGTTTTTTTTTACCAGAGAAACACAACTAAAATAGTCGCACTGAGACAACCCTACCGGTAGTTTTCAAGTTTCGCGAACGCTCGGATGCCCAGAATAACTTAAACAATGCGTCTGAAATCTTGTCTAACTGCTTGACATACCGAATGTTCAATTCTCGGCGTCTGCGGGAAGGGACGACTGTCTACCTTTACGTCTTGAAAGGTTTCACGCATACCTTAATTTACGATATTTGATGAAACTATGTGGATCAGAATCGCCTTGTGCTAAAAATTGACAGGTCGAAAACATTAATGAAAAGGCGTAAGACTCCAATTTGTTGAGTTGAGACACCTAATATAGTCTTTACTAAGTCTGAAATTAATTGAATGTATGTGCTATGTATTTGGAAATTATTATTATCGGATAAGGTGAAATACCACATTTTGTAGGTGACTAGGTTAGCAATACTGTTAAGGATTTTTTTTATGGTGTTTTTATCAGCGGCATCTAATCTTTTTGATAAATTATTTTTCATAACCATATTTACAGTTTATTTATAGTAGATTTATAATACTTGTTATATAGCCTATAGAGGTGAGATATTGTACGTAATACGTATAGTAATGCATAAAGTATTAATTCCATATGATTGGAACTCGATTGGAATTACCTCATTAAAAATTGCATTTTTACCTACTTGATTGTATCAATTATTCTACGGGAATTAACGCGATCACTTATTTAAAGGTATTACATACCTCTGATTTGCTTAACGTCCTGAGTCAGCCTGTGACCACGGCCAGTGCAACCTGGTCGAAACGTCAGGCAAATCAGAGGTATGTAATACATACCTTTAAATAAGTGATCGCTTTAATTCCTGTAAAAATAATTATTATATCATGGAACGCGAAAGTTTAAAAGTTTCTTGTATCAACTATAATACCATTTACCTACTACAAACATAAACAAAATTAGTCAAATTGTAAAACACAATGAACAATAATCAACACACACTCGGAACTGTTGATTTTTTTCTCAGGAGACGTGGTTTATCACGGCCTAACAATAATAGTTCGTTGTATAAGAAAGAACTGCGTGTATAACAAAGCCACTTAACTAACAAGGAACTCAATGATGAATCATGTTGAGTGTTGAGGTTTACGGTAATTAACGTAAATCAAAAGGCACTTTTGAATACTTAAATGCGAACATGTAATTTTTTATTAAGTATACAAAGTGTGACTGCACGGTTGGTCTAGTGGTTTAAGCGGTCGCCACGCCGCTTCCTACTGTGCCAAGTGTTGTGGGTTCAAATCCTACATGGGACAGCACTTTGTGTGATCCACAAATTGTTGTTCTGAATCTGGGTGAAAAAATATACATAAATAAAATAAAAAATAAAAAATATACATGAAACGGACACAAATGTGTCCGTTTCATGTATATTTGTAAAAGTCACCCGCGACACAGGATGAATATTCGTAATGCGGGAGTTGTCTTTTTAAAAAGAATTAAAAAAAAGAATTCATCGAACGGGTGTCGTAAGAGCTGACTAAGGGCAAACTGTACAGGACAAAAAGCACTGCAAAGAGGATGAAAGCTTGACACAAACCCTATCTTTATAAACCCGACTGACCAACTTGGTATAGTATACCAATTCGTCCTTTCTAAGAAGTGACCCGTGTCCAGCACTGGACTATTAAAGGGAACAATAGCATTACGAGTACAGGTTGCTCCCTGTGACTAAGGGAGCAAACTGTGCAGGACAAAAGCACTGTAAAGAGGAGGAAAACTTGACACAAACCCTATCTATATAAACCCGACTGACCAACGTGGTATAGTATACCAATTCATCCTTTCTAAGAAGTGACCCGTGTCCAGCACTGGACTATTAAAGGGAACAAAAGGGTAACTTGGTAACGTTCAGCGGCTGACTGCTAAACTTAAATAGGCATGATGGCTAACTTAAGAAAACTGTTTTATAGTGTTCGGAAGTATCTCCTATTAATTAACAATTCTGTTTTTGACAATTCAAAAACAGTTATAATTCTACAAAAAATAAAGTTTTAGTAGGATAAAATTGCGATTTAAATTTTAGGTTTAAAAATCACGCCAAAACGCTCGGTGGTGTTATTGCGTCTGTTTGTGCAGACGCGACGTCACCATTTGTCAACCAGTGTCAATTATGGCCTTAAAGACAGTAAAGTGATCGTCGATAATATCCGAAAAAAGTGACCTTTACACATAAGTGACGTAACTCGCTCTAATTGGTGTTCAACACGGCGGATTGCTGTATTTTGTAGTTTTATTTTTGTTAATTAACTATATTATTAATCTCGCTCTAAATATGAAAATAAATACGATTTTTATACTCTATAAACCCCATTTCATCAGATAAATACATTATTTTAGTGGTTCTTGGTTACTGTCATCATGCCTATAAAAGTAATTCTCAAAAAATTTCTACAAAAGATGGTGGTTTGAATGAATACAGTAAATCACTGTGACTGTTCCAACATGTTTTCAACAATTTCTCGCTGCAGAGAGAAATGGACCCCGAGAAAATAATGTCTGCTTACATGCACTTGTTTTATCATTTTCCTATGTTTAAATATGCTACGTATGATGTGCATTAGTTGGAAATGTCTGGGTCTTATCTTTAGTGTTGTCTCATGTCATATAATATTACAGTTTCTATGTATTTGTAGTGATTTCTCTCCGTTTGTATTCTGTCTTCAAGTAAATGTTTGTTTTGTAAATGCTTTGTAATGTTACTCTTAAGTTGACTGTTCTGTTCATATTTGAATTTCACAATTATTGATGTGAAACCTGATTTTTGGCGTGGCGACGCTCACCGCTTCGCCTTACCGAAGTAAATGATGAAAATAATTGAGTTGTCGTGATTCCAAATAAATTAAAAAAAAAAAATTTGGATTTAATAAAAATGAATAATAATGTAATAATAAACAGTCATTTTATTTTATGAAAAAATAAATTGAAAATAAGTAAAAAAAACGGCACATTTTTTTATCCTGGTTTTGTTGTGTGACCAAGAAAGTGAATGAATACAATTTTTAGATTTTTCCTTCCATCTTTGTTTCTTTTACTATGTAGTCGGGGGCAAAAGTAGTGATAACTGGCCTCTATGGGCACATACTACTTAAGAGATACCGGTGTGAACACCAGTTCAACATGTTTACAAGTGATATTACCATTTGTGTACTTCGTCCCCGTCCCAAAAGCAATACAACTTAATCTATATATATAATCTATATATATAAAAGAGTAAGGTGACTGACTGACTGACTGACATACCCAGAGATCAACGCACAGCCCAAACCGCTGAAGCTAGAATCCTGAAATTTTGCATGTAGGTTCTTTATATAACGTAAGTGAGCACTAAGAAAGGAATTTTCGATATTCCACCACTAAGGGGGTGAAATAGGGGTTGAAAGTTTGTATGGAAGTTCGTCATTTTTTAAGTAAGAAACATGAAACTTTATATTTGGGCTATTGATAGAAAAAGAGTAGAAACGTATTTAAGCGTTTCTGGATATTCTACCCCTAAGGGGTTAAATAGGGGTTGTTATTTCGTATGTAGGTCAGTCTGGAAGTCCGTCATTTTTGAAGCTAGAAGCATGAAACTTTATTTTTAGGCTGCTGATTAAAAATGAATTGACACGTGTTTCAGCGTTTCTAAATATTCTACCTCTAAAGGGGTGAAATAGGGGTTGAAAGTTTGTATGGAAGTTCGTCATTTTTTAAGTTAGAATCATGAAACTTTATTTAAAGGCTACTGATTAAAAAAGAGTAGAAACGTATTTAAGCGTTTCTGGATATTCTACCCTTAAGGCGGTGAAATAGGGGTTGAAAGTTTGTAATGAGGTCCGTAATTTTTTAAGTGAGAAACATAAAAAATTGTTTTGGGCTACTGCTTAAAAATGAGTTAATACGTATTGAAGCGTTTCTGGATATTCTACCCCTAAGGGGTGAAATAGGGGTTGAAAGTTTGTAAGGAAATCCGTCATTTTTTAAGTTAGAAACATGAAAATTTGTGTTTTGGCTGATTCAAAATGAGTAGATACATATTTAAACGTTTCTGGATATTGTTTCTGGATATTCTACCCCTAAGGGGTGAAATAGGGGTTGAAAGTTTGTAAGGAAATCCGTCATTTTTTAAGTGAGAAACATGAAAATCTGTGTTTTGGCTGATTCAAAATGAGTAGATACATATTTAAACGTTTCTGGATGTTCCACCCCTTAGGGGGTCAAATAGGGGTTGAAATTTCGTATATAGGTTATTCTGGAAGTCCGTCATTCTTGAAGTTAGAAACATGCAACTTTATTTATGGCTACTGATTAAAAATGAGTAGATACGTATGTACGAACATGTTCTACCGGAACCGGTTGTGGTTCACGGTGGCGTTCTCGAAGTTGTTCAAAATATGTGTGGTACCTCGGGCAGACTTTGCAGTTAAGTTAAGTTAAGAAACAACTTCGAGAACGAGGTGAACAGGAGAATTCAGCCGGGTTGGGCAGCGTTTGGGAAACTTCGTCGGGTCTTTTCATCGTCAATCCCACAGTGCCTAAATACGAAAGTCTTCAATCAATACCTCCTACCTGTCATGACATACGGTGCCGAAACGTGGACACTGACGACACGGCTGGTCCACAAGTTCAAAGTCGCTCAGCGTGCTATGGAGAGGGCTATAATAATAATAATGATGTTTTATTTTTCTCATCACAAAAGCTCAACGTTTCTCTAAGGGATCGCATCAATAATGAGGTGATCCGGTAGAGAACCAAGGTCATTGACATAGCCCACAGGATAAGCAAGATTAAGTGACAGGGGGCTGGCCATATTAGCCGCAGAACTGATAACCGTTAGGGTAAACGGGTGACCGCGTCTCGGCAAACGTAGCGTAGAATGTCCACAGGCCAGGTGGAATAATGATCTGCCTAAGACGGCTGGCAGGAGCTGGATGAGAGAAGCTGAGGATCGAACCAAGTGGCGTGCAATTGGAGATGCCTATGTCCAGCTGTGGACTGCGATGACGATGATGAGATAAGTATTTAAGCGTTTCTGGATATTCTATCCCTAGGCTAGACTGGAAGTCCGTCATTTTTTAATTTAGTAGCCTGAAACTTTGTCTTCAGGCTTTTGATTACAAATAAATGAATACTTATATCAGCATTCATGGGAACTCTATTCCTAAAGGGGTTAAAGTAAGGGTCGAAAGTGTGTATGAAAGTAAATTTGAATGGACTATTGATTATAAATAAATACGTTTAAAAACATGAACACAGTATTCATAGATACTTACGCAGTTTTAATTAAATACATATAATCAACTTCCACGCGAGCAAAGCCGCGGGCAACAGCTAGTATTTCATATTTTTTTACAGAACCGTATCGAGCGACGTTTGGTAAAGAGAAAGTTGCGTGCCAGTCAAGTGTATTTGCGATGCGTTTGTATTTTAACATGCGCTTCTTCATAAAGTCAGAAAATTTATTTTCCGTGTTATAAATGGCCAGTATGGATTATTAACCGGTAGCGTATGTGTTACCTACATCTTTAAAAAGAAGTAAAGAACATGATTTTTACATAACTATCCTCATATATGGCATAGGCCCAATGATGCAGTAGCATGACTAGGCCGCCATAGTGAGGGTCACCATACTGCATTGTCTGCATTCGCAATGAGTATGGTGACCAACACTCTTGGATTCTGCTTATGCTTTCCATCAGGCAGTGTAGAATCATTTTGGCAGGGCCATACATAAAATAATTACCTAAAAATTTTAACAAAAAAAACCGACTTCAATCTGGACCAAATTTAAATGGGACCATTCGGGAAGCACCAGCTTTCAAATAAAAATAATTATCAAAATCGGTTCACCCAGTCAAAACTTATTAGGTAACAAATATTAAAAAAAAACAGTCGAATTGAGAACCTCCTTCTTTTTTTGAAGTCGGTTAAAAATATACATACAACCAAGCCAAGATGCAAGTATTTCGTGTTTAATCTTTTTCTACAATCAGTAACGCCTTTATTCTCTTATATAGGATAATATTTTGTTCTGACCTCATGATTTAGCGTTGAGATGACGTCATACCCGTACATTTATTAGTTTTCTAATAACGTTAACGTTTGTCGAATGTAAAATTTACTAAGGGGCTGAGCTTGTTATAAGATTACAAATTCAAGATATCTATACCTTACCTTCAGTCGCTTCGACATTTGTCTTTAAAACTGTATTTTTCATATGGGAATGCTTCTGTCGTTCCGTACCTTACTTTCAACTACAAAGAATACAACACTTTAATATTAGTCTAAGCACAAATTAAGCAAGATACAAGATACTTTATTACAAGAATTAAAAGTTAAGTTTTACAACCGGTAATTTCGGTAAGGCTTACTACTGTAATTTAGGGGTTGCCAACATTTTCCTAACATTTGTTTTCTTGTCACGCAACGCTCATCGCGTCACATCAAAGAAGAATCACCTCCCAAAAATGGCACTCCATTAACACAACCATGATAAGGGCAAAGGCACACAGTTCGACTTGTCTGACACGATTTTTATGTAAATATTACGAAAACATGCAATGCAAATACTTCACGTATGTTGTTTGTTAGTGGATGTTGGAATTTCATTTTAAAAACTTTTATTTTTATCGTAGTAGTAATTTCTATGTCTTCTACAGCTATAAAATATATACCTAAAAGCAACGGATAATTTTTAATGTTAAATTATAATTCTACACACATCAAAAGTGTCTAGGGATCAACATATGTGTCTAATTATCAACATATATTTTTGCAATAACTTTTCTCCTGATTGATATTAATTAAAATTTTCTTTAAGAATTCATCAAATAAAGTGTTTTCGTTTGTCACAGTAACGATAAACCAAGTCACCTTTGCATTAATAAAGAAATTTGCCATTTTCCTAATAAAAGGATTTTTCACATTTGAACCACTAACATTAAAGTTCGAAAAAAAGACTGAAATAACAGTTTTCTTTAAAATTTTATTAGGTAACTTAAACAATTAATAATCCGTGTTTCTACCGCGAACACTAACACAAGAACATCGGTTTGGCATACTCAAAATGAGTTCATCCAAATCACGCTGTGGAATGGCCGCCCATGTTCGTTGCAACAACAAAAAAAGGTCTTCTTGCGACTGGATACCCTCCATATTCGGCAGAGCTCTTCTCTGTAGCATATCCCATGCATGCTCAATCGGGTTCAAGTCTGGCGACTGAGCAGGCCAGGGCCAAAGCCACATCTCAATCTCAAGAAATCCGCATAAAAATGCTTGATCCCTAGACACTTTTGATGTGGGTATGAACTAAAATCATAAAATTTATGTGTTACAAAGTTTGATGCGAATTAATGAATATCTTTTTTTTTATGGAATAGAGAGCAAACGAGCAGACGTATCGCCCGATGGTAAGCGATTACCGCCGCCCATGGACACCCGCAACCCCAGAGGCGTCACAAGTGCGTTGCCGGCCTTTGGGGATGAGGAGGGGGATCGGGGGAGGGGTTGGGATATGGGCCTCCGGTATCCTCACCACTTTTTATTTATAAACAGATATAATATTTAAAATAGGAATATGTACATATATTTGAGAGAGAGAGAGTATTAGCAGGGAGTAATTTGTTATGCACATTTTTATTTAGCATCCAATTATAGCGGATGGATTACCTTCTCTAATATATAAAATTATCGTGTCGAGGTGTTTGTTACCAAACTTCTCCGAAATGGCTGTACCGATTTTTATGAAATTTTGTGTGCATATCGGGTAAGTCTGAGAATCTATTTTTCATACACCTAAATGATAAGGGTGACCTACCCCTAATTTTTTTTTATTGCAAAACAACGTTTGCCGGTTCAGCTAGTAGTACCTTAAAAAAGTTTGAGTGTTGAAAAACCATGTTTTTGAAAAGTCGGTTTGAAATAGTCGCACCGTGTGAACATATAATGTCATCTAAGTATTCTACCATTTCCGTGCATAACGAGCCCAATTCTCATGAAGCGGACTAGTAAAACGCGAAAGCCACTTCATCAAAGCGCTGAAGAGTGCGTAATTTTGCGAAACGGACGATGGCTATTACCGTACTCGTTAAAGCGCTTTTTTTAAGAAATGTATTTAAATTCAAAACAGTATTTAATAGTTGTGAAGAACCTCTTGAGCGATATTAAATGCTCCCAGGTTTTCTGTTTAAATCTACAGGTGAAATACTGAAATATTTTATTCTTTATGGACAAAGAAATCTGCGTCTATAGAGAGAACTTTTTGTAAGGACATTGACTTGCCTTCTTTAATGACTTGATGGTACTCAAAGATCAAGAGATGAGTACATTTAAGGGTTATTCAGTTCTACAACATTTATTATTAAAAAATAAAAAATATTTCTAGAATTCTTTAATACATTTTCGTGGAGATATCGAAATTTAACTTCTAAGGTGATACAAGCTGGCATTCCTGTAAATACTAGCACTAGCTCGGGCGTGTCCCTATCTCCACCTGCGTAAATGTACCTAATTAATTGTGCCAGTTGACAACTTATTTTACTAATTTTTCTTATGAAAATTCTATTCTACTAATATTATAAACGCGAAAGTTTGTATGTATGGATGAATGCTTGTTACTTTTTCACCCAAAAACTACTGAACGGATTTGGATGAAACTTTACAGCAGAAAATCTATCATTTGAGAAGGACCGGAATAATTAAAATCAGTGTTTCTTTTCCACGTTAATACTCGTAATGGTCTAATTAACATTTGTTTTATACGTCAAAAAGTTCAATATATTCAATTTCACATTGTAATGAGTGCCTACTATAAAATTACAATATAAACTAAATCTACTCGTGCGCCTGACAGGTTGTCAGTGAAATATAATTTTCTACAAATCAAGCTAACACCTACTTCATGTAGTTAATTTGATTCAACGAAAGTCTAGCAGAAACCAGGGGTTACATTAAAAAGTTGACTTATTTCCAGTGCTATTTGTAATTTGATAGCTTTCTTACTCGTAACCGTCACGAACCTTTGAGACGCCAAAGAAATTAGTTTCAACATTTTCGTATGAACTAAAAAATTAAGTACTAATTAATTTTCATTCACTGTAACATTTCAGTCTGACTGTTAAGACTAATTAAGTTGATTTTTTAAAACAATACTTGGACAGACAGACACCTTTCCCTTTATTTATGACTAGCTTTTGCCCGCCACTCCGCCCGCGTGTATGTCGGTTATCGCGGCAAATAGTAGCCTATGTGTTATTCTGATGTATAAGCTATATTACTGTAAAGTTTCATTCAAATCCGTTCAGTAGTTTTTGCGAGAAAGAGTAACAAACATCCATCCATACAAACTTTCGCGTTTATAATATTAGTAGGATAGATACTATTTATTTCTAAACTATTTTCACATTTCAATTTAATTCTATTGTCTTAAATTGATTTTCGGAAGTAACGGCATAAGGTTTACCTCTCAGTAGGTGACTGGGACCAAAAGATGAAGTTCCTGTGAATGTAATCATAAGTGTCAAAACTTTAATTTCAGCTTCTTAGTTTTGTTTGAGTGTATATACTTACATTTCAAGATTACCTAATTGATTAGACAAGTGAACATTAAACAAAATCGGAGACTTCAACTTCAAATGTTAGCGTGAACACCTTAAAGAATAATTATTGAAAACAGACACTTGATTTTGAAATAAAAAATCTTAATGTTTAACATTAAATTTAACCATTCCTTAGTACATAACTGTGTACTCATATCGTATTATACAATCTTTCATAGTTTATTTGTCTAACTGTAGTCTTGAGTTAGACTCTAACTCAAGTCTACTTTAATATAAAGCTTAGTACTTATCGATCGTTTGCACCAGACTGAGCGTCGGTTATTTATTCATAAACTTTGAAAAACTTGACTTCCCACGCGAATCATTCGATGCTGTTTATCTATCTTGTTAGACTTGCTTTTATTGCTTTAAATGGCACTGATAGTCTATGAAACAGTTTATATCTCAATAAATCTATTGGTTATGAATGCTATATTTACAGAAAATTGACTTAGAAATCTTGGCTTGGAACCATATGAGAATAAACTATTCTTAAGTTACTGTAGGACGTTTGAATATACCAATAACATTTATACAAGGCACTCATAGCCCAGTTGCACTCGGTGATTAGAAACAATCACCGAGGGTAAGCAACAACGGCGCGGTAAGTACCTGGATGGGTGACCGCTGGTGGCATGATACCATGAGCGTCTTCTTGATTCCGTGGTCGCGTTAAGCAGTCGGTCCCGGTTGTTACCATATGATAACAGTCATGAAGCTTAGTTGGAGGCCTTTGGGCGGATCAAAAACATCCAACGGCAAGATTACGTGGCCACAACGTTGTCTTGCCAGTCCCCAACCCGCACTTGGCCAGCGTGTGGACGTATGGCCTTAACCCTCTCCTGAGAAGAGTCCCGAACCCAGCAGTGGGACATTATGGGTTGATGTTGATGTTAAGAATGGTCACCCATCATAGTCCAACCTAGCTAGGATTGCTTAAATTTAAGTTTTAGTCTACGTGGTTACCACTGATCTACTAGCTTCTCTTTAAGAACAAGAACATTTATTAATCTGTACTGTAGTTTCATCCCCATCATCTAGATGGTTGGCAGTCCACAACTGTGCGCTTTTCCAGGAACTTTCTGCCTCGCACAACAAAACTGTGGAATGAACTGTCGCCTGCGGTATTCGCGGACCAATACGACCTTCAAACCTTCAAGAAAAGAGCGTACTCCTTCTTAAAAGGCCGGCAACGCACTTGTGATGCCTCTGGCCATCAGGCGATACGTCTGCTCGTTTGCCGCCTATCTCATAAAAGAAAACACAGTATCAAAATGTACGTCCACAAAAAAATCTATACAAGAGCCCGTATAAAATATTCCACGATGTAACAAAGAAAACGTGGTACCTGTCAACAACACTGCAATATACACAGCTATACAACCACCCTTTGGTAGCGAACTCGCAAAGCTTGTCGCTCTACACTGATCCACTTTGTTGTTGTTACTTAATCTTGACCAGAACACTTGTTACAGTCTAGTCTAGCCGGCTTGTTAGACATAAATAAATAGCATCTCTTTAGGTTTTTTATAGTTCTAGAAGTTTTTTTGTTACACAGACATGTGACTTTAAATATAGATAGTTAAAAATACCTAGATAGTGTGTTAAGTCATAGATGAAGGCTGTATTTAAAAAGAACTGTTTTTCAAATCAAAGTTTAATATTCTAGTTATTGAAATTCTTTTTTAAAGATTGTACTGGGTGTAAGTTTTGAGTCATGAGTACATGTAATAGACATGAAGAACAAAGTGTAGTCCCATGTCGGGATCTGACCCCCAACACCTTGGCGCAGTAGGAAGCGGTGAGGCGATCGCTAAAACCACTACACCATCTGTGCAGTCAAAATTGTCTTTGGTATCTGAAGACATATTTCCTGATATATCGATATTTTATTAAACTAGCATACCTTGCTATGCTTCATTGTTGCAGATTGTGGTGGCGAAGAACAAATCTGACGCGAAACATAGATAAAAACAATCTTTGAAGTAGTTTGTATAGGTAATTTGAGCTCAATCAGTGCAGAACTTGAGCTTGGAAAGCGTATCTGGGGGCACGGTCGTGCCCCCGCCAAGACGAGCCAAGCGAAGCGGAAGGGCACTACCTATCTTTTCTCGAAGTGTTTCGTCGTTTTTTCGAACCCTCATAACTTTGGTTCCCGATATACCAGATCGTTCAAATTCTCAGGATATGATGTTATTAATAAACTAATGAAACATACAAAGTTTCAATTGCATAGCTATGATACTTTAGATTTTATTGGTACCTAAAAAACACGGATTTCGTCACTGACACACTGATGATCATCAAAACTGTTAGGGAACTTCCTGAAGTGCTAGAAAGCTGAAATTTGGTATGCAAATTAAGTTTAGTATACAAACAATAGAAAAATTCATAAACCTATAACTTTTGCCCCCCAACCCCCAAATTTGGGGGTTGGAAGTTTGTATGAGAATTTCACAAATGTTTATGCTAGAGGTTTTATATATGGTACACGGACTTTTTCGAAAGACGAAAGAAGATGTACAAGAAATACAGCCCAAAAAATGAAAAAAAACTGCCTCAAGCAACTCACAAAAAGAAATGAAATCCCACCAAAAACATTTTCATGTAAAATGTTGCCAAGACGACTGCATATGGCTTACCCTGTGAAAAAGATATCAGATCTCATGTAGAGCCAAGGTTCCGAATCTACACGCCCTAACTCTACCAACCCTAACTTCATAAACTCTACATCTCAGTAAAAATGTATGGCTTGGCTGTTTCGTTACTTCAGAAACTAAATATTCGTATTACACATTACTTCAGAAACTAGATATTTGCAAACACAAAAGGCGTTCGTTTCCCCTTCGTGATGGTATGGTAGCGAAACGGCGAAGCCATACATTTTTACTGAGATGTAGAGTTTATGAAGTTAGGGTTGGTAAAGTTAGGGCGTGTAGATTCGGCACCTTGGCTCTACATGAGATCTGATATCTTTTTCACAGGGTAAGCCATATGCAGTCGTCTTGGCAACATTTTACATGAAAATGTTTTTGGTGGGATACAAAGTTTCGTGGGATACAAGTTAGTTAAGTTATAAGATAACGGTTACACTATCCACTCTAATACTTTAAATTCGAAAGTAACTCTGTCCGTCAGTCTGTGACAATTTCATGGCTTAACCGCTGCACCGATTTCAATGAAATTTGGCATGAAGATACTTTGATTCTTGAGAAAGGATATAAGTTACTCCTAAGCGACCTACCGACACCAACATAAACATGGGCGGAGCCGCTGGAAAAATTTAGTTTTAATATATGTAGAAGATTATGTTAAAGCCTTTCGCAATAGACGCACCTCAGTCTGGGGTTCGATTCCTTGGTTCAAATGTTTGTATGATCTGCAAAATATTTGTTTCGGAGTTTGGGTGTTTTCGATGTATAATATGTAGGTATGTATTTATAAAAAAAAGTAACTATATATTTATATCAGTTTTTTTTATGTGTGGACCTGCCAAAATGACTCTACTCTGCCTGATGGGAAGCATAAGCAGAATTCAAGAGTGGTGGTCACCATACTCATTGCAAATGCAAGAATGCAGCATGGTGACCCACACTATGGCGGCCTAGTGATGCTTCTGCATCATTGGGCCTCCGGTATCGCACTCACCAACGAAACACGACAACAGGAATGCTGTCTTTTACGTTGATTTTCTGTGCGAGGGTAGTACCGCCCCAGTCGAGCCGGCCCGTTCGTACTGAAATCAGCGTGGCTCTACTACCTAGTTGTCCAGTACCCATAATACAAGCTCTGCTTAGTTTGGGACTAAATGGCGTTGTGTGTTAGATGTCTGAAATATTTTTTTTTTCTTATAACCTTAGACTGTCGTAAATACTTACTGCAGAAAAAGGTTTTAGACAGAAGGCATAAATAATAAAGTACTATAAAAGAAAACCAATAAGCTATTAGTTAAGAACGTAAGTACCTTAAATGGGCTTTTACTGAATATCTCAAAAGAAAATCTATTGACATATAACCAAAAGCAAAGATTGCTTTTTCAATACAATAATGAATTCTGTTCACATTTCTAATTTTCTAAACAAAGGTACATAAAAGTTAGTGTGATATTTATTCTTGTCCCTCGACTACATTACTATTAGTTTTTAAGCCTCTAAATTGAAATTGAAATCTATCAGAATTCAATCCCCTTATAATTGGGTTGGCGAAATTGAAATTACAACGACGTCGGTAAGTATGGGCAAACGTCATTCTCCCGAGAGCACAATATTATTGACCTTTCACCATATGTTATGACCTTTGATTGGAATAGAAATTGAACTAATTTTAAACTTTCAAATGATGTTTTACTATCAGACTTTGACAACACAGCGTTTTGGGACTATGAAGAATAAATTGTGTTGTTAATATACATATAAAATTATAGTTTAAGCGACTTCATTGGAATTAGAACTTTTTGCTATAAAAAAGATGTTATTTGAAAGTTAAGCCTACATAGTGTGAGTACCATGCTGCAAATAAAACAAGTATTATTATTTTTTAATCTTAATACAGTAAATATGTATTTTATATAGACATGTCAAAACATACATTCTAGAATTAAAATCACTTGTACTTATTCGACTATTTTAATTTTGTTTACACCTGACCGGTTTCGCCCTATGGCAACATCAAAGGTTAATTTTAATTCTAGAATGTATTATAACAAGTTTCATCAGGTGCCGAAAATCGAGAGTATAAATTACATGTCAAAACATGTTTGAATGACATTCTAATACTTAAAAAAATTTATTAATAAGTACCTGGATGGCCGAGTTTAGCCAGGTATTTTTTTGGGAATTTTTTGAATTTAAAACTGAATCCTAGCTAGATCGATTTATCGCCCCAGAAACCCCCTGCATACTAAATTTCATGAAAATCGTTGGAGTCGTTTCTGAGATAACAATCTCGGTTTCTCGATGAGCAGTTCTTAAAATCACCATCTAAAATTATACTAACCATGCATTTAGCAGTTATGAGTAAATCCTACTAATATTATAAACGCGAAAGTTTGTAAGTATGGATGGATGGATGGATGTTTGTTACTCTTTCACGCAAAAACTACTGAACGGATTTGGATGAAACATTACAGTAATATAGCTTATACATCAGAATAACATATAGGCTACTATTTACCGCGATAACCGACATATACGCGGGCGGAGCTGCGGGCAACAACTAGTTTAACTATATATCGGCTTATTGCAAAATTAATATACCAAAACCTCCCATCAAATTATTATCCACATATTTCGATACGACTTATTTTTATAAACACGCAATACCATAAATAACACTTTAAACGTAGCAATATTTTCCAAGAAAATTCTCTCACCGTTTCAATATTTTATCTACATTTAAAATTTCTATTAAAAATAAATATTGCTTCATCAAACATTTACCTAAATATATGTTTACATTTAAAAATACTGCGTTGGTATTTATAGCATGGTTCTACGACTTCGCCTATTTCGAACGGTTCGAAGACATCTTTGTAAGTTGTTTTCCTAAGAATTCGCAGCCATATTCAACATTTGAATGTATTTAGATCGGTATAATGCCAGTCGACCTGCAGACGACTGTGAGTGGGGCTGCGACATTAAGTCAGCCACTTTGAGCCCCGCCAGCTCCAGATAATGGCACAAGTAATGGCTACGACACCTTTGGCCAAAACGTGTTGGTCTGTGCCGTGTTAACTGCTTGAGTACACGGTTGTCGTCTGATTTAATATTACTTATAAAATAACGTCCAAATTGTACTTAAATTCTTCGATTCAAATGTTCTCGTAGAATTGTGACGTGTGTGTAGAACTAACCTTTTTTGAATTTTTAACAGAAATTAAGATACATACTTGTGAGGAAAGTACTTACTTTGTAAAACACAGGTACTTCTGAGCGGTAGTTTACATGAAAACTATCAAGATGGATTATTCATGAACCACGTTTGATACTACATGAAGGAGGGATAGAGGCATAAATTACTTCCTAAAAAACCTATGACTGATTCATTGTTAGGTTAGATGATTTACAGCCATTTTCAATAACCTATCTCTAGTTAACACTAGATATACTTTTTATTTATTTGATTCAATACTTACACACATCAAAAGTGTCTAGGGATAAAGCATTTTTATGCGGATTTCTTGAGATTGAGATGTGGCTTTGGCCCTGGCCTGCTCAGTCGCCAGACTTGAACCCGATTGAGCATGCATGGGATATGCTACAGAGAAGAGCTCTGCCGAATATGGAGGGTATCCAGTCGCAAGAAGACCTTTTTTTGTTGTTGCAACGAACATGGGCGGCCATTCCACGGCGTGATTTGGATGAACTCATTTTGAGTATGCCAAACCGATGTTCTTGTGTTAGTGTTCGCGGTAGAAACACGGATTTTTAATTGTTTAAGTAACCTAATAAAATTTTAAAGAAAACTATTATTTCAGTCTTTTTTTCGAACTTTAATGTTAGTGGTTCAAATGTGAAAAATCCTTTTATTAGGAAAATGGCAAATTTCTTTATTAATGCAAAGGTGACTTGGTTTATCGTTACTGTGACAAACGAAAACACTTTATTTGATGAATCCTTAAAGAAAATTTTAATTAATATCAATCAGGAGAAAAGTTATTGCAAAAATATATGTTGATCCCTAGACACATATGTTGATCCCTAGACACTTTTGATGTGTGTACATTGATATACAGGATCATTTTTTTCTTTTTGTTGATAATTTTCATTTTATTTTTCTTTTTGTTAGTAATTTTCTTTTTTTTCTCTTTTTTGTTTTATAAGCCATATGAAATCACTTTGTTGTCCGTCTTTCTGTCTGTCTGTCAAGACCCTCTTTCTCAGGATCAAGCTGAAATTCATATCAAATACTCAGGTCTATTGTCCCTCGGAGCTGTGAAAAAATCAAACTTGCCAACGCAATCAAAAGATACAGCCGTTCATGGTGCAAATGCCTCGTTGGTCTCGCGGTTGGCGTGTGCGACTGCTGATCATGAGGTCTCGGGTTCGATTCCCGGGTCGGAACAAATGTTTATATGATATATAAATATTTGTTTCGAAGTTCGGGTGTTTTCTATGTATAATATGTATGTATTTACAAAAAAAAGTATATATGTATTTGTATCAGTTGTCTAGTACCCATAACACAAGCTCTGCTTAGCTTGGGACTAGATGGCGTTGTGTGTTAGATGTCCGAAATATTTATTTTTATATTTATTTATTTATTAAATTTTCGACACTCGCAAGGAAATCAAAACCTACAGGGTACTTCCTGTGAACTCAGAATCTTGAAATTTGGTACGAAGCAACGTCTTATAGCACAAATAAAGGAAAAATTGCGAAAAGCATAAGGGTTCCGTGTTTTTTCCTTTTGAGGTACAGAACCCTAAAAACTAGTGAATGCAGTTGTGCAACTTTGCATTAGCATTGTGCATCGCTGGGAGAAGTATGTAGAGTTCAAGAAGACTACGTAGAAAAATAAAAAAATAAGAATATTTTTTTCATCGTTAGCTCAGAAACTTTTCAAACCACCCACGTTTGTGTCTCATCAGTCTAGTTGTCATATCACAGATTCGACTAATTCGGGATCAGACAAGCAGCCGTGTACACACAATACATAAACTTAACATTCGTACACTATTATTACTAGATTGTATTTTAATTATTGTTGGCCTGCCATCTCGGCAAGACGGCAAGAGGTAGTTATTGACATTCTTTTTGAATGAGAAACAACTTGTTGACATCCTGAT
Source organism: Diaphora mendica (assembly GCA_949125395.1). Taxonomy (NCBI): domain Eukaryota; kingdom Metazoa; phylum Arthropoda; class Insecta; order Lepidoptera; family Erebidae; genus Diaphora; species Diaphora mendica. Next base: position 19,878,711 of record OX421319.1, on the reverse strand, counting down.
TTCGAGTGGGAGCGTATTGCATAGCAGTACCTACTGTTTGCACAAAGAACGAAGAGTTCGCGAAGTCGGAATTGTTACTTGTTACATTGTAACCCTTTGTTGTTTAAGAATTACAGTGATAAGAGTTATCTACATCTTTAAGGATAGTGAGTGCATAACCTCAAAATGTACAAATATTAAGTTTATACGCCATAAATTTCGCATCAACAACTACTTGCTTAATAACTTTATTTTATTTCATCAATCAAAAGAAAACCCAGTAAAAGCAAATTTTACCCGCAAACAACTTTACGAGCAGAAGTAGCGACAATTTTAGAACCGATTTTTGGTAAAAAAAATATCCGAAACCCTACGAAAATTAGCTGTACGCTTCACGTGTACGGATGGAAAAACAGCGAAAGTGGAAAGTGTCACGAATAGCATTTGGCATTCAGCCACCGGCGGTATTGATGCGGCAGACGGGGAATACTTATTTATTCATAAACGTTCAAAAACTTGCCAGTTGTGCCCGCGTGTAGGTGCACACTACCCAAATGCATATTAGTACATTCACTGTTTATTTTATTCTGCAAACATATTCGGGACTCAGACGTGCTCGCGTCTCTTTTTGCGGCTACAATCAGAGAAAACGTCATATGATTTTGTTTTGCAACGTCTACTGCACTTCGATAAGCAGGGAATATATTTAAAGTTTCTTATTTACTATCTTCACATAGTGTAAATTTAAAAAATGAAGTCGCTTTTTGTTTTTTTACCCTGAAGTCTTTCAAACTGCACCACGAATTTAATTCAGTCTTTATCAGTAGTTAAGAGGAAGATTTATAATATAGCATAGAGTGCACCCTCGCGAAACTGAGGTGGTTCGATAGTATATTATATTTTTAAAGATATTAGTATACTATAAATATTTATGTACCACACATAATTAAGTAACACTAAGTAGCGTATGAATAAAAACGCTGAACATACGAAATAGTGATTACTACAGGTATTTGGAACGATACCTAAAATCTTGCTTAGTTGGTAGGGTTATCAAAACATCTTGTATTAAAAGCAGAGAGCTCATATTGGACCTGATTTTTGCAAAGGTGACGCTATGGGTTCAACTTCCGTCCAACATTTTCCAATTGTATTGGTTAATAAGCAAAACAGTGTAATATTCATAATTTGTTCTGTTGTCTGCCGACTCACAGCTATATGAAGTTCAAAAGATTCTTTAGACGATTTTTATAGATTTTAAATATGGATAAATTTAAGTTGTAAATAACGTTGTCTATAAAAATCACTTCGTAGATCGCTAAAGTTTAAGGGCATTTAAATACCTCTTGCTCGTTCCCCGTAAACATAATTCATCGCAAACCTTTAAAGGTTAGTCAATTAAGTGCATTGGCACTACAAGAGAATGTGTATTATGACAGCTCTTCAGATCAAAATCTTAGTGCAAAGTTATATCAAACAACTTATAAAAGATGATTGACGCACAAGCTTTATGTTTTGTTAAAGAAAGTTTTAGTACTGTCATCAACATTTCTCATATAAACAGTGTACACTAAAGAACAACCTTCATTTCTACAAAGAGAAATATTTACTTCTTTCAAAACTACATTCGTTTTTCTTGTTTTACAGAGGTAGTTTCGATAATATTCTTTGACAAAGTCGTAGAGATAGCGCAATGGACTGTAAAAGAAAATCTAAAACAATGTATTTTAGTATTTTAAAAGAAATCCCAGACTCAATGTCGAAGTTGTCAAACTAGACGTTTGACGTGTAAAAAAGCTGTTGAGGAAACTTTGCCGTGATTACAAACCCTTTAAAACAATTTGTTACATTACGGTTTCTAAAGTGATGGTTAACGAATTAATGGTTGTTAGCACGAAATTGTTTTTGAAGGATGAGGGTAGTTCGAAAAATTCCGATCGCGTCCATCCGATTAGAGGCTTATAAACGAGCTCAAGGCTTGAAACTGCAATAGGTTAACGATATCCAGGTTCATATAGAATTAATGACCCCTTCGTGACCAAGTTCACTTTCCATGAACGGGGGAAAGTTTTATGGGTTCACGGTGGTTTTGGAACCTGTCATACAGCTGGATAATCTGTTGGGGCGCTTTTACTTTGATATGATTTCTCCCCATCTTCGCCGACATGGTGATTAAATGTAGAAAATTGATTGATGGATAAGTTTTATGGCTCTTCCACACAGTCGTTATAAAATATGAGTTCATTGGTTATAATGATTATAATATTACGTTAATATTAACCGGCTTCATTCGAAAATATTTGGGAGGGGTTATAATCAATTAAAGTATATTTCATTCATGAAGAAGGGGTGCCGCTATTGAAAGGTGTCTAGTATTGAGTTTGAAAACAAGGAAAGTTCGAATATCTCATTTTTTGTTGCTCTATGAAACTTAACGTAACGCAACGACTACCAATAGTATTTGTATTAAAAAAGGACTGTTTTAATACTGTTTTAAAGATATACATTTTCGGAATACTTCGAGGAAGCAGTTTAGCCAACCAAAATTATTGCGTTCAAATATCCCGTATATAATCAAAATATTTCTGAATAACTTATTATTACCTTATAACAAACATGATACAGCAATATACACACATCAAAAGTGTCTAGGGATCAACTTATGTGTCTAGGGATCAACATATATTTTTGCAATAACTTTTCTCCTGATTGATATTAATTAAAATTTTCTTTAAGGATTCATCAAATAAAGTGTTTTAGTTTTTCACAGTAACGATAAACCAAGTCACCTTTGCATTAATAAAGAAACTTGCCATTTTCCTAATAAAGGGATTTTTGACATTTGAACCACTAACATTAAAGTTCGAAAAAAAGACTGAAATAACAGTTTTCTTTAACATTTTATTAGGTAACTTAAACAATTAATAATCCGTGTTTCTACCGCGAACACTAACAACACAAGAATCGGTTTGGCATACTCAAAACGAGTTCATCCAAATCACGCTGTGGAATGGCCGCCCATGTTCATTGCAACAACAAAAAAAGGTCTTCTTGCGACTGGATACCCTCCATATTCGGCAGAGCTCTTCTCTGTAGCATATCCCATGCATGCTCAATCGGGTTCAAGTCGGGCGACTGAGCAGGCCAGGGCCAAAGCCACATCTCAATCTCAAGAAATCCGCATAAAAATGCTTGATCCCTAGACACTTTTGATGTGTGTATATCCAATTATAATATAAAAATATAAAACATTCGCTTAGGTGATCCAAAGGATAAAAAATTGTTGCTATGTATGACATATGGAAGTACTTTTCGTTATTAAGCAAACATTAACAAATTATATATTAAGAATTGAGAATAGGGCACTATAAGATATATGTTAAAGATTTAAATAACGATGTAATTCAAGAAACGAGAATAATATTTAGATAAGTAGTTTTTATGATAACTTTTATTATGATCAGGCCTTGATTATTCCCAAAATTATTTCGGGTTGGTTACTAACTTACCTGGTTTTACCTGTAGTTCTCAAACTAAATAAGTTATGTATGCTAACTTTTAAACTTTCGCGTTCCATGCTATAATAATTATTATTTTTACGGGAATTAACGCGATCACTTATTTCAAGGTATGACATACCTCTGTTTTGCCTGACGTTTCGACCAGGTTGCACTGGCCGTAGTCACAGGCTGACTGGCTCAGTGGCACACGCCCTCCGTCATCGAATCCGTGAAGTAGAAGGATCTTCATCCACCCGCACATTTTCGATATTATTGATAAAATTGTCTCGCCATGTACCGTCACATACCACACTAACATGGTCCCTATTCTGTAAGCAAACCGATGTGTTCCTATTCTGGTGTTTATCCGACTGCGCAGAAAAGCGAGGTGGTATGTTTTTTTTATGTTATGTATGTATCTTATGTTGATAGACAAAAAGCAAATAATAAGAAATACAAATGCCATCACTTTTCTTTAATTACTTATGACGAAGCGTAGCGAAACGTAGCGAAGTACATTTAAGATATGTTATAGGTATTTACAGTAACACATTGAACGCAACCACTAAAATATAACATCTTGTAAAAACGTGAGAGCTTCTAGTAGAAACTCGTGTCTAAACTAATCAGCCGGATATTATATGTGGCAATACAAAAGAGATACCCGTCGAATGTCCAGAGACCTTCCGATGAAGTAGACTTTACTGAAACTTTGTAGCAATTTTGAAGAAGTTTAAAGAAAAAGGAAAGAATTAAAAATGAACAAATGTCTGATTACAAAGTGCATTTCGCTTTAAACATTTTTTTTTGAATCGTTCACTATAATTCTATTAGGTCGATTTTGATTTATTCTTTGATTATTTATATTTATGAATCTGTTTCAGAACTTTCTATACGCTACAATAAACAGACTTAAATTTTTACGACTTCATTTACAAGGAGATCGTTACAACGAAATCAAAAACACTTTTGACAAATTTTTAAGGCCACCTCATAGAAAACTATAAAGACACATCTCCACCCGTGTGTAAAACGACAAATTTATTGTAAAACTTGGTTGGCACGAGTGTATAAAAAGCCGTACTATACTGTAAAAGTTTCAAAATGGTCGTCAACAACTCATCAAAATCTAATAACATGGGCGTAGTGTTCTCCTGCGGACGAGCGCGCTCTCCTCATCTCTCGTCTAGACAATGCTCGGTTTCGTGACTTTTTCACAATTCGCAATCCCACGACAATCGTGCCGTACCTCTCCTTACCTTAGATGTCTTCGAACATAATATTAAATTTTGCTACGGGCTCTCAGACGTTCCAATCCATTATGCTATGACATCGAAATTAGAGTTTTGTAGTTGGATACGAAATAAATTCTCGCGACGACAAAAAATAATATAAAAGATCGGGTGTCGCTTTCTTCACAAAGTTGTGATAGTTTTTTATAAACTTTCAGGTAGAAAAGGATGTACATTCATGTTTATACTTTGAGCTTTGACCTGTCGTTATCTTACTAATATTATAAACACGAAAGTTTGTAAGTATGGATGGATGGATAGATGGATGTTTGTTACTCTTTCGCGCAAAAACTACTGAACGGATTAGGATGAAACTTTACAGGAATATAGCTTATACATCAGAATAACACATAGGCTACTATTTGCCGCGATAATCGACTTATACGCGGACGGAGCCGCGGGCAACCCCTAGTCTTTCATATAAATAACAGTTTATTTTATTGCAAAGCTTTGAAAGTATTTAATTATTATGTTAAGATTACGTAGATACAAAAAATTAAATGATAGGAATATAATGCTGAGGTTTTATTTCCTTAGAGCGCATCAAAAGTACCATAAAATTACGATACTTTTTAATGCCAAAATGTCTATGTAGTTTTACATACAACATTTGAATGTAAAGCTATATAAATGTTTTGGCCAGTACATACACAAGTAAAATTTTAACAAAATAAAAACCTAATTCAAGGTTACTTTCCTCGATTTCTCTTGGATGCTTTCATCAGATCTTAGTGTCGTTATCATAAAAAAATAATCATTAAAATCGGTTCATAAACGACGAAGGTATCCGCGAACACATAAAAAAAGAAAAAAAAAGCGGCCAAGTGCGAGTCGGACTCGCCCATGAAGGGTTCCGCAGCAGCAAGTAACAGTAAAAAATATATTTTATTTTTATATTTGTCTTGATTGAATGAAAGGTAAATTGCAGTCTACGATTAATGACGTACCTATTAAAAAAAACTACTTACTAGATTTCGTTCAAACCAATTTTCGGTGGAAGGGACACACACACACACATTTTACCACTTTGGAAGTGTCTCTCGCGCAAACTATTCTATATTATTAGAAAGAAATGATTTTAGAAATCTCAATATAATTTTTGAAGACCTATCTATAGATACTCCACACGGATGGGTTTGATAAAAAAAATGAGTTTCAGTTCTAAGTATGGAAACCCCCAAAATTTATTTCTATTTCTGTGTGAAAATCTTAATGCGGTTCACAGAATACATCTACTTACCAAGTTTCAACATTATAGTTCATAAAGTTTCGGAAAAAAGTGGCTGTGACATACGGACGGACAGACAGACAGACATGATGAATCTATAAGGGTTCCGTTTTTGCCTTTGACACAGAACCCTAAAAAACATATACGGTCGAAATGAGAACCTCCTCCTTTTTTGAAGTTGGTTAAAAACCCGCGTATGTGGATTTCGATTTTTTTTTTACTTTTTAACTCGCTATTATTTCTTATCTTTAAATTAACAAACTGAATATTTAAAGAAACCTTCGCAATTATAAAGTATAAAAACAGTAGTATAATTTGCTTCTTGAAACACTTTTTACTTTTACTTCGGTACTCAATAAAAGCGTGTTAATAAAATTACAATTTTACTAAACTATAATTACGTTTACAAATACCGAACTAAAAGTCTCGAAACCTTCCATTTTAGTGCCATTTCAACAAACTTTCATTGACGCGTAATAGTGTAATTTATTTCGCAAAAGGCCTTCACTTAGTGAAAATTCCCAACCCTGTAACATAATGCAATAAAAAATCGTAACTACAAAATTGTGGTTGTTATGAACAAAATGGTAACGAGTATTGTAAATCTATCGAATTGTAATAATAGATATACAAGTTTAAAGAGAGTCAATTTTTTTTTATGGAATAGGCCTCCGGTTTTCTGTGAGGCCGTGGTATCACTCCGGTCGAGCCGGCCCATTCATGCCGAAGCGTGGCTCTCCCACGATAGAAAATCAATATTATCAATGATTTAAATTAAAATTTCGAAAATTACTACAATTTTTAGTCTGACTAGCAATCAAATACCAACTTTGGAACTTGTGGAAGTGAAAATAGCGTCCTTTACATTATACATTTGTAATTATTTAGCTTTAAGCTACAATCCCACAGTGACTAACTCCTGATTTCTTCTAAATAATGTAAAATTAAGAATTTACTAATCGAACCCTAAATATACATTCAGCAAAAGTTAGTGGAAAATATACACAAAATCCTGCCCACTATTTTAGTCAATTTCGTAAAATGGAGTTTAGAAAGAAATAGACCGCTAAAACTTATAGAAATGATGTCACACATCCATTTATAAAATTCCATTACATTCAGTAACGTGAACTTCATAGTCACAAGTATTTTAAGTATGATACAAGTTACGCCTAACGTACCGAAGCCATAACTAGAATTCTCAAAAATCGTAATTACAAATTTAATGGATCAAAATTGAGATCTTAACAGTTCAAAGGTTCTGAGGCTAGTGTGTATGACACTAGACAATTTGATTCAATTGGCAGTTAACAATACTATAATGTAAGCAATAAGCTCTTCAGGTTTTGGTATATTTATTACTAGCAACCCGACCCGGTTTCGTAGGGAAGTCTATGAAATTATCGGATTTCTTCCACTATGATATGCATGTATAACCCTATGCCTTATACAGGATAGTTACCATCACGCTTAAACGAATAGATAAAAAGACGCAGACGATGTTGGTTGATAAGATAATATTTTCCTAATTTGTACTTGTTCAGAATTTTGTGTGTTTTAAAATTTAGAATTTGCAATCACGTTCAGTAATAATACGAGAAAACATACCTACACCCTAAGTCACAAAATTGGGTACACTTTTTCTATATTTTATGTTCCCAATTTTACTTTTGACATATGTCAAGAAGAATACCTAAAATACTCTTATGCATTTTTCTTTAAATTCAATTCCGAGAAGTGGTTTTTTCCATGACCATATGAAATGTTAACAATAATGCAGTACCCGTGGCGGCGGTAACCGATGCCAGGACTCCCGCAAACGTTCAATTTCCGCGTCGCAAATGAAATATCGGGGTCCATTTTCAGCATTTGTTGTTAATATATTTAATATCGATTTATAATTTATCATCGAAGGAAAAAAAATGTCATGTTTCATTAAGTATCGTTTGTCACGTGTGTGTGAGTGAATGCTACGCTAAATCTCGCCATCAAAACCATCTTGTAGTCAAAGAACAGTGGAGAACTGGAGACTCTTTATATGACATATCTACTAATTTATCAAATTATTCGAGTCTTCTATGATAATAATCTTCTCACAAACATATAATCTGGATTCTGAAATTAAATGGGTTAACTATTCGTAACTAGTCGAATAAATATTTTTGTATAATATTATATATTATTTAAAATTAGTTAAATACTTCTGAAAAAGATTTAATTTATTATGTGTGAGTTCAATTTCATTCCAACTATAAGTTAATGTCAACCAAAAAAAAATTATCTATTCAAAAGTGTAGAGATTTTCTCTATTTCAAATATCGAGTGGTTTAGTAATAAAGGCCCAATGCAGCGTCGGCGCCGATACATGACAGTCTGATACGCGCACGTCCGTAGACGGAACAGAACCGAATACAACATGACACCCAGATACCGCATGGGAGGGCATTTCACTACCTATATAATTGTTTAGCAAGCTTATTTAAACACCTTTGTGATACTGTATATTATAAACAGAACACGTGAAATGAAAATATAATTTGAGTAAACATAATTAAAACTATTACATAGTTTCAATGTTTATTTTTACGATTTCACGTCTAAACTACTAAATCGCTTATTTTTATATTTCACCATTGGTATTTTAACGAGAAAAAACCGACTTCCAAAAAAAATCCAACGAAAACTCTCTGCCAAAAAAATACTTAAAAGCGTAAAAAAAACTGGTTCTTCATAAATTGCCTATACCTAATTCTTTATTCATTTAAATAGTAGTATTAAAATGTGTGCTAGGTACCTAGAATCTGTTTGAAGTCGGTGCCAAGTGACTATCGCTTAGACTTTTGTAATTGTTCGTTTGTATTCTTTTTGGCTTAGCACCGACTTCAAACAGATTTTAGGTACCTAGCACACATTATAATACTACTATTTAAATGAATAAAGAATTAGATATAGGCAATTTATGAAGAACCAGTTTATTTTACGCTTTTAAATGTTTTTTTGGCAGAGAGTTTTCGTTGGATGTTTTTTGGAAGTCGGTTTTTTTTTTATAAAAAGTTTTTATTTTTCAGTTTTTAGTACAAACAATCGTAGGTAAGTAGTAAGTTGAACTATTTCATCAAATTTCATCATCAAGAATACAAATTAAGGTCTATACGTACGTGTAATATTAAAATCATCCTCTAATTCCTAACTGTTGAAGAGTTTAACCTTCTATTATCAGTTCACCTAAATAACTTGAAAGTATACGACTGAAGGTCTTTAGATACGTATGAAATTGAAAGAATTATCCTTCAACTCCTAACCGTGTAGGAGTTGTACCTTCTACCTTCCATCATCAGCTTACCTAAATAATTTGAAAGAATACGACTAAAGGTAACATATATACATATGATATTTAAAGATTTATCCTCCAACTCCTTACCGTTAAGGAGTTGTACCTTACATCATCACCTCATCATCATAAAATGATGACTACCAGACGCAAATACCGGTGTAACTTCAGAAAATATACGAAAAACATAGTATGTGCCTATAAAAAATGAGGGTTTCCCTCGATTTCCCTGGGATCCCATTATCAGATCCTACTATGCTGGCAATGGGACCACCTCGGAAGCATACCCTTTCGAATACACAAAAAAAAATCAAAATCGGTCCACAACTGACGGAGTAATCGCTGAACATACATAAAAAGAATGAAAAAATACATACAGTGGAACATAGAACCTCCTCCTTTTTTGAAGTCGGTTAAAAAGTAGGTTGATTTTTAAGGTAATAAAGGCAGACTGCAGGTAAATGTTATTAAATAATAATTTAAAAACGAAAACGTCACTGGTTTATATCCAATAATTAGAATATATGAAAATAATGTAAGAAGTTATTGCCATTAGGTACTGATGATTAACTATGTATTTTTAACAGTATTTTATTATAAGATAACTTACCTATGTAAAGTACTCCTTAGCATTGATAAGAATTAAAAATTTATAAACTAGATTTCAATCTTCGTTACAAAAACTCTATGAATTCGTTCACGAATAAAACATAAAATGCTGTTTGTTCTGAATACCAATATTTTAATCACAATAAATGGGCAGTTTACTAAGAATAAATATTATCACAAGTTCTAAAAATAACACGTCCCATTTAAAAAATATTAATAAGTATTCACAATCCCTACGTTTCCGCGAAACGTACGAAATTCCAAGTTGAAGTACAATAAATAATGAAACTTACAAATCCCACCAAAAACATTTTCATGTAAAATGTTGCCAAAAGATATCAGATCTCATGTAGAGCCAAGGTTCCGAATCTACACGCCCTAACTCTACCAACCCTAACTTCACAAACTCTACATCTCAGTAAAAATGTATGGCTTCGCTGTATCGCCGTATATTTAGTTTCCGAAGTAACGAAACAGCCAAGCCATACATTTTTACTGAGATGTAGAGCTCATGAAGTTGGGGTTGGTAGAGTTAGGGCGTGTAGATTCGGAACCTTGGCTCTACATGAGATCTGATATTTTTTTCACAGCGAAAGCCATATGCAGTCTTCTTGGCAACATTTTACATGAAAATGTTTTTGGTGAGATTTCATTTCTTTTTGTAAGTAGCTTAAGGCAGTTTTTTTTCTTTTTTTGGGCTGTATTTCTTGTACATCTTCTTTCCTCTTTCGAAAAAGTCCGTGTACCAAAAATAAAACCTCTAGCATAAACATTTGTGAAAGTCTCATACAAACTTCCACCCCCAAATTTGGGGGTTGGGGGGCAAAAGTAATAGGTTTATGAATTTTTCTGTTGTTTGTATACTAAACTTAGTTTACATACCAAATTTCAGCTTTCTAGCACTTCAGGAAGTACCCTAACAGTTTTGATGATCATCAGTGTGTCAGTGACGAAATCGGTGTTTTTTAGGTATCAATAAAATCTAAAGTATTAGAGCTATGCAATTGAAACTTTGTATGTTTCATTAGTCTATTGGTAACATTATATCTTGAGAATTTGAACGATCTGGTATATCGGGAACCAAAGTTATGAGGATTAAAAAAACGACGAAACACTTCGAGAAAAGGTAGGTAGTGCCCTTGCGCATCGCTTGGCTCGTCTTGGCGGGGGCACGACCGTGCCCCCAGATAAATAATGAAACTGTTTATTATTTTCAAAGTATTTCATTGAATGGGAAAAGTTTTTATATCTAATGTTTAATTATGAATTGTTACGTCATAACGTTCATAGAGTAATTGCAAATAACATTTGTAAAGAGTTTTATTATTTTATTTATAAATTATGAATTTTTCAGAAATCCATATTCCTAAGTTTACTATTTAGCTCACTACATATCGAGTTAATGTGGAGACAGATTAGTTCTGCCGCAGCAATAATATCATTTCGTTTTCTATATCCGATTTAAGCATAATTGTACGTTATTTTACAATGCATACAAATATAAAATACTATACGATACAAAGAAAATAAGTATCTTCAAAATTATAAATACCCTTATGAGCCCTTTTTTCAACATTTGACTGTTAGATATTTATATATTGGTAAAATGACCGAAAGCAGCCTTAAAATTACCTAACGAACACTATCCGAAAATCTATAACGTCATCATTCCCTACGTGGCAATATTATTGCGTTACACCGCATGATATGCTCATAATCTGACGTCATACATCTGATATTGTGTTTGCTCTGGTGGCCAGGCAGTCAGGGCTACCATTGTCCGGCTCGCCGACTATCTGCTAATATCACTTAAACGGTACCCGTGGTACCGACAGTAAGGTACTGGTCACACTTGTAGAGGGTAGCGTAGCGGTTAAGGTCGACTGGCAGGAAATAATAATATAATAATAATAATATTTATTTAATCGACCAATACATATGTTACAGTGTAGGACATTTGAAGCCTACGGCATTAAGTCCGCCTTTGCCACTTTTGTGCAAAGATTTAAAATAACCCACGGTAGCGTAACTGTAATAAATACGTAAACCTATAAGTTAGAAAAAAAATGATTTTCGTATTGAAATTGTGCTTAAAGGATTTTGCTAAGATTCAAACATCGTACACAAAGATAGAACAAGCCCGGACATCAGCTTAAATATAACACAACGATTATTTCAAGATTCAAGGGAATCAAACATCCAAACCCAGCGTGGTTTGAGTAACGAGGCGGACGAGGAAATAAGAATACAAAAAATATCGGGGCTTCTATTAAACTACCTACAAATAAACCCATGAATTGTATACTTCGTTAACGTAATGAAATGTAGGTAAAATTAGTTTAACTGTTTCTTTATAATATAAGTAAAACTCTTTTTTAACCCCCGACCAAAAAGAGTGGTGTTATAAGTTTCACGTGTCTGTCTGTCTGTCTGTGGCACCATAGCTCCCTAACGGATGAAGCGATATCAATTTAGTTTTTTTTGTATGAAAGGTGAGTTACGTGCGAGTGTTCTTAGACATGTTTCATGAAAATCGGTTGAGCATTTTAAAAGTTATGGAGGTGAAAGTGGGGAAGAGTAACCGAATGTCTGCAAAAATATCATCGAGTGGGGTCTCAAATGAAAGCGCATAACGTGTTTTTTACTTTTTAAAGGGAAATCAGTTTATTATGTCGGGGTTTTTTTTTAAATTTTGAGAAAACACAGTTATCTTGCAATCTGTTTGATTCTTAATAGACCACTTCTACTTTTTTTTTTCACTTACTGTGTTATGTTGATCTAGGCCTTCCTACTCTTTTCTTGCTTTCAATTTTTCTTCTAGTATTGTTCTAAAGTAGTAACTGAATATCTTCTATATATACATACAAATAAATAAAATTGGAGTGTTTGTTTGTAATAATAGGTCTTTACCTATGAAATTGCCGTTTTGTATGCAATAAGTGAAAGTGCTTATTTTTTCAAACTTTTTTATTTCTGTTATTCGAAGTAATCACCCCTGCAATCGACGCATCTTTGCCAACGCATTGGCAGTTTATTGATGCCCTTCTTGTAAAAACCAGCTGGACGGGAGGCAACAAACTCTTCAAAGGCATTTTGTACTGCCTCTCGGGAATTGAATTTTTTACCCTCTAAAAAGTTGTCTAAATTTTGGAAAAAGTAATAGTCGGTAGGTGCAAGGTCTGGTGCGTATGGCGGATGAGGGAGAGCTTCCAACCCCAGCTCTTGCAGCTTGGAGACTGTCTGTTGCGCAGTATGGGGTCGCACGTTGTCGTGAAGCAGCTGCAAGAGCTGGGGTTGGAAGCTCTCCCTCATCCGCCGTACTCACCAGACCTTGCACCTACCGACTATTACTTTTTCCAAAATTTAGACAACTTTTTAGAGGGTAAAAAATTCAATTCCCGAGAGGCAGTACAAAATGCCTTTGAAGAGTTTGTTGCCTCCCGTCCAGCTGGTTTTTACAAGAAGGGCATCAATAAACTGCCAATGCGTTGGCAAAGATGCGTCGATTGCATGGGTGATTACGTCGAATAACAGAAATAAAAAAGTTTAAAAAATAAGCACTTTCACTTATTGCATACAAAACGGCAATTTCATAGGTAAAGACCTATTATTAAAATAACCGCTTTTTACTAAATGCACATTATTTTTTAATTTTTGTCTGTCGGTCTGTCCGTTTGTTCCGGCTAATCTCTAGAACGGCTGGACCGATTTTGACGGGACTGACACTGGCAGATAGCTAATGCAATAAGGAGTAACTTAGGCTACTTTTTTAGACTAGCTTTACTCCGCGGTGTTACCCGTGGTTGTAAAGGTACAAAAATAGCCGCGGGTAACACCGCGAGACTCGGCTAGTGAACTATACATGTTGAACTTATGAACAGTCATCAATAGTCCACTGCTGGACATGTCCACTCTTTAGAAAGAAATTAATAAACAAAAATAAATCAAATAAAAAACTAAAATTATTAATTTAATTTATCCACGCTCTATCGCCTGCAATGACACAGTGCCTCTCATCTACGCAGTATATTGTCAATATATGAGAAACATTGTCTGACAAAATCCCTTTATGAGATGTCTTGCATAGGCACATATATTTTCATGTTAACAAAGATGCAATTGTATTGCTCCAACGACAGATAGTTTAGCTGTGTTGTTTATCGTTTTAATTTATATTTACATATTACATCCATCCATCACAAATATGATAGAGGCTTTTCGGTGTTGCTAACTTCTATTACTATTGGTTATAGTGTGGTCACTTAAGTTTCTAAGAAGATTTTCTTATTTCATTGGCTTTATAACTTTTTGTATACTCCCATATTTTATTTTAATGCATTATCTATTTATTTACGAAAATGTTGTGAACAGAGGAGTATCAAATTTAGCAAAGTTATAGTTTATATGGAGGAGGAGTGCAAAAAGTTTAAAAAATAATAAGACAAATGAATTATGTTCGAATTTCGATTACTGGGCGGCTACTACTTCTAATTATTATTCAAAATTTTTGCCCACGACAGTACGGAAAAGGTATATGTGTTTGGGGTGAGAGGATGTTTGTGCAAACTAATGTGTCCATTTATCTCGAAAATTACTAGTAATTTTGAACCTGTTTACAGTGATGGGTTCAGGTTTATATCGTAACAACATGGTCGTAACAGAACTTTTCATTTTTTGATAAAGCGACCAGAAGTAAGTAGCTGGATATTGATTCATCTATACTTTATACATACAATACATACAAATAAATAAAATTGGAGTGTCTGTTTGTAATATTAAAATAACCGATTTTTACTAAATGCATATGTATGTCACAGTACATATACCAAAATATAAATAAAATATTTCGGAAATCTAACACACTACGCCATCTAGTCCCAAGCGTTTCATGGGTACTAGACAACTGATATAAATACATATATACCTTTTTTTTCGTAAATACATCAATATATTTAAAAATCAATGCCACTTTTCGTTGTAATTGTATAACTCAAGAACGGGCTCACCTATCCAAACCAAATGTTTAGACTTTGTTCGCACTATTTAGTAGATGGTTCATATGAATTTTTCACAAAATCGGTTGAGCGGTTCTTCATTTATCACATTCCCAACGAAGTGGGCACGGGTCAGCTAGTACATATACGTAGAAAACACCCAAACTCCGAAACAAATATTTGCAGATCATACAAACATTTGGTCCGACCCGGGAATCGAACCAGAGACCTCAAGCACAGCAGTCGCATACGCTACCACTACGCCACCGAGGCAGTTTCATTTTTTACCATATCATTTTTACATGTTTTTATCTGTCTATCTGTCCGTCTGTCTGTTAGTTCCGGCTAATCTCAGGAACGGCTGGACCGATTTTGACGGGACCCTCACTGGTATATAGCTGATGATATAAGGAGTAACTTAGGCTAATTTTTTGAGACTAACTTTGCCCCGCGGCGTCAACCGTGGTTGTTGTTGCACCGCAGGCAACACCGCGGGGCTCGGCTAGTAGCCAATAAATCGCATCTAGCTAAATTTGTACCTTACACGTACATTTTGAAACAAAAGAATAACTTCAATTTTATTACATCGCTCAAGCGCGATTGGCATTACATAACTCGACTCCAAAGAAAGATATTTACAGCAATGTTGCAAGTGAAAAAGTATGTTATTTATGTGTACCTTCTAACGTAATGGCGGTAATATCAGCTACTAGGTTCCGCCATTAGAATATAGAGTAAACGATCATTGTACATGCTAAGTATGTAATTTAAGTAAATTCCTTATCGCGACGGGAGTGGAGGGCTCTTCAAAAGTGTTTAAATAACTGTTTATCGCGCCACCAGGCGGCGTTGCAGTCGAGTGGGTCTGCCGCTCGACTGTGAAGATACACGGTATTGTTTATTTATAAATATAAATAACCAACTTTAAAAGCATTTAACGTTGTGGTAAAATGCGGTGAATTATAATTTTTATCTGCGGTTTTATGACGTTAATGCTTGCGTTTATATACAGTTTGTTTTGTAAAAATAATAAATATACCAAGAATTAAGGTAGCTCATATAATATCACTAGCTGACCCACGCAACGTCGTTTACGTCTCCTATTGCCCGCAGCGTAATATTTTTTCCCCCGTTTTTGTAACATTCTTCATCGGTGCTCCGCTCCTATTGGTCTAAGCGTGATGATATATAGCCTATAGCCTTCCTCGATAAATGTACTATCCAACACTGAAGTAATTTTTCAAATCGGACCAAATTAGCGCGATCACACAAACAAACAAACTCTTCAGCTTTATAATATTATTATTATATATATACTAGCCGACTCACGCAACGTCGTTTACGCCTCCTATTGCCAAGTTCATAATAGGGAATATGCATATATTTTTTATTTGTCTCAATTTTTTTTCTAGATTCTTTATTGTCTTTGCAATATACATAAATGGGATTTCTTTTATTTAGTGATTATTTAAACCCAGAAAATATTAAATAAAAAGTGAAACTTAAGGGAGGGAAATTCAAACCTGCAAAACGCGTCCGAAATGTGACGTCGATTGTTACATTATCGAAATTATCGGCGTCGAAATTCCTACTGTGTTAGTAGTGTTTGTGAGAAAAAATAACTTCTTCCATAATTTTTATAGCAATCAAAACTGTAAATAGGTATAAAATAACTGAAACACTCAATAGTAAACAAACACGAAATGACAATGTTAACGTCAATACGTTAACAATCAAACGTTAACGTAAACAATTACGTCAAACGTCATATGTTATGTCAATAGCGCGCGAAAAATGGCGGCGTTTGAATAGCTCAAATTTAGTCGGTGTTTTAAATTTCGCTTTGAAAATTATTCTGACTATTTTGAAACCTATTTATATTTTTTTCTATGTTAAGGAGACTTACATGATCAGATTAAGAAATAAAAAAAGACATGCATATTCCCTATTGGACGGAGACTCGATTCCCCAGTTAAATCATTAACCAGGTTTTGGAGGACAAAGATTGTCATTCTGTTTGTTTTCTCTGCATAAATAAATAAAAATAATTAAAAATTATAAACAAATGATTAATGCGAAATAAATTTATACCCTACAGTGCATTTATTCAATATTTCGTAGTTATGAAGATTGCATTAATTGCCATCCGAACTTTATCACAACTATATAGGGACAGTGACAGTCAAGTTCGATAAACAATATTCTCTCAATAACCTAAGGGAGCAAGTATACAAAAAATTGCCATCAATTCCGCACACTCACTACAGACAACCCTTTATTAAAGTTTGAAAAAATAATTAGCGAACGGCGAGTTTCCCGACAGCTGACAGTTACACCTGCCGTGATGGCGAGCACAGCAGCCGGAGCTGCGGTGCGTCTACGCCACGTCGACGGTGCGGGGACGGGGCGACCGCGGGAATACTACGGCGCCATTCGTGAAAAATGGTCTAAATAATTCTGCATTTTTACATAGATTCTGCTATGATTTTCTTGGGAAAAAACTTTTGTAGCTTTCTTAGTAACGTCCTTTCGTCCTTGTGTGCTTGTAGAACATTTTCATGAGAAATTAAAGTATTTTTATATTACTTACATATTGCAGCTTTGTTACACAAGTCATACTAGAAACAAAACCCGATCAAATGTAATTTGAACTAGCATTGAGTACGTACGTACCATAGAGTTACGTGCCATAAACATGTACTTTTATCCACCTTGTTTTATTAAATAAACTCAAACTTGTACTACAAAAGAGTTCTTATATTCATACTAAATTAAAATGTATGTTTGCACGCAATAATAGTGAGAGATTCATTACTGACAGAGTACCATTAGAATGAAGCCTCCGTAAAGGTTTTACTTCCATTTTTGTTTATGGCCTTTAAACAAAAATCATCTTTAAATAATAACAAACGCATTAAGCATCAGTTTTCATTAACTTAAAAACATTCGTGTAGAGTCACATGCAAGAGCTAGCATTTTAGTTATAAACTGCTTTTCAAAACCCCAACGTCAGACTAACTACATTACCCGCCATTTTAGCAAAACTTTGTGGAATAACGTCACGTAAAATTCATTACCTCGGCCACATAACTAAAAATGATTAGTTGTAAGTTTTAGACGCTATCGCGATATCGCATCGACAGAAACATTCAACTTAGAACGGAGAACGAACGATTCAATCATAAAGCTAGGAACGAACCAATGTACGATAGGACAAGTAACGAAGAACGATATCGTGATACTACAGCAAGTAAAATTGCAATAGCGATCTTTTTGATAAGCCAAGTTATTAGGAAGCAATTTTAAATTCAGCTGTCTTAAGACAGCTATTATACCTAATAAGTATTTGATGCATATTATCCATGGTCTATTTCTTGTATTTTTTTAAATATCTCTTGTTTTCTATCTGGTGCTTTCTCATCTTTTTTGAGCCGAAATAGATAAAGCCCGTGTAGTAGAATAGATTCTCAAAGGAACTTTTCTGTTCACTATGTCTATGTTTGTTCCTAGAGTTAATTGATATTCATCAAATGGAAATACTGTGACATTGTAGACTCTTGAAATTATGAATAGTCAACTCTGTTTAACAGTCACAATGATGTACCCACAAACTTACTATGGAAATTTCTTGATGAAAACCTTATTTCAGCTATTAGTAATAGGGATAATTTTGTTCCTCGTCATTTCATGATTCATTTTTTTTATATTTATAAAGGTAGATTTTGTTCGTAAAGTTACGAACATTTAAGAAATCTTAAACAATAAACTTATTATTAAACAAGAAAAACGCAAAAAAGACAAACACTCATTGTATTCATATTTTCCGTTAACAAGCAAAATTATAAATTAATTAATAAGCTAAGATAAAACGTCACCGCGTAAGTAGCTTCCAGCGACTTCCCTTAAAAAATATCCTCAAGAAATTTGAGATAAAGGTATCAAATTAATTTTTAACAAAGCATCGCAGATATAGTCTCGAATTTTTCTTTTGTGGCACATTACAATGAAAATTCGTTTTGAAATTCGACTATAGCATGGTGGGCCACGAAAAAATAATGATTTATTTATGTCAATGGGCTATATCCAGGAGCGGTGTTTTCTTTCGCAAATTGGTTATTGTTCGTATAAAGTTCTTTTATTAAGCTTTGTTAGTAAAACGAGTGGAGGTACTAAAGGCGAATTTTACATTGTATAATTCTTTTTTATGAAAACAATTTGTTCACGTAATGGTCGTTTCCGTTTGTTTTTGTTTGGACACGAGAGAAAATATTCTTAGTACAAAGACATTTGGTTCGTCTAGACTTGGCCATGTGTGAAATAACCTGTGAATTGAACAGTCTCTAATAAACCTTAAACGAAGGACATAAAACTAATAGCGAACGTCACATTGTCGTAAAGCGTCGTGTGTTATTAACGAAGATGAGCCGCGACAATCTTCTCCAGTGTCACGTGTTTAAATACCCACGAAATTACTGTCTTTTCTGTTTTAATAAAGAAATATATAATAATGAATTCAGTTCTTTAAAATTAATAAAAACAATAACTAAAATATTGTCTCAATTTGATCTTTTTTTAGATTCTAGGATACGAATGTCTATTCTTAGGAAATTCATATATGTAAGAAATGTTATTCTACATATTTAGGCGTAGTGAAACCCGGTTAAGTGGGACCTGGATAAGTGAGAAACCTCTATTAATGAGAATTCCTACGAGGCCCGGCACTTTTTCATCGAATTACCTCTGTTAATGGGACTATTCAACCTGGTTAAATGAGATTTTGTGTATTTAAATATCGAATCTGCGAGTAGGTACTGATGTGGAATTCGAATGAAATGTAATAGAGATTTTCAAAATATTTCGCACAAAAAACAAAAATCTGAACATTGTATGATGACTTGATTGGTCATATGCTACTTCATTTTGCAGGAAAAGTTAAAGGATTTCAGGAACCTTTCATAGTCACATAGACCTCTCCTATGGTATACTGGTACAGGTACTTAAGTGAATACAGATCAAAAATCTGTATACACCTCCCAAGTTTTGACATTCTTGTAGGGATCGAAGAATCTTATTTAAATCTGAAAAGCACGTTTTACCTCGGTAGTCGACTATTACTCGTATTGTTGCCTGATGCTAACGACGGCCGACGATTGCATTCCAAAGAAATGTTAAATGTACCTTAAAAGCCACTTGTGCTTAAAACCTAGGAAAATAAAAAAACGCAAACAATAAGAAAAAGTTAGGTTTTTATCATATTTCTTAAAACTTTTAATTTGGAAGTATTTACTGTGAGTCAAATATTATCTCAAAACTTAATAATAACGTACAAGGATATTGTTTTACAAGGATATTTTATAATTCTTATAAGTTATTCCTGGAATCTTCGCAAGAAACATTTCTTAAGACATTTACGATCATTCACTAAACATGCAAACAACACGTTGACGATGGGAATACTCCTCTCTACAAACTTAACTAATTATCTCCATCATCATAACTATCTCCAATTACGACGTAGTATGAGATATGTTCAAAAACAAATAATTGCAGCATTCGGTTTTGCTTTCATCCCGAGGATTGCTAGTCACGGCTCAGTCATTAATATCTAGCTAAGATGACCATTACAAGGATACCATTACACAAGTAAAGCCTTATTGCCAGGATTGTTCTCCACGAAGAGGTTTTATCGTTCACTGTCCCCCCTAGAGTAATAAACACAATATCTCGGTTCTTGAGTGTTCTTTTAAACAATGTATTATGTAGAAAGACGAGGCTTTAGAAACGTTTTGGTAAGATGTGTTTGTAAATGATTTCTATTGAACAAAAAAATAAGTATTTCAATTTATTTTCCAGAAATCTTGATGTTTTTTATAAAGGTGTGGTTTATTTTACTGGTATACTATTCCAGGATACTCCAAGATCCAAGGATTTATCAACTTCAGGAGTAGAAATGAATATAACTGTGGAATTATCTTAAAATCCGGTAAAATACAATTTTGATTGTTTTACTGCCGAAATGTATGTACGCGCATAACTTCCAATCGAATGCACCAAATTGGATAATTCTTTTAGTATGTGTTCCTTATTGTTAGAACAAGGTTTTTATAGAAGAAATTAAAAGATAATTGAAAAAAGTTATTGATTGTTGTTCCCGACTGTACACTACCTGTGAGAAGCTGAGGCGGGCATAATTACTAAAACAAGTTTTTCAGAAATTTAGAAAATATTTACGAAAGATAAATATGGCTGTACAAAGTTACCCGGGTCAGCTAGTATTTGATATTTAAGATATATTCGATCAGATTATGTATGATGATGTTAGTACATATATGTGTTATTAAGAGTTATGTTATAGTTAGACTGCCTGACGGCACGGTGGACTGACGATTTGAAGAAAGTGGCTGGTAGCGGGTTGATGCGGACTGCCCAAGACTGGGCTGGCGCTTCTTGGAGAAGACCTTCATTTAGCTGTGGACGTCGATTGATTAACACAGACTGCATTACTTATGTAAATTCTCATATTTATGAAGTAATAAACATAAATGCTTTTTTTGCTTTCTATATTTTTAATATCCTTGCTTGTTAGCCGTACGGACAGAACATTCTCTTTTATCGAACCTAGGAAATTGTTTGTTGCGTGGTTTAGGTACTATATAGTATTAGCGCTGCGATTGTTGCAATCCATAGAATAGAAAGCAAACATTATTCCATAGAAAAGATATTTATTACATAATAGGGTCTTGTTATAATAGAATCAATAATGAATACAGTTCAAAAAGTCTCAGTACATAGATACTTCTATATTATAATAACCCATACGAACGCGGATCATTATAGGACGTCCTAGTAGTGATGTAAGCATAGTTATGGTCACCAAGCCGCATTGTTGCATTGTCTGCGTTTGCAATGAATATGGTGACCACTAATCTTAGATTCTGCTCATGTTTTCCATCAGGCAGAGTAGAGTCACTTTGGAGTACATTTCCTATCTTTGAGCTTTATTTATAAAAGATCATGAAATAAAATGTGTATCGCAGGGGTAGGATTCCACAAGTGTTCAATTACGTGGCTCAACCCTTAAACTGTTGTGAACGCTGTAAACTTTTATTTTATTCAGAAGAAAACATTCAATGTTTATAGGGTTATTTTCTTTATTTTGTCTGAGTTTAGTTTAAAGCGGATTTAAAGATTGAGTGCCATTCAGTATTGAGTATTAAGAATATCGTATCACTCTGAATAACATAAGGAAACAAAAAAAACTTTATTGCGACTTTATTAATATGTAGATACTAGCAGTATCTCGATGTTGTTATTGTAGAAGTACAATAACAACTGCGAGTAACACCGCGAAGCGAAGCTAGTATAGAATGAAATTAGCCTTATTTACTCCTTGTATCATTATCCGTCAGTGAAAGTCCCGTCAAAATCATCAAAGTTCAGCCGTTTCAGAGATTAACAGCAACAAAAACTGAGACAGTTTAAAATTTAAAAAAAATATGATGTAAGTATTGTTTAATATTTCATATGCATTTAGAGAAGTGCTGTTAATTTTATATTACAAACAGACACTTCAATCTTATTTATTTGTATAGATAATACGTGTTGATTCTAATGGTTGCAGCATATGCATAGGTCACAAGAAAAAAAAAACTGAATATGAACAATGATTACCTAAATTCTCTCTGTGGAGACATTAACAACACGGAGTGTCACCTCCCTAATCATCCCATGGGTGTCGTAAAAGGCGACTATGGGTGCAATCTACGCAGGGCAATATCACTGCAAATAGAAACGCAAACTTGAAACATACCCTATAATACCAATCAGTCTGGGCAACGTAGTGTAGTAGGACAAAGACTTTCTTTCTAAAGAGATGCCTATGTCCAGCAGTGTGTAGCTAAATATATATTACAAGAAAAATACAGGACGTATTATACAAAACTGAACAAGTTACTCAATGCAGTCTAACGATTTAGTTTTTAAATTGAGCTTGTGTAAAAATAGCAGGGGTGCAAAGGTATTTTCAGCCGGGGTTTGTTTGTTTTTTTACAGCCATGGCCCATGTTAGTGTATGCAGCGCCGTTAGTCTGTACGTAACTTTTTTTTTGCAATCCGTCACAGGTAACAGTATAAACTTTCTTTTATTTTCCACGGATATTTTCAAAGCAAAGGCATCCTTTGACGTGATCCTAAAATGTTCAGTCTTTGATGCAATTTGTAATAAACTCCTTAAATATTTTTAGAAACATATAAATCAATATTATTGTACGTAAGTAAGGTTTTTTGGCACGTTTTATAATATTCTAAAAATAAACAATCTATATCTATCTATATTTACTAATATTATAAACGCGAAAGTTTATAAATATGGATGGATGGATGTTTGTTACTCTTTCACGAAAAAACTACTGAACGTATTTGGATGAAACTTTACAGTAATATAGCTTATACATCAGAATAACACATAGGTTACTATTTACCGCGATAACCAACATATACGTGGGCGGAGCCGCGGGCAATCACTAGTAATTTTATGAATGATGATAACATAGAAACCAGGCGATGGTAAGTTCGGAGATTGAAAAGAATTGTGGCAGTAATCCAGACTCCAGACAATACAATTTCATTGCCTTTTTAATGTAGGTACTTAAGTAAAAGTATTATATTATTATTATTGTAAACTGCAAATTATATTAACGTATTATATATATCTCACTCTGCTCGATGATGAACTATGAACCAACATCTGATATTTAAATAGATTTTATTGTTTATTTCTAATCTAACATTTTTGTTGTTTTTAAATAAGGTACGAGATGTATTAGATTTTGATAGCAGCTAATATAAAAACCGAACGAGACACCTTTTTCCCAAAAGGGGTATAAATTGCATAGTGTACAAAATACATTAGAGCGTCGCCGCCGCGCCGCCAGCAGCAGATGACGGCAGCACAGCGTCGAATCGCGCTAATGACATCGCGCGTACTAAATTATTTTTACGACATACCACGAGACGATGCACCACAATACAAATTGTCCTAGCTATTTGCATTACTACGGAAATGAAAATATTAGACACAGACAGTGCCTAGATATTGGATAGAATACCCGAATTATTCTATGTTCCAGTATTTGGATATTTACTCCCATAAGAAAAGATTTTCTGATTGTAGAAGGTTAGCTTATAATGGCCAATGGGTAACATCCAGTTGAGAAAAACTCAATTTATGATCACAAATTTTAACAAAAAATAACCGACTTCAATCTGGACCAAATTTAAATGGGACCACACGGGAAGCACCAGCTTTGAAATAAAAAAAGAATCATCGAAACCGGTTAGCGTGATATTGAGTTATACGTCAATTTGTCGCGCACATACTTAATGCAAATTGAAGACATAAATGGTTTTCTCATGGATGATATGTCAGAACTGGACCAAATTGAAATGGGACCACATGAGAAGCACGAGCTTTCAAATAAAAAAACAAAAAAACAGTCGAATTGAGAACCTCCTCCTTTTTTGAAGTCGGTTAAAAATGGTTTTGTTCATCAAGTTATTATTTCATTCCATTATAATACAGTAACTCAACTTTTTGGGGAGATATTTCGGAAACGGAATGACTTTCCCGGTCAAATGGAACTTTAGCAAGGTATAAATCACATAACAAAGTGGAGTACATAAGTCCCACAACAACTACATAAGTCCCGCAACAATAACAGCCACAAAACAGTCTGGATCAGCAGTATGTGCTCTAATAAAATGTCATACAGTGTGCCAAGATGCTGAGAGAAAACAAAAATTTGGCAACGTAAGGCTTAAGCGTACTATGTCGCCAAATTACGCAATTTAACAAATAAAAAAATAATATAGTGACTAATATGTTTTACTTTAAAGTTTTTTATTTTATGTTATCAATAAATAAACACAATTTGACAACAATATGATGACGACATGCTATTTGCAAGAAACTGATCTATCTTCTACTTTTCGTCCTATACTACCTACTAGTCATCTACCTTTTTTCTTAGGGAAATCCCCTCTAATACCACACAGCGGACGGCGGTGGGGGGGTTATGACGGACTCGAACGAACTAAAACCACACGCCGCCTGTCTCGAGTACTAATAGCTGGAGAGCCCTGACGAACCCCGGGTCATCTACGGCTTGTAGACGACCTGCTCGTTTGTGGGGACCATGATGTTCCCTTCCTACTCCATAATACTACACCCTATTTTCTTCACCTCATCTCAGTTCGCCAACATAGCAAAATGACAAGTTTTCGTAAGAATAGAACTGACTTTTCTACTATAATACAAGTCTACATGTATTTGTAGGTACAATTATGTTACCACTGGGTAATATATTGTTTTAATCATCTCAGACCCCAGGTGTATTGAAGTGAAAATTGAAGATGAGTCAACTAAATATGACCAAGAGCTATCGTTAACTTTGTAATTAAGTTGTAAACCACCTGTGTTCGAAACATGGTGTAATATAGTTGTTGTTGTTTACCAGACTGATGATAAACATACTTAAATATTTCTAAATACTTACATAATATCTATATATATCTATTTATAAATGAATCGCCGAAATGTATGTAGGCGCATAACTTCCGATCGGCTGCACCAAATTAAATAATTCTTTTTTTATGTGTTCCTTATTGTTAGGACAAGGTTTGTGTACAAGAAAAATTTAAAGATAACGAGAAAAGTCTCTTTTTTTTTGTCCGTGACTGTACACTGCCTGTGGGAAGCTGAGGCAGATATGTACAGATGGCGTTACGAAGTTCACCGGGTCAGCTAGTTATAAATAATTTACACCTAGACACAAAAAAAAATATAATGTCCATCACACAAAACATTTGACCTAAGTTAGAATCGAATCTACAACCTCTAGCTTCCAATATTAAATGTGTACAGTACCTAAGGATAACTATTCGTTTATTCAGTGACTAGTTTTAGTGTCTACGTAGTTTGAAATATGACAATACATTTGTGGTTTTCGAAATATGACACATAAAATTCCTCATTATTTGGATCAATTCATGTTTTAATTTACAGTACTGATGTGGTTACTGCAAAGACTTATGATTGGTAGGAATATTAACTATCTGTGTGTGTGTTCAAGTTTACGTCACCAATCAGAGTTTCTTCAATGGACAGTTTAGCTTTTAATTCATCGGTAACTATAGAATAAATTCTTCAGTATCATACAGGTGTAAAGTAAAATTATTTAAAAGTTTTATGTCGGACCTGACACATCGATCCTTTCGAAATTCGTGTGTGTTAAAATTTTAATTATTTCATATTTAGATAACAAGAATGAAGGGTAAATAATGTACTCGACGGATTTCAAAGAACTAAATCGAGGATCTGTGGCCTTACCGGTCTCATAAAGGCAGATCTGGAACTCTTTCCATTATTTCTTTTTTTAACCTATCGCACTACGAAATTACTCTACCAGTAGTGTCAATTCACACCGAACCCTAAAAGGACAGTGGTTTATCGCGTTAAATGGTTTTCTCAGGAGTAATGGAGATAAAGTTTAATAATAATTAGAATCGTCTCCGCTTACCCACGTGTCAACAGATTGGTACACGATCCGAACGTTAAACGGCTTGTAAAACGTCTCCTGAATAATTGGCTTTTATTTTATCGTTATTAGGTCCTGCGCACTGTCTATAAACGTGATATGGTTTTGGTTATAGACTGTAACTATTGTTTTTACTACCTACTTTAAGTAAAAGCCAGGTTTTTTTTTGTTTTCGTTAAATCCTACATAGGCCCCCTGGGAGTCCTCCTAGGGACCGCCACTCTTGGATTCTGCTTATGCTTTCCATCAGGCAGAGTAGAGTCATTTTGGCGAGCCATACATAAAAAAAAAAAAAAAAACAGAATTTAAAATTTGTTTTTGCAATCTAATTAACACTTTATTTTATTAGATCGACATTTGCTTTTTTATGGATCTGGATAAGGAGTGATCAATTTGTGCCGTTTGTACTATTATGTAAAGTGGAACAGCAAGAGACTGTTCAAAGAGATTATTGTTCAGTCCTTGAAATGGACTATGACTAGGTAGTATTAAAGAAACCAAAGAACAATGTTTTAATCTAATTTTATAGCTGCAATATCTGTAGTAATGGAAATGTAATTAAAGGAATAATATCACGTAAGACGACTTTAAACATTTCAAAGACTACACACATAAAAGACTAAAGCATTAGGGTTGAATGCACATTAACTCTTTAATACAAATTATAGTTTCGCGGCATCATTAACGTGTCGATTGCAGCAATCTTTTAAATTATAGAATACTAACATTCTATATAAGTTGTATAATAATGAAAGCCACAGCAGAATTTACGCGGCCGTTTAACGATCGTTGGTCAACCAATTTTAAAGAAATGCTTTTCTTAATATAATTCTCTTAGGGTATTGAAAACTTCAACTCTATTTACCGTAATAGATTAACACCATAAGCTTACGGGATACCTAAGGCACTTCCACCAAAGATAAGAATGATGAAAAGGATTGTAATGTTACATTTGGTTTATTCAATTGTTTACCGAATTGCGCCAAATAAGTTTTTTCCGCAACCCCAAAGTAGGATTGGAAATTTCATCAACTTGGAAAAAATCTTCAAGCTTCTGTAAAAATGTATTCAAGTAATTCATTTCTATTATTATCATCATACCATAGCTCTCACATTCGGCGCTTCTCCGACAATCCACTTGCAGTCAGGGGAGAAGACTTCTAGTCCTGTAACATAGTTTGTGGAGCACAATTTGGTTAAGAGACGGTACGCGCTTGATCAGTTCTTGCAGCAGTACAGTATATGGAAATGATCCCAGTCTTCAGGAACACAGCGATGGAATTCTTGACGGTCCTGAAATATAACTATTTGACATAATACCTCGGGGGGATACACGATCAACAGAAGTGGTGTATGTAAATAGCCTTATACAACTATTGCACTTACAGTAGCAAGATAATCGTGGCAATAACAACAATTCTTGCGATCTAATTAAGGCGAATCCGAATACCGAGGAACATACAGAAGTATTAAAACTCGTTAGTGAAGCAAATAGCTGTGCTCTTGGGGAACTTAGCGTGGCTAGAATGAGATCAAGATACGAAATACCGTCTGAGTTGAAATTCTTGAGGCAAATTGCATTAATGCCTTTTAAAATTTAATTCAGTAGTCAAATAACATTATATTATTATTATTTTGAAGTATTAATAGTTACATTAAACTGTTTTTATACTTATTATTACTTTAATATTTGTGTATGTTGTAAATTATATGCCTATTAGTTTTTCAGATCAGCATAAACACATTTAAATTCTGATAGATAAATAGACTGTTCTTTAGCTAGTTAAATTATTTTTTACCCCAATAACTGACATACACGCCGCCCCAGCCTCGTATAAAGGATGGTTACATAACATGAACTTTGAACTCGAAATTGAAAACCTTGTATGTATTTTAAAATATTTTTTGCACAAATTTGTTACTGTTATATTTAAAATGCAGAAGGAATTCAGAATGCCTAACTTTATACAATACACGAATAAACTAAATAGAATAAAAAGGTAATTCTTTGCACAAGTTTTGATGCGAATATTAAATAGTACAGAATAGAAATGGTCGAAAGAACACACGTAATCACTAATAGCCCACACACATGGCCTGGAACAAGATCGTGAAAGAAACAGTACATCTTCCACCTTTATTAAATCTGTAGTGAATTCTGATTTCTGATCTCAATGAGCGTACTGAGACCGATGTTCATGAACTGACTTAGAGCAGTGATGACCCTCACCTAACGTAGCCACAGCAGTCTGGAATAAAGAAAGGACCTCAATCTTTCCTCGGAGTTAGCGTTTGAGGTCTGGAGTATTTTCTCTTCACCTAGTTTACCTTTGCACGAAATAAAACTGCTAACACAACATTATTAAATATAGTACCTACAATATTTCTATGTAAGCTGTCAATAAATATTGAGTATCAATTGTATACATTTACATAATTTCTTGTAAATTGGCTTGTTACTTGACTTACAAATTGACTAAGCAAGATAATAAATTAAATTAGTAGAACGGTATTTCACAACCATGTTTGTTAAAATGCAAGCCTGTTGTCAGTTGCGCCATATAACAGCTAGACAGAATAAACTACTTTTAAAAAACTAAAACAGTCTTAACATTTTTAAACCAGAGACATTATAATTCTAGTTCTTCTTGGATTACGCTAATAGACAAACTGCAGTCACGTATATATTTTTAGCTATAATTCTAGAAATTTTAAGAAGTCGTACAAATTGTACAGTGGACTGCGGTAGGCTGACGATGATGATGAACAAATTAATTAGTAAGATCAACGACATTATAATATTTTTTTACTATTATTTTTTTATGGAATAGGGGGCAAGCGAACAGACGTATCACCTGATGGTAAGCGATTACCGCCGCCCATGGACACCCTCAACACCAGAGGCGTTACAAGTGCGTTGACGGCCTTTTGGGGATGGGGAGGGTGATGGGGGAGGAGGAGGGGTATGGGTCTCCGGTATCCTCACTCACTCGGTGAAACACAGCGCTGTTTCACATCGGTTTTCTGTGAGGCCGTGGTATCACTCCGGTCGAGCCGGCCCATTCATACCGAAGCGAGGCTCTCTCACGGAATTTTGTCAGAAATTGGGTAAATAGCTCGTCCGTGCAATCAAGAAATTGCAAAATTTGGTGTTTTATACACTTCGAACTGTCCCTTCTAGAATACAGGTCTCTGCTTTTAAATGTATGCAAATTCTATTACTTTTTTTTTAAAGACAACTCTCTGAGTTGTCTTTAAAGTAATAGAGAGCTTTTGGAATATACGCGAATAAATTACTGTTTCCTATTTCCTGAGGAACTGTACAAATATACATGAAACGGACATAAAGAACACCCAGACTCAGAATAACAATTTGTGGATCACACAAAGTGTTGTCCCATGTGGGCTTTGAACCCGCAGTAGAAAGCGGCGTGGCGACCGCTTACACCACTAGGCCAACCGTGCATTCTAAAATACTTAACTCTGATATATAGGTATACCTACATATTTAGTCAGACAAGTAATTAAGTTCAGGGTAGTCAAAAAAGTTCTACTTCTAACAACGTTACTTAACAAAATAAGTATGAATCATTTATCCTTGAACCCGTCACTCATTTCTGTCTACCCACTACCCTGTTATTAAGAAGCTCGTACATGACACGGTAATTATCGCCACGCTGACCTGCAGAGTCTTTAGAGATCCGTAAAGCAAATAAAAAAACGTTAAGTCACTACACTTTTTTAAGAAACAAGTTTAATGATTTATCGAAGTGTGTGGCACGGCTTTATTGCGACTGTATCATATTACACAGCGTCATAGTGGAAAGCTGGTGATCAGCAATTTAGATACTTTATTACCTACAACAGACAGCAGTGATCTACAGCCAGACTCGTTGTATAAATACAGGTAATAACGCTTCACAAAAAAACGCTTGTTCTCGTCTTATTATTATTTACCTCTAATCTCACATTGGTACATTGATTTGGACCTTACATCATGTGTATAAAAAACAATATCTAAGTATTTAAACGTTTTCTAGTATGTACAGTGTAAGCTATGATTTGGCTCTAGAAAAAAAAAACCGATGAAATTGAGAACCTCCTCCTTTTGGAAGTCGGTTAAAAACGAGTCAGATGGTACGCATATACTAGAATATTGAAGGTTATTTGCGTTATATTACTCAACAATATATGACATGCCTAATTTTTTACCGACTTCCAAAAGGAGGAGGTTCTCAATTTTATCGGTATTTTTTTTTTATTTTTTTTATGTATTGATTACTCCGTCAATTGTGGGCCAATTTTGAAAATTCTTTTTGTATTCGAAAGGTCCCCATGTGGTCCCATGGGCACCATATCAGGATGTGATGATGGGATCCCAAGGAAATCGAAGGAAACCCTCAAACTTACGTGAGCGCCTGCAATGAAGTTAAGGCAATTGTCTGCATGCCTTCATATTCTGTAGACATCATTTAATTTCATAAAATATAGTCCATTTGAGATTTTATTACAAAAAATTACCTGAAGGCCTTTCGATTCGATACAGTATGTATGTTACCTTTAGTCGTATTCTTTCAAGTTATTTAGGTGAAATGATGATGAGAGACTTGAGAAAGACTAAAAATCGAAAAATTAAAAAAAAACTTCGTTTAAAAAAACCGACTTCAAAAACTAAAAAATATAAAATAACTTAATTTGTATGTGCTACCTATTCATAGGTTTGAAGTCGGTGCCAAGCCAAAATGTAATAGTAGGTACCGCACTCACCGCGCGTGACCTTGAGCGCGATAGCTGCTCTTCGCGTAGAACAAAACAACCGAAGCGTCAGTGACTTCGTTGCCGTTCGTCTCGAAATATAGCGAGTGTGGTACCTACTATTACAAATGTAATAGTAGGTACCAAATTCCAACAAGCCAAATGGCTTGGCACCAAATTCAAACCTATGAATAGGTAGCACATACAAATTAAGTTATTTGATACTTTTTAGTTTTTGAAGTCGGTTTTTTTAAACGAAGTTTTTTTTTATTATTAATATTCTCTACTAGTGCTGTAATTATTTTTCGGATTAATATCATGACAGACACAAATAATTTGTGTCTTTCTATTGGTAAGAGGATTTAAAAAATTGGTTCAGTTCAAACTCACAAACTTTACCTTTTTTTAATATGTATTAGTATAGATAACATTAAATTAAAACATGTTACAGAAATATACCCAAATACCTCTAAAAGGCCTAAAGTGTTATTCTGAAGACTCCGTCAACAAGTCTCTATAATAGTAGCTGCTGTCTTTATAGAAGTAGACGATGGTTAGTGGTAGATTGTTTAACAAAAACCGTTACTCCAATGCCGATTAGTGATTAAAAATATATGTCTAATACTAACCGCAAAATAACAACAGCACAACATCTATACCTACTTATAATGAAAATGTAACAGGTCCAATTCTGTACATTAAAGATATTTTGAAATTTTTTTTTGGAGGTCTCTCAATAATCGATACTGAAGCCAAAACTTACAATTTATGTGTACGGAACAATAAACAAAAACCAGATTAAAAGTAATTATCGGTAACACGTGTCAAAATCGTTTTCATAACTTGTCTTGTTCCTATGATATTATAAATAGATAGGTATCGTTCTAGTCGTAAATTATTACCTTTTAATGAATACCCTGGAGCGTCTACGAAGTTTTTATCGGTAGGTATATCCACACGTGATCGTACGTTATGGCAACATTACTTATTGTTACCAACTTCTTAAACTTTTAAAGAAACCATTAAGGAAGTTAAAATCGCTTGTTTGAATTATTTTCATCTTATAAGATGTAAAATTAGTAAAACTTTTTATCTTCTTAGTTATAATAAGAAGATAAAAAGTTTTACTAATTTTGGAACGATTTTAGGAAATGAAATGAAATGAAATGAAATGAAATGATATATATTTGCAAGAATGTAGTACAAAAACAGGTCACAATAATTCTATAAAGCTCGAGTACATTCTACCATAACAATGGTGTGCAACTAGCAATGTCTTACATTAAATTATTGGCATGCAATACACTAAATGTCAGTGTCAATTTTATTTGATTTCAATAATTTTAATATGTTTTTAAAATAATAATTTAAAAAAAAAATATATAATTCAACAAATCAATAACCGAGTGCCGAAAAATATTCTGGTTTATTAAATGTCACAATAGATAAGATATGTCAATTTAGTAAATGTCAAGATAATTTAGAGATGTCAATACAATTTAAAATCAAGGATAATTAAATTAAGGATTAAAATTAGGATTAAAATTCATTTAAGGATAATTAAAAAAAGAAAAAAAAAACTATAAAAATCATGTCACTATGTTTTCATTCCTTATTTGTCATGTAATCATTCAAATTGTAAAAACATTTTTCAAGAAGCCATTTGGTTAGTTTACTTTTAAAAATATTTAAAGGTTGATCCTTGAATACATTTGGTAATTTGTTATAAACTTTAATTGCAGTTATATAAGTTATATAGGATGTAACATGTCTCTCATGTCTATTCCTAAAAATCTTGCCGTAACAGTTCTTAAATTTATACCTTCTCCTGAAACATTCCTCTGTGAAAGATAGTTATGAAACTGACGAAGTAACTTTGTACAAACAATTTTGTATCACCTTTTACCGTGGCGTGGGAGAGCCACGCTTCGGCATGAATGAGCTGGCTCGACCGGAGTGATACCACGGCCTCACAGAAAACCGGTGTGAAATAGCGCTTGCGCTGTGTTTCACCGAGTGAGTGAGGATACCGGAGGCCCATACCGCAGTCCCTCCCCACATCCCTCTCCCCATCCCCCACTGGCCGGCAACGCACTTGTGACGTCTCTGGTGTTGCGGGTGTCTATGGGCGGTGGTAATCGCTTACCAACAGGTGATACGTCTGTTCGTTTGCCCCATATTCAATAAAAAAACCTTCCATTCTTAACGTGTCCCTTTAATCAAATTTTAAAAAAATTTAAACAAATGAAGTGCAATATATTATAAATATTGTGAGATGCTAAAATGACACTACTGATAACTGTCAGAGAGATGAAGCTATATTTTAAGTACTGTATTTACTTTACATAGTCTCACTTACTTTAAAGAAGACCAGATTATTGTCATCGACAGGGTACTAGAAGGGTTTAATGAAAGTACAAGTAAGAAAGACAGGAAGGTGAGTAATGGTAGAAAAGGGAAATTGCATATACGTATGTGTTGGGGAATGTAAGTAATACCTCGAACAGGTCAGGGTCGCATACTCGTACCTGTAACTCGAACCGGCTTTTGTCGGGTTCTCGAAGCTCTATAAATTCTAACCATACATTTTGTGTTTGCGCATTTCTTAACTAATACTAGTTGAGCCACGCAACTTCGTCAGCGGCTCATTTCAATTATAAGGGGCTCATATTGGTTTAAGTGTGATTTTAACTATCCTGTTTTAGGCACTCCATTAAAATACACATTAAAAAAATGAAAAAGTCGGTGTTTCAGAGTTGTTCGTGATCAACAATGTGACACATATATAGTACTCACGTATATAGAAATATATATAGTAGATTATTATGTATATATACAACTAAGAAGCGGTCACTGAGCCACTTCTTAGTGCTGTTGTGGGTTTGATTCCCACAAGATACAAAAAAATGTTGGTCTGCGTTTGGGCGTAATTTGTGTCGGTTTTCATATATGCTTGGAAAGTCCCCCGCGACACAGGAGATGAACCTGGTGTTGTTGTCTTTTAAAAAAATATGTTTAGCTACTATTCAGTTATTCAATACAAATAATTTTAATCACAAAAAGGTGCAGATAAATGCAAATACAAATATCATTTATCTGCATCTTTATAATATCAAAATATGTGAAACCCAAATCCCTAAGATTAGAGATATCGTGTTTGTTATTGATTCAATTTTTATCGTATATTTATTACTGTTGTCATGTTTTCGACAATAGTTTGCAAAGCAGTGCACATAAATGTCAAAAATAAAATATATATATTACATATAATTTTATATATTAAATTTCCAGCGTAAATCTAAGTCTACGAATGAATCTATAATGCAAGTTTTTGAGATTTACATACATTAAAGAACCTCTTTCGTCTTGGCGGATAACATACGCGACTCGAGACAACAACCCTCGGGTTCGATTACTGGGTCAAGGCAAAGAGTTATTGAGTTGCTGTTTTTCAAAAGTGTTATTGAAAATTGAAGATTGTACAAAGTTAACAAAGGTTTTTCTAAAAATTTAAAGTAACCGTGAGTTAACCTCATACATGCAACTGTAGTTTTTCCAGAAAGTCTATAATTCTAAGTAAGTCCAAATTACCTTAACAATTAATTAACAAACTGACCCAAATAATACAAAATAGAAAGTCCACTCTACTTCTCAGAACTAAACACTTTAAATTTGAATTAAAACAGAAACCTTTTAGAGACCTATATATCTAACTAGCTGACCTACGCAACCTCGTTTGCGTCCAAACTACCATCCCCCGTTTTAACCCCAAAAGAGGGTTGATTTTTAAAGATATATTATTAGTACACCTCCACACCATCTATAGAGACATTTTGAATTTCAAGTCTCTTACTTCAAAAACATAGGACTTTCATACAAACTTCCAACCCCTGTTTTACTCCCTTAGGGGTGGAGTTTCGTAAAATCCGTTCTTAGCGGATGTCTACACCCTATAAGGAACGTACCTGCTAAATTTCAAGTTTGTAGGTGTTATAGTTTCTGAGATTTCGTGATTAATAAGTGAGTGGTATTTCGCTTTTATATATATAGATTGGAATTGATTCACAATAATGGAGTTTAAAGTACATATTTCAAGTCAAGTCACACGCCATTTATAACGATAAAGTGAAACGTCTAAAGAACTTTCCGAATGTATTTTAAAGTTTCAATAAATTAGTTTCAATGTATATATTAATAAGTACCATTATGAATAGACAATGAGATATTTGATGTAGATTTTTTTCTGTAACTAAAAGATAAAAATAATTTTATGTAAAAAAAATACGCTAAAACACACCTTGTTTACAGATAATTATTTCACAATGTTACAAAGACATACGTATGGGTTCCTGGTTCATAGTTAGGTTTATCACCTGTGACTTGGGACTTGTTCCTTCATTATCACTTGATCTATGCTCAACTTAGAGCATTTCCTAGGTGCTCAAGTGTCGAAAAGTTAGATAAGCTTGTAACTTCGCAGACACCCAGGTACCCGTATGTACTAATAATTATAAACATATCTCTAAAAAAAATATGAAACACATATGTTTATGCACTTACACCATAACTATAGAAACTAAGTTTCTCAAAATCTGATCAAAACAACAACTTAATGAAATATTGGCTGATTCATTTCTTCCTGTGCATAAGTAGGGATTGTACAAGTTCTTAAAAGGACTTGCTTATTTTTTTTTTATTTGTACATAAACAAATTACAGGTTTAAACTTATCGACGGTTTCCACACTAAGCTCGAGGCTTGTATCGCGGCAACCAAGACCAGATTTTACATTATTCATTGGTGCAACACTATAATCCAACTAAAAATAACTGTTCGTCAAGTCAAACGACGTTCTAAAGATTGACTAAAAAAGATAATTTTGATTTTTGCTTTGCTTAGTGAAGCAACAACAGAAATTAGCACCATAGCATCACTTTCAGAAAGACAGCGGTTCTAGCTTATAGAATATTTATACATAAATTTTAGGTGTGTAATTTAGTTAAGATAGAATCTTATATATAAAAATGAATTGCAGTTCGTTTGTCTGGCTTAAACTCGAGAACTGCCGGTCCGATTTAGCTGATTTAGGTTTTGAAATGTTTGTCATAGTTCAGGGAAGGTTTAAACGGTTAGAAAATATGGAAAAATTGCGAGGAAGATAATAAAAACAACAATTTCCTTTTATCCATATAAACTGTTCTACCAACTTTCCTGTCAAACTTTTGACTGTCAAATTGAAGCACTTATTAAATTAGGGGTTTTAAATAGACACCATATATATTATTACACAAATCAAATGAAGGATTTTAAATAGACATCACTTATTATTTATATATTATTTACGCGTATTTTAATATTATTATTTTGATGGTTGTTATTGTTGGTTCATTCACAAATTTTTGTCATTATATTGACTTCTTCTTCTTCTTTTGATGAAATGGCAACCAGCCGGATCTCTCGGATCAGCTATTTCTGCCAATGTCAAGTGTTTAGTCTTCAAATTATAAGTCTTCAAGTCTTTAAGTCTTCGTCGTGATGAAATTAATGCTTAAAAATATAAAAAACGTGGATGAGATGAAATGGGGACCGTCTTCCGAAAAAACAAAAAACGATCTCCCATTATATTGACATATTTTGATGGCTGTCACTGTTTAGAATGCAAATAAAAAAGCCATATCCATAGAGGTCATATCACAAACAAAATAAAATAACTCTGTTAATAAAATCAAAACGCTGTTTTGTTGGAATGCGAAAAAATTATTGATGTCAATCGTCTGTCGAACGTTAGACGAAAGATTATAAATACAGGCTATTTTTTGCACCATTACCGTTATTAAAATATTCAATCATCAGTTTGTCAGTGTGTAAGAATTTAATTAATTTAATTTAATTTTCTAGCTGATCCGGCAAACGTTGTTTTCCATAAAAAAATTATGATGGATATAAAGATGATGGTCGATTCTCAGACCTACCCGATATGCATACATAATTTCATAAAAATCGCTCCAGCCGTTTCAGGGGAGTATGGTAACTAACACACAATGTGTGTGTCACAATGACACGTGAATTTTATAATAGGTCTTTACCTATGAAATTGCCGTTTTGTATGCAATAAGTGAAAGTACTTATTTTTTCAAACTTTTTTATTTCTGTTATTCGAAGTAATCACCCATGCAATCGACGCATCTTTGCCAACGCATTGGCAGTTTATTGATGCCCTTCTTGTAAAAAGCAGCTGGACGGGAGGCAACAAACTCCTTCAAAGGCATTTTGTACTGCCTCTCGGGAATTGAATTTTTTACCCACTAAAAAGTTGTCTAAACTTTGGAAAAAGTAATAGTCGGTAGGTGCAAGGTCTGGTGAGTATGGCGGATGAGGGAGAGCTTCCAACCCCAGCTCTTGCAGCTTGGAGACTGTCTGTTGCGCAGTATGGGGTCGCGCGTTGTCGTGAAGGAGCAGTGGGGACGACCGATTGACCAAAGCTGGTTGCAGATGTGCAAGCTTCTCCATCATTCTCTCCAGTTCTTCACAGTACATATCTGCATTAATGCTCATGCCATTTTGTAAAAACCTGTGGTGAATCACACCCGCACTAGACCACCAAACAGTGACCATCACCTTTTTAGGGGTCATTTTTGGTTTAGGGCATTGCTTTGGTGCTGAACCAGGGTCTAACCAACTTGCTGAGCGCTTTCAATTGTCGAACAGAATCCATTTTTCGTCGCACGTAACAATTCGTTTCAAAATTCCTTCATTTCTTTGCCTGTTGAGCAGCGCAAGGCAGGTCTCGACGCGTACGTTGCGCTGGCGATCGTTAAGGTCGTGGGGCACCCATCTATCAAGCTTTTTTACCTTGCCAATTTTTCGCAAATGGATCAATATTGTTTTGATGCTTACATTAAAAGCTGCTGCTAGCTCAGCTGTAGATTGAGTTTCGTCAGCTTCCACCATCGCTTTTAATTCATTATTGTTAACCAAAGTCTCCGGACGACCACGAGCTTCATTTTTCAAGTCAAAATTTCCAGAACGGAACCGGGAAAACCAATAACGGGTTGTCCGTTCAATTGTACAGTTCTCTCCGTAAACGTTTTTGATGTTACATGCCGTTTGTGTCGCGTTGGTGCCACGACGGAACTCATATTCCATAATTACACGAATTTTTAAAGTATCCATTATGACGAAAAATGTTCAAATGTAATGAAAATACAACGCTAATCAAAAAACAAAAGACTGAGTTTGTAAATAGAATGTCATGGTTTTAAAACAAAATTAATTTGAATTTAGAATACAGAGCCATTACAAACTTTTTTTTATTTAAAATGACCAGTACTGAAGAACGGCAATTTCATAGGTAAAGACCTAATATATAAGATTGTTGTTTGAAAATGCCAAGGTAAAGACGAACTGACATAAGTCGTCGAAGTCAATCAGATGTGCGACGAGCTACCTCACGTGCAATCTGCACTGATGACCAGTGAGAGACAGATAATGATAACATTCGTATTGCCATGGCAGAATTGCGTTCTATAGTGAATAATGGAATAATCCCCTGAGGGATCCATGTGGAAATTTCGTCCACACTGATCCCTCAAGGGATCTATTTGGATTTCGATTCCATTTTGATCCCCCAAGGGTTTCATTTGGAAGATATTCGTCCACTTCGATCCCCAGCTTAAACCGATAAGGGATTTATCTGTATTTTTTATCCACATCGATCTCCAATGGAATCTTTTAGAATTTTCTATACATTCCAATTATTAATTTAGAAGTTCTTCATAACAAAAGTTCCATAAATATTCATACTTTTATACGATTTAAAATATTTTTTTAATGAATGGATTTAATACTAGGATTTTTAATGAGTTTTAAGTTATATAAGTAATCTTTGGTGGTAAAATGTATTAATAGGTATGGTAATAAACCTATATACTATATAGGCCATAAATAGCCATGCCACACAAAAAAATCAAAAAAATCCCATATCGGTTTAAGTAGGGGATCAAAGTGGACGAAAATCTTCCAAATGAATCCCCTGGGGGATCAAAATTGAATCGAAATCCAAATAGATTTCCTAGGGGATCAGTGTGGACGAAATTTTCTCATGGATCACCCAGGGGATCTAAGCAGGGAATCAAGTGGACGGAGCCGCTTAGAATGGAACGAGTTCGGGCACACCAAACACAACAACAGCGAGCACGACGCAATGAAATCGAGCGATACCGCCGAAACAGTGCTCCTGTGAACCTGGAACGAGTAGCATCCCACTGCAATCCGGAAGTAGATTATTGTGCCGACAAATCCGTGACAATTGGGGAAATGACAATTATTTGTCAATATTGTAAAGCGTTAAAATACATTTGTATCACAAATAATAATTTAACAAGATACTTAATTGCAGATACAAGGACAATTTATGACTGACTGGGAGCACTGTTGCCACTGCCAGATGTGGACCATCAATTTTTACTAATTTATTATATGGGCAATCAAGATGCGGAAGTTGAAAGGCGTTGTGCTCATAATCCAACAGTGAAACGAACCATTTTCCTAGAACTGCAAACGTTTCTTCATCAGAACAATAATTTTGTCAAAATGTTCAAAATGGCCTTAGATCGTATGCCATCGGACAGCCATAATATTGTAATCAGAGCTGACAAAACACCTGCTGGTGAGCATGCAAGGAGGTTTAATTCACCGACAATCGACGAAGTGGCTACTGTCGTTGTTGGAGAAATTTGCAGTCTAGAGATATTATGCTTCATCGTCGGAACAATGAATTGAAATGTGTGTCTGAAACGCATAGGTCTTATGACGCGTTACAATATCCATTAATCTTCTGGCAGGGAGTAGATGGATATTATTTTAATATCAAAATGGTTAATCAAGTAAATGGTAATGATATTAGATAATATTTTTAAAATTCAGTATCAACATATATCTATATCTATTTATATAAAAATGTATCGCCGAAATGTATGTATGCGCATAACTTCCGATCGGCTGCATCTAATTAAATAATTATTTTTTTATGTGTTCCTTATTGTTAGAACAAGGTTTGTGTATAAGAAAAATTAAAAGATAGTGGGAAAAGTATTTTTTTTGTCCGCGACGGGAAGCTGAGACAGATATGTAAATATGGCGGTACGAAGTTCGCCGGGTCAGCTAGTATAAAATAAAATAAAAATAAAAACAATACAAGTTTTAGAACAAACAATTAAAACTAAAATAAAAGCCTCCAGTTCACAATATCATTTAATAAAACAACCCGCGAACCTTATATATCGTCTCGAAGAATCTTAATATCGACGTTCAGAATTCTGTCACACAAACACAACACCACGACACGAACGAACCACTAAGGCTTACCCACGTGTATAGGTATATTCCGATAGCTCAATATTTATTGCAAAATGTATTGTGTATTACGCATGTAACACGTAATTTACTACATCAATGGATAGTAAACTTAAACATGTGCCACTTTCACCCTTCCTGTCGCTTGCAACGCAATATAACTTGTGTGGTTTCTTTCTTACAAATAACCATAGATGGGAATATAGGATAGTAATTTCCTTGGACGCTACCCCTTGGTCAACTCATTCGCCCTCCTCGTATCATTTTTTTAATTTTTTTTGATCATTTTTTATAGCCTTGTCACTCGGGTCATTATTACGAATCTATTGACACCTCATTCATTGAAATCGTTTCAATAGTTAAGGGTTTAGGCGCTACGGTGGAACATATAATACGTGGACTGGTCGAAACCATTACCGTTCTTTTTGGCTACGCCCTTCGCCGTAAAAATATATGTAAAATGTCTTGAACACACATCACTTAAGAATCTCCAGAAAAAATGTGTATATTTCATCGTACTGTTCTTTAATTTGTTTGACTTTACATTAAATATGAATCATGCAAGTAAAAAAGTACACACCTATGCGCTTACATAATAAATGTCTTAGTTCAAACACCGTATGTGTTAGTTATCGTGGTGATTTTTTATAATGATATAAGTTTTTTATTTGTCAACCTTTTCAAATAAAACAAACACTATTATATGTATAGATATCACTTCCAAAACACCTTGAAAGTCCTATCAGAATCTGACTTAATCCAATATTTTAGTAGTTATAAAGCAAAAAGTAACTGTCTGGACATTTTCAATTCAATGATAGGGGCAGTTTGTAAAGAACTAATTCGGTCTGCGAGTCCGGCCGAGTCCATTAGAATGATTGCCGACCATCGTAGCGTAGTTGCGCTGATGCAGAGTGAAGTTCAACAGGCCCACTCCTAACGGATTGAATTTTGTACGTTCTATAGACATGTGGAGTGTAACTAGATTAGGCGGTAGTCTGTAGAATATCTCATTTCATATCATCGGACTCAATTACTTTATTTATTATTTTCTTGACGAACTTTGGTTTGATATTTATTTGAACTGAACGGGTAGCGCAGTGGATGAGCACTGCGTACATAAAGTATTGTCTCATGTGGGTATCGAACCTATGACACTCACATAGGTTCGATACCCACATGAGACAATACTTTATGTGCTTCACAAATTGTTATTCTGGCTAGGCCCTCGGTGTTATTTGTGACCTTTTCTAAATGTTTGTAAATGGCCCACGTGAAACAATATATTATATTTATTTATTTATTATTTATTATATACAATTCCTTATTGATGTTCAAGCTTTACATACAACTAAAATTTATGTGTGATGATTGATGATGAAACTGTTTGTTATGGAACGGATAAACTCTCTTCAAAAGAATCCTTGTAGGGACATGCAGCCCATATTATTTCGTTAACACTTTGAAAAACTGAGTGTAGATTACTATTTTTTTATTTAATTTTATTCAATTTATGAGTATCTATAGAAGAAGATGAGAAGCATTTCAAACCAAATCTTTCGTTCAAAATACGATCAGGAATACACGACAGTTCGTATCGGCAATGGATTTCAAGATACACTATTAGCAACACAATTTTTTTTTTATTTTTTAATTTTTTTTATGTTTGGCCCGCCAAAATGACTCTACTCTGCCTGATGGAAAGCATAAGCAGAATCCACGAGTGGTGGCCACCATACTCATTGCGAATGCAACAATGCAGCATGGTGACCCACACTATGGCGGCCTAGTGATGCTTGTGCATCTTTTAGTCTAGTCAACAAGTATGGAACTTGTTGACTAGACTAATTGGGCCTCCGGTCTCGCACTCACCAACGAAACACGACAGCACGAATGCTGTCATTTTACGTTGATTTTCTATGCGAGGGTAGTACCGCCCCGGTCGAGCCGGCCCGTTCGTGCTGAAATCAGCGTGGCTCTACTACCTTTTAAATACATTTACAATAAATATTTAAGGGGATTTATGATGGATGGATTTGTAAACATTAGTTAATCGTTATATTACTGATATGAATAATAACTATGAGTAAGATAGTAAGATTAAAGATTAAAATTCAGATCGTGTGTGTCGATTAAAGAGGAATATCCTTTCTCAGCAATGAATGTATCTCCATACCAAATTTCATGAAAATCAGCTTAGCGGTTTAGCCGTAAAGGTAAACCTTGACAGATAGATTTACTTTCGCATTTATAACATTGGTAGGATATAAGATTACATACCCTTTACTCACTGAAATACCACTATGTAACTTTAAAAACACTTATATGAATAATTGGGCTTTCACCGTGGGAGAGCCACGCTTCGGCATGAATGGGCCGGAGTGATACCACGGCCTCACAGAAAACCGGTGTGAAATAGCTTGCGCTGTGTTTCACCGAGTGAGTGAGGATACCGGAGGCCCATACCCCAACCACTCCCGCTATCTCCCCCCCCATCCCCCAAAGGCCGGTAACGCACTTGTGACGCCCCTGGTGTTGCGGGTGTCCACGGGCGGCGGTAACAGCTTACCATCAGGCGATACGTCTGCTCGTTTGAGGTTAATTTACTTTCACCAAATAACAATACAAGTTTATTATCTTAAAGCAAAATTCCTCGACTAAAGAGCAGAATTAATGTTTTTTTCTATAGCACCACTACTACTGCAGATTGCATTAAATCTTGCATCAAAGGCAAGTCTTTAGCTAGATGTATACAGTCACAAGCGAAGGCGAGATGGTTCCTGCACATTTTACAACATAAATAAAATTACAATATTCAATTTAAAAACGTCATAACGCTGCATTACGTAGGTACGTCTAAATTTGTGAGAGCATTCGACAACATTCGGTCCCCAAGCACTCGGCAAAAGAGGTGTTTACATGCATTTTATGTCGCGGGAGCCCTTATCAAGTCGCTACGTAGCCTCGCGCCGTCGTGCATCGTCAACCTTCTACAGATATTTGTGAAAACCATTCTCCTCACTTTACGTGTATATAACTGCAAATGAAAATTGAAAAAGTTTATG
The DNA here is from genome assembly GCA_949125395.1 of Diaphora mendica. Classification (NCBI taxonomy): domain Eukaryota; kingdom Metazoa; phylum Arthropoda; class Insecta; order Lepidoptera; family Erebidae; genus Diaphora; species Diaphora mendica. The sequence continues at coordinate 19,835,011 of OX421319.1, read as the reverse complement.
TTAAAAGTTACGACTCTTTTCAGTGTCTCTAAAACGATGTAATTTATGTGCGAGTTGGTTGCAGTCTTAAAAAAGCTCGCTGCATAATTAAGTTTTATGTAATTAAATATAAGTATTCTAATTATAGCACAACGTTTTGTCTGGGTATGAACCACCCCTTATTTTATTCGAGTTGTTAGGGGGAATGGAGTGAACTATTTCTAGTTAAGATTTAATAACAGAAATGATAACATTATCTCATTAGCAGTTGTGGTGCACAATGCATTTATATTTGTGGCAAAGGTAAATGTGATTATTCACTGCAGCTTAATGATTCTTTACTATGATTTTAGGAATATAATATAATTAGATATTATTTGTCGAGAAATTGATATTTTTTGTTGACATAGGGCATGTCGTTCATCAGGTCTTGTCAGCACAAGGAACCCTCTCACATCTAATAAGGACTGTACTTTCTCTGTACTTCAGCACTATTGAGACGTACCAGGACACCACATAATTACAGAGTAAAGCTCTGAAAACTATGTATCTTGATAAATCTACGTTTCAGAAAAATACTATTAGAAAATTATCAAAAATATATTTAAATATGTGACTGCTTCTGTGGGTACATTTCCAAATACAAGTGAACTATTGCCACGACATATGGTGAAAGATAATGCAGCCATTACGACAATTTTCAGGGCGGGCGCAGACGCACCTCCTCCGCACGCCGCTCGTAAAAGTGAAATATTATAAAAGCGTTCACTGAATTTAATAAATAGTCTTTGCTTTCAACTGTAGAATATTAGATTTAAATCATGTCGAAATTTCATGTCTTTGGTGCAAGTAGAAGTGCCAGTACGTCGAATAATTGATGCTTACTAATTTATGTATAGTCGTTAACGACGATGTAATAAATTTCACTTAGGGAACTCAACGAACACTAAGTACAATTTTTTTTTGTACAATATGCATTAGAACTAACATTTAATTAGACGAAACCTAAACTATTTATTTTTCTGCGGTATAATGTTGTTACCTCTGTGCGTTTAAAAATCAAAGTAAACGTAGAAAAGGGAAGTTGCCTAGTAGCCAAACGGGCAAATACATTGTATACCCCGAAAACCACCTTAACTAAGTTACTCGAACTTACCTAAAAAAATATCAGATGATTTTTAAAGAAAATGCGTACATATCTCTTATATATACTATTCAGTTTAGTATTGATTGCACGGTTGGCCTAGTGGTTTAAGTGGTCGCCACGCCGCTTCCAACTGCGCCAAGTGTTGTGGGTTCAAATCCCACATGGGACAACACTTTGTGTTATCCACAAATTGTTTTTCTGAGTCTGGGTGTTCTTTGTGTTCGTTTCATGTATTTTTGTAAAGTCCCCCACGACACAGGATGTATATTCCTAATACGGGAGTTGGCTTTAAAAAAAACAGGAATAAACAAACCTATGATTTTTTCTTTCATCCCTAAACTTCAATCAGCATCACTAGGCCGCCATAGTGTGGGTGGTGACCCAGCATGGTGATGCTGCATTGTTACATTGTCTGCATTCGCAATGAGTATGGTGATCACCACTCTTGGATTCTGCTTAGCTATGCTTTCCTTCAGGCAGAGTAGAGCCATTTTGGCAGTCATTAAAAAAAACCCAGACACAACAAATGAACGAGCTCATCACAACATAAAAACGATTACATGTTTAATCAAAATTTAGTTTAAACCAAATTATACAATCTCTGATTAGATTTTTATTCCTTGTTTATAAGACAATTTGTTTCAAACGTTGCAATTCTTTAGAAAGTGTTCATGAAATCCTAAGCGAGTTAAACCTTTCATGTTTGGAGCGTGAAAGCGGAACCTCTTCACAGACGAAATAAGAGAACGAGGTGGAGAGGCGCAATTAAGGACCATACTTAGCAACTCGAGATATCTGAGCACCCATTTCTTGTTTACACGTCTTGAATTCTTAAAGTCTCTCAATTAGGAACAATACTGACTAACATGACCACTTCTAATACTGTTAAGTTTTTAACAAACATAAAATACAAATATACAAATAAATAAAATTGAAATTGAGTACCAAAATATAAATACCACACTTTTCTTTTCCGATACAAACCATAGAGTTAATTAAAACATCTGTCGATATTGTCCACAGAACCAAGTCAGTCGGAGATTGTGATCGTGCTGGAGATCCTAGGTGAAGCAAGGGTCTATCACCGTTATTGCAAGTAAATAGCGTATTTTTTTCCACCAGTTTTGAAAGATATAACGATACTATAGGTAATATTATCGCAGTCATCACCAATTTTGTTTAAGTTGAGTGAAATTTTAGAGACTATTTAAAATCTGGCACGATCTGAATTTACAAAAGTAAATGTCGTTCGTGGTTCATATTGGACCAGACTGCAAAACATTTTTTTATTTTTTTTATTTTATGTTTGGCCCCGCCAAAATGACTCTACTCTGCCTGATGGAAAGCATAAGCAGAATCCGGTAAATCCAGAATAAGGTGGTCACCATACTCACTGCTCGTGCACATAATGCAACAATGCAGCATGGTGACCCACAACATGGCGGGCTAGTAATGCTTCTGCATCATTGGGCCTCCGGTCTCGCACTCACCAAGGAAACATGACAGCACGAACGCTGTCATTTTACATTGATTTTCTGTGCGAGGGTAGTACCGCCCCGGTCGAGCCGGCCTGTTCCTGCTGAAATCAGCGTGGCTATACTACCTTGAATTTCATGAGATATCTAGTTACCTAACAATATTTTTTTTATTTTGAATTAAAAAACCGTATAGAATTTTTGAAAAAGCGTTTCGTACTCATCGACATTCAAAATTGTTTAAATTTTTTTATTTAAATTCGTTTGTACATAAAATTCTTTTATTCATAAAAATTTAAAGTATTACATTATATTTTTTTTGTGTTTCCTGTAGAATATATTTCGGGCTTTGTTAGCATTGAAACAAATCTCTAACTAAAATATGTCGATATATGAAAACAAACTTTGAATGTTGATGTTAATGGACTCTACAAGAGAATATATTATTATAATCAAATTAAACAATACTATATTGAGTTTAAGATGAAATTCCTTGGAGTATATTCACTTAAAGGGAAACCACAATATTATTCAAACATGACAACTCCGTTCAAAATAAATGTTTTACACATTGAAACAATAACGCTGGAGCGCTCCTTTTGTTTGTGGAAAGAAACAGCCATTCTTTCTTAAATTAATTAACAGTATTGCCTGATGACTAAAATAAACGTAATTAAAACTTTTTGGATTAACTTTCGCCTGATTTCTTTTTTAATTTGGGCCTGACTTGCCTAATTTTGTCGCACAACGGGGGTTTGACACACCCCCTAATCTAAAGCTGACCCCTTGTCATAGTATAAAAGATTTTAAAAGATTTGTAAAAGAACGGGGAACTTTGTCCCTAATACAGTTGACTAATTTTGTTTTGATAAAGGTAAAATGTTTAGCTGAGTTTTTAAATATTTCAGTGAATAGGGTTGAGCGTGCACTTTGAATTTTATGAATAATAATTATTTATATAAATTCTGGGATTCGTACCTAAAACCTCTTTAAGAGGAACCACAGAACAAATGAATATACTAGAAGAGGTGTCGAGCAGCAAGTGCAAGATACACTGTGTCGCCTAGACGCACACATAAACGATCAATAATATTATACACACATAACGAAGTCTTTCCTGATTCGTTCAAAGGATGTAATGTATATAAGTTCAAAAAGCCACTTACAATGTTACTAAATACAACCTTATACCTTTCAACTAAGGTAGGGTTTCACTTGCATATTTGTGTTCGTGGACAGTTTCTTCGAAAACCCTAAGGATGTGGTGAATTTGACATTTATCGATTATAATTATGTCACAATAATTTTTAAATTAATTATTTATTTGACTGATACTCTGATATCCTTTCATTCTACTTTATAATTTTTTTGTTGCAAAACATTGCAACTCCCTTATTTTCCTAAAATAAATTATATTTTTGTGTGTTCAGGCATAGATATTTCAGAAACTTTAAATAAATAAAAAACGACTGCGCATTTTCGCAAGTTCTCTACAACCACCGGTTCTTTGCGTCCACATCGTACAGGACGCCGTTGGATTAATGGCTAACTAACTTATATTACTAAAAATATGTCACGTTTATTATTTAGTCAACAGTACTTACATACTATCTTTTTTTTAATCAAATCTGTTTTATTTGTCTGGTAGCTGTAAAATAATGATATATGAAATATTTAAGTATAAACTTTTTATTAAAACATTTATTTTCAAATATTTCTCCAAAATAACTTTATATAAAAATTTTGCGAATAAACAAAATCATATATTGTTTTAAAAACCATAGTACAATATAAATCGTACTACGATACTAAACATAAAATCACTGTAAAAATCAATATCATCGAAAAGTTTAACATTACGATATCGATTGAATTTGTCTACATCCCTATGTGAAATAATTGTAAACATTACTTTTATTAAGTATTTTCGTGCCAAATGTTTTGAAATATTCCCGCAGGAAACGCAGTTCATTGCGTGCTCTCGTGGCAACTATGCAAATGATACTTAAATTTAATACGTAATGTATGATTATTTCAATAGATTAGAATAGAATGGTTTTCATGTGTATTACATAATACTTTTTAGTTTTTTGTTAATATTGCTTAAAAACAAAAGTTTTGAGACTACCGATGATACGATATGTTTCCTTTGAGTAAATTGTAGTCCTTGCTTCGTTTTCAGCACGTAATTATCGCACAGTTCGGCATAGCAATATTTTTTTACGCAGCTACGTTCCCGACGAAAGTTATACGTGTATTAAAGCGTTCAGTTGATGCCAGCAGACCTATTAGAGGTATCGGCGCTTAACTTCGGCGCGCCTACCCCGCCTACATAACAATTCTACTTGTTCTGTGAGAGGAACTATAGTATTTGATCGTATACGAGTATTTTACACTGCAAAGTTACGGTTGTCTTGCTTATTGCTGTTAATTTATAATTTCCATTCAATAAATTGATATTGTCTTGTGATTGATTGAAATAAATTATTGTTATTATTGCATCGGCACTGCCATATTTATTTTTAAGTGGCAACACTATGTAGTAGTAAGTGCATATTTTAGATAGCAACATTAAACATTTATCCTTTTTCGTTTGTTCGGGACAGTCGTTTTATTGCACTCCTTCACGACGCTCAGAATTAAATATATTCACGCCGAAACAATTATGTACATATATAAAATTAATAGATTTTTTTAATCCATATACCTACATAAAATTACTTGCACTGATTGAATCATCAACGCAACTCTTGAAGCACTGGGCCTATATACGCGATTTTTTTACAGCTGATGTTTTTATGTCGTAAGCATTCATTAAACGTTAACTTAAACGATCTATATTCTTCAACAGTGTACCAGCAATTTTAAAACCAATAATGATAGTAACCTTTCACCTACACGACGAAATGTTTATATCCCTAGATCACAGAGGTCTTTTACCTGTGCCCGTCTATTTTACACCGTTCAGTAGCTTTACGAGTCATTACTTTCGTTGACCAGGCGAACGAACGTGACACTCAAAGTCTACCCGGGTAGCCGCCTCATGCGGGCCAGGCGAAGCGATGCGATACGATGCCGATAGAAAGGTCAGGTAATAAATCGATAGTGCATTACACTTTTTAATCGATTTCAAAAGGAGGTAGGATCGACTCGGCGTCGAATTGGCAAACAAGTATCTAGCCGAGATTCAATTATTAAAATCTATCTACACACATCAAAAGTGTCTAGGGATCAAGCATTTTTATGCGGATTTCTTGAGATTGAGATGTGGCTTTGGCCCTGGCCTGCTCAGTCGCCAGACTTGAACCCGATTGAGCATGCATGGGATATGCTACAGAGAAGAGCTCTGCCGAATATGGAGGGTATCCAGTCGCAAGAAGACCTTTTTTTGTTGTTGCAACGAACATGGGCGGCCATTCCACAGCGTGATTTGGATGAACTCATTTTGAGTATGCCAAACCGATGTTCTTGTGTTAGTGTTCGCGGTAGAAACACGGATTATTAATTGTTTAAGTTACCTAATAAAATTTTAAAGAAAACTGTTATTTCAGTCTTTTTTTCGAACTTTAATGTTAGTGGTTCAAATGTCAAAAATCCTTTTATTAGGAAAATGGCAAATTTCTTTATTAATGCAAAGGTGACTTGGTTTATCGTTACTGTGACAAACGAAAACACTTTATTTGATGAATCCTTAAAGAAAATTTTAATTAATATCAATCAGGAGAAAAGTTATTGCAAAAATATATGTTGATCCCTAGACACATATGTTGATCCCTAGACACTTTTGATGTGTGTATATTGAGTCAATTTCAACCAGCTTTCCAATATTGTATTTTTGTGGGTGTCAACATCGACAATCCACTCTAATAGTATAAATTCGAAAGTAATTCTGTCTGTTTGTCTGCTGCACTGATTTCAATTAAATTTGGTTATACACGCCATACTTTTATTTTTGAGGAAGGACATGGGCTATTCTTTGCCGCGATAACCGAAATATACGCAGACGGAGCCGCGGGCTAAAACTATTAAGAAGTAAACCAAGTTTTCTGCTTTTTTTTAAATAAATCGTGACAATAAGCTATATTTTACAGCTTAGCAACGCTTCGCATCAGCTACGCCTACTAACAAGGTCTTATGCAAGATGTGTGCAACATAAATTTTTTATAGACAAATATAAAGTCTTAGGATGTTCATCAAGGCGGTGGTCTATGGGGAGATTGCAAAACGATGGAGCCCAAATTTTATTGCATGTTACGCACCATAAACACGGGTGGCGGTTACTGATAATAGAGGCTGAATTTATTTTTTTGATGTGGTGGCATAAAGTTGTTTAATGACATGGGGTGTTATTACTGTTTCTAGTTATGTGAACTCTCACCACATACTGCGCTCCTGGTAACAATGTAATGCGTGAGGGATATCTATGTGGAAAATAAAAAAGACGATTGGTGAATATTTTAAACTAATTGTGCATGAATAACGTCTGGAAGAATATTGTACACGTGTTATAAACAGTTACTTATGTCTGTATTTTGGGGGTGTCCGAATACTATCAAATTCTACGGACGTTCTCTACCACATTTTTCATTGGTGGCAACTGTTAAGCGTCAGTATTACGAACCCGACTCTAAAACGCATCATAACTTATAGGCGTCTCCTCTATAGGCCCATTACCAGGTTCTATCAAATTAGAGTTAAAACGTAACGATTTGATGTGGCACAGAAGTTTGCTACTTTGAAACCACCTATTTTAGTAAGTAACTCCAACTTACGCGAGATTTACTGATATTGTTCTCCAAGTTTTTTGTTACCTTATTATCCATCATCACTACATAGTATAAAACAAAGTCGCTTTCTCTGTCCCTATATCCCTTTGTTTGCTTAAATCTTTAAAACTACGCAACGGATTTTGATGCGGGTTTCTTTAATAGATATAGTGATTCAAGAGGAAGGTTTTATGTATAATAAATGCATAATATAGTATGGAAACGAGGTTTCGAGGTTTCTAATGTGATGTAGCAAACAAACACATTTTTTGCGCTTACATTGCAAACGCTGGTTGCACCCTACGAGATAGATCAAAATAATGTACTACAGTATTGTACACCTTAAAAAGTACTAAAAAAAGTCCGCGACGGTATATGTCTATCTCTTAGGGATTATATATCCCACAACAACCATTTTTTATTCCTTTCTTTTTCCGAGAAATAATGGCTTATTTATTTACGAAGTGATTTTAAGCAATACGGAATGAATCCTTATACAAATAAGTAATTTAAATACATTGTGCATTTAATATAGATGAAAATGGCTCTTTACTGTATCTAATTTAAATGAATATATTCGAAGATATTACAGATTTAAAATGCACGAATCGCGTCGTCGGCGGGGGCATCTGAAATCCACCCGTGCGAAGCCGGGGTGGGTAGCTAGTATCTCTATAAAACAGGGGACAAGGTGGTCAACGTATGGATAAATATTACGTATCTAACATGTACTTTAAAATTTTGAAAAACAGCATTCTAAAACCGATGTGAGTGTCGTACGATCGAGTCATTATGTATGTAAAATATGAAATTAATTCAAAAAACGTAGTGAACATATAGAATTAATTTACGTTTAGCAGCTGTTACCAACAATCTCATACTTTGAAGAACGCTTTTAAATCCAATTACAGAAAACCTAGCTCTTAAAAATCACATCTAATTTACTTTTTTAATAAACGTAAATACGTACTTAAGACATGTTTAATTCCAATTTAGTGAACGCACGAGTAGTGTTTTTAGGGTTCCGTGCCAAAGGCAAAAGACGGAACCCTTATAGATTCGTCATGTCTGTCTGTATGTCTGTTTGTCCATCTGTCCGTCCGTATGTCACAGCCACTTTTTTCCGAAACTATAAGGCCTATAATGTTGAAACTTGGTAAGTAGATGTATTCTGTGAACCGCATTAAGATTTTCACACAAAAATAAGAAAAAAACAATAAATTTTGGGGGTCCCCATACATGGAACTGAAACTCAAAAGTTTTTTTTTCATCAAACCCATGCGTATCTATGGATATGTCTTCAAAAATGATATTGAGGTTTCTAATATTTTTTTTTCTAAACTAAAAAGATTGCGCGAGAGACACTTCCAAAGTGATAAAACGTGTGTCCGGGGGGGGCCTGTAACTTCTAAAATAAGAGCATGATAAATCTAAAAAAAATATATGATGTACATTACCATGCAAACTTCCACCGAAAATTGGTTTGAACGAAATCTAGTAAGCAGTTTTTTTTTAATACGTCATAAATCGTAAACTGCAATTTACCTTTCATTCAATCAAAACAAATATAAAAAAAAAAAATTACTTGCTGCTGCGGAACCCTTCAAGGGCGAGTCCGACTCGCACTTGGCCGCTTTTTTATTTATTCATGCGATAGATTACTAATAGGGGACGCACGACTAGCTCTTGAGTATCTAAACTTAATATCAGTGTTCGTGGCGCAAATAGTTTGCAACTAACTTTTTATTTGGCACAAGATTCCTTAAAATGTTTTTAAGTTCAAATTTAATATAAAATATTCCCATGATATCATTCTTCAAAATATTACAACGCTACTTCGTAAACTTGACATTTGGATGTTCAAGTATTTTTTTTTTCGCCGTTTAAATCTTCCATAGACTACGACAAACATTTTAAAACCAAATTCAGCTAAATTGGTAAAGCCGTTCTCGAGTTTTAGCGAGACAAACGAACAGCAATTGATTTATATATATATGACTAGCTGTGCCCGCTACTTCGTACACGTGACATTTGGATTAGCAAGTTATTTTTTTTTTATCGTTTAAACCTTCCCTGGACTACAACAAACATTTCAAAACCAAAAACAGCTAAATTGGCCCAGCCGTTCTCGAGTTTTAGCGAGACAAACGAACAGCAATTGATTTTTAAATATAAGAAGATGATCTACAGAAATCATATAATCCTATGATATATATATTGCACAAAACGCGCAAAATTCATGTTTCATTTTAATCTTTAAAGTAATAATCAAGCCTTAACTGTCTGTAGATAGTAGAAATACGCAGTTACAAAAAACGTCAAATGAAAACACAACTTTATTTTAGTACTAACGTTTAAAATAGCGATGGTTTAAGTAAATAAAAAAGGCACGAATCCAATCAAGTTAGTAAACAGTAGGAGAGGGAGAGTGGACAACTATATAAAATGTTTGTTACGATGTGTGATAAAAACGTTAGTTAGGAAAATATTGATAAAGTACAGCCACGTAGGATATTTCAATCAATACGGTATGTTTAAATTGCTTTACATGCATTCTTTTTTCGTAAATCTATCTAATAGGTTGGTCAAACAATAGGACAGAGCAAGTAGTAAGTAGGTTTTAAGTGATATATTATTGACTGCTGATTCATAATGGTGGGTGTGATGTGAACCTACACTGAATGTAAATCAATGGAATATAGAAATTAACTTTCGTTATTCCATTAAAATCGGAAAATATTTCTTGAACCTAGCATTGACTGCCTCGTTGGTCTCGCGGTTGGCGTGTGCGACTGCTGATCATGAGGTCTTGGGTTCGATTCCCGGGTCGTACCAAATGTTTGTATTGTCTACAAATGTTTGTTTCGGAATTCGGGTGTTTTCTATGTATAATATGTATGTATTTACAAAAAAAAAAGTATATATGTGTTTGTATCAGTTGTCTAGCACCCATAACACAAGCTCTGCTTAGCTTGGGACTAGATGGCGTTGTGTGTTAGATGTCTGAAATATTTATTTATATATTTTTTTAATTATATTTATATTGATTACAGGTGAATTTGACCAAAAAAACTATATGACTTCTCCAACAATTTTCGCAAGTGGTTCATACAAAACGGGGTATGGAATCAAACCCATATACAACTTATACTTGCTGAATGGACCATGTAAAAAGTTACCTGAGTTTTTTTAGGGTTCGATACCTCAAAAGGAAAAAACGGAACCCTTATAGGATCACTTTGTTGTATGTCTGTCTGTCAAGACCCTTTTCTCAGGAACGCGTAGAAGTATCAAGCTGAAATTCATATCAAATACTCAGGTCTACTGTCCCTTAGAGCTGTGAAAAATCAAACTTCCAAGCCAACGCAATCAAAAGATACAGCCGTTTATGCTGCAAATTTTCGACACTTGCACGAGAATCAAAACCTACAGGGTACTTTCCGTGAACTAAGAATCTTGAAATTTGGTACGGAGCAACATCTCATAGCACAGATAAAGAAAAATGGCGAAAAGCATAAATTTTTAGTTACATCACTTAATATACCTACATGTTTATATGGGAACCCTCGGTGCGCGAGTCCGAGTAGCACTTGGCCGGTTCTTTTACAAAAAATAACTAACGCTCTAAAATATGTTGTCTCTTTTTTTATGGGATAGGTTGCAAACGAGCAGATGGATCGCCTGATGGTAAGCGATTACCGCCGCCCATATTCACCAGCAACACCAAAGGCGTCACAAGTGCGTTGCCAGCCTTTTAAGAAAGCGTACGCTCTTTTCTTGAAGGTTCGAAGGTTTTTGTATTTTACCTAGTAGACATCGTACACACTACATTGAACGCGTCAGTCACTGCTCTATCAGTGCAGGCAAAGTAATTGTTAAGGTTAATATTTTTTGGTTAGATTTGAATGGTAATATTTATACGATACTAAAGCACTTACGAAACCATATTCGATGTCAGTAGAACGTTCGATGAAAGGTCTTCGATGTGAATTTGAGTTAGTTTGTTAGCGGTTTAATGTACTTTTACGTCGTAAAAATTCATCAGGAAAGTTCCACACACGTTGTTTGAGATAGAGCATTATAACTGGAAAAAGTTCTGAGACCAAGGGACAGAAATATGACAGTATCAAAACCTAAACAAACCCGGTCAAAAGTCAGTTCTTTACTACCAGTTACGACTATACAAAATAGTAACAAAACATAATTTTCTTTAAGGCTATTGATTTACTATTCAAGTTTAATAAGTCATGGTAGAAAATGAGATTACTGATATAAAACCCTTAATACGTGGCCACACGTCATACCAATAAAACTAGTTTTACGTTCTGCGTTCACCACACCCTTAGGTCCACTGCCCAGTAGTGGACGCCACTGGTCTGTTTACTACCGAGCTCTTTATGGCTATCAAATTTCTATAAACTCGTGGTAAATTTATGTAAACAGGAAAGGTATTTCTATACAGCGGTATATCTACATAGGTACTTGCGTGTTTCTAACATGCGAAGGGCTATAATAAGCAGTTGCTGATATAAATTCATTACATAATATAAGTATACTATTTAGAAACATATTTCCTAGTTTGTTATATTAATTGCCTATCTATTAAAATTGAATTTTTTTTATTATGTAGATATATTCCATATTTAGATATATGTCGAAAGAATAGTGACTTTACAATACACCACATTTCGAATTCTTTGCCAAAGACATGTTTAAACTTTTACACAATATATACATAGATATATGATAACGTTGTCACATTTATGTTTTTTAACCATGTTATAAAATGTTTATAAATAAAAATAATTATATCCAATATACATTATGCAAAATTGTGTGACAGTCACCTGTCACACAATTTGTGATTGTGAAAGTTAACAATTTGACTATAATGGAAAGAATATCGAAATCAGTAGACTATGAGAATATAACATTCATATGAATGCTCTGACTCGCTGCATCAATGCTCTTTCTGTATAATTGTCTATCGGGAAAGACTTAGTAGAAAATATGATAGGTATCAGGTTGATTCCTAGGAGGTATCAGATCCTAGAGGAAGCGCAGGGTTACCCTAGTATATAGTGTGTATAGGTGCGGCATCAATTCTGGGGGGAACCTGAAATAACATGGTCCGGGTCCTCATCAAAGCAGGCCGCCTGAAGCCGGCCGTCGGCATGGTTTATAGTTAAAACACCATATACTCTTGGTCCCTCAGTTTCTGAGGAGCCGAAGAACCGAATTGATTTTCCACCTCATCAAGAAAAATAAAAGGATTTGTCAGATCCGCGCTGCGTAGATTTGAAGTTACAGTCTGATCTCTCTATCTCTTGTATTTACTAGGAGTGCTATCAGGAGTTACCAGTACCGGCCATAGCCTGTAAGCCGTATTTTTCTGCCATAGTTCAATACAACAGTACTTCTGTTTTCATTACTAGGATAATTACCATTCATTCGCTTTAAAGAAGCCTTATGCCTCTAAAAACCCATCTGCGCAAAACTTTATGACTTTATTGACTTATTTACACTACAATTTTCAGTTATCAAAAGTCCTGCCAATTGCTGAACAGGAAGAAAGCATCGTTTAAGTCCTTCGATCAAATATATCATAGATGCACTGTTGCCGCTTAAAAAGTGGCACCGACAAAACAAGGCATAAAACAACAATATGCCTTGTTTCGCTCTCATTCGCTTGGTGGCCGCCCTCGTGTTTACACAATTAGTAATGCCGAAGTGCGTAGTAAAAAATGTAATAATTACACTATAAAAGTGCAACAGAAGGATGGAATATCATATTTTCAGTAAGTCTATCTTTAATCTAACATATTGGTGTATTTTCGTTATGCTTTAAGGCTAATTTTATTAATATTTTGATAAAATTTGTGATTTACAACGGCTCTAATGTACGCATCCATCCCTTTCACACTCACGGGCGATGCTCATAAGAAAAAACAAGACAAGCCTAGTGCTAGCGAACAAAGTCAGTAGGATAATGATGGAGTCGCCTTTACAATATTTTTTTAGGTTAATTGAAGATTTGTTTTTGTTTTCCGAAATTTTTATTAACCAAATGCATCTAGTGTGGTGTGTTCCAACCATTTTTGTGAAGATTATATGTACCTACACAACAGAAAAAGAATTCAGGAGAATAAAGAAGACAGCCTTACCTACTTTACAGGTAGATATTATAATCTACTAAGAATATTTAACCGACTTTAAAAAATGAAGTTATTAATTCGATCTACATGTATGTATTTTTGTCAAAATTGCACACTGTTTATAAATGTTGGTCTATACCAGATTCTAAACGTGATTACCAAAATTTAAAATTATATGTACATATGTCTTTTCGTAAATATCTGAAAAACCTTTAAATTGGAATATAAAATATCTTTGATGTTTACAGTTTAGGTATAGTCCAACTTATGGAAAAGAGCAAGTAAGCAAGTTTAAGTACAGGTACGTATGTGTAGAAGGTCTCAGGAGGAAGAGGGGGGATGGGTCATAAAATAAGCAGATTTTCGTTTGTTGTTGTGTGTTTAGGTGGTCAACACTGGGTGGAATATTCAATATTAAATTAATACTCGTACATATCATACTTTATAATATAATTCTATTCAAACTTTCAACAAACTCAGAATCAAAAGAAGAAATAAAAATTGTGTGAAGAATTAATAATTTGTTGGTCCATCCAACTACCGTATTTTTTTTAAATCGAAAAGTACCCTAAGCAGCTCCATTTTTACCATGTTCCAAGTAGAAGCGATAAGCCGCGAACACACTATTTAATGTCAGTGGAATGTAACTCTCGTTATTCCTTGTACTATATTGTGCTTTATTGTAATACGCTAAGTTAAATTTTTCAAAACACTTGTTTTTGGGCATGTGTTGTTTTATTTCTGATTTTTGTGAGAGTCGTAAAATTTTATTGTCCTATCCTGTCATTAAATTAAAAGGTAATATGTAGTGAACTTAATATGGATTTATTTTCGTCCGTACGTCAATTACTTAAAGTTAAAATAAGGTTAACCTGTATGCCAGTTCAGGACTTTTTTCGCTATATCGCTAATGGTATACATGTACCTAAGTACGTATAGAAGTGTGGACAGTATTTTGTTTATTTTTGTATGGAACTGTGCATCTATAATATATTTGATCGAAGTTTAAGTCAGTTTAATTGCGTAATAAATTCTGTGAAGCTCATATAAATTATAGATAGGCAACTAATGGACGTGTCATTTAAGTACATTTATTTGTAAAATTATATTGTGAGACTTCATGTTACAGCTCTATTTGCAGGCTCTTGCTCAACGCAGATAGACAGTAGTAAATCTAATTTACCGTACTTACTCCGGTAATATTATATGTTTTACGCCTCTATACAGGATGTCAAAATTACTATGTTTGGCATAAAATAACTTGCCTTTTACAAGCTTTTTATTAACTTGCAATATATGTATGTATGTATGCTTGTATGTTCGGGTGGAATCTTGCAACTCAATTTTGAAGCAGATATCTTCAACCGATTTTGCTGAAATTTTGCAAGCGAATGTATGTCGCAGCCAACTGATTAAAATAGCTGGTTAATCAAACAGCTAGCCCTTTGACTGAACAATGCCATTCAATCACACGTCTAGCTTCTTAATTGAATATTTGAGACGCTCAAAACGTTCAACATTACAGCTGATTCAAAAGCCGCCTTCTAATTGACTTAGTTCAGCTTATCAACGCGCATTAGCCATTCAATTAACAGCCTAGTCTCTTTACTAAACAGCGCTATTGAACTAGCGTCCGCGTTACGAATGGAGGCGAAAGGTTAGGTTAGGGTTTTTTTTTGTTTTAATGGCAAGTTATATTTGTTTTGAAAGAAAAAAAAATAACCATAACCTAATATACGCAGTTAATTTGCCATTTAACCAGTTGGCTAAGCATCGTCAAGCTGTAGTGTTGAACGTTGCACTCAACAAGTCGGCTAAGCGACGTACAGCCGTGTGATTAAATGGCGTTGTTCAATTGTGTGGTATCTACTATTAAATTTGGCTTGGCGCCGACTTCAAACAGATTTTAGGTACCTAGCATACACAATAATACTACTATTTCAATGAATAAAGAATTAGGTATAGACAAGAATTGGCACATAGCAATTTATGAACAGCCAGTTTATTTTACGCTTTTTAGTGTTTTTTGGCAGGGAGTTTTCGTCGGATGGTTTTTTGGAAGTCGGTTTTTTTTTATAAAAAGGGTTTATAAAAAACTTTTTAATTAAATTTATTTAAGGTTTTTTTTATATATAATAGCTGCCAAAATGACTCTACTTTGATGGAAAGCATGTGTAGAATTAAAGAGTGATGGTCATCATCATTATTGCGAATGTGGACAATGCAACATCGTAATTCACACGTGGTGGGCTAGTGAAATATTTTTGCACGCACTGCTTCGAGAATCCGATATAATACATTTAAGGTAAAAAGCAATTGTTCGGACTGATTCCTGCCGGCTCTTTCGGCCTCGTCCTACGAGACATACGTTTCATCCCCATCATCTAGATAGTTGACAGTCCACAACTGTGCGCTTTTCCAGGAACTTTCTGCTCGCACGGCGGTAATCGCTTACCATCAAGCGATACGTCTGCTCGTTGTCATAAAAAAGGTTCATTGTTTCTAAGTAGGATAATAGTCGTTAATAAGTAAACAGAAAAACTAGCTCTGAATCACGCCAGCAAAGTTTACACTGCGATACAACAATAACTACGTGTGTGCATTGTGCGTCACAAACTAAAAAAAAATTTAATAGGGAAGGAAACTAAATGAAAAAGTTAATTTCAAATAAATTAAATTAAAAAGCTTTTTAAAAACATGCCATGCCATGTCATTATAATAGTGTATTGTCACGCTGTATACTATGCTTGCAAAATTTCAGCAAAATCCGTTGAAGATATATCAAAATTGAGTTGCAAGATTCCACCCGAAGATACATTGCAAGTTAATAAAAAGCTTGTAAAAACAAAACCAAACTTAGCAAACCTCCGTTTCATATTAACTTACAAATGCTTACAGCACTCCATTTTCTTAATTATAACCAATAAGTGCTGTAATTTAAAAATAAAATAAGAGCTTTATGTAGCTCTCTGAGTGTTCTTGTAAGACTCGCTGCCCATAATCAGATTATGTGGGATAACGTTTATCATGTACAACCTGTTTGGTCGGTGAGATCGCCAATAGCGCTTAATATTACCCTCTTAGAATACCTTTTACTAACTACCTTTATCTATGGTTTATGTTTCTCATAGTTTAGTATTGAGTAGAAGTGAACGTTCCGAGATTTCAGAAGTTCAGTAGGTACTCGTCCATCAATGTATGAGACAGTCATATGTTTTTTTTTTTCTATTTCAGTTTGATTTATTCACTATTCAAACTTATTTGTTTGTAATGTGTGTTTGTAGTCTTGAAAGTAAAAGCGATTGCAGAGCAGAATGCAATATTCTAAACAACATTTTGAATGTTCATGTTAATTTCAAACTGTATTAAAAACTATGACCGTTTGCAATACCGTTTCACCACCTATTTGACACTCTTTTCACACAAAACATGACCACTCCTTTCTGTAAAAATTCTGTGTGTATGATGATATAATAGTAGGTACCTATATGAGATAGGTAGTTGCATTAATTTCTGTACATCACATTTAAAAAAATAATTCTACTTCTTCGTAACCTGTATTATACCCACGGCGCGGCGAACCGACGAAGGCTTAACTTTGAAAAAATACTAACATTCATAAATCAGTAATTTGACCTCTGGCCGTCACGTGTACCAAAAATTCTAAAAAAAAACTATGTTTTTTAAAAAGAATTCAGTTAAACGAAATTCAATGAATCGAAACTCATTTATTTATGCAAACTAGATACTGAATCTTGAGAAGATTTAATCAGATACTCATTAGGTAATGTACCTTCGATGTTGTGATTACCGAAATCCCGCGTTTACGTTTCACACTGGCATGCAAATTAAATCACCCTAATTCTATCCGTAACATATTCTCAAGAAATTCCTTATCTCTAAATTAGTAACAGTGGGATTATGAGATGGTAACGCCAGTAAAGCGGTAATACTCGACGAGATTCCACTTAAGCCTTTCCGAGGGTATGTGAAATATTGCAATGGTGTTTTGGAGCCATTATTTACTTGTTCACTTTATTTATTGACCTTTATAAAGTAGCCGTTTCTAATGTAGATTACAATGTGCTACTTAAGATATGTAATGTAGATAAGCATAACTACCTAAGTAGATGTGTTAAACTGTATAAATTATATTAACCTACGTATATGGTACAAAACGCGCAACATTCATGTTTCTTTTGATTTATTTATGGTACACTGACCTTTTTGAAATTGAAATAATTAGAATACCTACTTTAAACGTGAAACAAACAAATGGTAGGTAATTAATTCCATTTAGAGCCTCAAAAAGGGAAGGGACTCACAAGGACACACCTTGTATCATATTTATTTTTCATCAAAACAATTCAATCAACAGTCAATAAATATAAAATCAAGAGTTTTCCATACATTGTTAGTACTTCACCTTACCTACGAAAACTACTATTTACAATCCTGAATGTGACGACACAATTCTGTAAAAAGCTGCATAGATATGTATTTATTTGACAAGTACCTACACGAGGACAGTAAGCAAGTTTAAATAAATAGAAGTCAGTATCTCTAGAAAGTATGTATTTCCAATGTGCGGTTTCTGTCTGCAGCAAAACATATCCTAAGCAGATAAAATGCGGACGCTACGCGGTGTAATTAGGCAGCTAAGCTACCGTTATTTGTACTAATTGAGGTTCTTCAGAGACAGTCGCATCTGTTTAGAACAGATCCTATCGCGCTTGTGTAAAGTGCAAAGGTACATAGTGTCTAAATGCGCACCTAAAACACTAAAGCAGTCCACTGTACCTATCGGAAAGTAGGTATAAAATTGTGCGACTCTGAAGCATGGGTGTTGTGTTGAATATACCCACTTCATTATCCTAACTGATACTTATTCCTCGTCAAGATTTTTTTTTTAATAAATATCCTTAGGTTTAAGTACCACAGTGGGTTATAACAGACCATTGCAACTTTTTCAAAATTAATGCAGATTTCCCGTCAATATCACAGTTATTAGAGCCATGCTGATTGCAGCACGAACGGGCCGGCTCGACCAGGGGTGGTTAGCTCTCTAGTAAACCAATGCCAACGGCGGACTTATTAAAAACTTGAGACAGCGCCATACAGCAAAAAGATATCGAATGTTTTTTGGTAAAATGACGTATCATGTTGTTAAAGATGGCGACTTGTCTGTTTTGACAGCTCATAAGTTCAGTTACTTTATTTTTCAAGTTTGAATAATCTGGAGTTGCTGCATATCCTATTCTTTTTCGTTTGTTAAAGTTTAGTGCTGTGTGTGCTATATGCTGCCAGTAATATTTTAGGAGATGGAGACGACAGTGCGAAATTGACGCTTTTTGTGTTTTGGGTGTGTGTGCGAACTGATGTTTACATAATTCGGTATAGCGATTCATGTTGAGTGCGATATTGACGCTTTAAGTGCATACAATTTGTGTTATTTATTAAATATTTATATTTATTTACTTTCCACAGATTTCCTCGCCCGTCAATGCATGGGCCGCTTAAGTAACAACATATTAAAAAATAAAAATATTAAATCATGTCTAAAATGTCGTTTTATTTATTAAGGTTCTAAGTTGTTTATTGTGTCAATATGCATACAAAATGTGGCAGGTATATTGTCAAAGTTAGGTATAACATTACAATTTCACTAGTGATATTAGAAACGGTAGATTGTTAATCGACTTCGTTTCTTACAATTTAACGACATTGTTTTAGTGACATTGTAAGGATAGGTGAGTGTTATTTTTTGTTCTAAAAGAAATAAAAAAAAAAACTAATTTAACCGCTAGTTAAATTAAGTCGATTAACAATCTACCCTTTTATTATAATATCACAATAAAACTGCGACATATACCTACCTATATATATTATATGGTGTAATACGTTTAAATTTGCCGCGCTTGGTGAGCACCACGAAAGTTTTCAGTGTCCTTAACTGCAGCGCTAGTGAGTAATCGTGTAAGCATTTTTTTGTATGAAGTTGTACTTCTTCTCCGCTAGGAGTATATGTGTTCTGTGTGTGGGCTCGACCGGGCGGTACTACCCTAGCACAAGAAAATCAACGTAAAATGACAGCGTTCGCCGTTCCTGTTGTCGTGTTTCGTTGGTGCGTGAGAGACCGAAGGCCCAATGATGCAAAAGCATCACTAGGCCACCATAGTGTGGGTCACCATGCTGCATTGTTACATAGTCGACATTCGCAATGAGTATGGTGACCACCACTCTTAGATTCTGCTTATGCTTTCAATCAGGCAGAGTCATTTTGGCAGGGCCATACATAAAAAAAATTGGAAATCGCACATCTGAAATACTTTTTTAGGATAGGGTGAAACAAATGAATAACAATTCACATAGTATTATTATTTTAAAAATATGTACTAATTGAATAAATTCAATTAAAATTGTTTTGTCAAATTGATTGTGTTTAAATTTTTTATTGCAAGTGATAAGAAGAGAAGATCCGGTAATTTTTTGCCTTTTGCTTCTCAAACTATTGCTTATACTCTGTTGGATTTCGAACGTCATTGTACTGGCAATATTTTGATTGTCGCTGGTTCGTGTTTGACGTTTTGACGTTTGAGGTTAATGGAAAAAAGGATAAGACGCGTGTTGAAAAGGCCGACGATTTGTTAAAGTTAATTGATAGTAAGCTAATTTTATTGTCCATCGACCCGGTCTCTGTAGTGATAAACCGTTTTGTGTTAGGTCGTGGACTCGCGAGTTTTGTAGGCGCGTTCCGTGATAGCTGAAGCGAGTTTGTTGTGATTCGAATTCCTTGAAGATTGTACAGCATTCTGGAGCATATGTGTGTGAACCAGGCAGTGGGGTACCCCATCAACGGCCGACGAGATCAAGGACATCACGCAACTCCAGTAAGTGCTTTATTCATTAGTTTACATTAAGAACACGGTGACACTGCCGTGGTTCATTGCTCCTTCCAGGGGACATTGTTATAGCGATTGAATACCTTATTCTATGGGCCGTAAGATATCTCAAGTATCACAAAGTGATCGCTGCCCTGGCGAGAGAAATGAACATACTCCC
The DNA here is from genome assembly GCA_949125395.1 of Diaphora mendica. Classification (NCBI taxonomy): domain Eukaryota; kingdom Metazoa; phylum Arthropoda; class Insecta; order Lepidoptera; family Erebidae; genus Diaphora; species Diaphora mendica. The sequence goes on along the minus strand of OX421319.1, from coordinate 19,814,427 downwards.
TTATTTTACAATTTGTATCAGCAAGATCACTATCATCATCCTAGCCGCAAGACGTCCACTGCTGAGTACAGGCTCCAAAGGCTCTTTACAACACACGGTCCTGTGCTGCCCTCATCCAACAGCTTTCCGCGACCTTCACCAGGTCATTGGACTCCCTTTAATCAACGCTCAGTCTTTCGGTACACGGTCGCTACTCCAGAACTTATTTAACGTTTCCTTTAATATACCTACTCACTCACTAAACCCGAAATTTGCTTACGTGCCCGGTGGACTGTAGTTGACTTGCCCTTTACTATGTAAGGTCTAAATTTTTCATTAGAAAGATGTAGAAGACTCATACACTTCAAGAACCTAGATTATGAGTATCAACATCTGACCGCGTTGCACGGTTGGCCTAGTGGTTTAGGCGGTCGCCACGCCGCTTGCTAGTTCGCCAAGTGTTGTGGGTTCAAATCCTACACGGGACAACACTTTGTGTGATCCACAAATTGTTGTTCTGAGTTTGGGTGTTAATTGTGTCCATTTCATGTATGTCTGTAAAGTCCCCCGCGACACAGGATGTTTATTCCTAATGCGGGAGTTGTCTTAAAAAAAAAAACAGTCTTGCATTTGTTTATCCCAACCGTTGCATAATGAAACTATGTTTCCTGGAATTAATGTGCTAGGTTTTAAGTATATATATACCTTTGAAATGCTTGAAGTTTTGATCATGTTGCACTGGGTGTGGTCACAGGTAGACTGTCAGTCAGTCAGGCACTCAATTCAAAGGTATGTTCTGTAGATTTTTTGGCGCTAGAGTTCCCACCCTCAATCTTAAAATTGTGTTGTCTGATGTAGGATTAAGAATATGGTGTCACTACCCCTATTCATTCGATTTACTCTTACCTGTGTCGTAAGAGGCAACTAAAGGCGCGTCTCCACCGAAATTTGACAACACAAAAATTGCCAACTTTGATCGGTCGCGACTTGTCTTTACAGAAACTTTTTTTTTATGTACCAGGCGGTCAAACGAGCAGACGTATCGCCTGATGGTAAGCGATTACCGCCGCCCATGGACACTTGCAACAGGCGTCACAAGTGCGTTGACGGCCTTTGGGGGATGGGGACGGGGATGAGGAGGGGTATGGGGAGTGGTTGGGGTATGGGCCTCCGGTATACTCATTCTCTCGGTGAAACACAGCGCAAACGCTATTTCACACCGGTTTTCTGTGAGGCCGTGGTATCACTCCGGCCAAACTGGCCCATTTATGCCGAAGCGTGTTGACAACACAAAAGTTGACAACTTTTGTTCAGTGGAGACTCGGCTTAAGGCAGCAAAATATGCGTATATATGAACGTCACTCCAAAACGTAGAAAAACTTGAAGCAAACCCTATACCAATCCGTCTGGCCAGCATGGTACATACAAAACCTCCCTTCCTCTTACTACAAGCTGTTTATGTGATGTGAAATGTTTGAAACAAGTAACATCCCACCAAAAACATTTTCACGTAAAATGTTGCCAAGACGACTGCATATGGCTTACCCTGTGAAAAAGATATCAGATCTCATGTAGAGCCAAGGTTCTGTATCTACACGCCCTAACTCTACCAACCCTAACTTCATAAACTCTACATCTCAGTAAAAATGTATGGCTTCGCCGTTTCGCTACCATACCGTCACGAAGGGGAAACGAACGCCTTTTGCGTTTGCAAATATCTAGTTTCTGAAGTAATGTGTTATACGAATATTTCGTTTCTGAAGTAACGTAACAGCCAAGCCATACATTTTTACTGAGATGTAGAGTTTATGAAGTTAGGGTTGGCAGAGTAAGGGCGTGCAGATTCGGAACCTTGGCTCTACATGAGATCTGATATCTTTTTCACAGGGTAAGCCATATGCAGTCGTCTTGGCAACATTTTACATGAAAATATTTTGGTGGGATTTCATTTCTTTTTGTAAGTTTCCTTTTTTTTTCTTTATTTGGGCTGTATTTCTTGTACATCTTTCTTCTTTCGAAGAAGTCCGTGTACTAAAAATAAAACCTCTAGCATAAACATTTGTGAAAGTCTCATACAAACTTTCACCCCCCAAATTTGGGAGTTGGGGGGCCAAAATAATAGGTTTATGAATTTTTTTGTTGTTTGTATGGTAAACGTAGTTTACCTACCAATTTTCAGCTTTCTAGCACTTCAGGAAGTAACCTAACAGTTTTGATGATCATCAGTGTGTCAGTGACGAAATCGGTGTTTTTTTGGTATCAATAAAATCTAAACTATCAAAGCTATTCAATTGAAACTTTGTACGTTTCATTAGTTTATTGGTAACATCATATCCTGAAAATTTGAACGATCTGGTATATCGGGAACCAAAGTTATGGGGGTTCAAAAAAACGACGAAACGCTTCGAGAAAAGGTAGGTAGTGCCCTTGCGCTACGCTTGGCTCGTCTTGGCGGGGGCACGACCGTGCCCCCAGATTTTAACAAAAACCGACTTCAAGGTTCGACTCGATTTCTCTTGGATGCCATCATCAGATCTTAAGTGTCCCTATCATGGTACCACCGTTGGTCCTTTCCATTAAGAAAAGAATCATCAAAATCGGTTCATAAACGACGAAGTTATCCGCGAACACACATAAATATATATATATATATAGGTATACGTTCGAATTGGGAACCTGCTTTCTTTTTTGAAGTCGGTTAAAAAACTACGGACCAATGTTTGTATGATCTGCAAATATTTGTTTCGGAGTTGGGGTGTTTTCTATGTATGTATTTACAAAAAAAAAGTATATATGTATTTATATCAGTTGTCTAGTATTCATAGTGCAAGCTCTGCTTAGTTTGGGACAAGATGACGTTGTTAAATGTCCGAAAATATTTATTTATTTTAAAACTTAGTCACAGCAGGGACAAATAAATATTCAAATACAAAACTTTCTTTCGTATATTTCGGTAAAAAATGATTGTGGTCATGCGAGAAGCCACGACTTTCCTTGCAAAAACCATCTCAAATTCCAGTCCTGTCCAATTATAGAAATCGTTGAAATTATGGATCTTCATTCCCTACATGCAAGGTCTATTCTTGAAACTTTGTTATCATTTAACTGCCTCGTTGGCGCAGTGGTATCGTACGCGACTGTTAAGCTTGAGGTCTCGGATTCGATTCTCGGGTAGGACCATTTGGTCCTACCCGAGAATCGAATCAAAGTATTTGCAGATCATGCAAACATTTGGTTGCATGATCTGCAAATACTTTAGGGACCGTGGGAGAGCCACGCTTCGGCATGAACGGGCCGGCTCGACCGGCGTGATACCACGGCCTCACAGAAAACCGGTGTGAAATAGTGCTTGCGCTGTGTTTCACCGAGTGAGTGAGGATACCGGAGGCCCATACCCCAATCCCCTACCTCCCCCCCCCATCCCCAAAAGGCCAGCAACGCACTTGTGACGCTTCTGGTGTTGCATGTGTCCATGGGCGGCGGTTATCGCTTACCATCAGGCGATACGTCTGCTCGTTTGCCCGCCTATTCCATAAAAAAAAAAAAAAACTTGTTTCGGAGTTTAGGTGTTTTGTGGTGTATAATATGTATGTATTTACAACAAAGAATAAAACTATTCTATCAGTTAATCTAGCTTTTATAGTACAAGCTCTGCTTAGTTTGAAGCTAGATGGCGTTGTGTGTCAGATGTCCGAAATATTAATTTATTTCTAGAGTTTGACTTTCATTGCAAACTAAGCTACATGTGCAAATGTATGTATCGTTATTCTTTAAACATAACCTCATGAGTACAAAAAAGACCGACTTCCAAAAAACCATCCGACGAAAACTCCCTGAATTTTGGCTTGGCGCCGACTTCAAACAGATTTTAGGTACCTAGAATACACAATAATACTACTATTTAAATGAATAAAGAATTAGGTATAGACAAGAATTGGCATGTAGCAATTTATGAAGAGCCAGTTTATTTTACGCTTTTTAGTGTTTTTTGGCAAGGAATTTTCGTCGGATGGTTTTTTGGAAGTCGGTTTTTTTTTTTATAAAAAGTTTTTATTTTTCCATTTTTAGTGCAAACAATCATAGGTTATCAGTTCAGTCAAGTTGAACTATTTCATATAATTTCTGCTGATGCGAATAACTTTAGTGGTTTGAACACGTATTAAAACTGAGTATGATCAGTTTCCAAAATTTTGCTGAAATGCAAGATTTCTGTTACCGAGAACGTGGTCTACGGGGCAATAGGAATCGTGTCCAAGCTTAGATGTCGTGATGAAATAGAAGCAGGCGAGTTACTTAAAGCAAAATACATTAAGAGGTTAGTCATCATAGCGCCTGTGACATCAGGTCACCTAAATAACTTAAAAGTATACAACTAATGGTATATAGATACGTATGAAATTGAAAGAATTATCCTCCAACTCCTAACCGTTGAGGAGTTGTACCTTCCATCATCAGCTTACCTAAATAGCTTGAAAGAATACGACTAAAGGTAACATACATACATATGACATTTAAAGATTTATCCTCCAACTCCTAACCGTTAAGGAGTTTTACCCTTCATCATCAGCTCATCACCATTTAATGATGACTACCAGACGCAAATACCGGCGTAGCTTCAGAAAATATACGAAAAACATAGTACTTGCCTGAAAAAAATGAGGGTTACCCTCGATTTCTCTGAGATGCCATCATCAGATCCTGGTTTCCTTATCATGGTACCACCGTCGGGACATCTACTTTCCATTAAAAAAAGAATCATCAAAATCGGTTCATAAACGACGAAGTTATCCCTGAACACACATAAAAAAAAAAAAATATATATACGGTCGAATTGAGAAACCTCCTCCTTTTTTTGAAGTCGGTTAAAAAGGCTAATTCAAATAAAAGACCAAGAAAATATTTTTATACTTTTTATTTTTATAAAGGTTTCATCGTATTTATCGTAGGTATAGTGTCATTTGAAACATATTTCATAGCTAAAGTAGCTTTCCAATTGGATAATGTGTAGTAGGCGATTAACTTAATCTAAAACAATGGTAAGTTAATAAAATAGTAGACATTAAACAAGAGCTTTTACATGGCTTACAATTCACTGCAAAGTCTCTATAGCAAAAATTAGTAAAAAAAAGTAAAATGACTTTCTGGGTTATTAAATTGTGCATTAACTAAAGGTAAATTATTTAAAAATTAAGATAACTTAAATTAAAAGCTGCTAAACATAAATTGTAATAATGCTCCCGAGGCACGGTAAATAAAGTTGATTTCGGGTTAATATGGACTTATTCCAACGTCTCACAACGTATGTCCCTTACTACAAATACAGCACGCACGTTGCCAATATTACGTACGTACTGTCCAAGACGCAAGCAGGGATTTAGAGAATGACATGGCGACGGCCCCACCGGGCGACCGACGACAACGCTCACTAAAATAATTTCTATTCATAACATTCAAACAAAATTGGACTAAACAACAAGGAATTTGTACTTTGGGAGATGTGATATATAGAGAATCGACTAGGTCCTCATCAAAATGAATATTAAATACTTAATAAACATTGTATCCATAATATATAATATAAGCAATATAAAACGTAACATAATCGGAAATACTAGACAATAATATAATTCTGCTAAAAACTGAAATAATTCAGGTAGTTTGTCAGGGTCGAAATGGAAGATTCGCAGGACAGATGACACCGCGCGCAAGTTCTGAGTGTAAGCCGACTGCACGACTAGACTCGGCTTAGAATAGAAATCGCACGAGGCGCGAACCTTCCACCCAAACATTGACATCACAGAATTGTCTAACAATATACCATAAATCGAATAGAATTAAAACTTCGCTAAGATTTTGTACCGAAAATGTATCTAGCGTCGTATTAAAATGATATGCTTGTGAACAGCAACACTTTGGTTATGATCATAACGTAGAGAAATGCTGCCCGCTCGTCGTCCGAAAGGAAAAGATAACACACTCCACACAAAGAACCCACTACACATTCTATTGATCAGTGTTGGCCGCTTGTTCGGTAGTACTGCATTATCGATATCATATTAATAATAAATGTCACAACATCAAGCCGGTATAAAAAACACTAAGCCTACTAAAACTACTACCTGCGAACTCTTTTAAAGAGTAATCTTACAAACTAGACTCGTGAAAATAACACAAAGTATGCGGCAGACCCGTGGGTCCGCCGCTATATTACAGAATCCGTATAAAATATAACTTTTTTTTTCACCTCTCCGTTTTATTACAATTTTCTGAAACAATCTTACCACTAATCGCATTTCCAACGTTACAATATAGACAATACAACGCTCACTATCCTTACAAAATTAATATCTTCAATATTTTAGAACAGTTACAAAATGGAACTTTCATCATATTCAAAATACTCTTGCGTAACTTATACTTCTATCTGTGCCAGTCCCTCACGACTTTGAACATACAAAAATACACGTTGAGACGTATAAAAAATTTTCATCATATCAAATTTTCAATGGCATTAAAACGATCCTTAGAATAATTCAAGCGCTTACATTACTTAAAATTAATCAATTGGCGTTTTCCATCTGAGCATCTCAGCATCGTTCCACGTTACTTCAATTTCGAACCTTATTTCAGTTAAATTGTAAGCAAACAAGAGATCATTATAGAAAAGAACTCTTACTTAAAACACATGACCACACTCAATATTAATTATATATTAAGTAAGTTCGTTTGTACATACATAAAAGACAAAGTAAATGTATAAAATATATGAAGTTTCCATTCACTCAAACATGCATTACCGTTATACACTTAGAAAAAAAATGCTTTTGTTTAAATGCTTTCATAAGTTAAATATTTATTTAAATGTTTTTTTCGTATCCAGTGCCTAGAAAGGCTCAGTTCTTTTTCTTTATAAATTTTTATACAAGCGATCGACAGGATTTTGTACCTGGCTTGCGTTCGTCAGAGCGACTAGAGCTAGAATCAAGAAGCATATTGGTACATACGTTTAGTTTCATAGTCTTCAAAGAGGAACAAAATGTATATATATTATACCAGTTACATAAATTCTTACAAAGCATTTTATTAATTGAAAATGCATAGTTAAAATCTTACCATCCTAGTTACACAAAGACCATATCGTTGTGCGTCTAACGTCTGGAAAAAATCTTAGGCGATGTTTTTATCGGAATTCCTTGATCATGAAGACGCTAAGATTCATTTCCTATGACTCGATGCACAACCGGTCATATATCTATTATCGCTGTGATACACGGACGAGCTTAAGTCTCGTTTGTCTTACAAAAATACTACCTACATCTACATTTCCAGTAAAAAAACATATATTACTTGATGTTTAATTTACGCATTATATATTAATAGAAAAAACGTTATCACTAAATTACTTGTTACCTTTACGAAAATACAAAAGTGTTAAGTTATTAAATTTTATGACACTCATACCCTGATGCACCCGCGCATTACGTAGTATAAAAATCGTAAGTCTTATTGCTACGCAATAACTTAATTATTATCGTTAACCAATTCGTAAGTTTATCACCAATTTTATAAATGTGCTTCGAAAAATTATTCGGCAATTACTTCGAAGTCCGAATGGTTACATTTATGTGGATCAACTCGGAGTTCGCACATGTATTGACTTCAGACCGTACAAAACTTGCCAGTTCCAGCATTCACGATGCTCCGCTACTAGTGACTGTAATGTCATATCACTTATCACAATCGTGTCGCATTCAATAGTTTAGAAGGTATTGTATTGACTGGTATGCATGCTTCAGTCTAAAAATAAGTCAAACGTTTGGTAATCGATAACGTGCCTCCATCAAAACTACAAAATGCGACCGAGTGCGATTAATCCTACTACCTATACAAGTTAATACAAAAATTTAATTCGAACTTACTACATCATTGTAGAAAACATCGAGTATCAAAATATAATTAACATGTTTTTGATTTGCAATTTTTTTCACTAACCAATAACAGCCGTATACTAGAATCAGCCAATGCGTTTGGAAAATTTTGAGCGTATGGATGCCGGGCACCGTTGGATGCTGAATGTCACATCTATAACTTGTCTCGGACCCTTCGGTCCAACAGCTACTCGATATAGCGCTCGGGGCAGCGTCAACTTACATTATAACAAATATAGTACTACACGTCTTTTAATTATGCCGAGAACTTTGGCAATACGAAAATGACATTTTTTGTTTTTCCACAGACGTCTGTGCACTTTCATCGTGAAAGAATAAGTACCCTTTAATGGTACATTACCAGAATTACACAGACATTTAATAATGAAGTTACAAAGACATATATTTTGTCAGTTTTTAGTTTTATTGCCGCTATGACATTAAAAGTTAAAGTCAGCAGTAATTTTTCAAGTATTACACTGAATAATAAAATCTACGTTAATCATTGGGAAAGATTTTAAGACAATTTTCACATACTTAGGCGTAGTGCGCGTACGCACCACTATGACCAGAATGTACACGATACATAACAATATTCGCTTAGTGCGAGTTACCATTACCAATAAGTATAAAGAACGCGACAATGACTAAACTTAATGTTAAGTGTGACCCCATGCATACATCCTCATTCACACCGTTTATTATTAAAGAAAACCCTACGAATCTAAATAAGAACTATAGTGGAAATAAGACTATACTCAAAGCGAGACATGATACCTACAGATCAACGAATATTATGCCGATGTTCTTTCTACTTACAGAGTGCTAGAGGTACGATGTACGAATTCTAATAGCAATATGATAAAATACGAGTCACAAAGTAATGTATCGAACCCATCGAAGATAATATAGTTTTTATAATAAGTAACAATTTTTGATACGAAATCTTATTTCACAGAATTTATTAATTTCGAAAAATTTAAAACAGAACGATTAAGAATTATGTGAAATAAAAACAAAAGCGGATATATTAGGATTTACAGCAACTATTTTGTAAAGATTATCTAGTTTACTATTTTAATATGTATTTGATTTATTTTATAAAATTTGCAAAAGTAACAAATCTTTTCTTTGTACTTTGAAGCAATTCACTAAATTACACCACATTACAATTAAACATTATGAAACTCGAATATCGGTGTCTAAATAAATTGTCATTAATTACAAAATTTAACAAATATGTGCAAATAAACTAAGAAAGTTGGCAACGTTTGTGTTAATTACATTTATATTAAACTGAACAAATAACTAAGTGTCAAAATATGAATAATCAAACACATATCAGATAATGTAATTATGTAAGTTGGGAAGAACCGAACTATTGATTAATATTTTATAATTATCTATACAACCTTTGAAGTCTCCATATAAATATTCAAAATTAAAAACATGTTTTGAATGAGCTCAATTTGTAGAAGAGCTTTGAAAGGAGGATATAATTTAAAGTAAATATGGAAAATAGTGAAATTATTCGACTGTACCCTTGGCGGGCTCGGACCGAGTTGTTGCCGAAACTATTTTCTTCTAATACAGGCTACAATATACACTCTATGGTTTGCATATTTGTAACAGTCAAGTGCGCGAAACTTTGTATTTTGTTCACCACACTTTCAACTCATCTAAACTGTAAATATTCCACAAGGAGTCATGACTGTTTCTCTATAATTTAACTATTTTTTTTGCTTTGTATCTAAAGAGGTAATGTTTGTCACAGTTAAATATTGAAATATCTATAAAATATGGAACCAACAGCCTTTTTAACCGGAGGACCTGATATAAACATCTAAGGAATTTAAAATAGTATTTGAAAATACTTTGATTTTGTACCGGAAAGAGGGGGTCAATGACATGATACATTTGATGAGTCATCATATATAGTCCTATGATAATACATCTACATAGATGGGTCTGTATTTGTCTATTAAACAATATGACTTCATAATTTGTGTCGTTTCACTAAACGCCGCGGCCAAATCACAATTCACTTCATATTTGTACATGGCCACCATCAGATGATCTGGTTCATTTTAATATTTTTCTAAATATACCAACAACAGCTCGTCTCAATTTTTTTCCAAATATTCTATTGGATACATACATTTAGATAAATGTATATTTATACTTTTAAATATATTTATATATTAGAACGAGCAAACTTCGATAAAATTAGAAATTGATTAACATATGAAGTGTGATCGCTCCGCGGCGGTACGCTTTAAAATAATTAGGGATCTTTGATATTGTGAAATTATGTACTATCGAGTTACAGCTAAACTAGATATACGCAATAATATCTCATTAAATACTTTTTCGATAAGCATCTGTGTGTAGGAGATAAACGGCATATTTACAATTTGATACCTTGCTATGATTAATTTCTTAGAATAATTTTTAAGCGGAGGAGATTAATTATTGAAATATTTAAAAGTTTACAAGCACACAAGGCGACTGGCACCTATCGTCCGACACGGGATGTGCGCAGGCTGCGCTTGGTAACAGCATCGTTAAATATTTTATGAAAGCTGAAATTACTTTCGGCGTTATTATTTTTAACGCCCTCTAATTCGATGTATTCGGAATTTTAATTTCAGGGTTACAGGCAGCTGCCAATTCTTAATAATTTTTGACGTTTGGCAAAGTTTCTTGTAGTGCAATGTACCGTTAAAGCTTTTAAAGGGTTTAGGCACTATTTTAACGTGCAATTCTAAAGCTTCATAATATAAGTATTTAATTGAATTATTTGTGCTGCTATCGCTCAGATTATATTATATAGAGTTAATTCTTAGGACATAGAGCCAGTCCACCGTCCTCTCAAACCGTGCCATGATGACGATGACGAAATGAGGTGCAGTGATGCGGATGATGGCGTGATGATTCGTGATCCTACAACTACGCAACAGATTACTACGTCGTAGTCAGTCCAAAATAAGGATGAACACTTCGCTTTCATGTCAAAATCGACAATCGCTAAAACTATTAAGACGAATCCATCACTATGGTATAAAATCGCCTTAAAAGTTGATAGATTTTAGGGCGAGTATTTATGTTACGAGTATACGTTCCGTCCATTTTTATTCGAGACGTTGATGCTGATCAAATGTATACTAACCACTCTGGAGAACCGTCACATTAGTTTAAACGATTTGAAAATTGATATGAAGCGTAATGTATCGATTACTTTAGTAAAATATAATGGCACTAACCATTTAAGAAGAATGCAAAAAAATTTTTACTATCAAAAAGTGTTAAGTCTTTATTAGAATTATTGCCTAATATTCAGCGATCACCCGCGGATATCACGATAACTGTATATATGCTACTCGCCCAGCTATCCGCACCACTAAAGTTGTTATATCCATTAATTACTAACACGCACTATCACTAAGAATTATCACTTGTAATCACTTCGCGAGTTATAAGTATCAAATGTATAAAAACCTTACCTAAAAGATTAACGTTAAACAGTTACTGAGTAAACGTGCACATTACTTAATTTACGCTTAGTAAACGTCAAAGCGCTATTTACTTACAAATAAATAGACATCCATGATAATAAGAAAACTCTTACATCTAAACTATTCAGATAGCCAAACATATAGTAGATAGACAATAACAAAAAACGTATCTCATATTTCTCAATAAAAAAACTGTTGTTTCAATGATTAACGGCTTCCGTTCAATAAAATTTTGATTTCAAAAGTGCTTTTACCCTTAATTTAACTGATATGGCACTATTCCAAAAAGTTATATTTGATTTTTTTCCATAATTCAGTATACTATAGCCCGTTAATCACTGACATTTATAAATAATCATAGAAACATAGGTAAAACAACAATTCGACATTACATAACCTACAATAATAATCGAGATATAGACAGGCTAATCATATTTATTGGTGACACAGCAAATACTTACACTTAAAATCCTCTACCGTTATTATTGTTTAAATTATGTGTTTGAAAATATAAGTAAATAAATGAAACTGATATTAAGACCTAACATGGCAACTTTAGTAGATGTACATTTCCTTACACTAATAAAGTGCCATTTGGTGGGAGGAAATAAAAGTTCACATTAAACCTACGAAAATATTGTATAACACTTAAGTTAAGTTAAAAATTTTGCTAAAATAAAACATAACTAATAAACTAAATTGAACTAAACAACACGCCACTCCAACGTCCCTATCAGATAGGGTCATCAGTATCACTGAAATCGAAGGTAATCAATAATTTAAAAACTCGTAATTTAGGTCCTTCAAAAGGAAATACTCAATTTTGAGATAGAATCGAAAACAAAAAATGCAATTTCTGGCATCTTACTACACTGCTAATTACTACACATACTCTTAAAATCAACTTCTAATCAACAAAGTGCAGAATAAAATTAAAATAAAATCAATAGTATGATCTAAACTGACACATAAAATTATTTTCAATAATACCAACTTAATTTAACAGAAATTATTTCTAACGTCGCACGGACACAAAAAGTTTAATAGAAACAACCACGCAACACAGAAAAGTCCAATACACGCCGCTTTGTTATCAGTCAGAATCACAAGGAATCATCGACATTTATGCGATCTGGTTCAAGTAGTCAATGAAGTCATTGGAAAATAGCTGCAGAGAAGGTTCGGCGATAGGAGTACGAAGCGGTATGCCGCAACCCCCTAACACGGATCGTTCCACTGGTTTCGGTCTTAGCGTAGCCAGGTAACGTTCAGCCAGTGATTCTCCAAGGCTCATTGCGAGTGATTCTGGACTCACGCCAAGCAAGGACAATGATTCGGTAATGCTAGCGAGAGTCGGTGTGAGGAGCTTGGTAGAAGGCTCCTCCACGGACGTTTCAGGGGCTCGGGAGGCCATGCTTGTGTTGACGACGGGTCTAAGCGCAGGGGGTGATGCACGACGCGGAGGCGAAGGTGCTAGGCCCCACATTTCGGAAGCAGGGGTGGTGCCGGGAGATGTTCCCGGCACCGCCGACTGTTATGGCCACTGCTGGAACAGCGGAAAAACCCGTTTGGTGAAGCAATAGCTGAGCGGTTTCACGAAATGTGTATCAACAACGCGACAGTGCGGGCACGTTGCTGGATGCGAGTAGTCGGAGTAGTTCAGCCGTTGTTGCGGGTGCAGGAGAGGCTTGAAGCAGTTATTGCACTGTGGACAAAAAATATGTTTTAAGTTTTTATGTAAGAAATAATTCAGATGAATAGTTCTATTTAGTAAATTGTTAATATGAATGTAAGGATTACAAGTACTACTCACCTTCAGTCGTTCAGCACAGCACGGAGTGGCCATGAAGATGTCATAAGAGTACATGGTCCCGAGTACCAGCGATGAGCCGTCCCACTTCTGGCCGCAGAAGCGACATCGTATGGTGCGGTCAGGGTCGTAACGCTCCAGGCATCCCATGCACACGCACGTAAGATACTGCGTACGGCCTTCAACTTTCACCTGTACAAAAGTAGAAAATTGTGAGTATTTTAAAGTTTATGTTAAAGTTTATTGATAATTTAACGACGTTTTTGTTATAACCGTTTGTAAAAACTAATATCTGCTGTCAAAACAAATCTAAGTTACCGATGTTCACTATTTTTTTATTTGAACAAGGAAGTAGAAACATCAAGTTCGTTCGTCGTCGTTCAACATCACAAACTCATATCTATTTTTTGTTTAAATCATTAAATCTCTAAATGGGTGGGCTCTTACAGACCATTTCACATTGGATTTAAAATGTTGCTTGATATTGAAGCTATGAAGGTTTATCAAGTGAATAATTATCAGTTACTAATATATTGAATTACACTGGTTGCTAAGGAACGGTCGAATTGACGCGATATTGCTTGATAAAAAATATGAACGTAATAAAAAAGTCACTTCACACAACTCAAGTGAACATTTTCCTACAGTAAAAAATTAAGCTTTTTTCATTCAAAATATTCAGCAAGATTCTCTCTTAGCTTAAAGCCTACCTTGTTTGTAGGACAGGATTAGGATAAAGAATTTCAACAACAATCCATTTGAATAGAACTGACAATGTACCCAGGGTAGGGTTACCATGTTAATTCTAAAAGTAAACAAATACAAGAATCTGTGTGTCCCTCTTAATTCACTGTGTAAACAGTCTGCCAGTCTCCGTATAACGCCGTTTGCCAGATTAAAATGTTCTAAATAAACATTTTGCTTCATGAAGATATTCAATACTAATTCTAGTTTGACCACGAATTAAATTTACCTCAACAGCGCTTCCAGTGTGCTGACGAGGGCTCAAAAAGAAAGTGCCATCGACGAGTGGGTAACGGTCGAAGACATGCAGCGTCTCCTTGCACAGAGCGCAAGAAACGCGCGGCTTGTGCTGTCCCGCCAACGTCGATAGAATAAACAGCCGCGTGTCATCATTACCGTGGTTACCCTCGTCTTCGATCTGCAACAATAAAAAAGCTCATATAAAATAGTTGCCCGACACATATTATAATACAGTGAAAACAATGAACATCTACAACCCCATTTGCCAAAAGCGCAGACATTATTGTAAATCCACACTCGCAGTTTCAATATTTCATATCCCCACATTTACATATTACGATTAATGCATCCACCCACGACACTTACCGCAGCAACTCTCCCTTCGTAATAATACAAGTAAATGACTGCATAAAGTTGAATAATGAAAGGCTGAAAGGCAATTACGCTGAATTCGGAGTCGAAGTCAAACAAAGGCTCACGAACGCCGTGGAGATCGATTGTGAGCACAATTCGTTCACGTACGAGCAATTTGTGAGAGAGAATAATAATGAAAGTTTAACGAGTTACTGTTGCAGTGTAATGGTACAGTGGTACGCCTTAATTAAGCATAATATTATGAGCTGTCAATGCGTTAAGCATCCATTCCCATTTTCTAGCCGTCATATTGATCAACACTGTATTGTTCTCCATTTGGTTAACAAGTCTTGCGTTAGTCACCGAGGCACTCTGTACCAATCTAAAATTATTAATATCGAGCAGTTAATTGCCTACACGCATACTGCACATGAAACAGAATGCGAAATGCATAAGTAAGGAACTCTCGTTACATTCCGGTTTGCATATATTGATGCTAGACATTCCTATCTATTATTAGAATGACGTCGTGACACTAGGAACACATAAAACGTACGAAACGAGTGCGTTGACCTACGCAAACAACACAGTATGATTTGCAGTAGTGTAGTGCAGTTTTCTAAAAGAAGAGATGGCAGGGCCGTGCTATACGATTAGGGATTGCAATCCGGAAAACCGGATCCGGTAATCCGGCGGATCCGGCATAAATATACGTCTACCGGATCCGGTACTCTTACTCCGGATCCGGTAAATGTATATTTTGGCAAAATAATCGTGCTGTCACGAATGAAAGCACTTTAAGAGTATGCTGTTGACATTGCTTGTTCGTCTAGTGCCCGCAGGTTACAATTGCAGCACTATTAAAAGTCGATTGGGAGATGACACAAATAACACCATCTGTTTCTTAAGATCGTTGTGCCAAACCAATAGTTAATAAACAATATTTGTTTACAAGCTAAAGAGTTCGAACACAAACATGACAGACATATAACTAGACATAAATTTTCCATGTTAAAACTTGAGTTCAAAAGCAATCAAAACGACTGCTTTCCATATTATTTGACACTTGAAAAATCTACTTAGATGTCAGATCAGTGAGTTCAAATATTACAATTACGAATTTTTGATCTCAGTTAAGGTTAATAATTCCTTCATGTTTAGTTAGTTTAATGATGTTGATTAATAGTTTGATCTCTGATTAATCGGTAAAAAAAAGACTGTGTCACCAGCTACGTTATGTAGGTAATAAAACCATTATTATTTTACTTTTATTATATTTTCAAAATCAAGTTGATGTAACGCTATTGTCACTATAGAATTGGGGAAGATACTAATTCCTGCAACACAGTCTTTACTAGCGCAGGTATAAGGGAATCCCATTATATATTGAAAATATTTATTTCAATAAATAAATTATTAGTATTTTTGGAAAATTTAATTGCTTTTAATTTTAGCTTGTGATTTTATTTGTTTTGGCGACGAACGACGATAAGTTATCATAATAAAGCCGACTTCGTTTATAGCTAACGTTTTTTTTTACACTTCATTAACGGTTTATGTTGAAACGCACAAGGAAATTAATTTATTTTGGTTAAATCAATCCGACCGGATCCGGTCGGATCCGGCCTGATTTATGAAATTCGGTCCGGATCCGGCCGGATTGAAAATGACACCGGATTGCAATCCCTATATACGATACAGCAAACAACCCTGGGATCTAACAACTCCAATGCAAGTAACATCTATTTGGATCGAACATTAGTTACTTAGTCGGTCATAACATTCTGCTGATGATAATACCTAATGCTACCCATCTGTAAATTGCTCGTCAGTTGTGTCGTCGATTTTGAGTGTGATAAATAACTGGCTGCTAGTGGCGTCTGCACGAGATTCGCGTGATTGATTTCAAACTGAGCAGCTGCTCAAACGACACGAACAATACATTTACACACTTTAGGATTGATAGCAATGAATTGTGAATAGAACCATTTCGTTGGATGCGAAAGTTTCGGAAAATAGGCACGTGACTAATGAAACGTCCATGAATTACTGTATTAATTTTCAGTTCAGCTCTCGAGTTGTCGCCTCAGGTCTAATGAGAGACAATTAAAATGTTAACTCGTGCACACGACAGTTTAGTGAGGGTGCAGGTCTCGGCCGACGAACTCACTGCAAACTGCACAATTTACTTTTGTCCTGAAAGATTGATGAGCCCTGCGACTGAGGAGACTATTTATTTTCTCAATCCGATCACGCTTTGTCTCACAATAGACGCCTTTTATAGTTGTCTACGATGACTTTTCGTGGCATTAAACCGGGACATAAAACTTTCAACTGAGATTAGGTAAGTGTAAGTCTTAGTGAGGAGGTGAAACTTGCCGCAATCGCAACTGTAGGACAGAAAGCGATTCACTCTGGTATAGTCAGTTAACAGGAGCGAACCGAGCCATTCGCCGGGCGTAGACGATCGTAGCTTCCTCTAATTATGTCTACTGAATTTACATAGTGTGGAGAAACTTGGCAGCCAGTAAACTTTGCGGTCTCAATGGTGTTGAAACGTTTCAACTGCTGTTTACGCTAAAATATATTGTACTAGTCTTATCAAAGGTTTAACTTAAAGAAACAAAGAGTTTAACAATATTTGTATAAAGCTTAGTAAGTCGGATTTGGTCTCGCAGAAATTTACTCATCCTGATCCTTTATTTCGATGTTCAATCAACAAAAGTGAGAAGAGCTCGATTAGAGTAGCAGGCGAGAGGCGTAGAGAGTGCTCGAAGCGTCGTTAGTACGTTATGTTCCGCAGAACGAGCATACACACATTAAAACTTTTCGAATTGAACGTGACGCAATAATTAAAGAGCTACATGGGGCGACACCCCACTGGTGGTGTGATTTTATTTGTACAGAAAAAGTTAAATAAATACAATATCCGATAAAGTTATCTATTATGTTGTTAGCACTATATCCGTAGACAACGTTTGTGTAAGAAGTTTCATATTTTCGAAATAACTTTAAATGAAATTGAGATCATGCAAATAGGTATTATTTTTATTTATATCTTCTGTTAACAAACAGTTATAGAGGCATCCATGGTACATTGTGTACATTGTTTCTCATTGTTCTTAGTTTGTGTATTCAGTAAACTGTATACAAATGAGCTTTTATGAGCTTTTATGATAAAACAGCAGACATAGCCGTCCTAAGGTTGGATAACGACAATAAATCGGGATTGTTCCCAAGGGTGGCTTATTTTTAATTACGAAATGAAACTTTTCCTATTATATTTTGCTGTCGTAGGTACTGAACACTTAAACATGGCTATTAAATAGAAATAAAATACAGAGAGCATAGCTGATTAGTTGGCACGGGCGCTGAAAAGCTGGGAAAAATATGAGTCTTCGCCAAATCCAATTAGACACAGATATCTAATACTATATTAATATGATACAGAAAAAAATATTTAATTCTAAAAGTATGTTCAGCGATTTTAAGTAAGGAAACTACTCTGACATCGAAATGATGAAAAGGCAAAGGAAACAATTTTTCACCAGTGCCATCTTAAACAATAAGTCTGAGAGCGGATGGTATTTGTGGTGCTCGATACATTTATCGTGACGGCTGCGTTACGTTCCGCCTCGTGTTTGCCATTGTCTGAGAGCTTCGCGTTAATACTTTACTCTTTGTATCAGAAAATACATTCCTAACCAAAAAAATTTTATTGTTTTGTACAAATTGTCCGAAATATCCTCTACGCTATTAGTTCTGCATGTAACAAAAATAGTTCTAGCCATACATAAAGAACACGCTTATAAAGTTGTATCTCACAAGATAAATGAACACGGGCAAAGTGAATGCTATCTAAATCACCGTTGCCTAGTCCCGGTGCACAGGGCAACAGAGATTATAAGCTTTCTAGAGAAAATTATGGTTTTATACATCACGTGTTACTTTGTAAGGTAACTAGTCTACTCATCAGTATTCTATTAGAAAGAGCGTCAATCCCAAGCATTTATCCCTCAGAGCTCTAATATAGACACGGCAAACTCGCGACAACTATAGAAAGGAAACAATTCCTTAATATTAAAATAAAATATCAAAATACGCAGAATACCGAAGAATTATAAGACGTTATGTGTGAAATGTTGCTCGAGAGTATTCGCAGAATATTTTGTTCACAGAAAATGGTCCGTAAGTGTAAATATTTCACGAAAATTCAATGTCTTCAAACATATTTTCTCGCGTGAATTAGCCTCACGTCCCTGCATGCCACATTACGCGCTATTGCTCGCGCGATATGAATTCTATGATATTGTGAAGTGACAAGGGGCATCTTAATTCGACGCTAAAGGGTGGCAAGAGATTTCGTATGTAAATAAAATAGAAGTTAACAAAAATGTAGTTAGATACAAGTCTTACAGGTGAGTCTACAACAAATTCGTTATTGTTTTGTGGCGACCTCCACATACAGCGCAACAACAACATAACATACTACAGCGCCATCTACCGAAGATACATCGAACTACGGAGTAACGAAGGAAACTAAGAAACTACCAATTACCAATCCTGAATCGCGCAGTGAAAGTTCGCGCGCCAATTAAGATACATACAACATCCCAACATCAACCGTTGGGCAGTTGGCCCGCCAGGCATGATCACCTCGCCTGGTCGGAGGATCCTCCCTTTGTGTTGGTGGGACATGACACACCTGTCCCCCACAGTGGTGACCCCGACGTGATTGGAAGCAGCCTTCGATGCCGCATCAGCACGCCACCATCATGTTCACTCCCACAGCAAGTCTCACAGCCAGCCAGCAACCTCGGCCTCAACAGGGATACACCACACGCAGGAAGCGACCGCTTCAGCCTGGTTACCCCTACGGCCTCATCAGCGTCTAGGCACAGCACACTGCACCTACGGTCCATGTAAGCAGAGCATATCTCTCCCGTCTACGCAGCAGCCAGCCACTACGCAGCAACCGCCCCGACTCACTGGGGACCTCACCGCAGCACCGCGCACCGCACGCCATCCCGACTCACTGGGATCAGCGGACTTCAGCCCCGACTCACTGGGACTAGCGGCATTCAGTTCCGACTCACTGTAACTTGCGGCACTCAGTTCCGACTCACTGGAACTGCTCACTCCTGGCACTGGCAAGCTCCACAACAGAGCACAGACAGCTGACTCAACAACGTATCGACCTCCGGTCTTGGAGGGGAGTGATGTGGCGACCTCCACATACAGCGCAACAACAACATAACATACTACAGCGCCATCTACCGAAGATACATCGAACTACGGAGTAACGAAGGAAACTAAGAAACTACCAATTACCAATCCTGAATCGCGCAGTGAAAGTTCGCGCGCCAATTAAGATACATACAACATCCCAACATCAACCGTTGGGCAGTTGGCCCGCCAGGCATGATCACCTCGCCTGGTCGGAGGATCCTCCCTTTGTGTTGGTGGGACATGACACACCTGTCCCCCACAGTTTTATTGCGCTACGTCTCCGAGGGATATGAAGCGTCTGAAGAATGCGTCTCGTCACAGCTAAAGTTAAGTAAAATTTAAATTCAAATGAGTGTTAAAATGTTTGAGTGAGACCAAGTGGGTGTTGGGGGTGTTTTGATGTGATTTTGATGAGGTGCGCCGTCAGTTGCCGGTCGAGACAGAACGGTGACATTTTTATTAAAATGTTGCCTGCCAATAAAACGATGTTCGATGAAAGAGATGTCATAAATTCGCCGGCGGTAATTGATTGCTAGGTCGAGTCCAACATGTTTTACTGTTGAAAATCGAAATAAAAAATACTGAGCTACTAAAGGAATTGGGACGTTGTTTCTGATGTTTGTGTTGAACCGCAGACGCGACAGTCGTCTGTACTCTGAACGTTACGCTACATGGAACACTACTTATCGTTACTTCATTTTATCGTTAGCTGTATTGTTATGGTATTTGCTGTTCGCCTAACACCTCATTACATGGTTACGACCTTTTTTACTCTGAGAGATTTAACGAAAGCTATATCAAATTTTTGTTGAAGTGTAATAGCATTTACAATGAGTGGGTGTCTAAGTTAAATCAAGAGTTACCTATGAAACATTTATGGGGGCATAATATTGCATACACATGCACGGGGAAAATTGCATTTAAGTAGTAAAAAATAATTAGTACACATTTTCTTGAACTAGGATGTAAAAAATATAAAATATGACGAAAAATGTATTAGCCGCTTAAAATTTTATTGTGTCTCGTTACACACATGATACAGGTACACAATCTATAATAGGTACTAAACCCACGACTTGCGTCAAACTCATTTGGTGAGCAAACATCGCTTCCGTCTACACTGTTAGTGTGTAGCCAACATTAACTTTTGTTAATGAATATTACATGACGGTTCAGAAAACAATTTGGCAAATACGTTTTAAAGATTCCAATAAAGCAAGTTAATTGAAATATTCCATTACGTTAGAACCTAATTACCTTCATTATTATTTATTAAAACACCAAACATATTCAATTGTAAGTTAGTTTGCAGTTGCAGTACTACGTTTCTATCAATAATTGTTTACTTACATATTATACCAAAACGCGAACTAATTGTGTGATCTCACTAAAATCTGGTTGGGTACAGTTAATAAAAAATACTGATACATATTTAGTGATTAACGAACTCAACTAAGTATTTAATAAAAAAATATCCAACGGGGTGCTAGAGAAAGAAATCAGTAAAGTCAAGCAATTGGTTAAACTAAGATACGTTAATAATAAATGTTTCGCCATAAGAAAATATTTACATGAAGGTGAAGTGTTGCGATAGGACGTGGACTGCCACGTGCGTATACGCAGCTGAGTCAACAGAACAATAACATATAGTACCGATTCATAGAGCAATATTCCTTTATCTTACAATCTATTTCAAATATGTATAAATCTTAGTAGATATGAGCATGCTTATGCAAACAAATACATTCAAGACAACAAAACGATATTCAAGGCAAATGCGTTTAATTGATACGCTTTATTTGAACCATATTCTGGGACATATCCATCCAAACCCTGAAATATCACAATCAACAGGAATAATAAAAAATAAAAAAATCTATAAATCATACATTTTAACAAAAAAAAACCGACTTCAATCTGGACCAAATTGAAATGGGACCACACGGGAAGCATCAGCTACCAAATAAAAAGAGAATCAACAAAATCGGTTCACCCAGTCAAAAGTTGTGAGGTAACAAACATAAAAAAAAATACAGTCGAATTGAGAACCTCCTCCTTTTTTGAAGTCGGTTAAAAATACATAGAATCGTTTCACGAAAAAGGCTGTTCAGAATTATGAAAGAGATGTCAGGGCTATAGGTCAACGGGCCATAAACCAAATTGAAAAGCCGCGTAGTAAATCTTAAGCTATTGTGGTAGTAATACAATGTACAACATAAGTATTTGCAATTATGGTAGTGTTCTTTTTGTTTTTATAAAATTTTAGATCAGCATTATTTCATCGGACGATCACAAATTTTAATTAAAAAAAAACCGACTCCAAGAAGTGGACCAAATTGAAATGGGACCACATGGGAAGCACCAGCTTTCGAATAAAAAAATAATCATCAAAATCAGTTCAGCCAGCCGAAAGTTATGAGGTAACAAAAATAAAAATACAGTCGAATTGATAAACTCCTCCTTTTTTGAAGTCGGTTAAAAAACGAAGAACAAACTCCTCTTTGTAGTCGTTTTAAAACTATAATGCTTATTCAAAATGGACACCCGTGGTGTTTTAGCCCATATACCTATCTAAACACTAGAAGTGGGTGCAAATTCTATAAGTATTCAGTTTTTCGATATTTTTAGACAATGAGTGGAACGTGTCAAAAAAGCCATATATGAGGTGCTAGTTGTGACAAGAACAATGCGGTACGTAACTGTACCTGAATTGATAAAGAATATTGAATTCTTTATTTCAGTTTATATGTATAATCGGCACAACGTTTGAATTTACAATCGATTAACGTTCTTGGCAAATACATGAGCAATATCAAGTACAAACGGTTACTGGTGAACAGTAAACATCTTTGTTATTACCATTTGCAATAGTATTGCCCGTAAATCGTATTTTTATAGCTTGTTTTAAAGTCTGACTCAGATTTCATGGCGTCTAGGCTAATAGTAAATGTGGAAAAATAGAACGGCAATTGTGTGGTGTAATATAAACGAATCATAGTCTATATTGTGAACTAACGTTTAAGAAAACATTTGTAAGTAAATTCATGTTATAATAAATTAACTGCGCCAAATATATTTATTTGATCGAATACGCTTCTGAGCAAGGATTTTGGAGCAGCTTTTTAAATCTTGAAGTTCATCAAGTAATTATTTAATAAAATATTAATTCTACGAACTGTGAAGGTACTCGTAACAATTTTTAGAAGAATCTTGATCTAATTCTAATCATAAAATATAATAGATAACTAAAAGTATTTGTATCCAAAAAATAAAAATGTATAAAGCTATCAATCATATAAAATGTTAAATCATCGCGAATATCAAGGCTAGCCATCAATACTTAGTGAATTTAGAAATGAGATATATTTCATCTTGGGAACCGTCCAACAAGTAAACATATTAAAAGTCCATGTTTTATGAGTTTCACGCTGTATGTTTTTAGAGTTAAGTGTCTCCATTATGTGATATCAGAATTATTAAATACATTATACTAACCACAACTAACATAAATAAATAAAAATATTACAGAGAAATACAGTTTTATAAGTGTAAAGTGTAAGCGTAAAACAATAATTATGATGTACCTACTTGTTTGTTTTTAAGAATTTCTTGGCATGCTGCACATTATCCTACTAATATTATAAACGCGAAAGTTTGTAACTATGGATGGAGGTTTGTTACTATTTCACGCAAAAACTACTGAACTACACGATACATAAATGAAATAGATTCCACAGAAGCTAAATAGGTCTGAATATTTTTGTAATCAAAAAGTATTTTCAAATCGATGTATCTTCTGTTTGCGTTTGACCGAGAACCTGTGCTGTCTTTTTAACCGACTTCAAAAACCTCCTCCTTTTTTGGAGTCGGTTAAAAAGAAAAATACAGTCGAATTGAGAATCTTCTCAATTACATTGTAAAAAAAATGTGTTTTAACTTCATTCTTTTTTTATTTAATAATACGGCGAATATTTGCACAGGCACAACCAAGTAGCCAGGATCGTACATCAACAGCTTGCCCTTAAATACAGACTTGTGAATTCAGAGGTGCCATACTACAGGTATGTGCCCGACCCAGTTCTCGAGAATGGTCGTGCTACGTTATATTGGGATCGATCTATTATCACGGACAGGACTATTGTTGCCAATAAGCCTGATATTGTGGTGATAGATCGATTAGAGCGCCGCGCAATGATTGTCGATATCGCCGTTCCTCATGACGAGAATCTCGTGAAAGTTGAAAAAGAAAAACAAATAAAATATTTGGATTTATCTCACGAGATTGTCGATATGTGGAATGTGGATTCGGTAATCATTGTTCCGATAGTCGTATCTGCTCACGGATTGATAGCCAAAAGCCTCGACCAACATCTTAAGAGGCTCACGTTAGAGGGCTGGATCAAGGGTCTGATGCAGAAGGCAGTCCTCCTTGACACGGCTCGTATTGTGAGGAGGTTCCTGTCTCTGGAGCCCTAACCACCGGTTTCTTGGTCCCTGTACCCGAGGTCGGTGGTCTACTATTTTTTATATTTTTAAATGTATTTGTTGTAAAAATGTAATTAATATGTATATATAAATGAAATAAAGAGAATAATAATAATAAATATTTGGACATCTAACACACAACGCCATCTAGTCCCAAGCTAAGCAGAGCTTGTGTTATGGGTACTAGACAACTGATACCAATACATATATACTTTTTTTTTTTTTTGTAAATACATACATATTATACATAGAAAACACCCAAACTCCGAAACAAATATTTGTAGATCATACAAACATATGGTCCGACCCGGGAATCGAACCCGAGACCTCATGATCAGCAGTCGCACACGCCAACCGCGAGACCAACGAGGCAGTCAATGCAGGCAGCATTTGAAAGCTGGTGCTTCCCGTGTGGTTCCATTTCAATTTGGTCCAGTTCCTGAAGTCGGTCTTTTTTAACCGACTTCCAAAAAGGAGGAGGTTCTATGTTCCACTGTATGTAATTTTTTTTTTTTTTTTTTTTTTTATGTATGTTACCTGATTACTCCGTCAGTTGTGGACCGATTTTTAATTTTTTTTTGTATTCGACAGGGTATGCTTCCGTGGTGGTCCCATTGCCAGCATATCAGGATCTGATGATGGGATCCCAGGGAAATCGAGGGAAACCCTCATTTTTTATAGGCACATACTATGTTTTTCGTATATTTTCTGAAGTTACACCGGTATTTGCGTCTGGTAGTCATCATTTTATGATGATGAGCTGATGATGTAAGGTACCACTCCTTAACGGTTAGGAGTTAGAGGATAAATCTTTAAATATCATATGTATATAAGTTACCTTTAGTCGTATTCTTACATATTATTTAGGTAAGCTGATGATGGAAGGTGGAAGGTACAACTCCTCAACGGTTAGGAGTTGAAGAATAATTCTTTCAATTTCAAACGTATCTAAAGACCTTCAGTCGTATACTTTCAAGCTATTTAGGTGAGCTGATGATAGAAGATTAAACTCTTCAACAGTTAGGGATTAGATCTAAAAACCTAAAATCTGTTTGAAGTCGGTGCTAAGCCAAAAAGAATACAAACGAACAATTACAAAAGTCTAAGCGATAGTCACTTGGCACCGACTTCAAACAGATTTTAGGTACCTAGCACCCATTATAATACTAGTATTTAAATGAATAAAGAATTAGGTATAGGCAATTTATGAAGAACCTGTTTATTTTACGCTTTTAAGTGTTTTTTGACAGAGAGTTTTCGTTGGATGTTTTTGGAAGTCGGTTTTTTTTTTTTATAAAAAGTTTTTTAAATTTAACATGCAAACTTTTGTACAAAAGTTGGTTTTGGACAAAAGTGTAAGGAAAGTTGGCAACACGATATTTTGAACCACTTTCCTATTTTTACTGATTTTACGTTCATTTTTACCACCGACTTACGTGTATCAATAATAACCACTTAGGAACGCGTTTTCCAGTTATTGTCATATGGTTTCAATATCTCTAAGTAACTTTCATTGCTAGTTTATTGTGTTGTATAATTATGTTTAATGTATTATCGGTTGAAGCGATCATACGTATTTAATACTTAGGTATAATAAGTAATGTTTACAACAAACCACAGGGCGACAACAGATAGGTACAGTTCGTCCACAATTGCCAAACCGCGCTTTGTTTATTTATATTTTTATCGTTTCTTTGTGATATTTGTTTTGCAGACAAACTGCATAAAACTGAACTGATTTTTTTTATAGGAGCCTGCCAATGTTCCTTTACACTGCCTGATGGAAAGCATGAGCAGAATCCAACAGTCGTCGTCACCATACTTTTAGGGAATGCAGACAACGCAACAATGCAGCATGGTGACCCACACTATGGCGACCTTTCAGATGCTTCTGCATTATTGGACCTCCTCCGGTCTCGCACTCACCAACGAAACAGGACGGCACTAATGCTGTCATTTTAGGTTGGTTTTCTGTAAGAGGGTAGTACCACCTTAATCGAGCCGGTTTAAACGTTTATAAATAAAGAACCTGCAAACCATATTTATCAACTTAGTTTATTTTAGCTTTAATATAATACTTAGATTATAGATAGGCTTACGACCAGCAGTGGACTGCGATAAGCTGATGATGATGATAATTACTGTTAGCTGTCAGCGACTTCGCAGTTTGAGTACATTCATTAAATTGATTTAAAATATTCCGCTAGAAATATTGATCGACAACAATAAACATTATTCAAAGAATAATAAAGGATCAATTATTGCTGAAGTGTTAGAGTGCTATTAGGACTTTAAAAAAGTAGCTGATAAATCTTATATATAAAATTCTCGTGTCACAATGTTAGTTACCATACTCCTCTGAAACGGCTGGACCGATTTTTATGAAATTTGGTGTGCATATCAGGTAGGTCTGAGAATCGACCAACATCTATTTTTTAAACCCCATTTTTTATGGCAAAACAACGTTTGCCGGATCAGTTAGTAATAATATATAAAATTCAAAACACGCATCAAACTACATCAGTCAAACTCAATTGTCGTTGTGTTTCTCTTCTACGTAATTTTTTAGCGTATTTAAGACGTTCTCGATACAAGATAACATTTACTTATACTTGCTTGCAAAATAAAAATTACGTAACACAGCGCTAAAGCCAGAAACGTGATTTATTTGTATTTTCGTAAGCTGCCAGCTGCAAATTTACGGCTCCCAGTTTAAACGTCAACGGAATAATGCAAAATAGTTTTATATCAAAAAAATGAAGTACCGCATTACAGATTTTATGAACTCTGCAAACAATATAGTGTAGAGATACCATTGAGCCTGCGTCAGTACTATTATTGTCACAACTGAGTAACAAGAAGAGCTTATAAGATTTAGCAAGGGAATTTATAACTGAGTGTATTGAGAATAAAACCTAATCTTTATGTTGAACTAGCCGCGGCCCGCGGAGTTACCCGCGGTTAATGTTGTACCTTTACAACTACATCCGAGAGCAACGCCGAAGGGCTCAGCTAGTCTGTAAAAGTAGCCTAAATTACTCCTTGTAACATCAACTATCTTAAAATCAGTCCAGTCGTTTCAAAGATTAGCTTGCACAGGCAGACAGACGGACAAAAATTGTAAAAATTGTTTTTTTGATCAAATATATCGTATATACTTTCATATTAAGTGAAAAGCTGTTAATTACAAGTACAAACAGACAGTTCAATTTTATTTATTTGTATAGATATAGATGTATAGATTCATCATCATATCAGCCGTAAGAAGTCCAATGCTGAATTTAGGCCTCCCCCATTGATTTCCACTTCGACCGGTCGGTAGCAGCCTGCATCCAACGAGTCCCCGCGATCTTAACTAGGTCGTCCGTCCACCCTGCGGGAGGCCTTCCTACGCTGCGCTTGCCGTCACGCGGTCTGCACTCAAGAACCTTTCTGCCCCATTGGCCATCGGTTCTCCGAGCTATGTGCCCTGCCCGCTGCCACTTCAGCTTGCTGACTCGCTCTGCTATGTCGGTAACTTTAGTTCGTCTACGGATCTCCTCATTTCTGATTCGATCTCATAGAGAGACCCCAAGCATAGCCCGTTCCATAGCTCGCTGTGTGACCCCGAGCTTCCTTATGAGGCCCATAGTAAGAGACCACGTCTCGGCACCGTAGGTCATCACCGGTAACACGCACTGATTAAAGACCTTGGTCTTTAAGGACTGTGGTATTTTGGACGAGAAAACGCTGCGTAATTTCCCGAACGCAGCCCAGCCGAGTTGGATTCGTCGATTGACCTCTTTCTCGAAGTTGGATTTGCCTAGTTGGACCGTTTGTCCCAGATAGACATAGATTAGATTAGATGTATAGATTAGTGGCTTGATTTCATTTACTTCACACACACACTGAGTTCACAAACTATCACATGCTCGTTGTTAAGTAAACATTACTGGTATCAGTAAAGAATCAATAAACCAATCTGTCTTCCTTTAAAAAGTTATAGCAATTCTACTTAACAGTACTACAGTTGCTTTATCAATGTAGTAGTAGTCTTTTATATCAGAAATCTGTTTTACAAAATTGTAATTATATTGTAACTTTACTAGAAAATAAACAGCTTACAGCCTTATACATAAACTTCAAGCAACGGCTGTGTTATTTCCAACTTTATATTTACAGTCTTAAAGTTAAAAATAACAGAAAACTGAATAAGGTTGTTACTTGTTTATGTTTATTATGTACATAATGTTCCACAGTATCAGACTCCATACATTTTTCTAATTGCATTACCACACTGATAACATAAAACATTTGAAAAAGATAACGAATAATACTTTAGGTGCATTTCTACTGGAACAAAAATATTACAATTTATGATAACAACACGGTACTTATGATATGTTAACCCACCGGCTAACTTGATATCGATAACCCTGCATTATACAGTGTCAGCAGTTATCTCTGTTTTGCAAACTTGCCAACGAGAAACTCACATATTATCTGCTTACAAGAATAAATGACAATTATATGAGTACAGATAAAGTGAAAATAAATAACTCAATGAAATTATCATTGCTCTGAAATGAGCTGCGACGGTCGTAAATATGTGACTTTAAGTGTCCTATTTCACTGGACACTCGATGTAAGGAATAGGGCACATGTCTATTGTATTTCAAAAGTCTGGATGATATTTATTACACAATATTTATATTACCTGCTGTAAATGGGGCATAGAGATATCAATCTAATCTTATCGTAATAATTGGCTTAACGAGGAAAGTTTTATGACCGTTTTGATAATTAAGAAACGCGTATTATTTTAAATGCAAGGTATTATTATAATATTTACTAAAAAGATAAATGTTATTTAATGGAAATGAAAATTGAAACCACCTGCATTTTTGAAATTTTAGTACCTAACTACTTAACCATAAGGATCAACTAAAAATAGAAATGAGATTTAAAAAAAGTTAATAGGCAACCGGAGAGTTTATGAAATTAATTTAGAAGATTATTAGAACAGTTTGATCATAATAGAAAAACGTTATCTATTTTACAAAAGCTATTACAAAATAACATTGGTTTACACGAGCCAAAGACATGACTAAAATATATAATTTAAGTTTTTTATTCAAGTGAGTAACCCACCTTATACATACACATAGTAACATATACCTAATGATATCCGTCATTTTTCATGGCAGTGGTTAAAATAATAGGATGATGAGGCGATGATGATGATGATAGGCGGATGAGGGAGAGCTTCCAACCCCAGCTCTTGCAGCTTGGAGACTGTTTGTTGCGCAGTATGGGGTCGCGCGTTGTCGTGCGTTGTCGTGCAGCAGCTGCAAGAGCTGGGGTTGGAAGCTCTCCCTCATCCGCCATACTCACCAGACCTTGCACCTACCGACTATTACTTTTTCCAAAATTTAGTCAACTTTTTAGTGGGTAAAAAATTCAATTCCCGAGAGGCAGTACAAAATGCCTTTGAAGAGTTTGTTGCCTCCCGTCCAGCTGATTTTTACAAGAAGGGCATCAATAAACTGCCAATGCGTTGGCAAAGATGCGTCGATTGCATGGGTGATTACTTCGAATAACAGAAATAAAAAAGTTTGAAAAAATAAGTACTTTCACTTATTGCATACAAAACGGCAATTTCATAGGTAAAGACCTATTAGTAACTTAGGTTTGATCAGTGAATTCTAGTATCCCAAAGACTATTTTTGGACTAATGTTTTCTACCTATACCCTGAGGTCTTAGGTAAGATATAGTAAGAACAAAAAACTTTATATTAGTGACATGGACGTTGAATGCAGGCTTTGATTACGTATTATCTTGATTTGATTCCCATGGACGACTATCATGACTAGAACTCTCATTGTCTTCATGAATGAATAATATCATATTTCATAAACATTGTATAATTATTAGCATTATTTATCGTGTCATATTTGCCTACAAATGTATTTAAATCAGGTGTAATAGAATATATTTAGAGACTAGCTGAGCCCCGCAGTGTTACCCGTGGTAAAAACACAACCGCGGGTAACGCCGCGGAGCGAAGCCAATCTAAAAAAAGTAGCCCAGTTACCCCTGTTATCATCAGCTACCTGTCAGTGAAAGACCTGTCAAAATCCATCCAGCCGTTCCAGAGATTAGCCGGAACAAACAGACTGTCTTAACTTTGCCTTTGGTATGGACCTGCCAAAGTGACTTTGCTTTGCCTGATGGAAAGCATAAGCAGAATCCAAGAATCACCATACTCATTACGAATGCAGACAATGCAACATGGTGACCCACACCATGGCGGCCTAATGATACTTCTGATTCATTGAACCTCCGGTCTCGCACCCGTCAATGAAACACAACAGCACCAATGCTGCAATTTTAAGTTGATCTTATGTGCGAGATTGCGAGGATAGTACCGCCCCTGTCGAGCCGGCCTGTTCGTGCTAACTCAGCGTGGCTCTACGCTCTACCACCTTTAAATTTGTATAGATTAGTTATACAAGAACAAATCATTGATTTGAATTATAATAATCAAGTCATTACTTGATTATTATTTATGTAAGAGTCATAATTCAAGATTTTATTGGAACAATTCATTAAAATATGCTAACAGTTTCATTCGAATTAGAATGCTTATAACCATTCCTTATGAATGATGATTTCATCTTTCTAAAGTTTAAATATAAATAGCAAATTGCATTTATAGGTATAGCTAGTCTCCAAATCGAGAGCGCGTCGAGCGTAGGAAGAAGACAAGATATATTTATCATTGCAACTAGTGATGTACTAACAAGCAATGATAAAAAAAGGCTTTTCTAGTTGTGAATATGACCTCGAACTCAGGGGGCATGTTGTGTCTGGCATCGGCACTACCGTGCATTTTTAAGTGGCAACACTATGTAGTACTTAGTTCCTATTTAAGATAGCAACATTAAATAATCTTCACTTTTTGCGTTTGTTCGAGACATCACATTGGACGTTTATTAAACTCCTTCACCACGATCACAATTATTTTATTTGAATACATTTCACGCCTAGAGTGACTATTTAATGTTAAAGTTTATAATTTAAATAGAAGACAGATGTTCATCATGGGTCACTTAATCTATTATACAGAATTCTCGTGCCACGTTGTTTTTTACGACGAACTCGGAAACTAACCGATTTTCACGTTTTTTTTTAAATGTGTGCCTAAGAGAGGATAGTTGATATCACGCTTAAACCAATAGGAACTGAGCAAGATTGAAAAGAGACGAAGACGAAGTTGTGTGGGTCAGCTAGTCTTTTTATAGAATACTAGTTGTTGCTCGCGGCTCCGCCCGCGTATATGTCGATTATCGTGGCAAATAGTAGCTTATGTGTTATTCTGATGTATAAGCTACATTACTGTAAAGTGTAAATCCGTTCAGTAGTTTTTGCGTGAAAGAGTAACAAACATCCATCCATCCATCCCTACTTACAAACTTTCGCGTTTATAATATTAGTATGGAACTATAGATAGATGGAGAGCTGATAACGCTGAGATCAAACTTTACGATTTAAGAATGCTAGTTCATATAATTAAACAAGCTAAACAGAACTCAGATATGATTTTCTAACTAAGCTGTGTTTCACCGAGTGAGTGAGGATACCGGAAGCCCATACCCAACTCCTCCCCACATCCCCTAAAGGCCGGCAACGCACTTGTGATGCCACTGGTGCTGCGGGTGTCAATGGGCGGCGGTAATCACTTACCATCAGGTGATATGTCTGCTCGTTTGCACCCTATACTATATTAAAAAAAAAACATTTTGGCTTTTCCCGTCCTAGTTTCTGTTCTATTAAGTGTCCCGGTATATTAAAAATGAATGCTACTTTACTTAAGTAGAACAAAAACAACATCAATTTAAACAAAGCTTGTTCGTACAAATTGTGTCGGGCACACAGGAAACGTTTAGTATCACTACAACTTGTAGAAAATTCTAGTAACTACTTTAACACTGATAAAAATAAAACAGTATGTGTGTACAGCGTTCAAAATAGGCTTTTTATCGCATATATTGAATGCACACAAATGCGTTTAAGTAAACAGTCTAGCGAGTACGGACACGGTAACGGAAGATAAGCGAACACCATCTGTTACTATGTGTACACATTACCTTACGTACATCTTACCTGTCAAATTTATAATATTAGTAAGTACCTATGATATT
Organism: Diaphora mendica; assembly: GCA_949125395.1. Taxonomy (NCBI): domain Eukaryota; kingdom Metazoa; phylum Arthropoda; class Insecta; order Lepidoptera; family Erebidae; genus Diaphora; species Diaphora mendica. The sequence goes on along the minus strand of OX421319.1, from coordinate 19,781,959 downwards.
TCATGATATACTCAATTTTTATTTAATATACATATGTTATGATTATGATATAATTAACTTATATTGTACTGAAACTACTATTCTTAGTATATAGTACAGTATTCTTTTTGAAAACACCATGTCTCTAAACGTACCAAATAATCTTCATTTCTTTAAATTATGAAAGAAAATATCTTAATGACTGCTGTTCGATGGATCTATTTCATGGCGATCGACAATCTAATAGTTTGTGTATTGTGTAGGTTGTGTAAATTGTAAAATTGCATTTAACAACTAAGTCGTCCTTCGTACGAGTATTTTACCTATAACCAACAAATGTATAGAGCAACCAAAATTATGATCTGAAAAATCGCTAAAACGCTTTTCGAGTCGCTTTTCCCAACACCATGCCCTCTAACGATTTACATACCTACTGCGACGTATGATAAGCCGCGGCCCAGTATCGCGGTCACAGAGGATAACGCCCGCGTCAAGGCGAACGTATCGCACTATAAACATAACACACGACCCTTACATAACACGCTACAAGTTCTACCTTCTAATCTAGTACAAATTGTCTAAACATTGCAACAAATAACTTATAAGATATCTTGACAAGTGTTTGGAAATACGCTTCTTTAACCTAATGTTTTTTTCTTCTTTGGAAGGAAGTTCCTTAAGGCGCGTTGCGAAAGGGGGCTAGACCATTTGTTCTGTGGGCTAGACGGATTAAGACCAAGAGTTGTAACGACACTTTTCGTTGTAACGACAATTTTGACATTGAGTTGACGTCATAGTGCTGGATAATATATATATATATATATATGTATATAAACTTTGTTCCATCCGGGTGTCCCTTGACACCTCTCAAGTTTTTTTATAGTGACACACCGACAGTTTATAGATTACACAATATTTGGAGGAAATAAGTTTAGAATTCATACATAAATTTAAGAGTAAGAACTGATATAAAAAATATATGTTACTAAAACTATTCATAGTAATTACCTAGACGTTTCTTTCGATATCAATCGTATGTATGGGTTATGTTTAAGTTAAGGTTTAAAAAAAAGTTATGCAATTGTTTTTAACTATACTTACACAACGTCGTAGTTACTTAGACTAGGCACAGTAATAAAAACCAGCTGCCATAATTGACAGAATGAAAACTGATATCACATTTGATAAAATGTCCCCCTATTTGAAGAATCTACATATGCGATGAGCATTTTGAAATACATACTTGAATATAATTTGAGTAAGTAAACGATTTCGCCAATTTTAATATTTAATACACCTGCTTTATAGTCAAACGTTTGACCAATTTTAGTGTACCTTTGTCACATTATGTAAAAGTAAGCATATGTCATGTACTTATTTCTAATTTTGTTTAGTGGAACATTGTAATTAAAACACCCATATGGGACTGCTTAAAGGTCCAATACTTCAACCAACCATTCAAATGTGTACCACTTAACATACGACATCCGGCGACCTTAATATGTATCAAAATAAAATATTTAAGTGCAAATGTATAACATATTACAGATAATATCACACATATGTGTGAAAGGATGTATATCTATGTATTGCTTCAGCTCCATTCGAGCGTCATCTGACCGCGTAGACTGTGCGTTGCGAACTTGCGATTAATGAAGATTTCAGTGGGGGACCGGGCCAATCGCAACGCCGATCGCTGTCGTCGTGACAATCGAGTAAAGTTAAAGAAATTCACACTCTGAACATTCTGGTAAAGAGTTTGACGAGTTCAGAAAATTTTATTAAAAGAAATATTCAGACTTCGAGATAACAATAAATCATCATCTATATGATACACATACCAATTATGAATATATCCTACTAATATTATAAACGCGAAAGTTTGTAAGTATGGATGGATGGATGTTTGTTACTCTTTCATGCAAAACTACTGAACGAATTTGGATGAAACTTTACAGTAATATAGCTTATACATCAGAATAACACATAGGCTACTATTTGCCGCGATAACCGACATACACGCGGGCGGAGCCGCGGGCAACAACTAGTACTTGAATTAAGCCATAGGTGATGTGTGAAAATATCGGGCTCACATTTCTAGTCTTAAAACCAATACTCAATTAAGTAGAACTAGTCAGTCGCTAGACTAGACGCATGATACATTTATTTAGATCTGATTAGAAAGTTTATTTCGATCGGATTTGAAAGGTGTTAGTTCAAGGGAGTTTCTGTTTAAGAGCGTTTTGTTTTCTTCAGAAAGAATATGAAGTTTGAGGAATAAACTTACATAGATGCTGTGTTTGTATTATGTAACTTATTATTTTTCCAAGTCCTTATATTTTATTCCAATTAGTTTCGTTGCGGGCTCTAAGATGATTTAATTTTTCCTATGACTTGCTGAATTTCATAAACTCAGTGTGTTTGTGGGTCACTATTGTTGATCCTTTTGTACAGAAGTTACACAGTGGTGTGACGTGTGAGAGGGATTAGTCCCATTAAAAAAAACGTTGCTGGTTGGAAGAATTGTGCATTAATTTATTCCTGTTTTCCCGTTCATATGTTTAGGTACTCGTTTTCGTTAGAATTCGCGAATATCTGCCGCCGGTCACGCAAGCCAACAGGCAAATAAATGAGTAGGTATCTATCGGTCGTTGCACTTAGTAGTTACGTGAGTACTGTCGAGGTTACATTCGTAATAACTCCATAGAAATTCATTCAAATAGTACCTACTTAACATCTGCTGCGATCATCAATCATATCTATTTTTTTTGCATAGGTTGCCTTGATTAAAATTCAAGTTTAAAATGTATCATGTTCTAGAAGCAGAGAACATAATTAGAGTACGTTTGCGCTTTTTTCATTGTTTTTTTTTCAGGTGACAACTACACTACGATTGTATTATCTATCTAATCGAACCTACAATACTTAATAGGAAGCGCGAGGTACGTACTACGTAATCTGCGCAGTCATGAATAGTTCGAAGCTGCTGAATCTATCTTATTTAATTGGTATCTTGCGTATTTACGTTGTAAAAACTAACAAAGATGAGCTCAGGGAACTATTAGCGAACCCTATAATTTAGGAATGTTTATAGATGCAACCCAGTGTGAATAAAAAAAGATTGCAATGATTGCTAAGTAAAATAATCACGTGTTGTGTTGCACTCTTCTAACTGGTTAATAAACATTGTCCAGCTTCTGATTACAGACCACACAAAGCTATTAATAGAACCTGTGACAATCATACCCATACATTATGTACCTACAATTGATAGTAGAGGAATAGTTGTTCGAGGTCAGTTATGAGTGTCTATGGATGACGTTGTGTAGCTTATAACTACCTTTAAAAAACAATAGGACGATTGAAATGAACTATTAACATTCAATGTCAACTTAGTACCTAATCTTAATAAATTATATATTTTTTTAAGAAACAATTACGCAGTCTTTAGCCTAGTATTTAACAGAAACAACAACGTTGTTTCAATAGTTTAAGAAAGTGCGTCGATCGACTTACTAGATTTCAACAACAAACTAACAAACTCACAGGAACATATAATATTAGCTGAGATATAACCGGCGAACATGCAAGAAGCGATTGATGAATGAGAACAAACCAAAATTTGTGTGTGACCTTAAAACCTTATGGGAAATAGACGTGAAATTATGTATGTATATTAACTTACTGAAAGTAAAATAAAGAACTACACCACTAGCAAAAAGCGATTCGTAGCCTTAAAATCAAAATTTATGGCGGAAAATAATAATCCCATAAAGGAGACTTTAAGTATCGAAACGACATTATGTCTAATGTTCAGAATATGTATATTCTGAACATTCATCTACCAGTAGTTGGCCTTCGCATTAGAGAGAATATTTGCATTCCGTTCCCATAACGATTCTATTATTACATTCACATGCAAATAGATGCAACAAATTGCTCTACGAAAAGTTTTAGGAGACAGCTATTTCAATCTTAGGAATAGGATATAATCATCATCTAAGTAGAAAGACGTCCACTGCTGGTCATAGGCCTCTACCAAGGCTCTAAACAACAATGGGAAAGCATAGAATCGGTTGTTGCGGAGAGGGAGTTACACTGGATCATTTTTAGGGTTCCGTACCTCAAAAGGAAAAACGAAACCCTTATTGGACCGCTTTGTTGTCCGTCTGTCTGTCAAGACCCTTTTTCTCAAGAACGCGTGGATTAAGCTGAAATTCAAATCAAATACTCAGATCTACTGTCCCTTGGAGCTGTGAAAAAATCAAACTTCTCAACCAACGCCATCCAAAGATACAAATTTTATGCTGAAAATTTTCAACACTCGCAAGGGAATCAAAACCTACAGGTTACTTCCCGTGAACTAAGAATCTTAAAATTTGGTACGAAGCAATGTCTTATAGCACAGACAAAGAAAAATTGCGAAAAGCAAACATTTTTTGTTAAATCATATAATACGAGTATACCTACAGGTTTGTACGGAACCCTCGATGTGCGAGCCTGACTCGCACTTGGCTGGTTTTTTTTTTCTTCAGACTAATCTAAGACCTGGTGGCTTTTATGATTATGTAAAGAAAAGTACTAGATAAAACATGTCTTCAAGATGTATTTATATAGATACATGATAATTATAACAACAGTTCGTGCCCCTTGCATACGCTGACATCATCATTTGAATAGTCAAAATTATGCACAGCAAATGTTATAATGTTTACATTAGCTTAAATAACTCATTGCAACGGGAGGTCAGGCGATGTTTATCAATTCATATTTATATACTGACGAAGCGATGACATTTAGCATCGATAACAACAACACCGTTATCTAACACAAACCAATCAACATAAAAGTTGACAAATACATTGTATGGAGATAAACATAAATAAACGCACTTTTAACCACTTTTTCATTTTTGCAAATAATAAGCTCAATCTAAAATAAGGAATATATAGCAACTAGCTTTTGGCTGCGTCTACGCAGGCGTAAATGTCCGTACAAGATATGTATATTTGAACTACATAACACAATACAATACTACACTAAATGTCAAATAAAGTTTACCACAATACATAAGAGAAAACCGCATCTAAATCGAATCAGCTACTTCCGAGATTAGTGCGCACAAACAGACAGACCTGTTGTTTTTTAGTTCTGTTACTTTTATAAAGAATCTTTATTATACAGACATCGACCTCTTAAATTTTTATTATATGTAAAAACTTAGATTTTCCGTCACGAATGAATTTGATATTGGTTCATGTATACTTTGTGACAGAAGGAAACGAACCAGATAAATACGTAAGCGACCGCCACACAAAAATCCCTATACAATTCTGATTATAGGAAGGGTTCCATTCAGGCAGTTATTAATTCCACTATTAATAAAATATAGGTGTGTTGGCTGTAAGCGTGTACCAGGATGATGTATATCTCAGTTTACGGCGATGCTCGACGCTCTTAATCCCAAGTTTTAACCGGAGGCACCGACCCGCCACGATTTATCGTTCTGAGGCACGACGAGGCGGGGCTAGCTAACAATTTACACTGTTGTACCTTGCAACTTGATAGCTCGTTTTGTATTTTTCTGAAGTCGTATTAATGTAATACTTTGTACCGAACCAGTCACGTAAAGTTTGAGTTATTTGAAACGACCATATTTATGAATTATCTTCAGCTCGTAACAGTCACGACAGCTCACACAAGCCAATGATTTATAGAGCGTCAAACTGTACACATAATAATGTGCTACAATTAGGTTGCATTTAAATGGGCACAGTTCAAAGTGGTTTACAGTAAACAGAGTTTGGAATTTCATCTATGGTCGTTGGTACACTCTTTCAAAAGTACACTTAAGTCTTTAAAAAGTCTATTTCAGCTCTATCCGCACCGTGCAACTCCTCGGGATGTTGAAGGATTAGACGAATTTATGAACGGACGAACAAAGCGGACAACGTCCCATAAAACTACGAACTACGCTTTTCGTCTTTAAAGAAAGCCAAGATTTCAACCGTAGAGTTTACCGAAGATTACAGTCTACTAACCTATTCATTTCTCTTCTTATAAAGTATGGAACACTCGAGGTCCCAGCAATTTGACGAGATCTTTACGACATGTATCATTTGCTTTCCAAAAAACAGATCTATGATCGATATTATAGAGCGAAGGTAGAATTAAATAGTGGATGAGGTCTATGACCTATAAGTAATTCATAGAATGAGCAAGTGAACGTGAGGTGCGGTGCTCGGCCCGATATGGCAGGTGCGTTATGTAAGCGCGTTGTGGTTCAGGCGCACGCCTCTGATACCAAATGCCACCGCGCTATTCCTATGCTGGCCGACCGGCGGCAAACTCGTGCCAAGGCCACGCAACAATTGAAAGTAGATGTCCAATAGTCGATATTTCGAAACAGCACCCACGAAGCTGAAAAGTATAGAAAACCAGGCACGGAATGAAAGGTACCCAAAAGGGCAATATTGCGCCACATTCATAACAGGTGTCGATTACACTAACTGGAAACTTAGAAGCCAGACAAATTTATAATGATATAGCCCGTTACCTCTTGCAAAGTCATAACGATAACCGTTGATATAGTCGTTATCGTCGTATGCCCGAAGAACTTAAGCGGACAATTTAAAACATAAATTAGATAGTGCAGTGTCTAAATACGGGAGAAAACCGGGAGGCAGGCGACTACCGGGTGGTTAGGGACGATGAATAACGAAGCGACAGGGATGGTGTATGGGTCATGGCTGGAGTGGGAGAGAGACAAATGATCGGACACGGGTGCAGCAGCCACCAAGCAGTGTGCACACAGACATCGATCGATTAGCGGCACAACTCGCCGTTCGTGCCGCCACAGCCAATATATTGAACTTAATGTTCAATTTTAAATTGTATTAATTATAATTGGTAATGATATAGGCGCGACAATTCGATTCTTATTCTATGCCCCACCAACAAGTAAAAGTGTATATTTAGAATTGCGTTTTAAATGCATGTCAATTGGTAAAAACTACACGGTAAATAAAAATGTATAAATCATGGAACTTATGGCTCGTCAGGAATGGAAGGAATCGCGCATGTTGCAAAAAATGGCTCCACATCTAAAAATATATTATTGGTATTCAGATCACGTCCTCGTCGACCGGTGATCACTTATTTAACTTGGAGGTGGCGTGATTCTATAGAATCACAGCGGCGAAGCAGACACCGTGCGCATTTCTTATTTATGAATTTTTCTATTGGAACAGCTGCGGTAATGGAATAATTTCGATAAAACTGATCAGTATTCAGCAAAAATATTTCAGTATGACTTCAGCTTACCGCGAACTGATCGGCTTAGCCATCCTTCCCTAGATAAGAGCTTGATTGAATTTACAATTATCACTGGTTCAGAACAAATTGGAATTCAGAATCTAAGACAAACTTCTGCTCTTCGTACCTAATATTCGTACCTATTTTTTTATATATTATGAAGTCAGCTATTACTCCTCTTTATGATCAACTAGTCGCCTTTTTATTCGCTTTTATAGACCTCTTAGACAGTTCTCAAAGAATTCGACTGCCACGAACAGACTTCTTTAATTTGTCACTGCTCATTGAATTTATTCAAACAGAAGGATAGTGATTATATTCTTAATGTACCTTGAATAAATATACTGATTCCCTGGAAATATGAAATCATGTAGCAACTAAGAAAATTCTGCAATTAGTGCGATAAGAAAAGAAAGTTTTATGTTGCCGCCAGCTGCAAGTACAGCTTAACAGTAATATATCTGCTATAAGAAACGCAAGCAGGTAGTGAAACTAGTTAGGATCCAGAAGCAATGGAACTAATTTATGAAATGATAGACTTATGTATACCTTTTATGTCTTCGAAACGGTGAAACTATATTTACCCACAATATGGCGAGCAATACAGTCTTAAAACACCCACCGATATCAAGTAAACTAACAGGGCTAACATACATTATTACATGTTTTATTTTTCCCCATACAATAAGGGCAGACAATATAAAAACAAATATATTTATACAAGAAAATCCACTCCACGTCTCCAAACTTGGACGATTCACTTTGCGTCCGAATTCAACTATAGAATAGTAGAGCCGTTGGTGAACAAAGCTTGGACTAACTCAACAATGTGTTTAGTTTCCAGATTAGAGCAATCCCTTCCAACACCTAAACACGGATTTTAGATAACATTCAAACTCCGACCACGCTGAATATAAATGAGATTTTAGAAGACACCGCAGCTCCCGTCTTACGGTTCTCCTGCTTAATTACCAGACATTACAAACGTTCGCTTAACTATATTTGAATTCTATTGAATATACTTTATGGATATTAAAATTTGAACAGATTATATCAGATTTCTTACCCCAAAAGAAATGTAGCTCCTCCTTTGTGTTTATAAAAATTTGCGTGGAAAATCTATATCGGAAATAAACAGTGAGCGAGACGGTGTGTGGATGGAGATAGAATTGCGTAAGGCAGTCTGGCTCGGAGTCCCGGCACAAACCCTCACTTCCCAACAGTTTGCGTCTATTACGATTTCAATGTCAAGTCCGATCAATAAAGTTTCGGGTGCTTTCGTTGCGTTCCGGGAGCGCCGAACGACGGGCATACTAACCTACCTTAATACGCCGGGGTGCGTGCTCTGTTCACGATCAATAGCCGCCTAGTAAGGCTCGGCTCGTTTTATAAATAGTCTTGAACTTCACCTCGACCGCTGCCGTCTCAAGATTCGTGGGCGAAAGTGTGGAAATATCTTTGGTTGCGTCACGATGCCGGTCTTGTTTTGTAAATATCATAGAGCGAGAACGACAGTGTCATAAAACCGATACCCTTGTTTGAAATGAATATTATCAATATGAAGGTAGATAAGTCATTGCGAGGTTTGTTGTAATACAATGCTCGCGTCTCGTTATGTAAATGTGATACATAATCCTCAACGGATAGAAAGTTTAAAAATCTCAATTCAACTTGACAATCGGCAAATTATGTGATTTTTTACTAAGTTCTTATTTAAATAGCCCTGCTTGGCTTCAATGGCGAGAGGAAACCACTAGAAAATGTCGGAAACGTAGAATTGGAAGAACAACGAACGTGAATTTCTCTATATTGGCGTTGAAGGCACTCGAAAAGTCAATATCTTCGTTCTTTATACACCATTGGTATGCATACAAACGCAACGGAAAATCGTAATATTTACGGATAAAAGACAAATAGGAAAATTATACTGAATAGGAACCTACCTTACTAGCGACAAATAAAAGAATTAATTAGACGAAAACAAAACGTACTAGCTGAGGTGGAATCAAGATCCAGCTATTACAGTAAGTAAAAGCGATATTAAAGGGCGAAAACGAGCGGTTCATTACTGGGAATGCCGGCAATAACAATACGTTTAATGGTCGTACTGCGAACTGCGATCCTCTCAATGCCCGTTTCTACTCAAAAATTTCCTTTGCCATAATTACTAACAAATCCCAGACAATTACGAAGTACCAAGTTTAAATATTACTACAACGTACTTACTAGTGTAATTTTGTTTACGTTATTAATCATAGTTATTTAAACTTCTAATAATAGAATCGCACTAATTATGTACTTAGATTTACAAGTTACAACAATGTAACTGTTATTGTATGTAAAGTACTATAATTACCGTGTATAATATTTTATCTATAGATAGATATATGGATGTTTATGTCGACTACTACGTTCTAGAAATTGTAGGAAAACGTGACTAACTCTAGCCCTCTCATAACTTCGAGGACCGTCGGGTAGGTCACGTAGACAAACATCGTTTATTTATGTACTATTTATACTTCATAAATGTTCCGTAGAGTAGATAAACCACGACGGTTCTGATAAGAGTAATAGTTTTATACTCACTTCATGCACTGGTACTACTTTAAATTAAAAGGTTAGTTACCACAAGGATAAAGTGAAGCAATAATACTGTAAGAAATGTGTACGTGTGGTATAAAATGCCGTTTATTTAGGTCATATAATATGAAGGATATGACTCAAGTAAATAATGAATAAACTAGATCGTTCACTTGCGGTTTAATGTCGTTTCTTTCATTCAAAATAAAACATTGAGTATGCATTACGAGATTAATGTATAAAACCACAAAATGATATTGTGTCCCGGGTTTTTATAATTCGAACTATATATTAAATAAACGATTCATGTAATCTTGTGTGTGAATAAATATTCGAAATTTCTGAATTAATAAAATAAAGAAAAGAAAAAATATTACTCATTGTAGTGGGCAGTCCCAGGATGGTGTCAAGAATAGACTGGACACAGCTCCCAAACATAATCTTTAACGGCACTGCCCTACCAATGAGTACCTGTGTTAAAAATCTGGGTATATATATTGATAATACCTTAACTTGGGGTCCACAACTGCGAGAGGTCAGTCGAAAGATATTTGCATCGGCGGGATCCTTGCGAAGACTACGAAATTTTCTCCCTACAGCCACTAAAATTGCACTTGCACAATCCCTTCTTCTTCCTATACTCGACTACGCTGATGTCAGTTATCTCGATGTCACGGAGGAGCAACTTGACAAACTTGAGCGCCTTCAAAACTTTTGTATTAGATTCATATTTGGACTTCGCAAATATGATCATGTATCTGAATATCGCAATCAGCTTAAGTGGCTCCCAATTCGTCTTCGACGGAATGCTCATATTCTTTCCTTACTTTATAGTATTCTATTTCATCCGTGCACTCCACCTTATTTAAAGGAACGTTTTGTTTTCCTCTGTGACACACATTCAAGATCCCTGAGGTCATCTGAATCTCTGGAACTGGCAGTAAAAACTCACTGCACCAGGTTTTATGATAAATCGTTTACTGTACAGGCTGCCCGACTGTGGAATGATTTACCAATGGCTATAAGGCGTGCCTTTAAGTCTTTAGTTTAAGTCTTTAGCTATATTAAAAAAAATGGTCAAAGAATGTTCCGTGGCCATTTGGAGGATAAGCACAAATTGGCCAACAGATCGAGACAGTATTTCACTCCGGCCCACCGCCTTCTGCTTTATAAGGCGCAGGTTCGGCCTCATATGGAATACTGTCCTCATCTAATAAAAAAAGAAACATACAGTTTTTAAATTGATTTAATAAATAATTTGTAATTATTTAGAGCAATATATTCGAGAAGAGGCCCAGATTCCATCATGCTCAGCTAGTTATACAGCCTCTTTCTAAACATAGCTTAGCATTTTTGTAACATAATTAAATACAAAAATAGAAACTTAAAAGATAAACCATCTATATGAAGCCCGTACTAGTTAGTTCGTAGGCGGGTGTAATAACGAAATGAATACCCGCTCAAATCAAGCGCCGCTCAATTTAAATGCAGCTGTAATTAAACTATTTTGTTGTTGTTGATGAGAACAGATAGCAGTAATTATATGATAGTACCTACTATTTGTAACATAATAACTTTGAGACTTGTGATACGTGGTTGTTATGCAACGTTTTAGCGTCTTTAGAGGTAGAGAATTGCTGTCAATCAGAGACGCGACAATCTTAAGAATTACTGCCTCGAATTAAATAATGATTATTTACTAAGAAAGGCTATTTAACATCCCGCTAAGCCCAAAAAGAACCAAGTATCAATGAAAAATGTAGCACGGTTCAGTTGGCTTATTATAGTGTTGTATGATTTTATGCCCCGTTTATATTTAATTATATCTAATTCTTTAATTAAGCGATTACCTATTCCATATAAAGCTTAAAATCATGTATATCTTCATACGATACTTAACTTTTTATGCATGCATGCAACTGATGCTACAAGAGCGTTAGTGACCATTTATTTACGATCAAATTGATCACGCAACTTCATCTTGTCGGGTTAATTAATAACGTATCCAGACCACACCTCGCTATTAGGTCTTTATTATGCAAGTAGTTTATGAAGTAGACTTATCATAATCGCTGAACATACATTAAAAAAAAAGACATACAGTGGAACATAAAACCTCCTCCTTTTTGGAAGTCGGTTAAAAAAAATAAACACACCATGCTTCATAAGGAAACTTGTACATAAATACGTTGTTTATGATAAGAATACGTTATGTAACATGTCAATTTCGAATTGCATTCTTATTATACCTAAGTGTATTGTTTACATTGACGAGGTCTATAAATAAAATGGAAAACATGTACTGTCAGTTATTTCTTGGAGACCTTGAATTTTTATTTGCGTTGTTTGACAAATACATTTTCAAGTATAATGAATTCATGCATTTGTAGATAGGTAAACAGTGTATTTTTACATTTACCTACTTTTGTTGACAATTGTGAAACTCTCAAAAGCTTTTAAAATGAATAATGTAATAATTTTTATACCAAAATCGGCGTTTTATAAACGAACAGTCATCAATTTTTTTCCAGATTTATGAATTTATTCCTAGTTCCGGGATTGATGGCGCTCCTTGGGGAGACCTTCGTTTAGAAGTTGACGGGCGATAGGTTGATTTGATATATTGAAAATGGTCCAAAACGAAAGTAAAATTAATGTGTAAAATGACAAAAGAACTAATAGAATGAAAACAAGATATGAACGAATATAATCAATAACAATAATCGAGTTTATGTAAAAACATTACTTTTAACTGAAGGTAAAAACTGCGAAAGCTTTACTTACAGTGTTCATGCGAACATTATTTTATATATGATTTTCTTTTAATAAAAATGAGATGAAACTTCATGAACAAATACTACGACTACTGGAATACTACGACAATTTAATAATTTCAAAGATGTTTCGCTAAAATCCTACAATAAAAAAGCTCACACTGGCATTAAGATGCTCTTCTTCAGGCTAGGAGTCGATAATCTTTTGTAGCTCTTAAGAACAGCCTACATCCACGTGGGTGCATCTACCACAAGGCTACCTATAGCTATTAAGATGTAATATGTATATACTTTATAAATGTAATCAAATATAATTATAGCCTGAATCAAAACAATTGCCATCTCAGCTTTTGTGGGCGTGACGATAATAGCTTTATTAGATGATGAGCAGTGATTGCAATGGTCGCTTGTAGTTCAGAGGCATCTCCACTAACCATGTCATGCTTGAAAATATTTATGAAGAAGTAGAATACGCTAGATTTTGTCAAATAATAATAATCCCTATGAGGTCTGTGGAGGTAACATAATGGTTCAAATCTGATACTACAAGCCTAAATGTGGTAGATCGACTCTTGAACCTACTTCTAGTATTTTAATTAATTACTTAGGTGAGCACCTGTTAGTTTGGCACTTCACGAGTTTTATTTAGGAATTTGAAAAACGAGGCAGATGAAAAATTAGTAAACTAAAAAAGATATTCGATTACTAAATCATAAAATTAACCCCTAAATACCACTGTTCTAATACTTTTCTGCTTTAATGCATTTAGTCGTTTACCTCTTAAGATTTTCTTTTTGGCTTGAGTTTCTTTGCTTTATTTCTAAAACTTTTCAGAATTATACCTGCTCTACGCACAAAGTATGTTCATCATAAAAATACGTCCGTATATTTGAAATGACCATAGTTTTTTCGTACAAATGTCTATATTTTCTAGAAATCACCAAATAACCATTTTAAAGCAAAGATATTTGATCCACAGCAACAAATCAAATCAAAATATGGCGGCATAAGCGTTGTGATTCTATGCGCCGGAGATTTGCAAGCGTTGTCGTAGAGCTGCAACGACGCCGCGACATGCACTGTAAGTGGGTTATGCGCGTGCGTCGACCCCGTGCCCGACTTCAGGGTTAACGCCAAGTGCTTGGTACCAGACCAGGGCTATCACAAACACTACATGGATTATGTCTATATTTATCTGTTACTTTTGATTTTCTTATCGATAAAAATCGAAGTGGAAGATTATCAAATGAGTAAAGTACAACCAAATTAGAGTGAGAAATAGACAAGGTTATCTCGGCATAGGGTTGTATATCATGACAAAATCTTAATCGATTAAAAACTTTTTGGGTTTATGAAATGTACACAAACCAAATGATTATATATACACACATATTTAAAGAAAATTTAGGTATACACTAAATGATACAGAAGTATTCAATAGGCCATTATACTGTTGGGTCACCCGCATTGTTGCATTGCCTGCATTCCCAGTGAGTATGGTGACCACCACTCTTGGATTCTGCTCATGCTTTCTATCAAGCAGAGGAGTCACTTTGGCAAGCTCGTATATAAAAAAATAAGATCAAATAAACAGTAATAGCACACAATATGTTTTACGTAATTAAATTTTGGTGATGTTTCTACACGTATTTATTTCTTTTATTACCCGACTGCGAAAGGAGGGTTATGTTTTTCGAGTGTATCTATGTATATTTCTTTGGCACGCCCTAGAGCCTAAACGGCTTGTCGTATTTTTATGTGAGTGGTGTCAATAGATATGTCTTAGTCGTGAGAGTGACACTGGGTACATCAAAATAAAAAAAATAAAAATAAGGATTTTTGGCACCAAAAAGTAACATAAAAATTAATGTTTTCAAAATACATCGAGTGTGGTATCAAAATAAAGATTTTTTTATGGTGATTACGAATATATATAAAACTTTTATGGTTTTATTGTTAAATATTGACGCAGTCGGGTTTTTTATTTTTAGTAATTTGTACTTGTTTAATAACTCTAGTTAGTCAACAGTGAACATCACCGCAGTACTCGTAATCAACAACCTATTGAGGTAAAACCTTCGTATATATTACGAAGCGGCAACAATGAGTGAGGTTGTAGCACAGTGATAGATCGTGAATAAATAAAAGGGCATTATAGTTAAATATTTTTATTACGTTTCAATATAAAACAAATTAAAAGGCTGTATTATAAACGGAATATAAATGTCAAAATGCAGTAAGTCAAACATATTAATACAATAAACAAGTACAAATTATTAAAAATAAAAACCCCGACTGCGTCAATATTTAACAATAAAAACATATAAGTTTTATATATATTCGTAATCACCAGGGATCGGAATTGGGTGTGTGAAAATGCCTAAAGTTTGCAGCGGGACATAACATGGAGCTGTTACAACCACTTAAGTTAAACCGGTTTTGGATTTTACCGGTTTAGTTTCAGTTTTTTTTTTACATGTTCCTTACCTTTAAAACACCAAACTATAAACATTTACAAGCTGCTAATACAGTTCTAAATTAATTTTTGTTTTGTACTTTTCCTTTCTTTTAGTCCCAATTGTTCTTTGTCGGTCAAACACAGAATTTTATATATCTGCAAAATGCTAACGCGGTTTTAATTTCTTTTTTTGAAATGTATCTTAAGTTAAAAAGTTTTGCTACAGGTTGATGCAAGGAAAACGAACATTTTCGCGTCTTTACATAGTTTTGAAGTCGGCTTTTTTTTTAATTATAAAACCTGCACTGCATCAAAAAATAAATTAAAATTTTTTTTTTCAATTGCAAGAAAGTTGTGCGTAAACTACTATAGATACTATAGATACTAGAAATGATAAATATTCTTCAAATGTTAAAAAAGGCTTTGTGTGCGGTACAAAAGCCCACGCTAATCCATTGTTTAACAGGTAAAAAAAATCAGTCTGCCGCGTCCCTCCTCCGCGCGCCCGCGCCGCCCCGTGGCTGTCATTGCTTTAACCGACCGATAAACAGGTGCAGTCTTGCAGCGCAACTTGTTGAGTTAACACGTGTTATATTCTCGATATTTTGGTCAGTCGCAGATTTGAATCCAGCTTATTTTTGGACTTACGCTTATTTTTAAGTGTGCATATGTGATTTTGAAGATTACCTGTATTACCTCACCACGCACAAGTGTACCAATAGTACACTAATGTGTACAATTGGTATGTGTATTGTTAGTACCAATTGATTGTTCACAATCCAGCTCTGGATTAATTCTGGCCTCACTTTAGACATTTTAAAAGTACTACTACGAAAACGTAGTCAAACTTGAAGTACCTGTTTATTTTTGATGCAGTGCAGGCTTAATAATTAAAAAAAAGACGACTTCAAAACTATGTAAAGACGCGAAAATGTTCGTTTTCCTTGCATCAACCTGTAGCAAAACTTTTTAACTTAAGATACATTTCAAAAAAAGAAATTAAAACCGCGTTAGCATTTTGCAGATATATAAAATTCTGTGTTTGACCGACAAAGAACAATTGGGACTAAAAGACTGAATTTTAACCGGAAAAGTACAAAACAAAAATTAATTTAGAACTGTATTAGCAGCTTGTAAATGTTTATAGTTCGGTGTTTCAAAGGTAAGGAACATGTAAAAAAACCGAAACTAAACCGGTAAAATCCAAAACCAGTTTAACTTAAGTGGTTGTAACAGCTCCATGTTATGTCCCGCTGCAAACTTTAGGCATTTTCACACACCCAATTCCGATCCCTGGTAATCACCGTAAAAAAATATTTATTTTGATACCACACGATGTATTTTGAAAACATTTTTTTTTATATTACTTTTTAACGCCAAAAATCCTTATTTTTGTTTTTTTTAAATTTTGTTGTACCCAGTGTCACTCTCACGACTAAGACGAATCTATTGACACCACTCACATAAAAATACGACAAGCCGTTTAGGCTCTAGGGCGTGCCAAAGAAATATACATACATACCTACATACATACATACACTCGAAAAACATAACCCTCCTTTCGCAGTCGGATAACAAAACAATAAAATTAAAGGCAATAGGTTCTATAAGTAATCAATATAATATATCTATCTATATAGCATAAAGAAATCTGAAATTTATATAGGTACAATCTATACAACTTAATTGGTGAAATAGCAATAATCAAAATGATTTCATAAGTTACATAGAAAAATAGACAACGAAGATCTGCGTAAAAGAAGACATCTAAGAAGATGTATTCTTTTTTCAATAAGAACTTAGGGGACCTTTACAAATCAACAGCCTATATATTCTAATCCACTGCTGGACATAGGCCTCCAAGAAGAAAGGAGGTTTTAGCCTATAACTTATGACCTTATTTAGATCTAAGGGCACGAAAAAGTAAATATATATTAATTAAAGTATATAGATTGGCAGAGTGAATAAATGCTGGCGTGATATAAAGATCGTCGTTTTACAACATTTGAGCATTGGAGTTTTAGGGATTAGATATATAGATTCATCATTAATATCATGTTCCTAGCCTTAATTATTCCCAAGATTTGGGGTCGGCTATTAGTTCAACCGGTTTTACCTGAATATCAGTTTTTACACGGAGCGACTGGCATCGGACCTCCGCAACCCTGAGGTTGAACTGAATTCGAAGGTTAAACTAGTTGGCAGTATATTTCTAGAGGAGCGTACCGTCGTGTACGAGGACCGAGAGGGCGTCTTGAGACGACGACCCATGTCGTGCGGCGTTCCGCAGGGGTCTGTCCTTGGACCACTCCTGTGGAACGTGGGGTACGACTGGGTCCTTCGAAGTCGTCTGCCCCCCGGGCTGGGCGTAATTTGTTACGCCGATGACACAATGGTCACGGCCCGGGGGGCGAACTTCCAAGAGGCGGCGTGCCTGGCCACCAGGGGAGTTTCTCTGGTGGTCGGGCGCATCGAGGCGCTGGGCTTACGGGTGGCCCTGGACAAGACGGAGGCCCTATTGTTCCATGGGCCCCGTCGTGGTCCACCCGCCGGCGCCTCCATAGAGGTCAACTCGGTCCTCGTACCGGTTCGGGCCCAGATGAGGTATCTGGGCCTGATACTCGACGGTAGGTGGCTCTTCGACGAGCACTTCCGACAGCTTGGTCCGAAGCTGGTCGACGCTGCCTCCGCCCTTGGGCGACTTTTGCCCAATTTGGGTGGAGCCAGCGTCGCAACGCGACTCCTATACACGGGGGTTGTCCGGTCGATGGCGCTGTATGGTGCACCGGTGTGGGTGGCGGCTCTGACTGCCCTAAATAAGGCCCGCCTCTGGCGGCCTCAGAGGGTATTGGCAGTCAGAGCCATACGCGGATACCGCACGGTGTCGACCGAGGCGGCGTGCGCCCTGGCCGGAACACCCCCGTGGGATTTGGAGGCGGAAGTGCTCGCCGAAGTTTATCGACGGGTGGCTGAATATCGGGCGGAGTATGGCTATCGCCCTCCGCCCGAAGAGGTACGCGAGTGGCGTGAAGCCGCCCGTCGCGCCACGATGGCTCGCTGGTCGTTCCGGCTGGAGACTCCACGCGCTGGCTTTGCCGCCGTGGAGGCTCTCCAGCCGGTCATCCTCGAGTGGGCAGGGCGGCAGCACGGGACCCTTTCCTTCCGACTGACGCAGGTCCTTTCCGGGCATGGTTGCTTCGGGAAGTACCTGCACTCGGTCGCTAGGAGGGAATTGAGTCCCGCCTGCCACCACTGCGACTGCAGTGAGGACTCGGCCCAGCATACGCTGGCGATCTGCCCTGCATGTGCGTCGCAGCGCCGGGCCCTCACTGCAGTCATCGGAGGAGATCTCTCGCTACCGGCCGTCATACGCTCCATGGCCGGTAGCGATAGCAGTTTTACCGCGGTCGCAACCTTCTGCGAAGATGTAATCTCGCAGAAGGAGGTGGCGGAGAAGGCCCGGGAGGACGATGTCCACTCGGACCCAATCCGCCGCCGGCGAACCGGGCGGCGGAGGCGCGCCTATCAGCGCCTCATGCCGCCCTGAGTGTGGCCGCGGATGGTCGGGACGGGCTTTCCCCTCCATCCGCTCTAGTGGCCTCCCGCGAGGGGGCGACGTACGCGTGTGCCGTACGTCGCCTAATTGAGAGGATACCAGCAGACGGTGCCCGCTTCTGTGCGGGCAGGCGCTGGGTGGGGTCCGGATGTGTTAATAACTGCAGTTCCCGGACTCCTCCCTTCACAGGCGCAGAGTGGCACACCGTGTGGTTTTAGTCGGTTCGAGTCCGACACACCGCCCCGCCGCAAGCCCCGGTGGGGTGACGGTCCGAGGGGATTTCCACACGTTAAAAAAAAAAAAAAAAAAAAAAAAAGTTGGCAGTATATTTGAGGGCACTGGCTTCCTAATAACGATTGCCATAGATGTTCATGACAACCGGGACCGATGGCTTAACTTGTTCTGTGAGGCACGGGCGGGAAACACAGGCATCTTCCATACTCCGGGCTTCTATTTAGAATTTCTTGTAAGAAAAACCCAACAGCAGTCCGACCCGGGAATCGAACCCGAGACCTCTTGATCTGCAGTCGCTTACGCTAACCACTAGACCAACGAGGTAGTTCCGATTCATCATTAATAGAGAATTAAAATTCTTCATTACAGAATGAAATGTTATTAGTTATTACTCTATAAATAATATTTGATATATAGTGAATCCAATTGGACTATATTATGAACAAATAATCGTGATATAAAATAGAAATTAATATTTATTACATACCTAGACGGTGTAATAAATCTAAAGATTTTGAACCAAATGGAATATTAATTTCAGACTGTTTACGATGTAGTAATTTTCTTTATTATACAATGATTTATTGATTAAGCTGACACTTTGATATTAAAACCCATTTATACATAAGGAATAATGTAAAATTTTATGTAAATCTTCATGTTCTTTGTATAAAAAGGTATTAGTTATCAACGAGACGAAATTATTATGTCGAGCGAATGAGAATTTATAGACACCGTTTTCATATTATTTATTTGTGTTGAGCTAAACTTCGAGCAGCATTTGGTACGTAGCCGATTGCGTTAGTAACAGGCTCTTAGAAACATGAACAGTGAAAAAAAACTACAACAACTCTATAAGTGTTTGCTTTTAGAACATATGCATACCATAATTCACTTTACACGCGTATCAATATTTATTTTTATACTTCTTTTTTCTTCCCTTTTGTTTGATAAATGTAAGGAGTACACGGCTGATAATAATATAAATAAAAGTTCAAGGCTACAGACAAATTTACCATCGCAGAAGGTACACTGCCTGCACAGTTGCATTATAAAGGGTCTTCAGGAGTTACGGAAGAACAAAGGTGATTCCCTCGGATGTTATTATTTAAAAAAATTCTACCCATGCTTTCGTCAGACAGACTTTCATTCCTATTTACTATAAAGAAAGTTATCTACATAAAAAGAAATTATATGGTTTCAAGATCCCTCATGTCACTTACTAACGCTATATTAAAAGTCATCAAAACTAGTCCACAGACAGTGAACCAAAAGAAAAAATAAATGAATGTCACTTTGGCTGACAATAACAACATAAATAAATAAACAATATTTAAATATAACATTTATTTTTTACTTAATGTTATCAATATTGTTTGTGTTTCTCTTATCAGTATAGACGTCACATTTGATAAGAAAATATAAAATACACAAGTTATTTATTTAATTAACCGATTGACAAATTACCCAGACGTTTATAAAATAGCAATGTTTTATCGATCTAAGCGTTAATATACAATCAGAAAGTGATATAACGAGATGTGTAGACAATGCTGTCTCGCTTTAATTAGGAATCCGAGGCTTTATTGCTTGCCACGGCCAACTATATCTTGATCGTACATTTGTTACCTATGCCTTTAAGTGTTGTCCCTAATGTTTTCCGTGTGGTGGTGGATTAAGAACAAGGACTGTAACCACCCTTGTTCGTCAATTGGATGTCGTAAGAGGCAACTAAGGGAGCAAAAAACGTAGGACGACACTGCAAAAAACACTGCAAAATTTGAAACAAACCTACACCAACCCGTCTGGTCAGCCTGGTGTAGTACGCCAAAACCTCATTTCTAAGCACAGGCCTATGTGATAAATGTTCCTAATACATCGCCGCTAAACTACGGCACGTCAAAGACGCGCTGACAATTTATGAATAATGTAATTGTAACTGGTATTAATTAGCCAATTCGCCAACAAGTTTGGTCTGAACTCAAGCCAATGTTTTCCAAACATTGTTGCTGTAGTTATCGTGATAATAATAGCGGGCACGGGATCAATGACCGCTCCAGTTCTATTCTAGGAACTACAACTAGTGATACAACTTTGGGAAGTTTAATTTACTCAAATTGTTTATTTTTGTGTTTTTAAATGCTCTTATACGTTTATTTCTTTTAAGAAATTATTTATTTTACTAGTTCAAAGTACCAATAGCCCATTGAAATAAAACCAATTGAATGGATTATCTTGACAGCTATGAAAAATATTGTCATACTATAACTCTAAGATGTAATCATAAAAACAAAACATAATAAATAAGAAAAAACTAAATGGAATATGAAAAACAAATTTATGAACATTAAATACATAAACTTTTGTGTTTTAGAAAAAAAAACATATTTATATGATAACAGCAGTGTGTTTGTGGTGCGCACGAGTCGACCGCGACAAGCGAACTAGGCGTGGGAGTAGACGAGGCGACGACGCATCGCATTGTGTGGGTATTAGGCAACATACTTTAGTCATGTTCATACCATTATATTTCACACTATTTAACAACAAATACAACATAATTTCGATAACATTACAGCATCTGTATTTACTTATACGTGCTACTGCGAAATAATACGATACTAATGTACCTACATACCTAAACGAGCCGCATGTTTATCGAGATTGAATTCAACAGTACGATGCAAACACGAACCGGCCCCAAAGCACCACCAAACATGGCAATAGTGAATACTTGCGATAACATTATAAAAAAACTTGATCACAAGTACTTACACGAAATGGTCTCGCAAGCAGTTACGGGCTGCTGGATAAAGTTCGCACGCTTGTTGCCTTTTATAGTTTGGTAGCCTATACACTGTGTCGAAAGCTAAACATTAAGAAAATACGCAAGATTGACTATCTGTTGCGCCACGATCAATATGAATGTCCCTTTTCCAAATAGTATATTCAAAGAGTTCGTTAGACAAACAGGCGATCATACATCTATGTAATGTAGTAATTACGTCGATCTGGTTCTTACGAAACGGCTAATATCTGAACTAGTAAGAAGTTATTGCATGTCGTGCTATCATTCTACAACTTTTTACATCGAAGGAAAGTTGCGCCGCGAGACCTATCCAGCCCTATTGTATCTATTAACCGGCTACTTTCTCATTTCTTGCCATTTACGGTCCGTTGAGAAAATCGAGATGCATTTTGCAGTAGGTATATCAGCGCATGATGAACAGACGGAATGACAGAATTATTTAGGTCCACTTGAAATGGTTGACTACTCATTTATCGATTATATAAATTGATTCTCCAAAGCGCATTTGTCATAGTGGTTTAAAAACTTATAATACTTATATAAAAAAGCTAAGCGTCTGTTGTGCTCGGTGAGCAAAAGGATTTAAAGTAAAAACGCGGTAATACACATGGGAAGCCTTGAGCGCATGTATCGGGTTGCGGCTGCGCGGGCTCTGTCGGCTCCAGTTACGTGGACGACCGCGTGCCCGCCATATTTTCTGACGTGCTCTTCAAGCAACACACATTATCCCTTAACATGAAGTAAACTTATTCACTAACTATTTTCATCTCTGAGACAATTGCTATCCAGCACACTTTAAGAGTTGCAAACAAATTGGAAAATGTTATAAAGTCGTTCAGCTCGTTACCCCATGGTTGATCATGAGATGCGATTGTACTTTTACAAGTACATGCGCGGAGGACGTGAAAATTACCGCAGCGATAAATTCATAAGCTCGGCTTTAGGTCTTACGAGCAATACAACCGGTCTGCGCAATCAATATGCTGGCAGACAGCGGGCCCCACCATAAATAGAAGAAGTGGACTCGGATTTAATGATGCCGCTTCGCGAAAACGTGGCTCGTTCCGTTCACCGCTGTTATCAATCATGTTTACAGCTCTGTATCTCTGTGTCGATTCACTTGATTATTAGATTCCAGTAGGAAGGAGACGGTCTATATTTATTTTATAGCTTCCCTATCCGATTTTGTTAGCACAGTGTTAAGATTTATTTTTGCGAAATTATCTCGGACTTGCTTTAAGCGTTTGAGTAAAAATTAAAGAGCATATGCCGCAGTTGTAGCTTGTAGTACACACGGAGGTTAATAAAGCGGGTGGGGAATTATGAAGTTTCCCTCGGCAAGCAAACAGTGTATTCTCACGCGAGGTGGAGCGAAACGAGTCGGCTGCAAGACAATACCGGTCGCTTTATTTACGCGATAGATAGTGAAGAAAATGTTTTAAATTATCTCGCGTGCAACAGTCGAAGCACGAGCGGACGTTCTAGGTACTATAGTAGCACTTCGCCCATCAGACCAACACGAAATACTAGTTAGATTAACTTCATTCATTATCTATGTTAAACTTTAACATTGAAGATCGGTTGAAAAAGCTATTTTAATTTTTTTATTTTTAATGGTAGATAAAGACGGAATTGTTATATTTAAATAACTTACAATGATGTGCACGTTTTAAAACATCACAGTAAAATTTGAAAGTTTATTTAATTTGTCCTTTTTAACCAATTTTCTTGCAAAAAACAAACTTATGGAACCAAAGATAGCGCTAAGAAAGGTAGATTTTCTCATACAATTGTGATAGAGGCTTCTTTAGTGTTATGAAAGTGATTAAGCCTTAGAAATGGGTTATAATGTTGCTAGTTGATTAACTACATATGTTAAAAGGTGGAACTTCATTAAGTTAAGCCGTAACAAATAACAAAATGCATCGAATGATATAGGATATGCGAGTAGAAATGAATCAAACAACTAGGATTTTTTTATCACAAATTATGTGCAAACTCGCTTGTGCTGTAATAAAAATAACAAACAAATGCTTAACAAAAATAGCAGCGGCTCAAGGGACAGGGTAATGACCGTCGCTTGACACACAACTGGCTCAAGGCCCGTGGAGATTAGATACCAACGCCG
Source organism: Diaphora mendica (assembly GCA_949125395.1). NCBI lineage: Eukaryota > Metazoa > Arthropoda > Insecta > Lepidoptera > Erebidae > Diaphora > Diaphora mendica. Next base: position 19,758,127 of record OX421319.1, on the reverse strand, counting down.
CATAACAAATACACATAACGACTGACAATTGCAAAATAATCCGTGTCGAGAACAGCCCGGTAAGAGCTGTTTAAAGCGAAAAAAATACGTTTGAAACAGTATTTAGGAAAAGAAAAATTGAAACTTTTTTTTTTGAACGAAGTTCCTTATGGCGCGTTGCGAATTAAGACCAAAAGTTGTAACAACAATTTTCGTTGTAACGACACTTTTAACATTGAGTTGACGTCATAGTGCTGGATAGTATATATATATGTGTATGTATATATATAAACTTCGGTCAATCCGGATTACCCTCGACACCTCTCAAGTTTTTTTGTTAATTAATTCAGTCTGTCAGAACAATTAACATCCCTTTGCCCGAGGCTTCGCCGGCATCTATGTCGGTAAAAATAGCCTATAGCCTATATACTTCCTTCCTCAAGAATCGAAGTATCTACATGTCAAATTGCATTGAAATCGGTGCAGTTTAAGGCAACGTGAAAGCGTAAAAAACAGACAGACCGAGTTACTTTCAAATTTATAATTTTAGTATGGATTTACAACTAAGACATAATTATTATTTAACGCCTTAACTATTCCTGTATAATATTTGAATGTAGAAAATAAACTTGAAAGTATCCGGATTTGTATATGTGATACGGATATTTTAATAACAACTAAAAAAATGCAAAATTTGCAATTAAATATGATACATATGATATATACATATTTTGACAGCGGGGGAAGTACTTAAAGACAAAAATATGATATATAAATATTTTATAAAAATTTCAATCCTATTTTTGTTATCATGTTTTTCCAAATTGTTTAAGATTCTGTTACTAACTCAAGTTTGGAGCTTTTCAAGGTCGAAAAATTTACATAATATCTCATCTCTAACGATATACCTAAGTAGGTAGTTTTGTTAGTGTGCGAGTTTTCATGAATCATACCCGAACTATAAAACAATAGTATTCTTAAACTATTATGTGTTAAACAGTTTGGATAATGAATATGTTCATATCTGACTTGCATACATATTATGTATTAAACAAAAACATATATGTAATTAAAATGTGTGAAGTATTCTGAATATTTAAGCTGTAAAGAAAGAAAAAAAAATTAAAACTTTTAAATGTTTCGAATCGCTTTTAGAAGAGATCAGTTTATCTAGAGTCTAGCTAGAGGATTGAATAGGTATCAAACGTATAGTCCCATTTTTGTTTTGAAGTGATTCATTTAAGACAGTGATGTCTATTTTCTGGTTATTTCCGTGGTTGTTTTTCTATACCTAATTAATTTATTGCAAAACAAAAAAACAACTAAATATTAATTAAAAATGTCTACAGCTGAAAGTTCCCTAATGTCATTTCAAGACATTATCATCAGCCTATCGCAGTGGCTGTCATACGGCTCGGACGTCACCTCACTTCGATCCTCGATCAAATCATGTGACATGTACATTTTTTCCAAAACACATTACCTTTTCCTACTTAATCATTTTATATCATTTTATCATCAACAATTTAATTTCGTGTGAATAAAGGCGTGTCTCTCAAAACACACAGCGATACGATTAAATTATACGTTACTTTTGTTCCACCCCTCCCGGCGCCACTCATGACAGCGTTTTATCGCCAAAAGTGTCAGCCTGTTTTTATGGCGGCGACAACAAAAGCTAACTTTCACCTCTGCAAACCTTTCAAGTGATAAAAATATTTTATTGGCGACCACCCCGCGTTTAGTTAGCGCATCTCAGTTTGAAAACATCTTATATTATAATTAGAAGCAATAAACAGCTGAAAAGGAATCATTTTTTATGTGACGTCTAATATTTGTCTGGCAAATTAAGTAATACGTTAATGTTTATTATCTTTTTTAATTTTAAACCATATACCTACTTACCTACTAATTGGTTTCCTATGTAAATTACCACTTTTATTGTATATTTCAAGGATGTATGTTGAACTGAATACGTCCATAACTAGAGATTACTCACCTTAATTTGATATGAATTCACTTTATGCTTTGGAAGAAGATTGAACGTGGAGAAGTCCATTCTTCTAGAAAATATTCCATTCGCACCAGCACCAGCTCTGAAAAAAAAAACATCGAAATTAAAAAACCTTTTTTTTTCTCTTATTGAGTTTTAATGAATATGTTGTGCATGTTACGATCTGAGAGGCGGGAAATAGGGTATTACACCCATTTTTGAAAAGTGTCTTAATTAGATTCTACAGTGCTATTAAACCACTGAAAAAAACACAAAATTTTTATTCAATCGATAAGTGCCATAAAAATGCATTTTATTTTACATTTTCAAATTTCGCACGTAATTTGTCAAAAACGCTAGACGCAGTGGACGCCATATTGCTCTGTAGTAATGACGTCAATTCGCTTTGTAAACAAAAACAAATGCGCTGACAATATAAGCATACGCTTACGCTGATCAGTTGACACTTTAGTTTACACAGCGGTTTGACGTAATAACATGGCAGCTACTATTTCATGGTGTTAAAGAACAAATTAAAAAAACTGAAAACTTAGAAATAAATTATAAAAAATATTTTATTATTTTATGAACTAAAACTAACATTTCCGTCTGCTTTTTGCCTAATACCCTCAATAATATGTTTTAGATTTTTTCTCGAATACACTAAAATACCCTATTATCTACACTTTCATACATTTAAACAAAAGTGATAAAATATTCGTGTGTGGTTAAGCTAAGAGACATATTTAGGAATGATATGAGCCTTTAAAGAAAATTCGCGTCCATTGTATTCATTGATTGAATGTCTGCCATTCGTAGATGTTACGACAAGTTACGAGCAGAGACGACCTTGCTTTCGAACTATTCAATTATTCGCATCTCGCGGTTTTTATCCCTTTTAACCCTTTCGCAGTGACGAATTAGAATCAAATTTTACTCTTTAAGAATGAAAATCGTATTTACCAAACAATGTGCATTGTTGCAGCTTTACACTAAGCGATGAAACAGGATTTCAGTAATCAAGTTTCGTATTAAAATCCTAGCAATGTACAGACGTTTTATGTTTAATTATTCATGATTATACTCCTTATAAGGTACCCGAAGCCCTTGAAACGATCCACTCTTTAAAATATTACACGACATCTTTCTAAAGGAAATCGCAATACAACAAAGATAAAACCGAAAACCCGTTTGGCAGTTAAAAGGATCGTATTCATATTTAAAAATCCTGATCAAGGTTTTAACGACTCAGAAAATACAAGAAACATTTTATATAAATCAATCAGCAAACGTTGAAACACGCAGGATCAAACTATTGATAATCAAATAATACAAAATTTTAACAAAAAAACAACCGACCGTCAAGAACGACCAAATTGAAATGGGCCCATACGACAATGTTGAGTTATTCGTTAATTTGTCGCCCACATACTTAATGCAAATTGAAGACTTATGTGGTTTTCTCATGGATGACATGTCAGAACTGGACCAAATTAAAATGGGACCACATGGAAAGCACCAGCTTTAAAAAAAAAAAAGAATCATCAAAAATCGGTTCACCCAATCGAAAGTTATGAGGTAACAAAGATTAAAAAAAACAGTCGAATTGAGAACCTCCTCCTTTTTTTGAAGTCGGTTAAAAATAAAATACTACAAAAATATCTGTTGAAAACGTATAAACTGCAAAATACTGTACATGCATTAATGTTTTTAATCTTCAAAAACCGAAGCAAGTCTCAAGGCGACGCAAAAACAAGTTATTTTTTTCATTGTCAAGGCCAACTAAATTAGATACCGGCTTTCGTATCTCTGCGGGCGTGTCAATATAACGCTGTGTTTACATTTACGTAAAGATAAAAAACAGCGATTATAATGTTGACATGGTTGTCGTGATACCAGTCCATTCTTACTCGCTAATCACATGAGCATAGCAAAACGGTGATTAATTTATCATAGAGTTTTAAAATACTTATGAATATGACTAGAAGAGGTTCGTTCATATATTTCTCTAATGACCTGTGTACGCAAAATGTTATTTGCCGCAAGAGTGTGTTTATGGAATTTTAATATTATTAAATTATCATCAAGCTTACTCATTCGGAGTTAGCAGTCAAGACTTGTGACGACCGAACGGAAGTGCGCTCGACTTAATATGGGTAACCTTGGCCGTACAATGAGTTAGTTTATTTTCATGAACAAAAAATGGCGGCGCAGAGCTACAGACGCGGCGGCCCGGTTACGCAACACGATCGCCTTAATGCCTCTTAATGTTGCACGTGTAAATTAAATTAGGACATAAAATGATAAGACTTGCCGAAACTGTAAACAGTGACGGGAAATGTTCTACAGTAGTAGGTATATTGTATACTGTTGATAATTTTTTTTTTAAAGCTATCGTGCCGCAAGAACAGACTGGTTTTTGGGAATAAGGTCAGAAAGTCGCGCACGTGTAACATTATGGGGAGCTTTATAACGTTTGTGGAGCATATTTAGAACGATTATGATAATATTTGAATGTTATGGTTTATTTGTCCCCGAAGTTTATTCACAAATGTTTGTTCACTACTCGAGGACGTGTATTTCAAAGTGGTTCCTATGTGACAGCAGCAATCACTCAAGGGTGCACAATCACTGGAATTTGTTTGTGGTTTTGCAAGTTCAAAAATCATAATAACATATTCTAGTATTGAGTTTTATAGTTTCGATAACCGTGTTTACCTTACTTACCCTTACCTATAATAATTCAATTAGAACTTTGAAAGTCTTTACAATGTAAAACGTAAATATGTATAAGCCTTCAATTGTAAAACTTACAGAGAAGGTACCTACTTCGTTATTAGATAATTTATATACAGTGCCATGTAATTTCATCTATCTTTTATATTATGTACGATATCATGTACCTATTTACCTATAGTGATACATAATGTTCGAAACTCCTGGTTATGCATTCAAAACAATTCTGTGATCAAGTGTTTTTGAATTCATAGACATTTATTTGGACATTAATTTTGAAGGTTGGTACTTGAAGACCTATAAATAATTCACTTGAATTCCTTTAAATATTGTTTGATCTGTGTATCTGAGTGCACTTGCACTCGGTTTATAGGTATCAACATATTCAAATGAGAATTCATATATATAACAGCTTGTTTACAGAACCAACAGTGTCGAGTTGATATGGCGAATGCAATATGGCGAAGTTGGCCTTGGTTGTTGAATAAAAATAACTATGTTTTTGTCGAGTTGATTTTATAGGTAGATTTCACAAGTGCGGGCAGACGCACGACTCAGCCCGCAGTCGTAATGCCCGCTACGTGTATGCATTCGACCAAAATACTTCACAACATAGCTATAAACTATAAAGGTCTTTTTGTTTGTTCTTTATCTGTTTTACTACTAGTTATGTCACATTTTAAGCGATATAGATGTCGATTAAGATTTGCCAAATATATCCTCTATTATAATAAGGTTGTTAAGAATTTACTATCTAGCAAAAATATGTAGGTACGACTACGACACTGTACGTTCATTATTATACCTTAGATATTTCTCACTATGTTTCTTGTTACTTGTGTATAAGTTAAAAAGATTTAAATATAAGAATACTAGTTTTTGCCCGGGGCTCCGCCCGCGTGTTTGTCGGTTATCGCGGCAAATAGTACCTAGCCTATGTGTTATTCTGATGTATAAGCTATATTACTGTAAAGTTTCATCCAAATCCGTTCAGTAGTTTTTGCGTGAGAGTAACAAATATCCATCCATCCATACTTACAAACTTGCGCGTTTATAATATAACATATACCTACATCAGATTAACACATGGGCTACTATTTGCCGCGATAACCGACATACACGCGGGCAGAACCGCAAGCAAAAACTAGTTAAACTAGTAATGTAATATTTTAACCCGGTTATGGACTTGCTTTTAGAACAAAATGTTTAGCCTAATATAGCATAAACTGCTTTTGTTTTGTAGAGCCTGATAACCCCAAACGTATTTATTATTAGCTACTTCTTACACTACAATACAATGCATAAGCGTAACTACGACGATAGGTACCGCTATTTAATCCGGATTAAGATCAGTCTAAGGTGCGGTACTCACGATAATACTATAGCCGTTTTTAGCCTATTACTTAAGTGCTAAAAGCACTCGGAATCGTCTAACAAGATTGATATTTTAAAATGATGTGTTTTATTTATGAGTATCTTGTATAACCATTTGTGTTTAACAAACATTTGCATGGCATATCTAGATATTCGACGTATTCGGTATGAATAGCGAAAAATCTAACTTAAGGTTAATTCATTTGAACCATCAGATCAAAAAAAAGGTAGATAACGCACGTAAAACAAGAGAATGAAGCACTTTTTTGTAAATATGTCAAATATGTGCGAGTGACTGATAGTGTTGCCACTTTTTAAAGAAATGTCCCTGAAAATTATAAAATAGGTAATATGCAAAAATAAATCTGTTTGTTTCGTATACATTACAATTAGATTATACATATTTATGTAAATGAAAGAGGCTTTATAATATTTGCATATGCGAAAAGATGCGAATGTTTCAGAGATTTATTTAAATATAAAAGATTAATTAATAAAAGCCACGTCAACTTTGAGACAGTTAGGTTTTTGGACATGAAGTTTTTTTTGCGGATTAGCAAATGCAAAATGCATCCAAAGATTTCCAGCTCCTACATTTTTTTTAAACACATTCGTATACCCATATTCACACGTGAACTCATGCACTCACAAACTCATTTTCACATTTGCGAATACTGGAGATAAATTTTCGTATCTGCATTCGCAAATGTGAATTATCAATCAATAATTCAACATTAGTTACATCATTAGTAAACATCTGTTTCACTAACAATCGGTGTACAAAAAACTAATTCTAGTACAAAATTAAACATACTAATTACTGTTTTTCAGTCATAAAACAGTAACAAAGTGGGTACAATAGATTTTTTTATTCTTTGAATATAATGCATACATGCATATGTCTGTGGATATTTTATTATATAACATGTAAAATACAATACGAGTAGTACAGACTTATTCTTGTCCTGGGGTCTTTTTTCACGTCAACTACACACATCAAAAGTGTCTAGGGATCAAGCATTTTTATGCGGATTTCTTGAGATTGAGATGTGGCTTTGGCCCTGGCCTGCTCAGTCGCCAGACTTGAACCCGATTGAGCATGCATGGGATATGCTACAGAGAAGAGCTCTGCCGAATATGGAGGGTATCCAGTCGCAAGAAGACCTTTTTTTGTTGTTGCAACGAACATGGGCGGCCATTCCACAGCGTGATTTGGATGAACTCATTTTGAGTATGCCAAACCGATGTTCTTGTGTTAGTGTTCGCGGTAGAAACACGGATTATTAATTGTTTAAGTTACCTAATAAAATTTTAAAGAAAACTGTTATTTCAGTCTTTTTTTCGAACTTTAATGTTAGTGGTTCAAATGTCAAAAATCTTTTTATTAGGAAAATGGCAAATTTCTTTATTAATGCAAAGGTGACTTGTTTTATCGTTACTGTGACAAACGAAAACACTTTATTTGATGAATCCTTAAAGAAAATTTTAATTTATATCAATCAGGAGAAAAGTTATTGCAAAAATATATGTTGATTCCTAGACACATATGTTGATCCCTAGACACTTTTGATGTGTGTAGTTGGTCAAGGTTGGCCTTAGTAATATTTATAACAATCCTCCACTTAAAATTCCATAGAGGCCAATTTAATCAAGTTTATTTTTGTGAGGCAGTTGTAGTACAGAAGCTGTCTGTTCGGTTTAGTAGTGAGATAAGTCGAATGTCTATTGTGATTTGAAAGTAGACATCTCAGTGGGAGCCGGCTGTGAACCGGTTCAAGACTTTCTCATTCATGCGGCGCCCACGTACTGCAACCGGCCTAACAGCACGAACCGAAATGTAATGAAACAATTTCTTGCACCTACCCACATTATTAGATTAGAAATATCTTTATATATAGTGTACTCAGATCAAATAAAAAAGGTAGATAACGCACGGCCTTGTTCTTGTTGAAGCAAAAAAAGTAGCGTAGTTCCAAGTAAACACACGCGTTACGCACTAACTATGCTATAAACTACGCTACTTTTCGTCAGTATCGTACAAGTATCGACAACTTATACGATACTGACGAAAAGTAGCGTAGTTTCTTAGCATGTGTGTGCAAGGCCATGCGTTATCTATATTTTTTATTTGATCTGAGGTAATTGTCAAAGTGTAATACAATAACTTTTTGCATGTACACCAGGAAATTATTCTAAATGAAGTGTATTTTATTTGAAAAAGGAACTGTAACACAATTGTCTCGAGTATCTGAACAAAAACTGACAGTACTAACTAAAAAATTGAGTCCGAATAAAAATGAAACGCCAGATACCATTATTGCGAATTTAAATATATAAGCCATTGTGTACTTTATCTGATACATGCAATCAAACAAAGAGTTAATGTAGTGAGGCTCCAATTTACACTAGTTGACCTTTGCAGGTTTATATTGTGTTTAAAGTTTTATAACAATACATTCTTCAACTTTTTGTACCCACAATCAAAACATTAACCACCAATTTAAAGCGATGAGTGTATATCACGTAATAAACCGTTCCATTTAAACATTTTATTTTGGTCACGGTCTAGATATTTTCACCCTAAACAGACTTCCACTGTTGTGAGACCTTGAGACGAAACAATTATCGCACCGTGTGTGACAAAGGAAACTGGTGCTTAAAAGCAAACTCAAACAAAGACACTTCAAGGTGCCATTGGGCGCCATTCAAGCATGCGTGAAGCGAACGTGCTTCGAAATTTCTTATGATGACCCCGGCTTACGTAATTAGTATACATATAGACATCGCACCAATACGCACTATGTAAACAAATACTTAAATACATATATTGATTTATTGACGCGTTGTTAACAGACAACATGATCAAGACAAGCAGTAATTCATCGTCAAAGGAATAAATATTGGAACGCATCTCTGGCACGTCGAGGTGTCGCTTACACAGTATCTAGGTAGGCTTTAACGATTCACTGCATTGTAATAAGTGTTTGTTTACGCGCCGATGGACAAAGAATAAAGTGACTATTCTGTTCTAGGAGAGCGTGGGCTGACATTACTAAAACCCGTCGAGACTCTTGATAGACACAATCGGTCTGACAAACCATCCGACCAAATCTTCATGGTATCTCGTCACATACACATTGGCTGATTTTGTATATCAACATGAGCCACCTCCGCATTTGAGTGTGATACATCAACTAAGTATCTCGTGGACAGTATACAACTGTATTAATACTGCAGCCTTGTTTTATTACTTCAAAAGTACGTGGGAGATATTTATTGGACACAGAACATAAGCTGTTGCATCATTTGTGGAGACAACTAATTAAATTAACTAATTGTTAATTTAAATTTTATTAACAAGTCACATAAAGTGAATAGTTTACTGTGATGTAAATCGTGGTAAATAAAGAGATTTTAATCGAGTTTTACAAATGTGTTTTACAGTTGTTTTGAACAATTGTTATGAATACGCCAATCAAGGTCAATGCTTTTTGAGAGGTATGAAGCGGAAACGTAGTTACATTAGATAATTTCGTTTGATATTGTCCGTAAGTCGTGTATCTTTACCAAAAATCTTAGGTATTAATTAATTATAACAATTTATTTCGATCGCCTCGTTGGTCTCGCGGTTGGCGTGTGCGACTGCTGATCATGAGGTCTCGGGTTCGATTCCCGTGTCGGACCAAATGTTTGTATGATCAACAAATATTTGTTTCGGAGTTTGGGTGTTTTCTATAATTATATAATATGTATTTGTATCAGTTGTCTAGTACCCATAACACAAGTTCAGCTTAGCTTGGGACTTGATGGCGTTGTGTGTTAGATGTCCGAAATATCTATTATTATTTATTATTTCAATGAAATAAATGTACAATGTTCTGTACGTACCAAGTATTAAGTTGTCACAGGTGGTTAAAGCGATTTTATCAAGCTCATGTTAAGTGTGTCAATGAATATGTACTCACATAAATATGCATTAGTATACAAATATTATATAACGTAAAACAAGTAGGTATACATAAGATGATATTTACTTTTATTGAAGAACCTATCAATCTAAGATATCTGAAGCTCCATCATGCTCTAAGACTTGATGGCAGCACATAGTCAATTTAGGGCAATTACTCCCTCCGCGACTTATCTCAGTTATCTTAGTTTTTTGTCCAATAACATATTATGAAATAGTAACATAGATTCTGGAGTTGCCACCGCTGAGTTCCTAAGTTTTAGTACTTAAGTTATAGTAAGAGGCTATGATCGCAAACGTTTTAAGGCATTGTAGTGGCATAATAAGAAAACTGAACGTACCAATGCCACCAAACTGTACTCTTTTTCAGAACATAATTACCAGTCTAAGGAAGTAATTTTCTTAAATATGTAACTTGGAACGTGGACCTTCAATCAGCCAGGTGTGACATTCAACATAACTTTGTGTTGTCCAAGTTCATACCAAGACAGACCAACGACGGAGTCGAAAAGCTTTACATGCACTATGTGTTATTCAAACTTCTCCCGCCTTGACTGAATTCTTACAGTCCTCACAAATATAGTGACTGTTTGTATGTGTGGGTGTTTTTCCACTATCTGCCAAAAGTATTAACGTAGTGAACGGTTGCTATAGCATTTCGAAAGGCAGCTTGTGCATAACTTCCTGGAACTAGTCGAGCTTGCTCATGAGACAGAATTAGGAATTTCTAGGGAACTACTTCTAGTTATGGCTCAGTAGTAAGAACTTTCAATGCCTCTTCAACAAGGCTATGAGAAATACCCTAACTACTTTTGATGTGCATATAAAACCTATAGACTTGTCAACCGACTTCAAAAAAGGAGGAGGTTCTCAATTTTTTTTTTATGTTTGTTACCTCATAACTTTGGACTGGGTGAACCGATTTTGATGATTCTTTTTTTATTTGAAAGCTGGTTTGATTTTATTTTATTTTATTTAAATTTGGTCCAGTTCTGACATGTCATCCATGAGAAAACCATATAAGTCTTCAATTTGCATTATGTATGTACGCGACAAATTAACGAATAACTCAATATTCCCGTGTGGTCCCATTTAAATTTGGTCCAGATTGAAGTCGATTTTTTTTTTGTTAAAATTTGTGATTATTTGTCCAGTAAGTTAGCCCGATGGCAGTGATTTAATCTGGAAAGTACCAGAAAGTGTCGAAGTAAGTAATCGAACGAATCAGAAATTTTCGAGTAACATCGAGATAATGATGCTAAACATACGGCGAACTTAGAAATTCCTCTTTTTTAAGATTCGGTTAAAAATAAAAACAAACCTGTTGGAAATCTAAGTAATGATTTCAGTAGTTAGAGATTTTTTGTCATCTGGAATGTACAGATTCTAAAATATAAAAATAATCGTGAAAACTAAAATAGTTTTTTTTTTCTATTCAATTAAGAAGGTGCGAACCACCTGTTTTTGTTTAATTCTTTATATAATATATAGCACCTAACGCATTATTGTGTGACCTAGCGATAATAACGATGCATCACCGCTGGAACATGCGATGTAAACAACGCAGACCTTGGCCTCGACTGAACAATGGGTCCCGCCGCCGCGCCAGTCCTACTAAATTCGATTACTTAACATTCTCGGCTATTTCGCTCACGATTTTTGCCATAAAAGTTTACTGCGCAGTGGTTACGCCTACATAATTACTTATATATGTATACAAAAACCATAACTAGATATATTCATAAAAAATAAATATAATAACACCGAAGAGTCACGTAGATAAGTTATTATAAAATAAATCAAGGATAATTGTTTCGACGGTGAGAGTGATATGATAATCATAGCCATTTATAAAGCTGATAGACGCATTGTTCATTTATTTTATTAGGCTGAATAGGTATCAAAATGTATCTAGATGAAATTAATATTTGAAACATGCTATTACGTCCATCTAAATGTTAACAAACACAAAATTCTTACGAACCAAAATATTTAAAATATTGTCGATGGTTTCTCAATAACTTAATATTGCCGCCAAAAGGTTTCGATCTAAATATTTTTTTAAATATTCGATACAAATATTTTTAACAACATAACTTAAGAGTAGAATGTAAAGAATGACCTCAAAACTAAGAATCGAAAAACAGTCATTATTAGTTTATGTCGTGTCGTGGTCTGTTTTCCGCTTTATTTATATTCTGTAGAAGAGTTTAATTGAAAAATTGGATGGGAGAACTGGTACAAACAAACGGGCAATAAAAATAATTAGGCAATTAGTTCAATTGCGCATGGGGGCGTGGCGATCGATCTCAGGCTATCTTCATTATTAAATAGGGTTGCCTCAAACGTAAAAAATATATTAATTTCGATTATGTAGCTAATAACAATGAAGTGAGCCATAGGTAATAAAAAAATTTAACAAAATAAAAACCGACTTCTAGGTTCGACTCGATTTCTCTTGGATGCCATCATCAGATCTTAGTATCCTTATCATGTACCACCGTTGGGATATCTCCTTTCCATTAAAAAAAGAATCATCAAAATCGGTCTATAAACGACGAAGTTATCCGCGAACATACATAAAAATATATATAATATACGGTCGATTTGAGAACCTCCTCCTTTTTTGAAGTCGGTTAAAAATAAGGCTCTGAACTTTTGTAACAGACATTTATACAGTAGAACAAAGTTAATTGTACAATGTTCTATACAAATATTTTTTATAAATGGTTTCAGAGCTTAAATCTGCTGCTTTGCTGCAATTAGATACACATTAAATATTAAAAGGAATAACGCTAGAGCACACAAATTATTCTTAAAAAAACCAAGAATGCATTTAAAATTACAATGACAATCGTTAGCGTATCAACCCTGAAAAATGTTTCTGCAAAGCATTACTCTTTACGAGTAGATATTGCTTAATCTACAATTCAACAATTACGCTAACAGACGCACAAATTGAGTTACAATAAAAATAGTTTCCATTTCGTAGTTTACAATTTTGATATTATTTCCAGTGAAATGGCTACAAAGTTACCCTGTGTGCTATAAAATGTAGTTGAGTCACTGGACCGTGAATAGCAGTTTTATTTCGGGATCGTTTCAATCAACACCTATGTACATAAATATGATAACGTGATGTAACATAAATATATTGCGTTACTTTCCTAATATGTATGGATATTCATTGTATTGTAATAATATTGCTGGATTTATGCGCATTTTGCGATTTTAGATATTTTTTCTGGGTGTTTGAAACGTTTACATTTTGATTTGATACTGCTGTAATCGTATTTTTCTTCTTACTATGTTGAGAAGAGGAGCCTTCGTTCACATCATAAACTAGTGATTGGAAACCAGTTTCCAAAACATAATTACATATTTTTGCGTCACGCAATAACTATAATTTCTGCTTCTGAATTTTTATAATTATACCTATGTTTATTTTTGACCAACTTTGATAAAAAATACTGTTAGAAATCGAACGTCATTATAATGGCAACATTTTGATTGTCATGTTTTTTGTTTGACGTTTGAAGTTAAAAGATAGAACTTACGAGAGGCTTTGTGTTGACGGTGGACCAGGGTGGTTCTTGAGTGCCGTTGAATTTAAATTTACCTGATTGTCCATCAGACTCGGTTTTTTTCGTTGTTTACCGTTATGGTTGGTCTGGTTTGGACACGCGAGATTGGTAGTCGCGTCAATTAGGCGCGATCCGCTACAGTTAAAACGGGTGTATTATAAATTAGAATACTTTGGAACCTGTACTACCACTAGGAGTGGTGAATGTGTGACGAAGCAGAGGGCGCACCAGAGGGGCCCCTCAGAACGCCGATATCAAGGAATTCACATATCTCCAGTAAGTGCTTGATATTACATTAGCTTAGAATAAGAACAGGGTGAATCGCACTGAGGTTGAATGCTTTTGCCAATGAAATAGCTTAGCGATTGAATGCCAGTACATATGGGTCCTATAGACATTACAAACTTCACACGGTGAACGCTACATTGGCGAAAGGATTGAACAGGTACCATGTTTTAGTTTCTTACCTACCTTACTTACGGAAAAAATAAGTAAGTAATGAAGGATACAGTTTACAATTAATAATGATATAGACATATTTTTAAAATCGGTGATACTTTTAAAAGTCAAAAACTTGATCATAGGTAGTAAATTTATTTAATTTGTTTCTTAAACTAAACAGGTTTTGCTATCGTTGATCGCATTGTTATGAGATTGCCAGTCAGATAAACTTTAAGACCGATCGGGATCGTGCGCGTGCCTTAATATTCGAACACAAAAGGATAGACAATTTTAATATCTGTACCACAATATCGTCATGTATAAACCCCGACGGGCCTCTTACAAAGCTTTGTATATCTAGCACCAGAGTGTTTAATAATTCGGTTTTATATTTTGTACTTGCGCAGTCAAACTAGTATTAGCGAATGATTTGTTGATTTCGAAATGAGTCATTCGATTCGAGTCTTCCGATCGATATAAAACTGTCTCCATGAAGTAGATTGTGTCAGGGTTATCGGGCGAAGAAATATCCTGTATAGCGGAGAATGAATCATAGTAACCTACATTTTTATTTCAGTCACATGTCATAATAACATGCTTAACGTATGCATGGTTGGAGTAAAATATTATGATACATAGAATAACACAGGCCGGCGGACCGAAGGAGAGTAGCCATTAGCGTCTTTTTCCGATGCAAATTAATTTGTATTTTTTTGCGGGAAGAAATCTTCACACAGACACATTTTAGACTCACATGCAAAAACAATCACCTGTCACTACAATCTCACACATAACAATTAAAACAAAACATTCACAATTTTACACACACATGAATACATTCTGTGTAGTGTACTGCGTAGTCCCATTTGGGCTTTTACTTTGACAGACGGGAACGAATGCGTATGGCTACTTCATACCGTGCGTTAATTACCCCTCTATGTTATCTATACTTATAATATTATAAAGCGGAAGAGTTTGTTTGTTTGTTTGAACGCGCTAACCTCAGGAACCGCTGGTCCGATTTGAAAAAATCTTTCAGTGTTGGATAGTATATTTACCGAAGAAGGCTATAGGCTATATATCATCACGCTAAGACCAATAGGAGCGGAGCACCAATAAAGAATGTTACATAAACGGGGGAAAATTTACGCTACGGGCAATAGGAGACGTAAACGAGGTTGCGTTGGTCAGCTAGTGGTATTATTACGGCATGTAAATTTGTGAGCCACACAAGGTCATAAAGATTGATATTTCATAAGCGGTAGATAAGCCGTATGTTATTGTGAAAAACTGTCAAAAAGTCTGGTTTGGTTTAAAATAAACTATTTTAATATAGTACATAGTAAACTCTCTAAGTAGAATGATGGTTAATTAATTTATGATGTTTCTGATACATTCCAAGACAAAGTGGGTCGGTTTAAACTTTAAACATCTGCAACAGTGCAAAGATTTATTAACAAAAAAATTACGTCAAAAATCAATTTAATTTTAAATACTTAAGAAAAAATATAAATCTTCAAAACTTAACTAGCCAATACTTTGCATAAAAAAGAATTATCATTTTCATTCGTCCTTTTAACAATTCTTTCGGTGTCATGGATGTAAACAACATCCAATCACATCGAACATTGTATAAACTTTAATAATTGATAGCTTAATATTCAAAACAGGTAGCTTCTTACATAATCTGTTTCGAAGTCAAATGTTAAAATATTAAGGATGTGGAATGTTCTTGATAAGAGTATCAATAAATGGTAACTTTAAATAGAAGCTCCTTAGTACCGAGCCTGATCCCGAAATATCAAAGGTGATCGCGATATACTGTAACTTTTTTTTTCTTTTATTTCCAATACACATGATTATACAGCCACAGTGATGAAAACTGCAACACGAAGACCTTGCAGGGTCTATCTGGGTAGCAGTGAGTCGCTATAAACTATTTAATACGCAAATTATCTCACTCATAATTCAACACATAATGTTATTTAGCATTTTTTTCTTTTTTTATAGTATAGGGGGCAATATAACTGCAAGGTTATAAGGTGCTTTGTATGCCATTATTATGAGCAACATTGTTTTATGCACATCTGGTAAAATAACAACATGTAAACAAGCCACATAAGCATGTTATAACTACTAATATACTAACTAATATATGTATAAATATTTCGCACTTAATTTAATAAATGTATATTTGTATCTAACACTATAACTAAATTCGAACCTGTTTTCTTAGTTTTTGTATTTCCTTGAATTCTATATTTAGCTGTTTGATATAGCCGAAATATTTCTGCAAATTCGGTTCTAATAATGCTTGTTATCGTGCATGTTAGATATATGGTTTTAAAGTTTTGGTATAAAATTTGTATTTCATTCAGAAAACAGTTTATATAAGAATCTTTTTTACGTGTTGACGTTGTATAACATTTTAATATTATGCGCATTATAAAATATTTCTGTTTCTTTTTACATTGCAACCAAAAAGGCTTTGCAACAGTCTTTAATGTGATTTCAATTTGCCTATTTTTTAAACTTCCTGCGAATAGGTACTGCTTAAAATAAAATAGTTAAAATATTGGCATTGAATCTTATCATTATTATAGTTATAGTGACAAATATGAAATATTTCTTGGACAGAATTGACTGCACGTTTGGCCTAGTGGTTTAACGGTCACCACGCCGTTTCCTACTTCGCCAAGTGTCGTGGGTTCAAATCCCACGTAGTAAAACACTTTGTGTGATCCACAAATTGATTTTCTGAGTCTGGGTGTTCTTTGTGTCCATTTCATGTATGTTTGTAAAGTCCCCCGCGACACAGGATTTATTCCTAGTGCGGGAGTTGTCTTTTTAAAAATAAGAATAAAATCTATGAAAAATTTATTGCGTTCGATTTTTACAGAAATGCACTCCGTGAACGTTCTAGAAATCGTATAGGTACCTACTTACATAATATGTTCAAATGATTCACACAATTTAGTTTACAGGAAACAAACTAGGTATACAGTTGCAACAATTATTCTACGAACAAACGCATGCATTGTGCAACACATTGACCTTCCCAACCTTGTAAACATTAACTATGGTTAGTGTTCACGTACACAAAATGCATTTTATTGCACTGAACGCGTAGTAAACTACGTTGTAGTTTACTGAAACCATAACAAATTGCTATATCGATAAAAATGTATGCTTTGTTACATTATAATTTGTGGCAACACTGTTTAAATTTTTGCACATCTGTCAAGTGTGACAGTATTTTGTAATTGGTCAATAACAATTCTTATTTATTTGTCATGTGAAATAAATATCTGTGTAATTCTTTGCAGTTAGTATATACACGTCTCTGTTATTGATAGCGGTGTAATGCTTGATACGATATCAAGTTAATGAATCAACACAACTATCTGCAGCGGACGTCATTCTGCCCGTGGTGCGGTCTGTTGCAGCCAGCAATTCGCAATGAATATATTACAAACAATCACGACCAACTGACTATATAATAAGACAGTACAAATCTAGAATTTATTAGATCAAATTAATTATCATTCAAAAGGCATTTTCAGATTTTGTGTTGTCACATCCTGCCCGAAAAGCCCGTTCATACTATTCGACCAATTTATAGTAGTAGTATAGTGATCTAAGTGACGTACTAAATACCCACAAAAAATTGAAATTATTTAAGAGCCGACCGAAATATTAAATTTAAATCAATAACTATTTTTTTAAATTAGTAACTCTATATTAAAGTAGAAGGTATAAAGTGAGAGGATACGACTACAATCCTACATTTACATTAGTACATTTATTTATCGAATTATTGTTTACGTTAAAAGGAGATAATCATATTATCTCCATTTTAACAAGAACAAGTTGAAACAAGTTTGAACATGTTAAAATGTATATATAGATATAGACCTACGAAAATAGTCCGTAGAACACATTTTGGTGTGAATATAAATTTGGAACTATTCCGGTCCGTAGCAGACGTAGCAGTCCGTCTGAAGACATGTGACTAGCATCTGCCGTTATACGTTAACTAAGAAATTAGGAATCTTAATCAAGTAGGTACAATGATGAATAAAGTTTTATCATGTTTAAAAGTAAACTTGTTATTAATGGCCAGCTTGCTATAAGTGTCTATTAACCGTAAGGTAATTAAATTTACAGGGGACTAATTAATTTTATCTAAGATCGTATGGCAATACAAACCCACCTTTCAAATAAAGATGAGTCAAAAGTTAGGACCGTAAAATGTTAAAGGTTATGAAGCCAATCTATGCTAATATCATGAAGAAGCCTTAGTGAGTTTGTTTGTTAGGATAATTTCAGAAATTCAAGTTCGACTTGAAACATTATTTTACTGTTGGATAGCCCTTAAATCGAGGAAGAATGTATGCATTATGCTACGACTACGACGGAGCTGATCAACGAAAAAAGTTGCGAAAACAGGGAAAAGTTATTACTTTTGAGAGAACTAGACTAATTTACACAGGTCAGCTAGTTAATTATAAACTTAAAGGTTGACTTATTTTTTTTTTTTAATAAAATGATATAGGGTAGTAAGGTCAATTATCGTCTCCAAGTCAATTATTATTAAAAAATAATTAGATTATATTTAACATTAGCTGTGCACGCTACTGACATTTGGAATTTCAAGGTTTTTTAAATGTTTCACCTTTTAAACCTTCCCTGGACTATGACAAACATTTCAAAACTAAAATCAGTTAAATCGGCCCAGTCGTTTTCGAGTTTTAGCGAGACAAACGAACAGCAATTGCTTTTTTTTAAAATAAAAAATATATTTGACGAAGATTATTATACTGGCAGAGTGAGTTTATGTCAAACAAAACTATATACAAACAAAAAACACATCGGAATATACGTCATAGAGATTTTATCTAAAATAATTACAACTGCTTAAAATTGTATCTTCACAAACTAGTTTTCTTGTTACTTCATTCGAAATAACATTGTAGAATACAAATTAATTTAAAATGAGACCATGAAAAGTAAAGAATACCGGTTTGATTTTCAAAAAGAGCATGTTGGTTCATGTTCAAAGTTCATCATTGTATATAAAAACATAATTAAGTTTGTATAGCATTTACTTAAATAAAATATAAAATTTACATTTTAATGATTCAGGTGTACACACTGTAATGTATTTCAGCTTCATTACAATTTAATTTTATTTGGGAGGCAAATATATTATAATTTCTTTATAATAATACTTATTAACACTGATAATATTTATTAGGTACAGCTTTTGCCCGCGGCTTCGACTATGTAGGATGTAGGTAGGTTATCGCGCTAAAAGTAGCCTGTGTACTGCCTCAAGAATCAATGTATCTAAATGCCATATTTCATTGAAATCGGTACAGCAGTTTAGCCGTGAAAGGGTAACAAACAGAGTTGCTTTCGAATATATAATATTAGTATGGGTTGTTATTTTTTTTCGGACTTCTAACACACAACACCATCTAGTCCCAAGCTAAGCAGAGCTTGTGTTATGGGTACTAGACAACAGACATAAATACATATATACTTTTTTTTTGTAAATACATACAGAAAACACCGAAACTCCGAAATAAATATTTGCAGATCTTACAAAGATTTGGTCCGACCTGGGAATCGAAACCGAGAAATCGAGCACACCAGTCGCATACGCTACCACTGCGCCACCGAGGCAGTTGTTTTTTTTTAATTGGTATTTTATTGTTATTATTTTGTAAAGACGAATGAGTTGCAAGTGTTAGTGTGACACAAGAGCAGAAAGTAATTATAGTTTTAAGTCACTTACAAAACAGTCTGAAAACAATTGAATGTAATTAGAAAAAGTCTGTATTTTTAAAGTTAAAGGGCAGAAGTGTCTACCTACCCTTGGACATCAGTAACTCAAGTATGACAAGTGTGATGCTGGCCCACTTTGCTGTGCTGTTCTTCGTGTTTTAAGTTTCCAAGAGTAGTTACTACTACTACGTTTAGACAAATATATATTTGTATATTTTACTATGGCCCACGATCAAGGGCCACAGTGGATTTGACCTTTGCGAAGGGACCATGAACGCTATAGGTGTCGAGCTAATTGAACTACTGAACTTTGCTTACTCCTAGCGATTGCTCCATACATGTCACGTTCCCTTCTTTTGGGACATTCTAGTACATACCTACAGTAGCAATTATTATAGTCGTCAATTCAGGCCAATATTTGAATACAATAATTCAATGACACAAGTTTCATTATGTTACATAAATCATGCAGATATAAATTACCTTTTAAACTGGTTGTCACCAAGCGATTCTTGGCAAATAGCGTTGGTAAACTTGTTGACAATTGGTATTGGTATTAGCTCAGCTCAAAGTACTAACATAACATTCAAGTTGAAATTCAATATTTCCTGAGAATTTGTTAAGTATTTGAGCATGTACTTTGGCTACACAAGCCGGAAACCAACGATTCAGCATGTTGCAAACCATTGGAAAACAACTGGATGCGAATGTAAGGAAAGTGATTGCTTTAGCAGTTCAGTCGGTACGGCAACGTCGCGCAGTCGCCTTATATTTAGCCCTGGGAACATAAAGCTTTGCTTACAAATTTAATTGCATCGACGATCGCCCGCCACGAGACGCAAATAGCCACAACTCGTCCCTGAACCTACCCGAACTTTCTCCCGCTCGCTGCATTGCGAACGATGTGAAAATATTTGTTAGTTGGTTTTTAAACGACTCAGACATAGCATACAAATATAAACTAAGTCCACAAATGCACTAACAAGAAAGGGACTGACAACTTTTCTCTCCCTTCTAAGCACAGCTACAGCATGTATTTGATCGTAACTTATTTTTATTACGGTTACAATCCGAATCTGTTTTAGAACTATTCAAAGTTCATGCAAAGTTGTCGCTTACATTATTACAAGGATGGTCATCCCCGTCTGGCGGGAGCAGAACTTCCAAGAGTCATTACGAAAATTAATGGGTGAATTATGCATAGTTTGCTCTGAATTGTCGCAACTCCGACGCTCGACTGCGTAATGAACCTCAACTACAATACTGACCATGTACGGCGGGAACGTTAAAATACCATACTTAATTAATATTTTCTAATGAATTTGTACCAAAACCAGTCGGAGAGTATACATTGATAATGAACGATTGTGCAGAGCACGAAACTGAGATCAATCAAATAACAAAAAAAGTGAAGAGGATTCACTAATAAGAGAACTTTTTAGTTTTCTCACTAAAATAAAGCGACTCAAGTGATATTAATCATTTTGACCAGTAATGTAGAACTGCATCGATCATTAAGGAACTACGTCGTGCAACCGAATGCAGGGGGAACATACGTCTGTGTATGGGGGGCACTAAATTTTGTGTGGTGGGGCACATTGGTGCGTGCTCACACGCGTACTTGCACAATGCACACGTAAATACATCTTTTCGAGGCTCTACTATGCATAATCACGAAAATTTGCAAGTAAAATTACGAGACACGCCACTTTTTAAACTTTGCAAATATAAAAAAACGTTTCCATTGTGTAGGCTAAGTCGTGTTTTGGCTTTTAAAGGTGAGTATTGTGTTCTAAAAAAATGATACAAGGTCGCCGAGAAAAGGCGCAAGACAGAAGTGATTTAGTGTTGAAGATGATTATTGCACTGGTACGATTGAGTTTTGTATTTGAATGCAATTTATGCAGGCATGCGCTGTTGCGTCGATCACGCCCTAAAAACGGCGCTAACGAGCCGTGCCGACAGCCGGCGCATTGCCGCCGTCGCGCGCCGCCATGGGAACGGAAATCATTGCTTCTTACTGGCGGAAAATCCAGACACACTTTTAACAATTGTAACGCCACGAATCCAGGCAAACAATATTATTGTATATTTCCTGCAATTACAAAAATCAGCACGTAGCCACGATAAAATTGTAATGATTGAATTAGATAACAATGCAAAAAAATTATAATCCTCAGTAATAAATAAAATTAAAGTGTGTTTGTACCTAATTTCAAATTAATAGCTTTTTACCAAATGTATGAAAGTATATACGGTACTTTCACAAAAAAAAAACTTTTTTGTTTGTCTGTTTGTTCCGACTTATCTCTGTAATGGCTGGGCCGATTTTAACGGGTAGATAGCTAATGTTATAAGGAGTAAATTAGTACTTTATTGTTCATTTTGTTAAATTCCAGCAGGTAACAGCTAGTAGCTTTGAGTTCATAGAAGTTTTTTTCATATAGAATCTGTTAGGAGGGTATTTATTTTCATTTTAAGTGTTATGCATGATTGGTTATGCTGCAAACAGTAAATTTTATGCAAGTATGCATTACAGCGCGCAATTGGAGACGCCTGTGTCCAGCAGTGGACTGCGATAGGCTGATGATGCATTACAGGGATCAAGCAGAGCTCAAAAAAAAAAACCAAACAAACCTCATATTATTATATCTTCGCGGAACGCTTGTTAAATCCATAAGTATTATTTTTATGTAAACATAATTAAAATTTCAACTTTATTACGAAACTTATTCAGGATATATTAAAACTAGAGTTTAAAACTCAACGAACCGTAAATTAAGCTCACGTGTATGATAAAAGAACTGGCTGGGTATATGAATAAATTGGTCTGTGTGACGTCTAAAGGAGTGTATGGTATGTGTGTCAATTTAAACCAGACGAAATAAATACATAACGAGATAAATTTTGCGGATAATATGCAATTACCAATGTTTTATTCAATGGTTCCTAACAGCTAATAACTTCTATAGGTGGTATTATACCTACCTACTTTTATAATAATTGTACATTTTCATGTGCCTAATGTAGGTATTTGATTCTTTGTATGTTCAAATCATTCTTAAATTCGTTTTGGGTATGTGTTCTCTCCAAAACGATTAGGTTTAATCGATCATTAAAACCTAGCTATATTTGTGTAGTTTCATCTAAATCCGTTGTTCACTAATTTTTGGGTGAAATAGTAACAAACACATACCTATACATAACAAGCATACCCATAACATTAATAATATTAGTAGAGTAGGATAGGCATATTATAATCATGAAATAGGCCACATTATCTTTGACATAAATTTAAAAAATCTCCGGCCTCGTAAATTTTAAAAAAATATCTGCTACTGCGCACACAGCTTATGAGTTCAAGTCAAGACGTTTTGAGCGTAGTGCAGTGATATCCTTTAGCGGCCTCCCCTCCGTACCCAGACTGCTTCACGCGCGACTGGCGACTGACTCAGTGGTCGCGCCTCCGGCCTCGGCGGCCTCAGACATGCTATGGAAATGGACTGTACTTGGATATAATTTAAATAAATACACGTACACACACACACTACCTTACTTTATTTAGAAGCTATTTATAAGCCAACATTTTAATATTTACATATCAAGTATCCTAAATAGGATTAAAATGACTACATTTTTGGTTTGCAAATTTAAAAATTACCCTTCCTTTTCAGTCAGATAAAAAACGAAATGATTTTAAATTATAAGTACATAATAGAAAAAATATAGAAATATTGGTATAATTTTCTTCCCCAGGAAAAAATAACTATCTTCTATCATAATCATATTATGTACTAGCTGACCCGGTGAACTTCGTACCGCCATATTTACATTTATCTGTTTTAGCTTCCCACAGGCAGTCGCGGACAAAAAAGACTTTTCCCGTTATCTTTTATTATTTTTTTTCTAGCAAGAAAAGAATGAAAGAAATCGGACTATTTGTTATTGCATTACAACTAAGTACATATTTTGACTTTCATCCCCTCTCTCCAAGAAACCGTGCTGAACGCCGAACTTCGGGATAAAAAGTATCCCATGTGATAAATGTATCCCCTACCTCGTAGCATAAACTCAAATCATGCCAAGTTTCATTTGAATCCATTCAGTAGTTTCGGCGTGATGCGCGGCCAAGATACAGACAGACGGACAGACAGACAGAGAGACAGACATAAATGAAAAAAAATACAGTTTTGGCTTCAGTATCGATTATAGAGAGCCTTCCAAAAAAAAAATTCTAAATATCTTTAATGTACAGAATTGGACCTGTTACATTTTTATTATAAGTAGCCATATATAGATGACAAAGCATAGTTCGTTGTCCATATCTAGCAACTTCAAGCAACAAAACTTCAGGTACCTACGTGATGATGTGAAAAAAGGTATAAACAGTTAGGTAACTACTTAAATCATTTACATACCATTATACATAACATAACAATATGCTATGCGGTGGTGATTAAATAAACTTTGCACGATATGGCATTTAGGTTTTAAGTTTAATAATACGTTACCGAAAATGTTAAAGGCCAATAATTTTGTTTTGCAAAAATGTTATACGCCCACTCAAGCGTAATAAAAAACCGGTTATTTATATTAAGAAGGAATCTTTGCTGATAACATAACATACATAATAAGGCCGACTTCAAAAAAGGAGGAGGTTCTCAATTGGACCGTTTATATTTTTATTTTTATGTGTGTTCGCGGATAACTTCGTCGCGTATTTATAGTCTGTATTAGTTTACTACTCTATTAAAACTAGTCTAGACTACCAGTCGTTCTGCCTGAAGCTAATTCTACTCTATGTACAACAACATAATCATTATCATTTTATTTATAGTCATAAATTAACTGCAATTAAATATATGTATATCATGTCAAGGGTATCGTTTTTTACCGTGTCTAGTAATCACATATGATATGACTAATAAAAAAACTTCATGGCTACAACATTAGGCCATAAAATTTAACAGATGACTTTCTTACTGTATGTAGTGTAATAATAATTGTTATTTAGTAAAATTAGTAATACCTTGGTTTAATGGCTCGGTGGCTAGATGGACATCAGATAAACTTCTAGATGCCAATTTTAGTATTGTCATCCTTTCGGAAACATACAAAGTTTTATTCCATACGATTTCAACCATAAGACGTCCAGTGCTGGACATAGGCCTCCCTCAAGATTCTCCATAACCAGTCCTGAGCTACTCGCATACAACGACTTCCCGCGACCTGCACTAACTCGACGTACCACCTAGTTCTATATACCTAGTTAAAAGTAAAACTAATTAAAAATCATGGTTCACACAAAGAGTTATAGATATTGTTTTCGTTATGCTTTGGATTAAGGTAAAGCTGACTTCCTATAAAGGCTATTCTTAAGTACCTATATGATTCATCATGACACTTTTTTTACGTGTGGAAACCCCCACGCGCCGTCACCCCGCCGGAGTTTGCAGCACACCCCGTGTGTCGGAATCGGACCGATGCCACTTTGCGCCTGAGAAGGAAGGGATCCGGGAACTGCTGTTTTCAAGACATTCGAACCCATGAATCATCATGACTGCCTCAACCATTTTTTATATTAATTTAATATGTGATTTAATTTGCGGTAAAAAAAAAAAAAGTTATGGTCTCAGATAACAAGATATAAATACAAGCAAAATTCTGTATGAGACATTGTAATGAGATAAAGAAATCGGCTGCATGTATTAAGACAATAACAATGATTGTACAAATAATCTATATTAATATAAACGCCAAAGTTTGTAAGTCTGGATGGATGAATGGATGTTTGTCACTCTTTCACGCAAAAACTACTGAACGGATTTGGATGAAACTTTACAGTAATATAGCTTATACATCAGAATAACACATAGGCTACTATTTGCAGCGATAACCGACATATACGCGGGCGGAGCCGCGGGCAACCACTAGTAATTTAATGAAAAAAAACATAAGTCTAGAATATTTGGATAAAAATATTATTATTTTTAAATTCAAAAAAAAAATAGGTACCTTTTTTATCTGCGGCAACGGAAAAAATAAAAACGACGAGAAAGAGGTCATTAGATAAGACCACAGTCGGAGGGCAATACTTTTTTTTTCTACGGTTACCATAGCTTAATGTTGGTTACAGTAGTAACACCATTATTAGTGTTGTTACCACTGTTTTTTTGCCTTCGTAATCACTTACGGTCAAGTAGACTGGATACTTTTTCGTTCAAGTTTGTTCGTTTGGTTTTCTTCAAAATAACTAACAAACTTCGAAGAATGATTGTAAGCCCCGTGATGAATGAACTCTCTGAAATGTTTATTTGTGTAAGGAACCACCATTGTGAGAAAGACTCGACGTACACCTAAAGTATTATTATAGTGTCTGTGATAGTTGTCACTAGTGTAATTTTAGATCTTACGAGGTACATTTTACGTTTTAATTTTTATATTTATAAGGTACTGAACTTCATGTGTGATACCAAAAAGTCGGTTTATCACTCTCTCACAGAGATCAAGCTATACCTATTAGAACTTAGTAGTAGTAATTATGCATTCGTATCCCATCGAAAGCATAGCGACATGTACCCAATTGTGTTTATTAACCGACTTCAAAAAAAGGAGAAAGTACTCAAATCGACAGTATTTTCTATTCATGTTTGTTACTATTTCTTTAGTAAAATTTGTTATTATTTCTTTAGGGGGTAAAATATAACTAAAATAAAAAAAAAAAAAACAAGAACTGGACCAAAATAAAATGGGACCATTCGAGAATCATCAGATTCCAAATAAAAAAATAATCATCGAAATCGGTTCACCCAGTTCAGTCATGAGGTAACAAACATTTAAAAAAAAACAGTCTAATCGATAACCACCTCCTTTTTTGAAGTCGGTTAAAAAAATGAATATTATGAAACTATTACATAGAAAAAAGACAGAGTTATTATTGAATCTTATTTTTACTTACAAAGGAGAAATATACTATCGTCAGTTTATAAACTACTAGCGCTATCTATCGGCAGTTCTGTACATCACACAGAAAATAGTTTACATTACATAAATATTTTATTTTAGAGAATGTTGTATTATATAGGTAATATTATAACAAATTATTAAAGTAAAGCTATGATTACTAACCTAATGTCATAATTTTTTTTTTGTTTAAATATTTAATTTGGCTTGATTCACTAATATTAAACTGTCAAGGACTCTTATGAATTTATATTTTACAAAAGATTATATTAACGCACTTATACATATTTATCCTTTCAAGCTTGGTTTTATACTGTGTATAATCATTATATTTCAAATATTCAATAGATTTTTCTAGATTACATATTCAAGTTTTTAACGGCACTTTTAAATTCTTAGACCGCCTTAAAGGATTAAGCACTTGGACTTCACTTACAAAAATGAAAGATATTTATCTATCTCCATTTCACAAAATTATATTATTGCAAAATGTAGAAAATTGCGAAGATTTTGTTCTTAAAAACATACTATGTAAAATTTATTTGTTTTATATTCATTACACCTTTTCATGTAAAGTCTTAAAATAGAAAGAAATATTGGCAATTTAAGTTTAGTCCCTCGTAAATAAACGTTAAATTAAGAGTGGGATAGAAAAAAAAGATGTCTGTTTTGAAGATTCTGAACAGAATAGGTGTATTTTATGCGTTGGCAACATAATTGAAAACAAAATGATGCGCCGGCGCATACTAACTGCTTCATTTGTTCTGTTTGGAATCGATTTTAAATATCTTATTGGTAGTGTTGTCTCGCCTAATGACGTAAGATTTGTAACGATAGAATACATAGGTTGATGTGATTTACATATTTTATATAAATATATATATATATATTATACCTACATAGTTGAGTTTTGGTCAACTCATATATAGATATAACTGAGCAGTTAATAAATATTCGTGCAAATTATAATTTTGATTACCGTGAACGAAGTCGAATAACAACACCAAAATTAAAAATAAATTTATGTCGATTTTAAGAATACACACAGTAAATAAATATGACACGTGTACGAAATATTGGAGGTTACAGTATATATCTTTAATGGGTCAAGTTGAAATAACGAATGAATACAGAATGGTCGGTCTTCGCCCACGATTAATAAAACACACTATGCTCAATATAGTCACAATTACTTTTATATACGATCTCCTTACAGTCTGTTGCTCTACTCATTACTAAATTTTTAAAACAAATAAAGCCGAATTACGGATATCTTTGCTCGTTATAATTGTGTTAATGAAACAAAAAATAACGTAATCAGCTATGATATGACTTAATCGTTTAAAGTTTCAAAATAAATGAGATAGAAACCGGCAGCATAATACATTCAAGAATATGCTTTAAAATGCATACCTAGACTGAGTCTAGAGTGACAATTCTAACTCGATATGTAACATGTTTGTCAGGAGCTCATAACTTGCATATTTACCTGCACAGTAATAATGTTTACATTTGTAACCTCAGATTTCTCGGAAATAAATCCGAGTAGCTTTACAGGAATAGCAAAACAATTAGTTGGTATACAGTTATTTTAACGGATTTATTTAAATTAATTCATGAATTGCAAATTTAACGATAGCACAAAGAAATTTTAATTTTTGTTTTGTACGAAGCTCTGTTGTATTGCAATTGTTTTATATTTACTGTGAAATTTACTACGAGTAAATGGATGCGGAATGTGTATACTAGAGTTCAGTTTTCGTTGTAATTTTTATTGTATGAGTCTGTAATACACAGATAAGCATTCTGTATATTTTATCATTGCATAAATTTGGCAATAGCAGTGTCATAATTATTCTCTTATCAAGAAAAAATATCACACAACCATGTTGTGTTGATAATACATATAACGTAGTTTATTGCTAAATAGGCTGAATAAGAAGAAAATATTTTTTATTTGTGTAAATGGAATACAGTTTGTATTTTTTTTTGTAGTACCTGGTGACCTGCAACCTGCAATACAGGTCTTTTATACCTATCACAGGTACTTGTCACTTACAAAATGTGTAACTCAAATATGATTAAAACCCTTTTTTTTCATCAACAACCTATAGTGTCCCACTGTTGGGCTCGGGTCTCCTCAAGGGAGAGGGTTACGGCCATACGTCCCGACGCTGGCCGAGTGCAGGTTGGGGACTGGCAAGACTAGGTTGTGGCTACGTAATATTGCCGTTGAGTGTTTTTAAGCCGCCCAAAAGCCTCCAACTAAGCTTCACGACTGTTATCCTAGGATAACAACCGCAACCGGGACTGACTGCTTAACGTGACCTCCGAATCACGGAGACGCTCATGGTATCATGCCACCAGCGGTCACCCATCCAGGTACTGACCACGCTATCGTTGCTTACCTTCGGTGATTGTTTCTAATCACCGAGTTCAACTGGGCTATGAGCGCCTCGTACTCGAACTAAACTCAGGAAGACAATTATTACAATCTACCAAAAAAAACAAAGTATAATAAAATAACTATATAACCTATGCTTTCTTAAAGACCGACAGCTTGTTAACTTAATGCCGGACATACACGTTTAAGTATACTTGCGCAAGTCTGTCTGTCTGTCTCTGTCACGTACGTGAATATTTATTTATTTAATATACTTTTCATTACATATTAATCTAATAATTAAAGAACTCAAAAATGAAATAAGGAAGTAAAGAAAACCATATTAATGTAGATAGGTAATTAATTAATTCTTCCATGACAGAAAAGCTTTTTTATTTAGGTACAAGTCTTAGTACAAGTCTGACGTCATTTGAAATCAAATTTTAATTGGCGTTACACTTTCATTTTCTAACTCTCCAACGCGGTCAGAACAATTATTAATAACTAGTTGCTGCCCGCGGCTCCGCCCGCGTGTATGTCGGTTATCGCTGCAAATAGTAGCCTAGTGTTATTCTGATGTATAAGCGATATTACTGTAAAGTTTCATCCAAATACGTTCAGTAGTTTGCGCGTGAAGAAGTAACAAACATACACACTCACAAACTTTCGCCTTTATAATTATTAGTGTGATAGTGTGATTAGTAGGATTTTCATAGTCTCTTAATGTTTTAAATGTTTCCAAAAATACCTTAGTTATGGTTTTTTAACCCGATTAATCATTTCACAATGCCTGGTAAATTCACGACATTCCGATAATTAAGAGCATTATAATACAATAATATAAGAACTATAGTGTTGAATCTTGATAAGTAGATGTGTTCTGTGAACCGCATTAAGATTTTCACACAAAAATATAAAAAAATAAAAAAATTGGGGGTCCCCATACTTAGAACTGAAACTCAAAAAAATTTTTTTCATCAAACCCCTAAGTGTGGGGTATTTATTGATAGTTCTTCAGAAATGATATTAAAGTTTCTATTTTTTTTTTCTAAACTGAATAGTTTGCGCGAGAGACACTTCCAAAGTGGTAAAATGTGTGCCCCCCTCTTCCCTGTAACTTCTAAAATAAGAGAGTGATAAAACTAAAAAAAATATATGATGTACATTACCATGCAAACTTTCACCGAAAATTGGTTTGAACGAGATCTAGTAAGTAGTTTTTTTAATACGTCATAAATCCTTCAACCGTAAACTGCAATTTATCGATCAAAGTTACAACGAACTACAAGAACTTTTATATTATGTTACTTGCTGCTACGGAACCCTTCATGCGCGAGTCCGACTCGCAGTTGGCCGCTTTTTGTTGTTTAAACTTTTGTAACGATAATGTGTAACCAAGTGGTATATTGAATTACCAACTTTTGACGTTTTGCGAAAGTCGTAATTTTAAACAAGACTCTAGACTTTATTATTAACCTTTAAGGATGCCATTAGACAAAACCGATCAGGTGTAAAGTTAATTATAATAGAGCAATAAGTACAAGTGAGTTTGATTCTAGAATGTAAGACTCTAGTCGTTTGAAAAGTCAGCTGTCTCATTCGTATTTGCGTATTTGAAAACTCCAATATTTGACACATCATCACTAGTTAGTACAAATACAAAATATTAAAAATAGTGTAATATTGTAAATAAACGTGTTTGTCCATCTGCAAAAAGATGGCATAACATCTATACTTATAATAAAAATGTAATGTAAAAATTAAAGATATTTTGTAATATTTTTTGGAGGTCTCTCTATAATCGATACTGAAGCCTAAACTGTATTTTTTTCTCATTTTTGTCTGTCTGTCTGTCTGTATCTTGGCCGCGCATCACGCCGAAGCTACTGAATGGATTTAAATGAAACTTTGCATGATTTCAGTTCATACTACGAGGTAGGACATGGGACACTTTTTATCCCGAAATTCAGCACGGTTTCTTGGAGAGGGGATGAAAGTCAAAATATGTAATTAGTTGTAATTCAATAACACATAGTCCGATTTCATTCGTTCTTTTTTTGCTAGAAAGAAAAAAAATAAAAGATAACTGGAAGTCTTTTTTTGTCCGCGACTGTACACTGCCTGTGGGAAGCTGAGACAGATATGTAAATATGGCGGTACGAAGTTCGCCGGGTCAGCTAGTCTATACTTATAATAAAAATGTAACAGGTCCAATACTGTACATTAAAGATATATTGAAATTTTTTTTTGGAGGGCCCTCTATTATCTATACTGAAGCCAAAACTGTATTTTTTTTTAATTTTTGTCTTTCTGTCCGTCTGTCTGTCTGTCTGTATCTTGGCCGCGCATCACGCCGAAACTACTGAATGGATTCAAATGAAACTTGGCATGATTTGAGTTCAGACTACGAGGTAGGACATAGGTAGGACTTTTTATCCCGAAATTCAGCACAGTTTCCTGGAGAGAGGGGATGAAAGTCAAAATATGTACTTAGTTGTAATTCAATAACACATAGTCCGATTTCTTTCATTCTTTTTTTACTAGAAAGAAAAGTCTTTTTTTTTTGTCCACGACTGTACGCTGCCTGTGGGAAGCTGAGCCAGATATGTGAATATGGCGGTACGAAGTTCGCCGGGTCAGCTAGTTGTAAATAAACGTGTTTGTCCATCTGCAAATACACACATCAAAAGTGTCTAGGGATCAAGCATTTTTATGCGGATTTCTTGAGATTGAGATGTGGCTTTGGCCCTGGCCTGCTCAGTCGCCAGACTTGAACCCGATTGAGCATGCATGGGATATGCTACAGAGAAGAGCTCTGCCGAATATGGAGGGTATCCAGTCGCAAGAAGACCTTTTTTTGTTGTTGCAACGAACATGGGCGGCCATTCCACAGCGTGTTTGGGTGAACTCATTTTGAGTATGCCAAACCGATGTTCTTGTGTTGTTAGTGTTCGCGGTAGAAACACGGATTATTAATTGTTTAAGTTACCTAATAAAATTTTAAAGAAAACTGTTATTTCAGTCTTTTTTTCGAACTTTAATGTTAGTGGTTCAAATGTCAAAAATCCCTTTATTAGGAAAATGGCAAATTTCTTTATTAATGCAAAGGTGACTTGGTTTATCATTACTATGACAAACGTAAACACTTTATTTGATGAATCCTTAAAGAAAATTTTAATTAATATCAATCAGGAGAAAAGTTATTGCAAAAATATATGTTGATCCCTAGACACATATGTTGATCCCTAGACACTTTTGATGTGTGTAGATACATAACATGTGAAATAAGAAAACTTACCTTAGTGAGCGAGCTTTTAACGAGGTATTCAGCTGTTTTTTACCTATACAGAAACAGTTTTCATTTTTCGTATAAACACACCTCGCTATCAATCAAAATCCCTAAACAATAAATATTTTTTGACTAAGGTTGTTGTACCTACTTTTTTAAAAGGTTCATAAACGCAAGTTATCTACCGCAGTTGTCTGAAATCATAATGAGGTATTTCTGCATGCATATATAAATATTCATTTAATACCTTACATATTAATTAACCTTACTTATATAATATACTTAAACGACCAATCCAATTATGCACAATATTGATGTGATGAAGATGATCTCCCAGCTATGTAGGTGAACTTGGCTCGCACTTTTGTGCATTCGCCAGCGTCAAGTTTTTTGTTTGGCATTTGAATGATACATAGTGATAGGTAGGAAACATCTAATCACGAAACGAAAATAATCGGAATTTGGAATAAAGTAAACAGGATCAGGAATCTGTATAAATTAAAATATGTACTTACATGTTTAAAATTAAATATTTAAATAAATAGCAGGCACATTTACAACAGTAAATAATGATGATGTTATGTGAGTACTTTAAAAAATATATTATGTCCGAGTTAAAGATACACTTTAGGTGCAAACAAACGCAAGGTGGTAACATTTTTTGGCGTACACATGTCTGTAATAATTTTGGCCAAAGGACAGCAGCTGCGGCGGTAATTTCGGGAAAAACGCACTTTAGCCAGGAAACGGAAACCAGCTGTGCAGCGGAGCGTAGTTAATGCCGACGAAATTGCATTTTTAAGGCTCCATGAATTTATGTGAGAATTACAACTCGCCACTTGTTCATATTTAATTTAAACTTGCGTGGCAGTTGGAAACTTATTTATTTTATACCTTTTCGAATGAAACTAAAAATTTCCCTATCAGCCGTCCTGTGAAGGGTACTTATCGTTTATGGTTAGTTCTTCTCAATAAATTAATATGTCGATATTACTGCCATTTTCAATGGTCAATGATTGAGACCTTGATTATGAATTAAGAATACGTTATTCGATGTCTGGAACTTAGCTCAAGAAGTGACTAGTAAAACTTGGTTGAAACTTTTTATCTTTAAAATTCACTCTATATCGTTCAAAAACGATATCATCTCATATAGACTCCTTGGACTGCTTTAACACGCGTTTTAAAATCACATAGTAAAATATGAATACGAAAAAGAAATCGACTAGGTAGCACAACCATAATTATTTAATATATTCTAATTCTAATTTAATTTAAACATCTCTTTATATTTGGCCTTAATTCAATGGATTAAACTATAGGTGCCACTCTATTGTCGCTTTTTTTAAAACTGATGATGATTACACGACAGTTTTTTTTTATATAAACGTGAACAAAAACAAGTAACAAGCAAGATTGTATCACTGTGGTTCTTTAGTACCTATACAAAAAGCGGCCAAGTGCGAGTCGGACTCGCCCATGAAGGGTTCCGCAGCAGCAAGTAACATTTTTTTTTATATTTGTTTTGATTGAATGAAAGGTAAATTGCAGTTCACGATTTATGACGTATTAAAAAAAAACCACTTACTAGATTTCGTTCAAACCAATTTTCGGTGGAAGTTTGCATGGTAATGTAATATTTTTTTAAATTTATCATGCTCTTATTTTAGAAGTTACAGGGGGGGGGACACATTTTACCACGCAGAAGATTTTGGAAGTGTCTCTCGCGCAATCTATTCAGTTAAGAAAAAAATGATATTAGAAACCTCAATATCATTTTTGAAGACCTATCCATAGATACCGTAAAACCGTACGACTTTGCCCATTTTTTTTGCTTTTTTAGTTTCTATGTTTAATATTTAAAATTCTGATATTACTTTTCTTTCGTGATTGTATTAACGCCCTTGTAAAATGTACTTTTCTTCACATAGAATATATATTAATACCAAAAATATATATATTTAAGTTATAAAAAGACAGTTTAGCGGGTGGGCCAAATATGGAGAACTTTCACAAGTTTGCCCATTTTGCAGAAACAATTATAATGTCGCTATTTTTTATCTTAAGATCATGAGATTTAGGGTTTATTCTAGAGAAATAATGAGTTTAGCATAAGATCTTATTATATGACGTTTGAACGTTCATATTATCTGTCAAAATTGAGTGGGCAAAGACGCAATTTTTTTTTTGTATTTTTCATACAAATAAAACAATGAGCCAGGGCTGTCACTTTTTTATTGTTAACCAACACACTTTAAGAAGGTTATTTACTATGGGTTTTTATAACGAGATCGTAACAATCACGTAGATCACATTATAACATTAATATAAATAAGTTGCATTTTAAAGCAAATGCTTAAAACTTTTCTTAGGTATTTTTGAGCGTCTTAAGCTTTCTCTTATATTAAAGATCAACAGTACTTACCTACTTAGCAACTCGTAACATACCAAGTAGAGACCTTTAATAGACCTATACAAATAAAACAGACGCTATTCGTGATATAGCTTTAGAAACAATATAAAATCAAAGATCAATAATAATTAGTAGGCAACTCTTAACATACCTAATAGGAACATACATTTTATAGACTAGAAATTAACATATAACATTATGCAACGTTACATTGTTCTACAGATTTTAGTCGTACAGGAACAAAATGGCGATTGAATACAGATACCTGAGCTGTTTAATGACAGCTGTTATGCAGTAATAATATTGACATGAACAATGCAAAGTATAACGTCATAATTATCGCTTATAGAATTGGACATAATATTAATAAACCAGTCTAGTCAAATAATCAACACAATACTTATTGAGTTACTGAAGAATTCTAGGAACATTGTAGGAACATTAATAGAGAATTGCAGGAAATACCCTTAACTCTTTGGCACAAATCAGATATTTTATTATTGTATGTTGTAGGAAGGATTAAAGGTAATATCAAACATTATTTGGCCTCGTCTAGAAATATTAGGTTTAGGCAATACTATTTCCACATCATCACGATTTACTTCACACACGTCCTCGACATTCGGGTACGAGAAGACTACTTTACCATCTTTTGAATTTTTCACTTTTCTTGCAAATTTTACAGTGGGAATGCAGTTTTTTATGTATACAACACGGCCAACAAAGTGCTTTATACTTTTTTTTGTTGCAAATTTCACAATAACCCAGTCATCTTCATTTAAACCTACATCACTAATAAAATAGCTGATATGACTGAGCCCAAATGGTACAGTAATATTATCTGGCTCCAAGTTTTCCTTATTATCTATTTCTTTTAAACATGTTTCTATATATTCATCAAATGTCTCATATTCAGAATGATCTGTATCTAAGAGACTCTGAATATCCGAATTTTCAGAGCTTGTTTCACAATATGATCTCAATTTCTTGAGTTTCACAACTCTTTTTTTATTTATTTTTTCTGTTTTTATCTTTTTTTCACAAGGTTTTTTACTCTCAGGCTTAACTTGCCTTTTTCTTTTATTTGTTTCACGTGACGTTTTCATGTTTTCATTAGGACATGTATATTTCTCTTGCGTACTTTTATGTTCACTATCTTTGTCAACTTTTCTTGTTACTATTTTCATTTGTAATGCTGATTGTGTTATAACTCCAGGGTCTACTTTTATTTTTTTCTTGATGTCATTTATTTCCTTTGAGGTTACTTTCACATCTGAAGTTATTATCACTTTCGATTTAGACGAACTATTTGGCTTTGGTCGTAAACATATTGGCGAATAATTTTCATTGGTAGCTATGAAAGACTGATTCTGATTATCATTTTTCAAATTTTTATTTAATACACATACGTCTGATGGTTGAACTGTAGTATCCTGCGCTGGTAAACATAAATGCATGTTGATAAATTTGATACATAGTACGTCAAGTCTGCCTGGATTATAGATCATCGGTGATAACTGTGGCACTGGTGCTGGTTTTCTGCAACTGATGATTCTAGTTGAGCTCGACGGCATATCGTATTCAACCTTTTCAGCAGTTTCTTTCCTTTTTATCACTTCACCTGTAATTTCATCTAATATGTATATCTCATTTTCTATTTCCAACGCTAAAATATCTTCTTTTTCTTGGTTTGTGTCTCTTATTTTATCCACAGTAACATTTTTTACAGCTCTCTTCTTTCGAGTTGTTTGTGGACTATTAGCTTTTGTCAAGATATCGGCAACACATACTGACTTTCCAGGTTCTGTGCGTAGTTTTTTGCTTCTTTTTACTTGCATTGGCTTAGGAGCCCTTGTTTCTTTGAGATATTCTAGCAATGTAGTATCTATCCCATATTCAGTATCGTCCAAATATTCAGGAATTCTCTTAAAAACGTTTCGTGGATTTACTGGCCATATACCTGTGGCTCTAAAGCCACTTCTTATATTATTTTTTTCCTTGTATTTCATATTTTCTAGCAATTGAGCCAAAAGTTTGGGAAAGTGTTTTTTATTCAAGGTAGTTTGTCCTGGGTTCTTCAATTTATAATCCAACAGAATCTTTTTCCATTCTCTTTTTAGTGGGCCAAAGTACGCTACGTCTAGTGGTTGCGTTAAATGAGTGGAGTTAGGTGGCAAAAATACCAGTCTTATGTTATGTTTTTGACACAACTCCACAACTTCAACGTTTATATGGGAAGACAAATTGTCCCCAATGACTACTTTTGGCCCGGGAATTTGTTTTGCCCACTCAACCACTATGGTTTTGAAATAATCTTCGAAAGAAGCACTATCAAACCAACCGGATTTAGAGCAATTATATCTTGTTCCATCTGGACCTCCTTCAACCCACTCAGAATATAAATTAGTGGATTTATAAACCACATATGTTGGTAGGCACGTCCCAGCTGCGCTGCAAGTAAACATGAGAGAAATGCAACTTTTTGTGCTATTTAGAATCCTTTCAGGATGTTTTACACCCCTTCTAAAAACACACTTTGAAGTGCCTGGATTGTCTGACAAGTTAGTCTCGTCGTAGTTCAATATGTTGGTTGGTGGTATATCCTTTAAAGTTTCACATAAATTGACAAAGAATTGTTCAATTTCTTCTAATCCTTTCTCAGCTCGGACTTTTTTTATATTTTGTGTCGTTCTGATGGTCAATTTTGAACGATGTCTGTTTAAAAACCCATCCACCCACGTATCACTGGGCAATTTGCCATCGAATAAATCAGTTCGTGAATTTTTTTCAACATATTTATAAACTAATATTTTTACGTCCATTTTCGACATGGGGCTGCCGTAATCTGCTGAAGCTATCAAAACGTTTGCCAGTTTTTCTTCCTCTTCGTTAGTGAGTTTCTTTTGCCCCCCAGCCGGCTTCATGTGTATTTTTTTAACCTTATTTAATATTGTCCGTCGAGGGATCCCAAACCTCTTTTCTGCCTCCCGACTTGACATGATATTTTTTTTTACCATGTCAATGGCTAATTCCAACATTTCTTCGGAATAATCTCTATAAGTTCTCGATCCTACTACTCTTCTTTTTTTCCTTGTGCTTTTAGGCTTGGTAGTATTCATTCTAAAAGTTATGAAAGTTAAGGATTAATTATAAAACAGTTAAATATTTTTGTGTTGTTAAATATTTATTTTTATTGTTAACTAGCTTTTGCTCGCGACTTCGTCCACGTGGACTACATATCGGCCGTGAACGTGAAATACTATGTGCTAATCCAGGGTACAAGCTATCTCTGTTCCGAATTTCATCCAAGTCAGTTCAGCCGTTTTTGCTATAGTAAGATGACCATTTTAAATGACCTCTGAAGTGTATTCTGTAGTGGTTTTTCATAACAGAATTCGATGAAACGTGGCTTAGATTTTAAGTTGAACCCTAAACTACCAAATTGTGAAAACCACATTAAAATCCGTCTAGTAGTTTTTGCGTGATGCGTGAACAAACAGACAAACTGACAAACAGACAAACAGACAGACAAAAGTTCAAAAAAAAAAAAATTTGTGCTTGGTTACGTCCCGGTACCCTATCCCGACTGTTTTTTTCTTGAATGTCTTCAATGTACAGACACAGCTTTTTTACAATTTTATAATAGTATAGATATAGATTTTCTATACCAACAGTAGGTAAGTAACTCCAGAATGAATGTAAAACAAAGTACCTATCTATTTCTCTCAGTCCTAATAGGTGACAACTGTCAACCCTAACGGTAACATTATGGTGGGCAAAGCTGTAAGCACTGCTTCCTAAAAAGTAATTTGACATTGCCCACCCTCATATTTTCGAATCCAAGAGAGATTTCGCAGTAGATATTCGATCTTTCATGTTTATTTGTCACATTACAATAGTGATTCAAAAATTACGTACCTGCTTTAATTGCAAATCGAGGTTTAAAGAAAGTTTTTCACAAGAATTTTGGCCCGCAAATTACACCACCAACTTTGACACGGACTAACGGCTAACTGAAGGGACATCAGCAAAAAACCACTAACGTAGTGTTGCCAGAGACATATTAAAATTTCTACCCTACATTAAATAATAAACGCAAATATAGACTGATTCCATATTTTTCAATATTTGTAAACAATACCCTGCTGGGCAAACTCAGATCAGTTTGGCAATCTTGTAAACTCTTACGGTACCCACACGCATGGGTTTGATGAAAAAATAATTTTGAGTTTCAGTTCTATATATGGGGACCCCCAAAATTTATTGTTTTTTTCTTATTTTTGTGTGAAAATCTTGATGCGGTTCACAGAATACATCTACTTACCAAGTTTCAACATTATAGGTCTTATAGTTTCGGAAAAAAGTGGCTGTGACATACGGACGGACATACGGTCGGACAGACGGACAGACGGACAGACAGACAGACAGACAGACAGACAGACATGACGACTCTATAAGGGTTCCGTCTTTTGCCTATGGCACGGAACCCTAAAAAGTGCATAAATAAATATATCAACTATCGAGTTCGGGAAGTGACTGGTTGTTTTTTAGATAACAAAACAGGTAGGTACTTGTATGAATGGTTTGTTTACTAATAGATTCTAATAGTATGATAGGTACCTACTTGTGATTCATACACGATATAATCAATTGCATTACGTTTGGGTACCTGTTTTTTCTACTTTATGTTTTGATATTTTGTACAAAGAAACGTAAATGTTTTGTATATTCTACATGTTACAAATAAAAGTCTAAGAAAAGTTCGTCCGCTTGCTGTAAAATAATAATAATATATAAATCGGACAATAAACCAGCACTGGCTAAAGTTGCAAGGTATTTAGGAATTTTATCGTTATAGGGTTGAACATGGGCAGGTCTGGCAGGTAACATTGAGTTCAACTTGCATCTTATCTAAATTCAATAGCGGGGCGAAGGGCTGCGCCGGCCGGTTTCCGTAAAGCCCGGTTCTCCGCACAGCCGCCTCCAACGTTCCAACCAGTTCTACGCCAATTATGTGGAGCTGCTATTCGATACGATATAAACAACCGACAAGAAATGCATTCAATACACACACCACGCGTAGATATAACGCCGTAGGTGTAACCAATGCATGCCTACACAAATAACATTCAATGCGCCCTGCGTGTAGGTGGCCCAGTATTTACAATTTTTAACTTTGATATTGCGATAAGTACATCACTAAGTACCTATTTATTTATTTATATGACATACAACCGTGGGTACTTTTAAACCGTCAGCTCCAGATACTCAAGTTGTTTATGTATGTATATCGCGTATTATGTAGTTACATATTTCGATATAAATTACATACCTACTCATATAACAGACGATTGTGATGTATGGTATAACTCAATACGCAGAAAGCTGAGTAAGACAACAACAATAACAAGTACATAATAAAATTTGGCTCTTACCTGATCCTGTCAGAGACGATTTCTGGCTTGGAAAGCTTCTTCGCGGGAATAACGGCATGCGTAGGGGCATGAGTGGGGCTAGCGGATGGTTCTGAGGCAGCCGATGGTGGCGAGCATGAACCCGAGCTAGAGAGGCTGAAGGCACGCGGTCGGCCGTCTGAAGCAGCTGGTGTACGTCCTGATCGCGTGCGTCGTCGTCGTTTCTTTTCTTCTTCGGCTCGAATCGCTGCTCCTGGAGGTGCCCAGTCCAGATCTTTTTTCAGATGCCCTCGGCCACAACGGCAACCGCATGCCTTGAATGCCAAATCATAGCCTTTCTTGGTCCACAAATTCTGATATCGTTGTCGCTCGGACCACGAACGGGCCCTACCGCAAGACTTTAGATAAGCTAACACACCGGCTTCCCATTGCTCGAAGCACTCTCGGTGCATGTACCGGCCGGCGGCGCACGTGTCATTGTTGCATAGCAGACGAACAGCATCTTCAATGCGTACCGCCTCTCGGGGACGAAGGCATTCTCCGGGAACGCAGCACCCGCGAGCTTCGTCCGCCTCGCGCTCGCCGGTCGCACCTTGCCGTCGTGGAGCCATTCCACGATCGACTCTCTAACGAAATCGAATGTACCGCGCGGAAGTAGAGGAGCGCGTCACACGAAACACATGCTTGTCGGAGCGCGCGCGGCCGACTAATAACCGCGAGTGAACGAAAGCGAAATTTCAAGAGCGAAGCGCGTCGCCGCGCCTCCGCCGCGCCACCCGCCTGTGTACGCGGGGCTGACCTTGCGCCGAGCGGCGGGGAGCGGGAGCGCGGGGAGCCGATGCAGCGAGGGGCGGGACGATGCGGCCGACACGCCGGCGGTGGGGAGAAAGTGCCTAGCGAATTTTCACTTTCGCGCGGAAGCGGGAGCGGGAGCGGCCAATAACGCGGACACGGCAGCGTCCGAGGGGAACAGACATTAGGCTCGCAGCTCTTTCTAACACAAAAGAAAATGTGCCGTCACGGGACGCCTGGCAGATGTGAAACATCGAAATTGTATGGTATAAGTTATAATTATTATAACAAAAAAAAAAACAAATGTGCCGTTATTTTCACTTTTTTTTCATAAAATAAAATACATTAATATTCATTTTTATAAAATGCATTTTTTTTTAAATTTACTTGAAGTCGTGACATCTCAATTATTTTCATCAGTGACTTCGGTAAGGCGAAGTGGCGAGTGTCGCCACTCCAAAAATCAGGTTTATCCCTCACCTATAGATGTTTCATGATCATCAATAAACATCTGGAAATGCGCATTTTTTATATACCTAACTTTATTGATGCAACTATTATTTATTTCAAACTAGGAATTGTGTGTTCGTACAAAATTATTTACATAACTAAAGTAAAATTGTTCGCAAAAATATTTTGATACACAGCCGGTGACTCAACAAAATTCAAATACTAACCCCTAAATGGTTTAACAATACCTATTGTACTACCTTCAACCTTTGTCTATTGATATGGTAGTCGATATCAAGGTTATAAGGTATACATGGACACCTGAACATCTCCATAAAGTCAAATAATATCAGTATGTGCATTATGTAGCACTAGATTTTGCCCGCGTCTCCGCCCGCGTTTACGTCATATGTCGCGTTACAAAGTAGTCTATGTGTTATTCCGATGTATAAGGTAGGTAGGTATATTATTGTAAAGTTACATATAAAACCATTCAGAAGTTTTTGCGTGAAAGGGTAACAAACATCCATATTTCATTAAAATGCCAGATCGGTTCTCAGCGTGCTGCTGACGCCAATCTTGATGCTTATTCTGGTGACTCCGCAACTCTATGTGCCACCTCACGTTAAAACAAAAAATAAATTCAATATTAAAACAAAAAATAAATTAAGAAAATAATTTTCTAACCTATGCTTAAAACTGTTATTGAAACTCAAATAAAAAAAAACTTTGTTTAAAAAACCGACTTCAACAACTAAACAACTTAAAGATTTAATTAAATACACCTCATATGCAAACCTTTAATATTGATGAAACACTATTATTTGTATGTGCTACCTATTCAAAGGTTTGAAATCGATGCCAAGCCAAATGTAATAGTAGGTACCAAATAGAAATAATATATTAATTAAATTAACACATTATTACATAATCTTATATATAAATTCTCGTGTCACAATGTTAGTTACCATACTCCTCTGAAACGGTTGAGCCGATTTTTATGAAATTTGGTGTGCATATCGGGTAGGTCTGAGAATTGACCAACATCTGTTTTTTATACCCCATTTTTTTATTGCAAAACAACGTTTGCCGGATCAGCTAGTAATATTATAAATAAATCCTAAGAAAGTAGCTAAACTATAACCCTATAGTCAAATTAACAAAAAAAAAACATTGAAATTAAAATAAAGTAAAGAAGGTATTTTATTGAATTTAGTGATATTGAAATAAAAATAAAGTAAATTAAAATAATCGAGATCTGGTCTGTTCTGGAGTACCTGCAGCGTTGCCAAGTGGATTGGCGATACACCCAAGTGTTGAGATGTCTCTACGAAGCCGCCACTATGCCCGTCCAGGTACAGAATCAATAAACAAGATCCAAACCAATGCATCGAGGAGTGAGACGAGGGGACGTTATA
This sequence comes from Diaphora mendica, assembly GCA_949125395.1. Classification (NCBI taxonomy): domain Eukaryota; kingdom Metazoa; phylum Arthropoda; class Insecta; order Lepidoptera; family Erebidae; genus Diaphora; species Diaphora mendica. The sequence goes on along the minus strand of OX421319.1, from coordinate 19,715,141 downwards.
TCCCCGAAATTGTTCACTAATGCAATGGAGGACTTGTTCAAGATGCTGCACTGGAAAGGGCGCGGCATCAACATCAAATGCGAATACATCTCTCACTTGCGATATGCAGACGACATCGTCATCATGGCAGAGACACTGCAGGGCCTACAACAGATGCTGAACGACCTAGCTGACTCTTCTGTACGCATCGGCCTACGGATAAATTTGGACAAGACCAAGGTCATGTTCAATGAACGTGTTATACCGGAAACGGTTGCAGTACACGGTGCCGTTCTCGAAGTTGTTCAAAAATATGTATACCTCGGGCAGACTTTGCAGTTAGGTAGAAACAACTTTGAGGACGAGGTGAACAGAAGAATCCAGCTGAGTTGGGACGCGTTTGGGAAGCTTCGTCATCGTCAGGTCTTCTCATCGTCGGCATCCCACAGTGCCTTAAGACGAAAGTCTTCAATGCGCGCGTACTACCCGTAATCACATACGGAGCCGAAACGTGGACACTTACGGCACGGCTGGTCCATAAGTTTAAAGTCTCTCAGCGTGCCATGGAGAGGGCTATGCTCGGTGGTTCTCTAAGGGATCGTATTAGAAACGAGGTTATCCGGCAGAGAACCGGGGTCATCGACATAGCCCACAGGATTAGCAAGCTGAAGTGGCAGTGGGCTGGCCATATTTGACGTAGAAGCGACAACCGTTGGGGTAAACGGGTTCTTTAGTGGAGACCGCGTCTCGGCAAACGTAGCGTAGGACGTCCACAGGGCAGGCAGGCAGACGGCTGGCAGGAGCTGAATGCGAGAAGCCGAGGATTGAACTAAGTGGCGTGCCATTGGAGAGGCCTATGTCCAGCAGTGGACTGCGATAGGCTCATGATGACGATGAAAGTAGGCATAAGCTATCTACCTAATATATGTTATCTTCAAACTTAAAATTAAAATATAGTAACTAAAAATAATAATTATGCCTACTGTACTAAGTAATAAATTGCTTCGAGATCGAGAGTCCAATAATTGGGCATAAGAAAAATCACACTACCATCAGCGCGTCGTCCGCCCGCGTTCGGGCTGCACACTCTCCAGGCCGGCAATTGCGCGTCATTGCATAGACCGCCCCTCTCACCCGCGCCGCTCCCTCGTAGTACTGCGTTTTATTTTATGGCGCTTCCTTTAAGTCAATCTCATCGTGATAACTTTTAAACTATTCGTCCATATTACTTAGTGCAAAGTAGGTACCTAATCTATCTATCTATCTAATATATCTTCGAACTTAAAATATACTAGCTAAAAATAATAATTAGATATGCCTAATGTACCTACTAAGTAGGTAATAAATTACTTCGAGATCGAGAGTCCTCAGTCCAATAATTAGGCATTAGAAAAAATCACACTACCGTCAACGTCGGCCACACGCGTTCCGGCTGCACACTCCCGAGGCTGGCAATTGCGCGTCATTGCATAGACCGCCCCTCTCACCCGCGCTGCTCCCTCGTAGTACTGCGTTTTATTAACCGACTTCAAAAAAGGAAGAGGTTCTCAATTCGACCGTATAATTATATGTAGATATATGTTACTTGTGGCACTTCCTTCAAGTCAATCTCATCGTGATAACTTTTAAACTATTCGTCTATATTAGGTAAGTACTTAGTGCAAAGAACAAAATTAATCTACATTAAATACTGAAAGCGACTTCACATTAATTTTTACTCTAAAATGTGCATGGCAAAAAAGTATCCAATTTAATTGTGTTTATAGCTCATTATTTAATACTACTTATTACCCGCGGCTCCGCCCACGTATATGTCAGTTATAGCGGCAAGTAGTAGCCTATGTGTTATTCTGATGTATTTAAGCTATATTACTGTAAAGTTTCATCCAAATCCGTACTTTTTGCGTGAAACTGTAACAAACATCCATCCATCCATGTCCATCCATCCATACTTACAAAAATTTCGCGTTTATAATATTAGTATAGATTTATGTTATTCTGGCTTCCGCATAGGTATTAGGTGGATATGCCGTCGGCTGTCGCGGACTTTTATTTCAAAACTAGCTAAACCCCGCGTAGTTACCCGCGGTTATTGTCGTACCGCGGGTAATGCCGCGGGTCAAAGCTAGTCTTAAAAACATAGACTAACTTACTTCTTAGATTATCAGCTATCTACTAGTGAAAGTCTACAATTGAAATTAAAATAAAGTAATTCCGTTAAAATCGGCCGCTGAGCCAGTCAGCCTGTGACCACTGCCAGTGCATCCTGGTCGAAACGTCAGGCAAATCAGAGGTAGTTATGTAATACCTTTAAATAAGTGATCGCGTTAATTCCAGCAAAAATAATTATTATTAAAATCGGTCCAGCCGTTCCAAAGATTACCCGGAACAAACAGACAGACAGACAGACCGACAGACCGACTGACAGACAAAAATTGTAAAAAATGATATTTTGGTATATGTCGCATGCTTAATGGAACATTGATCCATGAGTAGATAGGTCAATAAAAAACCGACTTCAAAAACTAAAAAGTATAAAATAACTTTATTTGTATGTGCTACCTATTCATAGGTTAGAAATCGGTGCCAGGCCAAATGTAATAGTAGGTACCACACTCGCTATATTTCGAGACGAACGTCAACGACGTCACCGACGCTTCGGTTGTTTTGTTATACGCGAAGAGCAGCTATCCCGCTCGAGGTCACGCGCGGCGAGTGCGGTACCTACTATTACATTTAGGGTTGGCACCGACTTCAAACCTATGAATAAGTAGCACATACAAATAAAGTTATTTTATACTTTTTAGTTTTTGAAGTCGGGTTTTTTAAACGAAGTTTATTTTTTTTCGCTTTTTAAGTCTTTCTCAAGTCTCTCATCATCATTTCACCTAAATAACTTGAAAGAATACGACTAAAGGTAACATACATACACATGACTTGGGATCCCATCATCAGATCCTGATATGGTGGCCATGGGACCACATGGGGAGCATACCCTTTCGAATACAAAAATAATTTTCAAAATCGGTCCACAATTGACGGAGTAATCAATGTACTACATAAAAAAAAAAATACCGATGAAATTGAGAACCTCCTCCTTTTGGAAGTCGGTTAAAAATTATTTACGTGCAGATACAGGCTTCTGTCTACCATCTACCCTCTGAAGTATGACAAAATTATGCATTGACGCCGCTCGAGCGATATATCGGTCTCTTTCACGTTTGTGCAATCGCTCAACGTGTTTTCGTCGAATAGCGACTCTTACCAGGTTGTGTCTGACACTTCATCATCATCATCAGCCTATCGCAGTCCACTGCTGGACATAACATGCACGCCACTTAGTTCGATCCTCGGCTACTCGCATCCAGCTTCTGCCAGCCGTCTTGCGCAAATCATCACTCCACCTGGCCTGTGGACCTGGTTTGTAGGTATGGATGGATGGATAGATGGATGAGTGGATGGATGGATGTTTGTGACTCTTTCACTCAAAAGCTACTGAATGGATTTGAATGAAACTTTAAAGTAATATAGCATAAACATCAGAATAACACAAAGGGTACTTTTTGCCGCGATAACCGATTTTGGTGTTTTCACCTAATTTACCTTGACAAGTATTTGCATAATAATTTACAGTGAGAGGGCTATGCTCAATGTTTCTCTAAAGGATCGCATCAGGAATGAGGTGATCCGGCAGAGAACCAAGGTCATTGACATAGCCCACAGGATAAGCAAGCCGAAGTGACAGTGGGCTGGCCATAGTAGCCGCAGAACTGATAACCGTTGGGGTAAACGGGTTCTTGAGTGGAGACCGCGTCTCGGCAAACGTAGTGTAGAACGAGACAGGCCAGGTGGAATAATGATCTGCCCAAGACGGCTGGCAGGAACTGGATGAGAGAAGCTGAGGATCGAATCAAGTGGCGTGCAATTGGAGATGCCTATTTCCAGCTGTGAACTGCGATGATGATGATGAGATACGTATTTAAGCGTTTCTGGGTATTCTGTTCTCAGGTAAGACTGGAAGTCCGTCATTTTTTTATTTAGTAGCCTAAAACTTTGTCTTCACGCTTTTAATTACAAATAAATTAATACTTATATCAGCATTTATGGGCATTCTATTCCTAAAGGGGTTAAAATAAGGGTCGAGAGTGTCTATGAAAGTCGAATTTAATGGACTATTGATTATAAATAAATAAATACGTTTAAAATCATGAATAAATTATTCATAGATACTTACACAGTTTTAATTAAATACATACAATCTTCGATCAAATCAACTTCCACGCGAGCAAAGCCGCGGCAACAGCTAGTATTATTATGTAAGTAACTCCAACGCAACAGTACCTATAGGACTGCCTATAGGTACTGTACGTCAAGATAGTACTCCAACGGCAGATTTTTTTCCGACTTACTTGATACATATGGTTATAGCATAGCCAAATGACTCTAAGTCTTAATAAATTGTAGCATATGATGTGTGATTTTGATGTATAAGCTACATTACTGTAAAGTTTCATCAAAATTCGTTCAGTAGTTTTTGCGTGAAAGAGTAACAAACATCCAAACATCCTGACAAACTTTCGCATTTATAATATTAGTAGGATAATCTGTCATCGACCATCGATACAGAATATTTTTAGTGTTTATTGTATTTAAGAACTATATACTAGTCATCATCATCAGCCTCTCGCAGTCCACTGCTGGACATAGGCCTCTCCAATTTCACGCCACTTAGTTCTCGGCTTCTCGCATCCAGCTTAGGGTTGCCAGATAGAAACTTATCAAATCCGGGACAATTCTAAAAAAAAGGATAGTAAAAATATCTTGTTTATCACTGAATTTTGCCATTTCTATTAGTTTTTCTTAGTCAAAGCTTTTCAAGACTGGTACTCTTTAGTCCATAAACTATTCAGTTGGCTAAATACTCTTTAGCAAAAGGCATTGCTTGTTAGAATTGAAAGAACAAAACAAACTACTTTCTATAAATTAATAAAATTTGTGGACGTGTTATTTCGGGAGCGCCTTACATACAGTTTTCAGACATATTCAATATCGTGGGAAATTCGGGAAACATTTTCCCCTCACTCATAGGCAGGGGACGGGACATTATGGTTTAATTCCTGAACACGAGACAAAACGGGACAATCCCGGATTTCCTGGCCATCTGGCAACCCTAATCCAGCTCCTGTCAGCCGTCTTGCGATATATATATGCTGGTAAGAACGTTAAAAAAGTTTTTATTTATTGTAAACTTTGTTGTAAAATAATATAAATAAATGTGATAATAAATTAACATAACAATAGGTAGGCATAACATGCAATATCTTCATTCTTATAATCAGCGCAGAGCGTGACCTACACAGTGGTATAAATACACATTACGTGATATAAACAGACTTTATACAAACTTTCTTTAAGTACCTGCCACCTAGGTATATTTTATTGTAATACGCACCCACCCACAATCATACTCGGCTCCTATTGGCCTAAGCGTGATGTCAACTATCCTATATCTTAGGCACGTTAACAAACTACATTTAAGAAAAAGTGTAAATCGGCTAGATAGATTCGGAGTTCATCGTGAGCATAAACATGACACGAGAATTACAATTATAGATTCATACTACATAATATTTACTGCAGATAGATAACTTTCAAAGAGCGGACTTATTACTGCATAAGTATGTTCATAAATAAATTACTACTTGTACTCTTCCAGATAACCTCAGGATAAAAGTTTTTAAGTTGTGTTAAAGTATTGCAGAAAACCGGTACTAACCAATCCTTTTCACCGAGTGAGTATAGTTACCGTAGCCACTAACTCTTCTACCGAATTTATGGATGACTCAAATCATCACATTACTAGACATAGGCCTCTCGTTAGAAAGGAGGTTTCGGCCTATTATATACCACACGAGTCAGACGGGTTGGTATAGGGTTTGTTTCAAGTGCCTCAGGGGAGTGTTGGATGCTAGCCTAGCGTCCGGACACTTCCCTGAGTGCTGGAAATGCGGGAAGCTGGTCCTGTTGCAGAAGCCGGGACGGCCTGCCGATTCGGTCGCGGCCTATAGGCCCATCGTGTTGCTGGACGAGGCGGGCAAGTTGTTCGAAAGGATAATCTCTGCCCGCATCGTCCGGCACCTCAGTGAGGTGGGGCCCGACCTGTCGGACGCCCAGTTCGGATTCCGAGAGGGGCGTTCGACGGTCGATGCCGTGATGCGCCTTAGGGCCGTGACCGAAGAGGCAGTGTGCTGTGGCGGCGTGCTGTTGGCGGTGTCGTTAGACATCGCCAACGCATTCAATAGTCTGCCATTCAGCTCATCGGGGAAGCACTCCAGTATCACGGGGTGCCAGAGTACCTGAGGCGGCTAGTGGCAGACTATTTGGAGGAGCGTACCGTCGTGTACGAGGACCGAGAGGGCGTCTTGAGACGGCGACCCATGTCGTGCGGCGTTCCGCAGGGGTCTGTCCTTGGACCACTCCTGTGGAACGTGGGATACGACTGGGTCCTACGAGGTCGTCTCCCCCCCGGGCTGGGCGTAATTTGTTACGCCGATGACACATTGGTCACAGCTCGGGGGGCGAACTTCCAAGAGGCGGCGCGCCTGGCCACCAGGGGTGTTTCTCTGGTGGTCGGGCGCATCGAGGCGCTGGGCCTACGGGTGGCCCTGGACAAGACGGAGGCCCTGTTATTTCATGGGCCCCGTCGTGGTCCGCCCCCCGGCGCCTCCATAGAGGTCAACTCGGTCCTCGTACCGGTTCGGGCCCAGATGAAGTATCTGGGTCTGATCCTCGACGGTAGGTGGCTCTTCGACGAGCACTTCCGACAGCTTGCTCCCAAGCTGGTCGACGCTGCCTCTGCCCTTGGGCGACTTTTGCCTAATTTGGGTGGAGCCAGCGTCGCAACGCGACAGCTGTACACGGGGGTTGTCCGGTCAATGGCGCTGTACGGCGCACCGGTGTGGGTCACGGCTCTGACCGCCCAGAACAAGGCGCGCCTCTGGCGGCCTCAGAGGGTACTGGCGGTCAGAGCGATACGTGGTTACCGCACGGTGTCGACCGAGGCAGCGTGCGCGTTGGCCGGAACACCCCCGTGGGATTTGGAGGCGGAAGTGCTCGCCGAAGTTTATCGACGGGTGGCTGAATATCGGGTGGAGAGAGGCATGCGCCCTCCGCCCGAAGAGGTACGCGAGTGGCGTGAAGCCGCCCGTCGCCCCACGATGGCTCGTTGGTCTTTCCGACTGAAGACTCCACGCGCTGGCTTTGCCGCCGTGGAGGCTCTCCAGCCGGTCATCCTCGAGTGGGCAGGGCGGCAGCACGGGACCCTTTCCTTCCGACTGACGCAGGTGCTCTCCGGGCACGGTTGCTTCGGGAAGTACCTGCACTCGGTCGCTAGGAGGGAACTGAGTCCCGCCTGCCACCACTGCGACTGCAGTGAAGACTCGGCCCAGCATACGCTGGCGATCTGCCCCGCATGGGCGTCGCAGCGCCGGGCCCTCACTGCAGTCATCGGAGGAGATCTATCGCTACCGGCCGTCATTCGCTCCATGGCCGGTAGCGATAGCAGTTTTACCGCGGTCGCTACCTTCTGCGAAGAAGTCATCTCGCAGAAGGAGGCGGCGGAGAAGGCCCGGGAGGACGACCTCCACTCGGACCCAATCCGCCGCCGGCGAACCGGGCAGCGGAGGCGCGCTCACCTGCGCCTCATGCCGCCCTGAGTGTGGCTGCGGATGGTCGGGACGGGCTTTCCCTTCCATCTGCTCTAGTGGCCGCCCGCGAGGAGGCGACGTTACGTGTGTGCCGTACGTCGCCTAAAAGGAGAGGTATTGGAGAGGGTGCTCGCTTCTGTGCGGGCAAGCGCTGGGAGGGGTCTGGACGGCGTAATAACAGCAGTTCCCGGACTCCTCCCTCCTCAGGCGCAGAGTGGCACACCGTGTGGTTTTAGTCGGTTCGAGTCCGACACACCGCCCCGCCGCAAGCCCCGGCGCGGGTGACGGTCCGAGGGGATTTCCACGACACGTAAAAAAAAAAAAAAAAAAAAAAGGGTTTGTTTCAAGTGCTGGGAGGGGTCCGGATGTCTTAATAACAGCAGTTTCCGAATCCCTCCCATCTCAGGCGCAGAGTGGAAGACCATGTGGTTTTAGTCCGATTCCGACACACCACCCCGCCACAAACCCCGGTGGGGTGATGGCCCGTGGGGGTTTCCACACTTAAAAAAAACGGATTGCACTCCGGGAGTGCCAGCAGAAGTGAAAACTTGAACATTAACGTGCGTGTGCATTTTTGATTTATTAAATTTCAACGCCGCTAAAGAAGTTTTCACTATAAAAATGGGGTTGTTTCAAGTTTTTCTTCTCTTTGCAGTGATGTTGTCCTGCCTGCCTAGTTCGCTCCCTTAGTCTTTTCTTACCACACCTATAGAATGAATAGTGGTGACACTCACGGATAACTATGGATTGCTCAAAGGGTGGCAATGCACCTGTAACTAGTGAGTTGCAGGTGTCTATGCAGCGGTAGACACTATTAAGACACTCTTCGTACGTTTGCTCCCTAAACCATAAAACCGTTAGTAATAAGTTAAGTAACGCATGAGCGCGATTACGTCTTTAATGTTTTTGCAAATACCAAGGGGCGATGTTTTGACTGCACTGACGGCGTAGTCGTTTAAGCTTACTACTGCGCTGAGTGTTGTGAGTTTGAACCAAACGTCGGACAACACTTTGTGAGATCCGCAAATTATTGTTCTAAGTCTGGATGTTTTTTGTGTCCGTTTCATGAATGTTTGTAAAGTCCTCCGCGACATAGGAGTATCACTTACGCAGGAGTAGTATTTTTTAAGTGTAAAACTAAAATAAAGTTTAGATAATTATTTCTAACGCTACCGCTGTGCCACGGGCCACCGAGGCAGTCAGTGTACCGCAGTTGCATATTAATTGCATAACAACAAACTCTTTAACAGTGACAACCCTGTTTAGCGCCCTAGCTCGCGGCTTTTATTATATCCTAAAAATTGAATAGTGAATCGAAATTCACCTTTCATGTGAATCGAATGTGAGGATTCTTAGAGCGCGCACGTGTGTTAATAGGGGAATACTTACAATAGGGCCAAAGGAACAAAATCTTCTTGTTCCATAGAACCGGTCCAAGGCTGGAGGGCCGAGTAAGTACTCGAGAGGGAATAAAAAAACTAGTGGCGTAACGTGTGACCCAATTTTTTTCCTTGCGTACCAGCCAGGTGATAGGTGCATTTCACCGTAAGGGGAACTTGTCGGAACACGTGTATCGAAACACCAGTCGAATTATATCTATACAAGCCAAGTTTTTCATATTTAGAGCGAATTAATAGCGGGATTATATGCCTTGTGACGTTGGCATACGGTCTTTTGTAAGCGAAAATTATTTCTGTACGTGGATAAATACGTTTGTGAAGGAACTGCGTCTTAAACAAACGAGTTTCAACAATATTATTGCGATGCTTTTGTCTGAAGACCCGCCATCTGTGTGACCTTTGAATAGCCATTGAATTTTTATTTATTTATAAATAAATACGTGCGTAAATATAGATAAGTGCCGTGCATCTGGCTTTTATTAAAGGAATTGGTGTGTATTCAACCTATCAACCAAACCATGACGACTAGATATATCATCAAGAAGCAGAAAATAATTGCGATGCTTAAGGCCAATTTCACTGCTTATTGACAAAACTCTTGATGGACTAATATTAACTCATTTACCATATAACCATGGATTTCAGTTTCACAAGTCGAGATAGTGATTTATTATATCAGATATACGTTTCAGCAACCTTTATCTGTAAAATAATGTTATATATCAGTTAACTATCTGAAACTTTATCAGGAACAGGTACTGACTAACTGGCCCTTATTGTCTTATATTCTGCGTGCCATTAATGTAAATAGCGAACGTCGCATGTTGGTTCATTTACATAGGTAAGCAACGCTTGCATGTTATCATAGTAATGAATTTTACTAAAAGAAAAAAAAACTTTTTTTTAGTCAAAACAATATCGAAATTCTGGCATCAATTTTACTTTACTTTATAAATAAGATGTAGTACCTTATGACTATTGATCTTTACATGTTACAATTTTGTATGTAAGTAGATACTAAGGCGTAAAAACGCCAGCAGTTGTAAAATTTTACATAGAAACCCCATTTCCTTTCATGCAGTCAAGCGGACCTGCAAGGAACACAAAAAAACAACATAAGAATGTTGGCCAAGTACATACTCAGTCCGTAACTGAGTACAGTTAATAAGGTTCTGTATATAAAACTTATTTGTTTAACTTTAGACATAAAAATAATAAAACATGGTACAGTAGGTACTGAAAACAAGAGTACCTACGTTTTGAAAAAAAAGCACGTAAAAATATAACTTGAAGCATTTAATAGTAACATGACTTTTGGTTTACCTACAAACAAAGATCTTTCGAATGCAAAGATATTCCTATAAAATAATGTTGCTTGGACTGTTGCCTGCACGTCCCGAGTTTTTGGAAGTAACATCTAGGCATCACCTCGAAAAATTAAAATAAAGGATAAACCAATTATAATCCATAATTAATCGCGCGTACATGAATTTTCAATGTTCAGGTTTAGGAAAACACGCATTACAAATACTTATTACTGAATGGTTCTCAATCAACTATTATAATTAAACAAAATCCTAATTTACTTACAATTTAATTTGAAACATTTGGGCAATAAGAAACTCCTCATTGGATCGGGTGATAGACAATATTGTGAAGCAAACTCATTCTATTTCACCAAATAAATTCTTCATGATAGTTACGCAACATTAAGATATTATTTTTAGATGAGTGTTTAAGTGTTTTCGTCATAATATTGTATTTCTAATTTCAATGTTTTTTTTTATTTCAATGGCATATAGGGCAATCTAGTTGGCACTAGTTGATAAAATGGTCGTCGTTAGTCACTTATCTAACAGTGTCCATATTCATGACCGGTGCCCACGTGCAACACACAGGTGTGCTGTCATCCTTCGATTGCCCCTCTTCCATGAAGTAGGGGAGAGATCTGGTACTCCAGTCTGAAGCCGTGGTTTGTTGAAATTAGGTGTAGTCTTCAAATTAAAACAACCCCACGGTTCAGGGGTTCCCACGAACCGTATTAATTATTACGGATCTTAACTAAAGATAGGCAACCTGTAATAGCAACTACAAGCGGTTAATTTATAATTAGCAGGTAGGAAATAAATTAATTAAAAGCCCCTCTATTTTACTGAACCTTAAAACTCCCTTTTGTCTGACCTACATCGAAGGAATATGTGAATAAATTATTTAATTATTGCTTTTATAGGTCAGCGCATAAGCTGCATAAACGGCAGGTGTACACTTAACTGCACCTGTAGGGGACTTCAAGGTCTTTCGTCCTCATACTTAACTAACTTTAGCACATGGTTATTATTAAGTAGAAACACATAGGAGTCTGTAATGTTAGGTTTAAGTAAGACGTAATACTCATTTATAACGATACTTCTGAATAACTAGATCTATATTGTGTAACAAACATAGAGTGAGACATAATATTAGGTATATGATATTTTATAGAATTCAATTATTGTTTTATAGAAGGCACATAACCAGTCACTTGATGACTACTGCACCTGCACTTCACCTCAAGAGTCACAAGTGCTTTGCCAGCCCCTGGACTCATTGGCTGGCAATAGTTTCATTTACATTTTTTATAAAACTATCACTTAATAATTATTTCATCATCAACAGCCCTTTGCGGTCCACTGAAATAATGAATACAACTAATCCAGCATGGTAATTAGCATATTTGTTACATTTGCAAGAATAAACAGATTTGACGAAAAAACAAACTGATACGATTTGAATGAAATTTGGAATTTCGATAATTCGATTCTTAAGAAAGTACGTAAGCTATTTTTCAGCACGATAACCGTCAAACAGGCAGGTCAAGCCACGGGCAAAGAATAAAGTTAAAAAAACTGTTTATATTTGAAATAATTTACTGAAATCGTAATAAACAATCCATTCAATCTTATTTATCTCCCATCTTATAATTCATTCGCGTCATCTATTCACCAAGACATGGTAAACATATTATGCAGGTATTTTAAAAATGTTTGTTTATAGTCAGTTGCTTTGTTATTATCGAAACATATTAATTTGGTACAGAAATAGCCGTGTTCATACAGCTATTTTTGTCCCGCTCGTTTTATTCTTGTGAAACGTGGAAGGAATTCAAAGATTGGATTAAATGGAATCACTGTTTCGCAAGCACATTTATTTATTAACATTGTCGGACATTTTTTGTATCTACTAGATTCATTAGACAGAAAAATATTTTCTTCAAAAAGTGACATATTATTATTTGTCCGATTCTGGCTCATTGAAACCATGATGTCACCTAGTTCAATAGCCGACTTGGGAACAACAGGTTCATAGAAACCAACGACGAGCTTTCAACTTGATCAGATAACAATTCATTGACATTAGTGTTTAGGGTTCTGTTCTTAAAAAGAAGAAAAGCACTCTTATATAGGTCACTTCTTTGTCTGTATGTTCATCTGCCTGTTAAGACCCTTTTCTCCTAGAACGCGAGAAGGGATCAGCAAACAAGAGTTCAAATTAACAACTCTATCTGCAGTCTATTAAAGCTGTAAAATCACTCTTCAAAATGGGTTGAAAAGTAATTTTCAATGCACATTTAACCAACTACAATATTTTGCTGGTAGATCATTATCTGCTTCCTTCGATTGGTCTAGAACTAATAAATTCGACAAGAAGCAGCATTTCACTGCACAAGCAAATTCAAAACCCCGAAAGTCGTAAGCACTCATATTTTGTTGGAAGATTGACTATTAAGTTTATGAATATATAGAAGAGTAATTTTAGAACTGCAAAGTAATTTGATTGAAAAATAACACTGGTAATAAGTTCTGACTTCATAAAAAAAAACAAAATAAGTGTCCTGGAAATATAAAGCTTTTGCCTGCGGTTCCATCCGTGTGTATTTCGGTTTTCGCGGTAAAGAGTAGCCCTATGCCCTTTCACAAGAATCGAAGTATCTCCATGCTAAATTTTATTGAAATCGGTGCAGTGGTTTACCGTTCTATGAGCGTAGACAGATAAAAAGTAGCAGGTACTAAAGGATCCATTAGAACTAGTACACTGATACCAAGTATGCCTTTGGCAACGAAATTCGGTGAAACCTTTCAAATAAATACAATGATTTAAAGAAACTATGTAGCAAGCAACATATCTGTTATTTTAAAGGGCCCACACTGTCGAGACAATGGTTTACCTTCACCGGTCACGCTTCGATGACCTCTATGGGGAGAATAAGGGCTTTTTGTACGATGTGCACCGTGCAGCTAATTTATTAAGGTTACGATAAGGTTTAGTTTTTTGTTTCACTGTATGCCTTTCAAAACATTGCGAGGATGAACAATTTCTGGTAAAGTTCTGGATATTTCTAGAAAAGTTGGATCAGATTTTTTTTTGTGGTGTAAGGGGAAACCTAGCAGACGAATCATCCAATGGTAAGTCGCCGCCTATGGACACCTGGAACTCAAGAATCCTTTAACCTGCTATGCAAGCAAAAGTATCGAATGATGGCTCAAATTACGGCCGATTCGGCCCCCAGGCAATATCTAATATGATAGTATAGAAATATCTTCATTGTTTATGTTTATTCAGTTGCTAATAATCTAAGTTCTGAACATATGAACATTATAGATATACTTATCGAACACATGGCTTCAGCCTTAGTACTAGACCAATAGGCCAGTCAAAGCTCTGACTGTATCTATAAATGTATTAAAACAGAACGAAGAAACGCCACTTTCATGAAAGTCATGAAACCGAAATCGCACTCAATACAACCGACATTATATTGAGTATATAATAGCCATAACAAAACCGACATTTAGAAAGAGATAAACAGTTATATCATAGCCATTTTAAATCAATTAAGATAAGTAATACATATTTCAACAGGTTGGATTATATACACTCAAAATCAAGGGTTTTATTACCAAAACGATGATGTAAAACCAACCGTTGGTATTGCGTTTCAAACTTAAAGTTTGCACGCAATTTCTTCGCATAACACAATCTACGCATTATTAGCGCATTCATGTACAAACATATACGTATGGGTAGTGTATGTTGGTTATAGGCATCCTGCAAAACCGGTGGACCTTGATGGCACAATGGAACCCTCGATCTGCGGGCTAACCTTGAGTTATTTTTAAACCACGCTGGTTGCATACGAATCCTGTCGGACGACTCCTTCCGAGTATTACATAATGCGAAATTATAGCTTTTTCTTTTTTGTTAGCCGTCTCCTTGAAAAGCGTGTGGCCCTGTCATTTCGGTTTTATACCCTTTGTTTTGGCTCGCACATATTTTATTTCTTTTCTTTGAATCGTAAAAGGAAGAGGCAATGAAGGGTTAGCGTTTTTGTATAGTGGATTATTTATGGTGCGGAATAATGGGCGTTCAAGTTCGCCGCGAAGTATTGGGTACAGCTGCGGCGTTTTCCAAAATATGTAATCGTTCGTTTTCAGTCGCCCATGTACGTGGTTCATTGCGTGCTTATCGAACTACATCAATAAAGCTATCCTGAAAATTGGAATGTGTTACCTTTGTGTTTGCAACGTGTTTACTCATCTACAGCATTACGACAATGCTGCAATGGCATGTATCCATCGATTTTTTTGTATTGTTTGTTCAGTGAAATAAGTTGAATACCAAATAAAAAAGCTTCTACTGAATACCTGTTTAACTTGTTTGGCTCAACACATTGACAGTCACTTATTGGTTACTTTGCAAGGAAACTGGCGATGCAAATACGATGGTTATATTATTTTTGTAAAAGTGCATTTTTATTCTACAATTCATAATAAAAATATTACAAACGCTATGCTCCGCTAATAGCTTATACAAAATAAATATGTATGTAAAAGAACAAGTACAAATTATTAAAAATAAAAAACCCGACTGCGTCAATAAAACTTATAAGTTTTATATATATTCGTAATCACCGTAAAAAATCTTTATTTTGATACCACACTCGATGTAATTTGAAAAAAAAAAATATATTACTTTTTGACGCCAAAAATCCTTATTATTATTATTTTTTAATTTTCATGTACCCAGTGTCACTCTCACGACTAAGACGAATCTATTGACACCACTTACATAAAAATACGACAAGCCGTTTAGGCTCTAGGGCGTGCCAAAGAAATATACATACATACATACATACTTACATACATACACTCGAAAAACATAACCCTCCTTTCGCAGTCGGGTAAAAATATTAAGTTGCATATAGTTACGACCCATTGAAGAAGTTTTACGAAGCGAATTTATTATTGCTTCTTATTACACAATTATGTGACGTTGGAAAATATAATATTTAGTTCTATGCGACTAGACAATGGGGTTTGAACAATTTAATCAGGTCTTCACGTCAATCAAGTTATTATGTCTTTCTAACACAATAAGTAAAATGTTAATCATGTGCATGATTCATCGACTGTTTAACAAATAGAAAGTGGAGTCCTACTAATGTCAACAAACTCGGAGCGTTGGAACGCAAAAACAAATTATATTCAAGATTAATCAAGGAATTAAATTTACTAAGCGACCGAAGGTATGCTCCGAATCCAGACTATGTTCCCATATCGTGTTCAAATCAATAAAACCTCCGATGTTTTTCTACAAAGCACGTTTCTCGGAACAATTTCACTGCTAAAGTTTCAACTGGGTTGCATAATTCTGGGTCCAACAATGCCACACATTGTAGACGACTATTGACCTGGCCTTAATAAACATATTTCGTCGAAACGATAAAACTAGTTATCTGTTCATTAGTCATTTTTTTAGCTGAAACAGAAAAGTGAGACGATAGCGTCGGCGTCGGCGTCGCGGTATAAATGTATAATGTGTGTAGCAAATTAGGTACCATATGTAAGACGTGTTCAGAACGTCAAGTGTCGTACATCGATACTGCATCGACTTTGTTTATGCGCTCGCTCAAGAGTCTGCATCATGTTGCTTTATTAAAAAGACAAAAACAAAATGTATGTCCAGTTATATTGACAATAAAGGACCACTTGTTGCAATGGGTTGCAGAACTTGTTGTAGATTATATCGCTTGACAATTTTGTTTTATTTCATTAACGTCATTTAATTAACGGCCTGCTCACTACATATAAATAAGTATTATTGATGTTTATGAAGGTGTTTCAATGCAGTGAGAATCTTGTTGGAGACTCTACACCATTTTGACTTGTTTATTGTGGTTATTTTCTTGTTAATAGCTGGCAAATCAAAGTATCACATCAGTAAATAATGAGCGTGAGTAATTATTATGCTTCAAGAGACTTTGAAAATGTCTCTCACAGGTCAAGACCGTAACTATTATTTCAGACTATTTTAAAAAATATAAAAAATGCAGTTAGTTCTTAGATAAACCCAATGATATTGATAAACCTTAAAATCTAATGTTGCCATAATTTTTAAGGTGGGTTACATCGAGATTCGGTAACAAAAATTGTTTATTTCAACAGTTAGTCTGATATAAACAATTTTTAAAACACATAAAAACTGGCAGGTCAATAATAAAACCATGGGAGAGCCACGCTCCAGAATAACGGGCCGGCTCGACCGGAGTGATACTACGGCCTCACAGAAAACCGGTGTGAAATAGTGCTTGCGCTGTGTTTCACATCCCCCAAAGGCCGGCAACGCACTTGTGACGCCTCTGGTGTTGCAGGTGTCCATGGGCGGCGGTAATCGCTTACCATCAGGCGATACGTCTGCTCGTTAGCCCGCCTATTACATAAAAATATAATATCAGTACTAATATTATAAACGCGAAAGTTTGTAAGTATGGATGGATGGATGAATGTTTTTTACTCGTTCACGCAAAAACTACTGAACGGATTTGGATAAAACTTTACAGTAATATAGCTTATACATCAGAATAACACATAGGCTACTATTTGCCGCGATAACCAACATACACGCGAGCGGAGCCGCGGACAAAAACTATTTTAACACATATATCTGCATAAAAAAGTAATCTATTAGTTTTATTCACAGCATGACATTAAAATTTCTCGTGTTGTTTGTTCTATACTATGCCAGGCGTCGTAAAACGATTGCACTAACAGCAGATGACTATAATGACTTTAAAAAACAAAATAAACAAATCCCATTTTATTGCTAACACGAGTTGATTCAAAAATTGCTCCAATTTATAGCATGATGTCACAAGGACTGTACAATAAGAACAAAAATATACGCAATGAAAAACATGTGGCTTGTACCGTGAGAAGCTTAAACCAATACGATAGGAGACAAAGAAGCTTTACATCCAAATATTTTGTATTAAATATGATATTATGTTGTCTAAAACGTAAAAAAACTTATTGATTGATTTAAATTTGAACTATCTCGTGTTTATATTACTACAGATCTAAGTTCTAGTAACTAGTGTGATTTACGTAAGCTGTCAAAAAGCTCTATTTGCTATATACATAATATTTATGTATTTACAAAAAGTATTTATATCAGTTTTCTAGTACCCATAGTATAAGCTCTAGCATAGTTTGGGACCAGATGGGGTTGTGTATCAGATGTCCGAAATAAATAAATAAATAAATAAATATTTTCGGACATCTAACACACAACGCCATCTAGTCCCAAGCTAAGCAGAGCTTGTGTTATGGGTACTAGACAACTGATACAAATACATATATACTTTTCTTTTGTAAATACATACATATTATACATAGAAAACACCCAAACTCCGAAACAAATATTTGTAGATCATACAAACATTTGGTCCGACCCGGGAATCGAACCCAAGACCTCATGATAACCAGTCGCACACGCCAACCGCGAGACCAACGAGGCAGTCAATATAATAAATATTTATATACTTATTTATTATATAATTATTTATATATTATATAAATAATAAATATTTATTTATTTATCTCAAAACAACGAGAAAAACATCAAGTTAATGGAGTATAAGCTATTATGAGTGGTTGAGCCATGTTTTCGTATAAAATCATCAGTCCAGGTGTATCCGGATACACTGCTGCTTCTTTAAATATCTGTACTTTATTTTCCAATAGTTTTGTTATTACGACCACATAAAACTGGTTATACAAGCTGTGACTTTAACTTATCTTTATTGTTGATCCTTTATTACACAGGAAAAAGAAATGTGCCTATAGAGCTATTATTAACCATCCAAATTAACCGTATTTACTACTTGTCACCTCAAATCACCTGTCAAATTGAATAGTTATATATATAGAAAACCGATAAACCTACAAATGTAATTTTTAACCGACTTCAAAAAGGAGGTGGTTATCAATTCGTTTTTTTTTGTTTTTTGATTTTATGTTGGTTACCTCATGACTTTCGGTTGGGTGAACCGAGTTTGATGATTCTTTTTTTATTTGAAAGCTGGTACATCCCGTGCGGTCCTATTTCAATTTGGTTCAGATTGAAGACGGTTTTTTTTTGTTAAAATATGTGAATATTTAATTTTTATTGAGAGTATCAATGAAATGTTTTTTTTAATAATTTTATTTATTTTGATGATTTTAATAGAGCCTACTTACTTTAAATAAGGATACTAACCACACGCATGTGGTGTTTAAAATAAGCGAAAATGAATTAAAAAAAGTTACGAGTTCATTGGATTATAAGTAAATTTTTCCATTTTATGGTATTAAAATAGAATTACGTAATTTATTTATCAGCTATACTAAAATAAACTGAATCAATGTGTTTTCAGTTATAAATAGTTAATAGTCGGTCGTTGAAGGTCGTTAGGGATCAACTGCGCAGAAAACACTGATTAAATCAGTAATGTTGTCAACAAAAGGTACTTTATAATTATCGTCAACAGGCTGACTTTAATGTTATATATAACTGTTGTTAGATAAAGCTCGTAATGTATGCAAAATTCAAGTAAGTTCAGCATGAGAGAGCTATGCACTTTTTAAAAAAAGACAACAAATAAGAAATGGTTACAAAGAACATTTACACTCTGTTTTTTTTGTTTTTAAAAAAGACAACTCCCGCATTAGGAATATACCTACATCCTGGGTCGCGAGGGACTTTGCAAAAATATATGAAAAGGACATAAAGAACACCTAGACTCAGACCAACTTCTTTTTTTATGTTTTCGCTGCGCCAAAATGACTCTGCTTTGCCTGATGGAAAGCATGAGCAGATTCCAAAAATGGTGATCACCATCCTCAATGCGAATAAGGACATTGCAGCATGATCACGAAAAGCGTTGTCACATGTGGGATTTGAACCCATAACAATTGGCGCAGTAGAAAGCGTCGTGGCGACCTCTTAAACCACTAGGCCAATATGGCCTACAACTGTCTGAACAATAATTTATGAATCACACAAAATATTGTACCATGTGGAATTCAAAGATAAAACACCCAGCGAATTAGGAAGGTGATCGCGTAAATCCATATACCATCCGTGCAGTCAGCAGCATATTTGAGTCGGTTCTACTAGAGTGGCACTACCGCCTCACCGACAAGTGTTGCTAAGCAAATTTTGTGAGAGCAACTGTATGATATTGATACTTGAATGATGAGCCCGGGTCAACACTGATTCCTCTCTACAGCTTTGAGGTTTTGAGGCAATAATTTTGAATAAACAAAAGTACATAGTTAGCCTTCCGAGTCTTCATCATATAGACTGATGAGGATGTATTTGTTTACACATTTCGTAGTATCGTATAATATATTAATATACTCATCATCAACAACAGCTGCTATGCAGTCCCCTTCTGGACTGCCTCTCCTTAGATATGAGGATTCGGTCTACTATATAACGCTGGCCTGAGGGTTTGTTTCAAGTATTTCTTTTTTTTTTGAAGTGAAAAAGTTACACGTGGGAGAGCCACTCTTCGGCATGCATGGGCCGGCTCGACCGGAGTGATACCATGATGGCCTCACAGAAAACCGGTGTGAAACAGCGCCTGCGCTGTGTTTCTCCGAGTGGGTGAGGGAGGTGAGGGAGTGAGTGAGGATACTGGAGGCCCATACCTCGACCCCTCCCCCATCCCCCAAAGGCCGGCAACGCACTTGTGACGCCTCTGGTGTTGCGGGTGTCCATGGGCGGCGGTAATCGCTTACCATCAGGGGATACGTCTGCTCGTTTTTCCATAAAAAAAAGAAGTGATCTCGTCCTGCAGAGTTTGCTCCCCTTGGTCGGTCACTGAGACTTCCACGAGTAAATAAAGGTGGTGACATACCGGGATCTTAATCCGTCACCACAAAAAAAAAGATAACTTCTATTGTGGTTGTGGATCTCTATCCTCATTTTAGCTTCACCAATATACAATTCAATATCACAAACGACATTTTTATAGCGCTGCGGTGAATAAATCCAAACGTACGTTAAGTAGAGCAATAAAAATGGGAAGTGATTAAAAAGATATAATATTTTTTTATTAAAAATCCCTTTGAACCACCGTTCATAATCAGTACGACAGGAAAAAATATGACGTCAGTAAAATTATAATGGGCCCGCCTCGTAAAGTGCGCATTTGAATAGGAAAGTTACATATCAAAAATTTTCAGTGATCCGTGTTTTACGAGTTTGTCGTAAACGTGTACTCAACAGAAAGAATAAAGGCGCCCCTTCACTGAGCCTGTGTTTAAAAATCTGTGCGAGTATGAGCATGCGAGGGGCCCATAATCAGTTCGCGGACAGCGACTGTTTATGTTCCACATTTAATATCAGCATTAAGTTGTGTTGCCATATTGAATTTTTCAGATCTCCCTTGTTATAATAAGTATTTTACTTCCTACTATTTCGAACTAAACATAATTAAATGAAGTAAATATTTTCTAATTGTGTTTGTGTGTTTAAGTTCTGTTTTATTAATTATCTCAAAAATATTGTAAAAATATTTGCAATTTGAATTGAAAGTGTGTTTATGTAAAATTTTGAAATTTGTTTTTTTATTTAGTAATGAAAACCTTTGCTCTTTCCATGGAAACAATTTGCAATATTTTTTTGATCATTTCATTAAAACAATTCTAATTAAGAAAAATGTTAGTACGCAACTTTCACTAATAACAATAACTTCGATGGATAGTAGGTATTTGCTTTCAAAATATGAGAAAAGCCTTTAATCTTTGTAATTCATTTAAACCAAACATCATACTAAGTACGTACGCACTTCTTAGAATAAAAAAAAATAAAAAAATAACTAATTATATACATTTTTGAACTGACTAAAGCAGTTGTTAATATACACACATCAAAAGTGTCTAGGGATCAAGCATTTTTATGCGGATTTCTTGAGATTGAGATGTGGCTTTGGCCCTGGCCTGCTCAGTCGCCAGACTTGAACCCGATTGAGCATGCATGGGATATGCTACAGAGAAGAGCTCTGCCGAATATGGAGGGTATCCAGTCGCAAGAAGACCTTTTTTTGTTGTTGCAACGAACATGGGCGGCCATTCCACAGCGTGTTTGGATGAACTCATTTTGAGTATGCCAAACCGATGTTCTTGTGTTGTTAGTGTTAGCGGTAGAAACACGGATTATTAATTGTTTAAGTTACCTAATAAAATTTTAAAGAAAACTGTTATTTCAGTCTTTTTTTCGAACTTTAATGTTAGTGGTTCAAATGTCAAAAATCCCTTTATTAGGAAAATGGCAAATTTCTTTATTAATGCAAAGGTGACTTGGTTTATCGTTACTGTGACAAACGAAAACACTTTATTTGATGAATCCTTAAAGAAAATTTTAATTAATATCAATCAGGAGAAAAGTTATTGCAAAAATATATGTTGATCCCTAGACACATATGTTGATCCCTAGACACTTTTGATGTGTGTAGTTGTCTATAAATATACGTAGCTTCTATGTGCATGAATTCTATATATATATATTCTAGCTGACCCGGCGAACTTCGTACCGACATGTTTTTTAACCGACTTCCAAAAAGGAGGAGGTTCTATGTTCCACTGTATGTATTTTTTTATTTTTTTTTATGTATGTTCACCGATTACTCCGTCAGTTGTGGACCGATTTTGAAATTTTTTTTTGTATTCGAAAGGGTATGCTTCCGAGGTGGTCCCATTGCCAGCATATCAGGATCTGATGATGGGATCCCAGGGAAATCGAGGGAAACTCTAATTTTTTATAGGCACATACTATGTATTTCGTATATTTTCTGAAGTTACACCCGTATTTGCGTCTGGTAGTCATCATTTTATGATGATGAGCTGATGATGTAAGGTACAACTCCTTAACGGTTAGGAGTTGGAGGATAAATCTTTAAATATCAGATGTATATATGTTACCTTTAGTCGTATTCTTTCAAATTATTTAGGTAAGCTGATGATGGAAGGTGGAAGGTACAACTCCTCAACGGTTAGGAGTTGGAGGATAATTCTTTCAATTTCATACGTATCTAAAGACCTTCAGTCGTATACTTTCAAGTTATTTAGGTGAACTGATGATAGAAGGTTAAACTCTCCAACAGTTAGGAATTAGAGGATGATTTCAATATTACACGCACGTTTAGACCTTCATTTGTATTCTTGATGATGAAATTTGATGAAATAGTTCAACTTACTACTTACCTACGATTGTTTGCACTAAAAACTGAAAAATAAAAACTTTCTATAAAAAAAAAACCGACTTCCAAAAAACATCCAACGAAAACTCTCTGCCAAAAAAACACTTAAAAGCGTAAAATAAACTGGTTCTTCATAAATTGCCTATACCTAATTCTTTATTCATTTAAATAGTAGTATTATAATGTGTGCTAGGTACCTAAAATCTGTTTGAAGTCGGTGCTAAGCCAAAAAGAATACAAACGAACAATTACAAAAGTCTAAGCGATAGTCACTTGGCACCGACTTCAAATAGATTCTAGGTACCTAGCACGCATTATAATACTACTATTTAAATGAATAAAGAATTAGGTATAGGCAATTTATGAAGAACCAGTTTATTTTACGCTTTTAAGTGTTTTTTTGGCAGAGAGTTTTCGTTGGATGTTTTTTGGAAGTCGGTTTTTTTTTTATAAAAAGTTTTTTCGTAATTAGTTTCTAAATTTCCGAAAAACTTGTTTTTATTATTTGTAGCTTCCCCTTAGCTTCACACGGTAGTTGGGAACGTAAATTATTTTACACTTCTGGTTTTCTTATAATTTTCTTTTATACAAACTTTGTCCTGACAATAGCAAACACACAATATCAAAGAATTATCCAATTTGATGCAGTCGCTCGAAAGTTATATAAGCGCGTACATACATTTCAGTGATTCACTTATATAAATATATGTATAAATATATATATTATGTATAACTTGTTTAGCTAATAAACAAATAAATCAGCACAAAAGCTTTTCATCTTTTATTACAAATAGTTTAAATAATACAATAGATTTCTCACTTCCCTCCTTAGTAAATTTAAAAAGGTTTAATGTTTTAATTTATTTTGAATGTGGGTTACCGTATTAAACGAATTTAGTATTTTAAATAAAATTGGCTCTTTGTTTTGAAATCGATTAAAACTCTCTCTTAAATGAAATCGATAATTATTTTAATCAATACATCGACGTATTTGGCCATTAGCAAGCAATGAATGTGACAAAAATAATTAAATTTCAAACTGTTTTGAGTAATTTATTTTTGTAACCTCTATAATTTTATTAATTTGATTGGCATCTTACTTAATCATATATTGATAGTTAACAGAGCCATTTACGGAAAATAATGCGTGAAGAAAAATAAATGTTAAAATTCTAAGCTGTTGAACTACTCATAGGAGAAAATGTTATTTTTTTTTTTTTTAAATGGGAGCCCACAATTCTGCGTACAAATAAGAAATAAATTTCAATTTGGGACTTGGTGCCAATTGTTCCCAATCAGGTCTTGTAAAAAGTATATTTATTTCTCGCCCTGCACTTGTTAAAGCAAGTCTGAAAAATAAACAGGGCAAGCTAAATAAAACCTTGTAATAATGAAACGAATTATGTTTTTATAAATACTACTAACTTACTTAAGTCAATTGTGTAACGTTTACAGAAAAAAAATCTGTAAACCAAAAGTCAGTAACTATATTTTATAAAATGCCATATTTTTCGCAATGGTAAACTTATAAACAATTATGAAAATAACAGATCAACATGTACATTTAAAGCAATAATATGTTTATGATGTTGAATTTTTTACCATACCTAAGTCTAACGATAATGCACTAGTGACAACCTTATATGCTACAAAGTTGATATTTTATTCAACACATTAAATGAATTTAAAACCTTGATAACTAAGGAAAACATCTGAAGGAATGAAGAAAGCAATGGAAGATGTTCATAATCTAATGTCTGATATCTTTTCCAATGAAGCATTATATCATTGAATGATGATAACGGTTGTAATTGGACTACCGACCTACATATTAGAAACTATAATGTTTACTTTTTGTTTGGCTTTGGTTTGTTGTCTGTACCGAATCATCAACAACCCATAATGTCCCACTGCTAGGCTCGAGTCTCCTCTCAGAAGAGCTATGTGCCTAGTACATAAAATAAAATATGTGAAATGGTAAAAGTGTTATTAAAAAGAAAAGTACGTAATACACCATTCTACACATTCTACATTTAAATGTCGATCGGTAACCGCTAGTTTTGAAATCATGGAGCTAACCGAAAAGAAATCGGGTGTACAAAATCACGGCTAATCTTTTTAATCATCAGATAGAACAATATTTAGTAAATTGTATCACAGTACTGTTTTATTGTTGTTCGTTGTTATGTTGTTACAAGTTTTTTTTTTATATCATCTGATATGACAAAAGCAAAGGGTTCCTACGACGTAGTAGTGGTAGTAAATTTCTACAATTATTAAAAGAACCTGAATCTTTAGAAACCTTTGTACAACATCATAAATATAAAATGAACTTCGTCCCTCAAGTAACCAGATGCCTATTGAGGAGCATAATAAGATTTACTTATTTTGGACTTACCGAAAGGAAATACAGGTGGACTAACAATGCGATAGGGTCCCAAAGGACTTCCCTCTTTGACTATTTTAATAAGAAAAAAAAGTCCTATTGCTTCTTGAGCGAATTACTTTGAAACGAATAAATAAATGAACTCGTGGATCAGGAGATTGAATTAGAAAAAGAATTCGTGTGTAATAAAGAAATCTGTTCATTCATAAAGTTATGAGGGTAGATCACAATGAGAAAGTCGAAGTGTACGATGATCTAAAGCAATGACAATGACGGCAGGTATCGAACCGGAAAAGGGATTCGTTTTCCTTTTGATGTCACATCAAAAAGACCTTAAAAGGAAGCCAATATCGGACTTAGTGAAGTTTTCTAACTTCGAAATTGGATGAGATACCTAATATTTATGTATATTTGTAAAAACTCCTAGATGAAAGCAATGTCCCTTGGATGTTTCTGCAAAATAGAGTGTTGGCAGTAAAGTAGCTTTTTTGTGTTTTTATTAGAGCTGCACTTTTGTGATATTTTTTACACGTGTTAAAAATTTGAATTTGACCTCATACCGCAACCAATAGCAGAGGTTAGAGGCAGGAAATGCAAAGAGGTCACTGATGTTAGAATTAATGTTGATAGTGATCGTTGAACTTTGGCTGGTTAGGCAGTAATTTTAATCACCATTGTGATGGCATGCATGCTTGGCACAGGAAGAATTATGAAGTAACATACAAGATAACATACGTATATCGCTTACAGAAAACAAAGCTATATATTCTTTGCCAAGAAATCGTTTCTTTTTTAAATTTGAAGAATAAAGGTACAAGTTTTGCAACTGCAGACATTATTTTTAAGAAACCAACCCACAAAATCATATTTTCGAGTCAGCACTCCGTTGTTTTACGGTTTTTTCATTGCAGCTACTTTACGAGCATTGGTGATGGGCCCACTCTTCTTTAACAACTGAGTAACTGTATTCTGAGACCCAAAGATCGCGTGTTCGGTACTAATTAAACGTCTTCATTGCATTTCGAATACGTGATTCGTCTGGCGGAGAGTTATGTGTTTTTTATAGAGCCTTCATCGCAACTGTTTCGCAACTTCACATTTCAGAATACAAAAGTCATTCAATGTTGCATTCATGTGGCGCTATCGAGGGGATTTAAATACTTTTTTTAAATATAGCTAACTTACGTCATCAAAGATGTTTTAAATTAATACTGATTGTAAATCTTGTCGCGCATTAGAACGGTTCTAATTTGTATTTGTAAATTGGAAACACCTCGACTTTACGCTCGGTTGGGGGCTCTGCCGTTCTATTCCTGTTTCTGACACCACCGCCCCAAGACATGAGTCGTCTTTGCTACAGACAACGCAACGTGTTGTAATTATTTTTGCTAAAGTACAACGTAATAATTGCCATTAGTTTAGGCGTTATTTGAAATAACGAATAACGCGGCACCAACATAAAAGTCCATTGAGTCGTTTGCGATATAATGTCTTTGATTTCTTTTTTCTTGATTTGAAATATGAACTCTATACTTTGAACTAACAATCAACCTTATATTTTACCATAATTATGCTGATTGACGACGAAATTTCTATAGCTGTAAATATCATTACAAGCGAGCTATCACCATTTATGTTCCTTTTATCGAACCGCCTTTCGACTGGCTCTCATAAGTGGATATTTATCTTTGGTCTGTACAAACAAATGTAGCCGTGAAACCATTTCATCATTCAGCACATTGTCGTCACCGGTATACAAGATGGGTACTGACGCAACCACACAGTATAAGTTCTGGAGGACAAAGAATAACCGAATTTAAAAAGTAATATTTTCTGAAGTTCGTGTTGCCGCGGCTGTCATTTGAAGTGATTTACGCGGTGTTTGTCAGGTTTGGAGACAAAGGAGCCTTGTCGAAAATCGCGGGAGCATGATGTCATACGTTCAGGAGCCGCCTCTAACGGGCACTAATTAATAGAGCGGTATTTAGGGCCCGCTGGGGTAATACCAGTTCGAGATGTTTCAAAGAAAAATAAGAAATATACGTGTCAGCCAGCATAGTTTATGGACTGTTGTTTATTGTGAACGCTCGAACCAAGGCAGAAACTGAACTGATTCTTTGTTTGGCTCAGAATTTATTACGAATAGGTTAAGTTTGTGAAAACAAATCTTTGGCGTAGCTCGTTAAAATGGGTACCTTTCTATTCTGCGATATCTATATCTCGTTTCAACGATAAACATATTTTTTATCAATTTCTTTCTTTCTCGCATTTTATTATCAATTTCTTGCGACAGCTTCGTTTTTATGGAGTTTTTAGTTTATGAGAAATTAAGTAGAACATGGAAGTTTTAAATATAACTAAATATCTCGTAACATAAATATAAAAACAAGCTTCTGAAGTAAGGCAAACTATACGGGGAAGGTAAAAGACGAATCGAACAAGAATTACAAGTGCATTTATACACACACGCTTGTGAGCTATACGTGGGTGTATGAATGCTGGAACGCCGAGGCAAACATTTGTAAATGTGGCATTTTCAAAATCTGAAACCCAAAATACCTACAGAGTAAAGTTTTTCTAGACAAAATTTGCAATATGTTAGGCTTGATGAAAATACTTTGCGCCAAAAGACGAAGCGTAGGTTATACCTACATACATATATGATAAAACGGTTTAACATGTTTCGTCGTTACTTATACATGTCTTGAAGTGAACCAAGCTTTATCTCATAGATCTGAACGTCGAAAACGTGCAGGAAAATCCGTAGTCACAGCTTTGGACCAATGCATCAAGATTGTTAGCCGAGATCGTGTGTTGGGTATTAAAATGACAATCCGTAACGATACAAAGTGTGCTGGAGTACTTTAGATTGGGGACTGACGTTGGTAACAATTTGGTATGTTGTTTATTTATGTGAACTTAAGTGTTAATGCGCTCAATTGTTGGTTGATGGGTTCAATAACTTTGATGTCTTAAGGTGTGTTACGAGGTCGAGTTTGATGACGATACGTTGTTCATAGTTGTCGTAAGTAATGAGTGCGCATACCAATTGTGCATTAGTGCGACGTGACCGGTTACTTTGTCATGTAATGGCGATGTCATTTGTCTTAAAAGGAAAACAAAGATAGAATCCATTTCTTAAAAATTACTTCCTAAATGTAAATATTTTATAGTTAATATGCAGCTCAGCTAATACACAGACTGAAGAGTGACCTTTGGAACAATTGTTGAAACGAAAGTTGTAAGTAATGTGATTTATTGATATATTACTTCTTTACATGATTTGACTTTGATGAAATGTATCACAAAGAGGTCGCTAAAGGCGCATTAAACACATCTAATTATAACTGACTTTAAAAAAGGAGAAGGTTCTCAATTCGACTGTATTTTTTTCATGTTTCTTACCTCAGAACTTTCGACTGTATGAACCGATTTTGATGTTTATTTTTGTATTATTATAAACTAGTGCTTCCCGTGTGGTCCCATTTCAATTTGGTCCAGTTCTTAAAGTCGTTTTTTTTTTGTAAAATTGTTGTGTCATTAATTATTACAATTTGGTCCGCTGGGCCTACTGGGCTCTCTGTCA
Source organism: Diaphora mendica (assembly GCA_949125395.1). Classification (NCBI taxonomy): domain Eukaryota; kingdom Metazoa; phylum Arthropoda; class Insecta; order Lepidoptera; family Erebidae; genus Diaphora; species Diaphora mendica. The sequence continues at coordinate 19,686,523 of OX421319.1, read as the reverse complement.
ATTGTAGAAGGCATTAAAAGCAAAGTAAGAAAGGCAAAAAAATTAAAGGAAGGTAAAAATATAGCTTATTCAGATTGTTTTTTTAAAAATTGAATATGGGGCAAACGAGCAGAAGTTTCGCCTGATGGTAAGCGATTACCGCCGCCCATGGACACCCGCAACACCAGAGGCGTCATAAGTGCGTTGCTAGACTTTGGGGGATGAGGAGGAGGATAGAGGGGGGTTGGGTTAGGGCCTCCGGTATCCTCACTCCTAGAAATGTATGGCTTTTGCCGTTTCGCTACAGTCACGAAGGCGAAACGAACGCCTTTTGTGTTTGCGAATATTTAGTTTCTGAAGTAACGAAACAGCCAAGCCATATATTTTTACTGAGATGTATAGATTGTAAAGTTAGGGTTGGTAGGGTTAAGGCGTGTAGATTCAGAAGCTTGGCTCTACATGAGATCTGATATCTTTTTCACAGGGTAAGCCATATGCAGTCGTCTAGGCAACATTTAACATGAAATGTTTTCGGTGGGATTTCATTTCTTTTTGTAACTTACTTAAGGCAGTATTTTTTATTATTTTTTTAAATATTTTTTGGGGTGTATTTCTTTTACATCTTCTTTGTTCTTTCGAAAAAGATCTGATATGATAAGATACCAAAAATAAAACCTCTAGCATAAAAACTAGTGAAAGTGTCATACAAACTTTCACCCCCCCAATTTTGGAGGTTGGAGGGCAAAAGTAGTAGGTTTTTGAATTTTTTTGTTGTTTATATATTAAACTTAGTTTACATACCAAATTTCAGCTTTCTAGCATTTCAGGAAGTACCCTAACAGTTTTGATGATCATCAGTGTGTCAGTGACGAAATCGGTGTTTTTTAGATAAAAAAAAAATGTTTTCTGTGTTTTATAATATATGTACATATTTACAAAAAAAAGTGTAAATGTATTTATATCAATTGCTTAGTACCTATAGTACAAACTCTGCTTAGATTGGGACTAGATCGTGTTGTGCGTCAGATGTCCGAAATATTATTACTTGTACTAGTTGTTGCCCGCGGCTCCGCCCGCGTGTATGTCGGTTATCGTGGCAAATAGTAGCCTATGTGTTATTCTGATGTATAAGCTATATATTACTGTAGAGTTTCATCCAAATCTGTTCAGTAGTTTTTGCGTGAAAGAGTAACAAATATCCATCTATCCATACTTACAAACATTCGCGTTTATAATATTAGTAGTTTAGTAGGATTGTTGTCCATAAAAGACTGGCGGAAAAATACTATCGGAACAATCAAAATGACTGATTGCCTGGTTTTTTAAGAAAAGAATAACTCTAATTGTGTATATTTCTTTTCGACATACTTAACATTATATCTAAAGTCAATAAACAAGAAGATTTATTTTCTTCATCGCATCATTAATGGGTAGAGGTGAGACTATCATAGTAAATTAGTAACTTACACCTCTGATAACAAACTACTCTGTAAAGTTCTGGTACTAAGGTACTAAAATCCGTTTAAGGGATGTTGAGGGAAAATAAATCAGAGACGGCGCCCGGCCGTTCGTCGAACTCTGGAGTTGGGAACAATTGGTGCGGAGATGTAAATTAAATCGAGTGGCTGTCGCAGACTGGGCTTGAGCCTCGCTACATACTACATAGCTTGAATTTCAGAAGTACAAGTACGACAAAAAGTGACAGTACTTGTTGCAGGACAATGGGATGTTCGAATAGTCAACCATTTTTACTCTGCAATTAACGGTTGAAATCCCGATTTATTTAATTTCGGTAATATGTTTTTAACGAAATAAATACATTGTTAAAAGATTTTGATGGATTGTTCTTGACGCTGTCTTGGGTCGAGAGTTTGAACTGATCTTAGAAGATTAGCGTTAGAAGATAGTATTCGCTTAATCTGGTTGTTTGAAAGTAAATCACTTATACCTAATCTTACTCTTCCAATACTCTTTGTTATGGACTATGATGATTTTTGTGTATATTAGTTAGTATATGAACCGTTGCAGTCATAACTAAATTTTCGTTTAATATTGTAATTATTAACAATATATTTGTTTTACTCTGTATTATGAAATACGTACCAGTCCTTCTGTGGATGTCTTCAGGAGGGGAACCAGAGATTATTATCTCTCACTTGAATGATCAGGCCCTAAATATGTATCTGTATATCTATATACATATCATGTTTCGGCTGTCGAAATAATATTTTTGTAGTTTGAATTAGGCGTTTTTTCTTCTGTCTATTTATTAGTACACATGACTTCGCCCTTACATTCTACACTATCCTCTATTCACTCTAAGGTTAGCTGGAAAATAACTCATGATGGAGTTAAGCTCGCCCTTGTACATGTTTTTTCCTTGTAACTTAAATGTTTTTCCATTTGTGTACAATAAAGTATAAAATTAAAAAATAAATATTATTCCTGAATTTTGTTACATTATTAAGCAAAGCACTTCACTGCAATCACTCATTCAGATTATAAATTATGTTAACCATTGTTTGGAATATCAATGGGTTCATAATAATACTAATGTGTAAAGTTATAATAATCTATTAAAAATAAATTATCCGTTTGTTGTTACATTAAGGTGATTTAGGCAGAATCGTCTATGTAAGCGATTTAAGGATGTTGCAAATAACTACAAAATTAAGAAATCTAATGTTAGAAACATAAAGCACTTTTAGCTTTATACAAATAAATGTTGTTTTTAGGAGACATTACAAACTATACCTTCTGTCGTATACTTTGCCAATAGTCGGGACTCCCTTAACATCTTTTCAACGAGTTCTTTTTAGTTTTCTAACAAGTTTCTTGGAGTCTCAAACGTTTGTCACTTGAAGTGGACGTGAAAATCTCTGGTAGTGAACTTTTAGATACGTGTTGAACTGTTTAATGTTCACGCGATGCGTGGGAGTATTACTTATTTATATGTACTTACTTAGTCAGTCCGCAACCCTCACTTGGCCAACGTGGGGACGTATGGCCTTAGCCCTCTTCTGAGGGGAGACCCGAGCCCAGCAGTGGGACGTTATGGGTTGTTGATGATACTTAGTGGAACTTTTTGTTGTATCTTCATACGAATATCGAAGCTCGTGTTTAAAATAAATAAATATTTCGAACGTTTCACACACAACGCCATCTAGCTTAAAACTAAGCAGAGCTTGTATTATGATAGCTAGATTGACTGATAGAATACTTAAATATTTTTTTGTAAACGTACATATTATACATAGAAAACACCCAAACTCCGAAACAAATACTTGCAGATCATACAAACATTTGGTCCGACGCGGGAATCGAACCCGATACCCCAAGCACAGCAGTCGTATACGCTACCACTGCGCCACCGAGGCAGTTCATTAAATGTTTAATTGGTACCCAAACAGCACACATTGCAAAGTTAAGCAATCCTACCCAAATCAGTGTAGGGAGGGCTGATTATTCTTTACAAAATGAAACCCTGCTGTACCTCTAATCCGTGTCGGCCCCCGGTTGCTATACGAAATATCTTCATAGTGCATTTGTTACGGGTTGTTGGAGCCCTTAAATGTCCGACACCGTCTATCTATAGAACTTCGATATCTCCTAATATTAGGGCTGTGGAGATCTGTTGGCAGTCGCTTTACGTATTATTAACTGTAAATTCTCAAAATAAAAAAAAATAAACCCTCGACATAATAACCTGAGTTTTCTTTAAAAAGTAAAAAACACGTTATGCGCTTTTATTTGAGACCCCGCTCGATGATATTTTTGCAGACTTTTAAACGACTCAACCGATTTTCATGAAACATGTCTAAGAGCACTCGCACGTAACTCACCTTTCATACAAAAAAAACTAAATTGAAATCGCTTCATCCGTTAGCGAGCTACGGTGCCACAGACAGACAAACAGACAGACAGACAGACATGTCAAACTTATAACACCCCTCTTTTTCTGTCGGGGGTTAAAAAGTAAACTCCACCAGACGTATTGCAGAAGACTGAAATCCGACCACTACCTCGTTTGGGAAAAGGCTTGGATGATGTGATACCTTCCACCGTCTAACGACTATAATTCATTTTTGTGAAAACTTGTGACTGGCAACTTTAACGCTGGGCCAGGTCATTAGGTCAACTCGGTCCTCGTACCGGTTCGGGCCCAGATGAGGTATCTGGGCCTGATACTCGACGGTAGGTGGCTCTTCGACGAGCACTTCCGACAGCTTGGTCCGAAGCTTGTCGACGCTGCCTCCGCCCTTGGGCGACTTTTGCCCAATTTGGGTGGAGCCAGCGTCGCAACGCGACACCTCTACACGGGGGTGGTCCGTTCTATGGCGCTGTATGGCGCACCGGTGTAAGTAGCGGCTCTGACCGCCCTAAATAAGGCGCGCCTCTGGCGCCGCAGAGGGTATTGGCGGTCAGAGCCATACGTGGATACCGCACGGTGTCGACCGAGGCGGCGTGCGCCGTGGCCGGAACACCCCCGTGGGATTTGGAGGCGGAAGTGCTCGCCGAAGTTTATCGACGGGTGGCTGGATATCGGGCGGAGTATGGCTATCGCCCTCCGCCCGAAGAGGTACGCGAATGGCGTGAAGCCGCTCGTCGATCCACTATGGACAGATGGAGACTCCACGCCTTGGCTTTGCCGCCGTGGTGGCTCTCCAGCCGGTCATCCTCGAGTGGGCAGGGCGGCAGTACGGGACCCTTTCCTTCCGACTGACGCAGGTCCTTTCCGGGCACGGTTGCTTACGGGAAGTACCTGCACTCGGTCGCTAGGAGGGAATTGAGTCCCGCCTGCCAACACTACGACTGCAGTGAGGACTCGGCCCAGCATACGCTGGCGATCTGCCCCGCATGGGCGTCGCAGCGTCGGGCCCTCACTGCAGTCATCGGAGGAGATCTCTCGCTACCGGCCGTCATACGCTCCATGGCCGGTAGCGATAGTAGTTTTACCGCGGTCGCAACCTTCTGCGAAGAAGGTAGTAGAGCCACGCTGATTTCAGCACGAACGGGCCGGCTCGACCGGGGCGGTACTACCCTCGCACAGAAAATCAACGTAAAATGACAGCGTGCTGTCGTGTTTCGTTGGTGAGTGCGAGACCGGAGGCCCAATTAGTCTAGTCAACAAGTTCCAAACTTGTTGACTAGACTAAAAGATGCAGCAGCATCACTAGGCCGCCATGGTGTGGGTTGCCATGCTGCATTGTCTGCATTCGCAGTGAGCATGGTGACCACCACTCTTGGATTCTGCTTATGCTTTCCATCAGGCAGAGTAGAGTCATTTTGGCGGGCCAAACATAAAAAAAAAAATAAAAAAAAAAAAAAAAGTCATCTCGCAGAAGGAGGTGGCGGAGAAGGCCCGGGAGAACGACGTCCACTCGGACCCAATCCGCCGCCGGCGAACCGGGCGGCGGAGGCGAGCCTACCAGCGCCTCATGCCGCCCTGAGTGTGGCCGCAGATGGTAGGGACGGGTTTTCCCCTCCATCCGCTCTACTGGCCACCCGCGAGGGGGCGACGTACGCGTGTGCCGTACGTCGCCTAAATTGAGACTTTCTTGGAAGAGGGTGCCCGCTTCTGTGCGGGCAGGCGCTGGGAGGGATCCGGACGTGTTAATATCAGCAGTTCCCCGATTCCTCCCTTCACAGGCGCAGAGTGGCACACCGTGTGGTTTTAGTCGGTTCGAGTCTGACACACCGCCCCGGCCGCAAACCCCGGTGGGGTGACGGTCCGAGGGGATTTCCACACGTTAAAAAAGAATATATGTATTATATAATAATATAATTTTATTTGCTTAAATGTGGTACAAAAATATGGTAAAATAATAAAAATAGGCACGATACACATTTCGCCAGTAAGAGGCATGCAAATATAGAATTGCAGTTTTTAGTACAATAGTTACGTAATTGCTAAAACTAAATTAATTGCTATGTTAAATAATAACTCATCAAATAAATCAATTTTAATAAATAAGTGTTACATAACATAGTATAACATATTGACTTAGAGATTGGGTTTTTGTCGGTCAAGTTGTTACATCAATTTATAAAATTGTTACTTGCAACATAATTAAAACATCACATCGAACCTATGGGTAAAATTGTGAAGGTTTTTCGTCGGCTGACGTTATCTAGTTTACCATAAATTATTTATAATGATAGCACCACGTGGAAATAAAGTTAAACATGTTAATTTCAATTGAATTGACATAAGTTGTTTGAATTAATTTAACTTTAATTAGTTTATATAACTTTGAACCTATTTTTAACTAAACGCTAATCACGATATGAATTTAAGTTATTATTAAAATATTTTTGGAGTACCATACCCTTAAAAAACGGTATTTTAAAGCACAAATAAAAAAAAACATCCAACGAAAACTCTCTGCCAAAAAAACACTTAAAAGCGTATAGGCAATTTATAAAGAACCAGTTTATTTTACGCTTTTAAGTGTTTTTTTGGCAGAGAGTTTTCGTTAGATGTTTTTTGGAAGTCGGTTTTTTTTTTTATAAAAAGTTTTTATTTTTCAGTTTTTAGTGCAAACAATCGTAGGTAAGTAGTACCTAAGTTGAACTATTTCATCAAATTTCATCATCAAGAATACAAATTAAGGTCTATACGTACGTGTAATATTAAAATCATCCTCTAATCCCTAACTGTTGAAGAGTTTAACCTTCTATCATCAGGGATTGGAAAACCCATGCATAACGGTATGCGTTATAAACGGTTACCGAATCAATCTGTTACCGTTTCAAAGGGTTACTCATTGATTCGGTTAACAGATTATATATGTTATTGTTTTGACCCAAACAATAAGGTTAACCCAAATTAAAGGGTTTGTGTTTTTGAAATTGTTAAGATAGAAGTTAACCCAAGATTTCGGTTATTATACGACGTGACGCAACTTAACCCAATTCGAAAATTACTTGATCTCTTGTGAGAAATATATTAGCCGAGATCCCCTCTTCCCATCTCACGCAAATAATGAACGTCACCGACGACTGTAACGAAAAATGAATCATGGACCTACAAATATCCAGAAACCTATATCAAATTCGGTTAAGGTTAACCGAAATTATCTTGTATCAGACTATTCCTGTTAACAGTATAATTCGGTAACATCTATTTATGTTAATCCTAAATTTAGGTTAACCCATTTCCAAAAGGGTTAATAACTTGATGAAGAAAATTACTTGATCTCTTGTGAGAAATATGTTAGTCGAGATCCCCTCTTCCCATCTCACGCAAATAATTAACGTCACAGACGACTGTAACGAAAAATGAATCATGGACCTACAAATATCCAGAAACCTATATCAAATTCGGTTAAGGTTAACCGAAATTATCTTGTATTAGACTATTCCTGTTAACAGTATAATTCGGTAACATCTATTTATGTTAATCCTAAATTTAGGTTAACCCATTTCCAAAAGGGTTAATAACAGATTATTTCGGTTAGGTTAACCCAAACCGGAATATCCCTGTATCATCAGCTCACCTAAATAACTTGAAAGTATACGACTGAAGGTCTTTAGGTATCTAAAGACCTTAAGTCGTATGAAATTGAAAGAATTATCCTCCAACTCCTAACCGTTGAGGAGTTGTACCTTCCACCTTCCATCATCAGCTTACCTAAATAATTTGAAAGAATACGACTAAAGGTAACATATGTACATATGATATTTAAAGATTTATCCTCCAACTCCTAACCGTTAAGGAGTTGTACCTTACATCATCAGCTCATCATCATAAAATGAAGACTACCAGACGAAAATACCGGTGTATCTTCAGAAAATATACGAAAAACATAGTATGTGCCTATAAAAATTGAGGGTTTCCCTCGATTTCCCTGGGATCCCATCATGAGAGCCTGATATGCTGGCAATGGGACCACCTCGGAAGCATACCCTTTCAAATACAAAAAAAAAATTTCAAAATGATGTATGTATGTATGTTCACCGTAATACATACAGTGGAACATAGAACCTCCTCCTTTTTGGAAGTCGGTTAAAAATGAATCGTTAAGTTGTTATTGTGCATAAAAGTATGTTACAGCAATTTAAACTTACCTACTAGCTGACCCACGCAACCTCGTCTGCATCCTCTGTTGCCCGTAGCGTGATGTTATAACAGGGTGAACTTATTCGATTATCACAGAAAAGGTAGAAAGGTAAAAAGATGGCGAATTCAAAGAAGTCGTTCATATGTATGAACGACTTTTTTTCCGATTTTTTTAAGGAGATTTTTTTTTCCTTTATTATTTATGTGAAACCTTAACCGTTTACACTGCGATTGCAAAGGAAATTCTCAATAAGAATAATTTTCCCTTGTTTTTGCAACGTTTTTTATTGATACTTCGCCCCTTTTGCCGTAGCGTGATGATATATAGCCTTCCTCGATAACTGAGCTATCTAACGATGAAAAGGATATTCTTACCGGACCGGTACTTCTTGAGATTAGCGCATTCACCCAAACAAACAAACTCTTCAGTTTTGTTATTATGCTATTAGATAGATTTATTTGTTTACAAAATTCATGCAATTATGTACTTCGGAGAGGTGCCCATAGCCCAGTTGCACTCGGTGATTAGAAACAATCACCGAGGGTAAGCAACGACGGCGCGGTCAGTACCTGGATGGGTGACCGCTAGTGGCATCTTACCATGAGCGTCTCCGTGATTCGGAGGCCACGTTAAGCAGTCGGTCCCGGTTGTTATCATATGATAACAGTCGTGAAGCTTAGTTGGAGGTCTTTGGGCGGCTTAAAGAAACATCCAACGGCAAGATTACGTAGCCACAATGTTGTCTTGCCAGTCCCCAACCCGCACTCGGCCAGCGTGGGGACGTATGGCCTTAACCCTCTTCTGAGAGGTGACCCGAGCCCAACAGTGGGACGTCATGGGTTGGTGATGATGTACTTCGGCGGACGTAGTGCACTGGATATTCTTTAAAATCACCGAGATTACAATCGTGTTATCAATAAATCGATCTATAATAGTAAACAAAAACTTAGATAAACAATTACAAATACATATATATCTATCTATATATATAAAAGAGTAAGGTGACTGACTGACATACCCAGAGATCAACGCGCAGCCCTAACCGCTGAAGCTAGAATCCTGAAATTTTGCATGTAGGTTCTTTATATAACGTAAGTGAGCACTAAGAAAGGAATTTTTGAAATTCCACCCCTAAGGCAGTAAATCAGGGGATGAAAGTCTGCGTGAGCGAAGCCGCGTGTAAAAGCTAGTATATATATATAACTTATATTTGGCCAATGCCATTAAACTCACATGGGAAGTATTTTTAAAACCATAAAGTTACACCTGACTTTTTCAGCAATATAAATGATGGCTTAGTTTTCTACATTCAAGTTACATACACACGGAACCCTTAATACGCGACTCAGATTCTTACTTTTCCATAAAATAAAAAATATTGCTTTATACTTAAACACAGACCACCCCTTTTGTGAAAACAACTGTCTTGCGTATAATATAATACATATACTTATCCTTGATATTTGTTGTGACCAGGTATTATTTTTAACTGACATCTTATATGGTATATTTTCAACATAGACTTGCCGAATAAATTCACCTGGCGTACGGACATTATAAATACGTTTGTGATGTTGAAAGGCTTAGATTATAAATGACTTATTTTTGTTTTTACATTTCTACCGCCAATATACACACATCAAAACTGTCTAGGGATCAACATATGTGTCTAGGGATCAGCATATATTTTTGCAATAACTTTTCTCCTGATTGATATTAATTAAAATTTTCTTTAAGGATTCATCAAATAAAGTGTTTTCGTTTGTCACAGTAACGATAAACCAAGTCACCTTTGCATTAATAAAGAAATTTGCCATTTTCCTAATAAAAGGATTTTTGACATTTGAACCACTAACATTAAAGTTCGAAAAAAAGACTGAAATAACAGTTTTCTTTAAAATTTTATTAGGTAACTTAAACAATTAATAATCCGTGTTTCTACCGCGAACACTAACACAAGAACATCGGTTTGGCATACTCAAAATGAGTTCATCCAAATCACGCTGTGGAATGGCCGCCCATGTTCGTTGCAACAACAAAAAAAGGTCTTCTTGCGACTGGATACCCTCCATATTCGGCAGAGCTCTTCTCTGTAGCATATCCCATGCATGCTCAATCGGGTTCAAGTCTGGCGACTGAGCAGGCCAGGGCCAAAGCCACATCTCAATCTCAAGAAATCCGCATAAAAATGCTTGATCCCTAGACACTTTTGATGTGTGTATGTCTATCGGGACTCGTGTTAAGGTTACATGTCGCAATTTCTACATTATTATTAATAACTGTTTGAGTGTAAAGAAGTACTTGTAAATGTCGATTTTTTAGTGCTCGTCGAACTCCGCTTCTTGTCCCATATTAAATGGTGGACACTTAAAAGAAAATTATAACGATATTGACTTAATCAGACACCATTTGTTTGAATCGGGCTTGTGCATCCTATCCTACTAATATTATAAACGCGGAAGTTTGTATGGATGGATGGATTGATATTTGTTACTCTTTCACGCAAAAACTACTGAACGAATTTGGATGAAGCCTTACAGTAATATAGCTTACTAGTGGTTGCCCGCGACTCCGCACGCATATATGTCGTTTATCGCGGCAAATAGTAGCCTATGTGTTATTCTGATGTATAAGCTATATTATTGTAAAGTTTCATCCAAATCCGTTCAGTGGTTTTTGCGTGAAAGAGTAACAAACATCCAGCCTTACAAACTTTCGCGTTTATAATATACTAGCTGACCCACGCAACGTCGTTTGCGTCTCTTATTGCCCGTAGCGTGATAATTTTCCCCCGTTTTTGAAACATTCTTCATTGGTGCTCTGCTCCTATTGGTCTTAGCGTGATGATATATAGCCTTTCTCGATAATCTAACACTGAAAGATTTTTTTTAAATTGGACCAGTAGTTTCTGAGATTAGCGCGTTCAAACAAACAAACAAACTCTTCAGCTTTATATATTAGTGTATAGATGTATTTATTATACTCTTCTAAGATCTAATACTCATAATCAACAACACATTTATTTGGATAAAGATTAATATTAGGTATTATGTTGATAAAAACTCTTTGGCAAATAACTCATTATTAGGTACCAACTCTTAGGCCCTGTCCGCACTGCGAATTTTCCCAGGGTGCCCAGCAGACGGGTGCCCCAAAGAGGACCATCGATCGTGCGATGCCCATGTAGAGGCAGCGAACTTCTTCCCGTGGTCCTCCGAGATTGGGCACATGCGATGTAACGCCCCTGCTACCCCTCGTACTCGGGGGACTAATCATGGCCTTGAGACCTATGAAAAGATTTTTCTACTTAAAATATCAAGAGCTACGAAAATACAGTGAAAAGTTTTTAAGATATTATAAAATGAGTAAGAGACGAAGCGCGACATCTTGTCAATACCGTTGTCAGTGCACAACTGAGCGAATCGCGCGAATTTTATTTCGCCGTGCGGCTATAGTCATACTACTTCAAAATTTTCGCCCGGAATAAATCCGTTTCAATTTGCATCAGATCACAGATTATTTTTCCGCGCTATTTTTTTATCGCCAGTGTGGATACTCATATAAGATTTAATATGTTACAGAATCGCGAGAAAAAATCCGCGCGGTGAAAATTCGCAGTGCGGACAGGGCCTTAGCGTCTTATACTCGTGATAACTTCTAAACGAAATGTCCGATTTGGATGAAACAAAAAGTATTTCACTTCTACATAAATACCCTTGATAACATAATGCTTAAATTGGAAAATAATTAATATTACGATACACATTTAACGTAGTTTCTTTCTTCAGACGATTTAATAATTTTTTTGAACACAAAAGCGGTTATTGTGACTAAACCATGATAGTTAGATATATGCTCATGCGGACTTTTTTGTAGATCTTAATGGGACCTACAAACCCGTAATACATTATTTTGTTCTATTATCAATAGTATTTGCAGCGCACGCAAAAATAAGTTTTCGATTACACACCTTGGGTTACGAAATAGCAATTTTCTTACGGACCCTTAATTTTTTTGAACATAAAATATAGCCTATAGCCTTCCTCGATAAATGGACTATACAACACTGAAAGAATTTTTCAAATCGGACCAGTAGTTCCTGAGATTAGCGCGTTCAAACAAACAAACAAACTCTGCAGCTTTATAATATTAGTATAGATAAGTATAGATTTATTTATAAAACTAGTAGTATAATAAATTAATTATGAGATAAATTGACACTATTACTATTGACTAGGTATATTATTAACAGTCAATAAATAAACTTTTATGTTTAAATTTTCACGTTTCATCCTGGTATATATAACAAGCTTTTGCTCGTTGCTCCGCTTGCGTGTATGTCGGATATCGCGGTAAAGAGTGGCCTATGTCCTTCCTCAAGATTCAAAGTATCTCCAAGACAAATTTTGTTGAAATCAGTGCAGCGATTTAGCCATGAAAGCGTAAAATACAAAGTTACTTTCGCATTTATAATATTAGTATGGATTGCTTCGGAAATTTACGACATCATGAGGTTACTAGGACCCGATCTCACTAGATCGGGTCCTAGTAACGTACTTATGTGTTTTTAAAAATAAGCGTTAGTTAGTTAGTTGATAAGGAAAACTTTGCGTTATCAACCTACAAAAAAAATGCGTGGAGTCCCTCCGCGCGGAAGAAGTGAAACTTCGTAATGTGTTAAACGTTTAATGCAACCGTTGAACGTTTAACGCAACATTGTTGGAATTCGCATTTCAAGTTTCACTTCAAAAAAAGCGTGGAGTCCCTCAGCGCGGAAGAAATGAAACTTCGTAATGTGTAACAGTGCTTCGTATACCCGGTCCATGATAACGTTAAACGTTTAACGCAACCCTTAAACGATTAACGCAACCTTGTGTGGCTTCCAGCCACATTTGAAGTTTCACTACTAAAACTAAAGCTTTTTAGTCAGTTTATTTTTTAATTAAGTATTAAACAGATAAGAACTGACCTACGTGTTATTATTGCGTCATTCATAAACATGCATAACTTACCTTTTGTTATTCAATGGAAATGTACGTTTCCTTCCTTCATTGTAGTTAAGTACTAAGTAAATATTATTGTATAAGCTGACGAGTGGTGCTTTCCACTAAAGAACTTATCTATACTGCACTTATTTATACTTAACTAACTCTATATTGGAATCTTAAGCCGCCTCTGATTGAGGATGTATGTACCTCAGTGACTTAGATATGAAAATAATGTCAAAATAGTTTTAAAAACAAGATATTATAACTGCCTCGGTGGCGCAGTGGTATCGTATGCGACTGCTGTTCTTGAGGTCTAGGGTTCGATTCCCGGGTGGGACCAAATGTTTGTATGATCTGAAAATGTTTTTTTTTTTTTTTTTTTTTTCAGTCACGTCTTTTGTTTCAGTCAGTCAGAAACGTCAGGCAAAACAGAGGTATGTAATACCTTGAAATAAGTGATCGCTTTAATTCCCGTAAAAATAATTATTATTACTGAAAATGTTTGTTTCGGAGTTTGGGTGTCTTCTATGTATAAAACGTATATATTAACAACAATATGCGTTTATATCAGTTGTCCAGTCTCCATATTACAAGCTTTGCTAAGTTGCTCTTCACAGCAGCTTTGCTCAGATTTCCATTTTGATTTTGGAAACAAATAACCACCCGCTTTGCACATAGCGAAAAAACTATAATATGTTATAGATTCCTAATAGCCTTTTATTCCAGTTTTAATGATGTCATTTACTATTTTTTAGTAGATTAGAAATAAAATTAAGTAACAGTGTTCTAAGAAATGGCAACAAATGATTAATTTGTCCTTTGATTAAACGTTGCCGAGTAGATTAAGTGTTGTGTTATCTAGATATTAAATCATTTGAATTGAGTTCAAAAGTTAGTCATGATTTTGTGAGTTGGTCGATTTAGGTGAAATTGCTTACACTGAGAATGATGAAACTTTTGAACAGTCTTGTCATATTTTCTGAGTCATCATAAAGTAGTAGCAATACTCTTCGTTCATTCGAAGTCATTGACAAGGTTTTATTAAAGTTACTTCATTCATATTGTGTATGTATAATAATAATGTCTTTATTGTAGACCAGGTAAATTATAAAGGTCTTATTATAAGAAAAGTAGGTACAATTGGCGGCCTTATCGCCCGGAGGCAATTTCTTACAGGCAACCTTAGGATGGAGACAAAACAAAATAGGGAAAGTAGAGGGTTGTGTCTGGTGTATTATTATTATATAACAAGGAGAAATTAAAGCAGTATACACGATATATAAGGTGGAGTAAGACAAAAAGTGGATTATTAAATAAAAACTTAGAAGAGTGTGAGTGATATGCCTTTAACATGTTTTTAACATACTTCTGTGGGATATGGTGACTAGTCTCTTGAAGGCAGTTATCGTTGGTGCACGTCTTATTGCGACTGGTAGGGCGTTCCACAGTCAAGCAGCATGAACAGAAAACTAGCCTACGCAGAGATCCTGCAACGGCAAATATTTTGCTACTCAGCTCCTGCAGCTGAGGAACCCAGGATAAGGTAATGTCAATATAAATACCCAAGTTTTTTACCTTATCACTAAAGGGAATAGGTGTGTTACCGCAAGAGACTTGAGGCAGTATAGTCCAATCGATTTTGGAAATCAGTCTAGAACTTCCTACAACTATGACTTGCGTCTTGGTTGGGTTAATCTTGAGACCGTAGGAAATGCTCCACTTACAAATTTTATTCAAGTCAGCGTTTATTGTATCAATAGCATCAGCCAGGTTAACCGGCGGTGCTTTAAAATAAATCTGGAGATCATCAGCATATAGGTGGTAGGAAGAAGTGAGATCATTAGTGATGGTGTCAATAAAAACTGAGAAAAGTAAAGGAGATAGCACGCCGGCCTGAGGGACGCCAGCTTTAGTACTACACCAAGAAGAGACAGTGTTATCAATACTAATACGCTGCCGGCGACCAAACAGGTAGTTGTGAAACCAGTCAATCACGGTTGGAGATATGTTAAGAGAGCCTAATATACAGAGCAGTATGTCAAAGTCAACGGTGTTGAACGCGTTACTGAAATCGAGGAGTGTTAGGACCGTAAGTTCGCCGTTCTCCATAGCATCTCTGATGTATATTTCGGTAAAATGGTTTTGATACTTTCAAGTGTGAACTTTCCTACGATAGTTCTAAACTTTAAAACATATTCTTAAACAACCGGGTAGGGGCTGCCATGGTTAAAATAAATAAAAGAATTTCTTTTCTACTGGACTATAAAATACATCACACATACATTCATATATAACTATTCACTTTCTAATACACTAGGTACCCTATATTTTCCACCCCATGGTTGCCTGTAAGAGATTGCTTTCAAGCGATAAGGCCGCCACTTGTACCTACCTCCTAGTTTTAAGGTATCGTTGTAATTTATTTGGTGTACAGTAAAGCGATATATATTATTATTCAAACACTCACAGGTATATTCGCGAAGAGATGGATGGAGGCATATCAAACGCTATAATTTTCTTACCATAAGTTAAATAGATAACAAGCTTGTAGCCGTCAATCGGTCATTCTGGGCATGAGATGGGGGGCAAATTGAGATTGGAGTTGGAAAAAAATGTTGATCGTGAAGATATGTATTGCTGGTATGAGTAAGATTTTTTATTGAATACGAGGGACAAACGAGCAGATGTATCGCCTGATGGTAAACGATTACCGTCGCCCATCGACACCCAGAGGCGTCACAATTGCGTTGCCGGCCTTTTAATAAGGAGTACGCTCTTTTCTTGAAGGTTTGAAGGTCGTATTGGTCCGAGAATACCGCAGGCGACAGTTCATTCCACAGTTTTGTTGTGCGAGGTAGAACGTTCCCAGAAAACCGCACAGTTGTGGACTGCCAGCCATCTAAGTGATGGGGATGGAACTGCTGTCGCGTAGGACGATGGCGGAAAGAGGCGGCAGGAATCAGTCCGACTTCGTACAACTCCTAGGAGCGCTCCCCATAGTAAATGCGGTAGAAGATGCATAGCGAAGATACATCTCTACGCAGCGCCAAAGAGTCCAGCTGAATTGTAACTTCCTGACAGTCGAGGATTCCAGCCGCTCTCAGTTGAATGCGGTCCAGAGGGAGGAGTTGGTACTGGGGTGCCCCCGCCCAAATATGAGGACAGTATTCCAATTCAGGCTGAACCTGCGCCTTATAAAGCAAAAGGCGGTGTGCCGGAGTGAAATACTGTCTCGCACATTTGTGTCTTTGTGGGGTTAAATTCGACTAAATTCTGTTATAAATTCAGAATAAAGTTTAGTAGTAAAAATGAGTATTAAAATAATAAACTGCTATTAATATTGCCATATTTATAATTTAAAACTAAGACTTCCTAATATTGATATTGTTTTTTTAATTATGGTTATGTATATAGGTTTCTATATTATGTAATAAGACTTCCTTATTATTGTATTCCGTACCTTAATATAGAACGTGTTATCATAATGCACATTTGCGGTAAAGGTATATTTATTTTATTTACCCAGTTATAACGTAATAAAATTGTGTGCCATTACTGTAATATAAACATATCGTTCGATCGACCTACCTACAATGATAACTTACTAAGAAAAGATAGCATAATCCAATTTGAATATCACTATGACATTATAATATGATATCGTAGTATACACCAAGCTATTACTAGCATATTATCAGTATCTAGTTTTAGAACTGAATATTTCAAACAAAAATGTTTGAAAAACTATAACCCGACTACGTAAAAAAATTGATAAAATTTATATAGCCTATATAACCCGGGATATTATTACGAATCTATTGGCACCTCATTCATTAAAGTCACCTGATCGGCTGTCGCATACGTCAACTGCTAGACCAACGAGGCAGTTAAAAAAAACTTAATACCTGGGTATGAAAATAATATGATCCGTGAATGTATGTGTTTGGGTGTGTATGGCTATGTACCCGTGTGTATATGTATGTATGAGTGTTATTGGTGTGTTTGAATGCATGGGTGTGTGTGCGTGCGTGTATGGGATTATCGGGATAAATCGGATTAAAACTTTGGTTTTCTACAAAAATGAAGTCAGAGGGACAAAGAACTTGTCTGTCCCTTAGTTACCATTTTTTAAGGAAATTTTTGTTTTAGGCAATTATCTGGTCTAGAATGATAAATTAAATTTACTAAGACTTTCTTGCACCAGTTGCAACTAAACTAAAATTTTGCCTGACTGAAAAATTTGACACGACTCAGACCTCTGTTCTGTGTCACGGACAGATGATGTGACTTAACTGTCAGGCTTTATTTTATCATTATTGAATTTATCATCAGCCTAGATGCATCACAAAAGTGAATACATTTTAAAAATATAATATTTAAAAGTATTTTTTTCACGATATATATTTTATTAAAGATTTGACTGTGATAATGTTTCAAAAAATTGCTGTGTTATGGTTTAAGTTCAGGTTTTCAAGATTTAAACTGTAACTTTTAGTAGTTTAAGTTCTACTGTGGAACATAAATAAACACATGGGCTGCCAAATCTATTAGCTACCCTTCCTTTTGACTTGGTCGTTGTCGAGTAAAACTGAATGAAATTATGGTTCAAAATATTAAGTGCTACACTGTCAAATCCACATGTTTTTAAACCTACGATATCCTATTCATACTAATATTATTATAAATGTGTGTGAATGTAAGTTTGTTTGCTACGCTTTCACGCGAAAACCATTTAACCGATCATCATGAAACTTTGTACACATATTCTTGGAGGTATAAGAAGTAACATAGGATACTTTCCGATCATTATGAAAGTTTGTACACATATTCTTGGAAGTATTAGAAGTAACATAGGATACTTTGTATTAAATGCGCGCGAAGCCGCGGGCGAAAGCTAGTATGTAATATTTTAAACTCAAATATAATTTATTATGCTATAAGAATGTATAAGACATACACCGAAAGACATACACTGCTGAATATAGACCTCCCCCAGTATTGTCACAATAATCGACCCTTTGTTCCCCGCATCCAACGGCTTACCGCGATCTTCACCAGGATGTCGGACCACCTTGCAGGGCAACTACCACTTTCCAAGGTCACCGACACTATCTTAATTGTCAAAAAAATAATTTATTTATCCAAGACATTTATACATATATAGGGTGTAAAATATTGCAAAAGAGCGAGAATCATTACGGATTGCCATTAAAAGATAATAGAAATAAAAACCGTCTGATTAAACTCACAATAAAGTAAATATCCTCGTTTACAAAATGGGAAGATACCTCGGCATATATGTTCACAATAGGAAAGAAGTTGCAATGAGAGTCATCCTATTTGTGCGGAATTGGCAACCAAGTACTGCAAAGGCGAGGCCAGACAGAAAGTCAAATATACTAGAAAGATCTTACTGAAATTAAACAGTTTCAGTCGGAATAGGAAGCGCAGCTGCATTTGCCAATAAGACTGGTTTTCTGTGACTAGATATTTACTTTTTAAATAATCCCTTTATCTCGTCTCGTTGATTACTGGCTTATTTGATTTAAAATTAAGTGAAATCTTCAACTCGAGACAAAACTCTTGCGAGTATTCTTGAAATTTGACGGTATATTTTGATGATACCTCACTATTTTTAGGCTTGATGACGGCTTTTTTACCCAACTACGGAAAGCCATAAGGTAGAGTAATCGTTTGGACCTTCTGTGTATATTAGCTTCCTAGCTAGCTAGCTAGCTAGTATGTAGCTTCCTCCGCCGCGTTAAAACTAATGAACTTAATGATAAATGAATGAGGTGTCAATAGATTCGTATTAAATGGCCCGGGTGATATGGGTTAAATACATTTTATCAAAAGCTTTCACGTAGTCGGGTTATAGATTTAAAAAAAAAACTTGTGTGAAGGGGTTAAGTAACCTACGGCATCGGCGTCAAGCGCCTTACGCATTATAAATACTAAATTTATGCACCACAAAATAGTAAGAGCTTCTTACCTTCAGATAATTTTGTTATTAATTTTTATATAGCTTACCATTTATAACTTAGCTAACATCATAACAAACAAGTTTAAAAGTTTATTGAATGCAAAGGCAATTTAATATGAAAATACAAGTAAATAATCCCAGGACTGATCGGTACACACATTTACTAGTATAATACTTAGTTAATGGCAATGCCAATCTTATCAGATTCTCTCAAAGAACCTTTAATCTGTTTGATTGAACCCCTGTGGAGCCGACCGTGTACTACTAGATACTTTTAGGTGTATCAGTCGAGTCGTCGACGCCTTCGCTTTTACTCACTGCAATATTTTATTTTTATTACATGAAAACACTTTTGTTGCCTTGATTTCGCTCTTCTCTGAGAATGTTCTTCATTTACAAAGAACTTGAATGGTCTTTGAAATTGACAGATTTATAAGATCAATGAAGTCTATTATAGGTTTATTTATATTTCTTTTAAAAACTAAGGTACGCATTTTCTTTGATAATTTTATAAAATATCTATATAATAATACTAGCTGATCCAAGCAACTTCGTCTGCATCTTAAGTCTCACAAGGTCGTTGCCTTTTTCCGATCCTTCCCTTAGGCTCCGTTAATCTTACTCATGATATCATCTATATCTATCTATATATATAAAAGAGGAAGGTGACTGACTGACTGACTGACAGACAGACCGACTGCCTGACTGACTGACATACCCAGAGATCAACGCTCAGCCCAAACCGCTGAAGCTAGAATCCTGAAATTTTGCATGTAGGTTGTTTATGTAACGCAAGTGAGCACTAAGAAAGGAATTTTTGAAATTCCACCCCTAAGGGGGTGAAATAGGGGTTGAAAGTTTGTATGGAAGTTCGTCATTTTTTAAGTAAGAAACATGAAACTTTACTTTTGGGCTACTGATTAAAAAAGAGAATATACTTATTTAAGCGTTTCTGGATATTATACCCCTAAGGGGTTAGTTAGGGGTTGTTATTTCGTGTATAGGTCAGTCTGGAAGTCCGTCATTTTTGAAGTTAGAAACATGAAACTTTATTTTTTGGCTGCTGATAAAAAATGAATTGATTCGTGTTTCAGCGTTTCTGAATATTCTACGCCTAAGGGGGTGAAATAGGGGTTGAAAGTTTGAATGGAAGTTCGTCATTTTTTAAGTAAGAAACATGAAACTTTATTTTTGGGGTAGGTACTGATTAAAAATGAGTAGATATGTATCGAATTGTTTCTGGATATTCTACCCCTAAGGGGTGAAACAGGGGTTGAAAGTTTGTAAGGAAATCCGTCATTTTTTAAGTGAGAAACATGAAAATTTGTGTTTTGGCTGATTAAAAATGAGTTGATACATATTTAAGCGTTTCTGGATAAGGGGTTGAAATTTCGTATATGACTACATCCTATAAGGAACCTACCTGCAAAATTTCAAGTTTGTAAGTATTAAAGTTTCTAAGATTTCGTGATTAATAAGTAAGTGGTATTTCGCTTTTATATATATAGATAGATAGATAGATAGGTGTCAAGTTTTTCTTCTCATTGCAGTACTGTAGTGCTGCGTAGTTTGTTCCTTTACTCGCCTCTAACAACACCCACAGGATGAATAGGGGTGGTGACACTCTGTTTTCCTAATCCATCAAAACACGTATAAAAAAATAAAGGTGTCAAATTATTCCTCTCATTGCAGTGCTGTTGTCCTACGTA
This sequence comes from Diaphora mendica, assembly GCA_949125395.1. Taxonomy (NCBI): domain Eukaryota; kingdom Metazoa; phylum Arthropoda; class Insecta; order Lepidoptera; family Erebidae; genus Diaphora; species Diaphora mendica. The sequence goes on along the minus strand of OX421319.1, from coordinate 19,665,801 downwards.
GTTTGCTTCCTGAGTCTTGTATTACCCATGGGATGAATAGGGGTGCTGACACTCTGTATTTTTAATCCGTCACCACAAGTATATAAAAACATATGTGTCAAGTTTTTCTTTTCATTACAGTAGGTACTGTTGTGCGGCGTAGTTTGTTCCTTTACTCGCCTCTAACAACACCCACAGGATGAATAGGGGTGGTTACACTCTGTATTAATAATCAATTAAAACATGTATAAACAAATAAAGGTGTCAAATTATTTTTTTCATTGCAGTGCTGTTGTCCTATGTAGTTTGCTTCCTTAGTCTTAAAACACCCATGGGATGAATAGGGGTGCTGACACTCTGTATTTTTAATTCATCAAAACACGTATAAAAAAATTAACGTGTCAAGTTTCCCTTCTCTTTGCAGTGCTGTTTTACGGTCTAGTTTACTCCCTTACTCGTCTTTTACGACACCTACGGGATGAATAGGGATGGTGACACTCCGTATTCTTAATCCGTCACAGTTAATTAACTCTATGTAATGTGTATATAATCTTATTGACTCGCTAAAAAAATGCTTAACAAAGGGCAGCTGTATGACACCGCTCGATATTTGTGCCAAGGCATAGCGCTCCCACCGCAGAATCATATGCTATAATAGCTAATAAAAGTGTGTATTTTTTTTTCTATGGAATAGGGGGCAAACGAGCAGACGTATCACCTGATGGTAAGCGATTACCGCCGCCCATGGACACAAGAGTGTTGCCGGCCTTTGGGGGATGGGGAGAGGAATGTGGGTAGGGGTTGGAGTATGGCCTCCGGTATCCTCACTCACACACTAAAAATGAAACACAGCGCAATCGCTATTTCATACCGGTTTTCTGTGAGGTATCACTCCGGTCAAGCCGACACATTCATACCGAAGCGTGGCTCTCCCGCTTAAGAAGTTTTGCCTGTAGCAAATTTGAGAGATACTCACATTTGCTACAGGCAAAACTCATTTATTGTTCGAGCGAGTCGTATGTTCAATGCGGCATGCCGGAGTGTTGAAATGGACTATGGACCTATTTGTGCATGGAAACAACCAGCTCAGGAGAACCCTGACTGAATCATTATTCGCTTCTTGCAACCAGGAGTGATGATATTTATTTATTGATTATGTCCATCTTGCTTGTATCTGTATTGTCATGTGAATGTGTATTTCAATTTATTTCCAATTACTTGTTCTGCTATCTGTGAAAACTTTTAACTGGCCTTTTTTTCGCATAAAGTTGTAGTAGTATGTATAATGTAACAAATTGTAAGAAATTGTAAAATAAAATAAAGTTGGTACTATGGACGACCGATTAAGTCCACCAGGTCACTTAGGTGAACCCGTAGGTTATCGTCCTCTGTATTCGACCTTGTGAACTTGAACTACTTGAACTTTATTAAACTCTAATTTTCTACAATTTTAAGTTAGTGTTTTATAATAAAACTAGGTCCCACACTAACTCATTCACATTTTTTGTGATTATAATTCGGTATTAATTGGTATCGCCTAGCGTACAATACGTATCGACTGATGGTAACCGCTTACCATCAGGCGATACGTTTGCTCGTTTGCCCGCCTATTCCATAAAAAAAAAAAGTAATATGGAGCAGGGTATATATCTAACGGAAAAGTAGATTAAGAAAGAAAGAACTGCCATGTTTTTACTATTAAGTTTGGACATTTTGGTCCGTAATCTAAATCTAGGTAAAATAAAAAATAAAACCATGTCAATTTTAAAGTACTAAATAAACTAAACGAAATAGTGATTTGTGATTGAAACTTGATGTAGACACTGATGATTCTCAATCTTTTTAGTGTTCCGTACCTCAAAAGGAAAAAACGGATCCCTTATAAGATCACTTTTTTGTCCGTCTGTTTGTCTGTCTGTCAAGACCCTTTATTTCGGGAACGAGTGAGGGTATCGAGTTGAAATTTAAATCGTATTCTCAAGTCTACAGACCCCGAAGCTGTAAAAAAAAACTCGTTTATTCAGCAAAAAACGCGTATTTCGAGACTCCCAAGGGAATCAAAACTCATAGGGTACTGAAACTAGTATTTCAAATGGTGTATCATATGAAAGGGCTTCATAATATGCATATTGCAAAATATACTTTACTTATTTTTTACGATGCATTATTTCTTATTTATACTGAAAAATATAAAAAAAACCGTTCCCCTCCATGTCTCCGAAGTCTGTAAAACGAAAAATCTAAAAGAATTGTAATTACCTAATACCGAGATATATAAGAAAATTTTAGTAGATAGATAAATACACTAGGTTTATTTTTTAATATTATTATTTGATTTAATTATTTAATATAATGATCCTACGTACGGAACCTTCACTGCGCGAGTCCGACTCCCACTTGTACGGTTTTTCATTTAATATTTTAGATAATCTAATATCCTAAGTTAGTGCTTCTTACCAATTAAAGATTTGAATTTTTTAATTACCTTGACTTCAACAAATATTTATTTATACTGTCTATGTATGTATGTATGTATATTTGTATTGTCGGCACTTGATGGAACTTGTTATAATACATTCCTGTAACAAAACTCGCTTGTACTTTTATTCCAATACATAGTATGTTACCATAATGTCATAGGGTGAAACCGGTCAGGTTACAGTACAGGTGAGTTTTGTTTCAAGATTGTATTAAAAAATAGTATTACGCTTATATTTTTGCCTTTAAATTCATTTGAAACAAGAGCCACCTTCCGCAGACTGTACTGGCTGGACGCCCCTTCAGTGTATTAGACTGAGATATTAAAAGGTATACTTATGATATTGAGCATAACTTGTGTCTATCCTACCTGGTAGGTTAGTCTCACTCATACAATTTTAAGTATTTCATACTTCTTTTTTTCGAACATCTAACACATAACGCCATCTAGTGCCAAACTAAGCAGAGCTTGTACTGTGGGTACTAGACAACTGATGTAAATGCAAATCATATAAACATTTGCAGATCATATAAACATTTGACCTCAACCAGATCAGTCGCATACACCACTGGGCCACTAAGCTAGTCATTTACGTTACGTTTAAAGCACATTGCTCTGGACGTGATTATACGAGTATTAAGATGATTCACTCAAACTTAAACTATCACGATATTGTGCGTCATATGAATCTCACTCAACTCTAGGGTAGTTAGGTATGAAATACCTATTACGTCATGCTTCAATCCCCGCTCTCTTTAATTATATATACACAAACATGAGAATTTTAACGTAAATGTAAGTTATTTCATTGAAATCTGTTGCATGCTGCCTGGATCGAATTCATTACATAAATTATGTTTTAAGAGTAAGTCATAAATTACATAGATTGTGTAACAATTTTACAACTGCGTATTTTAAATCATCTTGTTGGCCGTAATCCAAGCCAACTCCCAGATAGGGGAGCGAGATGACGTCACTTACAACCCCTGCATGACATCATTCGCAGCGAGGTTGCTCTCAGCTACGAAAGCGCTACGCAATATCACTACACACACCCAGATTTGTTACTCATCAGAGTACGTCGTATGACGTAGTTTCCGTAATTTGTCAAGTTCATTCAGTAATTTGTTTTTATAGGGTTGTCAACACGCGATGTTGGGTGTATGTCCACCTAAAAAGGCTCTAAGCAAAAGCAAGAGATCGCTAATAAAAAGGTTTACTGGTTACTTTGGGAGTCTAAAAAGAAGATTGATTTAGATTTACACCGTCTCAGTTATAGTCTTACTTGTTGACTAGACTAAAAGATGCAGTAGCATCACTAGGCCGCCATGGTGTGGGTCGCCATACTGCATTGCCTGCATTCGAAGTGAGTATGGTGACCGCCACTCTTGGATTCTGCTTATGCTTTCCATCAAGCAGAGTAGAGTCATTTTGGCGGGCCAAACATAAAAAAAAAAAAAAAAAAAAAAAAATAAGAAAAAGGGCAATAAGAATCCTCAGCTAGTATTATTAAATTAACAATTCTTTACATTATGAATTAGATAACAAGATACGCCGGCTGCGATATTTCTTAAAAAAATCAGGAAAAAAGTAATAATAAAATTTATTTATTTATTTTCTCCCATATACATTATTAATTGTACAATACACATTGTTTATTGGAAGACTGGTTTCCAAACTAGGTGAGAACCTGTAACATGGATAACCAGGCTTCCATTACAAAGACAAAACATAGAAAGTAAAACACTGTACATTCATGTAGGAATAAAGAAACAAAAGAGGGAAGAAACAAAGAAAAAAAGCAAAAAATATATATATACATCTCTAATTAGTGTGTGTTTGAGCGCGCTTTTGTGTGTGTGTAATAGTGTTATATAAATGACTTGCATTCCACAAAGGCAGTTTCGAATCCTAACTAGTATGTTATTTTCATAAATTATTTAGTAGTAAGGGATAACGACTACATCAATGATATTTTAAAATAAAACTTCTTTTATATAAAATCATTGGACTACATATATTGGTAAAGCTAAAACACACTAATGTATTTAAAAAATTATAAACATTTTCCAAAGACTTGAATAGACAAAAAATCTAAATTTAAAATAAATAAAACTTAAACAAAACTAAATCCAACTTTAATAATAACTTTAAAAATACATTCTATCCTAAAACAACATGTAAACGTGTATCCATTCTAACTTTGATTTTATGTTTCGAACAATGTTCAAACATAAACAAACACACATTAAGTTGAATCGCAAACAAGTCTACGCTCGGGACATTAATTCGTATACTTTAACCCAAACGAAATTATTATTGCGTTGTAAACGGTTACGACACACGATTAAAACTAACCACTGAAATGACATCGACGGGAATGATAACCACATTTTAATGCAATGTAATAATTTTACTGCCATGGTAATATTGGTGTGGATTTGAAGCTGGTTGCTATAACCCCACCTTAATATGTAAACTAGCGGAACCGCGCGACTTCTTCTGCCTGTCTCTCAAAAGGAATAAATTTACCAAGTTTTGCTATAATTTTCATTGATGCTCAGCTACAATATTGTTGGTAGCATAATGATATTAATTAGGTACCTATAGCTTTCTTCGATAAATACGCTGACCAAAAATATTAAAATTCAAAAAACTATTTGACTAACTGAGATCATCGACAAAACAAACTATTCAGCTCTTTATGTTGGTAAAGGTAAGTTGGGTTTGACTTTTCTGGTACTCTGATGATGAAAATGCTAATGAAGTAATGGAGTACACATTATATATCTAAACCTATTGCTGAAGAGTTAGTTAAAAGTTAGTAACACGTGATTGTTAGGTTTTACAAGTCTCAAACCACATGGGTCTGAACGTACCTAAAAGAAACGAGTGAGAGATGCCTTCACCTTTTTTTGTAAATACCTACATACATATTTTAAATAGAAAACACCCAAACTTTGAAACAAATTATTGCAGATCATACAAACATTTGGTCCAACCCGGGAATCGAACCCGACTCCTCAAGCACAGTAGCATAGCATAGCATATGCGACCAAAATTATACAATAACCAACCCTGTTTAACTCACTGATTCATTAGCGCAGAGCATAAGCCACTTGGGCTGCAGACTTGAACTTAAGCTGATGCTTTTTATGATGTACCTAAACACCCATTAAGAAATCATTTATTGAAATTTCAAGTTAGGGATGATTTTCAAAATTGGAAACACGAAAAAAGACATATTCACGTGAGCGAAGGCGAGATGTTTTAATGTAGAAACTTGAAGTTATACAATGCAGTATATATGGCATTAAAATGTATATTAGAATATAACCCTTATTTCAAGCCATTATTCTAATACCACCTTAGAATTTAGGAGCGATAAAGGCTATTCACATAGATGCAGTATAAACGCACCCTTTCTAAATGGCCAATTCTGTCATGTTATGTAGCCAGACGGTAAGGGTGGTGGCACACTGTGTCATAAAGTGCAGTGTAGTGCGTACGTAATGCAATTTCTCCGTATTACGACACATGTTATACGCATTGTCTGATGTCCAGCGTCCACTCAGTGAAACCAATAAATCAATATTGGTTTCACTGAGTGGACGATGTATAAACACTGAGTGTCCGAAAGCTTTTGTAGTCTTGTGTGTTGTACGATACTGATATTGAAAGGACAGGCAATGAAAAGGATCGCTTCCACTCAATGTACGGGTAAACATAAAGTGAACACAGAATTATTAAAGCATTTAAAAAAATGACTACTATGGAAAATAATGGTATGACCATGGCCGCATTGGTTAATTTTCTCCTGGTATATCCACACATCTCTATCGAACAGGAGAGTTTTTTCTCGCTGTTTCCATAGAAATATTTTCGCTATTTAGAAGTTCTTCGGGTTAGTTAGGTAATAGTATGTGATGATGTATAAAATGCAATCAATGGAGACTTTTTTTTTTTTTTTATATAATAGGCGGGCAAACGAGCAGACGTATCGCCTGATGGTAAGCGATTACCGCCGCCCATGGACACCTGCAACACCAGAGGCGTCACAAGTGCGTTGCCGGCCTTTAAGGGGATGGGGAGAAGGATGGAGGCGGGGGATGGGGGAGATTGGGGAAGGGGTTGGGGTATGGGCCTCCGGTATCCTCACTCACTCGGTGAAACACAGTGCAAGCACTATTTTACACCGGTTTTCTGTGAGGCCGTGGTATCACTCCGGTCGAGCCGGCCCATTCATGCCGAAGCGTGGCTCTCGCTCTCCGTGGCTCTCCGACTTAACAAAAATGTGTTTTTCTTTTCGTGCTATCGAAAAGGTTTGTCTGTTTAAATGTGCTCTTGAGTGAAGACCGCCTCACAGGAAAACTAGTGATGGACGTCCGCAGGCCAGGTGGAGTGATCGAGGAAGGATTTTTTTTATGTATTGCCAATTAAAATTTTATGTTATGTCGACTATGTAGTCCATCCAGTAGTGGACTGCAATAGACTGATGATGAGCTATAGAAAAGTATTATTACTACTCAACTGTTACTGTTTACAATAACTTCAAATTATAGACCCATAAATTCGCTTTTTTTTAATAATTACAAAAGTATCCTAATTTGATTATTTTAAAGTATTCTAGGGTTTCGTACCTCAAAACGAAAAAACGGAACCCTTATAGTTTTTTATACTTCGTTGTCCATCTGTCTGTCAAGACATTTTTTTTTTTCAGAAACGCGTAGAGGTATCAAGCTGAAATTCATATCAAATACTCAGGTCTACTGTCCCTTTGGAGCTGTGAAAAAATCAAACTTCTAAGCCAACGCAATCAAAAGGTACAGCAGCTGAATTCTTGAATACATTAACAACAGTGTGTTAAAACCCTTAGACATATTCTTTGTATTTTTCAAATGGATTTCTGAGTACCCGAAACTTTGATGGCAGAATCTAAGTGTCCGTATTAACTGAGCTCGAATGAGGGTTGGTTTTTACATTCTTTTTACAGTTAGTGCCAATAAAACAGCACATTTGAATTTTGCCTTCCTCAGAACATTTTCACCTTTGGATAAAAGATATAACGCCTTTTTATTTACTGATGGCAATCAACTTATATTTGATGATTGCTAAAATGGTTAATGGATATTATATAGGTATTCTTATGATGATTAAATTGTCAAGAACAATAAATGTCACATACAATAGAGTGAAATAACAATGAACAAAATGTTCTTATAGTGTCAATGATGGCAATGGAACGGAATATATCTGAGTTCTTGATGTTGCGCCTACGCAAAAAAACCGAGAGTATTTTAGTAAAACGGTGTTTAAGTAAGCTAGTAGCTACAATTTCAATGAAATGTAGAAAGCATTTTTTAATCAGTATTAATAGCGTATGAAAAAGTTAGGAACGTAAGGGATGTTTTGAAATACAGTACCTACATTTTATTATTTTCGAATATTGTGTTTCGATTTACTTCCTGCAACGTTTATAGTTACAAATTATTAAATTAATTTAAAATTAAACACTAAATATCCAGTGCGTAAATATATATTGGCTAATATATACCTACAGGACCCGTTCTATATACTTTGGAATAGCCGTATTGTAGCGGTTAAACTCAGCTGATATACACAGATTTATATACATAATATATATAGGTATATTAATTCTGATAAATACTGGCCAAGTCAAATCTAACCTACTTTAAGATCTCACATACATATGTATTATTAAATCTCAATACCTGCCTAGTTTTATTTCCAAAAAGTAATGATATCCCACCAAAAACATAAATGTAAAAAAGGAGAGCCAAGTTCAATACAAAAATTATGCTTGGCTGTGGGCTTCGCCGCAAAAAGAATGGAGATCTAAATGAGTGCCAAGTTCTATGCAAAATCTAAATATGTACTTATAGAAACAAAATAAAATTATGAACAAGTATTAAACTCTATTTCTTCTCTGTAGCATATCCCATGCATGCTCAATCGGGTTCAAGTCTGGCGACTGAGCAGGCCAGGGCCAAAGCCACATCTCAATCTCAAGAAATCCGCATAAAAATGCTTGATCCCTAGACACTTTTGATGTGTGTATATTGGGATAGTTTCAAATATCTGCTTGTAACGACGGTTCCAATGCTACAATAAAAAAAAATGTGGACCACCTTCTTTACCTTTATTTTTTATTTTTAGATATTTTCCTACGCTTACACACAATTATTAAAATACAACTACTTTAAAACTGCTAAGCTACTTTATCATCTGCTCTTTTTCGTGCACTGCACATAATGCAGGGTAGGGCTGGATCTGGCGGACAACCAGTACGGTTTCCGTCAGGGGCGCTCCAACGTGGATGCGATCATGCGCGTGAGGCCTCTGGCGGAGGAAGCAGTTTCCCGGGGCGAAGCGGTATTGGCGGTGTCTTTGGACAACGGCAACGGCTACGACTGGGTGCTTCCCGGTGCATTCTTAGATGGTATCGCCATCACGTACTATGCGGATGACACGCTTGTGACGACGTGTGGCAGAACGCACCGTGAGGCAACCCTGAGGGCCACGGCCGGAGTTGCCCAAATCGTCGAGAGAATTTTGTGACTCTGCACAAATCCGAGGATTTGTTCTCTAACGGGCCTCAGAGTAAGCCACCTGAAGGACTCAGCCTCATAGTAGGAGGCACTCGCATTAGCATCGAGCCTTCTATAAGGTATTGAGGCTCGTAGTCGACGGCCGATGGGACTTCGGACATTACTTCCGAAGTCTGCTCCCCAAGCTGGATGGCGCAGCGCGTGCATTGGCCCGGTTGCTGCCAAACATGAGGGGGCTCGACGACTTCTGCAGGAGACTATACGGGGGGATTGTCCGGTCCATGGCCCTTTATGGGGCCACAGTATGGGCGGAGGTCCTGAAGGCTAGTAACATCGTGCTATTGCGATGATGAGTGCTAGCTATCAGGATCATAAGGGGGTACCGCACGATCTCCTTTGAAGCGGCAAGTCTCCTGGCCGGAAGTCCACTATGGGACCTGAAGGCGAGAGCTCTTACGGCTCTTTACCAGTGGCCCAAGGAGGCGTGACAGTTGGGTAGGAGTCCTGAGACTCGAAAATTCGAAGATCAGAAATTCCAACTCCACCAGGTCCTCATGGAGGAATGGAAGGAACGATTGGGCAACCGAGCGCTGGGCATGCCGTTATTGCGGCGGTAGGACCTGTTATGGAGGATTGGCTCGAGAGGCATCACGGGACCTTCTCATATCGGCTGACGCAGGTGATCACTGGAAAAGGAGGCTTCGGAGATCAGCTGTGTATGATCCGCAATGAGCCAATGCCTGAGTGTCACCACTGCGATGGCCAGACCGGTAAATCGTTAACAACTTTTCTGTATAGAATATATATGCGGTATTTCTGGCTACGCGTTGATTTTATTCTGGTGGTTGCACCTTCGCTATTACTGTATAACGCGAAATAATTTCGCGTAATACAATGAGTAGCCAATATCTATAACTTTGACATGATTTACTGACATAACGGACATCATTATGAGTGAATTTTAGAAAGTTCAGTTCGATCGAAATTTTCTGGAAAGGATTAGAGGGCCCCCTGAGCTTAAGGGCCCTGGGGCACTGCACCGCCTAGCCCCTAGGTAGCTACGCCACTGCGCTATAGACCAGCAAAGTTTCTTACAATCACCCCAGAAGACTAATTTCTGTTATCGCTGTTTCTAAAACCACGATACTGTTATCTTTCTAAGTAAAACGTTTTTTATTTCTGCTTCATTCATCGCTCTGATAATGGATGCACGATCAATACGTTGAAGATTATGTCCATCGCTTTTCCACAAATGATAAGCCAAAGTGTACCAAGTGTTTCCCTTTGCAGTGATGTTGTTTTACGTAGTTTGTTTCCTTAGTCACCTCTGACGACACCCGTGGGGTTTCCGTTAATCTGTAACCACACTTATTATTACTTCATTATAATTTTCTAATTTGGACTTTAATTCATAGAATAAATTGATTAATTATCTGTTAAATAAGAAAAATAGTCCCTAACCTCATTCTAGAATTAAACTCACTTGTATTTATTACACTATTTTAATTAACTTTAATCCTGACCGGTTTCGCCTTATGGCATTATCAAAGGTACTATAAATTACATATTTTTACGCGGGGAATGCATTTCGTACTATATCCTCCGTTGGGGAGACGAAGGGCGTGTGTGGGACTCCCGGAAAACCGGCCTACCCTACCCACTGAACCCCGCGGCGGCCTACGTCGGCCGTCGGGAGAATCTCCAGGAACGCACCAGCGGCTTCTGGAGTCCTCCCTGCCTCAACTCACAAATTGAGGTACTTTCCGAGATGACCACGGTCACCCTGGGGTCAGGACACTACGTGCCCCGCCCTAGATGACAGCCACCCGGCCGCACCGGATCTGTGTCTCCTGTCTCGGGTCGTTTGCAGCGGTCACAGCACCCCAAGAAAAAATTCCGCTCTGCGGACTCCTTCTGAAGCATAACATCCTCACAGAAGGAGACCGCAGCTTCCCACCCTTCACTACTCGCCAGCGTTGCCGCGATCAATGCTGGCGGTGACAGGTTTCATCCGATCTGTCCCACCAGGACTCAACGCTCGGACTCCGACGCTGGGCAGTCCTCCAGTGTGTGCTGGGCGGAGTCCTGTTCGGACCCGCAGTGGTGGCATTATGCTGTAGCCTTCCGCCCTATTCGATTCAGATACTCACCGAAGTAACCGTGCACGGTGAGTATCTGAGTCAATCGATAGGTGACACAGTCGGTCCTCTCTACCCAAGCTTCGAAGTTCGACAGAACGGCTCCGACACCCCATAGAGGATCATGGTTCTGAGAACGCCCATGTAGAGGCAGCGAACTTCTTCCCGTGGTCACCCGTGATTAGGCAGCAGACGGTGTAGCGCACCTGCTACAATATCGCCTCAGATTTCTGAGGTGCCACCCTCAGGCCCAGCTCACAGATCTTATTCACAACAACAAGTCACACTATAAATTACCCAACCTTATTCATGTTATTGACGATTTAATTATCTCTACTAATAAATTCGTGTTTGTGTTGAATCATTTCGTATTATTCTCATGCAAATTTCATCAATGTTTTGTCAAAAAGTGTTGTTTAAATATTGACCAAATATAGTTACGAATATACGCTGGTAGCATTCAAATGATTTCCAAGTATACCCATAAACTTCATTTTATACCTAATAACAGATAAAATTGCAATATAGAACTGTTTTCAATAAAACCGATCTTAAATTGAACTAGAGAAACCAGAGTTTTAAAATCGATAACTTTCAATATCTCTGTATATCTTAGAGCTTTATTCGGAGTATAACGTTGGCTATCTGTCTGCTGAATCGCTCTACGAAATGGCCTTATTAATTCCCTTTTATGTCTGGCTGTGCACACACACGCCCATGCGAGTACGATGACTACAAGGAGAAATAAAAGACCAGGATATGTCCATCAGTATTAGTGTTCTTACCAAAGGACTTTGTTTGTTAGTCTGCTCTGAGGAATTCAAGGATTAAGACTGAGGATTCTTGCATTTAGCGATATCAACAATTTACTCAATCTTGTTAATTTTGACGTCACCCAGAAACCCGAATAGGTATTTTAATATGTTTTAACAAGAGTGGTGTCCTACGAAAAGAAACTAATTTAATCTTTTCATTGAAAGCAAATTTTCCTTTGAATAATGCTATCATCTCAAATAATAATATCTTATAAGAAAACATACCTAGCTAGCCTACAATCCTGAAAAGTTCAAGGATGATTCGCTAATATTCCTGTTTAATTATTAACATCGTGATAAACGGTCATGACATAACATTACGCTCAATTTGTTATTTTCGAGAACTAAACATCACCGAAGTCTCTAAATGGGCTTAATCGCCTTCATTTTTTTTTCCATTGTTGTTTTAGAGAAATAAACTAGCAAAGCTGCTTAAAGCGATTGGAGGTGATGATTATTTATAATTATTAAATATACACACATAGCTCCTCCTAATAAGGTTAAATTCCAGTGAAGCTAGTAGTTATGTTCTCAAGTTTTCAAAGTTTTCTAGTCTAAATACAAAGTTTTCAGCAAGTATAAGGTATCAAACAGTAGTAAAGTCCCGTTCTAGAGTACCTACTTATCCTACTGAAAGCGTAGTTATGGTCACCGTACCCTAAGCGATTTACGTTAAAGTTTAGAACGTTAGCTTTCTTTATGTTGATATAAAGTAAAGAAGATATAGGTGCTAAAATGCGACCCCCGAATGCAATGTTTTGTTTTAATTGCACATATGTACCTATAGTACCACCTGATGCCGCCGTAATTGGGTGTGTTTGTTTTTGCAAAAGTTGTCGGGGAGATACCTTGAGTGCGTGGATTACAATGTTAAGTTGAGAATAATCTTAGTACCTACTGTTAGATTTTGTTTTTTGCTTTTTTTTTGTGCGAAATCAGGATCTTGTCGTATTCTGCAGAATGTTATATCAAAGCCAAACCAAATAAAACCGATCGACGTCTTATAGTAGTATCGATATGTAGTGCGTCTAGAAGTAAGCGTATGTAACGAGAGGTTTCGGATTCGATTCCCGGATCGGTCCAAAAGTGTTGTTGGGTTTTTCTAACAAGAAATTCTTAATAACAGCCCAGGGTATGGAAGTTTAGCAGTGTTTTGTCCGCCCGTATCGGTCCCGGTTGTCATTTATCTACACATCTATGGCAATCTTTATTGGGAAGTCATTGCCCTTAGATATACTGTTCAACCTTCGAATTCATTTTTCTCTCAAGATTACATAGGTCCGATGCCAGTCTCTCCTCGGGAAATCTGATATTCAGGTAACACCAGTTGAACCAATAGCCGACCCCAAATAATCTTAGGAATAATATAGGCTGGAAAGATGATGTAGCGACACAGTCGTTACATCGTCTATTTCTTTGCCCCCCTCCCACGTGTTGACCTTAACTAAATAATGGCACTATTTATACATTACTTACTTGGAATACCAAAAACATGCTACTTTATGATGCAAGCGTTAAATTGTTTATTTGTAAAAAACATATTATATTTATTAGTAGCATTGAAATCATAGTAATCATGAACGATTTTTATGGCCCTAAATTATTTATTTGTAAAAAAACATACTATATTTATTAGTAGCATTGAAATCTTTTAGTTAATCATAATAATAATGAACGTTTTTAGGGTTCCGTGCCAAAGGCAAAAAACGGAACCCTTATAGATTCGTCTGTCACAGCCACTTTTTTCCGAAACTATAATGTTGAAACTTGGTAAGTAGATGTATTATGTGAACCGCATTAAGATTTTCACACAAAAATAGAAAAAAAAACAATAAATTTTGGGGAGTGGGGTATCTATGGATAGGTCTTCAAAAATTATATTGAGGTTTCTAATTAATTTTTTTCTAAACTGAATAGTTTGCGCGAGGACACTTTCAAAGTGCTAAAATGTGTGTCCCCAGTAACTTCTAAAATAAAAGAATGATAAAACTAAAAAAAAATATATATCATGTACATTACCATGTAAATTTTCACCGAAAATTGGTTTGAACGAAATCTAGTAAGTAGTTTTTTTTAATACGTCATAAATCGTACATTGCAATTTACCTTTCATTCAATCAACACAAATATAAAAATAAAATAAAAATTATATTATGTTACTTGCTGCTGCGGAACCCTTCATGGGCGAGTCCGACTCGCAGTTGGCCGCTTTTTTCTTTTTTTAAGCCAACTCCCGCATTTGGAATACATATCGTGTGTCGCGGGGGACTTCCCAAACATACACGACACTCAAAGAACACCTAAACTAAGAGCAACAATTTTATGGATCACACAAATTGTTGTCCGATGTGGGATTTGAACCCACCACTATTGGAGAATTCGAAATCGGCGTGGCGACCGCTTAAACCTAGTGGTTTTGTTTGTAGTATGTTTTTTATGGTTTAAGTAAATTTGACTGCACGGTTGGTAATAAAGGCTTTTTCTTCGCACAAAGGAGGAAAAGACTTCTGTCCAATGACAGCATTACCCTTACGTCCTTACAGAGTTTATATTGGTCTACCTACCAGGGTTGTAGGGCTCTAGGGACTTTGACTGCTTCGGTGGCGTAAGTGGTAGCGTATGCGACTGCTGTGCTTGAGGTCTCGGGTTCGATTCCCGGGTCGGACCAAATGTTTGTATGATCTGCAAATATTTGTTTCGGACTTTGGGTGTTTTCTATGTATATTATGTATGTATTTACAAAAAAAAAATATATGTATATATGTATTTATATCAGTTGTCTAGTACCCATAACACAAGCTCTGCTTAGTTTGGGACTAGATGGCGTTGTGTGTTAGATGTCTGAAATATTTATTATTAACTTCAGTCACCCAATATAAACCCTAAGTTTAAGATGTAAGAAGACTACATCTTAGTAGCATATAAATTAATTTATTTCAATGTCTTAAACTTAGTGCTTAGTTAGACAACTCTAACTTTACCAATTACTAATAAATTGTCATCTTATTTCAAACAACTAACTTAATACAATCTAAATTAATTCAAACTCAAATTTATCAATGTTATAACGATATTTCAATTAATTTACTTTGATCTGTGGAAACTTGATAAAGTTTAATTAATTAAAGGCAACGAAAGACAATTATAAATTGGCATATTGGATGCTGCATAAATGCAATAAGTTTTTAGATATTTAACTGTTAACTTACTAGTTAGATGTGGTTGCTTTGAAATACTAGTCAAAGGTAAAATACCAATTAGAGCCCTGCCTTTGATAGAAACCTACCTGAACCACTAAATAATGAATACAGCAATTAAATACACGATTTTGCTACTGCTCTCTTGTAAAATAAATAAATCAATAAAAAAATGGTTGTCTGTAAAGTCTGTTTACGGAGGATAGTTTAACGTGACAACGTCATAACGAAACATTGAAGAAATGATGAGAGATAGATGCGGCGCCGCATCTTCAAGCCTTAAATGGAACGCCTAAGAGCGAGGTAACGCCGCATAGCGAGGTAACGATGCATGGCGAGGAAACGCCGCATGAGTCATGTTTTTTCGTGTGTGCAGCCGGCTCCATCAATTTATAAGACGTTGTCATGTCAAAAAGTATTTCTTATTCGAATCTGAATATTATTCTGAACTAGCTGAAACCCGCGGTGTTACCCGCGGTACGACAATAACTGCGGGTAACGACGCGGGGTAAAGCTAGTCTAAAACAATTACCCTAACTTACTCCTTAAATCATCAGCTATCTACCAGTGAAAGTCCTGTCCAAATCAGTCCAGCCGTTCCAGAGATTAGCCGGAACAAAAAGATAGACAGACATACAAACCGACAGACAGACAAAAATTGTAAAAAAATGTTAATTTGTGTATAGATACATATTATTATGCATTTAGTAAAAAGCGGTTATTTTAATATTACAAACAGACGACACTCCAATTTTATTTAATTGTATCATTATTGATTGTATCGATTATTTTGAATCCTTATATAGATTTGACATAGTTTCCAATATGATATTGTATTTAATTTATTTTATATAATCACTCAAAGTATTAAAATTAAGATCTCTGCCTGTCTATTTAAAAATCAAAATCAAACTTTACCTCATAAGATTTAAATCCAATCAATTGAATAGTGAAGAGGATATGAATAGCCTGTCATAATATTACTATTAATTTCGAAAAGTATTCTTATAAAACTATTAAAAACATCGACCAAACTGCGACACTCAGAATGTATTGATATTGATTGTGGAACCGTTGAATCGACGTCTCATTACCGTCTGGAATGGAAATGGTCGATCGTTTATTTTGCTCATGACTCCGATCGTTTGCACCAACCAAAAAATCTGAGCCAATTTCCGTCCACACTATCGATAAAACTGCACAAACGAACTGCACAGTTAAATCGCTACGATAAATCGTTGTAGTGTGTGCCGCCTATTAGAGTAATCGACACTTTCAAATTATTATTCCATTATGATGTCCACAGTACCTACATTAGTACATTTTCAGATAGTAAGAACGAATTTTAATTGATGCAGTATGTCAATGCAATTTAAAAGTAATTACTTTCAGAGTTCGGAGTGGTGGCTTGAAGCATTTATATCAAAGTATAAAAAATATTTCAAAGAAATTTAGTTTCAAACAGTACATATGTTCAGTGGTTGTTAATTTATATCACCACCGCTTTTTAAGAACTGCACGTCCTCGTCGATCGTTGAATTCCACATAGTAACACTGCAGGCTACACCAGTGGCAGTGTATCGACGAGGAAGACCCCATCATTGGGACCACCGCAGTATAGGATGACCGCTGACCGCGTGATCGTATTGAGTTGATTTACCGGTGTGATTTATTATAACAATAAAACATGTGAATAAGAAGATATTTTAAAAGATCACATTATAGTAATCGCACAAAAGAATTCAATAAATATGAATTTGTTTATACTTCGAAGTGACTAGGAGTCAAATCATCAACCGAAAGTGATGTTGTTGAGAATTTTGTTAGGAATTGTCTTTTTGCTGTGTGGTTGGTAATGAAAGATCACATTTACCTAAGCATCTCTTAAAATGACTAGTTGTAATATTACCATAATTTTATATTATTTAATTTTTCTAAGAAGAGCCCCATGACCAGCAGTGGACTTAAAGGCTGATGTAAACTTTTTTTTTTATGTTGCAACTAAAATACCATCTTTGAAAATAACTTAATAGGCAGGTATTGCACATATATTACCAACAATACATAATATGTAGCTGTGTATAGAACTATGGAGATGCATTTCAGATGAAGCCTTAATGTACTTATTAAATTTTAATAAATCCAAGCAAATATTTCTATAAGCATAACTGAGAAGCCAATTTCACAAGATTTAAAATCACTTTTCTTAAATGCTTATTTCCTTCATCAGAAATAGTAAAGCAAACTTTGGTACGATAAAATCGAAGCACTCTGAAAGTTAATTTTGTTGTTAGCGTTTACATTGCGGTGGCAAACGGCGGGCATCGTTACCGGCCCATTTGCGAGGCCAATCTAGTTAAACATTGACGTTAAATAATGATTTCTATTTCCCCTAGATCTTTTGACTCCGTGCTTTTAGGTTGAGTGATTCGTTGTGTTACTGTTTTAGATATTTTGTTTTTATACACATTTTAGAAGATTTGAAGCCGATCAAAACTTGTTACTGTCAAAAATAAATTGAATTATTAAATGGATTGAATATGTCAAGAAGTACAATCTATTGCAATCTAAAGTTTTGTAATACATTTTCGGACAGTATATCTACAGTTTTCTAGGTTAGCTTATTAGGTGTCCAATCTCTATTAACTGATTTCTCTAATTTAATCATCTGGAATGTTTTTTGAAGGAAATAATACAGAGGATGGGAACTATTCAATTTTTAATAGATTATGTTTACATAATCTATTAAAAATTTAAATTTTATATGAATATTAATAATATACGTTGTACTGTTGTTTTATAAATTACTAGCTTTCGCCCGCGGCTTCGCTCGCATTTACCTTTGTTACTTCTAATACATCGATGATCAGTTAAGTAATTTTCGCGTGAAAGCGTAACAAACAAACTTACCTTAACCTTACAATATAAGTGTGATTTTATGGGCAACTTAGGTATGTATGTATGTATATTGTATATCAATTTAGGAGTAATATGTAGGTACACACGTATTACATGATCAAATATAGAATGTATATAATATCTAAATGTCAATACGTGAAGCAAAACTTGGTAGCCCTTTTTACGATAAATATATGAACGGAGGAGTCTGAAATTTGGCACAGTTAAAGTTTGTACGGAAGAGGAGGGCATAATGTTAAAAAAAACAATTAAATGTATTATGATCGAATTTCCACCACTGGGCGGCCACTGATATAAAAAAAACTAGTGATCCACGCCACGCACCTCGTCTGTGTCTCATATTGCTCATATTGCCCATAGCGTGATGTTACACAACGTGAACAGTTCACCATAAAATAGGGTATAGTGAACCAACCTCAGAAAATAGACATATACTCATATATAAAATACACAGACCTCAAAGACTCGTAACCGACCTTGCTCTGAATTGGGTGTCAAGTTTATATGGTATATCTATTAATATTTCTATGTACTTATTTAATCATCCACACTAGGTGTTACTATTACTTTATATAATATACACTATGTGCGAAAAGAGCGTGACCGACAAAATTTAATGAAAATCTTAGAAATATTAAACGATAAATTGTAATCAAATAAGTATTTTATTGCTGTTTGATGCTTTATATTAATACGGTGTCCAATCTCCATTATTATCCATAATCGCTTGGCATCTTCGCGGCTTACTTTCCGCCAATTTTTCAGCATAGCTGCGAGGTAAAGACCTCCACGCAGACTTCAGTTCACGAGTAAGGTTAGCGACGGTCACTACATTTTTTGCCCTTAGTTTAAGCTTCATCCACGCCCAAACATTTTCAATTGGATTGGCATCAGGGGACTGTGAGGGCCAATCCAAAACGTTAATACCATGTTACGCGTTCCAAGTGGTGCAGAGCCGACTTCGGTGTTTAGGATCATTATCCTCTTGCAGAATCAAGAAATCATTTTGGTGTGGAAACATCTACTTAGCCGACGGCTATAATACTTTTTCGTAAATTTTCGTCATCTTCTCAGCATCCAAAGTACCGGTAAGCAAGTGCAAATTTCCGAAACCCTTTTTTGAGAAGCATCCCCAAACATGCACCTTTAAAGGGTGTTTCACGGTTCGTACCAGCAGTCTATTGTCAGCCGTAGTCCAAGCTCGAGTTGAGTAACCGGTTGCCCAAAACGATGCTTCATCAGAAAAAAATATCTTGTCCCAATCATGGTCTTTGTTTACGAACGCCCAATGCAGCCTTTTTTTAATATGCGTTTCAGAAAGGAGAGTTCGCCATTTACAACTAAACGCCTTTTGATAGTGTCAAATGATATCATTAAACCCTTTTTCTTCAACTTTTCTTGCCCAGAGCGAAGTGATAATAAAGGACTCCTGGCAAACAGCTGCACAATTCGTGTATCCTCTGCAACAGACGTGTTTTTCGATTTGCCACAATCTGGTAAGACATCGACGGTTTTTATTTGTGAAAATCTCTTCACTCACTAGGTTACGAAGGCCTTGGACTTTTTCATATAATAGGCGGCCTAATCGCGGGACATTTTGGGGCCTTTCGGATGTGTACAGAGAAACACAGCTTCAAATCGGTATCTCATTATATAAAAAAAATAAATTAACGAGGAAAACTGGAGGGAAAACTTGTGTTTTTTACAATGCATTTTAGGTAAAGGATTGCTCTATTCAGCCTAATATTTATTTTTATAAATTGCATTCCAAAATTTAAAAATATGCCGGTCACGTTCTTTTCACACACACTGTATATAAATATATTACTTCTTTTTCCTATCACCTTTTTATACACCCGGCACTACCCTAGTAGTTCCTGAGATTAGCGCGTTCAAACAAACTCTTCAGCTTTATAATATTAAATAAATAAATATATATTATTTATAGTATAGATAATATATATAAATATAGATACTAGCCGACCCGTGCCCACTTCGTTGGGCGTTAATTTTTTGTGATGTAAATTTTTAGTTCAATCATAATGAAATATGGCCGTTGTCAGTTTTGACTGCTTCGATGACTAATGTGTATGATGTATGTGTAATGTATGATCTGCAAATATTTGTTTCTAAGTTTGGGTGTTTTCTATGTATAATATGTATGTATTTACAAAAAAAGTATATAAGTATTCCATCAGTAATCTAGCTTTCATAGTACAAGCTGCTTAGTTTGAGGCTAGATGACGTTTTGTGTTAGATGTCCGAAATATTTATTATTATTACTCCTGAATAGTGTCGCTTTCTGTTAGTGAAAGAATTTTCAGGATCGGATCAGTACTTCAGAAGATTACCCCCTAGAAACATACAAAGTTATAAGAAACATACATACAAACGACTGCACGTTTGGCCTAGTGGTTTAACGGTCACCACGCCGTATCCTACTTCGCCAAGTGTAGTGGGTTCAAATCCCACGTAGGACAACACTTTGTGTGATCCACAAATTGTTGTTCTGAGTCTGGGTGTTCTTTGTGTCCGTTTCATGTATGTTTGTAAAGTCCCCAGCGACACAGGATTTATTCTTGGTGCGGGAGTTGTCTTTAAAAAAAAAGTTAGAAACTTTACCTCTTTATAATATTATATAATATAGATATTATTATTACTCCTGAATAGTGTCGCTTTCTGTTAGTGAAAGAATTTTCAGGATCGGATCAGTACTTCCGAAGATTACCCCGTACAAACATACAAAGTTAGAAACTTTACCTCTTTATAATATTAGGTTTATAGAATCTTTATTCTCATAAGAACAATTTTTAGTTCACTTACTTGAGAAAACAATGTCTTTTATGTTACATTTAGGGTCATCTTGTGACGAAGCATGCGTATACTATTATAGTATAGATTTGTACGTGCAGGGATGTACCTATGTATATTTTAAAACTGTCATTCACGCTTACGTTAATTTAAACTATTGCGTCAATAAATGACGTTATTGATGCATTTAACGAATTAATTCCCTAAAATTTAACGTATATTTTCCTTATAAATCTCTGAAAAACACATTGTTCATTTTCAGTTTCATACTAGTACAGTACTGTCATGGGGTAATAGTTATTAGCAAAGTGGAATATTTCGACATTAAAATGAACTAATCACTATATTAAGTACGTAAATATGACGTATGTCATGTATGACTTGTAATAATATAGGTATATTTTAATGTTATAGTTAATTAACGAGTAGGTATATTAATCCTTCTGAAACTGATTATTTTTATTTTATTTTAAAATTTGTACACCTTTGAAGATCGCTAGACTCAATGGCTAGGGCATTCTCCACCAGTCAACCTTATGGTGATAGTTGTTGTAAATTTGAGGCAATATTAAGTAAAAATAAAAACAATTCACAAAAAGCTATAAACACTTACACAAAAATACAATACATATGTCGTCAATACACATACATAAACATGAATATACAACATATTACACTAAATTCGTACTCAAAAAAGTAAAGTAAAAATCGCCATTTTCCTTTTCACAAACAGCACTGCAGAATACAAGAAGATACTTTGACAGTTAGTTTCGTAGAGTTAGAATTTAAGGTGTACTATCGATTAGATAATTTTGCTTTTTCATTAAGAAATAGGTCATCAACATTCTTTTTGAATATAAAACGCTTTGTGGACATCCTGATTTCGAGCGGCAGCTTATACCAAAGACCGAAAGTGCATGAAGTCACAGTTGTGGGAGGGACATGAGAGAAGCAGATTAATTTCTAAGCGATGATTTCTGTCGTTATTGCAAGATAAAGAATGTTAGTATGGTATATCTAGTGTAGGTAAATAAAGCAATCCGAAACTCTTTAGATTTATATTATTGGCTTATTTTACGTCGACTTGCATCATTTTGTGAACATTTCGTAAGTATTGCGAAACAATCATTACTTTTTGAATTTAAAGATGTCTATTAATTGCTTAGTTTTAGGAATCTAAGATTTAAAATGGAGTATATTATCGAAATTCTCCTAAACTAATCCAAAGATCGTTAAGGAGGTTTGTGCAAGCCTATCATAACGATGGGGTTCAAGGAGGCAGGAGATAGCAAACTTTGTCAACCATTGGCACTCACTTGACTATACTTAAAGGGCGCCTTCAGCATCAATATATGTATATAACTATAAACTTAGTTGGTGTACGCTTCCAAAACTTAAAAGTTTCTGCATCGCGTCAGTTTTTCGCATTTGTCATCAATGCAATCACAATTAGTCCGGGATCCCCAGAACAAATTTTACAAGTTATTACTATCAAGCTAATTTTTCGTGAGTGGCTTGTCAACAGTCACATTGTCCTACAAATTGCGTGGTATGTTACCTCGGCCCTACGCTCAAAAGTTTTTTCCCTGTTAGCGATGTTAGCTACCACAATCGAATATTTTTGTGAGGTGAAGGTGGGCCCCTCATCAAAATGAAGCCATTCACGAAAAATTTGCATGATAGTAATAACTTGTAAAATTTGTTCCGGGGATCCCGGACTAAATATGTTCCAGCGAAGCATTGCAGTGTACATAAAGTATAGAATATAAATGCATATAATTTCTGCTATCTATAAACGATACTATCCAACGAGTTAAGCTGAAAAATAGTTGGGTACTTACGTACACTTTACTTTTTAATATGTGGCACTATATGAACACGAAAATAATTAATGAAAAAGGTATGTGAATTTCTGGGTCACTTTCACAATTAAGACTAAACTACCACTTGATAGATCTATCCAGCTGATAGAGCATGTTAAAGAAATATACATACATATTTATACACTCGAAAACATAAATCTCATTCTGCCACAGTCGGGTAAAGATAACACCTATCCGAATATCACAATTTTTACAGTTGAAATAGTTTCCACATAAACAAAATCACATTTAAATAAAGTTACTTATATTAAAATAATATAACTTACTAGCGGCAGCTTGCGACTTCGTACGCGTGGAGTTAGTTATTTGCACATTATTTTTATACTTAAATACCATTTGAAAACTTTCTGCCATAATTGCTTTTACTTCAATAACATTGGACTTTCATACAAACTACCATTCCCCGTTTTAACCCTAAAAGGGGATTTATTTCTAAAGATACGTTATAAGTACACTTTTACACCATCTATAGAGCACACATTTTAAATTTCAAGTCTCTTACTTCAAAAACATAGGACTTTCATACAAACGTCCAACCCCCGTTTTACCCCCTTAGAAACCCCACCTGGGTTTCATAAAATCCCTTCTTAGCGGATGTCTACACGCTATAAGGTACCTATCTGCCAAATTTCAAGTCTGTTGGTGTTATAGTTTCTGAGATTTCGTGATTAATAAGTGAGTGTTATTTCGCTTTTATATATATAGATTAATAGTGTCAGTACGAAAATCTACAAACGGATCTTTGAAGTAAAACTCCCTAATAATTACTTTGACCATCTCCACACGGAATAGATGGAGATGACCAACAATCGTTCAGTCGTTTATTAGACCGGACACCAAACAAACGATCTATCTGCTCGCTCTCCTTGATAAATGTCCAACGTTCGATGCCCAGACGACATCATTTATATCAATGAGAAAAAAGCTTTTAACGAAAATGTTATTCAAAGTGAACATACTGTAACGAACGATACAAACTTCTAATGACTGTTTGGAGACTTGCAGCCGCATGGGATTGAAAAGTTTGGAGTTCGTTTTGCAATTAATATTGGATTTATTTTTGGTTTTTAGTTGCACATTTAAGTACTGGATGAGTAGTAGACATTTAAATACAAACTTAGTCAGATTGTATTTGGCTAACTTTTTATGGCTTACTTGTATTGGCCACGGCTCCTTTCGCGTGTAAGTTGGTTATCGCGGTAAGGAGTAGCCTATGTCCTTCCTCAAGAATCAACCTATCTCCATCCATATTTTACTGGAATCAATGCAGCTTTTAGTTGTGAAAGCGTAACAGACAGTCAAAGTAACTTTGGAATTTCTAATATTACTAGCTGACTGTCAGTAGTTTGTTTAGATTTGTAATTGCCACACTGGCCATTAGAAGTGTTTAGTTATAGAGGTTGGCAACCCTCTCTCTTGCTTGGGTGCCGCCACGGTGAATGGTTGCGGAATCGTATATTTGTAATAAGTACAATTATAATAAAGAGTTTAATTAACCACGAAGAGCTTTTACTTCATACAATAATACTAAACTTACATGGCGCTGAGGACATCGGAAACGAAAAATAGAAGAAATAAAGTCTAATAATGGAACAACTCCAACCACCGCCGCCATTGACATTCGGTGTGGGTGAGTCTAAAAAGAAATCATTTGAAAAATGGCGACAGAAGTTCGACCTATATTTTTTAGCAAGCGGAGCAGAGACGAGATTAAAAGATGAACAGAAAAAGGCGTTATTACTTCATTGTGTTGGTGATGAAGGCCTACAAATTTATAATGTAATAGATAATAAAGAAAATCTCACGTATGAAAAAACGCTGGAAATAATTAAAGCGCACTGCAGTCCACCCGTCAATATAACATACAACAGGTACCTATTTTTTTCTCGTAAACAGAAAATAGATGAACCATATGATGAATTGTTGAATGCATTAAAGCATCTGAGTTTAGAATGCAATTTTCATGATCTGAAAGATAGTTTAATTAAGGATCAAATCATAATGGGTATGTTGGACAACAATTTGAGAGAAAGGTTACTGAGAATCACTGACCTTGACTTGGAAAAATGTATAAATATATGTAAAACGGCACAGGTAACAAAGATTCAGTTAAAAGAATTAACTAACAATAAAATAGGAGCTGTGAGCAGACAACAATGGTCAAGAGAGCCAGCAGCAGAGTCTTCAGCCAGGGGTCGCAGCAGAACTCCAAGTCGGGCTAGAGGACAATACAACTGTCAGCGATACAGGAATCGCAGCGTCACAAACTCACCTAAACCGTGCAGGAAGTGTAATCGAGTACATGGGTTTGCACAGTGTCCAGCTTTTGGTAAGAAATGCTTAAAATGTAATAAATTAAATCATTTTTCTATATGTTGTCAAACTAAATGTTCTGTAGTAAATATAAAAAGTTCATTGGAAAATCATAAAATAGATTCCATATACAATGTAAACACAGTAAGTAAAGAATGGTACATAAATATTAAAGTAAATAACTTACAAATAAAGTTTAAAATTGATACTGGTTCTCATGTGGATATTATAAATAAAAATACACTAATTCAATTAAAATTAAAGTTGGATTCATGTTCAAATATAAGATTAACTAACTTTGATGGTTCTGACATTAAAGTATTAGGTTTTTGTAGTGCACAATTAACATACAAATCTTGTGTTTGTGTAAGTAATTTCTATGTAGTTAATTTTAACACACCTTGTATTCTGAGTTATTCAACTGCGGTTAAACTGGGTATCATTAGTAATGTAAGCTCAGTGAACAAAAGTGATATTATATCTGAATACAGTGAATTATTTACTGGTTTAGGTAATTTAAATTACACATATAACATTAAATTAAAAGAAAATTATGATCCAGTTGTGGAACGACCTAGAAAAATACCATTTAAATTACAGGAACAAATTAAATTAGAATTAGATAAACTAGAACAGCTGGGAGTAATTAGAAAGGTCAATGAACCTACAGAATGGGTAAATTCCATGGTTATAGCAAAAAAAGGTGATGGTTCTATTAGAATATGTCTAGATCCACAGAATTTAAACAAATGTATAATTAGGGAAAGATATAAAATGAGTACCTTTGAGGAATTAGTGGCTAAAATGCCTAATGCTAAATATTTCTCAGTTTTAGATGCATCAAAAGGATTTTATATGATTAAATTGTCAGAAAATAGTCAGTTATATACTACATTTAACGCTGGTGAATTTGGTAGGTATTGTTACAAAAGATTACCTTTTGGTTTAAATTCATCACCGGAAGTTTTTAGTAAATGTTTTCATGATACATTTAGTGACATACAGGGAGTAGAACAGTATGTTGATGAAATTGTGGTGTGGGGAGAGTGTATAGAATCACATAATCAGAGATTAAAACAGGTTTTAGAAAGAGCTAGACAAGCAGGTGTAAAATTTAACAAAGATAAATGTAAATTTGGTGTAACAGAGGTTAAATATGTAGGACATATTTTAAGTAGTAAAGGTATAAGACCTGACCCAGAAAAAATTAGAGCCATTGTTAACATGAAAGAGCCTAGTAATAAAAAAGAGGTTCAGACATTTTTAGGAATAATAACCTATGTATCTAAATTCATACATAACCTGTCAGATATTACAAATTCATTAAGGGAACTAGTGAAAAAGGATTCTGTTTTTGTATGGGGTGAAAAACAAAAGGCTGATTTTAATAATTTAAAACAAATTTTAAGTACACAGCCAGTTTTAAAGTTTTATGAAATAAATAGTCCTGTTACCTTATCAGTTGATAGTAGTAGTACGGGATTAGGAGCGGTGTTATTACAGAATGATACACCAGTAGCTTATGCTTCTAAAGCACTAACCGAGTCACAAAAAACTTGGGCTCAGATAGAAAAAGAGTTACTTGCTATTGTGTACGCTTGTGAAAAATTCCATCAGTACATTTATGGTAAACAAATTACAGTAGAGACAGATCATAAACCTCTTGAACAAATATTTAAAAAGTCAATGAATGAGACTCCTTTAAGATTACAGAAATTAAGAATGCGTATACAAGGTTATGATTTAAATATAAAATATAGACCAGGTAAAGAACTTTTAGTAGCTGATGCATTATCTAGGGCTTATGTTCAAGATAACATTTGTAATCAGGATATAGATGAAAAGATAGAAATGCATGTATGCATGATTATAGAAAACTTAAGTATTCGTGAGCAAAAGTTGAAATTATTTCAGGAGGAAACAGCTAAAGATAAAAATTTAGTGTTGTTAATTAATTATATACAAAATGGATGGCCTAATTATTCTAATATTCCATTACAATTAAAATTTTATAATTCCATTAAAGAAGACTTATATGTAGCAAATGGATTAATATTTAAGGATTCTGCTGTACTTGTACCAAAAACGTTACGGTCTGATATGTTAAATCAAATTCATTATAATCATATGGGGTATGAAAAATGTAAAGATAGAATTAAAGGATTGTTATATTGGCCTCATATGAATAAAGAGATACTAGATAGAATAAAAAATTGTGACACTTGTTTACAATTTCAAAAAAGTCATAGTTTTGAACCACTAAAATTAAGAGAAGTTCCTGATAAACCGTGGAGTACAGTAGGAGCGGATATGTTTTTCTTAAATAATAAAATATATTTACTGGTTGTTGATTATCTAACAAAATATGTAGAACTCTGTGAATTAAAAAATCAATCAGCGGAAGAACATGTAAAAGCATTAAAGTCAACATTCTCTAGATGGGGAATACCTGAGTTATTGTATACAGATGATGGAGCTCAATATAGAAGCTCTGCATTTATAGATTTTTATCAGCAATATTGTTTTCAACATAAAACTTCTACACCATATTATGCCAGGTCTAACGGAATGGCTGAACGCCACATTCAAACAATTAAGAAAATGTTAAAAAAATGTTTATTAGAAAATAAAGATATAGATTTAGCTTTATTAGAATATAGAAATATGTCAGTTGATAGCCAACTAAAGTCACCAAATGAGATGATGATTGGTAGACAAACATCTTCATTGTTACCTGTAAACAGATACGGTAATAATTTTGAAATGAAGTTTAATAAAATAAAAAGATATGTACAAAGGAATAATGTTAATTATAAGAAGTATCATGATAAAAAATATAAGGGTAAAGAAATAAAATTGTATAATGGACAAAATGTGTTCATTAAAGATAAATATAATAAGTTAATACCAGGTAAAATTGTAAAAGAGGGAGATAAAGATAGATCTTATGAAGTTTTGTTGGAAAATGGCCATACAGTAACTAGAAATAGATATCACATATTTAGGGGATCTAAATATAGAAAATTTAATGTAAAAAATACATATGATTATGATGATGAAGATTTAGAAAGCTATGTTTGTAAAGATAAAATAAGTGAAGAGGATAAGAGTGTAAAAGCAAGTTTAGAAAGTAATAAACAAAAGAGTGTAAGATTTAATCTTGATAATCAGGACACTGATCCCGAAAGGACCACAAGATGTGGCAGAAGGGTCAGAAGACCAAAGTATTTTAATGAGTGTAGTACAAGTTCATAAAGTAGTTAAGCACTTATTTTTTAGTATAAAGGTTAAGAATAATTTGTAACTTTTATAGTATAGTATAATTGTAAAGCAGATTGTGTAAAACTGTTATTTTAGACATTAAAGAAAAAGAAAGGGATGTCAGTAGTTTGTTTAGATTTGTAATTGCCACACTGGCCATTAGAAGTGTTTAGTTATAGAGGTTGGCAACCCTCTCTCTTGCTTGGGTGCCGCCACGGTGAATGGTTGCGGAATCGTATATTTGTAATAAGTACAATTATAATAAAGAGTTTAATTAACCACGAAGAGCTTTTACTTCATACAATAATACTAAACTTACACTGACCCACGCAACCTCGTTTACGTCTCCTATTGCCCGTAGCGTAATAATTTTCCCCCGTTTTTGTAACATTCTTCATTGTTGCTTCGCTCCTATTGGTCTTAGCGTGATGATATATAGTCTATAGCCTTCCTCGATAAATGTACTATCCAACATTGAAATAATTTTTCAAATCGGACCAGCGGTTCCTGAGATTAGCGCGTTCAAACAAACAAACTCTTCAGCTTTATATATTAGTATAGATTATATATAGTATAGATAATATAATATATAATATAGTATAGACAAATTATAGTAATGTTTCTGTCTGAAATAGTTTCTGTGAGTAATAGACATGGTAATTTCCACGAAAGGAGAATTTCCACTAAAAACCCTGTAATGAATATAATTATTAGGTATAAAACCTCTGACCTAATTCAACTTCCAGCGATATTTTTTTATATCAATGAAGAGAAGGTGGAAAGAGGTTTGTTAAATTCTACCGGGAATAAATTAAGTTTCTCACCTTGTTTTATTAGTATGCCCTTTTCAAATAATTTTCGTCAATTGACTGGTAAAATCGTTGTCAAATACTATTGATTATTTTAGGGGAGGTACCCCAAAAAAAATATTTTTCGTGATTTTATTTTAGCACTTTATCAACGTGATATTATCCGTATTAACGTATCCATGCAAAGTTTCATCTCTCCAGCACTAACCGGTTGGAAGGTAAGCCAAGGATGGACTGACGGACGAACGGACGGACAGACGAACAAACGGACGGGTTCAGAGAAGTGAACTACGGAACCCTAATGAGTGTAATTAAATATTGAATTACCTAAAAAATCGAGACATAATAATTATTTTTTGTAGAGGCCGTCAGTTACAATCTTACAGTCAGTTCCACAACAGGAGAAAATGAAAGAAAATTTGAAAGTATTTCATGAAAGTACCAGGGCACAATAAGTCACATGTGGTCGTAAGTGTTTGCGCAAATAGAAGGAGCATCAGTACTAGGAGCGCAGCCGTTCTGAGACGTTCATAAATAATATTTAGGGAGCCATCGATAACACGTCTGACACTGGCCGCTGATGCTGAGCTATGGCCAGAATCTCTTTCTATATTTTGAAGTTTTGGAGATATATTTGAAGGGATAGAGGTATGTTTGGATTCCGGATATTCAAATGATGGATGACTTGATGGTTTATGGAAAATGGTATTTTATGAAATAAATTAAAGTCACTATAAGTACTTTTTTTATGTATGGTCCTTCCAAAATGACTCTTTATTCAACTTTATAACGTACACGCACCTTTGCGATCGATCAAACTTAAACACTTACCGGCTCCGTGGCTTACTGAGGAGATACGACGGATTATGTCCAAAAAATGTGTAGCTAAAAGTAAATACAGGCGTCGACCAACGGATACTAACCTGGAAAAATATGTATATCTGAGAAATCTCTGCAATAAGATGTGTAGAAACGCACAACGCCAATATATCCACTCTTCCGTAGAAAACGGAGATCCAGCAAAAGTCTGGAAATTTCTTAGAACATTGGGAGTCGGGAAGTCTCGTCAAGAGTCTATTCCTAAAAATTTCATCATTGACCTACTTAATAAACATTTCTCTACCTCGTCTGACATTAGTGATAATACTAAAGTTAATACTCTTAGATATATTTCCTCTACCCCAACTCCCAACTATCCACCTTTCGTCTTTGATCAATTGTTCGATTGTGATGTTAGGAAGACCATTCTGGCGATTTCATCCAGTGCAGTGGGAAGTGATTGCATCAGCCGAAACATGATTCTTCCTATCCTTGACGAAATCCTGCACATCCTATGTCATATCCTTAATCACTCTGTGACAAGCAGTGTTTTTCCGTCTGCATGGAAAGATGCCCAACTAATCCCTCTTCCTAAGAAAGCTAAACCCTCATCATTCTCTGACTATCGGCCCATATCTATCTTACCCTTCCTGTCTAAAGTACTTGAACGCCTTATCCACTCTCAACTGAGTAACTTCCTTTCCAAAAATTCCTTACTGAACCCCTTCCAATCAGGCTTTCGACCTGGTCACAGCACTACTTCTGCGCTGGTACACATTACAGATAGCATCAGGCTGGGTATGGATAGTGGAATGATCACAGTACTCACCTTGCTTGATTTTAGTAATGCTTTTAATACTGTAGATTTTGAAATTCTGCTTGGTATACTACGGTCTCTTAACATATCTCCAAGGACAATTGATTGGTTTCTTAGTTACCTGTCTGGTCGCCGGCAACGTATTTGCATTGAAGACTCGGTGTCCTCCTGGTGCAGTATTTCTGCTGGTGTACCGCAGGGTGGCGTTCTATCTCCTTTACTCTTCGCTGTTTTTATAAACTCAATCTCTAATCAATTAAGTTCCTTCTACCATCTTTATGCGGACGATTTACAAATATATACACAAGCTCCGATTGACTTGTTACCAGAGGCGTTCAACACTATTAATGCTGACCTGCGTCGCATTAGCGAATGGAGTCACAATTATGGACTCAAGGTAAATCCTGTTAAGACGCAGGTATGTGTTATTGGCAGTCCCAGGATGATCGCAAGAGTTAACTGTGCACAACTGCCCCAAATTCAATTTGGTGGCACCACTCTTGAGATCAGTTCTAGTGTCAAAGATTTAGGGATCTACATAGACAATACTTTATCTTGGGGTTCACAGATACAAGAGGTCAGTCGAAAGCTATTTGCTTCTGCCGGTTCTCTGCGAAGACTTCGCAATTTTCTTCCGATTGCGACTAGGGCTGCACTTGCACAAGCACTTCTACTTCCAATTCTCGACTATGCCGATGTCAGCTATCTGAATCTCACTGAAGCACAACTTGATAAGCTTGAGCGACTACAAAATCTCTGTATACGATTCATATTTGGCCTTCGTAAATATGATCACGTCTCTGAATTCCGTCAAATGCTCAAGTGGCTTCCGATTCGCTCTCGCCGGAATACTCATATCCTCATCTTTCTCTACAATATTTTGTTTAATCCCAGAGCCCCCTTCTACCTCAAAGAACGATTCAAGTTCCTTAATGACACGCATGAAAAATGTCTAAGGTCATCCGAGAATTTGAGACTGGAGATGCCTCTGCATTCCACAAAGTTTTACGACCAGTCATTCACTGTTGAAGCTGTACGCTTGTGGAATGCACTACCGATAAAAATCAGGAAAGCGCAGACAATAAACGAATTCAAGAAATTGGTTCATGAACATTATCATAATTAAAACAGGCACGAATTAAGGTATGATGTGGATTTATATATTTATTCATACGTGATTTAGTTATCTATATATGTATGTGTATCTATTAGTATGTATAAGTATGTGATATATATGTATGTGTATATATAAATATATGTTTTACGTTATATTTATTAGCAAATAATATAATTAATTAAAAACTCACTGCACCGTCAACTACCACTGTCTCTCCTGCACATTTTGATCCATCCTAAGGTTGCCTGGAAGAGATTGCTTTTGGCAATAAGGCCGCCCTTTGTACACTACAACTCATATTTTATGTACTCTTGTAACTGTGTAATATTATGGTGTACAAATAAAGAGTTTTCTATCTATCTATCTATCTATCTATCTACTCTGCCTAATGGAAAGCATAAGCAGAATCCAAGAGTGGCCTAGTGATGCTTCTGCATCATTGGGCCTCCGCTCTCGCACTCATCAACGAGACATGACAGCATAAATGTTGTCATTATCCGTAGATCATATATGCGAAGGTAGTACCGCCCCGGTACTATTAATTATTCTGTGGCCCCGGTCGATCCGGCCCGTTCGTGCTGAAATCAACGTGGCTCTACTAGCGGCTAAACCGTTGCACCGATTCAAAGGAATATTCGCATGGAGATACTTTGAGTCTTGAGGAGAAACATATGCTACTTACCGCGACATACACGCGGGTGGAGCTGCAGGCAAAAGCTACTTTTTAACACGCTTTTATTAGCTTCATTCGTATGTATGTAACGGAGACTTTGAACATGATTTTCGCCCCTTCAAAGCGTCGGATTAACTCGAAATTTGGCATACTTATCAAGGACCGACGACAATTCAATATTTTAAACAGTTAGACCCGTTATCCTTACTAGGATAATCGATTAGCGATTTTTTGTTTTCCTAAAACTGGTAGTGTCTTTGCGCCAAGAAAGTGTGTTTTTTTATTTTTTTCACATATAGGTGTAAGCTACAGACAAAATATTTTATTTTTGAGTATTACATGAAGCAGTACGTTTAAGTTGAATAATAATAATCGTTTTTGAAGAAAGTTTAAAAATACTTTTCCAATTATAATTTTGT
The DNA here is from genome assembly GCA_949125395.1 of Diaphora mendica. NCBI lineage: Eukaryota > Metazoa > Arthropoda > Insecta > Lepidoptera > Erebidae > Diaphora > Diaphora mendica. The sequence continues at coordinate 19,632,783 of OX421319.1, read as the reverse complement.
GTTCTAGTAAGATAAAGGTTTTTCTGTTTGGAGTCAAGTCAGTCATTTCATTGTCACTATGATGATACTGATGATAATTCACTATAGGACAAGTAAAGTTGCTTTCATCACTCTATTACCTTTAAACCAGCAATTCTTGTATATATAGGTATTTATATATAAAATTCTCGTGTCACAATGTTAGTTACCATACTCCTCTGAAACGACTGGACCGATTTTTATGAAATTTTGTGTGCATATCGGGTAGGTTTGAGAATCGACCAACATCTATTTTTTATACCCCAATTTTTTTTATGGCAAAACAACGTTTCCTGGATCAGCTGGTATATATATACAGGGTGGATATGACAACACAAGTGTAATTTGAACTAGACCTACCTACACATGATACAATTCCACCAACAAAATTTCATTAAAATTGGTTCAGTAGTTTAGCCATAGGACACTATATTTCATTTTTGAAATTTACTACACGATGTTGTTGGGTTAATGACCGATGTTACACCTACCGTCGGTTCATCGCCGCGTCGCACGCGGCCTTTGAAGTAGCCGCCGCCATCGGCGCGGGAGCCCTGTGTCGCGTTGTTGTACCTATTAGTTATAGTATGCCTATGTATTTATTTTGTAGTGATTTTACAGTGACATGTCTCATTATTTAAGTTCATTAGTTAATACGTTATGTGTTATTTTGTGTGCCTCGACTCGGTTACACTTATACGACTAGTAAATAGTTTACTACGGACAAGATATTAATTTACGAAGAATGTTCGTTTATCCTACCTACTAATAGTTGGATTATTGTACAAACTATCCAGGAGATACGAGAATAATCAATCTTTTATTCCTAATAGAGATAATGCTCTTCCAGTTGTAACCTCGACACGAGATGACCAAATTTGAAACTTGCGGTTTTCGTTTTTTATTATTGTGGTGACTGAGTAATTAGAAAGAAAACGTGAATGACATAATATTACTAGTGCTATTTAGCTTACGTTGATAAAGCGTCGATTTAGGTAACTCTTATACAATCGCCGCCGCCTCGCCTGTCGGGACAGCAGGTTAGTGACCCTAAATTACAAATGGTGCCGTTATTGGTTCTAATTTTTAAGACATTTAGTTTGTTTGATTTTTTTTTATTTTTATATACGTTTTCGGATAAATTAAACAATCCCGAAGTAAACCAACGCATTTAAATAGCCCACGGTTTCATTTAAGGTCGCAAGGGTAGATATGATCTACCCTGTATATATAGATATTTTTAAGCTTATGTATCTATACTAATACTAGCTGACCCGGCGAAGTTTACATATCTGTCTTAACTTCCCACAGGCAGTGTACAGTCGCGGTAAAAAAAAAATGACTTTTCCCGTTTTTTTTTTGTTGTACACAAACCTTGTCCTAACAATAACGAACACAAAAAAAAGAATTATTGAATTTGGTGCAGCCGATCGAAGGTTATGCGCGTACATACATTTCGGATTTCAATAAAATTTGGCTTGGAAATACTTTGATTTTTAAGGAAGGTAATAGGCTACTTTCTACCGCGATAATCAACATACAAGCGGGAAAATCTACTTAAAAATAGTTTATGAATTGTATGTTTAAAATATGCATTCACAAATTTCCCAATGTCAGACTAATGTCAATAGGTAATGACGTGATTTGGTGAGAATACTGCGTCAGTGACGCTGACGAGATGTACTTTAAACAAATCATATTTTCAATTTATTACATAATAAGCGGTGACTGTATGTATATTAGTAAGAAGTCCGAAATAACAAATGCACATAATAACGTAAAGCACATTTTTTTGGAAAGTAAACTCCCTTGGTGGGAATACATCATGTGTCGAGTGGGGTCTTTACAAACTTGTTTTTTTTTTAATAATATAGGGGGCAAACAAGCAGACGTATTACCCGTAGGTAAGCGATTACCGCTGCCCATGGACACCCGCAATACCAAAGGCGTCACAAGTGCGTTGCGGCCTTCAGGGGATGGAGGGAGAGGAAGTGGGGAGGGGTTGGGGTATGGGCCTCCGGTATCCTCACTCACTCGGTGAAACACACCGCAAGCGCTGTTTCACACCGGTTTTCTGTGAGGCCGTGGTATCACTCCGGTCGAGCCGGCCCATTTATGCCGAAGCGTGGCTCTCCCACGGACAAAACAAACAAACATGAATCGGATACAAAGTATACCCGGACGTAGAATAACAATTTGTGGATCACACAAAGTGTTTTCCCGTGTAAGTATTGAACCCACAACACTTAGTATAATAGGAGGCTGCGAAGTGACCGCACAAACCGCTGCGCTATCCGTCTGTGCATTCGATTTTAGGACAAATATTAAGATTAGGCAATAAATTGTGATTAAGGTGCCAAGATCATCATCAACAGCTCTTCAACTAACAGGTTATTAAACTAAGACATATTTATGTTCCAGTAGTTTTTCCCGTGGCCTCGCCCGCGCGTACGTCGGTTTTCGCGGTAAAAAGTAGCCTATGTCCTTCCTCAAGAATTAAAATTCATCATCATCAGCCTATCGCAGTCCACTGCTGGACATAGGCCTCCCCAATTGCACGCCACTTAGTTCGATCCTCGGCTTCTCGCATCCAGCTTCTGCCAGCCGTCCTGCGTAAATCATCACTCCACCTGGCCTGTGGACGTCCTACACTACGTTTGCCAAGACGCGGTCTCCACTCAAGAACTCGTTTACCCCAACGGTTATCGGTTCTACGGCAAATATGGCCAGCCCAGTGCCACTTCAGCTTGCTAATCCTATGGGCTATGTCGATGACCCTGGTTCTTTGCCGGATCACCTCGTTTCTGATACGATCCCTTAGAGAAACGCCGAGCATAGCCCTCTCCATAGCACGCTGAGCGACTTTAAACTTGTGGACCAGCCGTACCGTAAGTGTCCACGTTTCGGCTCCGTATGTCATTACGGGTAGGACGCACTCATTGAAGACTTTCGTCTTTAGGCACTGTGGGATCGACGATGAAAAGACCCGACGAAGCTTCCCAAACGCTGCCCAACCCAGCTGGATTTTCCAGTTCACCTCGTTCTCAAAGTTGTTTTTACCTAACTGCAAAGTCTGCCCGAGGTACACATATTTCTGAACAACTTCGAGAACGGCGCCGTGTACCGCAATCGGTTCCGGTAGTACATGTTCATTGAACATGACCTTGGTCTTGTCCAAGTTCATCCGTAGGCCGATGCGTACAGAAGAGTCAGCCAGGTCGTTCAGCATCTGTTGTAGGTCCTGCAGCGTCTCTGCCATGATGACGATGTCGTCTGCAAATCTCAAGTGAGAGATGTATTCGCCATTGATGTTGATGCCGCGTCCTTTCCAGTGCAGCGTCTTGAAGAAGTCCTCCATTGCATTTGTGAACAATTTCGGGGATATGACGTCCCCTTGTCTCACTCCTCGATGCAATGGTATGGGTCTTGTATGCTGATTCTGTACTTGGACGGACATAGTGGCGGCTTCGTAGAGACATCTCAACACTTGGATGTATCGCCAATCCACTTGGCAACGCTGCAGGGACTCCAGAACAGACCAGGTCTCGATCGAGTCAAAGGCCTTCTCATAGTCCACGAATGCTAGACACAGGGGCTGATTATACTCTTCGGTCTTCTGTATAATCTGCCGCACTGTGTGGATGTGGTCGATTTCGTCAAGGCTGACTTCTGGCAGATCTTCAGTGTAATGGCGTGTTAATGTAGCTCTAGGGTCCTCATTTTCGGGATCAGGTCGAGATGCATGCGAAGCGTACAGACTGCCATAGAAGCTTTCCACTTCCGAAAGTACGGCCGGCTTAGAAGCAACGACTTCTCCACTTGCTGTGGTCAACTTCGTCAGGTGGCTTCTTCCAAGAGATTGTGCGAACACTTTTGACCCCCGATTCTGCTCGATTGCTCTTTCGATCGAAAGAGTGTTGGAAGCATCGGAGGTCGTGTCGTACTAGCTTACTGATCTCTTAGTTTAGAGTCCGCTTTGCCGACGAAGTGACAGGTGGGTTCTCACGTCGTTCTTTCATTAGCCCTAGTGTCCTCTCTGAAAGCTTCGACTTCCTGCTTTTGACAAAATCTCGTACCTTCATCCCTGAGGATCCGAACCACATTTTCAAGGTTCAGGTTTACGTCTCTTGTGGTTTCCATGGCAGCAAATCGGTTTTCCAGAATTGACTGGAATTTTTCAGATCCCATCGCGGCTTGGAGCAGAGTTGGTCGAAGCCTGGATTTCATCAAACGGACACGTTCAGCCTTAAAGTCGATATTCAGAGAGCCTCGGACAAGTCGGTGATCACTACCGGTGTTAAACCTATTGATCACTGAGACGTCTCTGAATATGTGCTTTCTGTCCGTCATGATGAAATCGATCTCATTTTTGGTCATAGCGTCGCGACTTTGCCACGTCCACTTTCTTTGGGGCCGCTTTTTGAAGAATGAGTTCATCAAAAACAGCCCCTCCCGCTCGAGAAAGTTGACGAGCATTTGCCCCCTATGGTTCCTGCTTCCAATTCCATGGGATCCTATTACCGATTTGCTGCAAGTTTGTACTCCCACTTTGGCGTTGAAATCACCCATAACAACGTTGTAGTGGGTCTTAGTAGTGAAGTGGAGGGCCTTCGATATGTCATCGAACATCTCCTCCACCTCATCGTCCGAGTGAGCCGAGGTCGGTGCGTACGCTTGTACTACCTTGAGTCTATACCTCTCAGTAAGCTTGACAATGAGGTACGCCACCCTGTTCGACACACTGGAAATTTCCACAACGTTGCCAGAAAGCGACTTGTTTACCAGAAACCCCACGCCACCTTGGGATTGTTGGTCTCCCTCGCGGAAGTACATCAGGTGGCCTGAGTCGAGGGTTATGGTATCCTCCCCCTCTCTTCGGACTTCACATAACCCTAAGATATGCCACCTAATCTTCCCAAGTTCCACCTCAAGTTGTGCCAGATGCGAGTCGAGCCGTAACGTGCGGCCATTAAACGTTGCCAGGGTCAGTCGTTTGTGGTGGCCTCCCGTAACCCGGTGATTCTTAGCACCCCCTGTCCCGCCGTTACCGTGGTCGCCACCATGACCAGGAATAGCAGGACTGCCGGAAACTGGGGGCCGTGGCTTTTGATGCTTTTGCATTGGAGTGTTTTGCCCATAATCACCACGCTGGGCAGGCGGGTTGGTGATCGCAGGGCGTAGCTTGTTGCACCGGTGACGCTGCTGCCCGTCACCGGCCTATTGTATTTAACTACGCCGGTTTGGATGGATATACCGCCATCGGTCGGTCGCCAGAGCCTCGTTTGTCGTTCAGCAGGGTGCACCACGTACAGGTGAGGTTGACTGGGAGCGAGAGATTGTAGTTCGCTCCCTTACACCCCATTAATGAATCAACTTTTCACAATACGAAATAGGCACATTACGTTCAATGTTGAATGCTTTCCTATGAAAATACTTTTTATGACATTTGTGAGATCGACAGTATATTGGAAGTTCCAATTTGGAACTGACTTTTGACCGAATTTTGATTACGAGAATTGGCCTTCAGGCGTTCTTTCATTAAAAAAAAATGTTATACTGGTGAAATTGGTCTGTAAAATATTAGTTACTCATAATATATCTATAAAGGAGAAAGATTCTTTTTTACGTTATTTTGGTGTAAACTGGTGATTCTTGATGTATGCACGTGCATGTAAATATAATTAATCCAGAGAAGTTGGAAAACTTAGTATGACATAACAGGAAAAGAAATATAAGCGTAGTTACAATAAAGATAACATATTATTAGTAATAAATACGTTTCATTATGGACCACAAATAATTACTACAAAAACAGTATTTAATGAAAGGACAGATCAGGGACAGTTCAGTTGTGAAATACATTTCTCTGTATTAAGATCAAGTATTTCATTTGACTCGTACATTTTTTTATTCCACACTGAAATGTCGGGAATAATTTGTATATTATGGGCTCTTCTCTGGAGTTGTGCACGTAAGTATACACATGTATTTGTGTATGTATGTATAATTTAAATGCATATTTTTGTTTTTTAGTTTATGTCAATTGCATCTGTTTCTGTTGCTGATTACAACTGTAACCTCGATGCATCTACCTTACAACCAACCAAATATCTACACCCCCCAAAGGTTGGCTGGTTGTAAAATAACATAAAAAATAAGTGCTTAGGGTACCCAGTATTTTTGTTTTTAAAAAAAATTTCGTTTATAAAAACCGACTTCAAAAACTGAAAAGTATAAAATAACTTAATTTGTATGTGCTACCTATTCATAGGTTTGAATTCGGCGCCAAGCCAAATGTAATAGTAGGTACCACACTCGCTATATTTCGAGACGAACGTCAACGACGTCACCAGCAGCTATCCCGCTCAAGGTCACGCGCGGCGAGTCCTACTATTACATTTTGGCTCGGCACCGACTTCAAACCTATGAATAGGTAGCACATACAAATTAAGTTATTTTATACTTTTCAGTTTTTGAAGTCGGTTTTTTTAAACGAAGTTATTTTTTTTTTTTCGCTTTTTAGTCTTTCTCAAGTCTCTCATCATCATTTCACCTAAATAACTTGAAAGAATACGACTAAAGGTAACATACAACATACTGTATAGAATAATAAATAAATATTTCGGACATGATGTTTACAGAATGTGAAAGCATGCAGACAATTGCCTTAACTTTATTGCAGGCGCTCACGTAAATTTGAGGATTTCCTTCAATTTCCTTGGGATCCCATCATCAGATCCTGACATGGTGACCATGGGACCACATGGGGAGCATACCCTTTCGAATACAAAAATAATTTTCAAAATCGGTCCACAATTGACGGAGTAATCAATGTACATACATAAAAAAAAATAAAAAAAAAATACCGATGAAATTGAGAACCTCCTCCTTTTGGAAGTCGGTTAAAAATCTAAAGGAATGGTTGGTTCACAAGAAATTAATATAAATTAGCTGACCCGACGAACTTCGTACCGCCATATTTACTTATCTGTCTCAGCTTCCCACAGGCAGTGTACAGTCGCGGACATAAAAAATTGACTTTTCCCGTTATCTTTTAATTTTACTTGTACACAAACCTTGTCCTAACAATAACGAACACATAAAAAAAGAATGATTTAATTTGGTGCAGCCGATCGAAAGTTATGTGCGTACATGCATTTCGGTGATTTATTGATATATATAGATTTGTTATTTTAATACTTATGTATTTTTATAAGTTACGTTAACATGACTATTTCTGTTACAGTTTCACAAAAGTGTACTACTCCATTCGGTAAGAGCAGCAAGTGCGTTAAGTTGTCCGACTGTCCAGATTTCTTTAATGCGATTAAGCAGAAACCATTAAGTCAGCATAAGCTCAGATTTATAGAAAAATCAAAATGTGGTCTTGGAGGCACTTCTAAAGTTTGTTGTGGTCCTATTCCTGACGAGAACCCCTCAATAGTGAGTATCGTGATTTTCTTTCGATACATTGTTTCTTTCCAGAATCATCGCCATCGTCATGAAGTCTTTAATAGCATACCATACTAATACTATAAATTCGAAAGTAGCTCTATCTGTCTGTATTTCTGTCTGTTTGTCTGTTAAAAATTTATTCTTGAAGAAAGACATAAGTTACTCTTTACACCGACAACCGACATACAAGCGGGCCGAGAAGAGTTGCGTATTTGAACTTATATGATAAATTTAACTCATCACCAGACGAGCATTTTATAGATTACTAGTTGTCGCCCGCGGCTTCGCTTGCATTTAATAATAATCACGAATTTCAACAAAAAGAAAAAACGACTTCAAGAACTGGACCAAATTGAAATGGGACTACACGAGAAGCACTAGCTTTCAAAATAAATAAAGAATAATACCTCTAAGAATATGTGTACAAAGTTTCATGATGAGCGGTTAAGTAGTTTTGGCGTGAAAGCGTAACAAACAAACTTACTTTCACCTTTATAGTATTAAGTGTGAAGTGTGATACTATGATAATTATTCGTTTATAGATAACTCCTAGTCAAGGTACGCATTTTGAAAACATTACCGAAGATTCCTTACCAGCTCCTAGCGACCAATGTGGCAAGCAAAACTTGGAACATAGAATCTATAGTGGACAGGACACAGAACTTTATGAGTTTCCTTGGATGGCCTTATTGGGATACAAAAACAGTGAGTATTTAGGTTACTTTACATGGGCATCGCATGGGCATATTTTTTTTTTATTTGGGACAAAAAACAGTTATACATTATACACACATCAAAAGTGTCTAGGGATCAACATATGTGTCTAGGGATCAACATATATTTTTGCAATAACTTTTCTCCTGATTGATATTAATTAAAATTTTCTTTAAGGATTCATCAAATAAAGTGTTTTCGTTTGTCACAGTAACGATAAACCAAGTCACCTTTGCATTAATAAAGAAATTTGCCATTTTCCTAATAAAGGGATTTTTGACATTTGAACCACTAACATTAAAGTTCGAAAAAAAGACTGAAATAACAGTTTTCTTTAAAATTTTATTAGGTAACTTAAACAATTAATAATCCGTGTTTCTACCGCGAACACTAACAACACAAGAATCGGTTTGGCATACTCAAAATGAGTTCATCCAAATCACGCTGTGGAATGGCCGCCCATGTTCGTTGCAACAACAAAAAAAGGTCTTCTTGCGACTGGATACCCTCCATATTCGGCAGAGATCTTCTCTGTAGCATATCCCATGCATGCTCAATCAGGTTCAAGTCTGGCGACTGAGCAGGCCAGGGCCAAAGCCACATCTCAATCTCAAGAAATCCGCATAAAAATGCTTGATCCCTAGACACTTTTGATGTGTGTAGTTTTTACAAATATCTAACAGATTGTGTTTATAACGTATAACCCACACTATTGTCCACGAGGTGTCCAAAGAGATTCAAAAGCTTTTTTTTTTATTTAGACTGAGTGAGAGCGAATATGTCCAAATGCATGAAATGCGAGTTGTACGTTATCATCAATCAAAAAATTTTTCATTAATAATAATTTTGGAGTGGTTATTTTTTGGGATGTAGTTAATAAACATGTAAATTTATGTATGATTGATTGTTTTTGTTTTATGTTATACAAACTAAAAAGTTATTGAAGTTAGTTTGCAATTGGAGAAGCCTATGTCCAGCAGTGGACTGCGGTAGGCTGATGATGATACAAACTAATGGTATATCTTCATTATTGTTATGTGGACATAATGTCCTTTGAATGTGGATTTGATCCTAAATCTTCTGCTCGAACTCCTTTTTATCTTCATTTTTTTAAAATTACAATTATTATTTTAATTTTTGATGTAGAAATTGCATTAATTTTCTTCTAGTCTTCAGAGTTCTAATTATTGTAAAACGAAAATTCGTAAATAGTTAACACTTAACGCAGTAGAAAGCGGTGGCGGCGTGGCGACTGATTTAACTACTAGGCCAACTGTGCAGTCTCATTGTTGTTTTAATGTCCACATTAATACCGCCACCGCGTTAAGTGTCCACTATTTACCACCCACAGGTTCCAATCCCACATGGGACAATACTTTGTCTGATCTAAAAAAAAATTGTTCTGAGTTTGGGTGTTCTTTGTGTCCGTTTCATATCTGTTGTAAGGTCCCCCCCGAGACAGGATGTATATGCGGGATTTATATTTAAAAAAAAAAACTACTGGTTTTTCTTCTCTTCAAAAGTCCTCTTTCTCCTAACACGAATGTGTTTTGCAATAATTAGAACTCTTAAAGTAGTAAAATTCATCTTCAGGTTCAGGTGCTGTGGAGTATAAGTGTGGAGGCTCATTAATCAATCGTCGGTATGTGTTGACTGCTGCACACTGTGTCAGTAACGGTTATATTGACAAATATGGACCTGTGTGAGTATCAAATACACTTTATTATGGCACAGACGCACAGAGATAGACACAAACTACACAAGCGTATAAAGAATTTGTATTTTAAAATTCTGGTTCTTTTTTCTCGGGTTACTATTTACTTAAAACGTTAATAAAGTTTAGTATTTTTATTACTCGACTACGGCGAAGCCAAAAGAAAAGGTCAAAGTTTTAGCAGTCTATGTATGTTTGTATGTTCCACCGTAGTACCTAAATACTAATAAACCGATTTTAATGAATGAGAGTCAATAGATTCGTAACAATATGGCCCGGGTGGCATAGGCTATATCAATTTTGTCATAAGTTTTTACGTAGTCGCGTTATAATTTCTAAACTTTTTCTTGTATGTTACGTGTTTGTAGAACAACCGTGCGGCTTGGCGAATACGACATGTCCAACAATGAAGCAACAGTGGATTGTAAATACAGCGTCTGTGCTGATCATCCCCAGCAAATCCCGGTAGCGTCTACTCATGTCCACCCTGAATATGATATCAAGAACCGTAACAGAACACACGATATCGCCATTATAAAATTAGCCAGTAGAGCTGTGTATACGGGTAAGTTTTTTTTTGTACGAATATTTAATACATCGTAATAGGACTTAGAAGGTAAATGCTATTTTGTACAGTGTAGTTCCAAATATCGTATTCAAAGAGTTGAAAGTGTATACAATTATTTGTCACGAAAGTATACATTTTTTTAATGTATGAACCTGCCAAAGTGACTCTACTCAGCCTGATCGAAAATGTGAGCAGAATCCAAGAGTATACTCACCATAGCTCACCATACTCACTGCGAATGCAGACAATGCAACAATGCAGAATGGCGACCCACTCTAAGGCGGCCTATTGAAATGCTTTTGCATCATTGGCCCTCTGGCCCTCCAGACTCTTTTCTAAAAACAAATCTTGGGCAAAACTGTTTGTTGTTAAGAACTAAATATGTTTTAGATTCTCTTTTTGTTTCGAACAAACAGATTTACTTCTCAATCTTGAAATATGTTGTATCGCACTAATATACTACTAATATTATAAACGCGAAAGTTTGTAAGTATGAATGGATGGATGGATGTTTTTTACTCTTTCACGTAAAAACTACTGACGGATTTGGATGAAACTTTACAGTAATCTTCTTCTCTTATATATAAAAATGAATTGCTGTTCGTTTGTCTGGCTAAAACTCGAGAACCGCCGGGCCGATTTAGCTGATTTAGGTTTTGAAATGTTTGTCGTAGTTCAGGGAAGGTTTAAACGGTGAGAAAATATGGAAAAATTGCGAAGAAGATAATAAAAACAACAATTTCCTTTTGCCCATATAAACTGTTCTACCAACTCTCCTGTCAAACTTTTGACTGTCAACTTGAAGCACTTATTAAATTAAGGGTTTTAAATAGACACCATATATTTTATTAAACGAATCAAATTAAGGGTTTAAAATAGACACCACATATTATCTATATATTATTATCGCGTATTTTAATATTATTATTTTGATGGTTGTTATTGTTGGTTCATTCAGAAATTTTTGTCATTATATTGACATATTTTGATGGTTGTCACTTTTTAGAATGAAAATAAAAAAGTACTAAGCCATATCCATAGCCATATCACAAACAAAATAAGATAACACTGTTATTAAAATCAAAACGCTGTTTTGTTGGAATGCGAAAAAATTATTGATCTCAATCGTCTGTCGAACGTTAGACGGAAGATTATAAATACAGGCTATTTTGTGCACCTACGGCATATAAAGTACCTGTCATTCTATTACCGTTATTAAAATCTTCTATCATCAGTTTGTCAGTGTGTGAGAATTATATTTACTACTAGCTGATCCGGCAAACGTTCTTTTGTCATTAAAAAAAATTGGGTTTTAAAAATTGATGATGGTCGATTCTGGACCTACCCGATATTCACACCAAATTTCATAAAAATCGGTCCAGCCGTTTCAGAGGAGTATGGTAACTAACATTGTGACACGAGAATTTTATATATAAGATTATTGTTTGAAAATGCCAAGGCAAAGACGAAATGACATAGGTCGTCGAAGTCAATCAGATGTGCGACGAGCTACCTCACGTGCAATCCGCACTGATGACCAGCGAGAGACAGATAATGATAACATTCGTATTGCTATGACAGAATTGCGTTCTACAGTAAATAATGGCGGCTCCGTCCACATATATCCCCTGCATAAATCCTCTGGGGGATCCATGTGGAAATTTCGTCCACACTCATTCCTTAGGGGATCTATTTGGATTTCAATTCCATTTTGATCCCCCAAGGGTTTCATTTGGAAGATTTTCGTCCACTTCGATCCCCTGCTTACATCGATAAGGGATTTATCTGTATTTTTTATCCACATCGATCTCCAATGGAATCTTTTAGAATTTTCTATACATTTAAATTATTAATTTAGAAGTTTTTCATAACAAAAGTTGCATAAATATTCATACTTTTATACGATTTAAAATATTTTTTTAATGAATGGATTTATTACTAGGATTTTTAATGAGTTTTAAGTTATGTAGGTAATCTTTGGTGGTGAAATGTATTAATAGGTATGGTAATAAACCTATATACTATATAGGCCATAAATAGCTATGCCACACAAAAAATCAAAAAAATCACATATCGGTTTAAGTAGGGGATCGAAGTGGACGAAAATCTTCCAAATGAATCCCCTGGGGGATCAAAATGGAATCGAAATCCAAATAGATTCCCTAGGGGATCAGTGTGCACGAAATTTTTACATGGATCCCCCAGGGGATCTAAGCAGGTGATCAAATGGACGGAGCCGCTTAGAATAGAACGAGTTCGGGCACACCAAACACAACAACAGGGAGCACGACGCAATGACATCGAGCGATACCGCAGAAACAGTGCTCCTGCGAACCTGGAACGAGTAGCATTCCACTGCAATCCGGAAGTAGATTATTGTGCCGACAATTCCGTGACAATTGGGCAAATGACAATTATTTGTCAATATTGTAAAGCAATTAAATACATTTGTATCACAAATAATAATTTAACAAGATAATTGCCGATACAAGGACAATTTATCACTGACTGGGAGCACTGTTGCCACTTCCAGATGTGGACCACCAATTTTTACAAATTTATTTTATGGGCAATCAAGATGCGGAAGTTGAAAGGCGTTGTGCTCATAATCCAACAGTGAAACGAACAACTGTCCAAGAACTGTAAACGTTTCTTCATCAGAACAATAATTTAGTCAAAATGTTCAAAATGGCCTTAGATCGTATGCCATCGGACAGCCATAATATTGTAATCAGAGCTGACAAAACATGCATGCTTGCATGAGCATGCAAGGAGGTTTAATTCACCGACAATCGACGAAGTGGCTATTGTCGTTGTTGGAGAAATTTGCAGTCTAGAGATATTATGCTTCATCGTCGGAACAATTAATTGAAACGTGTGTCTGAAACGCATAGGTCTTATGACGCGTTACAATATCCATTAATCTTCTGTCAGGGAGTAGATGGATATTATTTTAATATCAAAATGGTTAATCAAGTAAATGGTAATGATATTAGATAATATTTTTAAAATTCAGTATCAACATATCTATTTATATAAAAATGTATGGCCGAAATGTATGTACGCGCATAACTTCCGATCGGCTGCACCCAATTAAATAATTATTTTTTTATGTGTTCCTTATTGTTAGGACAAGGTTCGTGTATAAGAAAAATTAAAAGATAGTGGGAAAAGTCTTTTTTTTGTCCGCGACGGGAAGCTGAGACAGATATGTAAATATGGCGGTACGAAGTTCGCCGGGTCAGCTAGTCTAGAATATAAATATACATTAGAATAACATATAGGCTACTATTGCGATGCGATAACCGACATACACACGGGCGGAGCAGCGAGCAAAAACTAGTAATATTATAAAGGTGAAAGTAAGTTTGTTTGTTACGCTTTCACTCGTGAAAACTACTTAACCGATTATCATGAAACTTTGTACACATATTTTTGGAGGTATTAGAAGTAACATAGGATACTTTTTATTAAATGCGAGCGAAGCCGCGGGCAAATGCTAGTCTATGTATAAAATTCAAAGTAGAGCGCGAATTGGTCTGTGTGGTTTTTGGCAGTTATCTTGCAACACTTATAAATTTTAATAATATACCCTAAACTATTTTAGAGTGCATTATAAAGTGTTGAAATAAATAAAAATTACTTTTTTCAAGAATGAAGACTACATGTCATATAAATTCTTTTAGTGTTTCGGAGATATACGCAAACCAAACACAAGAGCTTCAAGTAATAAAACAGAAGCTCTGATTTTAATTATAATATAATTAATTAAACGATAATTCGTTTAATTTTTTAAAGTATATTTTCTATTAAACTATGTCAGTTTTTGAAGTGAAAACTTAATTAGCGGCGTTGTGCACTTTTTTGGGATTAGCAAAAATTGTTAAACTCGCGTCAGAAACTCGCGTCAGGACACATGACCTGATCAAATATTCGTAAGACGGAGGTGTGGCGTAGGAGAGGAAGTAATAACCCCTCTCTTTCTACCGCGCTGCGAAAATGTATGCCTGCTCCTGCTGTTTCGTGTAAGCGGCGCAGGGCGCTTGTGCGATTGTGCGTGTGGGTAAACCCGGCTTAGCTCTGGTAATATGTTTATACTGTATAGCATTAACCTATATTTTTATAATATCACAATAAACATTTCTGTAGTTATCGGTTCTTAAGGAATATTAAAGGCAAAGCAAGGCATAGATTCGTATAGCATCGTTCATTGTGTTTAATAAATATAGGAGATAAAAAAAATACATCAAAAATGCACAACGTTAATGTTCAAGTTTTCACTTCTGCGGGCACTCCCGGAGTGCCACCCGTTGTTTTTTTTTAATGAAATTTTCATCATCAGCATGGCTAATGGACTGTGTTTTTTTACAGATTATATACAACCTATTTGCCTTGGTGAAGAATTCATGTATAGTGATGAAACGCAATTGTTTATTAGTGGATGGGGATGGACCCTAAAAGGTACGTCTTCCGCAAAACCTGTACCCGTACAAATCAAAGCTATTTTTCTGTATTTCATTTCAATCGAATACTTGGCATCTTAGCAGTCAATGAAAGAAAAAAGCGGCCAAGTGCGAGTCGGACTCGCCCATGAAGGGTTCCGAACCAGCAAGTAACATAATATAAACGTTCTTGTAGTTCGTTGTAACTTTGATCGATGTTTTAATAATAGTGTTATTTTTTGCGGTTTACCATTTATGACGTATTAAAAAAAAACTGCTTACTAGATCTCGTTCAAACCAATTTTCGGCGAAAGTTTGCATGATAATGTACATCATATATTATATTTTTTAGTTTTATAATTATCTTATTTTAGAAGTTACAGGGGGGGGGGGGGGGGCGACACACATATTTTACCACTTTGGAAGTGTCTCTCGTGCAAACTATTCAATTTATAGTAGAAACCTCAATATAATTTTTGAAGACCTATCCATAAATACCCCACACATGCGCGGGTAAATTTTTTTTGAGTTTCAGTTCTAAATATAGGTACCCGCAAAAAATATTTTGTTATTTTTGTGTGAAAATCTTAATGCGGTTCATAGAATACATCTACTTACCAAGTTTCAACAGTATAGTTCTTATAGTTTCGGAATAAAGTGGCTGTGACATACGGACGGACAGACAGACAGACCGACATGTCGAATCTATAAGGGTTCCGTTTTTTGCCTTTGGCACGGAACTCTAAAAATGAATATTAAATAGAATTTTTCTTTTACAGGTCCTTCAAATCCCGTGAAGCAGAAGTTAAATTTAACTTTTTTCAATAAAGAGAACTGCATAGAAAAATTTAGCAAAATCGAAGCGGTTTTAAGTGATACGCAGTTGTGTGCGGGTGGACGGTTCAGAGAAGATGGGTGTCAAGGGGATTCAGGTGGCCCCCTCATGAGAGTACAAAATGGAATCTGGGAAGCTGTGGGAGTAGGATCTTTTGGACGTGGATGTGGCTTAGATGGATGGCCAGGCATTTATACCTCTGTAGCTCACTACTTGGGCTGGATCAGAACCACACTCCAAATGTCTAATCAGTGATACCACCACTTTAATTGCGATACAAATAAGGAAAACCTTTGAACACACCAACAATATGTACAAATAAGTGTTTAAATAATTATATAATAATGTAATATAATAATAAAGTATAGTTCTTGAAACAAATAAAATTTTAGTTTTTGTCATTTCAACAATTAATATGTAAATTAGGACAGACAATCAATTAAGTACTTATAGATTGGCAAGGATATTAAACTTTAATAACAACAAAAAAAAAGAAGATTTTAACTTTATTTTATTTTCGGTCTCGGTTTCCATACAAACATCTGTGTCAACCGGAACGGGTAGTTCAGAAAGAACGAAGAAGTAGAAGTCTGACATCGATATTTAAACAGAACAAACCACCTAGTACCTGGTCTATGTAGGAGTAGGATCTTTTGGCCGAGGATGTGGCTTAGATGGATGGCCAGGCGTTTATACCTCAGTAGTTCACTACTTGGGCTGGATCAGAACCACTCTCCAAATGTCTAATCAGTTATACCACCACTTTAATTGCGATACAAATAAGGAAAACCTTTGAACACACCAACAATAGGTACAAATAAGTGTTTAAATAAATATATAATAATGTAATATAATAATAAAGTATAGTTCTTGAAAAAAAAAAAAATTGGGGAGAGGACGCTGCAGTGCCACGGTTTACTTCGACGTCTGTGTTTTCATTGAATAAAAATACTATTAATGGTGAAATGGACTAAAAATAATGAAAAATCAGTGTATAACACCAATAATCTTATGGACAAAGTGCTTTTTGTTGTGAAAGTGTGTAAAATGTGCAAAGAATTACCAAAATATCAAGGGACCTGTGACTGACTTTTTTCCAATAATGTGTGTGTAAATGGCGTAAAACTTTATTAAATACTGTGAATAGGACACAAATAAATGCCAAAATCACCTAACTGCTATTGTGAACATAAGAAATCTCTTTTTTGTCCTCGGAGTGCATACCCTCCTATATTTGTTTTCTCAAAGTCAAAGGATCATCTCGTGCAAGTGCGATTTAGCGCCATCTAGTATTGAGTAGGTAGTGCGCCACAGTGCCTATTTATAATCAATTTTTAAAATAATGAAGTGCGCAAAAAAAAAAAGTTACATTTCATAACCAGTGCAAAGATTTATGTGAAAAATATGCAGAAAACTATTTTTATTGAGTGAAAACATTGAAAAGTGCAAAACAATAACTCACGATAAATAACAGTCAAAATTTACTCAAGAGAGAATTTAAGGAGATAATTAGTGCAGAACACGATTGTTGACAGTGCAAGTGAACTTTCCACTTCGAACAAAGCAGTTATTAGTGACAAACAACAAAAACAACTTTAGATAAAACCTAAAAACTGCAACCTGACTATTCATAACTCTGCCTACATTCATTTCAAATCACAGCAACGCCATCTACGGTAAACTGACTTATCCATCCGCTAACAGATCGAAGACACAAGGTACACATACTTGGTACCGCCATCTAGTGAAAATACCCGACACTACTTATTAGGTATTATATTCATCGCAAGTTTAATCTATCGATCCTTCGATCAAATATATAATCTGTTAGCGGTAATTCTAAATACAGTTGTGATTGTGCAGTTGACTTCCGGAACATCTCATAGTTAGATGCAATGGAGTATTGAATACATATTATTGAACTTGTGAGAATGAGGGTATCCGAATAATAAAAGTGTGGTTCCGTGAGTCGGGCGAGGTAGTATATAAAGCGGCGCGATCGGAAACAGGACAGTCTCTCTTGAGATCTCGGGACGACCACATCTCTTGATTGTGACATGAGTCACTCCTGAGTCGTAGTAGTTTTCTATTATTTGATTTGTGGTTTATTGTATATCTGTGTTTTATATCGTGTGTACGAGGCGATATTTACCTGTGGGGGAATTACAAGTCTGGTGACGAATTCCACAGGGCACCGCGGAGGAGTGAGCGTTGCCCCAACCCCCTCGTGGGGGTTGCTGATGGTATGTAAGTTACTTCGTATCCGTTTAGTAGTGATTAGTGTTTGGCTATAGTCCAGATTGGCTGCCAGGGAAGCAGGTAGTCTTGGTCGAGGAGTGAAACAGTAAATAAGTGTTTTATAACAAGAATATTATGTGTTTTTATTTTGTTAAAACCTAAGAAGGTTTTAGTTCAGAAGTGGGATATAAAATAAAATAAATCTAAATCTACCTTCAAGATGAATAACTACCGGTAGACTCGGATTGCAAAGAGGGGCCGGATGGAACGTTCTTGTCAAATAACATGACGCCGATTGATTTATTTTAGTGTGCGTGACAGTGCGTGCGACACTGTAGGAACACGTACATCTTTGTGTAGGTAATGATACCATACGCAGTAAAAAAAAACCCTATTTTTTTGATTTAATATTGTCGTTTTGCGTGTAAATTTCGTGTAAAAATTATAAAAAGCTAAAATCAATTACTTTACCGTAATTACCTGGGAATCAAGTTTTGTACTATCGATTATTCTCAATCTTTCAATTATGATGTGAAGCACAAAAAAATTTGTAGACATATCCACAAATTGTTTGTATGTAATAATTATTACAAATTATTGTGTGTATCACCAAAGAATACTTTCAGATGAGGTTGGGAACCAAGTTCCTAAATATAAAAATGAGGTTCACTAATGTCTGTACTAACAAGTAATCTCCCTAATTGAGAAAAAAAAAACAAAGACTGGTATCACAGTTGAGCTACGGTTGAGGTTTTGTGTTCCGACACAACAATATAATTATCGGTGTTTAATGATGCAAGACGGCATTTTGAAAAAAAAAAAAATTTAAAAATCACTCGTGACGTGTACACAATATGGCGGTTTGTCAAACACTGCCGCGAGAATGTATTCGCTTTCTAAGTCATATTTACTTTGTAGATTCATTTTCGTGTTCTTTACGGTCTATCTGGCTTTCTTTAGTGGTCTGAGCCGGTAGATATTTTAACAGGTCTGACCTTGAAATGGAGAATGATAAAACTAACTTATTTTGTAATGAAAATACCCATGACGATAGTAGATTATCAGATGCAAGTAATAACAATGAATGATATTTCACGAGGGAAATTAATTCACTGGTTTCCTACTTATCTAGTACTTACCTAGTGTATTTATGATTGAGTATATATTAGCGAGTTGTAATTAGCTCGATAAAATTGTAGTGTGAAATTACACTAAAAGTAAATCACGTTGGGGTGTAATTAGCCCTAAGTATGTATTTATTGTAATTAATAATTATTATGGGTCGAAATTATCTGTCTTGAAATTGGGTCGGTCTGAGTTGAAATTAACTCAAATTAAGTGTGAAATTACACGTAAAATTATAATCAAATATTTTGCTGAAATTAGCTACAATACGAGTTGTAATTAACTGAACTTCGGTGTGAAATTACACCTACAAATGAATGGAAAGGCTGAAATTAACCCGATAAAATATAAATATTAAAATTGTTAAAATGTAATATATAATAAAATGATCAAAGATCATGTCATTAAAAACTACAATTAATTGTTAAATAAAAAAAAAAAAAAAAAAAGTCCATCAGACCAACAAACGCTTCAGCTTAATAAAAACAAAAAAGAGTCGAATATATTATAAATAATTGTTTTGAACTACTAAGCTAATAGGATCAACACATAAAAATAAAAAAGATATATAAAAATTTAAATGTCGCTTCTAGTGAAGCGCACTAAAATCTTATGTCTTTGCATTGTGATGTCCATCCATGGTCGCAACTGTGTCAGCGAGGGTAGTAGTTGAAAAAGTATTATATTGTTGCCGCCTTTATGTATGTTCTCAAGTGAAATATATTTGTATATTAGCCATTAGTGTGTTCTCATGTTAAGTGAATTGTATTATAATTCATAATGAGAATAAATATTTTTAACCAAAACCGTTATAAAAAGGGTTGAAATTAACCCGAAAAAAATACAAATATTAAAATTGTTATAGTCTGACTTGAAATTAACTCAAATTAAGTGTGAAATTACGCGTAAAATTATAATCAAATATTTGGCTGAAATTAGCTACAATACGAGTTGTAATTAACTCAACTTCGGTGTGAAATTACACCTACGAATGAATAGAAGGGTTGAAATTAACCCGATAAAAATATAAATATTAAAATTGTTATAGTCTGACTTGAAATTAACTCAAATGAAGTGTGAAATTACACGTAAAATTATAATCAAATATTTGGCTGAAATTAGCTACAATACGAGTTGTAATTAACTCAACTTCGGTGTGAAATTACACCTATATATGAATAGAAGGGTTGAAAGTAACCCGATAAAAATATAAATCTTAATATTGTTATAGTCGGAGTTGAAATTAACTCAAATTAAGTGTGAAATTACACGTAAAATTATAATCAAATATTTGGCTGAAATTAACTACAATACGAGTTGTAATTAACTCAACTTCGATGTGAAATTACACCTACGAATGAATAGAAAGGTTGAAATTAACCCGATAAAATATAAATATTAAAATTGTTATAGTCTGACTGGAAATTAACTCAAATAAAGTGTGAAATTACACGTAAAATTATAATCAAATATGTGGCTGAAATTAGCTACAATACAATTTGTAATTAACTCAACTTCGGTGTGAAATTACACCTACAAATGAATAAAAGGGTTGAAATTAGCCTGATAAAACTTATTAAAATTATTAGTCTGAATTGAAGTTAGCTCAAAATTGGTATGAAATTACACCTACAAATGAGTAAAAAGGGTTGAAATTCACCCAATATAACATATTAAAATGATAGTCAGAGTTGAAATTAACTATGTCTTATTTACAATCTGGGTTGAGAAATTAGCTCTATACAATGTGTAGTACTCAAAGTTATAATTAACTCAACTTCGGTGTGACCTTACACCTACAAATGAATAAAAGGGTTGAAAATAGCCTGATATAACTTATTAAAATTATTAGTCTGAATTGAAGTTAGCTCAAAATCGGTATGAAATTACACCTACAAATGAGTAAAAAGGGTTGAAATTCACCTAATATAACATATTAAAATGATAGTCAGAGTTGAAATTAACTATGTATTTTATTTACAATCTGGGTTGAGAAATTAGCCCTATACAATGTGTAGTACTCAAAGTTATAATTAACTCAACTTCGGTGTGAACTTACACCTACAAATGAATAAAAGGGTTGAAAATAGCCTGATATAACTTATTAAAATTATTAGTCTGAATTGAAGTTAGCTCAAAATCGGTATGAAATTACACCTACAAATGAGTAAAAAGGGTTGAAATTCACCATATATAACATTAAAATGATAGTCCGAGTTGAAATTAACTATGTCTTTTATTTACAATCTGGGTTGAGAAATTAGCCCTATACAATGTGTAGTACTCAAAGTTATAATTAACTCCAAATAATGTGAAATTACACCAAAAATAATCAATTTTTAGAATTGTTATAAGCCTATTCAATTTTTTGATATTATTTCAATGTAACTTGTAACTATGTAAAATTTATAATAAATTATAAGTGTACTTTAGTTAGAAATGGGATAGGTTGCATAATACAATTGTGATTTCATGTATAATTATTTAATTGATGCAAACTTGTTTTAAATATATATATTATAATACATTATATCTCGGAAAATACATAATTGCAACCACGAGGACGTGTTGATAGCAGGATAGCCGAATCTGTTAGCGGTAATTCTAAATACAGTTGTGATTGTGCAGTTGACTTCCGGAACATCTCATAGTTAGATGCAATGGAGTATTGAATACATATTATTGAACTTGTGAGAATGAGGGTATCCGAATAATAAAAGTGTGGTTCCGTGAGTCGGGCGAGGTAGTATATAAAGCGGCGCGATCGGAAACAGGACAGTCTCTCTTGAGATCTCGGGACGACCACATCTCTTGATTGTGACATGAGTCACTCCTGAGTCGTAGTAGTTTTCTATTATTTGATTTGTGGTTTATTGTATATCTGTGTTTTATATCGTATGTACGAGGCGATATTTACCTGTGGGGGAATTACAAGTCTGGTGACGAATTCCACAGGGCACCGCGGAGGAGTGAGCGTTGCCCCAACCCCCTCGTGGGGGTTGCTGATGGTATGTAAGTTACTTCGTATCCGTTTAGTAGTGATTAGTGTTTGGCTATAGTCCAGATTGGCTGCCAGGGAAGCAGGTAGTCTTGGTCGAGGAGTGAAACAGTAAATAAGTGTTTTATAACAAGAATATTATGTGTTTTTATTTTGTTAAAACCTAAGAAGGTTTTATATAGATGCACAGTTTCATACAAAAGTAAACAAAATACTGTCCACGTTTCTATACGTACTTAGGTACATGTATACCACATGAGATATAGCGAAAAAAGTCCTGAACTGGCATTCAGGACAACCTAATTTTAACTTTAAGCAATTGACGTACGGACGGAAATAAATCCATATTAAATTCACTACATATTACCTTTTAGTTTGATGACAGGATAGGACAATAAAATTTTATGACTCTTACAAAAATCAGAAATAAAACAACACATGCCCAACAACAAGTGTATTGAAAAATTAAACTTAACGTATTACAATAAAGCACATAATAGTACAAAGAATAACGAGAGTTACATTCCACTGATATTAAATCATGTGTTCGCGTCTTATCGCTTCTATTTGGAACATGGAAAAAAATGGAGTTGCTTAAGGTACTTTTCGATTTAAAAAAACGGTAGTTGGATGGACCAACAAATAATAAATTCTTCACACAATTTTTATTACTTCCTTTGATTCTGATAGCTAAAAGTTTGAATAGAATTTTATTATAAATTATGATATGTATTAATTTAGTATTGAATATTCCACCTAGATATTAGACCTTCTATACGTGTTTGTACTTATACATATATTGCACTGTTCCATAAGTTGGACTATACCTAAACTGTAATCATCAAAGATATTTTATATTCCAACTTATAGGTTTTTCAGATATTTACGAACAGACATACATATAATTTTAAATTTTGGTAATCACGTTTAGAATCTGGTATAGACCAACATTTATAAACAGTTTGTAATTTTGACAAAAATACATATATGCAGATCGAATTAATAACCTTTTTAAAGTCGGTTAAATATTCTTAGTAGATTATAATACCTACCGGTAAAGTTAGTAAGGTTGTCTTTTTTATTCTCCGCAATTCTTTTTCTATTGTGTACATATCATCTTCACAAAAATGGTGGGAACACACCACACTAGATGCATTTGGTTTATATAAATTTCGGAAAACTTAAACAAAAACAAATCTTCAATTAACCTAAAAAAAAATTGTAAAGGCGACTCCATCATTATCCTACTGACTTTGTTCGCTAGCACTAGGCTTGTCTTGTTTTCTCTTATGAGCATCGCACGTGAGTGTGAAAGGGATGGATGCGTACATTAGAAGACGTTGTAAATCACAAATTTTATCAAAATATTAATAAAATTAGCCTTAAAACATAACGAAAATACTACAATATGTTTGATTAAAGATAGACTTACTGAAAATATGATATTCCATCCTTCTTTTGCACTTTTAGAGTGTAATTTTTACAATTTTGTACTATGCACTTCGGCATTGCTAATTGTGTAAACACGAGCGCGGCCACCAACCGAATGAGAGCGAAACAAGGCATATTGTTGTTTTATGCCTTGTTTTGCCGGTGCCACTTTTTAAGCGGCAACACTGCATCTATGATATATTTGATCGAAGTATCGATCTATAATCTAAAGGACCAAATCAGTACGAAACATTATTAATAGAGGGCGCTAGGTGTCGCATTCGCAACAGTATGGAGGATATTAAGAATATGTTGATGAATATGCAACAAGACCTTAAACAGCATAAACAAGACATTTTAGATATGAAGGAGGATATAAAAGACACTATTAACAATAATATTAACGAAAAGTTTAAAAGCCTAGAATTAAGAAATGAATTTTTGGAAGCAAAATTAGAAGAACAGAATAAAAAAATCAATACCTTGGAACGGCATACCAGACGCAAAAATTTAGTATTGTTCGGAGTTGAAGATAAAGAAAAATCTTACGAAGAATTAGAAACCACAATCATAACAATAATAAATGCGTATTTTGAGGCCTCATGCAGTAATAACAACATCGAAGCTGTCAGAAGAGTAGGAAAGAAAGGTGAAAAACCTAGGCCGGTTATTATAACGTTTACTACTATGGGCCTCAAAATCAAGATTCAAACAAACAAAAAATATCTGCAGAACACGCAATACTATATAAAGGAAGATTACCCCATAGAAGTCCTCAACAAGCGCAGAGAACTACAAGTCCTACTACAGAAAGAAAGGGAAGCTGGCAATATTGCCTTCATCAAATACGACAAACTTATAGTACTGCAAAATATTAGGCACTCTATGAGCAACCAGCTAAACAAGAGAAACTTGTCAGAATCACCAGAGATAACAAGCCGTAGTGGCCAACCCGTTAGTAGTGACACTAGACAACCAACAAAGAAAAATAAAGTATCTAACATGAAAGATTACATAATAAGAAAACCAAAACTAGTCCTCACTCAGACAGACACTAGTTTTAACTACTCGAAGATTGCATCGCATAGCAACATCGTATAGCAACCACAGTTGGACCCTTTTTTTTTTTTTTTTTTTTTTTACGTGTGGAAATCCCCTCGGACCGTCACCCCACCGGGGCTTGCGGCGGGGCGGTGTGTCGGACTCGAACCGACTAAAACCACACGGTGTGCCACTCTGCGCCTGTGAAGGGAGGAATCCGGGAACTGCAGTTATTAACACGTCCGGACCCCTCCCAGCGCTTGCCCGCACAGTAGCGGGCACCGTCAGCTGTTAAAATCTCAATTTAGGCGACGTACGGCACACGCGTAACGTCGCCTCCTCGCGGGAGGCCACTAGAGCGGATGGAAGGGAAAGCCCGTCCCGACCATCCGCGGCCACACTCAGGGCGGCATGAGGCGCTGATAGGCGCGCCTCCGCCGCCCGGTTCGCCGGCGGCGGATTGGGTCCGAGTGGATATCATCCTCCCGGGCCTTCTCCGCCACCTCCTTCTGCGAGATTACGTCTTCGCAGAAGGTTGCGACCGCGGTAAAACTGCTGTCGCTACCGGCCATGGAGCGTATGACGGCCGGTAGCGAGAGATCTCCTCCGATGACTGCAGTGAGGGCCCGGCGCTGCGACGCCCAAGCGGGGCAAATCGCCAGCGTATGCTGGGCCGAGTCCTCACTGCAGTCGCAGTGGTGGCAGGCGGGACTCAATTCCCTCCTAGCGACCGAGTGCAGGTACTTCCCGAAGCAACCATGCCCGGAAAGGACCTGCGTCAGTCGGAAGGAAAGGGTCCCGTGCTGCCGCCCTGCCCACTCGAGGATGACCGGCTGGAGAGCCTCCACGGCGGCAAAGCCAGCGCGTGGAGTCTCCAGCCGGAACGACCATCTAGCCATCGTGGCTCGACGGGCGGCTTCACGCCAGTCGCGTACCTCTTCGGGCGGAGGGCGATAGCCATACTCCGCCCGATATTCAGCCACCCGTCGATAAACTTCGGCGAGCACTTCCGCCTCCAAATCCCATGGGGGTGTTCCGGCCAGGGCGCACGCCGCCTCGGTCGACACCGTGCGGTATCCGCGTATGGCTCTGACTGCCAGTACCCTCTGAGGCCGCCAGAGGCGAGCCTTATTTAGGGCAGTCAGAGCCGCCACCCACACCGGTGCACCGTACAGCGCCATCGACCGGACCACCCCCGTGTAGAGGTGTCGCGTTGTGACGCTGGCTCCACCCAGATTGGGCAAAAGTCGCCCAAGGGCGGAGGCAGCATCGACCAGCTTGGGACCAAGCTGTCGGAAGTGCTCGTCGAAGAGCCACCTACCGTCGAGGATCAGGCCCAGATACCTCATCTGGGCCCGAACCGGTACGAGGACCGAGTTGACCTCTATTGAGGCGCCGGCGGGTGGACCACGACGGGGCCCATGGAACAATAGGGCCTCCGTCTTGTCCAGGGCCACCCGTAATCCCATTGCCTCGATGCGCCCAACCACCAGAGAAACTCCCCTGGTGGCCAGGCACGCCGCCTCTTGGAAGTTCGCTCCCCGGGCTGTGACCAATGTGTCATCGGCGTAACAAATTACGCCCAGCCCGGGGGGGAGACGACCTCGCAGGACCCAGTCGTACCCCACGTTCCACAGGAGTGGTCCAAGGACAGACCCCTGCGGAACGCCGCACGACATGGGTCGCCGTCTCAAGACGCCCTCTCGGTCCTCGTACACGACGGTACGCTCCTCTAGATAGTCTGCCACTAGCCGCCTCAGGTACTCTGGCACTCCGTGGTAGTGGAGTGCTTCCCTGATGCAGCTAAATGGCAGACTATTGAAGGCGTTGGCGATGTCCAAGGACACCGCCAACACCACGCCGCCACAGCTCACTGCCTCTTCGGTCACGGCCCTAAGGCGCATCACGGCATCGACCGTCGAACGCCCCTCCCGGAATCCGAATTGGGCGTCCGACAGGTCGGGCCCCACCTCGCAGAGGTGCCGGACGATGCGGGCAGAGAGTATCCTCTCAAAAAGTTTACCCGCCTCGTCCAGCAACACGATGGGCCTATAGGCCGCGACCGAATCGGCAGGCCGTCCCGGCTTCCTCAATAGGACCAGCTTCCCGCTTTTCCAGCACTCAGGGAAGCGTCCGGACGCCAGGCTAGCATCCAACACTTCCCTGAGGCGGTCTGACATATGGTCGAGGGCTCGGGCCATCACTCGGGCTGGTACCCCGTCCGGCCCGGGGGCGGTGTTCTTGGAACGAATCCGCAGAACAGCCGCCCCAACCTCCGATTCCCTAACGGGCGGCACATCGTCCTCTCTACCCCCGTCATCTCCGACCTCGTAGGCCATCGACGGGGGTGTGTGCTCCGCCCGCTGCGGGAAGAGGCCCTCGACCACTTCCTGCAGGAAGCTGGGCTGGAGAGTCTCGGTAAGGGGGGGGCCCAACGTGCGGAGCTTCTGACGCACCGCACGGTATGGGCGACCCCAGGGGTCACGATCGAGACTCTCCAGCATCTCCTTTCTCTTTACCTCTTTGGCGCGGCAAATGGCCAGCTTCAGAGTTTTCCGCGATTCGCGGTACTCCTCATGAAGCTGGTCCCCGCCACCGTCTCCACGGTGACGTCGCCTGCTGCGAGTGTAGGACCTCCGGGCACGAGTACAAGCCGCACGGAGGTCCGCCAACTCCTGGGACCACCAGTAGACCTCCTTCCGCGGAGGCCGACGACCTTGGATGCGGGGCATGGCCGTATCGCAAATCTGCGTAATCGCATCGCGAAAACGGCCAGCCCCCAGGTCCACGCCGACCTCCTCGGTCGGGGCCTGCGGAGACAGCCAAGAATGAATAATGGCCGCCTCCTCTAGTAGGTCCCTGTCCAGCTTGGCAACAGCCCACCGCGGAAAGCGGGAAGGATGCCGCGCCGTGTGACCCCTACTGGGGCCCTGGGACCGGGAGAGCTCAAATCGGATATACAGGTGATCCGAGAGCGTCTCAACCTCTTCCAGGACACACCAGTTCCTTACTCGTGCGGCAACAGCAGGGGTAGCGAACGAAAGGTCCACTATCGACCCCCCTTGCTGTCGCACGCACGTGTTGGTGGAGCCTCTGTTCAGCAAACAGAGGCCCACCGAAGCCGCCCACTCCTCGACGGCTTCGCCCTTGGCGTCCGTCCCGGGGGACCCCCACGCAATGGATTTTGCGTTGAAGTCCCCCAGCACGAGGACGTGCCCAGACGCTAATCGCCGCATCGAGGTCTCCAAGCTGTTAAGGAAGACCTCGAAGTCGCTCAAACTCCGGTTGGGGGAGAAGTACACACCGTAAACGGTGATCCCCCCCCACTCGGCGGCAACATATCCAGAGCCCTTGTCTCTTAGCGACAAGGGCGGGGAATGAGCCGCCGCGGAACCGACGACTGCCACGGAGCCGTCCCAGTCACCCATCCAGTTTGGACGGGGAGGAACGAAGTAGGGCTCCGCGACTACGGCAACACCGATCGACCACTGCGCCATGGTTTGCAGGAAGAGATCCTGCGCCGCGGCACAGTGGTTCAGGTTTGTCTGGACAAGGAGGTTGGAGACGTGGTCCATTAATGGATCGTCTCTACAACCTCCTCCATGGGCGTCGACGTGGACGGACGGACAACGTCAGAGGCAGCCTGGGTCGCTAGGCTAGCCCCCGACGTCTGCCGAGAAGCGCGGGAAGGCCTGCAGCCCCCCTGCCCCATCTGGTGATTGGCAGGCTTATTACCCGCCGCACATATGGGGCAGTGAGGGGCGGCAGAACACTCTGCCGCCTTGTGCCCCGGTCCACCGCAGCGGAAACATAATCCGCTGCAGTCAAAGCAACTCTCGCACTTGGCGCGTGTGTGTCCCGATGTGAGGCATTTAAAGCACCTCATCGGCCTCGCCGCCAGGACTGTGATCCTGGCGCTAACGAAGCCAACGAGGAGCCTGCCGGCGTCGCCCAAAATTTTGGCCGACGCCATGGGACAACTTACCCACACAGCGCCAAGTCCTCCCGGACCGGGGCGGATGGTGCCAACCTTGATGTTGTCCGCGTTGCACTGCGTCTTCTCTCTGATAGCAACGCGGACATCATCTACAGTGACGGAGTCGTCCAGGCCCGAAATGCGCAGCTCCGCGCATTTCGTAGGCCTGGAGATCTTCACACCATCCGTGGCTGCGAAGACTCCCCTCAGTTTCTCGGCGAAAGCGTCTGCCGTTTTTGCGCCATCGGCCCCAGGGAACTCCAAAACTCGAGCTCCCGTCTGGGCGAGGCGCAAACGGACCCCTGCCGCTCCGAAATCACCGGCGAGACTGTCCCGGGCCGTCTTAAAGACGGCTGCGTAGGACAGCCCGTAGGCAGTCGCCTCCGGCGACACCGTTACCACTACGGCCGCGGTCTTAGGCGGCTGCAGCTTCCGCGGCTTTTTCGTAGCGGCCCGCGCCACCGACGACGACTGCGGGCCAGAGGCCGCCTTTTGGGCAGCCTTATTAGCTCGCTGTCGGGACTTCTTCGACTTAGCCCCCCCTACTACCTGCCAACCCTCATTGGAGGGGGCAGATGTGGAGGGGCCAGGCAGAGGTGTTGGAGTTGGGAGCGGAGGGATTTCCGCTCCAGCTCTTGCTGCCGCTTTGGGGCCCGCTTTCGGCACAGTCTTCTTGGCTGGAGCCTTCGCCCGCTGCTGCGTCTTGCGCGCGGTGGCAGGGCCCGGCACTGACGTCGCCGCTGCGTATGTCACTCGGTCCCCCACCACGGGGAGCGGGGTCGGCGCTGAGGCGTCCCTCGTCCTCGGTGTCGCGAGCGGCGGCCGAACAATAGGGGCCGGGGGCAGCCTCGTCTCCAGACCCGCGATCCTTCCGTCTACCAGGTTACCCATTGCGTGCAGCATGTACTGCAGCATCTGCTGCAGGACGTCGTCGGGTACCCCGGGGACAGCAGGGGCTGGCTGGGACGCAGACGGGGCTGGCCGGGCCGCAGACAGGGCTGGCCGGGCCGCAGACGGGGCCGGCCTGGATGTAGACGCAGACGGTGTCGGCTGGGATGTAGACGGGGCCGGCTGGTACGTAGACGGGGCCGGCTGGGACGCAGACGGGGCCGGCCGCAACGTGGACGGGGCCGGACCGGGGCGCTCCGCCCGGAATTGGGCGAACTGAGCACGCAGCTCCGCCACCTGCCCCGCCAAGCAGTCGTTGGCCGCCTGGAGGCGAGCCACATCTCCTATGAGGGCCTCCACGACTCCCGCTATAGTGGAGGAGGAGTCCCTAAGGGCCCTCACAAAAGAGCCCTTTAGGTTTACGGACTTGGTGGCCACCTTTTGAATTATGGCCACCGCCGCGTCCGCTCTCTCCTGCAAAGAGGCCAGTGATTGAGGCACTGAGTCCCCCGCCACCGGCTCTCCGATCTTGAGCAGGAGACCTGAGATCTCCTCCTCCGCCTGCAATTCGCCGTCAGCCCTGGCTCGTCTGTAAGATTCCGCCTTGCTGAAGACGGAACCTGACGGGGCTGAGGATGGAGTGCGAGACCTCCCTCTGTGGCTGCTTGCGACCTTAGGAGGAGGCATCATCTCCAAGGCTGCGTCGCTGGAGAGCCCGCGTTTGCGGCTGTCGGTTGCCTCCGTGTCCATAAGTTCCAATACATCATTGGAATCACAAGCATTGGAACTACCACCCGCGTCATCCGACGATAAGGTGGATCTGGAACGCGTGCGTTCCGATGTTCTTCGGCTCCCAGCAGTCAGATAGACTCCCAGGAGCCCCACCGATGTAGGCGTTCCAGACGCAGATTCTTCCTCAGTGGACGAGTGGTCATCTGCCTTCCTGAACTGCCCCTTGGCGTTCCTCCCTGCCTTCCTTCTCCGCTGTTTTTCATTTCCAGTATGCTTGCCAGTGTTCGTTTGATTGTTATCGATCGTATTCTTTGAATTAAATTTATCAGTTTCCATAATTAAACCCACGAGTAGGGGAGAACTAAAAGTCCACCCGGGCAGAGATCCCCATTACCCGGGCAAGCGAAGATTTGTGCCCAACCGAGGGGTCCGCAGTTCCCTGGCTGGGGGTGTGCTTGGGACTGAACTACCCATCAGCCATGCATCCCCTGGTCACACACCAGAACACGGGATTCGGGGTACTTTTTTATAGAGGTTTTCTTCCTCGCGGTCCGGGCGGTTAAGCCAAGACCCACGGTCCCAGTCGAGTCAGAGACATGACCTAACTCGACGTACCTACTGGGATTACGTTGTGGCGGCGAGGGCAATAAAAGAAGACCTCTTAAATTGTCCGCTCGGAGGCAGGGTGAGTGCTCACCGAGCTCGCCATAGTTCCTTTTCGAGGACCACCTTGCACTCCAACACGCCTTCTGCTAGAGCAGAAGGACGTTTAGAGTGCGGCATGACGTCTGCACGTCAACCACACGACAGTCTGACATCAGACTCCGTCGGGTATCCCATTTAGTCTGGGGTCTCCTTCTGGGCCTATCCGGCAAGAGTGGCTCTACCGGTATAGCCCCAGAAATCATCGACCCACGCAAGCCCCACCACGACGACAACGTAGGGATACATTGGGGGGAACCACAGTTGGACCCTCTACCAACCTCCAATCTCCCGACACGCTGGTCACCGCGGGAGAATACGACCAAAACCCTCCAAGGAAAGCAAGAAATAACAAATACAACATTTGCACCTTCAATGTACGATCACTCTCGTCTGCAACAAAACTGATAGAGTTAAAAGCAGCTTTAAAAAACATCAATCACGATATACTGGGCCTGTGCGAGGTCCGCCGACAAGGAGAAAATATTATCGAAGACGAAGATTATATTATGTATTACCTCAGTAAAACCAAAGGCCAATTGGGTGTGGGCTTTCTGGTTAAGAAAAAGCATAAAGCATGCATTACAACCTTCATCGGAATATGAGATAGAGTGTGTATTTTGGAAATTATTCTGGAAAAGCTGCCTATTGCCATTATACAAGCGCATGCACCTACAGAAGGCTCATCGCAGGAAGATATTGACACATTCTATGAAGATCTTGCTAAGGCTCACAACTCTATCTCAACCGATAACATAATCTCCATGGGCGACTTCAACGTTCAAATTGGGAAAACAAAACAGCACGAACACACAGTGACGGGGCAATACGGCCATGGAACCAGAAGCATTCGCGGAGAGAGACTGATTCAGTATGCGTACGAGAACAATTTGAAAATCAAAAACACCATGTTCAATTTAAAGACACATAGGAGATGGACATGGATATCTCCAGACAAAAATACAAAAAATGAAATTGATTATATCATGACAACAAAACCAAGCCGTGCCACATTCATGGACGGAATCAGAAATAATCTTGTTGTATAAAAAAGGAGACCCTATGGATATTGGAAATTATCGCCCAATAAGCCTAATGTCTTGCCTTTACAAACTGTTTGCCTCCTGTATGCTCGCAAGAATATCCTCAGAGATTGACGCCCATCAACCGATAGAACAAGCCGACTTTAGATCAGGATTCAGCACACATGACCACATCCAAGTTCTAGACCAGGTAATCGAAAAATATGCAGAATACCGCAGACCTTTATATGTAGCGTTCATTGACTACAAAAAAGCTTTCGACACGAAACGAACGACAAAAAAGATATCGCACGAAAGTATTTGGGAAGCGTTAGAGTCGATGAACATTGAAGAAAAGTGGAAAATGTGGGTAGGTGCTAAAAAAGTAAAGACAAACTCTGCTCTTCATAAACTATAAATTAATTTATTTAGTTAATTTTTACAATTTGTTTTGATTAATACAAGTGCTAAATAGTGTAATTAGTTACTTATTACATGGTCATTACATTTAATGTAATATAATAATATATCGCAATACCACCTACCAGTTCACACCCACATTCACTTAGCTATCAACAATGTCTCACTTAATACAGATAGAATCTGCACAGAGAAGCCTGGAAGAGAGCTTCAATCGAAGGATGACAGAACTTGAGGCCCAGCTACACAGTGGAGTGCCAGCGAAAGATACTGTGGCCAAAGTAGCGGAGGAGTTCCGCACATTTCGCGAACTCATGTTTAAAATGCTTGGACTCCTTCGCAAGCAAATCTCCGACTGTCACAGGCTGGTTGATGACTTGGATGCAAAGCAACGACGCAAGGATCTTCTCTTCTTAGGCATTACGGAGATTGAGAGTGAAAACTGTGCCAAATCGATTCTCGATTTGGTCCATAATAAGATGAGCATGGAAAACATCTCCCTCCAGGACATTAAGGTCAGCCATAGGATCGGCGTCTTGAGTAAAGATCATCCCCGGCCCATTTTGGTCCGTTTCGCTGATGTGACAACAAGGTCTTCCATCTGGAGAGCGAAGTCAGCCCCGAAGGGCACAACCATCTCGGTACGGGAGTTCCTTACGAAGACTCGACAAGATATCTTCGGCAAAGCACGACAGCATTTCGGTATGAAAGCAGTTTGGACGCAGAGCGGTACCATTGTTATCAAAACGTCGGACGGTCATCGCCACAAAGTACTATACATGGAGCAGCTCCTTCCGCTGCTGGAGAGGCATCCCAAAGCGGTTGGTAACACCTCCTCTGCTGGCAAGCACAGTGGTAACACATCCTCACGTAACTAAGTAATGTTTTATATAACCTCGTAAATCATTGATTGTCCGTATTGTTCTATTTATTTAAGCGTAGCTATTTGTATTGTTTAGTTATATTTTCTTGAGTCGGCCGTACTATTTATGAACATTACTTTAATTAATTGTGATTTGCTGCACAATTCAAACTTTTATTATCAACAACAGTAACAAATAATAACCCAATTTTAACAATGTCAAAATGACGTTTCTCAAAGTACATATCATTTCACTTTTACACACGGCCGGCTAGCTACGTTCGGATACAATTCGGATCGATGACATTTTTTCATTTGTCTCGCTTTACTTTATCGTCCGTTGTCTTGTCTCACTATACATTTTATTTACATTATCTGTCTGTATATATATTTTTTTTCATGTGTGGGTCGGAGCTGGTGGGTGGTGTCGACATGATTAATTACTATAGTACGCACTAACATATATATTTTCGTATATAATTATAATAATTTTATTTATTTCTTATACGTATTGAATATTATTTCTTCATTTTAAGTTTGTTTTCGTATTTGTTGTTATTTATTATTTGTATTAGCTTATAATATTCTTTTAATGCTGTCTGATAATGAATCGTTTCATTCAGCGAATGATTCTGTTAGTATTTCAAGTGATGAAAGTTTTATATCATTATCTAACACACTGGGCGACTTTGTGCGTCATACGTTTGGTCACCCTGTCAAATGTCGTTTAAACGTTTGCCATATCAACGCTCAAAGTATCCCCAGTCACTACAACGACTTACTTGAAGCTTTTACTGACTCTGAGGTTCATGCTGTTCTGATTTCCGAGTCCTGGTTCAAACTTCATTTGCCGTCTGCGTCTTATTCTCTCCCTGGTTTCGTTCTCATACGCAACGATAGAATCGATAGGAGGGGAGGTGGTGTTGCTATTTATCTTCGCTGCTCAATTTCATACAAAATTTTAACATCTTCTCCTTCCTCCTGTCTTGCATCAGCTGAATACCTTTTTCTCGAGGTTAGAACAAATGGAGCCAAAACTGTTCTGGGCGTTGTCTATTGTCCCCCTCAAATCGACT
Source organism: Diaphora mendica (assembly GCA_949125395.1). Taxonomy (NCBI): domain Eukaryota; kingdom Metazoa; phylum Arthropoda; class Insecta; order Lepidoptera; family Erebidae; genus Diaphora; species Diaphora mendica. The sequence continues at coordinate 19,598,526 of OX421319.1, read as the reverse complement.
ACTTCTCCAGTCTCGAACCGATTCTGGAATCATTAGGGTCCGAGTATACACACCATATCATCATGGGCGATTTCAATACCGATCTCCTCGCTTCCTGTTCCCTTCGTTCCCGTAAACTCCTCCAGGTCGTTGAATCATCTAGTTTGCAGGTGCTACCACTGTCCGCCACACATCACAATATTACTGGACCCGACACCTGGCTAGACCTCATCCTCACCTCATCTCCTTCCTTTGTCCGCAGTTATGGCCAGCACCAGGCCCCTGGTTTTTCACAACATGACCTTATCTATCTATCCTATGCCTTGAAACCTCCTAAGCCCCATCCTCAGTTTCGCCATATTCGTTGTTTTGGACGGATGAATGAAGATAAACTACGCAGTGAAGCCTCAACGTTAAATTGGAAGCCTCTGGTCGAGGCGCATACAGTAGATGATAAGGTACAAATTTTTAATTCTTTAGCGATTGACCTCTACGATCAAAATGCTCCAATCAAAAAAGTAAGAATTAAACGCTCCCCAGCCCCCTGGATGTCAGTGAATGTTCGCGAGGCAATGCGACGCAGAGACAAAGCGTTTCGAAAATTTCGAAGAAACAGGAACGATACCAACTGGTCTCTTTACAGGGTTGAAAGGAATCGGTGTAATCGGGTGGTGCGTGATGCTAAACGCTGCCACATTATCAATGGTCTTAATTGTGTCTCTGCTTCCCATATCTGGAAGTTTCTTGGCACTCTGGGTATTGGTAAATCTGGGAAATCTAACTCCCCAACGACCTTTGACTTGGATGATATTAATCGACATTTCACCTCTCTTCCCCAATTTGATCACCAAACAAATTGTCGTACTCTTGGGTACCTGGATGACTTACCTCGCCCCAATATTGATTTCTTTCAATTTTCTCCAGTTTCTCCAGATGATATCAAAAAGATAATCCTATCCCTTAAGTCCAACGCAATGGGTAGTGATAACATTAACCGTCGCATGATCACCCCTATCCTTGATCATCTTCTTCCCGCCATTACGCATATAGTGAATTTTTCACTGGATTCATATACTTTCCCATCACTGTGGCGTAATGCTTTTGTTATACCCATCCCCAAAGTTTCTAATCCTACCCTTATAAATCACTTCCGCCCAATCGCCATACTTCCCTTCTTATCCAAAGTCCTTGAGACGTGTGTCCACCAACAGTTATCACGATTCATGTATCGCAATAACTTACTAAGCCCTTTTCAATCAGGCTTCAGACCTGGTCACAGCACAACTTCCGCCCTCCTGAAGGTGACCGGTGACGTTCGGACGGCAATTGAGAACTCCAAAGTTACCGTATTGGCTTTGATTGATTTCTCAAATGCTTTTAACACCGTCAGTCACGATGTCCTCCTGTCTATCCTCTCGTATTATATGATATCACCTGATGAACTGGAATGGTTCTCTTCATATCTTCGGGGGCGCCAGCAGTCCGTCCGTGTCGATGAATCCACCTCCTTATGGTGTGACCTTAACTCTGGTGTCCCCCAAGGCGGTATTCTCTCTCCTCTGTTATTTTCTATTTTTATTAATCTTATCACTCAAAATCTTCAGTGTGCGTACCATCTTTATGCCGATGACTTACAACTATATTATCATGCTGCTGTAGAGAATATAACGGAGGCTATTGCTATGATAAACCACGACTTAGATACTATCAGTGGTTGGTCTGATAGGTTCGGTTTGATAGTGAACCCTACAAAGTGCCAGGCTATCATCTTGGGCAGTCAACGTATGACCAGAAGGCTAGATCCAGCTACACTGCCATCTATATTATTTAATGGATTAATCATTCCTCTAAGCTCTTCGGTGAAGGATTTGGGCTTGTTTATCGATAATAACCTTAGTTGGCAAACCCAGGTCACTAGTGTGAGTCAGAAAGTTACAGGAACCCTTAGGGCGTTATACCGGCTCAAAAACTTTCTACCTCCTGAGACTAAAACGATGTTGGTGCAAACCCTAATTCTACCCATCTTTGATTATGGTGATGTGTGCTACTACGACCTGAATGCAGATCTCCTCAACAAATACGACCGACTTCTGAACAACTGCATTCGATTCGTTTTTAATCTTCGTAAATATGATCATATTTCCTCGTTTCGTCTCAAATTAAATTGGCTCCCCATTCGTCAGCGTCGCCATCTGCGCGCTTTAACGACTCTCTACTCTATTATCAACTCTCCTAACTCGCCTACCTACCTGACTTCCTCCTTCCAGTTACTGGGTTCTAATCATGACCGAACCCTCCGCTCCACAAATAACCTCCTTCTATCATGCCCCTCCCACACTTCTGCATGCGTTCATTCTTCCTTCCTAATTCAATCTGTTCTTCTCTGGAATGCTCTTCCCAAGGAAATCAGAATAGCACCCACTCGTGATTCGTTCAAGGCCAAAGTACGAGCTCTCCTCATCCAAAACTTAGCAGAATTGTCACAAATTTGATACTATTTTAGTATGTATGTATATATATGTTTTATGTGTGTAAGTATATATGTATGTATGTATGTGTATGTAAGTATTTTTGTATGTATGCTTAGATATATCGTATTACTTATTTTTAGTTATTTTTTGTCTATTTCAAATTAAGTTATCAAAGTATAGTGCACCCTTACATTCATTTCCGCACCACCTGAAGGTAGACTGTTAGAGAATGCCTATGGTATTAAGTCCGCCATTGTACATTTTGTGCATAAAGTTGTAAAATAAATAAATAAAAGTACATAAACATTTTGAAAAACTTATAGGGAAAAGTACAAGTAGAATAAAACTGGACAGATTGGGTACAAGAATTAATATAAACAGAGGCGTGAGACAGGGCGACCCGCTCTCACCGAAACTATTCATAGCTGTACTACAACACCTAATGAAAAACTTACAATGGTCTACGAAGGGATTAGACATAAACGGCGAATACCTAAGCCATCTCCGCTTCGCCGACGATATAATTCTATTCTCCGAGAGCTCTGCACAACTGAATAGGATGATTAGCGATCTACACGTAGCTAGTATCATGGTGGGTCTAGAAATGAATCTCGATAAAACGAAAATAATGACTAATCACCACACCGCATCCATTTTCGTAAATAACATCCCTCTAGAGTTTGTAGCAAGTGCCGTTTACTTGGGCAAACAGATTTCTTTCAGAAAAGATAGAAACATGGAAGAAACAGATCGCAGAATATCAAGAAACCTGGAAGAAATACTGGGCACACAAAGAGATATTCAAATCACAACTCACACCGTCAATTAAGAAAATAGTCATGGATTCAGAGATTTTACCGTGTCTTACCTACGGTTCTCAAACTTGGATTTTCGATCTAAAAACCAGAAACAAAATACAAACTACACAAAGAAGAATAGAAAGAAGCTTATTGGGTGTAAAGTTAAGGGACAAGATTAAAAATAAGCACATTCGCAACAAAACTAGGTTAACCGACGCTTTAACTTTCTCGCTGAAAATGAAATGGAGATGGGCGGGACATGTAGCCCGTTACCATAAGGTACCCATATACCATATACCATAAGGTGGAACATAAGAGTGGTGAAATGGCAAGGCCCTAGAGGTCGTAGAGTTAGAGGCCGCCCATGCGCTAGATGGACAGATGAACTGGTAAAGGTAGCAGGAGAAATTTGGATACCCTTGGCTAGACACAAAGGACGTTGGAAGTCCTTGGAGGAGGCTTTTACCCGAAGGGGGTCCACATAAGCCACGACAAAATAACAACCAAAATGAATTAATTTAATCTGATCATAATAGAATTGTAATTATTTAAAGAGATTTTTTTTTATTGATTAACTAAAATGTATTGTAGTAGGCTTAATGGAATTAAATAAAGCTTTATTATTATTATATTATTATTATAGTTCTTGAAGCAAATAAAATTTTAGTTTTTGTCATTTCAACAATTAATATGTAAATTAGGACAGACAATCAATTAGGTACTTATAGATTGGCAAGGATATTAAACTTTAATAACAACAAAAAAAAAAGACTTTAACTTTATTTTATTTTCGGTCTCGGTTTCCATACAAACATCTGTGTCAACCGGAACGGGTAGTTCAGAAAGAACGAAGAAGTAGAAGTCTGACGACAGAACAAACCACCTAGTACCTGGTCTATGCCACGTATAATGGCAGTCACTAAATGTAAATAAATTGAAGTTAAACCGTATCATAGTAGACTTAAAAATGACCTTAACATATTAGGGGAAAAAAGGTTTAAAAAAAGAATTCTCCGCAGCTGCCGCATCCTGTTTGCTGAAAGTAGCTTTGAAGAGTATGCCCTATGACATTTGTTTTACCTATGCGCAACACGTGCAATAAATTTTAAATAAGAATAAATAAAATCATAATATCTAAAAGAATTAAGAAAAATAATATAAAACTAAGTTGTAAACTAATATGTTTTAGACAAAGGATTCTCGTCACTTCTTTCTAAAATGTTTTGTCCAGAGTGAAATTATTTTATTATTTGTCAATAATTTTATAATTAATAGTTATCTTAAAATACCAGCTTATTATTAGTGGGAGTTTGATGATTAGGTATGAATTTTCATCTCATCAACATCATTTCCTAAACCTGATGAAATCCACCTACATAATATGTAATAATGTAAAGGCAGTTAGTTTAAAAAAAAACATTCCTATATAATTAGAAATACCTAGGTTCTTGGCTAAATGAAGATTGGGCATCAGACCAAAAGGTACGGACAAGAATTGAAATAGCCAGAATGACCTTTCAGAAAATGAAAAAGATATTAACTAACAGACAACTCAACTTGAAACTAAGACGCAGGTTGGTGAAACGTTATGTTCTTCCAATTTTTATTGTACGGATTAGAAAGCTGGACTCTAAAACAAACATTACTTGAGAAATGTTGGGCCTTTGAAATGTGGATATATCGTAAAATGCAAAAAATCAAGTGTACTGACAAAGTATCGAACGAAAAAGTGCTAGAAATTATGAATAAAGATTTAGAGGTGGTAGTAACAATCAAGAAAAGAAAAGCGGCGTATTTTGGGCATATATATAGAAATGATAAATATGGCTTCATTAATCCAATAATTGAAAGGAAAATTCAGGGAAGTGCAGTAGAGGTAGAAAGCTATAAAAAATTAACAAAATAAAAACCGACTTCAAGGTTCGACTCGATTTCTCTTGGATACCATCATCAGATCTTAGTGTCCTTATCATGGTACCACCGTTAGGATATCTTCTTTCCATTAAGAAAAGAATTATTAAAATCAGTTCATAAACGACGAAGTTATCTTTCTAAGTTGCGGAGGTAAAGACTAGCTGATAATTATTCATAATTTTTTTTTTATTTTCATTTTAGTGCTTCTCGTATAATGAAACTGAAGTGAACTTACATTAATACTAATAGCTAGCCATACACGTACAGATCTGCCCGACAGGCAGATCCGTGATTCACCACACACGAGTACGGGCGTTCAGCGTTCGAAATCGTAACTCCAGCATATACGCTCATATATGGTTGTCTGTAAAAATGACTATTCCAAAGCCTAAATTACTTTGTATCTGCAGCGGGATTGATTTTGTTGCATTTTCGACCAATTTTTCGTATGCTTTTGCCTTAATTTCTATAATAAGGTACAATTGCTCATCTTCGACTCTTCAAAAACAAGGCAAAAACTTAAAGGCTCCATAAAACTTGTCCAAAATGCTTTATTTTCGCCTAACACCATTTTTGTGATCAAACGCATTTAAACTAATTAAAGTGTTAGTGCGCGACTAACGTCAAATCTGGCGGGCACATCCGTCGCTAAGCAAACACGTACAGTTGGGAGCTCGGATCTGCCCGCCCCGTGCCCGATCCGCTCGATTTGACCACGGGCAGCGGGCAGGCACACGGCGGGCAAATCCGTGCCCGTTCTCACCACACACGCACGGATCTGTCCGCCAGGCACGTCTGACGGGCAGATCCGACGGGCAGATCTGTACGTGTATGTCTAGCTATATTATTATTCATATTTAAACTACACACATCAAAAGTGTCTAGGGATCAAGCATTTTTATGCGGATTTCTTGAGATTGAGATGTGGCTTTGTAATAAATTTATGATTTTATAAATTTATATGGATCCTTTTTGGTGCATTTCATAATTTGAATCAGGAACTGTCAATCAAATTCGAGTAAAAGATGAAAATCAGCTGTCAATATTTTCCCTATAAAAACATACAACGCATTGAAGACATTATTAGTGCTACTGTTTCCCTACTACTGATTAAAACCAACGTTATTATGGAGCGGCGACGTCATTTAAGCAGGGAAGAAATGCTCAGAGCCGTGGGAATGATAGAAGCTGGTTCCCGGCAACGTACTGTGGCTTTAGCTCTGAATACAAGTCAGAGTGTTATCAGTCGACTTTGGACACGTTACCGAAGCACTGGTACCGTGGCTGAGCGCCATGGAGGACGGTATCGCTGCACCACACGGAGACAAGACCGATACATTCAAATCTTAACTCGAAGAGCTCCAACAATAACCGCCATGATGTTAGCCGTGAGGCTTCATCACTCTTCAGGGAACTTAATTAGCGACCAAACAGTCAGAAACCGCTTGCATGAAGTGAACCTTCATTCCCGAAGACCGCTACGGGTACCACCTATAGCAATGCACAATCGTTGGATTCGATATCAATGGGCTCTTGAACACAGAAATTGGGCAGAAGAACAATGGCGTTTCGTGTGCTTTTCTGATGAGTCTCGTTTTGGTATGAGACCGGATACAAGACGCATACGACACTGGAGAACCCCTGGACGCCAACAGCGATTAAAATCCTGCCAGGAAGTCCATCCTTATAGTGGTGGAACCATCATGGTATGGGCGGGTATTTGGATCGGCGGAAGAACTGAGTTGATTTGGATCAGAGGCAACCTCAACGCTCAAATTTATGCTGAGACGATTGTATCAGACGTCATCGTTCCTCTACAAGTGCAAATCGGTCCCTTATTTCAGTTAATGCATGATAATGCACGAACGCACACCGCAAGAGTTGTAAGACAGACTCTCGCCGCAGCTAACATCAATGTCCTGCCCTGGCCTGCTCAGTCGCCAGACTTGAACCCGATTGAGCATGCATGGGATATGCTACAGAGAAGAGCTCTGCCGAATATGGAGGGTATCCAGTCGCAAGAAGACCTTTTTTTGTTGTTGCAACGAACATGGGCGGCCATTCCACAGCGTGATTTGGATGAACTCATTTTGAGTATGCCAAACCGATGTTCTTGTGTTGTTAGTGTTCGCGGTAGAAACACGGATTATTAATTGTTTAAGTTACCTAATAAAATTTTAAAGAAAACTGTTATTTCAGTCTTTTTTTCGAACTTTAATGTTAGTGGTTCAAATGTCAAAAATCCCTTTATTAGGAAAATGGCAAATTTCTTTATTAATGCAAAGGTGACTTGGTTTATCGTTACTGTGACAAACGAAAACAAATCCTTAAAGAAAATTTTAATTAATATCAATCAGGAGAAAAGTTATTGCAAAAATATATGTTGATCCCTAGACACTTTTGATGTGTGTATAAAGGACAATTTAAATAATATTAAAAGGTTACCTAACGTCAGCATGAGATTTATGAGCCATTCAATTATTTCCAAAATTAAATACCTATTTTGTTTGTTAGTCATTTCGGATCTGTAACGACATTTGTTTTTTTTGTCATGTTCCATTATAGAATGGTTTTCCAATACGTCAATCAAAAATAAAAAGCGGCCAATTGCGAGTCGGACTCGCCCATGAAGGGTTCCGTAGCAGCAAGTAACGCAATTTAAAGTTCTTGTAGTTCGTTGTAACTTTGGTCGATGTTTTAGTAATAGTGTATTTTTTGCGGTTTACGATTTATGACGTATTAAAAAAAACTACTTACTAGATCTCGTTCAAACCAATTTTCGATGGAAGTTTGCATGGTAATGAACATCATATATATTTTTTTCAGTTTTATCATTCTCTTATTTTAGAAGTTATAGGGGGGGGGGGGGACACGTTGGAAGGAACGACTTGGGCAACCAAGCGCTGGGCACGCCGTTATTGCGGCGGTAAGACCCGTTATGGAGGATTGGCTCGAGAGGCGTCACGGGACCCTCTCATACCGGCTGACACAGGTGATCACTGGGAAAGGATGCTTCGGAGATCACCTGTGTCCGATCCGTAAGGAGCCAACGCCCGAGTGCCACCACTGCGATGGCCAGATCGTGGACACGGCTCTCCACACGCTGGCAGATTGTCCGGCATGGGGGGAGCCGAGGCGTGATCTCGTCGCGGCCGTCAGGGTGGGGGTTCTCTCGCTCGCTAATATGATTGCGGCCATTTTGCGGAGCGAGAGCGCGTGGAACTCCGCCGTTTCCTTCTGCGAGCAAGTTATGCTTGCCAAGGAGACGGCGGAGCGGGACCGGGAGAGATTTAGAACTCTACCGGCCCGCCAGGCCCGGGAACGGGCCAGGTACCGCAGGCGACTCGGGCGCCGGAGATCTCAGAACGATCTCCGTCCTCCATAAGCGCAAGCCTGAGGGTGACAGATGAGGCCATCTGTCACCCTAGCAGAAGCAGGCTCGGGAGGAAGCGTGGACGCGGTGGATCGCAGCGTCCGCGCCCCAGGCGAGGGTAACGGGAACACCGGGGTTCCCACACAGTAGGGGGCTATCTACGAACCGTAGGTGGCCCGAGGTACGTCGGGGTTCCAGGGCTTTCCTCGCTAGGGTACACCTGGTCCCCGGCTTCTAGTACCCGAGACGGCGTGCGGTTTTAGCCGGTTCGGGTCCGACATGCCACCAGGAGGTGGTATCCGAGGGGATTTCCGCACGGAAAAAAAAAAGGGGGGACACACATTTAACCATTTTGGAAGCGTCTCTCACGCAAACTATTCAATTTAGAAAAAAATTATACTAGAAACCTTAATATCATTTTTGAAAAATCTATCCATAGATACCCCCCCCATAGATACATAGATAGCACACGAATGGGTTTGATGAAAAAAAAACTGAACTGAACTGAAGAGCTTACTAAAAAACTTTAATATTATTTTATTTATTAAAACACCAACAAGACAATTGTCGTGTATAGACCAAATAGCGAGCAATATTAAGCGAGTTAAAGCTGAGTGATCTTGCCTTCTCTGACCACGAAATAGGGCAAACACTTTCGCTAAGAACTACAAAATGCCAAGAAATATTAAATTGGCATGAGGATGTCAGGGATTTTAATAAAGAAAATATGGACAAATTTTATAGTTGTGTATCGTCACTATCATTTTCGAACGTATACGAAAAGAACGATTTACAGGAAGCGTTTAAAGAATTTCACGAGACGTTTAAGTTGTTTTTTGATCTGTGTTTTCCGATATTAACGAAGAAAAGATTAACTTAAAATGGTAAACATAAATGGTTAACAAAAGGTATAAGAAAATCCTGTGTAAGAAAAAGCTTAGCCAAATGCACAATAAATCCAAGAAAATAATATTAAATAATAAATATAAACTATACAGTATCATTCTCAAAAAGTGTATATATAAATCTAGACAAATACAGAGTAGAAGGTACATAGTTAATAACAAAAATAAATGTAAAGCCACATGGGCAGTTATTAATGAAAACATAAATGATCAAGTTGCTAAAACCCAAATTGACAGAATAACTAAAAATAATCATATATATGAAGACCCTAAGGAAATAAGTGACATGTTTATTGAATTTTATATACAAATGACGAATAATAATGATTTTAAATATAATGTTGACGAGATAAATAAGACTATTAATACTCAAATAGGACACACAATTTTCCTTAAACCTACTGATGCTATGGAAATATTCCGAGTTATAAAAATCTAAAAAATACAAATGCAGCAGGAGTAGATGAAATAACTACTAATGTTATAAAGTTATGCGTTCCGTTAATATGCCAACCACTCACTTACTTATTAAACCTATCCTTTGAGGAAGGCTCATTCCCAGAGCTTCTAAAACAAACTATTGTCAAACCTCTTTTTAAAAAAGGCGATGCAACTAACATGGAAAATTACAGGCCGGTGGTACTACTACCAATTATGTCAAAAATCTTTGAAAAAATCATGCTGAAAAGACTTCAGGATTTTACAACAAGTCACCATATACTCAAAGATGTGCTATTCGGCTTTAGACATAACAGTACCACCTCATTGGCGTGTTTTCATTTGGTCAAAACGATAACTCAGTCCATTATGGAGTACCAGCTGCTGCTATCTTTTTAGACATGAGCAAGGCCTTTGATTTCGTAGATCATGAGCTGCTATTGCACAAATTGGAAATGTATGGAATAAGGGGAAAAGCGAATGACTGGTTGAGAAACTATTTACAGTGTAGACAACAATGTGTACACATATTAAACATCCAAAAAGGAAAGAAGGTGTATTACAAAAGTGAATATCAGCAGAATAACTTCGGGGTGCCGCAGGGCAGTGTTCTGGGGCCATTTTTATTTTTGATTTATATCAATGATCTTCCAAATATTACACACCATAAAGTAATCTTGTTTGCTGATGACACAACTCTTGTGGTGAATTGTGAAAACAGTGATGCATATGAGAATGAAATAAATGAAGCATTTAATAAGGTACACTGGCTTAATTTAAATAATCTAAAAATTAATATAAAAAAAACAAAATTAATGCAATTTCAAACGAATAAAAAACAAGCAACCCTTTTGAACATTAAACATAATAGTGCAAATATTGATCAAGTAACAAGCACTACATTTCTCGGCTTAAAATTGGATCAAAACTGTGATTGGAAAAGTCATGTTGAATATGTCTGTGACAAACTCGACAGATTTGTATATGCGTTAAAACGATTACGAGTTACAGTATCAACCGAAGCTGCATTGCGTGCATACCACGGATACGTTTCGTCCGTACTCTAAAATGGTCTTCTGTTGTGGGGCAATTCGGTTGATGTTATTAAAGGTACAAAAAAAATGTGTGAGAGCAATTTGTGGAGCTGGGTATAGAGATAGCTGTAAGCCCCTATTTAAAAAGTGCAACATCTTGCCATTACCTTGCATGTATATCAGGGAAATGTGCCTATTTGTGAGACAACACCCAGAGTGCTTTGCCAAGCATGAAGAAGTTTCCAAACGAAATGTAGCATTTAGAGATAAGTTTAAGCTGCATTTCCCTCAATGTAGGCTTGAAATGTTTAAGAGGAACTCTTATGTAAATGCCATTAAAGTTTTTAATAAATTACCAAATGATTTTAAAGAGCTTCCTCTAAATAAGTTTAGTTCAAAATTAACGTAGTGGTTGAAAGATAGATATTTTTATGAATTAAACGAATTTATGTCGTATCGCGAGGACAGAAAGTAATTATCGGTTTATATTTCACCTATTTTTTTTTTCCAATTCATTGACAATACCTGTGGACATTCTATGATTTATTGTTAGCGAGACATTTTTAAATTTGTTTATTTGACTAATACTTTATTTGATTGTACCTTAATTTTTGACATAAATTAGTATTTTTGACATTGCATGTGAGTTCAGTTGATTCATATATTTTTAATTTAAGTTATGGAATCAGGCGTTACTTTGCGGAAATCCATGACATTAAATGCTATGAAATATATTTAGCTTTAATTCCGCGAGACAAATATTCAGGTCTGAAAGCAGGACACAAATCCCACCGTCATGCAAGGACGAGTCAACATCTCCTGAGGATGCCCCGTGGAGGGGCGGGTTTGGTTGCATGGCATGCTAATTATTTCTCACTTGTTTTGTATGTGTGCATAGGCATGATACCCAAATGTGCATGTGAGTATGCATGACGGTGGGATTTGTGTCCTGCTTTCAGACCTGAATATTTGTCTCGCGGAATTAAAGCTAAATATATTTCATAGCATTTATTTTTAATTTAATAAATGTCATTACAAAATGTACCATTCAAAATATTTGCATACCATGAATATACTAGTAGAATGTATATGGGCCATGTTTAAATTTAAGATCGTACTGTGTACACCTACATTCTGGCAAATAAAGGATTATTATTATTAATTTTTTTTGAGTTTCAGTTCTAAGTAGTCCCCCAATTTTTTTTGTTTTTTTTTATTATTGTGTGAAAATCTTAATGCGGTTCACAGAATACATCTACTTACCAAGTTTCAACAGTATAGTTCTTGTAGTTTCGGAAAAAGGTGGCTGTGACATACGGACGGACAGACAGACAGACGGACAGACAGACATGACGAATCTATAAAGGTTCCGTTATTTGTCTTTGGCACGGAACCCTAACAATACCATAAATAGTATATACTTTACACTGAATTTGAAAGAAAGCTTCATCGAAAACTGAACAACACGATTATTTAGGGATAAAATGGACGTTACAGGAAATGATTTGAAAATTATGAGTAATAATTTTGATACAGTAATGTGGAAAAGTCCGAATAAAATGTATATAAGGATTTATTGCAAGAAAAGGATACATTAAAACGCAGGAAATCAAAGAGACCTGATCCTACGAGTATCAGCTAAATTTAATTACCTTAAAAAAAGTTACAAAATGTGGATATACTTTTGTATATCGTATCTGTGTATAGTTCCCTGGTGCTACGGATGTGAGTTACAAATTTATTTATCTTGTGCTCTCTTTTGTTTACAAAATCCATACTAATATTATAAAGCTGAAGAGTTTGTTTGTTCATTTGGTTGAACGGGTTAATCTCAGGAAGTACTGGTACGATTTGAAAAAATCTCTTAGTTTTAAATAGTCCAGTTATCGAGGAAGGTTATATATAGGTATTATCACGCTGTAACCAAAGGGAACTGAGTATCAATGAAAATATTGCAAAACGGGAGAAAATTTATTCTTTTGAGAGCTTCCATTGCGTGCTCTTCGTAAACTGTTAAAGTTTTATAAGAACAATGTATGAAAGAATTGTTGCCCTTCAAAAGTTTTAAAACAAAGTTTGCGACCGTATATGTCAATCTTTTAAGAATGGCCCACTATAACCTATTTAAAGGTAGAAAAAAATTGTTCACGCTGTTATAACCTCACGCCACGGACAATAGGAGACGCAGACGAGCTTGTGTGGGTCAGGTAGTAAATAATATATTTAATCATTATCTCTTAATGTATTTAAAGTTAAATTGAAGGAGGAACTACCTTCGCTAACGGTAATATTTTTAAATCTTTTGTTACAGTTTCATATGACTGCGTCACTCCTTTAGGCAAGAGAAGCACATGCGTCAGTTTGTACGATTGTGACCCTCTAGTATTTCCTTTGAAGGAGAGATCAGTGTCACCGCATGTTTTTAGCTTCCTTCAGAAATCACATTGTGGATTCCAGGGCAATATACCTAAAGTCTGTTGTGGTCCAATCCCGCTGGATAAGTCCCACAAGGTAATAACGCCGGTAAATAAACAAAACGATTTGTTGTATAGGTATTTGATCACAACTAAATAAGATTCTTATATTAAGGTTATTCTATGTTTTTTATGTATGGGCCTGCCAAAATGAACCTACTCTGCCTGATGGAAAGCATAAGCAGAATCCAAGAGTGGTGGTCATACTCATTGCGAATGTAGACAATACAACAATGCAGCATGATGACCCACACTATGGTGGAATAGTGTGGAATGCTTCTGCATCATTAGGCCTCTTATCTCGCACTCACCAACGAAAGACGACAGCACGAACGCTATCATTTTACGTTGATCTTCTGTGCGAGGGTAGTACCGCCCCGGTCGAGTCGGCCCGTTCGTGCTGAAATCAGCGTGGCTCTAAAAAGTTATTCTAAGTCTATGGTATTTAAATATTCGCGAGTTATGTGTGTCTATGTCCGTGTGGTGTTATGGTGGTTATGGATTATAAATATGGTGTGTCACCTTGTCACCACCAAGAATAGGGGCCTATTCACTAAATAGTTATCGTAAGAACTGGCTAGGGGAGGTAACTCTGCAGAATAGCAACACTGCAAAGAGAAGGAAATCTCGAAACAAGCCCTTTACCATTCCGTCTGGTAAACCCAGCGTGGCAAAAAGTTTTTTTTCTAAACCTATGTCCAACTGCGGACTAGTAAAGTTTTTGCCCCATGGCTCCGCACGCGTGTATTTTTTTTTATAGACTAGTGGGCAAACTAGCAGACGTATCGTCTTATGGTAAGCGTAAATATTATAACAAAATCAAGAAAACTCATGTGAATACTGATGAAAGAGCTAGTTTATAAATGTAATAAGCTTAAAACAATTGTTTAAATGATAAATATAGTTGCTGTTGTTGTTTTCCTGTTACAAATAAAAATCTAAATCCATTAAGGTTACTGGCTAACGAACATTATGAACCTATGATACAGCCTGTGACATGATTTTTAAAGGCTCTCAAATTACTTGATAGTATTAGTTTGACTAAAGAATGAATACTTTTTTGTTACCAGGTCTCTGCTGCACTTGTACATGACCACGAATACTCAGCTGAAGATTCTAAACCGGCTTCTCGTGACCAATGTGGGGTTAATAGAGATGGAGATAAGATCTACGGTGGTGAGGTGGCAGAGACTGACGAATTTCCTTGGATGGCTCTATTAGGATATAAAAAATGTAAGTACACATTCTCCCTGAGTCAGTGCGGACAGCAGAACGTGTGTTTATCATTTTTGTTTTTACTAGTATTGCTAGTTTACACTTATTATAATTTTAGTTTGTATTAACAACAAACCAGTTAGTATTTTAGAATAGCTTCAGAGTTTTAGTCTGGTACTAATTCATTTGGGCGGCATATTTTTGTAAGTTTTAATGTTTGGAAACTTTTGGGGAATGAGAAATAACATTTTATTATTATAAGGCACCAACGATATTTTGATTACAACTTTTAGTCTTACTTTTGCTCCCAAGCAAGGGTTGTTTTTTTTAAATGTAAGTTCTGCCAAAATGACTACTCTGCCTGATGGAAGGCATGAGCAGATTCCAAGAGTGGTGGTTACCATCCTCATAGCGAATGTGGTCAATGCAGCATGGTGACCCACTCTATAGCCACCAAGTGAGACACTTTTTAACGCCCCATGTAAAGGACGCGACCATAGTGGCTTGGAAACACGTGCGCTGGTAGTTGAGTTCCAGATTTTGTACGCTCGGCACAGGAAGGAAGAACCGAATCGTTTAGTTAATATGAGTATAAACAAGTTTTATATTATTATATGGATGTATTTAATTACATGAAATCCATGTATTGTCATTTTTGAGAGTAATAATTATCTTTGTTTATCATCAGCTGCAGGTATTACAAAATACAAATGTGGAGGCTCATTGATTAATCGGCGATATGTCTTGACCGCTGCTCACTGCATCAATGGATACGATAGTAAGAAATATGGACCACTGTAAGTTATATTCAAAGACAACTACTGAATAGTCAGACTCGCAATGACGAATCTTATTCGAGTGGCTAAACTAAAAATCTGAGTACTTTATTGAAATTACGCCCTATTTGGCTTTCTCTACCTAAAACAATAACAGATATATCTTTTGTTATAGTATGTCAGTTCGCTTAGGTGAACACGATATGTCAGCTGAATCGAACTGCCAATATACGTCCTGTGAAAGTCGCCTTCAAGAAATCGCCGTAGGGTCAGCGCATGCATACCCTTACTATAACACTAAAGACAGGAGCGTGCATTACGACATAGGTATCGTTAGGTTAGCGAAGAGAGCTTCTTACACCTGTAAGTTATTTATATGTAATAGCTAGCTACTAGCTAGCACTAGCTTATTTATATGTATGTATATTTCAAACGATAGGGCCAATTAAAATTTAGTGGTAAGTGATTGAATCGATCCCTACTTCTGACAAATTATTGTGTAGATCATTAAATGAAAAATAGGTATGTTTTGTATATGGGTGTCATCTATTCATATGAATGAAGGATAACCGATTCTACTCTCGTGTGTTATTCAAGGGATGCCTGACGAGTTTCGTACCAACCGTGATATCTTTACCAAAGATAAATGTATCCACATCGTATCAGGCACAGCAGTTTATAAATTACTAAATAATTTATCTATATTAATATTATAAACGCGAAAGTTTGTAAGTATGGATGGATGGATGTTTGTTACTCTTTCACGCAAAAACTATTGAACGGATTTGGATGAAACTGTACAGTAATATAGCTTATACGTCAGAATAACACATAGGCTACTATTTACCGCGATAACCGACATACAGGCGGTAGGAGCCGTGGGTGACAACTAGTATACTATATTATAATCATCACTATTACATAATAAATATAATAAAATCGTAACTCGTCGCTGTCGGTACATGGAAGATATATCGGGAAAACTATTATATATATTAAACATATATATGAACGAAATAGAACCCAAAACAATGATTTTTTAGAATTTTTGTCTGTTTGTCTGTATGTCTGTGCGTTTGTGCGCGCTAATCTCAGGATCGGCTTAACCGATTTGAATGCGGTTTTCACCAATCTGTTGTGGTTTGCTTCACTTAACATTTAGTGTTGTAACACTTACAATATAATATATTGGTAGATAAAGCATTGTAATTGTGAAGGGTAATATATAATATAATCTTATAATTTCAGTTCATTTTTAAGGATTTTTTTTCAGATTACGTACAGCCTATTTGTTTAGTTAACAATGATGATCAGCCAAAGGTTGGGGACAATGCAGTCATCGCTGGTTGGGGTAAAACCCTCAGCGGTAAGTAAATGGTTACCTGAGCTTTCTTTTCAATTTGTGTAGCTACAAAAATGAGATAATTTGTGTAACTGATTTTACATAGTAATAAATAAGAACAAAAGCTATTGTTAGATTTTATACATTGTTTGTTAGTTATTCGATTAAACGAATACCTGGTACGGATAGTACCAGACCTGTTTGTTTTAGAAACACAAACAAATACCATTTTTAAGAAGTTGATAAAAACAGTATTTAGTGCCAATTTGTAAACAATATATTTTAATACTCTTTCCTGTAGACCTTGTCCAAAAAGAGAGAAGTTACATAAATTTCAACATTTTATTTTTTCAGGATCATTCAGTGCTGTAAAGAAGAGGTTGCAGTTGACCATATATGACAAAGACACGTGCGTTAGACAATTTCGCAAACTCGGCGTCTTTTTGGGTGATAGACAGATTTGTGCTGGTGGAATTCTTGAAGAAGACGCGTGTACGGGAGATTCAGGTGGTCCCTTAATGATGAAGAGTCCTGACAACAAATGGCAAGCTGTTGGAGTAATTTCCTTTGGGAATGATTGTGGAAGGCAGGGGTGGCCAGGAGTTTACACTTCTGTGGGTGGGTTTCTGGATTGGATTAGTGAAATGCTTCTATCTACTAATCATCAGTGATAGTAGTAATGTGTAGTAATTTTAAACACCAAAACTACCCATGAATTTGTGTTTCTACAGTCGATTTGTCCATCCAAAGGTTGCCTGTAAGAAATTGCTTTTTAGCGATAAGGCCGCCATTTGGACATGGCATACATTGTTTAGCTCTAAAATATAACTGTATCAATTGGTGTACAATAAAGTTTATTCTATCTAATAGACGGTTGTGGAATGTCGTTCCAGTAGAAGTAAGACGTGCGAAAACACTGTTTTCAAGAGACTGGTAAAGGGATCCTACCTGGGAGATGTCAATGACGTGTAACCAACTTCACTCTTAATGAAATCAGAGTATTCGACATAAGTATATACATAATATCTATTATTGTCATTTATTTCTTTTATTTTTTTAATCATCCACACTATGTGTTACTGTTACTTTTCCTATATTGTACAATATATAACTTTAATTTTCGCTTACTATTCTATTTCTAATACACCAGGTACTCCCCTACACTTTCCATTCCAAGGTCTCCTTTCCATCTCATGGCTGCCTGTAAGAGATTGCTTTCTAGCGATAAGGGCTCCCACACATAACTGCGATGCGAAGTTCTTGTGGTGCATTCGTGCGAGCTCGCAGATATTTGCGACGCGTTACGAATCTGCAGTTATGTGTGGGAGCCCTGAGGCCGCCACTTGTACCTCCTAGTTTTAAGATATCGATGTAATTAATGTGTGGTACAATAAAGCGATATATAATTATTATTATTTCTTGTTGCCCCAAAAAGCTGTAATAAGTTACAGTTTTGCTTTATTTTTACCCGACCATGGCAAAGCCAAAGCAGGGTTATGATTTTGACAGGCTATGTATGTATGTATGTTCATTTGTTCCCTCATAGCTTCCTAACTACTTATTAGAACTTGACAAATGAGGTATCGTTAGAAGCGTCTTGATCATCCGCTGGTTATAGGCTATATGACGTGTCACTGAATCTAATGTGGCGCCCTCTAGCCGACATAAAGTACTGTCTTAAAAATAAATTTGAGATAAATATGCTGTGTTTGGTATCATTCGAAAGAGCGTTACTTGTACATTTCAAATATATATATATATTATTAGCATTTTCTCGTGACTTTGTCCGTATTTATTCGATAATTGGTGATATTTCTATGGTACCTATTTAAAATATAGTTTGCAAATGTAGAGGCACCAAAACATTTTGAATAAAAAAAGTTGGGTTTTAGTTTTTATTTTTTTGATATATAAACCATTTTCTGTTGGTTTTCGTAATATTAAATGTTTTGATTTCTTTCATAAGCAAACATCTTTGTAACGCACGGTAATTCATATACACATGCACTCTCACTCATCGCATTCTCGTCCAGGATAGGCAGAAATAGAACGCCATTTATTACGCTGGGGACATAGATCGCTTCCACATTCACAGGTCTTTCATACACGTTTGCCAGTTACTGGGGAATTGAACAAGGTTTTACTTCTATAAATATTAAAATGCCGTTCTAGGCATTTAAAATAACACCCGCTAATATATTAATAAAATACCGACAAATGACAATAGTGTAAGATAACATAACGTAAGCACATCTAAGGATTTTGCCAGCCTTCTGCCATTACTGTATTGGTAACAAGTTTTTTCCCGCGGCTCCGCCTGCTTGTATGACGATTATCGCGGTAAAATATAGCTTATGTATAATTGTGACGGATAAGTAACAAACATCCATACATCTATATATCCATCCAAAGATTGTCGGAATAAATATATAATTATATCCATGCCCACAAACTTTCGCATTTATAATATTAGAAGGAAATTAAATAGGTACTAGTAGGATAATGTCTGTTTAGTATTTCGTTTTCTGCATTAGAGTAAAAAAACGAAACATAATACCGAACATTAACAACTGTTAAGTATTATATTTGAAAATGTACGCCGTAAGAACAACACAGCCCATATTTAAAACGTCAAATACGTGCTTTGCATGTATTGCTTAAATATATAATTTAAAGTCAATCTATTTCGGTTCTACGCTATCACAACGTATATTTAGTATATAATGAACTATTTTCTCAGCTAACGAGTGTATAATCAAATGTACGAGACGGAAGCGGAGGCCCAACGCGATTAGTTGAGACGAGCTCTGAAAGTTAATGTTGTTAATAGGTTGGCGAATCGTGAGGAAATTGCGTCCCACTTGGGTATGAATTTGGTTGATTCGGCACTGGGTTAGTCGCCGGTTATTTTTGTTTATTTTGGTTATATATTAAGACTTTCGAAATAAAGCTCAAGCATATTTTCACTAGAAAAAGAAAATTAGGATCATAATTTTTTGTCGTTTTTTAACCGACTTCAAAAAAAGGCGAAGGTTCTCAATTCGACTGTATTTTTTTTTATGTTTGTTACGTCATAACTTTCGACTGGGTGAATTGATTTTGATGATTCTTTTTTTATTTGAAGGCTGGTGTTTTTCGAATGGTCCCATTTAAATTTGGTCCAGATTAAAGTCGTATTTTTTTGTTAAAATTTGTAATTATTAGCTTTTGAGCTCCTCTTCCATGTAAACTTTAACTGTGCCAAATTTCATACTACTAAGTATTTGCTTCACGTATTAATACACAATATATATACACAAAATACACTGTTTTAGTTGAACTATGGTATCTTTGAATGTTGAATAATATAACTTTTATGATAATGTCACTCTTTCCAAGCAGCCAAAAACGTACAGGCTATAAATTTTATGAAATGCTTTCAAAAGGAAATATACAAGGAACCTGTCGCCTTATTAAAACAATAAAAATTTTAACAAAAACAAAAACCGACCTCAAGATTCGATTTCTCTTGCCATCATCAGATAAAATGTCCTTATCATGGTACCACCGTTGGAACATCTCCTTCCCATTTCAAGGTACTACATACCTCTGTTTTGCCTGACGTTTTGACCAGGTTGCACTGGCCGTGGTCACAGGCTGACTGGCTCAGCGGCGCACGCCCTCCGTCGTCGAATCCGTGAAGTCGAAGGTTCTTCATCCACCCGCACATTTTCGATATTATTGATAAAATTGTTTCGCCATGTACCGTCACATACCACACTAACAGGGTCCCTATTCTGTAAGCAAACCGATGTGTTCCTATTCTGGTGTTTATCCGACTGCGCAGAAAAGCGAGGTGGTATGTTTTTTAATTCTATGTGTAAATCTATGTGTATTTAGAACGGGAGCTAGAACATGTTCAGGAGGTACTCAAAGGTAACGGATATCAAGTGAATGGAGGACGGAAGCAACCGAAAATAAGACGCAAGTATCCAGAAGTGAACAGGCAACCAGCCTATATGCCTTATGTCAAGGGAGTTACGGATAAGATCGGGTCCGTGTTAAAGAAATACTCCATTCCGACAGTATACACACCAGGCATAAAGGTTCACAACATCGTCGGCACACCGAAGGATATATTGCCACTACAAACTCCGGGTGTTTATAAAATAGACTGCAGCTGCGGAAGTTCCTACATAGGCCAAACGAAACGGACTATTGCTGAAAGGGTCAAAGAACATATCGCTGCTGTGAGGAACCGACAGACGAGCAAATCGGCGATTGCAGAACATGCACTCGATGCAGGCATCAACCACTGGATTTAATTTCACCGCACGCAAGTCCTCTCCACCGAACGTCACTTTTATTCAAGAGTTGTACGTGAAGCGATTGAGATTAAAAAGCATAAAACTTTCAATCGGGAAGATGGTTTTAAATTATCTACAGCGTGGAATCCAGTGTTAAATACATACCACCTCGCTTTTCTGCGCCGTCGGATAAACACCAGAATAGGAACACATCGGTTTGCTTACAGAATAGGGACCCTGTTAGTGTGGTATGTGACGGTACATGGCGAAACAATTTTATCAATAATATCGAAAATGTGCGGGTGGATGAAGAACCTTCGACTTCACGGATTCGACGACGGAGGGCGTGCGCCGCTGAGCCAGTCAGCCTGTGACCACGGCCAGTGCAACCTGGTCGAAACGTCAGGCAAAACAGAGGTATGTAGTACCTTGAAATAGTGATCGCGTTAATTCCCTTAAAAATAATTATTATTATATCATGGAACGCGAAAGTTTAAAAGTTATTATCTCCTTCCCATTAAAAAAAGAATCATCAAAATCGGTTCATAAACGATGAAGTTATCCGCGAAAACATAAAAAAAACATATATACGGTCGAATTGAGAACCTCCTCCTTTTTGAAGTCGGTTAAAAAAACATATATACGGTCGAATTGAGAACCTCCTCCTTTTTTGAAGTCGGTTAATTAACAAGGTAAAAAAAAACAGTATATTTTGAAAAGACTGACTGATCTCACAGTATATGATATCACAGAACAGTAGTTTATCTAAGGTCACAGGCAAGTTATTATACTCTTGCATTGGCGCTTAGGAATGTCACTTTTATTAACCGACTTCAAAAAAGGAGGAGGTTCTCAATTCGACTGTATTTTTATTTTTTTATTTTTTATGTTTGTTACCTCATAACTTTCGACTGGGTGAACCAATATTGATGATTCTTTTTTCATTTGAAAGCTGGTGCTTCCCATGTAATCCCATTTGAATTTGGTCCAGTTCTGACATGTCATCCATGAGAAAACCATATAAGTCTTCAATTTGCATTAAGTATGTGCGCGACAAATTAACGAATAACTCAATATTCCCGTATGGTTCCTTTTAAATTTGGCCCAGATTGAAGTTTTTTTTGTTAAAATTAGTTTTCAATTAAATATTATTTGTGAATAATGAGTAGAACTAAGTTTTTATTTATATTTGTATGTTTAGCAAGCACCGAATTATTGATGATATATGATATGATAAAAATAGTATATCATATTATACACAGAAAGCACCTAACGCCGAAACAAATATAATTATGCAGATCATACAAAAATTTGGTCCGACCGGAACTAGAACTTGAGACCAGCACCAACATCATGCACAGCAGTCGCATAGGCTACCACTGCGTCACCAAGGCAGTCGTGTATATAAAAATACCTATTATATTAAATAATAATAAAATAAATATTTCGGACATCTAACACACAACGCCATCTAGTCCCAAGCTAAGCAGAGCTTGTGTTATGGGTACTAGACAACTGATACAAATACATATATACTTTTTTTTTTGTAAATACATACATATTATACATAGAAAATATATATAAATATTATACATATTGCGATTTATCAGTAGATATCATTTACATTTTTATTGAACTACTAGCTTTTGCACGCAGCTTCGCTCACGCAGACTTTCATCCCCTGATTTACCCCCTTAGGGGTGGAGTTTAGTAAAATCCGATCTTAGCGGATGTCTACACCCTATGAGGAACCTACCTGCCTAATTTCAAGTTTGTAGGTGTTGTAGTTTCTGAGATTTCGTGATTAATAAGTGAGTGGTATTTCGCTTTTATTAACCGACTTCCAAAAGGAGGAGGTTCTCAATTTCATCAGTTTTTTTTTTTTTTTTATGTATGTACATCGATTACTCCGTCAATTGTGGACCGATTTTGAAAATTATTTTTGTATTCTAAAGGGTATGCCCCCCGATGTGGTCCCATGGCCACCATATCAGGATCTGATGATGGGATCCCAAGGAAATTGAAGGAAACCCTCAAATTTACGTGAGCGCCTGCAATAAAGTTAAGGCAATTGTCTGCATGCTTTCATATTCTGTAAACATCATGTCCGAAATATTTATTTATTATTCTATACAGTATGTTGTATGTTACCTTTAGTCGTATTCTTTCAAGTTATTTAGGTGAAATGATGATGAGAGACTTGAGAAAGACTAAAAAGCGAAAAAAAAAAAAATAGTTTAAAAAAACCTACTTCAAAAACTGAAAAGTATAAAATAACTTAATTTGTATGTGCTACCTATTCATAGGTTTGAAGTCGGTGCCGAGCCAAAATGTAATAGTAGGACTCGCCGCGCGTGACCTTGATCGGAATAACTGCTCTTCGCGTAGGACAAAACAACCGAAGCGTCGGTGACGTCGTTGACGTTCGTCTCGAAATATAACGAGTGTGGTACCTACTATTACATTTGGCTTGGCGCCGAATTCAAACCTATGAATAGGTAGCACATACAAATTAAGTTATTTTATACTTTTCAGTTTTTGAAGTCGGTTTTTTAAACGAAGTTTTTAATTTTTTGATATTACAAATGGTTTTGAGTCTAATTATTTCTCAAAAACGTTACTAATGACATGTGTGGGCAGTTAAGGAGTACGTACTAGCTGACCTACGCAACCTCGTTTGCGTTCAAACTACCATCCCCCGTTTAACCCCAAAAGGGGGTTGATTTCTAAAGATACATTATAAGTACACCTCCACACCATCTATAGAGCATACATTTTAAATTTCAAGTCTCTTACTTCAAAAACATAGGACTTTCATACAAATTTCCAACCCCCGTTTTACCCCCTTAGGGCTGGAGTTTCGTAAAATCCGTTCTTAGCGGATGTCTACATCCTATAAGGAACCTACCTGCTAAATTTTAAGTTAGTAGGTGTTATTGTTTCTGAGATTTCGTGATTAATAAGTGAGTGGTATTTCGCTTTTATATATATAGATTTTCGTGCAGTGGGTGAATCCATGACTCACACCAGCTATCATAGGAATCAATGCCTTATGTCATAAATACATACCTACATATAAATGTATCAGTAAACTAGTCTACCTCGTAATGTTATGTAGTTGTAAATTTAACACTAGCTTTTCATGTCACTTAACCATTACGTGTATAGGTTTTCGTCAAGAATCTTATTATGTTTATGCCAAATTTTATTAAAAATTGGTTCAGCGGTTTCACCGAAAAATTCTGACAGACAGAGTTAAAATAAAAAATAAAAAAAAGTCCTTTATTTCTTGCCTTTACTCTTTACTTTGTTCTTTTACAGTTGACACTATATGTATATTAATTCTACTTAATTAATCTAATAATTATTTTCCTATTATACTAAACTAAGTATGTATATTTAAAATAAATTTAATTAAAAATCTTTTTAAAAACAAGCTTTTACTGGAATGCCTCGAGACGAATCAAACGAGCCCAAACTCGATGATTTTGCGACGTTTCTTTACCCCAGCTCCAGCATCAGATCAGCTCCATGTCATTATAATATTGTATTGTCACGCTGTATACATATGCTTGCAAAATTTCAGCAAAATCGGTTGAAGATATCTGCTTCAAAATTGAGTTGCAAGATTCCACCCGAACATATAAGCATACATACATACATTGCAAGTTAATAAAAAACTTGTAAAAAATAGTAACTGTTTCTTTTTCTAATAATACGTATCCAGTTAATTTCTATTCTGCAACCAGGGGTTCGGGTAAAGGCCTTTACCCAACCAGACAGCCAGAGTTATATTCACATAAATAATTTTAAATAGGGTTTTTTTTAACTTCTCCCGTTACTTTTACCTTTCAGAATATTATGCGTCATGAGAAAAATCATACGATTAAAAAGTGTTTTTGGTGATTCATTTGATTGTTGAGGAAAAATTAAGGAAAAAAAATTAAACTTACATATCTGTAAATCCAATGAACCACGAACCAGAAATAACCGTTAGCACCCATCTGTGCTCCGTTAGCCACGAAGTGATGACTTTTGGGGCTTTCTAAAGGTCAAAAAAGATAATTATGATTTATTAAATAACCCAGATGCACTAGAGTCTGATAGGAGTGGAGTACTACATTTTAATAATAATAATATTCACATGTTTCACACAATCATTTCAGCCCAAACTAAGTAAAGATCTTACTATAGTTATGGTTCTAATTTATAATGTTATTCATAGACTATCTGAGTCCCGTGGCGTTACCTGGGATTGTTGTTTTTCCTTTACTAAGCGACAAAGTCGCTTAAGTTACAACATGTAAGTACCGTTCCTATACATATACTTTCATATGCATTTAGTACAAACACTGACGAAATATATACTAGACCAACACTCTACTAGGAGAGACCTGTACGCGGATTTATAGTAAGCTTAATGTTCCCTAGATGTCACTAAGTGCATCAAAACGTGAATTACAACGATATTTTCTGACCCCAACACCAATACGAACCCAACAGTCAACTGTCAAGTTTATTGTCATTGTATTATTGCGAAATGTACCACTAGATGTCGTTTTTAAATAATTAATTATATTAGTACCTAATTTAGTACATAATTTATGTATTTTATTTTATCGTCAGAGAGATCTACACAAATAAATAAAATTGAAATGTCTGTTTTTAATTTTAAAATAACCGCTTTTCTCTTTTATAATCTTTTTTTTTATTAATTATTTGAAACTCTTTTTATTTTCAACGGATTCACTTTAAACTTTGTATGTATGTTTCTCAATTGACATAAGTAAGGAACTAAGGACTGACATTTTAGTTTTTTAAAGGATTCAAAAAACAAAATAAAAAATGTTGAAATAATAAAATACAGTTGCATGTTGCAGTTGCAATTCCCGTCCTTAATGACACATGTCTAAAAACAGTTTTTGACGTTTATAAATATTGTTGATCCTGTTAAATAAAAAAAATGATAATTACGAGTTGTTAATGTCGAGAATTGCTTGCACATATTAATTTATCAACTGTAGATGACAAAAAGGTGTAATTAAGGATTTTCTTTCGGTTTGTGTCTTATAAATAATCCTAATGATAAAAATGCGAACGTAAGTTCGTTTGTTACGATTTCGGGCGAAAACTACTTAGCTGATCAATCTGATCATCATGAAACACATATTCTTGTAGAGGTTTTAGAAGTATTTTAGGATACTTTTTATTAAATGCGAACGAAGTCGCGGGCGAAACCTAGTTATTAATAAAACAATCATAAGAAATGTTTTTGGAACGAAGTTCCTTATCGCGCTTTGCGCGCCAAAAGTTGTAGCGACACTTTTAACATTGAGTTGACGTCATAGTGCTGGATACTAAACGTTAAATATAACCATCTGACTGCCAACGTCCATATCATGTTGAATACACCGGTTCTCGTCCGATCACCGAAGTTAGGCCACATCGGGCGTGGTTAGCAATTGGATGGGTGACCGCCTGGGAATACCACGTGATGATGGCTTTTTGCATTTATTCACAGAAAATATATTGTTTTATAGCATATTTTTTAAAGTTTGATTATTTCTAAAATAATTTGACAAATGCGTTACCGGCCTTTGGGGCATAGTGGAGTGGGATGGGGGGAGAGGTTAGGGTATGAGCCTCCGGTATCCTCACTCACTCGGTGAAACACAGCGCAAGCACTTTTTCACATCGGTTTTCTGTGAGGCCGTGGTATTACCAGGGGCAGGGGTCATATTACGTCGCGTCGCGCGTAACCAAGTTAAATAATATCCAGAAACGGTTAAATACGTATCTACTCATTTTTAATCAGTAGCCCAAAGATAACATTTCATGTTTCTAACTTAAAAATGACGGACTTTCGTCCACACTTTCAACCCGTATTTCACCCCCTTAGGGGTAGAAATTCCAAAAACCTTCCTTAGTGGATGTCTACTCAATAAAACGATCCATATGAATAACTTTTTTTTTTATGGAATAGACCGGCAAACGAGCAGACGTATCGCCTGATGGTAAGCTATTACCGCCGCCCATGGACACCCGCAACACCAGAGGCGTCACAAGTGCGTTACCGGCCTTTGGGGGATGGGGGGGAGATAGGGGGAGGGGTTGGGGTATGGGCCTCCGGTATCCTCACTCACTCGGTGAAAAACAGCGCAAGCACTATTTCACACCGGTTTTCTGTGAGGCCGTGGTATCACTCCGGTCGAGCCGGCCCATTCATGCCGAAGCGTGGCTCTCCCACGTTGGCCAACTGTTGGTAATCATCCTAGAGTTTAACCTTCTATCATCAGCTCACCTAAATAACTTGAAAGTATACGACTAAAGATCTATAGATATGTATGAAATTGAAAGAATTATCCTCCAACTCCTAACCGTTGAGGAGTTGTACCTTCGATCATCAGCTTACCTAAATAATTTGAAAGAATACGACTAAAGGTAACATACATACATATGATATTTAAAGATTTATCCTCCAACTCCTAACCATTAAGGAGTTGTACCTTACACCATCAGCTCATCATCATGAAATGATGACTACCAGACGCAAATACCGGGTTAACTTAAAAAAATATACGAAAACATAGTATGTGCCTAAAAAAGTGAGGGTTTCACTTGATTTCCCTGGGATCCCATCATCAGATCCTGATATGGTGACAATGAGACCACCTCGGGAGCATACCCTTTCGAATACAAAAAGAATTTTCAAAATCGTCAACAATTGACGCAGTAATCGGTGAACATACATAAAAAAAAAACCATACAGTGGAACATAGAACCTCCTCCTTTTTGGAAGTCGATTAAAAATAAAAATACAGTCGAATTGATAACTACCTTCTTTTTTTGAAGTCGGTTAAAAATAAACATTCATATTAATTAATATTTTTGAACTGAGTACGCGGCTCAAGCGACGTTGCCGTTCCGTATTAACTACTGGAAGATATGAACGATTTTTGCAATGTTGCCATTCATGAGTGCATTGTTTCTCTGATTCAACCAAATAACTTATAAATGTGACATCTAGCGTAGTAAATAGGTCATTATTTCCAAGTTTATTTAAATCGATTGCAACGACATCTCCTAAACATAGGTGATAACTTTTAGTTATGCAATTGAAAATCATTTTTTTAAAGCAAGCAATACAAAGCAAGTTTTATATTTGAAAAATAATAATATAGTTACCAGAATTGAAGCACATCAATAAAATACTGTTAAACTTTGTTAAACTGCTTTTTAGAGCTTATTTTGAGCGCCATCTAGATTTAGTTGAACTTTTCTAGCTTTTTACGCCGTACAGTATTGGCCAAGGGAGGGACGGTCTATAGTATATTGTGTCATTGGTACAAAGCTGTTAATTTGAAATGACAAACATACACGTCCATTTTATTTATTAGTACAGAAAGTATAATTACACCGAGACACAGAACAAATGACCACAACACACAATAATTCGTTCCGGGTGGGAATCGAACCCACGACCTATCTCTTAGCAGTCAGGGGCACCAACCACAAAACCAGCAGTCCAGGTCAAAAATTGAATAAATGGAAGTAGACAACAGGTGTTTTAAAGCAAAAACTACGTAGATATGATTCATTTTGTCACTATGTATGTTATAACATCCTGGACTTTATTTACGTTTGTCAAGCGGCTAGCGTATGCGACTGAGGTCTCGGGTTCCATTTCCGTTGTTGGGTTTTTCTTACTACAAATTGTTAACCCTTGTGCCTCGAAGAGCACGTTAAGCAGTCGGTCTCGGTTGTCATGAACATCTATGGCAATCGTTATTGCCAAATCTTAGGCTAGTAGTAGTAGTAGTATTCAGTTGGCCTTCATTGTGGTTGATCAGATCCGATGCCAGTCGCTCCGTGGTAAAACTAATATTCAGGTAAGGCCGGTTGAACAAGTAGCCGACCCCAAGTTATCTTAGGAATAATAAAGACTAGGAAGACATTACGAAAACTCACGTGGAATCTAGATAATCGTGTTGTTCATATTGTACAACTTACGTCAGCGTATTAACAAAAAAACTTAATTTAGTAGACTTAAGAAATATTTCAAAGTGATCAACAGTCTACGACACAAATGTTCGTAAATTGGCTCAAAACCGTGAAAATGGTTTAAAGATTTTTTAATTATCAAGACAGTAATGATTCCGATACGAGGATATCATCCACCCAGAACCTGAATAATTCAGGGTAAGGGTACTTCCCCAGTTGAATTCAGGGAGTTCCCGTGAATGACTGCATACATAGATATTTGCAATTAAGAATATACTATCTGTATATGGAATAAACAGCATAATCAAAACAATTATTATTGGAAAACTGGCGACTAACCGTATGATACATAAGTTTATAAGAAAATGATTAGATAATTAATACCTTTTGAATAGAAAAATACCCTAAAACTCATTGAAAACTACGTCATAACTTGAACTGAGTTGCAAAAACGTCATTCGACTTAATAGTAACAGTGACTTACAGCAGTTATTAAAATGTATTAATAAATCAATTTGTAATGTTGATGCGAACACATCTTGTACTCGTAGAAACAACAAAACAACGTATACAAGTATTTAATGTACGGACTTGACCTCCAAGATCCAGTATAGCGAAGCGGACCATTCCGATCTGGTCGCATCGACCAATTCATAGTCAATATTTGAATTCATTTATTTATTAAAACAATTTTATTTATTAAAACTTTAATACATCAGTGATGATAGGTTATTATTAGTGATAAAAAGTGATATTTTTGTAACAAAATGTTGAAACGTGCTTATATGTTTTTGGTGTCAACACTTTTTTGGAGTTGTGTTCGTAAGTATACAACAGATTTATGAAAAATGCAAACGATTTTAAACTTAAAGTTCTTTGAGTAATGGTTGAAACAAAATGTTTACTTATAGTGTTGTGGATCTTATATATTATTATCATTTATATTGCTGTGCAATTACGAATCAAATAAGTCACGTTGTTTAGAGATTTAGGTACAACGTGAATAATAAACGAGGGTAGGATATAAAATTAATGTTGTTAAGATAGAAGTTACGCCATAATAATACTGATAGATTGGATATAAACATATGTACGATTGATGAACATATGATAATATTTTCAAAGAGCAAATAACAAAAAAGTTTGATAGTGAGTCATGTGATCAAAGTCAAAGGAGATTTGAATTTTTAACGATGTCAAACGGTGAAAAGGTTACCTAACATAGTCTATGTCATAACTGTAGTTTTAAAGCTGTTGAAATCTTAACAGTTTAAAGATTCTATGATTATAATTCCACCTATTTCACCACAGTTTCACCTGCGTTTATGGTCTCTGTTCTGCCTCCTAACGTAGTAGCGATGTTAGAGAGTCTATAACCTTCTACAACGGATACTCCAGAAGCTAGTGCTGGACTTACTAGAGGTATTTTATAAAAAATGTAGATATATATATATGTAATGTAGCAAATTTCATAAATAATAATAAGTAGTTAATGAGCTATGAGGGAACAGATGATCATACATACATAGCCGGTCAAAATCATAACCCTCCTTTGGCTTTGCCGTAGTCGGGTAAAAACAAAGCAGACTCGGGCAGGCAGGCAGGTGAAGAAACGAGTTAAAACAGTTATTGACCATTGCTGGGTTCTATTCAAGGATTTGTTATTCCATCAACATAAAGTCAAAATCATTAGGTTTTTATGGATTTCATGTTGGCAAGGTTTCTGTCGTACGCTGTCATATTTTTGTCCATTTTTAACCGACTTCAAAAAAGGAGGAGGTTCTCAATTCGACCGTATATATGTTTTTTTATGTGTGTTCGCGGATAACTTCGTCGTTTATGAACCGATTTTGATGGTTCCTTTTTTAACGGAAAGGAGATATCCCAACGCTAGAACCACATATATAATATAAGATAAGGACATTAAGATCTGATGATGGCATCCAAGAGAAATCGAGTCGAACCTTGAAGTCGGTTTTTGGTAATTTTTTTCATTACTTCACTATACGTTAGTACATTAAATAATACAATACACCAATTCATAAGAAATTACTTCTTCAAGAGCCAATAGTTCTATAGAAATAATACTATTTACTGATAGAAATCCTGGTTAGTATGCAAGTAATAGCTCTCGATTTGTAGTCGGTAGTTGTTGAATACAAATGCAAGATCTTGGAATTAAGATTGGATGCCTTATTTTCATTCAAAGTCAATACGTTTTTATTTACTATATATTGAGAAGATTGGTTAATAAGAACAAGAGATGTAGGCCTAGGAAATCTCTTTTCTTGTTTAGAAAACTTAACAAAAGCCATATTGGAGGCCTTAGATGTTTTGGTGTCTTTTTTCTCAATGGAATGAATGGAATGGAAAGAAATAGATGAGTTACAAGTATAGCTACCCCATTCAAATTTGACAGAATTTAGTCAATTTTCCACAATCAAGAATAATATACTGATATATTTTACATACATACATTCAATTGAATTTTCAATGTCAGATTCAAGATATGAGATTTATTATAATTACAGAGTAATTAAACAAAAACAAACAAACGCTTTAATGGCTAATCGCAGGAAGAAGTACCAGTATTAGTAAATTTTCTATCTTCGTGGACTCACATCATCATATCTACTCACAGAATAGTCTTAACGTTAAAATAGTTGCTTTTTAAACGACTTCAAAAAATCGGTTGTCTGTAAAGTCGGTTTACTGACGATAGTTGAACGTGACAACGTCATAAGAAAATATTTGCCTCTTTGTCGCTCGTTCCGCGCTCTCGCTTGCACTTCAAGCCTTATGAATCAACGTCTCAGGGCGAGGTAACGCCGCATGAGTCATGTTTCTTCGTGCGTGCAGCCGGCTCCATCGAATTATAAGACGTTGTCACCTCAAAAAGAGAAGGTTCTCAATTCGACCGTATATATGTTTTTTTTATGTGTCTTCGCGGGTAACTTCGTCGTTTATGAACCGATTTGGATAATTCTTTTTTTAATGGAAAGGAGATATCCCAACGGTGGTACCATGATAAGGACACTAAGATCTGATGATGGCATCCAAGAGAAATCGAGTCGAACCTTGAAGTCGGTTTTTAGGGTTCCGTGGCAAAGGAAAAACGGAACCCTTATAGATTCGTCATGTCTGTCTGTCTGTCCGTCCGTATGTCACAGCCACTTTTTTCCGAAACTACTAGACCTATAATATTGAAACTTGGTAAGTAGATGTATTCTGTGAACCGCTTTAAGATTTTTACACAAAAATAAAAAAAATACAATAATTTTTGGGGATCCCCATACTTAAAACTGAAACTCAAAAAAACTTTTTTCATCAAACCAATACGTGTGGGGAGGATAGGTCTATGGATAGGTCTTCGAAAATGATATTGAGGTTTCTAATATCATTTTTTTCTAAACTGAATAGGGTGCGCGAGAGACACTTCCAAAGTGGTAAAATGAGTGTCTAAAAAAAATATATGATGTACATTACCATGCAAACTTCCAAAGAAAATTGGTTTGAACGAAATCTAGTAAGTAGTTTTTTTTAATACGTCATAAATCGTAAACTGCAATTAACCTTTCATTCAATCAACACAAATATAAAAATAAAACTAAAAATTATATTATGTTACTTGCTGCCGCGGAACCCTTCATGGGCGAGTCCGACTCGCACTTGGCCGCTTTTTTATTTTATTAAAATTTAGCTTGTTACATTAATAGTCGTAAAATAAGCGACCCTCTATTAAAGAACAATCTAAAATCCTTTTGTAATATTACACAATGCGTCGACCTCTCAAAAAAAGTAGGAAGCGACAGGAAGATTATCATCATCGGATATCATCTGATAGACTTCTAAGATTTTTTATATTTGTTTATTAACGATTTAATTATTGGTTAAACTAATAATAGCGTGATAAACTCTACACGTGCGTTTGTGATGTTTAATGGTTGTTAAAGTGCATTTAAATAAAGGCACAAACTAGCATGCTGAAATGTTAATGAAAAATAGATAAATTAAAAAGCTTTTTAAAAACAAGCTTTTACTGGAATGACTCGAGACAAATCAATCGAGTCCAAACTCGATGATGTTGCGACGTTTCTTTACAGAGTTCCTATGACCACCTTCCAGCTCCAGCATCAGATCAGCTCCATGTTATTATAATATCGTATTGTCACGCTGTATACTTGCAAAATTTCAGCAAAATCGGTTGAAGATATCTGCTTCAAAATTGAGTTGCAAGATTTCACCCGAACATACAAGCATACATACATTACAAGTTAATAAAAAGCTTGTAAAATATATTTGAACTTTGCATAAAATAAAATCTGGGGCGTACTTGTTTTTGGAAGAGGTTTTTTGACTTAAATATTCTTAATAATTAATTGATTGCTACAATCATTGGCTTTTACATATCTTAAAATTTCCTGACGTTTCACAACCAATCATTTAATTGTTTTAAGGAGAAGCTGGCCAGGGACCACTTACTTATTTAACCTAATATGAGTAATCCCTTCGCTCACCATAGCCCTTTACTTCGGATTTTCCCAACGCGGGGAAGTTTATCAATCGCAATCAGACTGTTTAAATTCCTAACCACTTACACGGATACAATAACCTTTTAAGGAAAATTGGTTTTTATATGCTATTAAATGCATACTAATATTAAAAATTCTATAGTAATTCTGTCTGTCCGTCTGTTAAGCTTTAACCGCTATACCGATTTAATTTAAATTTGACATGTGTTTAAATTTAACGTTAAATTAGCTTTATTATAATAATAAACATCAAATTCTGACGCCGATTAAGATAAGAGTCACAAAGACGTCTATTTGTGGTGTTATGTGTAAAATCAGTTTGTAAACTGACGTTACTATACTGCTAATTAAATTGTTTATTATTTTGACCTATAATTGTGAAGGTCACACGGTCTTGATTACAATAATAAGCATTTTATTTCATAGCATGGAACTTAAGAGTTAAGTCTCAAGTGTAAAGGTACCTTAAGAAATTACTTTGTGTGCTGGACATTTAGAGATATCCTAATGTAAGTCGTTCCTTGGAGAGATTGGATTAAACGAATGAATCGTGAAAATTGAAATAAGAATCTATTAGTATTCAGTGTACGATAAAACTATTTTGTGCTTATTCATGTGATGTGTCTTGTGAGAGAATAACTATTTCTTTGTATTGACAGTGCATGCTGTAATTACTGATATACTTCTTTTCACCCTAAGGAAGTAGATATAAAAACAATAATTTGTATTTTGTGTAAACCACCAAAAATTTAAATATGTAATAAACAGTATTGATAAAAAACTTTTAAGTTTATTTTATTGAAATTTTCAGTATTTAATCAAAACAATTATTTAACAGTTTCAGACGACTGCACCACGCCTTTAGGTAGAACAAGCAATTGCGTCTCCTTATATGACTGCCCAGATCTCGTAACCGCCTTCGAGCAGAGACCACTGCCAACTCATGTAGTCAGTTTTCTTAGACAGTCACAGTGTGGCTTTGAAGGCTATGTGCCTAGGGTCTGCTGTGGTCCAATCCCTTCGCAGGTAGCGACGCCACGGCCAACGGTAAGTGTTTATATCGTTATGATCTCAATAATTTAATCAACAGCTTTTAATGATTAACAACTAAACATAGGCCTGTCCTTAATTAATTTTTCTAAAATTTCTACATAAATTACATCACGCTTAGACACAACAAAAATACAATAGGAGCTGAACATAATTTAACAGAGACCCATACGAAGTTGCATGCATCAACTAGTATGCTATATATGTGTATATGCCAAAAGTAGTTTAACCAGTGTTTATGACAACTCTACTGCAAAATCATATGCATAAAACATTTACATTATTTTTCCTAAACAAATCAAACATTTTAAAAATAACAAGAATAAAACTGTCAACAAAAGTTACGAGTTAAGATATTAGATAAGATTTATTAAGATAAGATAGAAACACACACAACACAGGCATAATATTACGACCGTTAAAAAACTATCACAATAGTCTTTCCTACAAAAATACAAGTTATAACGTTGTTATTTCCATCCAAAAAAATCTATCGAACAAATCAATTTCTGGAAATTACTAACTCAAAGAAAAACCGGTCAAACCGTTCGAAAGAGATGCTCTGACATAATCGAGGTAATTGATTTCTCCATATGGAGAGGCACCATTTTTTATGTGTCGTAATTCTGTAAAAAGGATAATTTGTCAGTAAATTACCTTTAAGTAACATTTCCATTTTCTTGTCTTACCAAAGATTGATTATAATTTATTCACCTCCATGACGCTGCTACCATTGCGTCATGGAGGTGCGATTGCTGTGCTTGAGGGTTGCTTGAGAGTTCGATTACCGGGTCGGACTAAATATTTATATGACTAGAAAATATTTGTTTCACAAAATTTGGATGTTTTGTATGTATAATATGTACGTATCTACAATAAAATATATATGTATTTATATCAGATGTCTAGCACTCATTGTACAAACTCTGGTAAGTTTGGGAATAGATGACGTTGTATGAATGTGGTACAATATTATATTAATAATAGCTGATCCGGCAAAAGTTGTTTTGCCATAAAAAAATGGGGTATAAAAAATAGATGTTGGTCGATTCTCAGACAAAATCGGTCCAGCCGTTTCAGAGGAGTGTGGTTAATAACTTTGTGACACGAGAATTTTATATATTAGATTATATCATTATACTAAACTTTGAAAATAGTGGGTGTACGTGCCACTAATCAACTATCCTTACTATATTCTTTATGTGTATTGATAATCATATATACTATATAACTATACTAACCAGTTCTTGTCCCCGTTCAAGGCGATATTACTAGGAAAACCGTCAAGGTATTTTTACTCAACTAGATGCATAGGATGTCATACAACGATGTGTATATCAATCTTAAGTTAAGGTAAACTTATAAAGAAATAAACTGATTGAAATGCCTAGAATCATGGTCGATTTTTGTGTCACTATTGTATATATTATTACATTAGTGTATTAAATAACACTGTCTATTTACGAGATAAATAGAATATCAGCGCTGTATGTTTACTGTCTGATTATATAGATATTTCATACTGACGTTTTAGCTGGCATATGCAACTTGTTAACGATACATTAAATTTATCTATATGACCTTTTTGTAATAATAATAACATTTATTCAAGTAGGTTAAAGAAGGTTACAATAAGGCATTCTAATTTGTACTTATTCATACAGATCTTAAATACTTTCGCCGTCGGAGTAGGTGCCCGTGAATAGCTTAGATATTAGTCCCATATTTACAGAAACTATCCATATACAAAGAAATTGTTGAGATGTCAAGTAAGCGCGCATAAAGATATCCATCCGGTTTTAGTTGTAGAAATATCTCTAAGGGAACAATGACTTTCGAAATTATCAGGTTGTTTCGACTAAAGCTGCGCGCCCACTGGATCGTCACGGACGGTCAGTACGGTCGGTACGGGATTTTTCAAAAGTTCAAAGTATTGAATTGTATGAGCATGCGCCTACTGCGTCGGCACGGCCGTCAACGGCGTTCCGCAGCTTCGGCATGTCCGATAGAAAGTCTGGAGCTACGAACTGTAGGACATTTCCGTGACGGCGGATCCGCCCGACCGATCCAGTGCGCGCGCACTTCGTGCGTTCGGGACGGTGGGTACTGGAGGGTGGGGACTGTTGTGCTCGTGGTCAGTTGAAATCCTATACTCTGTCCAAGCTTTGGTGGGAAATATACCAACCAATCCAAAGCTTGCGTGAGAGAGATAATAATAATAATAAATATTTCGGACATCTAACACACAACGCCGAGTACTGTACGGACTACCATCCCTGGAAGGAGCAGCACTCTACGCGACTTTGAGATTAAAATATTTATGTTATTTTCTCTTAGTGTGCCTCCACATTTATCAATATTAAGTAATACTGTACTACGTCTTTTGACAGTACAATTAGTTTAAAACTTAAGGCTTAAGACTGGGATTTTACGTCCCAATAAATAGATATAATATATTTGACACAGTTACTAAACTTTCATATTGATTATTGACCTCTATCTCCCCCTTACATCACATCAATATGAGTGGCCCCACTGCCTCGAAGCCATCACCAAAGTACCCAGTAGGCAGAAAGAGCATGAGCGGGGACCCAAAATGTACATCCTGGCTTCAGGAGGCCACAATGTACAGTAAGAAAGCAAAAACGGCCCTAAACGAGGCCAAGAATCTGAAAACGGAGCTAAAAGTTCAAAGCTTCGATATGCTAGACAGGCTGACTTCCTTGGTAGGGGAATGATGGGGGATAGATGGGTGGTGAGGATAGGTCAAACAAATGGGGTAAAACAGTCGATTCCATCTTTGAGACTGTCAACATAAATAAGATGTTTTTAAAAAACATGGAGGAGAGCCTCAACCAAAAAATCAAGGACTTAGAGGACAGACTGACCGACAAAGTCAACGAAGGTGTCGAGTCAATTTACACCACCACAGCCAAGGCCAGGGACTACCAGACAAGTGAGACCTGTGACATATTAACTCAGGTGGTGAATAATCACACAACAAAAATTGAAAACTTTGTGGATGGCTCTTATGACTCTTTCATCGATAAAATAGACGCTCAAACAGCTACGATTGTCTAAAAGGTGGAAGATGGCCTGGAGACTCTAAAGTCCAGCATCACACCTACACAAGGGAACGGAGAGCTAACGGGAGAGATAGTCAAGATGAGGGCTGCAGTGGAAGATCTCCAAACGCGGGGGTTCGTATCCGGAGATACTCCCTCTTACGCAGATGCAGTTAGGCAACCCAGGACACCGTGGTAGCACAAGCCAACGCACTCCCTCATTATCTCCTCCAAGGAAAGCTTGGATACATCGGGCGAGGTCATAGAGCATACCAAAGGAGCACTCGACGCCAGAAAAAGCGGAATTCGGGTGGAGAAGCTGAGGAAAATACGGGATGGGAAGGTCATCCTCAGCTGCTCTACCAGAACTGAGCTGGACAAGGTGGAGCAAAAATTAAAAGGGAAGGCGAACATTGTTTTTGAACAAGCCAAAAACAAAAATCCGTTAGTGATTTTTAAAAACTTATTAGCCTATAACACTAACGCTGAAATCAAGACCGCCTTATGTAATCAAAACAACGCACTGGGGGACCTGGCGACCGATATAAGTCAGGCCGAGATCTTGTATAGACGCAGGGCTCGGAACCAGCACGAGTGCCACTTAGTACTCAGGGTGACGCCCGCGCTATATCAGTGGCTTATGTCGGTCGGCAGAGTTTACATTGACCTCTAACGTGTCCGGGTGGAAGACCAATCACCCTTGTGCAGTGCACCAAATGCCTGGCATATGGGCACGGACGCAAGACATGCACAGAGGCCGTAGACCTCTGTTATTACTGCGGAGGCCCCCACCTAAAGGCGGAATGTGACCAATTTCGGGCAGCCCAAGCACCGACTTGTAAGAGTTGTGTAAGGGCTAAACTAGTCGATATCTCCCATAACGTATATAGCGACCAGTGCCCCGTCCGTAAAAAATGGGATGCGCTTGCGAGGACGGCAGTGGCTTATTGCTGAAGTCGCCGCCGGCGCCCCACAGGATAACAGCTGTATTGATCCGAGCGCACCAAACATCTATCCACACCTCAAAACAAAACCCACACTAGTACCAAAACATAAAAAAATTAGGAGATTAAACAACAAAAATCTAGGAATTAAAACACTAATAAAAAGGGTCTTCCAAATAACAAAAACGCACACACACACATAAACAAAAACTTCGTTTTAATGAATTGGATGTGCTTTAATAATAAAAGAAGCCAATTCAAATGTAAATCTATACATGTCATCGGCTTGACAAAATTTAGGTATATAACTAAAATAAATAGGTACTAGAATAATGCTTAATTTATATTTTGATAAATATGTAGGAAGCATGATAAAAACTAGAATTAGAAATAGTTAGATAATATTGTATAAAAGCCATAAAAATATTAGGTAATAAGTGTTATGCTGGAAAACAATATAACTATAAAAATTAAAAATTAAAAACAAAGTATAAAATATATATATATATATTGTATATAGCGATATAACCTGTGTCCTAAGATAGTTCATAAGAATAATATAGTGAAATTAAATAGAATGTACTTAAGTAAATATAGTAAGTAAAATGTGTAAAATAGCGCACCAATAGACTCTGTTTATCAGTTTTGGTACTGCAGCAAAAGTTGCCAAAATGTAAATAAATATTAGAAACAAAATTGGTACATACATATACGCTATGCAATAGAAATTAAGTAGACATAAGAAACTAAAACAGAAAAAAAAGGAACAAAAAATTATAAAAATAAAAAACAAGTATAAAAATATAAAAGATTAAAAGAAAAATAAAACTATAGAAATAAAAAACAAAGTTTATAAGATATATATATTAACCTGTGGCCTAAGATAGTTCATAAGAATAATATAGTGGAATTAAATATAATATATTTAAGTAAATGTAGCAAGTAAGGTGTAAAATAATACACCAATAGACTCTGTGTATAAATAAAATAAAATAAATAAATAAATATTTCACACATCTAACACACATTCTTAGGATCGTACATCAACAACTTGCCCTGAAATACAAACTTGTGAGTTCAGAGGTGCCATATTACAGGGATGTGCCCGACCCAGTTCTCGAGAATGGTCGTGCTACGTTATATTAGGATCGATCTATTATCACGGACAGGACTATTGTTGCCAATAAGCCTGATATTGTGGTGATAGATCGATTCGAGCGCCGCGCAATGATTGTCGATATCGCCGTTCCTCATGACGAGAATCTCGTGAAAGTCGAAAAAGAAAAACAAATAAAATATTTGGATTTAAGTTTTGATACTGCAACAAAAGTTGTAAAAATGTAAGTTAATATTAGAAACAAAGTTGTATAAAAATTGTTCACCACCAAAGGGCCCCGATTATGTTGGGGGAGACAACGCGGTCCGGAATCAGATCCGGACAAAAAAAAAAAAAAAACACACAACGCCATCTAGTCCCATGCTAAGCAGAGCTTGTGTTATGGGTACTAGACAACTGATATTTAATAAATACATTTATACTTTTTTTTTGTAAATACATACATATTATACATATAAATACATACATAGAAAACACCCAAACTCCGAAACAAATATTTGTAGATCATACAAATATTTGTTCTGACCCGGGAATCGAACCCGAGACCTCATGATCAGAGTCGTACACGCCAACCGCGAGACCAACGAGGCAGTTAGCATATTGCAGAAAGACAGTCAATAAAATTGGAGTGTCTGTTTGCAATACTAAAATAACCACTTTTTAATAAATGCATATGTATGTATACACGGTACATGTACCAAAATATTTTTTTTAAACTTTGTCTGTCTGTCTGTCGATCTGTCTGTTTGTTCCGGGTAATCTCTGGAACGGCTGGGCTGATTTTGACGAGCTTTCACTGGCAGATAGCTGATGATCTAAGGAGTTACATAGGTTACTTACTTACTTTAGACTAATTTGTCCCGCAGCGTTACCCGCGATACTACAATAAACGCGGGTAACACCGCGGGATTCATTTAGTGTACTATATTTCTGATATAAAAACTATTTCTATTCAGTATTTTGTTCAATATTAAGATTCGCGCTTTTTTACTTGTTTTCAGAGTTCTAAGGTAAACATATACACATTA
Source organism: Diaphora mendica (assembly GCA_949125395.1). Classification (NCBI taxonomy): domain Eukaryota; kingdom Metazoa; phylum Arthropoda; class Insecta; order Lepidoptera; family Erebidae; genus Diaphora; species Diaphora mendica. Next base: position 19,557,782 of record OX421319.1, on the reverse strand, counting down.
CCTATTACAACTCACATTGATGTTTAATTAGTTCATTAAAAAGTTCGGACAGTGCGGAACGCCTGAACGGCGGAATGCCCGATCCAGTGCGCGCACCCCCTCCAAAAAAATCCGTGACGGCCGTACCGACCGTACCGACCCAGTGGGCGCGTAGCTTTAGACGTTGTTTTTAATCTATTTCCCTATCTATAATTATCTCAGCAAAGCACTATAGTATGTGGAATATATGAAAGAAAAAAAAACAGTTCATTTATTATTACTGTACAAGTATATCATCGCGTGTCAAAGATCATGGTCGCAAGATTTGATTGTTGTTCATCATTTAACAAGGTCAGGTCTGCAGAGATATACGTATTTCGGTAGTTTAGTTTGCAATAGTGTTTAGACTACGCCATTAATTTACATTTGATTATGAAATTTCAAGTTATGATCTTTCTATTCCTGTATTTATTTTTATAAATTCAATTTATTGTTATCAATATAATGGGTTTACAGAAAAACGCTTAAAAATTCCGGTATGATTCTGATTTTATTAAAATCATCATCTTTTTGTTGCATTTTTCAAGTGCATTAGCACGACAAAAATTATATTATCTGATCTACAGTTATGTTTCATTCAACTCTTTCGGTTGTTCCGTCATCATATCATTATTTATTTATTATACAAATAAATAAACTCGTAGTATAAATTCTATTTTAAATCTTGAATTGTGTAGAAAAAATATGGTTATTCACCTCTGTAACAAAAAATGTACCTATTTCTTTAAAGCATATGAAATTTAGCAGACAAATAGTACATTGTTCACCGAGGGAGGAAAGGGACCGATTACTAGCGAGGGAGCAGTTTGTGGCCCGAAGGCGCAGCCTAGGGCCACAATACTCCCGAGGTAGGAATGGGACTTTCACCCGAGTGCTACACAGTGCTTTATACAACACCTGTGAGGAACATTTAAAGACTTGTAGAAAGTATTTAAATCAAAACGTAAGACACCATGTAAAACACAATTTAGCTTAGAATTTGACCGATATTTCGCGCTTCTTTTGTTTTTTTTATTCTTCACAAAAGGATGTCAGTGGCACGGAGATTCCATTTTTAAATTATATGAAAACTCCTTGGGCAGGCGCGCGCCATAGATAAGATAATCAGGTGTAGTATAAAAGTAATTATTATGCAACTCTGTATTGTTAGAAAATTTCCTAACAATACCGAATAGCATAAAGTAGAGAGTAGTCTAGATGAGACCATAGAAAAATAATAGTATCGACAGGTATTTTACAAGCTTTTTATTAACTTGCAATGTATGTATGCTTGTATGTTCGGGTAGAATCTTGCAACTCAATTTTGAAGCAGATATCTTCAACCGATTTTGCTGAAATTTCGCAAGCATATGTATACAGTGTGACAATACAATATTATAATGACATGGAGCTGATCTGATGCTGGAGCTGGAAGGTGGCCATAGGAACTCTGTAAAGAAACGTCGCAACATCATTGAGTTTGGACTCGTTTGATTCGTCTCGAGGCATTCCAGTAAAAGCTTGTTTTTAATTTTTTTTTAATTTAATTTATAATCTATACTAATGTTGTAAAGAGGTAATGTATATGGATTTGTGAGGTTGTAGGGAGCCATCTCTGGATCTACTAAACAGATTTTGAAAATTCTCTTACCAACAGAAAACCGCATTATTTGTAAGGGTCGTAAGCTATATATTAACCCGAATTATTATTACTACAAATGAGTAATCAAAAATAATTTTTCAGCAACCTGGCACATCTAGGCCAACAGTGCCGAGCGGTGGAAGCGATGAATACTTTCCCGAAGACTCAGCCCCAGCTCCTCGAAACCAGTGTGGAATAGATACAAATGGAGATAGAATCTTCGGAGGTCAATTCACGGACTTAGACGAGTTCCCTTGGATGGCCTTGATGGGATATAGAACACGTAAGTACCTGTATAACTTTTAAGATACTCACCTGCCATGTCACTACTTTTTTTACCAAGAGAAATAACAGAGAATAAATGGACAATATTTTTAGCTATTTAAAAATTACTTATAATAACGACTGGTACCTAAAATAGTTAATCTGAGATATGGCTCCTAGCTTTCTTCCAGTAACTGAGTTTTTTATACAAAGTTTGATTAAGATTTATTTTAAGTTAGTTGTTAATTAAATACACGCTGATTAAAAATATTGCTTGAAATAAAAATATCTAAATTAGAGTAAAGCAAGCAATCCGGTATTTTCAAAAATTGATTTTTAATACTGTACCTTTATTTATCACAGACACTGTCAAGTTTTTTGCACTAGGATCAAATATGTATTGGACAACAATTCCTAGACTGCAGAATGTTGACGACCTTGCAATAAACAAATATTTGGCAAACTACACTTATAACTATCGAAACTTTACTAACACAAATAGCGAGCAGGATTGCACTAGATAATACAACCCGTAATAGTTATAAAGATGATTAGTCGAGGAAATAATCAATGCTAGAAAGAGAAGAGAAAATCTAAATTACACTTAGTAGATCCAATGGCCAAGTCAAATCTAACCTACTTTAAGATCTCACATTTTTAAATAACAGCAATTGTTATAGGTATCCAATAAAGCAAAGAAATAGAGTTTAATACTTGTTCATAATGTTATTTTGTTTCTATAAATACATATTTGGATTTTGCATAGTACTTGGCACTCATTTAGATCTCCATTCTTTTTGCGGCGAAGCCCACAGCCAAGCATAATTTTTGAATTGAACTTGGCTCTCCTTTTTTACATTTATATTTTTAGTGGGATACTGGTCACCTAAGTTACCTGTTCAAACTTTTGATTTAGCTAGCTAGCATTTTTGGTATATAACCGGTTATGATTCTCGTTTGGCAAGTTATTGTAACATATCGAATAGTGCAAATAACATAAATTACTTTAAAGCGATGGTGTCATATCTAGCGTAATGTATACAAACCTAATACATTATATACTTAATTACAGTAATCCTTTTGGTTCACAAAATCAAATATATATATTAAAAGTTACTTGACAAATTAATTATGCTAAGAAATTCGTTTTAAGGTTTTAATATAAAAGCCGATTAAAAGTCTTCTGAAGAAATAATTCTGAGAATATTAATATTCAATGACATTCTTTTTTTTTTATGTTTGGCCCTTTCTTTCGGTTCCCCATTCGTTCTAAAGTCATCATACTCACTATAAATTATTAGTTATATCATCAAGACTTAATACGTCTGTATTAACGTCTGATCTCTCGATAATTTAAGTTGCATCACATGTTGAAAATTGATGCTTCGTATGATAACCTTGTACTTTAAGAGATCAGTATACAATTGTGTTGCATACAAGGAGGGCCAGCACATAAATGTAAACAAGTTTTACTTCATTTAAAGCATTAAGTTGGCAGAAAAACGAGTCTCGCAACTGTCGGACCATGAAAGGTTTGATGAATCGTTGTACGGAGTCAAAGTTAAGATTACGTTGGAAAAACTACTGAACTACACCGAAACAAATGAATACCTATACATTTATAAAATTACTTGCTCTGACTGGCCAACTAGTCAATGCAGAGCCTTATTTGCTATGTATATAAAGTTGAATACTTTATGCTATTATGGATCGATCTGCTTCGATACGAACCAAGTGGCGGGCAATTGGAGTACCTTATGCCAGCAATGGACTGCGATAGGCTGATGATGTTATTGCTATTTACTATTTAGTTCCATCCCTTAGCGGATAAAATAGAATTGGTATATTATATAGAACTTTGTAATACACAGATATTAAAGATTAAAGATAGAAACAAAAAAGCAGAAATAATCATTAAAGCAAAAGTGAATATTTTCATAAATCCCAAAACGATGACGAGATTTTATTTATAAATCCATAATATAGTTTTCAATTGGAGTTCTTACCTTCTTAGAGGTTATAATTGATGAAATATCTGATACGTCATCTATACTTATAATAAAAATGTAACAGGTCCAATTCTGTACATTATAGATATTTTGAAAAAAAAAATTGCAGGGCTCTTTATAATCGAGACTGAAGCCAAAACTGTATTTTTTTTTCACTTTTGTCTGTCTGTCTGTATCTTGGCCGCGCATCACGCCGAAACTACTGAATGGATTCAAATGAAACTTGGCATGATTTGAGTTTATACGACGAGGTAGGACATAGGATACTTTTTTCCGAAATTCAGTACGGTTTCCTAGAGAGAGGGGATGAAAGTCAAAATATGTACTTAGTTGTAATTCAATAACACATAGTCCGATTTCATTCATTCTTTTTTTTGCTAGAAAGAAAAAAAAAAGATAACGGCAAAAGTTTTTTTGTGTTCGCGACTGTACACTGCCTGCGGGAAGCTGAGACAGATATGTAAATATGGCAGTACGAAGTTCGCCGGGTCAGCTAGTATCACATAAGATAACTTCTGTACCGCAACTACCTGTTTGTTATTATCAATGTCATCTTAATGTTAATGTTCAAAGTCATTAGACCATAATAAAAATAACTATTCGGTTTATCGTAACACTCAATATTGGACTTCCCCCACACCGAAAACACGGATGATAAATTTTCAAGTATGGCTTCTTGCACAAAAAGCATCATTAAACCTTAGAATAATATAGCTGTTCGATACGACTGGCAAATTGCTATGTTGCTAGATTAAGAACGTTATACTAAGTTCTCTGGTTAGTTTTTGTATTTTGTGGTATTTTTTGCTCATCATCTTATTACCTACGACTTTTTATCCTTTGATTATTAATTAATATCGAGGAATGAACTTTTATGATCCATTGAAAATAATTGTTTAAAGACTAGTTTTATCATAAAAGCGTATCTATAATCTCTTTTAAACCGACTTCAAAAAAAGGAGGAGGCTTCTCAATTCGATCGTTTTTTTTTAATGTGTTCGGGGATAACTTCGTCGTTTATAAACCGATTTTGATGATTCTTTTTTTAATGGAAAGGAGATATCCCAACGGTGGTATGATAATGACACTAAGATCTGATGATCTCATCCAAGAGAAATCGAGTCGAACCTTGAAGTCGGTTTTTATTTTGTTAATATATAGTATAGTATATATAGTATAGTAATATTTTAGAAGAGTATTTAAGATTTTATGTTGGTATACAAAATATACTAAACACACTAAATAAACTGCCTCGGTGGCGTAGTGGTAGCGTATGCGACTGCTGTGCTTGAGGTTTCGGGTTCGATTCCCGGGTCGGACCAAATGTTTGTATGATTTGCAAATATTTGTTTCGGAGTTTGGGTGTTTTCTATGTATAATATAAATGTATTTACAATTTTTTTTTGTATATGTGTATTTCTATCAGTCGTCTAGTACACATAACACAAGCTCTGCTTAGCTTGGGACTAGATGGCGTTGTGTGTTAGATGTCCGAAATATTTATTATTTATTATTATTATTATATGGTTCCGTAGATTTAAGATGGTGGATGTTCACAAAGGAACTACTAATAGGTATCTATGGTCAATATGGAGTAAGACCCAGCAATTCTGTTATTGGTAACTTTTTATTTTACAAACCGAATAAAAAAGAAATCAACAAAAATAGGATCGTAGATTTTAATGATTTTTTTTTATCATCAGGTCAGGGTTCAATGACATACCAATGTGGAGGTGTGTTGATCAATCACCGATACGTCTTGTCTGCTGCTCATTGTATCACTGGATCCGTTGAGCAAGAAGTTGGAATTCTGTAAGTTTTTTTACCAAACTACTTTAAATTTTCATCAACAGCTTATAGATTAAAACTTTAATAATATTAACTTAAATAAGGAATGTGTGAATGGATACAATTTTTGCTATCTATAATAGAGATGTCCCGTTGCACGAGTTCGATTTTAAATATCTTTACTATGAAACGAGAAAAAGTTTTAAAAACTACAGATACTCGACTACGTAAAAACTTTTGATAAAATTTATAAAGCCTATTTTACCCGGGCCATTATTACGAATCAATGGACATCGGTTCAGTAATTTAGGCGTTACGGTGGAACTTACAAATATACATAGACTGCCAAAACTATTATTCTTCCTTTTGGCTTCGCTGTAGTCGGGTAATAAAGTTAACAGAATAGATATTTAAACATAATCATTGGTTTTAACATGTTTTTAAATATTACTAGTAAAAACTCCAAAAACGAATAATACCTACTAGCAGTTAGGTATAATATTTTTTATATTACACTGTAAGCATCTTGTTGGTCATGCCATGCCGTAAAGATGTTTAGCACTGACTAATACGTCACGTCTTTGAGGTTGTGAGTACAATTAACTCAAAATGTATATTTAATTTAAATTATTTATTGCTCAATAAGTGTTCATCTTACAGTACTGACAAAACTACTTAGGACTTTTATTGCAATATTAATAGAATATAAAAAAAATTGGTTAGGCATTCTGAATACTAATAATGACATCTCAAAATTAGCACGTTTAAGTTGCATAATTTGCAGATGTCTCATAACCAAATTTAATAATTTCATTTAGTTTTATCTGAGAGGTATTCTTCAACTGAAAGCGTGCAGTATGATATCAGATTCACTTCTAAATAGATTTTATAATGGTTTTTGATTAATTGAAAATATAAGACACTAAAATGTTAATTCTCTTGATCACTCTTCCTCCTCTCCTTGACAATGCGTATTTTCAACAATTCTAATATTATATTATAAGTAATGACACTACTTAAAAGCGTTTCTTAGAAAATAATGAACATTGTAAATGAAATAGCCGTCTGTGTCTTACTCTGAAAGTTCTTAGAAAAACAACTTTGAGTAGTTACCTGTTTTAACAACCTATAATAACTTCTTGCATTTAAAAACTCCCTACTCAAGCACTTATTCGAGTAATCATACGCCAATGATATTTTTGCAGATATTCGGTTATTCTTCCCCACTTTTACCCCATAACTTTTAAACGACTCAACCAATTTTCATGAAACATGTCTAAGAACACTCGCACGTAACTCACCTTTCATACAAGAAAAACTAAATTGAAATCGCTTCATCCGTTCGCGAGCTACGGTGCCACAGACAGACAGACACGTCAAACTTATAACACCTCTCTTTTTGCGTCGGAGGTTAAAAATAAAACAAAAGAATAAAAATGTCTATTTTATTCTAAGTTATTATATTAAGTTATTATATAGTGTGAAAAAAAGTTAATTTCTATTTCAAATAAACCGTTGATTGAGGAAGGTCACACTATTAAACAATGCTGATTAAATAAGCGAAACAACAACAATGAGAAAACACTAATGTTGCGTGGTGTTGTTTTTTTTAATTGCTAGTCCAATTCACTAGCACGTGGCACAACACTTTGGTTTATTAGCTTATGTAGTTTTTTAATAAATTAACTTTCTTTTAGGTATAATAGGTAAATTAATACATAGTTTATTCTATATTGTTCTCTGTAGTAAAGAAAATACGTGTATAAAAATGTATGCACTTTAGAAGTCAAGATATGATAATGTAAAGAAACTCCCTTTTGCGTTGATAAAAACCCCTAGTCTAACAACATTTGTTAGACTTAGGACTCATTATATTATTTTCTAGCATTTGACCGTGGCCTCGCATGCGTGTATGTCAATTATCGCAACAAAGAGTGTGTATGTCCTTCTCCAAGATCCGATTTATCTGCATACCGAAATTCATTCAAATTGGTAGTGGTGGTAGTAACAATTTGCCAGACAAACCGAGCTACTTTCTAATTTATAATATCAGCATGTATTATGTCAATAAATATCACAATATGTTCTAACCTGCTCTTCCCTGTTACAGATCAACCGTCCGTCTAGGCGAATACGATACTCAATCAGAAGTGGATTGCTTAGATAATACTTGTGCCGACCGGCCTCAAGAGATCCCCGTTGCTGCTGCTTATCCGCATCCTGGTTTCAGAAACAAAGACAAAAGCAGACTAAACGATATTGGCCTTGTACGGCTAGCACGAAGAGCTACGTATACATGTACGTATTTGAGCGAAAATAAAACTTTCAAGGGAATAGTCAACACTTGAAATCTAATACCATAGTCACTACACAGTATAAAACAAAGTCGCTTTCTCTGTCCCTATGTCCCTTTGTTTGCTTAAATCTTTAAAACTACGCAACGGATTTTGATGCGGGTTTCTTTAATAGATAGAGTGATTCAAGAGGAAGGTTTTTATGTATAATAAATGCATAATATAGTATGGAAACACTGTTAATTTTTGAGGTTTCCAATGTGATGTAGCAAATAAACACATTTTTTTGCGCTTACATTGCAAACGCTGCTTGCACCCTACGAGATAAATCAAAATAATGTACTAGAGTATTGTACACCTTAAAAAGTACTACAAAAAAGTCCGCGATGGTATATCTCTATCTCTTAGGGATAACCCACAACAACCATTTTTTATTCCTTTCTTTTTACGAGAAATAATGGCTCATTTACGAAGTGATTTTAAGCAATACAGAATGAATCCTTACACAATTAAGTAAATTAAATACATTGTGCATTTAATATAGATGAAAATGGTCCTTTACAGTATCTAATTTAAATGAATATATTTGAAGATATTACAGATTTAAAATGCACGACTCGTGTCGTCGGCGGGGACATCTGAAATCCACCCGTGCGAAGCCGGGGCGGGTCGCTAGTCGAATATAAAAAGTCTTTGATCTCTATCATCGCCATCTCCATCTATGTCGCGTTTACCTTGTAAATAATTATATTGAAACTGCTAACTATTTACTATACGTCTGAGTTTTAGCTTACCAAGTTTAGCGTTGAGTCCAGTGTGTGAATATCCTATAGTAGTGGACTTCACCTCTGATTCTAATTACAAAATTCACACATTCGCAAACGTTCTAACCGTGTTGGTTGATTACAAGTAGCCACCCTACCTTAGGATATAATATTAGGTTCTAGTCTTTGTTAGGTACTTACTTATGGTTTTATTATTGTTTTTCAATTCAGTGTATACACATTTATGCCACCTTTACAGTATTTGCAACTGCTTCAAATACGTTGATAGTATTCCCAAAATATGAACAAATGTAAGGATCCTAAGGAGATCATAAATCTTCTTTACTAATTGTTTACTTTAGTGTTTCTATAGGAATGAAAAATTTGATCGACAACCATATTACCATTTGTATAGTTAAATGAGATCAAAGATAAGTTGGACCATACTATTCTGAAACCTTATCAACACAAATGTAAATGTTGACAACCAGTATTGTAATACTTTTGAAAGTTACATTAAACCGCCTCAGTGATTTAAGTACATTCAATCCTAACGATTTATAACAACATAGTATAGAAACTTTCATATTTAAATTATCTATACGAACAAATAAAATTGAAGTGTCTGTCTATAATTTTAAATGATGGAAGTATTTACGGAGCTTACATAAAAATCAAGTTTTTGAATTCTTGTCTGTACTTTACCGGCTTTACCGATTTAGACGAGACTTTCACTGCAGATAGCTGGTGATATAAACAGTAACTTAGAATACTATTTTTAGACTAGCTTTACGCCGCGACGTTGCTCGCTGTTGTTTTTGTACAGCGAGTAACACCGCGGGGCTCCGTTAGTAGTAAATAAAACATATTTAAGTCAAGTAATATTACGTGATAGTATTCTATTTTATAACAATCTACCTTGATTTTGTGTAGTTTTCGTTGGAACTTTAACTTACGAGTTGACTTCTAAACCAGGTCAATGTACCTTTTACCTTGAAATTACTCTTAAATATCGTTACAAAAGTTATTGAAGCAATAATTAGCATATTTACAAATATTCACTAAACATTAAACTTAGTTCTAGCATGGCTGTAGTAAAGTTGTTTGTTAATTCGATTTAATCAAGTTATTTACAATGTCGATAGTGAATCTCCTTCCATACCATACCATACCAACAAGGAAGGTGTAAATAAATTGAGCGTATATTTATTTTCCGTCACACACAAGTATATTTTGCCAATATATAATAAGCATTGATAAGGATCATTTATTATGAACTCAACGGAGAAACAGTATTAATGGGTAACGTGGCCTACTAAAACATTTATAATAAAATAAATGATCCTTATCAATGCTTATTATACTCGTAGATTGGCAAAATATTTGGACATTTCTATAATTTAATTCTATGATTTAATATCAATAATTATTGTTATGTTTACAGATTACGTACAGCCCATCTGCTTAGTAGACAGTAGAGAACGTTTGGCTGCCGGCAACGACGTGTTCGTCGCTGGATGGGGAAAAACCCTCGAAGGTATATTAGTAATAGCTATTGATTTTATACATTCCATATCCGTTCCACGAATTAGAGCCAGTAGAGTGAGAACTATCAGTTCGGGTTTTACCTGCTATTAATTCGTCGATTAAATATTTGAACTTATGAAACAGGCACTTCTATCAACCTTAAGCGTTTATGAAGATTTTGATGCCGTTTTATTTCAACCTTCAGTAATCTATTCCCATATTAGATGAGAAGCCATTTAAACAGTCCTTAATTATTCCAATATCAAACTGCAAATGAGAACGCTGCGCTGCTTTTAGCAATAGTTGCGCTTTAGAATTTTGCTGCGTAATACGGAGTCCGTCTGCGTAATACATGGGGCTGTATTTTCATTCTGCATTTAAATTGCTCAGCTTAGTGACTAGTATAATTAATAAAAAACTAGTTTTTAAAGGTCACAATATTTATTGTCATGTTCGGTAGTGATCTCATGTTGATTGGTTTTGTTTATCAACTAAAATATCATGAAACGAATATACAAGCTCACATAGTTTTATATTTTTGCAGGTCGCAGCAGTCCAGTAAAACTTAAGTTAGGACTGCCTATATACAACAAAAACGAATGTGTCAGTAAATATAGTACACTTGGCGCAAACCTTGGCGATAAACAACTTTGTGCTGGTGGAGTATTTGCACAAGATGCCTGTCGTGGGGATTCAGGCGGTCCTTTGATGAAGAGAAGACCTGAAGGTGTCTGGGAAACTGTCGGAGTCGTTTCCTTTGGTTACGGTTGTGGCAGAGATGGATGGCCTGGAGTGTACACCTCAGTAGCCGCGTATATCAACTGGATAACTTCAACCCTCCAATCTACGAATCAGTGATTCCTTTATACTAGTCCGATTCTAACAAGATAGAACTGCGAATTTTTGCCATTTTTGATAAGCATTTCTGGAACATTATCCAGTGTTTTGATGATATACATAACTAATGTAAAGTTGTTAAAACTATAGTGAAATATATCTACTTTGTAAGAAAATGCTGTGTTATTTTAATTGTTTTTTGCACATCATTTTACTTTCATTTCTTAGTGAAGGAGGTCCTGTATTCACTATTCACTAACTCTTGGCCTTTTGGGTGGTGACCATATTTTGTTTTGACTTTATTTAAAAGCCTACTCTACACATTTTTCATGTAATGTGTCGGACACATTTATTTGTCGACACTACTTGTAATAAATTTTAAATATTTTTAAAGGCCTTTGCAGTTGATTTTTAAACACAGAGATTAAACTTATTAAATGATTTAACTCACTCAAATTAGTCTTAATCTACTTTGTATTGTTTATATAAATATTTTAAGAACTGTTTTTTTAAAATTTATAACTAAGTAATATTCAAGTGATTACTTCAATTTTATTAAGGCTTAAAAAGTATTTTAAAATATCCTAAACCAAAACTTCTACTTTTAAACATAGTTTAACATCACATAATATCAACTTCCTAACGTGGGAGAGCCATGCTTCGGCATGAATGGGCCGGCTCGACCGAAGTGATACCACGGCCGCACAGAAAACCGGTGTGAAATAGTGCTTGAGGATACCGGAGGCCCATACCCCAATCCCCTACCTCCCCCCCCATCCCCAAAAGGCCGGTAACTCACTTGTGACGCTTCTGGTGTCGCAAGTGTCCATGGGCGGCGGTAATCCTATTCCATAAAAAAAACTGCTTTTAAAAGTCCATTGTTTAAACAAATAAAATTACAAAATTCAAAATAAAACAAAAATTTTAACAAAGAACCGACTTCAAGAACTAAACAGTTAAAATTAGACCACACGGGTAGCACCAGCTTTCAAATTAAAAGAATCATCAAAATCGGTTCACCTAGTCGAAAGTTCTGAGGTAACAAACATAAAAAAAATCTGACGAATTGAGAACCTCCCCCTTTTTTGAAGTCGGTTAAAAAATTACAGATTTAACTACACTAGTATATTCTGATGACTTAACTTTCTAGAGATTCTCCAATTGGACATGTAGTGGCTTGTGATTCTGACTACTGAGCCAAAGTTAGACACATTATTATTATGTTCTTCTACTGAGGTAGGTATTGTAAATCGGCGACGGAACACTGTTTTTCCAAAATACAGGTTTTAGCCTAGTTTGGATTGCAGTTTCTGTACATTTTGTACAACACATTCCATTAAAAGATCTAATAATTGGAAAATGTCTGCATCTGTCAATGTGTTTCTGTTCTGTGTCAATAAATACATTTTTCTTTTTCTTTTTTTCAAAGTTCGTGGGTTCAATTTCCACCCAGGCCGTATCAGTGTGTTAAGATATGGATAAGTATGATCATTTGTTCTGCGTCTGGGTTCAGTTTATCTTTAACATGTATGTGTTTAAATTATTTCAATATATTTATCACCAGTTTAGTTAACATTTTTTTTATAAAAAACACAACTCCCGCACTAGGAATAAATCCTGTGTCGCGGGGGACTTTACAAGCATACATGAAACGGAGACAAAGAACACCCAGACTCTGAACATCAATTTGTGGATCACACAAAGTGTTGTCCTGCGTGGGATTTGAACCCACGACACTTGGCGAAGTAGGAAACGGCGTGGAGACCGTTAAACCACTAGGCCAAACGTGCAGTCATTCAGGCTTTGCTGTATAGAAAAGATTAAGGTCAAAAATAAATTAAAAGTGAAACTATTGTATTAACTTGCAGAGTCATTTTGGCAGCTAAAATATAAAAAAAAAAAAAAAAAAAACTATGTTAGAATAAAGGCATTCTTATTTATTTTATTTTGTAATAAGAATAATTTGAGAGCAGAATCGCTTTATCACAAGAATATTGAGAATCCGTCAAATTGAACTAAAAGCAGTCTATAATAATAATAAAATAATAAATATTTCGGACATCTAACACACAACGCCATCTAGTCCCAAGCGTGGCAGAGCTTGGTACTAGACAACTGATATAAATACGTATATAGTTTTTTTTGTAAATACCTACATGTTATACATAGAAAACACCCAAACTCCGAAATAAATATTGGTCCGACCCGGGAATCAAACTCGAGATCTCATGATCAGCATTGGCACACACCAACCGCTAGACCAACGAGGCAGTCTATGTTTGAAATCACTGATATTTTGTCCTAAAAGACCTAAAGACAGAAATGCAACGCCAGTTTTGCTTTAACGTAATAGGTAGTTATTATTGAATTCAGAGGAAATCATAAATCTCAAACTATTACCTTTCTGTAAGATCTATAATATTTAGTTACTAAATTACACCTAGTTCAGGCTGCTAAGTTTGAGATTTAACTGCCGTCGTTAAGATGTGTGAAATCATTTTTATTTTCTGTCAAGCTGAAATTTCTATAAGTAAATAAAATTCGAAGAAACGTAAAAAGATATGTTTTCAATATTAAATATTTGAAATGCGTAATGCATTACTAATGTTCTGTCAACCTCTCCAATTAGCCAGTCGTGCTCTTAAGAGTGCACTACCCTTGCTTATTCAACAAGTTCTGAGCTGAACCTGAGACCTTTTCAATTACGAATTTATTTTTAAAATGATATTTTAAAATTATTTACTATTTATTCCATGATTGTTTATTCAGAATCAAATTCGTTATAAACTACAAAATATTCTAAACATTTTTTTTTGTTACTTTCTTATTTGAGATTTTTTTTTAAATGCGAAACATTTTATTTTTGTTTTATTCAGAAAATACATAATGTAATAAACCATAAACATTTTAAAATGGTGTTTCAATAAAATGACAGATACCATTTACATGTAAAGAGAGCGTTGCAGTTATAATGACGTCACTCGTGTCAGTAACTACTGCTTACTTTACTATAACATTGTTACCACTGACTTCCTGGATATAAAGTCTGTAAAATGTCTTATTGTTCATGAGTCTCAAGTATCACAGTATGCTTACAGTACGCTTAATTTCATTACGAATGGGTCGGCTCGACCTTGGAGGTACTACACTCTCACAGAAGACCGATCTACAATGACAGCATTCGTGATGTCATGTTCCGTTGGTGAGTGCGAGACCGGATACCCAATGATGAAGAAGCATCTCAATAGGTCACCATAGTGTGGGTCACCATGCTGCATTATCCACATTCCACCACTACTCTAGAATTCTGTTTATGCTTTCCATCACGCAAAGTAGTCACTGAAAAAAAAACTGTGCTAAGTGATATTATAAAAAAGATGTTATTTATATCAGAAGCAGAGATGATGCTATTTAGATGCTATGATAACTGCCTCGGTGGCGGAGTGGTAGCGTATACGACTTCTGTGCTTGATGTCACGAATTCGATTCCTGGGTCGGACCAAATGTTTGTATGATCTGCAAATAGTTGTTCCGGAGTTTGAATGTTTTCTATGTATAAAACGTAAGTATTTACAAAAAAATATATAAGTATTGTCTAGTACCCATAGTACAAGTTCTGCTTAGTTTGTGATTAGATCGCATTGTGTGTTAGATGTCTGAAATATTTATTTATTTTATTTTATTTATTAACGATATTTTATAAATAATCGTTTTTTTATGCAATAGGATGGCAAACGAGCAGACGTATCGCCTGATGGTAAGCGATTACCGCCGCCCATGGACACCCGCAACACCGAGGTGTCACAAGTGCGTTACCAGCCTTTGGGGGATGGGGGGGGGGGGGGAAGGGGGAAGGGGTTGGTGTATGGGCCTCCGGTATCTTCACTCACTCGGTAAAACACAGCGCAAGCACTATTTCACACCGGTTTTCTTTGAGGCCGTGGTATCACTCCGGTCGTCCGCGCCCATTCATGCCGAAGCGTGGCTCTCCCACGGTTAATTTTGCAGAATCCATCTTTCTAATGAATGAGTTCCAATTTCTTACTTATTGTTTGGAAGACCTACATGTTCGCTGGAACCCGTATGACCTTACAGTATTGTATGACTCATATAGGATTGCTTGTTTCCATTTTACAAATCAGCTCAGCTCCGCTCCGCCGTAGATATTAATCTCTTATCTTCATGAACCGTTTGGTGACAAAAACAGTTTTGAAAACATACCCTATTGATTCCGCGACTGAACTGAATAATTAATCTTCGTCAAGATCTTGAAATTGAAATTTTATATTCGTTATAAATACCAATTTTTATTCGTATTTTCGATTCGCCTCAGGTAAAAAGATATTTCAATAAGTTTAACTGTCAAAGATTCGCACATTTCACACATTCAAAGACACTCAAAAATGATCTTCACGAAATCGCAAATAATGAATTTTATAAAATTCGATTTTCATTCTTCTTTTTATCTATTGTATTAAATAGATATTTAAGAAAGGAGCATATACCGTAAAGATTTAAATAATAATAGTCGATTATTTAAATGTTAAGAACTTTCATTAAAAATGTCTAACGTCATTACTTAAACCCATTTACTCAATTGATGTGTAAGTTAAATTACATTTGAATGTTTTAAGCAATGAGCTGACAACCCCAAAAGTCATCGAGATGCTCCCCAAACATTTTGAACAAAGATATTCAATTAGTCGTAACGTATCATTTGCATATAGGTGTCGCCAGCTATCAAATTAAGTGGCGCGCTGACACTTTGGTGCGCATAATTAAATCGTTTACCCTTTTCTAGTTATGCATTCCTAATACCCGACTAGGGTATACAAATTATTCTAAAAAGCCATAGTTTTTGATGAAAATCTCAATATATCGCTAAACTACACCACTTCATTTAATTAATATTTAACTTTTACAAACAATTTATACGTATACTAGCGTTCTCGCTGCTCCGCCCGAGTGTATTGGCTTTCGTGGTAAATAGTAGCTTATTTTACTCGATAATAATGCAGCTTTCTATTAGTGAAATTATTTTAAAAATCATGTACTGGTTAAGGCGTGAAAGCGTACTAAAAAATGCTGGGCAATCTTCGGGAACTGCCGATAGAAGTGAAAACTATTTTTGTTCACCCAAACAGTGCTCAACGCGCCTAGAGAAGTTTTCACTTCAAAAACAAACTCACATCCGCATTTATAGTATTAGTCAGGATAATAGTCCTAAATTTCAGATATAGGAAAAAACAGAGACCATAAAAATTTACAGTATTTATCGTATGGAAAATCCAAAAATAGGTTATTATTTTTAAATCCAAGAATACACATATTAAGTATAATTAGTTATAGAAATACACTACATGCGAGGTTTCCAATAAGCGTTTATTTACGTATGTAACGTATGACAGTAACAATAAAAACGCAGTCGTTTTTATTTAAGTTCGTGTGTTATTGCAAAAACTTGTTGTTACAAGTGTGTTTTGATAAAGTAAAACCTGTTTCTTCGGATAAATTTGTAATCATTTAGATATGCAGAGACTGGATCTTTAAGAACTCAGATTCTAGTAAAACTATTTTTTGTTACATCATTGAAATTTTTTCTACCTTAGGTACTGATTGGTTAGTGTCATATTTGAATAGATGGTATGGGGGAGAGTTCAAGTGTATAAACGATTTATTAGTTTGTTACTAATATCTATTAGTGGAGGAGTCAATATAGTAAAAAGAGTACTTGTACGGAACTGTGCATTTATATTAGAGTTAAAAACTATAATTAAGTAAACAAATGCCTAATAAGAGTAGAATGCAATTAAGAATTAAATTGGCCTTAAAATGAAACATTTGTTTTCAAGCGTTTTCATACATTTATAATATTATACTAGCTACGCCCTGCGGTGTTACCCGCGGTTGTTGTTGTACCCTTACATCTAAAACCGCAGGTAACACCGCGGAGCTAAGCTAGTTGAAAATAAAAGTATCATAAGTTACTCCTTACATCATTAGCGGTTAGCGATTCGATTCTAGAGATTAGTCGGAATAAACAGGCAGACAGACGGACAGACAGAGAACAATTTTAGAAATTGTTTTTTTATGTAAGTACCTATTAAACATAAATATACTTTCAAATGCATTTAAGGCCCGTATTCACTTTGATTAGTGTGAGTATTTTCTACCAATCACTGACAACCTGCACTAGGCACCTGCACTCGCACTAATCAAAGTGAATACGGGCCTTTAGTAAAAAGCTGTTAATTTGAAATTACAAACAGACAGTTGAATTTTATTTATTTGTATAGATAAATATTTTTGTGAACGTATTATATTTGATTTGTATAACATTTAGCTTAGTACCTAAGTTAATAAATTATTGAAATTAATTTACTTTTAATTGGACTAGATATAAGTCTTGAAATAGTTTGGAAATAAGGCTACGGTTCAAATTTTTCGTTTGTTTTTTGATCTGAAGAAGTCGTTAATACATTTTCGTGGTTATGATCTACAGCATTCTATTCTAATTTTGAAAAATAGAGAGCATATATTTTCATGGTTCGCATGCAATGTGAATATTTACACGACGTGTGTGTTATTTTCATGCGTGAAAATACCAAGAACATGCGCTATCCTGCTGCGGGCATTTGAGGCGAAAATGAAATATTTTTCCCGTTACATGTAAACTGTGCAGTGTATATAAAATTTGTCGTAGTAACATATATTTTGTATATGTCATACTAAAATTTAATTATGTGTAGTAAGGTCACCGACAATCGTGATTATAATTGTTTTAAACTTAAACAGTATACTGCTGAACATTCGTACTGACTCCACTGAACTGTGAACTTAAAATAACCAAATATATTTTAAAAACCAGAAGAAACCTTATAACTCTATTGTAAACTTGAAGTTTTTGTAGTTCCATAACATGATAACATAAACTTAATTATTTAATTATAATTTTACTAAAATGTGATGGTAAGTTCCATTAGAAAGGTGTTTTTAAAGTGGTTAGTCACGATATCTGATTGTGGAAATGATTTATATTAGTCTACGACAATTGACGACTACAAGGACGACTAATCACTGAGGCCCTTTAACCGTTACGTGTCTGACAGCTTTAGTCTGATTGTTGTGGAATGATTAAACATTAAAGTTATATGTAGTTGTATTGTACTATAAATAATGTGCGCAAATTACGTAAGCAGCAATAACTTCTCAACTTTACACAATTATACGTTGTCTATTCTGTCTCGTGATTCAAAAAAGTAATTTAAATTGCCTACGTAATATGGATATTAATAGGTGTAAAGTTCCCAGAAACATGACTAATGCTACAAATAAAAAAATAAAAAAACCTTGAAATTAGACCGCAGATTTTATCTTACTCACATAGTTTCCGGCTGTTATTTCCTGGTTTATGGAAATCGTAACAGAACTATGTATCTTATGCATTAACCGTAAAGGAAATTTGTCTGTGTCACTATCGGAAGGAACTCGAGAAACAGAAGAGAAGAGAAGAAGAAGAGTTATTACAGAAGAGTATTCGCTCCTGTAGCCTGGTGGTGCGGTTTATACGTTTTACTAATTTATAGAACAATTTAATAGAAGTTTTATGTTTTAGCTACGGTCCGCAAATTATATTCATAGCAAACTATCTATTCAAATCATCACTGATTGAAATATTCATCCAAATTACTAATCATTAACAAGCAATGTTTGTCAGTGAATTTGTATTATAATGTTTGTTTTGGTGTTTTGCCTTAATTTGTATTATTTTTGGAACGTTATAAGTTTATGTAAGTATAACATTTAATGGTTTTATTTTCTATAATAAATAAATATTTTGTTAGAAATTAAACGTCATTATAATGGCAACATTTTGATTGTCACTTTTTCTTGTTTGACGTTTTGACGTTTGAGAAAGATAGTACGAGAAAGACGCGTGTTGTGAACGGTCGGGGATTGTTGTTTGAGAACCGTAATTAATTGATATTATGATAATTGTTCATCGATCCGGTCCCTTTAGTGATTTACCGTTTTGTTAAGTCTGTAAGTAATGCCTTAAATGATATACAGCACTTGGAGCATGTTTGTGTGACGACGCAGAGAAGAACTACCCAAGAGATCTCTTGGAACGCCGAGAACAAGGAAGCCACACAACTCCAGTAAGTGCTTGATGATTTTAGTTTAGATTAAGAACACGGTGACACAGCCGTGGTTCATTTCTCTTGCCAGTGGGGACTTGTTTAGTGATTGTATGCGTAAAACATGGGCCTATAGGTATTTCAAACGTCACAAGGTGATCGCTGCATTGGCGAGAGGAATGAACATATTTACTTTATGTAAAGTTAGGCATAGCTTACGCCACCATTTTAACCTTTAGCAGAGGCAACATCGATAAATTAGTACGTTAGCTCTATATTGAAAATATGAAGGTAAAAATAATAATAATACTAGGTCTTTACCTATGAAATTGCCGTTTTGTATGCAATAAGTGAAAGTACTTATTTTTTCAAACTTTTTTATTTCTGTTATTCGAAGTAATCACCCATGCAATCGACGCATCTTTGCCAACGCATTGGCAGTTTATTGATGTAAAAAAAAAAATTTCTTGTAAAAATCAGCTGGACGGGAGGCAACAAACTCTTCAAAGGCATTTTGTACTGCCTCTCGGGAATTGAATTTTTTACCCACTAAAAAGTTGTCTAAATTTTGGAAAAAGTAATAGTCGGTAGGTGCAAGGTCTGGTGAGTATGGCGGATGAGGGAGAGCTTCCAACCCCCGCTCTTGCAGCTGCTTCACGACAACGCGCGACCCCATACTGCGCAACAGACAGTCTCCAAGATTCTCTTTCTCTTTCTATAATAGCTTACACCTCTATTCTCTTGTATTATTGGCGAATATTTTGCTTTGACCACTTGACTTAGCGCTTAGACCCGTCATTCCCATACGTTGTTGTTTATACTTTATTTATTTTTTTATCGAATAGGCGGGCAAACGAGCAGACGTTTTGCCTCATGGTAAGCGATTACCGCCGCCCATGGACACCTGCAACACCAGAAGCGTCACAAGTGAGTTGACGGCCTTTTGGGGAGGGGAGGTAGGGGTAGGGGACTGGGGTATGGGCCTCCGGTATCCTAACTCACTCGGTAAAACACAGCGCAAGCACTATTGCACACCGGTTTTCTGTGAGGCCGTGGTATCATTCCGGTCGAGCCGGCCCATTCATGCCGAAGTGTGGCTCTCCCACGGTGATTAACATTTTAGTTTGTAGAATGTTAATTTGGCTAGGGGCGTTAGTAGGACTAATTTAATAACATATCATCAGCAAAATATCCACATTAATTTATGACTACCAACTTAATTTCCATCCGTTCCGAATGACATATTTTATCACGTATTTTTGGTATGAAGTTGTAGAGATAAAAGGTGAACAGTTGAATAATTCCAATCTCAAAACAAAGAAAGTTACAGTATTTTATTGCAAACCATTTTCTGAAACAATGTTACCGTGTTATAAGTGTGAGTATCATCCAAAACACATTTATATTTCATGAGAGCGACAAATGGGGCGATGCAGCCTGTATATCATTTCCAATATAGTAGTTCTATGTAAATGATGCCTACTTTTAAACTGTCGTAATTTTTATATTCCGATTGGAGTTTCCCCCCTAAGTGTTTGTTATCTAACAAGGAAATGAATGAATGTATTCGCAGTTATGATTTACTGCTTTTTTTCGGAGTTTGCTAGTGTTTTTATCATTGTTGGTTTTTTGTGTACGTCATATTTCATCGATAAGTTTTGGATTGTAAGTAAAATGGACGTGTGTAAATTGCTTATATTTTGATCCTTTCATATATTTATGGGCCCTTATTATTTTACTCATTTGTTTCGGTTTGTTTTAAAATGTTTGGCAGTAAGTAATGCCTAAAATACGTTTGGTTTTCATAGACTGCGATGATCCATTATTAAGATCGTGAAATTAAAGTAAAGGTTTTTTTTATTGAAATAATATTTCACATCACATCTTATCAAAAGCCTTATACCTATGCTGCTGGACATATTGGTCTTTCCTGAAAAATAAGGTTTTGGCTTTCTATACTACGCGCTGGCCAGACAGGCTGGTATAAGGTTTGTTTCAAGTTTTCCTTCTTTTTGCAGTGATTTTGTACTGCTGATTTTATTCACTTAGTGGCCTCTTACGACACGGAAAGAATAGGGGTGGTAACACTTCGTATTCTTAAGTGAAGGATTAAGAATACGAAGTGTTACCACCCCTATTCTTTAGGCCACTAAGTGAATAAAATAAGCACACACACGGAGAAAAATAATATTTTCATCCCACCATCTCGGAAAGTGTATTTTTGTCCTTCGATATCTGAGTGCAAAATCCGTTTCTATCCGCTAGAGGATAAAGTAAAATTGAATTTGTAACATCGTGTGCACTAAGCTTGTGAAGTCAAAACATCATTAAACCTATTTACTTCTACCTCCATGGTGCCGAATTTATCATACTTTTTTTTTTCATTTGTTAAAAACTCAGACTTGGAACCTTCTTGGTGTACTTTTTTTGATTTGCTTTACCAGCGCCATTTTATTTTAACGTCATTTAGTCATTTCCTCGCTGCGATGGGATGAAACGTTACGTGTTGCACTCGAGTGATTTTTTTTTACCTCGTGTTCTTTTTATTCCCTCGCTAACGTTTAGGATTCTATTTTTTTTTAAATCCTTAAATTTTTGAATCCTTCGCTTACTCGGTCATCAAAATTGAGCACGCGGTTAAAAAGCAACTTTGCACTCTTGTATAACAAATAACTATTATTTATAATATAGGACGATAAAATGAGTAAACAAGCATATAACAAGCAAATAACACGCAACATATAACTGATTACCTCTCATGCAATCCTGGTACAATAGATATCGACTATCATTCTCATCGACAATGTTCCTCGGTAATATAGATCACTATCTATCTTATATATAAGCAGCAACACATAATGTTACTTATTTTTTATCGAAAGTATTTATGACATCCTAGTAATGGAAATTACAGTAGCGTTTTTGTTTTTATGTAGTTTCATAGTGATAGGGACGAAGTGTGACGATTCTGAATGCGAAGTAAGTAGTATTATTTAACGTGTATTCTATTTACATACAATTTGACAAGTACTAGTTGGGTTCATTCTCTTTAAAGATATGCATACATATATCAATATATATAAAAATCAATGCCATTTTTCGCTGTAATTTTATAACTCAAGAACGGGCTCACCTATCCAAATCAAATGTTTAGGCTTGTTCGGACTATTTAGTAGATAGTTTATGTGAAGTTTGCACAAAATCGGTTGAGCGGTTCTTCATTTATCACATTTTTTGTAACAAATGAATGGGAAATAGGAGACTTACACGACGTTGCGTGGGTCAGCTAGTTGTCCATAGAGTAAGTGATTTTCATCAATGTTAGAAAAAAATTAGAACAAAAAATATATTCTTAAATCAACCAATTGCTGTGAAAGCTGTCGGTCCTGCGCCTGATCTCTCCCCAATCGTGTCGGTTAACCGTCACATCGGATTATGAGAGAGAGGGAACAGAGAGTGCACCTGGGTTTGCGCACACACTTGTCACTATAATATCTCCTGCGTAGTTGGCTGGTCTCCGATGAGACTGGCCGCCGTTGCCGTAATCGGCTAGGAGAACATCATTTGACGGAGATTTTTAAAGTAGTCTTTAGTAGTAGTCGAATTCTATAATCCTTAACAGTAGAATCTTTATCATCTCTCTACGTACAATATGGAACGTGCACAACGATGGTGCTGCCAACTGGTTTCGCGGATCCGAATCTTGTACTCTATTAATACTTGACATAGACATATAAAAGAAGTAAACAGAATTAATTTAATTAGTGAAAATTATTATTCTAGCTAAACATAATGTATTGTTGCATTTTGCGTATAAAAAAATATTAAAATTGAAGGGAAAATTTTATTTACTTATTTGAAAGCACGATGATAGGTCTGATAAGTTCCTTTTCTGTCCGCATAGTGTCGCTTTTGTCAATTTAGTGCTGCCACCTATAGTTCCTGCACGTTCCCTATATCTATACTTATAATAAAAATGTAACAGTAAGTGTAAATGTAAAGATATTTTGAATTATTTTTTTTGGAGGGCTCTCTTTAATCGATACTGAAGCCAAAACTGTAATTTTTTTCATTTTTTGTTAGAAAGAAAATAAATAAAAGATAACGGGAAAAGTCTTTTTTTTTGTCCGCGACTGTACACTGTGGGAAGCTGAGACAGATATATAAATATGGCGGTACAAAGTTCGCCGGGTCAGCTAGTCCATATATATGTATATAAGTAGAAATAAAGTAAACATTCCCCATTAGCAATTTAATTACGTTCAAGTGTACTTGATTATAGATCGATCAAGAAAGCTAAAAAAAGCTTAGGAGAATTAAATGAAATAAAAATTTAACGTTTTTTAGGTAGCCTATGCACTAAAGATAACAAGCAGCGTTCTTGACTGTGATAACTTCAAGAATGATTTCATGGATTGTACGGATTTGATACTAGGTACACAACAAGGAGACAACGGGAATGTGGCTAAACTAGGTGGTAAAGTGGTAACCGCGGCTGACATCAATTGTGACTATGATGTAAGACTTTCTGTAACATAAATGATATTGGTGCTAGTTCTGTTGTTGCGTCACCAAACTAAAACTTTTTTTAAATTATTTTCTAGACTCTACACTATTTTTGTATGTATACATTTAGATAACGTCTATTTTTAGTGTGACAAATGTAACTTTGGTTATTTTTTAAAGTTTAGAACGTTTTATGACAAAGTATTTTTTTTTGTGTTTTTGGTTCATATAGAGTATTTTCGAACAACAGAATGAGCATATTTTTTTTTATAATTTTTGATTGATCTTTTAATGTAGTAAGTTTTTTAGTGTGAAATAGACATATGGAAAGTGATGGATATGGGTAACGAGTACATGTACCATGTGGGAGTGAACTTTGGCAACACTTTGAAAGATAAGGATGCGCCGTGGTATCCTGTGATCCAGAATCTGAACATTAGCGAATGCCCAGTCCCTAGCGTAAGTTCTTTCTTTATTCAAAGTTTTAAGCAGGCTTTTACTCATCATCGTACAACCGCGGGTAAACGCGCGGTTCGAAGCTAGTTATACACATATACCTTCCTTTCGAGTCATTGTACCTATTGCTGAAAATTGTAATAAAAACCGTTGCGTAAGATCTAAGCGAGCAGACAACGCAAGCAACTTCATTTATTACTATGTAACTAGCGACTCAGCCCGGCACAGAAGTCTTAGAAATTCTTGAATTCCTTTACTACAATATGCATGTATTAAGACTGTAGTCCTTGAGCGTGGGAATTTGTGATTGAACACCCACATTCATATTTTACATGCACACGAACGCATCGGGCACTATTGCATACTAACCCTGGCAACTAATAAATTTACTTTCGGTTTTTTCTTCTAGTTACATATTCATTAACTATTCGCCTTTGAAGAATGTTTAGAATGTCCTACAAAGCACGCAATGTATCTTAGTCATATCGGAAAGCCCGCGGGCTTTAAGTACCTCGTCAACGGCCGAGAATGGGGTTCAAGTGTACCTATTCATTTTTAATTAATTTCATGGACAAATAATATATTTTTACACAGTATAAAATTAAGTCGCTCGCGCTATCTGTCAGCTTAGATCTTTTATAGTAATCAACGGATTTTAATGCTATGTTATGAAGTAAAATTTGTATGATATATGTTATATTAATGGAACATAATGTTTCTTAAAAATATAATTTTTGATCGCTTTTATTTCTCATATTGACTAAATTTTACTACATAGATCTTACTTACTTACGTACTTTTTTCACTTTTGGACAAAAAAACGACGCTGAAAAAGTATGAAACAAGTTTTGAAAAGCCGTAGTCACGTGTTTTTAAGAGTTATGGTACGTTTCTATTTTAATTTAAGTTTTTACTTTTTTTTATTTAAAATGTTTCGGTGTAGTGATAATAATAATTTATATGCAAAGTATATTTTAAATACCTAACATAGAAATATAAAAAAAATGGAATAAATACGAACAAAGTCACCAGCAAATGCTAATAATACCTATATATATATTTGAAATGTACAAGTAACACCCTTTCCGATGATACCAAACACGGCATATTTATGTCAAATTCATTTTTTAATACAGTACTTTATGTCGGCTAGAGGGCGCCACATTAAATTGAGTGACGCGTCATATAGCCTATAAGCAGCGGACGATCGACACTTCTAACGATACCTCATTTATCCAGTTCTAATTAGTAGTTAAGGAGCTATGAGGGAACAGATGAACATACATACATAGCCTGTCAAAATCATAACCCTCCTTTGGCTTTGCCGTGGTCGGGTAAAAAAATTAAAAAATACAGTTAATTTATAAACTCCTTCTTTTTTTAAGACGGTTAAAAAACAAACTATTTGTCTTAAAATTAATATTAAGAGTCTAAAACTTTGAAATGGAAACTTCCTTAAATATATAATACTAGCTTTTACACGGGGCTTCGCCCACACAGATTTTCATCCCCTGATTTACCCCCTTAGTGGTGGAATTTCAAAAATTCCTTTCTTAGTGCTCGCCTACGTTATATAAAGAACCTACATGCAAAATTTCAGGATTCTAACTTCAGCGGTTTGGGCTGTGCGTTGATCTCTGGGTATGTCAGTCAGTCAGTCAGTCACCTTCCTCTTTTATTTATATAGATTACAGATATCAGATGTATATGAATGTAAGGGATAGGGCATCTATTGTTTTACAATTCACCAATTGATTAAATTCGAACTTAAGGGAAAGTTCGAATTTAATCAATTGGTGAATTGTAAAACAATAGAATAATAATGGAAATGACGTAAAGTGTAGATGGGACCCTTTTTTACAATTTTTGTCTGTCTGTCTGTTTGTTTGTGCCGGCTAATCTCTGGAACGGCTAAAGCGATTTTGACGGGATTTTTACTGATAGGTAGCTGATGATATAAGGAGTAACCGCGGTTGGTGTAGTATCGCGGGTAAGACCGTGGGGCTCAGCTAGTTTTTTTTCAAAAAAGACAACTTCCGTATATATCCAATAAATCCTGTGTGGCGGAGGACTTTACAAACATACATGAAACGGACACAATGGACACCCAGACTCAGAACAACAATTCGTGGATCACACAGTGTTGTCCCATGTGGGATTTGAACCCACAACACCTGATACAGTAGGAAGCGGCGAGGCAACCGCTTAAACCACTAGACCAACCATGCAGTCAAAAATAAAACTGTAATTTTAAGGACTTTCATTATTTCAGTAGTAGTTATTCAATTCTAAAAGAAATCATAAAAAAATTTTTTTTTTCTTTTTTAAAAACAATTTCTCAAAGTGTCTCGGTCTGTCAAAGTGTATTCAAAGTACTCGTTAAGACAAATCAAACGACTCCAAACTCGATAGGTTCCGTCGTTACAAAGTTCCTATGACCACCTTCCAGCTTCAATATCAGATCAGCTCCATGTCATCATAATATAGCATTGTCACGCTATATACTATACATATGCCTACAAAAATTCAACACAATCGGTTGAAGATATCTGCAAAATTGAGTTGCAAGATTCCGTCTTAACAAATATAGTTAGATATATACATACATAGCAAGTTAAAAAAAAATAAAAAATTCTGTGTTAATAAAAAATACTAATATTTTTCTTTGAAATTATTCTTTGAAAAAAATTAAATTAAATTCAAGAATACAAATTAACAGTTACAATTCGACACTCACTGGCAACCCACCCTAAAACTTGTCATTTACGTATTATGGAGCTCAGTGCGAACTACAAACGGACGTGGTGTCACCTTGAATATTCGGCGGGCACTGAATTTTTTGAGCGCGATAAAACTTATTTATTGCAATTTACGGGAGACGATATCTACGTACTAAAATGTATGGAACTTTTGTCGCTAAAAATGAATGATGTTTAGCCTTAGATATTGGCTTTTTGGTGAGAATTAATAAAAAACTAAAACGGTAAATCTTTTCTCCATACTTTTTTCTCGCGAAATAAGAAAAAAACATTAAGGCTTTTTTTCACAAAAATAAAGAATTATTTTATAAATGTCACTCGGTAGAGTGGTAGACTGATTTATTAAACTACTGAGATTTTTTTTTTAGTGTCGAATATGAATTGAGTTGTTTGTGATTTGCAAAACTGCAAGTGCCTTTTCGCGCGTTTTTAGGGACGCGCCCCTTAAACATATCACTCAATCTATTGCTGAAAACCGTACCGAGTAGTTTAAAAGGTCTAAGCGAATGGACAGCGGAAGCGACTTCATTTCATACTATACTAGCAACGCGTCCCGGCTTCGCACGGGTTCTTTATGGAAAATATAATATAGTCTATGTTATTCTAAAAAGATGTGCGGCCTAATTTTTTCCTGTCTTTTCAATAAATATCGTTATATTTGAGCCAATATTCTCAAAACAATTACAAATTATATGCGAAAGCCTTCCTCAAGAATCACTCTATCTATTAATGAAAACCGCATAAAAACCCGTGCTTAGTAGCTTTTGAGTTTATCGCGAACAGACAGACAGACGCGGTAGATTAAGATGGTGAGGGCGTTTGAAATCCGGTACCCGACACCCGATAAGTGGGAACTAACTGTAACGCGACTCACTCGGTGTATCATAATCGATCACGTCGATTGCCAGGAACTTTCAATTTGGCTAGACTCTCTGGCGCTGCATAGAGATGTGGCTTCGCTGTGCATCTTCTACCGCGTTTACTATGGGGAGTGTTCCGAGGAATTGTTCGGACTGATCCCTTTTTTTTATGAAATAGCTGGCAAATGAGCAGACGTATCGCCTGATGGTAAGCGATGGTAGCCGCCACCCATGGACACCTGCAACACCAGAGGCGTCACAAGTGCGTTGCCGGCCTTTGGGGGATGGGGAAGGGGTATCGGGTACGGGCCTCCGCTATCCTCACTTACTCGGTGAAACACAGTGCAAGCGCTTTTTCACACCGGTTTTCTGTGAGGCCGTGGTATCCCTCCGGTCGAGCCGGCCCATGCATGCCGAAGCGTGGCTCTCCCACGATATAAATTTGTTCCGGCTATAAAATCTCTGGATCGGCGGACTGATTTTGACCGGACATTTACTGGCAGATAGTTCATGATATAAGGAGTAACTTAACTACTTTTTTTAGCACTGCTAATCCCTGCGGTGTTGTTGTATTTTTGCCACAACGACAGTGGGTAACACCGCGGGGTGCAGCTAGTATTATATAAAAACTCTTTTTATGCTTTTCCTTCTAAGATAATTTTGTTTTAAAAGTAGTTTTAATATTTAATCACTACATACTATATGTAATACTTTTATTAAATTAAAAACAACCTAATGTTTAACTTTTTAATATTTCAGAAAGTTTTCGAGATCGCAGAGTTGGAACTATCTCTAGACGGTCTTAAAAATGTGTTGTCTCATGACTTTTGTGGCGATTATCGCATACAGTTTTGCTTCACACATGTGACGGATAAGATTTCATGTCACACGCTAGACATTTGTATAATTGAAGTAGAAGCCGATAGTTGCTAAAATATTAGAAATTGATGCCGAAAAATTGTTTTAATGTAAACTAGGTGACATGACAAAATAAACATGTTAATGGACAAATCACTTTCATTTGAAACTTATCTTTGAAAATCCTTTCCCTAAAGTCTCCAAAATATTTACACGATCATTTATTTTAAAACATGTTTTCAAGAATACGTCTTACTAAAAAGTCATGTTTACGAACGCACCGAAAAGGATTCCACTTTTATAAAAAGGACTAGATGGCGTTACAATCAAATTAAAGTCGGTGTTAGAGTCACCAAGTGTTAATGACCCTAGTTGAATGTTTAAGCTAATGCTAAAAATAATCTTTCCATGTTGTCCCTAAATAGACTAGACTAAACACACGCTTTTATTAGCTTCATAGATAATATGTATGTAAAGGAAACTTTGAAAACATGATTTTGACCACCTTCAAAACGTCGTATTAACTCGAAATTTGGCATACTTATCGAGGGCCGATGACAATTCAATATTATTTATTAAAGAGTTATACGTTATCCTTACTAGGATAATCAGGATTAGCAATCGCTAATCCTGATTATCTTATAATTTATTTATATTGCATATATATTGAATAATTTATTTTGCTAAAACTAGTAAGTGTCTTTGCGCCAAGACCATGAAAGGAAATACCAGGCGCGCCAATCACACCTATTTCTCAGATAAGTTATCGACTTTGAAAAAGATGAAATTTTCGGGAAGATAACCTGATCTATCTCATCCAAGTGAGGCAGCAGGCGCCCCAATAGCTCATTTCTCGGAAAAGTTACTGACTTCGAATAGAAATTAATGACTTCCGACTTTATTGAAAATCAGCGACTTTGGATATTGAACGTATTGTTTACTACAAGCTCTTCAACACGCTATATCGAATATATATTTTAAAAGCAGACAGTATCTTTTCAAACTCTCTTTAATGGTGGTAATAAAAAAAATTGAGCCACATTTAGAGATATACATGGTCTATTCTTTGAGACAAACACAGGACTACCTACCACTACGACCTACTCGTAAAAGTATTCAGGAAGTTTCGTAGGTTTCGTGATTTATGAGATAAAACAATAATTAACGAATATATTCTTCAATGCAGCCAACATCTGTTTAGAATTTACTTTAATAGTTGATTGATGTACCTAATTAAAATAAAGAAGGAGCCACTTTTAGAGACATACATGGTCTATTCTTTGAGACAAGCATAGGATTACCTACTCGTAAGAGTAGTCAAGTTTTGTATTTTTTCGTTCCGAGATTTTTGAGATAAAAAATATTTATCGAATATATTTTAAATGCAGCTATTTATTTAGAATAACTGTATTTCATTTTCAGAGACGTGGTATTGTTTCCTTCTATGTACATATTTTTAAATAAAATAATAGACAAATTAAAAAACTAAAAAACACACTTTTATAGAAAATCAAACTTAATACGAAAAAAAAATTGTTTGAAGAAATTAAAAAACACACTTTCATTGAAAATTTAAAAATTGAATTTCAATAAATTTTAATTAAGAATAGTGCATTTTTTTCTAATAAAATGAAGAGTAGTGTAAATAAGAAGAAAAAAATGCATTTAATTGCAAAAAAGCGTGGGGTGCGTGGTGACAATAATTATATATATTTAATTGACAGATATGAGTAGAAGGATTATCACCATTTTGATAATATCATAAAAAGCTTAAATTTATTAAAAGTTTTTTTTTATTTTTTTAGTTGCATTTTCTATAAAAGCGTGATTTTTAGTTTTATTATATATATATATTATTTATTATCTATAAACTGAAACTCATATTTAAGTTCATCGTTATCGTCAGGTGACGGTACACCACTATAATAAAAAGTTGTGTACATGTAAACATAATAAACATTAATACTTACATATAATTTTCTCCCAAAAAATATCCAACTCACATAAACTATCTAACAACACGTTTTATAGATATGACTTACAGTTGTAATGTATAATTTTTGCAAAGTATAAGAAAGTGAGGAAACACAAGGAATATTGTAAAGCAAATACGAAGATCGAAAGTACTAGGATTGTTCAGTCGAATGTTTGGATTTTTATTTAGACAACGCTCGATAGATGGCGTTGTTCCATTTTGCTGAATTGCGTTGTTAAGATTCTCCGGTAGTTTATAAAACTCTAAAGACATACATTATAATTATTTTGTGCTCACATCAAACGGTTGTTTTATTTATCTTTAGTAAACAGAGCCTCGAAGCTAACTACCCTAACAAGGATCATTGGCCAGTAGTAGACAAATAAATTGAGCATCAAAATCGAAAACAATTAAATAACAGTCACAGTAAGAAGCATAAATACCCAGACCAGTATTAATTGTCGAAATAATTGATTATGTTGTACTCGATAATCAGAAAAATAAAGTAGAGGGGAGGAGCACCGAATAAATTTATAATTGCTAGGGGCGAGCAACTTCAGGCATTATTAACTTTTTCCAACGTTCGTCGCTTCGAATGCCTTTCGTCCTTTGGTCAGACAAAAAACTGTTCTACCCTTATTTATTTTATAAACTTTGATGGAATTCGCTTCATGCTACTCATCGGTATAGCAAACGTTATGTTTTCTTTGTTTAGATATATCTTTCTATTTCCTAATATCTACCCAAGTAGATATCTCTGTCGTATACACATGTGTTCGTGAAATTCTGAATATTTTGTTTTAATTATTATGTGTGAGTTCGTAGTGACACGTGAATGTTTTGTACGTGAGTCTAAAATGTGTACGTGTGAAGATTTTACCCCGCAAAATTACAGACTGTTTTGTACCGAAAAAAGACTCGATGACTTCTCCCCTTCGTTCGGTGGCCCGTGTTGGTTGCTCTATGGTTGGACAATTTGTACACGCTGCTGAACAGCAGTCAATTTGTTGAGCATGACGCCGATTACCATTACGTCACTAATAGGCAGAATACTGACTACTATATTTTGTAATAGGAAATGACATATGTAAATCAAAATACAGCTTAATTTATAAACTGAATCTTAAAATATTTTATGGAAAAAAGTAGTTACAATTTAAAAAAAAAATATAACAATGGGGTAAAGACGCTAATAGTAACTGTATAACTAAATAACTTCCATTATTACGTTTAAAATGAGAACATTAAGAAATATGGCATCCTTTTTTTTTTCATAAAACACAACTCCTGTGGCGCGGGGGACTTTACAAACATACATGAAAAGGCTACAAAGAACACCTAGACTCAGAACAACAATTTGTGGATCACACAAAGTGTTGTCCTACGTGGGATTTGAACCCACGACACTTGGCAAAGTAGGAAACGGCGTGGTGACCGTTAAACCGCTAGGCCAAACGGGCAGTCATCCTTGAAAATGGATTGGCGTTCCTAACAATATTGTTTTAGTAACGAAGCATTAAAAATTATATTTAGAAAAAATAATGAGCATTATAAAAACTGTAGACGTAGAGTTACATTTTCTCAGAGAATAACGATTGTATTCAACTCTTCTAAATTCAGACTTAAGTTTTAGTACTTACTGAAAAACATTCAACTAGAGAATTCAACAACGACAATACATGTCTGAGACCAGCTTAAAAATAATGCTAATGTAAAAATGAGCATTATTCAAAACCAAAAGATTTACTTTAGTATTCACTGTAAATTTCCCTTCTAACGTCCATAAAGTTAGAAAAACATACGTGAAAACTGCATTATGAAGAGCTGCGGGTCACTAGCAAGTCAAGACGTGGTCATGAAAATAGCGGATCTTATGTTAAAAAAACAGGAGTCATCATAAAAAATTTCATATTTTTAGATTTGATAGTAAAATACTGATATTTATTTTATTTTAATGCCGTTCTTTCCCAACAATTAAATCGTTTCTTCGATTACAGTATACTCGTACCTATACGTACATGGTCACTAATATGTTGTATTAACTGGTGTACAATCAAATTTATTCCAATCTAATATGTAAAAATATTCATTATATTTTGCAAAGTAAGTATTCATTTGATATTTTTTTGGAACAATCACATTTTTCTTGAAAGTTTCTCCTAC
The DNA here is from genome assembly GCA_949125395.1 of Diaphora mendica. Lineage (NCBI taxonomy): Eukaryota > Metazoa > Arthropoda > Insecta > Lepidoptera > Erebidae > Diaphora > Diaphora mendica. Next base: position 19,524,924 of record OX421319.1, on the reverse strand, counting down.
AGCAGTTATCGACCGATTGTAGTGTGATCGATAACTGGTTGGGAGTAGTATATCGAAGATTAAGATTTTCTTTGGGTCCAGATATCTATAAAAAAAAAACTAAATTCTAGTGTTTGTTTGTAATTTCAAATTAACAGCTTTTCACTAAATGCATATAATTTAAACGATATAGATATATATTTAGTTTTTTTATGCATTATGTGCAAACGTGTAGACGTATCACCTGATTGTAAACGATTACCGCCGCGCATAGACACCCGCAACACCAGAGACGACACACGTGCGTTGCCAGGAGATGTGGAGGGGTTGGGGTATGTGCCTTCGGTATCATCACTCACTCGCTGAAACACAGCGCAAGCGCTATTTCACACCGGGTTTTTGTGAGGCCGTGGCATCACTCCGGTCGAGCCAGCCCATTCATGCCGAATCGTGGTTCTCCCACGGTAAAAAAAAAACTTACAACAAGAAAACATTTAAGCATTAAAAAAATGTCTGTCTATCTTTGTTTGTTCCGGCTAATCTCTGAAACGGCTGGACCGATTTTGACGAGACTTTCACTGGCAGACAGATGATGATATGAGGACTAACTAGCTTAGCTAATGAGTAATATAATTAAACACAAGCACATTTACAGATGAATACCGTTAGCAGGTAGATGAGAAAATATATTTTGAGTTTAGTATTTGCTTCTTTTGTGGCCCTATCCTATCCATATGTTAATGTGGACCCCGCCTCAGTCGACGTTTCAGCGATTCCAAATTGTAATATTATTCAAATAACACATTTATACGTCATACGGATTTATGTACAGACGGTATTAAGAATTTAATTATGAGCCAAGTTAGAATGTTACTTATTTCACTTTTTATCATTCATTTTTCATGTATCTCAACAATTTTATACTCAAAAAAGAGTCTCTTGATTGCTACAAGCTTAGTTATTGAAGTCTACTGAAATTTAATTTAGAGTTCATTTTAATAAATACTTAAGAAATCTGTCTTCATTTCAATATCTCAAAAAAATTGTAATAAAAAGGTTTCGAGAGAAAAAAATCAAGGTGCATATTCTAATTAATTGAGCTGACAGGCGAGGCCTAGTTCAAAAGTAATTTGACAATCAACTGATCTTGTAATATTTCAATAGAAACCTGAAAATTGAAGTTTTTAAATGTTAAGTTTTGATGAAGAAATAGAAAGAGAAAAAAAAATAGTTCATAAAACCACGCTTACAAAAGTTAATTACAAAGAAACAAACATACAGATAAATCTAATAAAATAAATAATGTCTAACTACAGATAGAACTTTTTGAAGTGAACAACTATTTTTGAAGTGAACAACTACTCAATGATTTTCTGTCAATGGATACTAAAAATTAAAAAAATAATTGATTACAAATGTGCATCAAATAGGATTGATAAAATCACTCTCCATAAAAAAGGTAACATTATAAGACACTTGGTATTTTCTGGTCTGTTTGATGTCGCTAGCAAGCTAATAAATGATTTAGATAAACTAGGCAGGTACACTGCGAGATGCTATTATACTGAACAATCTAAACAGAACGCTGACGCTGTTGATTCATATTGCCAGAAAAGACTTAAGTTAGTCCAAAAGCTAGCGACTAACAAATTAAGAACAAAGTCTCAACTTCTCAGGTACTCAAACAAGTTTTGCGACGAAAGTACCTATAAGATTCTTAATGCGTTTGTCGTCAAAGAATCGTGTTTGAGAACTATTTACTAAATTGAAAAAGCGTGTCCGCACCGGCGGTCCTTGAAATCGTCCAAAAAGGAAAATCAAAGCGTCCACTCGAGTAAGTTGTTCCTTGGGGCACAATTCTTGGAGACACGTGTCAAGATTGTGTATAAGAAACTTTGGCACATAATTGTCGTAAACCGAGATATATAAAATAATTTTGATGAATCAATTAAAATATATATAAAGAATAAAAACTTAAGAGAAAAATGTTTTTTGGCATATCTGTAAAGTAATCTTTGATTGAAGATGAAATAAGATAAATATCTTATTTCATTTGTTTTTTTAAAGTAAGGAGTAAATTGAAATTATATTTTTGATAGAGTAGCAAACCCTTTTATGAATAAATACAATAGTTTTATCGTATGGAAAACGACAACGACGGACCTCTGTTAAGTTATTGTTTTATTTTTTTATTTCGTGTTTTAAAATATCGATTCGGCCTGAATGTTTTTGGTTAGTTAGTTCGAACTGCCTTGGTGGCCGCAGTGGGACCGTATGTGACTGCCGCGCTTAAGATCTCGGGTTCAATTCCCGAGTCGGACCAAACGTTTGTATGATCTGCAAATATTTGTTTCGGAGTTTAATGTTTTCTATGTACATTAAAAAAGTATGAAAGTATTCTATTAGTAATTTCAGCTTTCATAGTTAAAGCTCTACTAAGTTTGAGGCTAGATGGAGTTGTGTGTCAGATGTCTGAAATATTTATATATTTGTTTATTTAGTAATTTATACTCTCGATTGTCGGCACTTGATGGAACTTGTTATGATACATTCTAAAATTAAAATCACTTGTACTTATTCCACTATTTAATTTTGTTTTCACCTGACTGGTTTCGCCTTATGGTATCATCGAAGGTTACTGTTTATTTAGTAGTTGACTGGTAGTACGTAAAGGGAGATGTGATAATGTGATGGATAGATTCTGTTTAAATTATAAAAACAAGTTGTTCATGATTTCTAAATCACGTACTACTAACCATTTGCTTAATAATGTATACCCACTGAACTCATTCAATTAATTTCAAACCACACAGTAAGAGCTACACCAAACACAGACCCTCAATTAGATACATCACTTGACACCAAAAAAGTTCAGAAAAGGGACTCCAATATGACAGTAAGTAAATACGCAGAAAAAGAGCGGCTCAAGTGGTTTGAAAGGCGTGTGCACATCAAAAAAACCTGATAACTAGCGTAGAGGGAAGTGCTAAGGGCCCTCAGAGCACCTCGCACTCTTTCAATATACGCCGCGACGTTCGCAATAAAATTGTCATGACGAGATCTGATGTCGACGCACTTTCTGATACCCGCTTAAGAACCCCAAATTGTGTTAAACACGGACTTATGAGATCTATCTGAAAGTTAATATTTTTTTTGTGAGTTGTATTACATATTTAGTTATGTTACGTTTCTAAAAAATAATGCGTTATCTTTAATCTACTTTATCGAGTACAGAGAAATAAGAAATACTTTTCGTTAGTTTAAGGTGACACGACATTACTTTATTGGGAAAAGTCACTCTAAAACAGAACATTATTGTCTAGTAGCACTGTCTAATTTACTAGTAGCGTTTTTTTAGAAACTAACAAGAAATACCCTGACCCTTGACATAATTTTGACATTGTGTATAAATTCATACAAAAATAAAAGGATCGACGTCCCCCACAACGTAGTGCGCTCTGCTGCTGTGCGTGACACAAAAACCATTTACAAACAGAAATGCTCTTAAGAATTTAATGTATCTCGTAGTATTTTATCAAAAGACTAATTTGTATTTGAACAATAAAATGTTCAATTACATTTTATATGCGGAACCCCATACGACACAGACATTAAGGAAAAAAGTTAATGGTGCTTAAAGCTTGGACGCTGTCCTGTAATTACGAATTAAAAAGTTTGTCCGGCGGACCCCAGTTTTTTCTCATTTATTTGGATGTGAAGAAGATAATATTGCGCCCCAAATCTATCTCAATCGTAGAGAATTTGGAATCCTATGATTTTTAGAGTAAAGTTCATAGTCGTTTGGGGTGACACCTAATTACTTTTAATGTTATCTTTTCATACGAGACATTTATATGTATGCATGTATTTATAAAGAGACAGAAAATTAACTTTTACGAGTACTCGGGAACTTCAGAGCTTTTCATATGTAAAATGTTATTGGCTGGTCTCAATAGCATTCACTTTTGAGACGAGATTTCAGTCGGATACAAGTTTTAATGTAATTGGTTTTTATAATGATAACATTTAAAAAAACCTTCCAATCCAATTTCAATACAATGTATATATTTAAAACTGGTTTTAAATACTTATTATATGTACCCCTAAAGTATTTAAAACCTATCATATAAATAAATATATTTTCATATTAATTATTTAGTAAGCTACTAAAATAAGTTTACGATATCTGCATTTTTTCTACTACGTATGTAAATAATAATAAAATTTACTACGAACAATTAAATTTACTGGAATGAAAGCTGACTTAGGCCATCTAACTCAGCTTTCATTCCAGTAAATTTTTTATTAACTGTTTTTTTAATACTAAATTGAGAATATAAAGCTAAATTAAAATGAGTCCTAATTATAAACAGGACTCATTTTAATTTATATATTTTTGACAGACGAAATATACTTGTTATTTTTTTTCTGATTGTAAACAATAAAATACAGACTAATATAACCCTGAATCCTTTATATAAATTAATTTTCTCGATCCTGTACAAGTTAAATCATCTTCGTCTTAAATTTTCTATCATAATATATCAGTATCACAAAACAACTTTATGGTCAATTAAACTGGTAGTAAATCGCAGAGGCATAATTGTTTTGTATTCTTTTCAGTCAATCACGTTTTATTGTTATATATTTAATTTTTATAGAATTTTTAGAGTTTTTCTGTAGAAGTGCAAAACTATCTGGACATTTTAATAAATTTATGTAATGTGAAGAACCTAAAGATGTTCCGTAAGTATTAATCTACTGTAGAAATAGGGGGTCGGAAAGTATACAATGACAATCAAGTTATATTGTAAAATAAAGCAATAAAAAAAATTAACCTGGGTGTTCAAATTTTTGTATCAAGCAAAGAAAATTTTTATATTAGATATTGACATTACAGACATTGAATGTTAAAAAGATAATAAGTTCTATTTTAAAAGAAAACATTTACATTCTACGTGATTGCAAAGTTAATCAATGCTTATAACTATAAAGACACAGGATATATTACTCGTGCGAGAATTGCCTTTTATTATATTTACTGTAGGTATATTGACTAGGCTATTTAAAGAAGAAAATATAACACTAATTTAAGTAACATAACATTACTTAGTTTCACTGAATAATGTTGTATCAAGCCCAAATTGATTATACGTATTATGAGGTAGATGCTTCCTCGTAATTTATGCCACCTTACTTCTGCATGGTAGTCATAATTTTATCAAGGACTTCATCAATAGTTTTTTTTTTATGTAGGTATAGCTCAAAATGACTCTACTCTGCCTGTTGGAAAGCATAAGTAGAATCCAAGAGTGGTGGTCACCATACTCATTGGTGACCCACACCATGACAGCCTAGTGATGCTTCTGCATTATTGAGTCTCCGGTCTCGCACGCACCAACGAAACACGACAGCACGAACGCTCTCATTTTACGTTGATTTTCGTTACATTTAGGGTAGTATCGCCCCGGTCAAACCGGCCCGTTCGTGCTGAAATCAGCGTGGCTCTACTACCTTAAAATAGTAATAGTCTAGAATATTCCACTCCGGGACATAGGCCTCTCTTTAGATAAGAAGTTTTGGCCAAGTACATCACGCTGACAACAATATCTTTTTACATTTAATTCTCGTGTTACGTAACGATTTTCTCTTTATTTTTAACCAACTTCAAAAAAGGAGGTGGTTATCAATTCCACTGTATTTTTTTATGTTTGTTACCTCATAACTTTCGACTGGGTGAACCGATTATTTTAAAGCTGGTGCTTCCCATGCGGTCCCATTTCAATTTGGTCCAGATTAAAGTCAGTTTTTTTTGTTAATATTTACGATTATTAAATTTGTATTATTTTGTTAACTCGCCTAAGATAGTTAACATCACGCTTAGACAAATAGAAGCCGAGCATGATTAAAAAGAGACGCAGACGAAATTACATGGTAAGCTAAGCTAATCCAGTACATTATATTTACAACGATCGTGATTCAAAAGCTAGTTAAACATTCAATTTATTAAATATTTGTCCTAATTATTATTCTATAGCCTAATAAAATAACCTCATGTAGTTATATAAAAATGATTCATAACTCTGTAATAAAACTGTCTCATTGTGATCCTGTGTCGCGTTGAGATTACAGGCTCCCATTATTGTCACGGTCTTATTTTGTAGCTTTACGACAGGAAAATAATAAGCACCGCCATTTATGATGTGACAATAAAAATCGTAGTAGAAAGGGACGCGATTGTTTATGTTCTTGGGAAAAAATGTGGTGAGTTTTAATAAGTTTTATCAGGTCGTAAATGTGTACAGACGTCGAAACATTGGTATAGTTACGTGGTTTAGTACGAGCATTGTACCAGAAAGGACAAACTGTAAAATAAGCTAAGTACCTAGGCATCTTAATTGTTGTAATTTACTATTAAACATTTGTAACTAATAACTTAAGATGTTACTTTTAAAAGAGTGGACATGAGTTTCTTTGCCAGTATTCTTCTCATAAGGCTCTACGCATTTTGGAAACTGGAAGTAATGGATCGACGCGTTTGTGCCGATCCATGATTCTTAACAGTAACTTCAATCTAACTAACTAAGTAAATTCATTTAATAAATAATAATGACATTAAATGCTATGAAATATATTTAGCTTTAATTCCGCGAGACAAATTCAGACAATTCCAGGTCTGAAAGCAGGGCACAAATCCCACCGTCATGCATACTCACATGCACATATGGGTATCATGCATATGCATATATATATCCTGATATTTGTCTCGCGGAATTAAAGCTAAATATATTTCATAGCATTTAATGTCATGGATTTCCGCAAAGTAACGCCTGATTCCATAACTTAAATAATAATGAATTGAGTGGTGGTTTCTATTGCTTTAAATCATAAGTGTTACTGCTGAGATAAGCAGTGACGTCAGCGAGGCTGAGGTCACCCTTCCTAAAAATCATTATGCGCTTTACGCTCCGAAATACATCGGAAAGATTATACATATTTATATTGTGAGCAGTCTTGTCAGTGTGGTGAATAGTAGGCCAGAAACTCCTTGCTAAGGAGAGGCTTATGTCCAGTAGTGGGCTGTTAAAGGCATTTGATGTGATGTGAGCAATCAGTTGGAGAGAGAAAGGCAGTTTTTTTTCTTTTCTCGATTTTTCCTTTTTTCTATTCATTTAAACCCTCCATAGACTTCCACAAATATTTTAAGACCAAAATTAGCCAGATCGATCCAGACATTCCCAAGCTTTAGTAAGACTAACGAACATCAATTTAATTTTATATATAAGAGAAGAAGATAAAGGTTTGTATGTACATACTGTCGTTTAAAGTACTATCTGATACGACTTTAGCTTGGTAGGTAGGGACTACAGAATACTGTACTTACTCATACACTCATAATATTAAAAGTTAACGTAGATTATGTTTAGAATGGCAGTAACTCCTCCAGTAAAGGCTTAAGATCTTTCCATAAGCACAAGCAACTTTAGCAAATGTGTTGCTTTGTTCATATTTATCTTAAGGTGATAAGAGATGAATTATTGTAACTATTTTACTAAATATCACTTCACTAAATATTACAAAACTAACTTGAGCTAAAATGCACCTCTTTCCTGTTTTCTCTGCATTACCTAAAGGTTGACTGGTAGAGAACATCGTGTCATTAAGTCCGCCAATGCACCAAAAGTGTGTGGAGGAACGGGTGTCATGTCTCTCCAACACAAAGGGAGGATCCTCCGACCAGGCGAGGTGATCATGCCTGGCGGGCCAGCTGCCCAACGGTTGATGTTGGGATGTATATATGATAATTGGCGCGAGAACTTCCATTGCGCGATTCAGGATTGGTAGTTTCTTCGTATTGTACGTTGCTCCGTAGTTCAGTGTATCTTCGGTAGATGACGCCGCGCTGTTATATGTTTTTGTTGCCGCTGTATGTGGAAGTCGCCACAAGTGTAATAAAAAAACAATATTTATTTTTATTTAGCTTAGCATTTGTAAACTGCATGCCTTATTAGCACCTGAAACAGTAAATGAATGGTGTTTAGACTTTTTGTAATCAAATCAAATAGTTGCGAATAATACCTTCATAATTCAATATTTAAATGATTTAACAAATACACCTGAACTTTGGAATATTTCAAATACTAGCAAACACTTGCTGTTTGCTAGTATTTGAAATATTGATGAATTTGTATGTTTGAAATTTATATGAGCCCTTATTTGTCTTACAAAGTAAATACTTTGGTATAGATGAATCAACGTAGAAATTATTTTAGAAGTTGTTGAACTCGAATACCTTTTTCTCTAGTTCTTTGATTGACTGATGGTCTGGCTGCAAAAAATATTATTTCTTGGCTTCGAAAATTTTTAAACATCTAACGATGAAATGTCATTCTTCAAAAATTCTTACTTGAAATTAACGAATGGATCATACAGAAACGACCATCTTAAATAGTTTTTTAAGTAGAAAATCAAAAAATCCTCAAAAGTTCCAATACCTCTCAGAAAGAAATGAAGCCATTATTTTTGAATGTCTTGGTCTTTCTCATATATCTACTCATCAGAGCCTAGATTTCAATGAGATTATTAATGAGTATAATACTAAAATATATAGAGATATTATAATAATATAGGTAGAGGTATTATTTTGAATGCACGAAAGGTGCAGTGGTTTACCGTTTTCTACTGCGTTGAGTGGTGTGGGTTGAAACCCCACACGGGATAACACTTTGTGTGATTCACAACTTGTTGTTTTGAGACTGGATATCCTTTGTGTCTGTTTCGAATATGTTTGTAAAGTTCCCACCGACATAGGATTTATTCTCAATGTGGAATCGGTCTATTTTTTAAGGCAGTTTAACTTTGCAAAACATTCACACTCCGGTCAATCTCACATAGGCTAGACCGCAATGCAATTGTAAAGCATTATGCTTATTTCTGTATTCCCGTGCATTGAATTTTGTGAACGAACAGATTATTTACTCATATGAACTTTAGCCTAAGGACACATGAAATCCAATCAAGAATTAACCATACGGTAGAAAAAGTATCAGAACTTCCAGTTGGATTGTAATTTCACTGGAAACAAAGGGGCAGTCGTGCTATTTGAGAGATCAATGAGTGGCCGAGGGCTCGCAGCCGATGTATTTACGGCTTACTGTGCTGTAAATTCGCCGATATCTCGCAATGCCTAGGGCAGCGAATCCGTATTCCGTGGATGATGGTGTGATGCAGGCGAGTTCGGGCAAGCCACTGTATCAGATTGTCTATATCAGAAAATGGTCTAGGAATTAGCTTTCTAGGCTCCATTACTGTAATGGAAAAGGTTTGTAAAGTGAAGGATCGTCATAAAACGAATAATTACTCTGATAATAATTAGAATCAATTGCAACGACTTATAAGAACAAAAACCTAGTCACTTTTGTCCTGCCTTGTGTCTTTAGATCATCTGTATGATAATACTAGCTTTTACACGCGGCTTCGCTGACGCAGACTTTCATCCCCTGATTTACCCCCTTAGGGGTGGAATTTCAAAAAATCCTTTCTTAGTGCTCACTTACGTTATATAAAGAACCTACATGCAAAATTTTAGGACTCTAGCTTCAGCGGTTTGAGCTGTGCGTTGATCTCTGGCTATGTCAGTCAGTCAGTCACCTTACTCTTTTATATACAGGGTTACTGGTAACATGTAGCAATCCCTTTAAGGGGTGATAGTAGAGATCATTAGCTATCAAATTGTCCTCGGATAAATGAGTCAAAAATGTACCGATTTGTAAAAAAAAAAACTGGATCACGCTACTTCAAAGTGCTCTTAAAACAAACACTTGCCTATTTAATGGTTGTTTTTGGTGTTTTTAGTTTGCTAACACCCTATTACGTAATAATAATACAAAAAAGAACAGAAATGTAGTACCGTTTGTGAATAATGTTTCAGGGAATCTAAAAAATTCATACATTTTACTGTTTCTTATGACTAAATGCAATTTTATTAAAAAAAACACCTTACAATTTTATCGGCGTAATAGCTTTAAAGCAAGTATGTTTTATTAGCTATCCAACGAGGTATAAAAAAATTAAATACCTTGACAAATGGCTGAGTAAATGAACTTAATCGGGAGTAAGTGAAAAATCATAATTTTTAATATGTAGTTATTTTGAGGTCTAAACTTAAATTTACAGTCGATTTTCAAAGTGTGAGCACCTATTTCTTAAGCAAGCACAAATTGATTGCATTCTTGTCCTCAATTGAATTTTTACAACACCACTAGACAACGAGTTTTTTTTATTTCACTTGCCTCATTAACTATTCGGATCCTTAAACCTACAATATTTGGTACAGGCGAGACATCATAGCCCAGGCTCACACACACGTAATAATCCATCAGGGTAAGATCTGGACACCTTGCTGGTTATGGGGTAGGTCTTCCCGTACCAATAGCGTGATCCACTTTTCTTAAAAAAATGAGTTTTTTTTCCAAAACGGTATATTTTTGAGTCATTTACCCGAGGACAACTTGATAGCTAATGATCTCTACTATCACCCCTTAAAGGGATTGCTACATGTTACCAGTAACCCTGTATATAGATTACTAAATACAATAATTTAGATTAAATTGTTTTCACTGACATACACGAAATATTTAAAGAAAGATATTCAGAGATTTTGGTTTGATTTAAATTTTTACAAGTTTACCATCATTCTCTATCGGCAATATCGCCGTGCACTGCTGAATGAAGGTTTATTCCAAGGAACGCCATTAGTGGGTTGGTGACCGTTGTTGTGTGAATCATTCATCTGGTGGCGCTGTTGCCCTTAGAAGCATCAAGTACCGTTAATTACTATCGTATACATATACTCACGTCCATGTATTTCTGTACGTAGAAGTTAAGCATCCATATTTTGTCAAAGGTAATTTTGGTCCCTTTCGCCGTGAAGGCGCTCAAAACTCTTGCAGTCAGATGGACACGTTAAAGTTTAAATAAATTAAAACAACAATTTGTAATGATTTTTTATTTTGTTAGTTACATTCGTGGGAGAGCCATGCCGAAGCATGAAAGGGCCGGCTCGACCGGAGTGATACCACGGCCTCAAAGAAAACCGGTGTGAAATAGTGCTTGCGCTGTGTTTCACCGAGTGAGTGAGGATACCGGAGGGCCATACCCCAACCCCTCCCCCTATCTCCCCCACCCCATCCCCCAAAGGCCGGTAACGCACTTGAGGCGTCACTCTGATGTTGCGGGTGTCCATGGGCGGCGGTGCGATACGTCTGCTCGTTTGCCGGCCTATTCCATAAAAAAAAATCAAATAAATGGTGTGATGGTTTTAAGCAATCGTCACACAAGTAAATGATTCAATTTAAATTAAATACACGAAATTTAGTGCCGAATATTCCTCATACTGCTAATATTTGCTAGTGCTCATTCTTAGAAAAAGGTCAACTTAAATTAATATTTCATTTGTGAGGATGGATGAACGGATGTTTGTTACTGATCTGGATGAAATTTAACACAACGGTTAGATTATAGTGTGTAATAGTACATGGGTAGTTTTTATCTCGAAAATGTAGTATTCCCATGGGATGTTCAAGGTGCAGTAACCGTGGGTAGCACGGCGAGGTAACTTTGCGTTAATCTAAATCTCTGCAGTTAAGAGCTCTGTAAGTTATTTTCTGGATTTAAAAAATCACAACATCTTGTAACTTTCGCAGTAAGATGAAATTAACATAAAGTTCTCAGTGTAACAGTTTCTCTACACGAAATTCAAGCGCTGAGATTAAACAGTAACAGACCTATTAATTCTAAAAACAAAGGCAACAAGACGAAACGAATTGCGAGCTGCAACCTTAAAATACTTTGTTCAGCAATGCTTCGCTGTTGGGATTGCAGCAATGTTTCACTAATTGTGAATAAGAATACTCGCCACCGTTCTCCTTTGTTAACTAAATTAAATTAATTGTCAGGAAACATTTAAATAGAAATATCTGTGGTACAATTGGCAGCAAATCCTACAAGCTCCTTTGTCTAGACTAACTAGTCGAGACGATTGTTTCAAATATACTTAAATAATGTAATGATTTGTTTATATTTTGATTGTCATATGTTTGGCATATCTATAACGATTATTATTTTGTATTCATTCCATGTCTATTTTGAAAAACACAGTGGTAGACTGCGAAACATCCTTGTGAAGGGGATGATTGTTTTGCTGCGTAAAGTTGCGGTCGCTATTGATAAGATTAATTTATCAGAGCACTCTCTATTGTACAGGCGATAGAGGATGCAAATTGAATTTTTAACTATACGCAACGCCAAGGGGTCTATAACTGATCGGAAATATTTTATTAACAGATAATTTGTTTTACTCTCCGTTGAATACAATCCAGAAGAAGTAAATACTGGGATACCCTTGCACAGAGATAACAATATTCAATGTGGCCAGAGTGAAACTCTCTCTCGATCTGATGTTATTTTTATTTGTAATTAAAGGTTAAAATGGTTAAAAATCACTTCTTCACTAAAACTATTCTACCAAATATTTCAAAATCGTAAGTCAATATCGCAATATTTTTCTGTAACATCATTATAATAATATCTGAATCAAATTATATTGTATAAACATAAGTCACTCAACATAAACATAAATCAGTCAGTCCAATTAAGATTTCATAAGGCTTCATTATTTTGTGATCTTCTAATGTATATATTTAACCTTAAATTAGTACATATTTATTGACAAAGTATATATATATTTTCTTGCGAGATTACATCTTCGCAAAAGGTTGCGACCGCGGTAAAACTGCTATCGCTACCGGCCATGGAGCGTATGACGGCCGGTAGCGAGAGATCTCCTCCGATGACTGCAGTGAGGGCCCGACGCTGCGGCGCCCAAGCGGGGCAAACCGCCAGCGTGTGCTGGGCCGAGTTCTCATTGCAGTCGCAGTGGTGGCAGGCGGGACTCAATTCCCTACTAGCGACCGTGTGCAGGTACTTCCCGAAGCAACCGTGCCCGGAAAGGACCTGCGTCAGTCGGAAGGAAAGGGTCCCGTGCTGCCGCCCTGCCCACTCGAGGATGACCGGCTGGAGAGCCTCCACGGCGGCAAAGCTAGCGCGTGGAGTCTCCAGCCGGAACGACCAGCAAGCCATCGTGGCTCGACGGGCGGCTTCACGCCACTCGCGTACCTCTTCGGGCGGAGGGCGATAGCCATACTCCGGTCGGTCGATAGCCATACTCTCGGTCCTCGTACACGACGGTACGCTCCTCTAGATAGTCTGCCACTAGCCGCCTCAGGTACTCTGGCACCCCGTGATAGTGGAGTGCTTCCCTGATGCAGCTAAATGGCAGACTATTGAAGGCGTTGGCGATGTCCAAGGACACCGCCAACACCACGCCGCCACAGCTCACTGCCTCTTCGGTCACGGCCCTAAGGCGCATCACGGCATCGACCGTCGAACGCCCCTCTCGGAATATCCGCCTAAACCACTAGGCCAACCGTGCAGTCAATTTTATTTTTATATGTTTAAATATTTAGTGAACTATTAACATTTTAACTGACTACTTAATATGTAACCTCTGTGCACTTACCTTTAAAGATTTCTGCACCACCCAAAGGTTGACTAGAAGAGGATGCCCTGGGCATTAAATCCGCCGATGTACAAACTAAGTGCATAAAGTATTGAAATAAATAAATATGTATATAAACTGAAAGTCTTATATAATATAATATTTTTAATGAAAATCCTTTGCTTATTATGTTCTAAAAAAGATATTCAACGTATATAAATGACAATTGGTTACAATTCGAAAAAAATAAGTATACAATTTAAAATAAGACATTCAGGTTATCGAACTCGACCTTTTTAAATAAAAATGACCACGACGGACAAAGCGCTGTGATTAGGCAGTCTGCTTATCTGATTGCACCTGGAGTGGCTTGGACAAATTTTGTCTCCACCTGCACAACTTTTACAGCCCGGACTGAACTCGAATACAAATTGTTATATGTTTGGCTCGCGTCGTAAAATGCTAACACCGGTATCTAACCATTTGTGCAACGTAAATAAATATTGCTTTAGTTTACTTTTCGTTTTGTTAAAGACGAAACAATACAAAAGTTGTGGTGGAGTTAGTTTTTAAATACGTGATGGGAATATATTGAGATTTTCATCAGAAATACACAATTATTCCTGATTCAAAACTTTATAAATGTACGAGTGTTTTCAAAGCCGAATACCCGACATATATATTCTTCAAGGAGATATTTGATGTATAAGATATTTATTGAAAATAATACTGACAAATACGATAATGATGTTTAAAGTAAGAAATAAGGTAAAAAAAATGTGTTTTTAGTCAAGGATCAGTTTTGAGGATTACAAGAAAAACATAATTTATCAACATTCTCAACTTCTTCTAGAGATATAGCAATAAAACGACTAAGTACAATATTTTTAAATAAAAATTGTATTTTATTTAAACTATCATAAAAATATCATATTTTTTTAGGTTATATATCATATTATTATAGATTCGTCATGTCTGTCTGTCTGTCTGTCCGTCCGTCTGTCTGTCCGTCCGTATGTCACAGCCATTTTATTCCGAAACTATAAGAACTTTACTATTGAAACTTGGTAAGTAGATGTATTTTGTGGACCGCATTAAGATTTTCACACAAAAATAAAAAAAAACAATAAATTTTGGGGGTCCTCATACTTAGAACTGAAACGCAAAAAAAAATATTTCATCAAACCCATACGTGGATACTATGGATAGGTCTTCAAAAATGATATTGAGGTTTCATATATATTTTTTTTCTAAACTGAATAGTTTGCGCGAGAGACACTTCCAAAGTGGTTAAATGTGTGTCCCCCCCCCCCTGCTACTTCTAAAATAAGAGAATGATAAAACTAAAAAAAATATATGATATACATTACCATACAAACTTCCACCGAAAATTGGTTTGAACGTGATCTAGTAAGTAGTTTTTTTTAATACGTCATAAATTGTAAACCGAAAAAAAAAACACTGTTATTAAAACATCGATCAAAGTTACAACGAACTACAAGAACTTTTATATTATGTTACTTGCTGCTTCGGAACCCTTCATGGGCGAGTCCGACTCGCACTTGGCCGCTTTTTTTATATTCAGTTAAGCTTTTAAAAAAATTTTTCCTTTTGCCACTATTTGATGGTTTTATAATCAAATTTTCTAAGGTGGATCTTTTTTACCTAACAAAGTACATAGTTCAGGGGTTTCTGATTGGCCCTGTGAGTAGCAACGTAATCCTGTCGGGCTCGTGCGCCGAAAAAATCACTCTACAACTCTTTTGAGAGCGTTCCGGTGTATTTTCACTGAGCTGAAAACTTTTGCAATACCAGCGAACGGCTCAAGTTTAAACTCCTGCGGGAAGAGGGGTTTCAACGATCATCTGCTCCCGTCTAATAAAAGGCCCGACGTTTCTGAAATATGTTGTCACTGCATAAACTTTATGACTTTAGTTTCGTCTAGGAACGCGAGAACTTTCTCTTTTTGCCATTATGAAGCACTCCTTTCATCATAAACCAACTGTAACGTACAATAATGTTGTAATTACAATAGAAACAAATAATATTTTAAATTCATCAACAAGCCATAACGTCCCACTGCTGGGCTCGGGTCTCCTCTCAGGAGAAGGTTAAGGCCATACATCCCCATGCTGGCCAAGTGCGGGTTGGAGACTGGCAACACAACGTTGTGGCTACGTAATCTTGCCGTTGAATGTTTTAAAGCCGCCCAAAGGCCTCCAACTAAGCTTCACGACTATTATCCTACGATATCAACCGGGACCGACTGCTTAACGTGACCTCCGAATCACGGAGACGCTCATGGTTTAGTCCCATGAGTTTAGTGACACAAGTCACCCATCCAGGTACTGACCACACCGTCGTTGCTTACCCTTGGTGATTGTTTCTAATCACCGAGTACAACTGGGCTATGAGCACCTCTTGCCTACCTCTCACCTATTGTATAATTACTTTATACTAATATAAATATTACAAAAGAAAAGTCAGTAAACATAGATAATTTATTTTCAATAGATGATTTCATTCAAATTTTATCGAAACCAATTTAGATAGTGCCGGGTAATGTGACTTAAGCGAGATAAAATACGAACAAAGGCTATAATTTTTCGATTCTTGAATGGAATTTCCATAATTCTGCTTTTATTTGCCAAGCCGTTTGTCAATAACAGACGCCTACTCCCCAATAGCCGAACCGATATATTATTTCAACTTGTTTAATGGCGGGCCTTTTTTAATTTATTAACATATCTGTGATTTAGCGTGGAGGAGTAACAGTGCATGCAAAACGTTAATATTTCGCCAAATATACGCCAGTGCTTTACTGTAATGGTATCTTTACTGCAGTAAATTCTGTTCAATATTTTTCTTACCAACTTTACCATAACTTATTGCAGATTTTTCGAGTGCAAAGTTTAAGTAGCAAGTGTTTCAGATCAATATTTTTTACACTGTTTAACATTGGCAAAATCTATTATTACTACCCTCTCCGATTTGCTTTGAAAAAAATTATTAACGGACAAAAAATAATTTTTAGTTTTCTCTGCAATGCTTTTCCTAAAGCAGACGTGTGAGAACGCGTAGCTTAGTGGAAGTAAAATGTTTTGAATTTCAATTAATATTTAAATATATATTTATTTTCATCAATAGTTTGATGAAAATAACATGTCAGAATAATCTGTTTTGATAATTCAGTTGATGCATTTCATAATGATTAAATGAATTATGCTTGTATTAAATAACTATTCTCAGTATTCTTAAAAAAATAGTTAAATTATTAGAAAATTTTCAAGTTCAATGTACCAGTTATAAGTCACATTAAAAAAAATGTTACATTAATATATATACAGGTCTTGACAGTCTTGTACAAGTTGCTTAATTTTTATTCTCAATCCAAAATTTAAATCGCCTGCACCACACTGTTAAAAGCAAAAGCAGTAAAATCGAATGATCTTCGTAATATAGGTATAACATAGTATATTCAATATGCGTAATTCAACATCTCAATTCGTATTCCAATTTCGCATCAATAGCGGTGATTTAAGTATTTCCTGTATCATTTGTTTCTTTCCAGTTCCAATATAACGTTTTTATTTTTGTTAAATTGCTTTCCTTTGTAGGATATCCCCCTTCATGAACAGCACGTGTGTGAGTAGATGCTTCTAACACAGATTTGTTTTTAAGGATTGACGTTTATTTGTTCTTAGCTTACGGCGAAATTGATCATCTTTTGTTTACTGCGCATCTTATATTACGACACGAATACATTTCGAAAATTGAATGTCTGTCTCGGATTTTTGATGAGACAATTATTGGTCTAGTTATAGAAAAAAAAACTTTAACTGTCAGAAATCTCTTGCTGCAAACTGAGTATATGGACAGACATTTAGCTGAAGCGCACGTATTCGCAAATGCTGCTGAGTTTTCTAAAGAAGAAAGAATAATTGGTCTCATTGTGCTAGAAATTTCGTTTAATATTACAATTATTATTTTAAAGTAATATTTTTATTGTACCTGACGAATAACAAATTTTTGCAGTTATATTTCTTGTTATTTGTAACGCTAATAATTTCTGAAATAACACTCATACCTACTTTATATATGAATCAACTAATAGACTGCCTCTTTGTTCTCGCGATTGGCGTGTGCGACTGCTGATCATGAGGTCTCGGGTTTGATTCCCGGGTTTGACCAAATGTTTGTATGATCTACAAATATTAGTTTCGGATTTTGGGTGTTTTCTATGTATAATATGTACGTATTTACAAAAAAAAAGTATAAACATATATGTATTTGTATCAGTTGTCTAGTACCCATAACACAGCTTAGCTTGGGACTAGATGGCGTTGTGTGTTAGATGTCCGAAATATTTATTTGTTTATTATTATTAATTATTTTATTATACTAAATAATTTAGTATACTAATAATTATATATATTTAGTTTAATATAATATATATTATTAAAAACACTAAACTATGTATTGTAATATTCACATATATTTTATTTTATTAATTTACACTACCTTCAAACATTTTGAAAGTTGAATTGGGCTTTGGATTTCACAGTCTCAGCCATGTACCTGTAGATGCCCTTCCCAAGTATCCATACTCATGTTGTGTTAAAAACATGCATATTATTATATTCTCAATACGTCTTGTAATGTATTATCATAAATTCAAAAAAATCATTTTCTGAAGTTACTCCAGTATTTGCGTCTGGTAGTCATCATTCCATGATGATGAGCTGATGATGTAAGATACAAGTCCTTAACGGTCGTCCTTAGTCGGTTATGAGTTGGAGTATCCTCCAACTCCTAACCGTTAAGGACTAATCTTCAAATGTCATATGTAGTTATGTTACCTTTAGTTGTTACTGTCAAGTGCTAGGTCCAGTAGTAGATCCAGTAATGGTGGCAGTGGGACTACATTGGGAGCATACCCTTTCGAATACGAATTTTTTTTTCAAAATCGGTCCACAATTGACGGAGTAATCGATGAACATACATAAAAGAAAAAAAAAAAAAAAAGTACATACAGTGGAACATAGACCCTCCTCCTTTTTGAAAGTCGGTTAAAAATTTAGCTTTTATCCTATAACGAAAGTATAACTATAATTTATTAATGTTTAGGGGTGTCTGGAAGGGGGTAGCAACTATCATAAGTGTCCGGCAATGGATGACGAGATTTCTAAAGTTATCCGGAAGAAAATATAAAAAAATCGAGTTTTATACTTTAACGAAAGTTGGGTACCATTTCATACACCTTTACTACCTGTTATCTGCCAAAGTAACCACAACCCAAACTCTGTAGTCGCTGGTCGTTCTTACCTATATAGGGGTCATGCACAGAAAAACTTTCAGCCTTTATAAAATAACGAAGGTCTGGTTGTCGTGGGCTCTTGCTCTAATAGTTATATACTAGGGGAATAAACAGGTCAGGATTATATACTCTTTATCTCAAAAGTTTTCCTTGATATTTATCCAATATTTATAAGCTTTGCAAGTGCCGGTGGCTCTGCCCGCAAGTATATCGATTATTGCGGTAAAGGGTAACCCATGTCCTTTCTCAAGCATCAAAGTATCTCCATGCCAAATTTCATTAAAATCGGTATAGTGGTTTAGCCGTGAAAACGTAGCAGACAATGCCCATCTATATACATGATATATTACACGTATGTATTCACACAGAATGATGTTTCTTGAATAAATAGAAGGATACAGATTAAACCTATGTCGATTAGTTAACATAAAATCAGGATGTGTTAAAAAACTACGTAGCTAATATAATTTTGAAAGACATACACTACCATTTCTCTGTAACGTCGATTCAACAATGTCAAGTTATTCGTACCAGTGGAATGAAATATTTATTTGTAAGTAAATCTTTTCAGATATTTTTACACGTGGGACTTCACAGCTAGAAGAGGCCGGCATTTCCTACGACTTACTCTGGGAAAAAATGCCGAAACAAACCACAGGAATGTCCTTTTTTTTTTTAAGTCCGAGAACATTGATTACAAAACAAAAAAAAAAAAAACTATGTGAGTACAGTAGTTATAGGACCTGTCCATACAGACTGCATATAAGCCCCAGTCAGTGCTTTTATGAATCAAAATATAACACATTAAACATAGTTGTATGTGTATTGATCAATCGCTGTGGCTAGTATTGCTTCATAATATCCCGTAATGCCCATAAGATTATTGAACACGATTTAGCATTATCATGCCACACATTCCACAGCTCACGCAAAACAAAACAATTTCAAATACTCTTTTATCAAACTCAGTAAATCCCTAAAAAATCTCTTAATGCAAACTCATATTTGATTGCTTGCTCACATGGAAAGCGATGTTATTTCCGGGGTGCCTTTTAACAAGTACAAAACACTCGCTTTGCCAACCATGCAAAACATCATTCATTACTCGGCGGCTGACAATAAATAGATTATATGACGAAAAAAAATGCACAACACGGGGTTTTCTGCACGCGTTTCGTAATACAATAATCAAAGGAATATGGGGGATCGGAGAATCAAACGTCTACATATGGAGCGATAAAAGAAGTAACTTAAAGATTGGGGTGGCAGTAGGGCTGTGTCTTTTAATTTGTTTTTTTAGTTCCATTTGTACTAATTCATACTAATATTATAAATTCGAAAGTAACCTTACTATGACCTCCTGTTACCATAGAGCTATTATAGATAGAGTAGGGAAGACATGTGGCTGCCTGTAAGCGGAAATGCAGAATCGCGGTACCCCATCTGTCTTTCTCTACTGACGCATGCGCAGTAAAGTACTAATAATGGTAATCTAATCACAACAATTAACCGTCGAATCGTTCTGCTATGCTGCTTTTCCGTGAAGAAGCGAGTAGAGAGAGACAGATAGGTACCTCGATTATCTCTCTCTTTCTAATCGAGGGACGGCTGGAGACCTTATTCACTATACACTTGGGCAAAATCTAGTTAAATATAAATTATTCTGTTTATTTTAAAGCTATTAAATTTTAACAGATTTTTTGTCATGACAGGCATTTTCTCTAATCAAGTCAAGGTCTGTCGTTCTACTCAATAGTTCTACTAATAAGCCACTAAGGAAGGAACCTTTAGCAATTAGCAACTGAATCTTTTACTGAACTTGTTGTCTAAAAATAACTACAGGATGGAAAGCTTTAAAACTTAAATATTTATTCTTAAAATAATTGTGAGATTATACTTAAAATGTGTAAATCAAGGTTTGGCAGAATACTATGGTAATCAAACAATATTACCTCCTTCGAATACTCTCTGAACATCCGTTGTTTAAGTACCGGGGCGGTAGCGACCCCGAGCAGCTGTCACGCGTGAGATAATATACCAAAATGCGGAAAGGTGCCCTCAGCGGATTGTGACTCCGCAACGATCCCCTGCCGCCTACCAGGCACACATGATAATATGAAAAGTAATTTTTATATTAAACCTTTGCCAGAACATAAAAGAGAGATTTCCTCAAGCATCTTATTCCGGCCCCAGTGAAAGCGCCACATAAATTAGTTTTGCCGGAGATTGTTTGCGCAGTCGATGCTTTTTTATTTATTTTACTTTAACGTTTATGAGTTTTTCAGCGTCGGAGTTGCTATTAAATACTCGCATTGCTTACGTTACACTAGTGGAATAACTAACAGCCACATGGTTGAAGGTCTTTCACCCGGGAATTGCTTTAAATGTTTAATTATAAACGTTCGGTTCGTATGTGTTATTTTAACTGGCAGTGTAAAATGCAAATTGAATAAAAAAAACGATGAGTTTGTTCATATGCCGTTGAAACTTCGTGGTATCGGGCCGCTAATTAATTAAAAGCTTAGGTGGTGCCATTATGGGTTTTATGCTAATAGGCGGCGGCTAATATGTGAGCCTTCAAAGGGTCTGTACACGGGCGAAACATTAAATTTCAGCGGAGCGTGCGGCACAAAGCTTCGACGGACGGACGTACTGCGCGATGTTCGCAGATTAGATTAGCGACCATATTACATATACTTGGTATTTATATAGTTCCACCTTTAACACATTTCCTCATGTCTGATACCTAAAACATTGAACACCGAAATTAAATATTCTTATAGCCACTTATATTACACATATATTACACTTTACATATAGCCACAGATAGTTCGCGGAGATCAAGTAATATCTAACTGTGTGACTATTTAAATAAAATTCAAAAAATACAAGTTTAAAACTATTCTTACTTCCAAACGTGAAGTACTTAGTACAAGCAGTAATTAATTTAAATTTGTGAGTTTAAGAGAATGAATTAATTGGTGTTTAACTATTTCTTCTCACAACTTTTAGTTCATAATTTTCGAATTCATTCAATTAGTGTTTGAGTGAGGGTAATATAATGAAGTGTCGCATCTTCATGAATTGTACCTTGCGTGCCAGTGCGGGGTGCAAGCGGTGAGGCGGGGTACCAGTTAAATTGAGCACCGCTACGCCCAGACTCTCATTTCCTCCATCTACCATTGTGCGCCACTCACAATACAAAACATTTTTTTTACGAATTTCGACAAAAAGTGCTTTGAATTTTTTCCAATCTTCGCCTCTATTCAGCTCGTAAAAACTTATTGTCTCGCCGCAAAAGAGAGTAGGCGTGTCTGTTCGAGAACGTTGGCCTGCATCGCATTAAACTGCAATAATAACATTTCATACAAATCCAAAAGTATAATTTAGTGGTGCGGTAATAAAGTTAGAGGCTCTTAATTTTATCATAGCGATAATTAGGAGGATGATAACTCTTTAAGAAGAGACATTATTCATTCTAAAGTTGCGCAGATTTGCGTTTGGAATTGCCGTATTATACTAATTAATTGTCCCAAGAGTGCTTAATGGGCATTTGTATGTCTAGAGATTTGTAAACGTTATCATTTAAGACGAGAATGTAAAATTAGTTCTATGATACATATATTTACTTGGAAACGAGACACAAGTTATATCTCATAAAATATATTTCCTAAAATTTAATTACAGAAATGACAGTTAGCGAAACAAGTTTTTAGACTTACTGAAGTAATCTGATGGGCCTGTTGGTGTAGTGGTTAGTGGGCTTGACGACTGACCGTGGGTTCGATTCCCACGCAGAACAAAATCTGTGTGTTCTATGTCTGGGTGTAATTTATCTATAATATGTATTGTACATTCTATTTAGAGCTTAAGAATTTTGAAACATTCGTTGTGATTACAAAGGTATGTAGTTTTAAAAATAAACATTTATATGTCTTTATGACTCTGTTAATTTTAGAAGAGCAAAAATATTGTTGAACTAAAGTGTTGGTTACGGTGGTGGCGGTTGTTTAAGATGCGACTGAAAGTTATTCTCTTCAAATAAAATATAATATATTAATAATCATATTATTTATATCCCGAGGTCAGCGGGACTATGGCTTCATATTCAATACGCATATTCAATTCGAGAAGGTTCTGAAAAAGGCTTCTTTAATACACCGTTTCTTACCTCTGTTGAAAGGTTTGTCATGTAAATTCACATGATTCTGTACCTTCTAACTCAAGAGATAGTTATATGGAGAAGTTTAGTAGTACTGTTTAGATTAAAGTATTTATGCAAATATTTTTACTTACAATGTTATATATTATGTTATATATATATTACATAACAAATGTTGTCTAAGATAAATAAAATATGGAGTAAAAAAAATTTGTCACATAACTCTTTCAAATTTATTGTGATTGCTATTGTGGCGAAAAAATGGCATTGATTTTGTTATAGGTGTACGTCCAAATACTCACAGTTTGATTGGGACCCGAAACTTGACGGATCGAACCGGACTAGTCGGTAAATTCCAGTTGCCTTTATTACTTGTATTAAAATATGATTTTATTTAAGATATTATTTTTATTGCAGTGTTGCTGTCTTACGTAGTTTGCTTCCTCAGTCGGCTCTTATAGCACTCATGGGTTTGATAGCGATGGTGACAATCAGTATTTTTAATCTATTACCACATGGACTAATAAGTTTGAGACAATAATAAGAAAATATACACATATTCTTAACACGCAATGATTTATTCGTTTTCACCTGTAGTACAAACAAATCTCCTTCAAGTCGTATAACTTTTGACAGAAAGAAGTCCTACGTGGAGACACCTCAGTGAATTGCAAGTGCAGGTGTGTGGTTCGAATAAATCAGACTCCTTAGTAAGGTTATCGACACGTCGTCCTACGTATATGTGTATTGAAATAGGAGAGAAAATAAGTTATGAACTATGCATTCGCTGTTAGCGGCTGAAAATGTTCAAATTGAATTTAGTTATCGAAAATATTTAATAAACGTATATTCAGACATTTCGATTATAAAGCATTGGCAGATTACCAGCTTAGACATGTCTTTCATGTATAGTTTTGCTATTGGTTTAGAAATAAAAACTAAAAAGCCTTAAGTAAGGTTCTTTCGAGTACGTACAAATGTTTCTCTCAGTGTTTTAAGACCGAGTCACTATTTCAATCGTATACTTTTAAGACTTATTATATATTTTATTATATTTAGTTGTTTAAAGTCATTTATTCATCTTTTCTTTGTACATCATGTATTATTATATCTGTGAACTCTCATACATAAAACTTTCGTCACTACTTTTTTACTCATCTCGGCGCATCATGTGTCCACACCAGGATAACCTGTTGCTTCTCAATTTTTCAACTACACCTACAACTATACCTATATTCATTTGCTTTGCTTCATATATATATGCATGCTTTATTATATTCATTTTACACCATATAAAAAACGGTTGTCCGTAAAGTCTGTTTACGGACGATAGTTTAACGTGACAACGTCATAACGAAATATTGATGAAATGATGGAGCTCTCGGCTTCCATTTAACTTCCATTTAACATAAATGGAACGCCTCAGAGTGAGGTAACGTCAGGCAACGCCGCATAAGTCGTGTTTTTTCGTGTGTGCAGCCGGCTCCATCGAATTATAAGACGTTGTCACGTCAAAAATAAATTTATTTTTTTCAAACTTACTACCCTCTTTCTCATGAACGCGTAGAGGTTTTGTACTGAAATTCGTATCAAATACTATATCAGGTCTATAATATCTTTAAGCTGTAACGAAATCAAACTTCTATGTTAACGCAATCAAAAGAAACAGCAGTTTAATAATTTGAAACTCGCAACTGCCTGCAAGGGAATCAAAACCTAAAGGATACTTCCAGTCGACCTAGAATCTTGTTTGGTAAGAAGCAATAGCTTTTTTTAGCAATAATTTTTCTGTTACCTGTGCAACAGAAAAATTCAGAAAATTTATATACCTACAGGTTTATACGGAACCCTCGATGCGCGAGTCCGTCTCGCACTTGGCAGTTTTTTTTTTAATTAAATAGACTATGTAAAAGTAGTAGCTATAAGTATATATAAATATAAGATATATGTGTATTGATAAACAGTTATGTGAGTCAGACGAGGTTCAATTAATATTTCATACAAGTAAACCCATTTAATACTTATGAGATGAAGTTCAATTTTCGTGCTTATTCTCAGTCAAATTTAATAAACGCGAGTGGTGTTAAAGTTTGGTCACGTCGCTTGGCCATTCAAATATAATACTATTACTACATATACTATCGTAAACCCATACTTTATGGCCTTTGAAAGACGAAAACTCATATTTTATGGGTGATACCTATGAGTAAAAGGAAATACTTTATGCGTCCACTGTGACCAACTTGTAATGAAGACTTATCGATGATCATAAAAATTTTAACCGCTTTATATATTACAGCGATTTTAAAAGTGTACACTGCTTGAAGTATTAACATGATTTATAGCGAGGACTCAGAAGACGTCTGTCTACATTCTATAACGATTACCTACCGTAAATAAAAGGTAAATATATAAAATATGTAAAAATAAATAGTGGGTAGAAAACTCTTTTTCAAGGTTAGTAGCTTATTTTGCAGCAGCAGCAGTGGACAATGAATATTTTTTGTACGTCTGTCACTTACAAGCTCTTACGGTATGTAATAGACATTTTATCGCAAATTTTTAATTTTATTATATTCATGAAATAGGGGGCAAATGAGCAGACGTATCGCTTGATGGTAAGCGATGACCGCCGCCCATGGACACCCGCAACACCAGAAGCGTCAAGGAATATGCTCTTTTCTTGAAGGTTTCTATTCTTTCTATTCTATTACATAGATATCATTAACACCAGATGACCATTATGTTTTACAAAGATACCTACTTAAATGGTATGAAACGAAAGGTATCTCTCAAAACTTTACCTATTAGCTTTGATTTCAGTCTACATTCATAAACACAAAACACACATAATTAGTCAAACTATAGTTACATTTTCACCGGTAAAACCATTATTTT
The DNA here is from genome assembly GCA_949125395.1 of Diaphora mendica. Classification (NCBI taxonomy): domain Eukaryota; kingdom Metazoa; phylum Arthropoda; class Insecta; order Lepidoptera; family Erebidae; genus Diaphora; species Diaphora mendica. Next base: position 19,499,010 of record OX421319.1, on the reverse strand, counting down.
CCTAAAAATAACTTGTATTTATCGAAAATATATAAGATAATATTATATAGATCAATATTCATCGATCGGGGCGGTTATAACTTCTATGTAATTTAGTAGCCCAATATTATTAAAAGTTAGGAGTTTAGATTAATTTGTAAAGTTAATGGACATCTGATGGATGATTTAATCAAGTATTGCATTTAATAGTAAAAGAATAGAATATAATATCATTTTATTTTACAGCACTTTTCAGAATACTTAAAAAATAAGTTTTTCTTCAAAGATATAAAAGTACAACTTTGTTCCAAAAAATAAAAATAATAAAGTTTCTACAAAAACACTAAATTAACTTTCTAAAAGTTGGAACGTTACATCAACTTTTGATTTTTTTATTCGCAGAATTATTGAAGTCTTTAAACACTGTCTTTCAAAGCTATACTAGTATAATAAACTTCTTTTACGTAGTAGTAGTACCATAATAAACTTTGTTTATTTTCAAAGCATTGTTGTAATAAAGTGCTATTTTTCAAGCTCAAAGTTTAATTAGGACTTTGTTAAGTCGACGTTTTTTCGTCTAACCATAATGAAAGGTTTGCTATCTCTGGACGTTAGAGCAATTTGGTTAATTGCTGGCGATAGGAAGCCATTCCAACTCTTTACGACATTGGACGCCATGATAACGTTACTAATTGTCGAATAAAAAAGGATTACAGCTAATCCTTGTTTAATAAAAATGTTAATGATGAGATTTGGCGTCGCAATATGTAAATTTGATAGTACCCACCCCGTTTGTGATTGGCTGTAATATGGTAATATCGGTGTAAATTGTGACGGTGTTCAAACTCATGCAACTTTATACACTGAACTTAATGAACGTTTTGGTTGGTGTCTGAACACTCTTTTAATGCAAAATGTAATGATGTATTGTCGTTTAATTTGACTATGTATTTAAAACAATTTTAAAAATAATTTCATAATATTTTAGATGATTTATATAGGTCCATGTATCTTTTGATGTTGGTTTTCATAATATAAATCAAAGATATATTATGTCTATGTATGATAATCGAGGTGAATTGGTTTTTATTTGACAAAAAAAAAATACCAATGAAATTTAAAAAGCTCCTCCTTTTGGAAGTCGGTTAAAAATGTTGCTTGATGTTCATGTTGCGTGTATACATTATAATGAAGATATCTCGTATCCTAGCCTTATTTATTAATGTGACATGTTTGAGTATTTGTTAAATCCTTCGAAATAAATCATAAGATGCTAAGCGACTAAATTGTAGTTGATTCGACTCCGATTTGATTATCAGTATCAATTTCAAAGGGATTTCAAAGTTTTTTTTTTTTTTTTTTATGTTTGGCCTGCCAAAATGACTCTACTCTGCCTGATGGAAAGCATAAGCAGAGTCCACGAGTGGTGGCCACCATACTCATTGCGAATACAACAATGCAGTATGGCGACCCACACTATGGCGGCCTAGTGATGCTTGTGCATCTTTTAGTCTAGTCAACAAGTATGGAACTTGTTGACTAGACTAATTGGGCCTCCGGTCTCGCACTCACCAACGAAACACGACAGCACAAACGCTGTCATTTTACGTTGATTTTCTGTGCGAGGGTAGTACCGCCCCGGTCGAGCCGGCCCGTTCGTGCTGAAATCAGCGTGGCTCTACTATCTACCTTTTAGGTCTTAGGTCTAAATAGTCTTTTGTTTTGTTTCAACAACTCCCACATTACGAATATATCCTATGTACCGGGGGACTTTACAAATATACATGAAACGGACACAAAGAATACCCAGACTCAGAACAACAGTTTGTGGATAACACGAAGTGTGATTTGAACCCTCAACACCAGCGCAGTAGAATGCGGCGTGGCTACCGCTTAAGCCACTACGCCATCCGTGCAGTCAAGTAGTACTTTTATTTTATTTACGAGTAGTACTTTTACAAAATAAATCCTTAGAGCATATTAACAATTTCTCTTAGAAAAATATAGCACTAAATTAATTAGAAGTTACTTGGACTTTGACTGAATAGCTCTTGCAAGTTCTATAGTAAACCTGCTATGAAAGTTTCAAGAACTAGTTTTCTGCACTTTCGTCAAATATATGCATTGCTTTTATAAACGTTCACTAAAACCAATAAATAAATACCTACATATAATTATAATATCTAAACTACTAACTACTAATAATATACTAATATCTAAACTACTAACTACTAATAATATACTAATATCTAAACTAACTATTATTATTACTAAAACAGCTCCTATAGGCCACTTTTATAGGTAAAGGATAATTCATATTAATGAACGTATCATTACTGAGAAATACTTAGGGATTATAAAAGGTCTTCCTGTAGCACGAATCTAATTTTTAAAGCGCGGTTTTACGATCTGCATACGTAGGTTATAGTAGGGATGTACTTTATTTAAGAAAGATGTCGATGAATGCATATTATTTAGAAACTTATTAATATATTACACAAATGTTTTGAAGATGAATGGAAGCAGAAAAACATTATATTATTAAAAGTGTTTACTTTTATTTAAAGATTGAGTTAACAAAGTTACGTTCCGCTTCAGGTTAATTAGGTCTCCGTTTTTGGAGAAATGTAAATAAAATAGTAGCAATCCTTTTCATTTTACCCCATTTACAAACTGGTATCGAAAAAGGTATAAAAAAGAAAATAAACTTAATAAACTAAAATGAACATCGATAAATCTGCATCATAATGCAGCCCTACCAGCACACGTCTGAAAACGAAATTTATTCTAACAATTCATGCGCTCTCCCACAAGTCGGATTATTGTAAATAAGTATTGCGAGCGACGCCCGTATTAATCCTCGCCTTTTTAACGAAATGTGAAAAAGTTAGTTAACCAACTTTTCTGCATTCACAAAAACCTCTAACGAAATATAGTCCTTCCCTACCGAGAATTATTTGTATCAATAGAATGTTTTTCCTGTACAAATATACTTTGGCAAACCTAGGGGGCTTAGTTTAAAAAGGTGTGTTTGACTTTACTAATAAGGACGCGGTTACAAGGATACCGTAAATGTTTTCAACTTTTATGCATACACTTGGCGATGTGAAAACCCTTATATTGTAAATATTGCCCTCAGTTTAACCAACCGCGAATTTCCTTTCAATAACTTTACGGATTAGAATATCTAAATTCAGTTTATTTATTACGTGCCAGCGAACACATCGCGACCTACATCGCGGCAAACGCTATCTCGTTAATTGACTGTTGGAATAATTTAAATATATTGCGGCCAACGGCTATATTTCAACGGGATATTATAAATCAAAGGATTAGGAGCGAACGAAACTCGGTAAATGGATACTGGTAATATAGATAATACATGTTTTATTCTGCATACGTTACAGGGCGATAACGACAATATAATCGCGTTGGGGCCGGGACGACCGGGCGCGGCGGGGGCCAGCGGACAAAAAGTACTAAGTGCGAGTTAAATACCCTTTGTGTCACCATGCTCTCCTGGCCATTCATCGACGTATACCGAGGGTCCTCTCATTATTCAGTCGAAATTCGATTATTTTCCCATTTTGTAAAATATCCATATCGTCCCTAGCTTTCATTCTAATTGAAAATGGAGCGATGGCCGCCGTCATACTGATCGCTCTTAATTTATTTACACTCAAATTTCTGCTACTTTCCTGACTCAACTTCATTACGTATACAATATTATTTAGGTGGGCTGTTTGTTACAACGCGGACTATGTTCTCAAAGAGAATTGTTTTAATAAGAGCAGGGCAGTAGTCGTATATCAGGAGAACAGACGGAAGTAAATATCCTGTCCGAAAATGATTACTCGGCACGCGCAGTTAACCGACGTTATGACCGGCTTATTCCCCATTGGGGGGGTATTAGTCTCCTGGCCACCAATTTCTGTAATTTATTAAGAGTTTCGCTTACATTTTGACCGGTTTTTCATGGCTTCTCCTTTCTCGCTTGAGGCCGGAAAGAAATATAAGCAGTTAGCAACGTGTGATCAAAGGCTTTCGTAGGGTGGACTGATCCCTAATATTTCACTCATAATTGGTTTATTCTAAGCTTCGAGCCTTTCCGTATGTGGGTCCTTTGATCCGTTCAGTGTATTAAGTTGTAGCAAGAGATGTATGATTCACATTATTCGTCCAGATCTGAAGATTTACTCAATGGCGTCATTTGTTATTTGAAAATGAAAGTATTGGGGCGCTCAAGGGATTTCTCGTAGTCGCTATTTTAATATTTTTGTTTGCACATAATTTGTAAGTAAAACACTCAATAATTTATCTTCTAAACTTCTTGTGATGAAATATAAACGAAAAAGTAAATTAACCAGCCCGTTGTCACCTTTATATATCACCTTTATGGCATATTTTAATTTCTTTGCAGTTTCCATCTTATGAAATTTATGTTTTGGAAATTTATACAACTGGCACACGATTACTTGTCGTTGGTGAAAATTTAACCCATGAGCTCTGGCTTAGCAGCGAGGGACACTAAAAACTAGACATACTAGCCAGTTAAATTAAAAAAAAAAGTTTTGTGATCACATTTAGACAAAATCATTTATATTTATTAAGAACTAGCTTTCGCTCGCCGCTTCGCTCGCATTTAATAAAAAGTATCCTTTGTTACTTCTCTAATACCTCCAAGAATATTTGTACAAAGTTTCATTACGATCGCTTTAGTAGTTTTCGCGTGAAAGCGAAACAAACAAACTTACTTTCACCTTTATAATATTAATGTGATAACTGCATAAAAGTTGCGGACAAAGCTAGTTATACTATAAAAAAGCTATTAAATCACCTAATTATTGTCAGATGTTAACATAAATTGCCACTATCATGATTTACGTACCTTAATTTCCTTTCAATAAGACTGTTTACTTGTTTTTGCTGAGTTGTCGCCGTATGGCGACCCTTTGAATCGGAAGCTGTCTGCCTTTGTCCCTTCCATTTCCGGCCACAGGCTGTCAAAGGCTCACTGGAGTTTTATGTCATCATATTTGTACAATATTGTTTATTCTATATTGTTTTATGTGATATAATACACTTGTATTCATATTTTACATATTTATCTTATAGGTAATTTAGTACGATTTGAACATCACTCAGTGTATATGTATTTAATTTATTGCTAAAATGATTATTTATCAACAAAGTACAAAGCAAATTTATTCACAGAAAACACAAACAGAAACTGGCAAGTCTAATAAGTTAATCTGCAATGTAATTACAGAAGCTCAATTACAAAAAGATTAAAAGGCACTATGAATAGATTCTCAAAATGCTCTCTAGACTATAGATGGGAAAGCTATATTACTTTCTCTACAACGTTAATAGCATCTGCAAGCGATTTAACGATAATGGATTAATACAGGCATAGTCCGATAGTTTTCATTAGCGATCTTGTTTCGCATTTTATTCACCGCTATTGTTAGAAATGAAAGGCCACGGGTTGATTGGAAGCATTTGTGAAAAGCACGAGTTTTCCACTCACATAAAGGTCTATTTATTGCGCTGATTAATGTTTGCCAGTACCAGGCTAGTAGAAGTTTTAAAGAGGCAATCTCTAATGGCGGATAACTTTTAGACGAACGACGGTTGATTAGGGCTTTTTTGGTGTTTAGATATTTAGAAACAACTTTTAAGGATCTTGGAGTTTTTAAAGAAATTACTTTGCTTTTAATATAAAATGAAGTTCCTAACTTGTGCTTGTCTCAGAATGGCCGGTTTTCTTACACATTGTTTCTTTCGAATTCCATAGTTCTAACTCAAAAATACTATCAGTCCTCCGCTAATAACTCAAGAAAGTAGTTATATAAAAATACAACAAACCAGGTTTGTAATAGTTCACCTAGCAAAAATCCTGATTGTATGTCCAGTAACGTAGAGATGTACCCTTCTTCACGAGAGTCTAGTACATAAGATACTTATTAGGATAGATAGATAGATAATTATAATCCTTAATTGTACACCAGGGTTTACAAACAGTATACAATCCTAATTAACAAAAAGCGGCCAAGAGCGAGTCGGACTCGCCCGTGAAGGGTTCCGTAGCAGCAAGTAACATAATACATATAAAAGTTCTTTTAGTTCGTTGTAACTTTGATCGATGTTTTAATAATAGTGTTTTTTTAAAGGTAAATTGAGGTTTAGGATTTATGACGTATTAAAAAAAACTGCTTACTAGATATCGTTCGAACCAATTTTTAGTGGAAGTTTACATGGTAATTAATGTAAATCATAAATTCCTTTTAGTTTTATCACTCTCTTATTTCAGAAGTTACAGGGGACACACACATATTTTACCAATTTGGAAGTGTCTCTCACGCAAACCATTCAGTTTAGAAAAAAAAAATTGGAAACCTCAATATCATTTTTGAAGACCTATTTATAGATAACCCCACCCCACACGTATGGGTTTGATGAAAAAATAATTTTGAGTTTCAGTTCCAAGTTTCTAATTTCTAAGTTTGGGAACCCCCAAAATCTATTGTTTTATTTCTATTTTTGTGTGAAAATATTAATGTGGTTAACAGAATACATCTACTTACCAAGTTTCAACAGTATAGTTCTTATAGCGAACTATAAGAACTATACTGTTGAAACTTGGTAAGTAGATGTATTCTTTCCGAAGAAAGAAGTGGCTGTGACATACGTACGGACAGACAGACAGACATGACGAATCCATAAGGGTTCTGTTTTTTGCCATTTGGCTACGGAACACTAAAAAAAGAATACACTATGGTAAATCAACAGAGTATAGGTATTGTAAGATAAAGGTCTAGTCAAAAAAGGAATTGCACTAAAAACATACACACAGGCGAAAATTTGTTCAGATCAATTAGGTACGTCATGTAAGTTGACTTCTATTTCCTCTACTTGTTGAATCAATTCGTGATAAGTGATTTCTACTAGAATATTACGCATCTACAAACTAGTCTATACCACATCTCGTATATTCTTGGTGGAAGTAATTACAAAGGCGTAAATAATTGAGGCAAAAACCCTTGTTTAAGTCGTCCCTAATATCTGTTGGGGACACTATTGTCCCGACCCATGGTTTCTCCAACTGACCGGGAACATTTGAAATTGTACGTAATAAGCTGGTTGATTTGTCCTATTGTCATGTATACTTGAGCTTTCGGAAGGGATTTGGGAAAATAACCCTCCCTCTAAATAGTTTGACTGTTCCGTAAAGTAATTTGTTATTATCATTAACTTTAATTAATTTATTTATTTATTTCTAAGGCGAAGCCTATGTAAAGCCTTGGACTATCAAAGGCTGTTGAACAAGTTCTTGCTTAAAACTATCTTTAATATCCAAAAATCCTTGTGAGGTGCTGATAATTTCAACACAAATCTACCACAAGTATATAAGTTGTTATTTCCTTCATTTTCGTATATATTCATAGTAAAGGCTAAAGCATCTCTATTAAAAGATAAAATTATAATAATTTAATACCTTAAGATGCTCACGTTAAAAGGTCGAATTAAGGGTATGTATAGTTTTTTTTTTTATGGAAAATGCAAACGAGAAGACGTATCGCCTGATGGTAAGCGATTACCGCCGCCCATGGACACCCGCAACACCAGAGGCGTCACAAGTGCCTTACCGGCCTTTGGGGGATGGGGGGGAAGTTGGGGGAAGGGTTGGGGTATGAGCCTCCGGTATCCTCACTCACTCGGTAAAACACAGCGCAAGCACACGGCTTCACAGAAAACCGGTGTGAAATATCACACCGGTTTTCTGTGAAGCCGTGGTATCACTCCGGTCGAGCCGGCCCATTCATGCCGAAGCGTGGCTCTCCCACGGTCAGAAGTGGTCGCGGTCACGGTCAGTGAGGCCGTTCCTGTCTTTGGAGCCCCGACCACTCGCGTCTTGGTCCCTGTACCCGAATTCGGTGGTCTACTATTCTTTATATTTATGAATATATTCGTTTTCCTTTTTTATGTATTTAAACATGTAATTCATGTGAACACAAATGTAACACAGAGAATAATAATTTCAGAATTTAATTGCACAAAGTCAAGATCTCAAACACCAACATATTTGTAATGCATATGTGTGTGTTTATTGTATGTACAAGATAAAATGTGTTTTTTTGTTTCTAACCAATAACGATATTTCACAAAACCGTCAACATGCGACCGAAGTTTTTACAAGGATTTAATTACAAGAAATTACACTATACTCGAGTTACTTGTTTAATGTATTAGCACTGATAGGCCCAAATGATGCTGTACAAGGGCCGAGGTCCCTTCGTAGGTAATTCACTTAATTTGAGCCTAAAATCTCATATTGGAGAATGGACGTGGGTAATAATTGTGTTTGTTAAATAACATTGATAGGTTCAAACAACATTGTGGGAGAGTATTACGTAGATAGAGTAACATGGTATATCATTTATTTAAATATTAGTATTCTTAGTGTCTCATCATTTATTGACATGTAGATACAATTTGAATGGGGAAAAATGGTTTTATCACAATTTTGATAGCCAATTGTTTCGTTTAACCGTGGGAGAGCCACGCTTCGACATGAATGGGCCGGCTCGACCGGAGTGATAACCACGGCCTCACAGAAAACCGGTGTGAATTAGTGCTTGCGCTGTGTTTCACCGAGTGAGTAAGGATACCGGAGGCCCATACCCCAACCCCTCCCCCCCATCCCCCAAAGGACGACAACGCACTTGTGACGCCTCTGGTGTTGCAGGTGTCCATGGGCGGCGGTAATCGCTTACCATCAGGCGGTACGTCTGCTCGTTTGCCGGCCTATTCCATAAAGACCAAAATTAGCTAAAATGGTGTGCTCATTCCACAATGTTACAAGAATTAATAAACAGCCATTTATTTTTGTGTAAGGAGGTATAGATTATTTTCTAATGTTTATTAAAAGAGTGATTTGTGTGTTGTGTAAGTGACTAATTGCGGAATACCGTATTGAAGTAATGAACACTAAAGGATGAGTCATTTCTTTAACACGTACGTCGTAGTAACTATAATATGAATTAAAAATAACCAGTGCAACTGCTTTACAGCTTAACAGGGCTTCCCTTATTAAAAGGTCAGGATAAAGCATGTCTCAAGGTCGCCATTTCAATAGAAACCATACAAACTATCTACTTTCTCATAACCTCGGCTTGTGATCAAGTACAGTCATAAACGAAACACAATTACATTCTCCCCATAACGTTAAATAATAAGAGCATTGAGCATTACATTTGTGACATCTATTAAATACAGGAGAAAGGAACATTGCCATTATTATTTTCTGCGTGATTGTCCGTCCACACATGTCGGCTTGTTGTATACGTATGTTGTAATGCTTATAAGGATCGTGTTACTATTAGGCTTTGAATGTAATAATATCAGGAGAGGGAGATGGACATTGCATCATGTAATGCCCATTCTATTATGAAACAACTTGAATAGGAATCTTATAATAAATAATATCTTAGAAGTAAATAAATATTATTATCAGCTAAAAATGTGTATACATATACCTGAAAAGGTCTGATATTCAGAACAAAAAAAGCAATATGATAAAAATGAAGTGTTCCTTTGGTCCAGTGCTACTAATTTTTGAGACCCCAAAAGTTCCACCAAAAAATTGAAAAAGTGTTATCGGTTAGTTACACCAACAGCATATTACATTTTAGATCGAAATACTATAAATTTAGAGTATTAATAATTAGTACTCATTAATTAAATATTGTTATTAATGCATGTACCCATTTACCTTCTCACTTACATATGTTTTCGCACCTGCCAAATTTTATTACAGCATCAAGCTGGGGGAAAATATCGGGGGCATTAAGTTCGCATAGTCTGTGCATAACTACGTACATAAATAAATAATATAAATAAATAATATAAACAAATAATAAATAAATAATAAATAAAAAATATAAATAAATAATATAAATAAATAATAAATAAATAATATAAATAAATAATAAATAAATAATATAAATAAATAATAAATAAATAATTTAAGTAAATAAATAATTGAAATTTGATGACCTCAAGCAAATATCAACTAAGTGGAATGTGATAATGAATCAATTTACTGTCGCATTTACTGTCATTTCTCAATATGCAATTAAAGCTGTAAATGGACATGTACATGAGTACTGTTCTAAATATAACATGCTAATAGAATGACCAGCATTGCCGAGGGGAAAGAGAGAGGGTAGTCAACGTCTATTGCATGTCAAATCACCCTTCGATACAGACCGGACCCATTCTTAAATATTCATTTGAGAATCTATTACGAGAACCTACCTTTTAATAGTATTACGTCCTAAATACACACATCAAAAGTGTCTAGGGATCAACATATGTGTCTAGGGATCAACATATATTTTTGCAATAACTTTTCTCCTGATTTATTATTATTTATTAATTAAAATTTTCTTTAAGGATTCATCAAATAAAGTGTTTTCGTTGGTCACAGTAACGATAAACCAAGTCACCTTTGCATTAATAAAGAAATTTTCCATTTTCCTAATAAAAGGATTTTTGACATTTGAACCACTAACATTAAAGTTCGAAAAAAAGACTGAAATAACAGTTTTCTTTAAAATTTTATTAGGTAACTTAAACAATTAATAATCCGTGTTTCTACCGCGAACACTAACACAAGAACATCGGTTTGGCATACTCAAAATGAGTTCATCCAAATCACGCGGTGGAATGGCCGCCCATGTTCGTTGCAACAACAAAAAAGGTCTTCTTGCGACTGGATACCCTCCATATTCAGGCAGAGCTCTTCTCTGTAGCATATCCCATGCATGCTCAATCGGGTTCAAGTCTGGCGACTGAGCAGGCCAGGGCCAAAGCCACATCTCAATCTCAAGAAATCCGCATAAAAATGCTTGATCCCTAGACACTTTTGATGTGTGTATTTTGAGATATTTATTACTTATTTTGATGCTATTATTTGCGATAGACGCGATGTTGGCACGAAGTTTTCCTATAAAGTAATTTTAACTGATGTTGACTGTACATACAACGATTTGTGTTTGTGTTCATATTAATTTCATTAGTCATCACTATCTTTTAAAACTGTTTTTCGGAATTTTTATAGTTATAACACATTTTTTTTATATTACAGATATCTAACTCAAGTTATTTATTATTTATTATATTCATGTGATAATAATTGAGTTGTAGAAATTATTGTATCAATAATTAATTTGATTTATATAAGATTATGGTTCGATACGGTACGGTAAAGAATATATTCCTAATGTATCATTACTATTATTTCCTTTACCCATCTGTTTATTGGATAAAAGTATTTTATATCTTTAATATATTAAATAATATATCCCAGGTATGTTGGCAAAAAAAATCCTGGTCTAACATTTTTTTTTAAATTTATTGTTTATTAAATTATACTTCCTGCATTACAATTGCACGAGGCGGACTTAATGACGCATGGCAATGCACATTAAAACAAATACACAAACACACATATTAATATTTAAATATGATCATAAATAAATAATAATTATGTAAATATTTGATATATAAATATTTACTAATTTGGCCAGGATTTTTTTAGCCAACCCACCCGCGGATATACCGCTTTATTTATTTAACCGCTATTTAATATTTAATATATTAAATTTGTTATAAAACAGTTTTCATCTAATAAACAAATGGGTATACCTACCATACTATACCTACTGTAAGTCGATAATATATTTTCTTCGTGTGGACCAACCGAATAATAACATGTAGTTACACTAAGTAAAACATATCTTTGAAATCATCAAATATGCCTATCCGGCAAACAGACATGTCAAACGCAGGATAAACAATTTCTCATTTTTAAAGTACGTTACCCACCTCAGAAATCTTTCAAAAAAGAACCTTATCAAATAATTGTGTCTATTTGTCGAAAATCTTCTGATAAACATTCGAGTGAGCCCATATTACCGTTCCGTGCACTTAACAATGGCAATCAATGAAACATAAAATCCTCCTAAGCAGATGCGATGATTCTTTGTCATAGTCCAAATACCAGACATTGCATTACGCATGCAAATTTCAGCTCTGTCTGTCTAAGAATAAGACTGTTAGTAGATTGTAGACTTGCAGAGTTATAATCTTCTTCGAATCCTAAGGGTTGTATTGTTGAAGCTGAGCCGGCCAATCAGTACCATCACCTCTTGAGAAACCAATGAACTGTGGCTAATATAGTACGCGAGGGTTAAGTCTTTACGCGTTTGGTTTTGTCATTTTATCAATATAGGCTTCATCTGTTGCGCTCGGGTATTTGTGAGCAAGATATTGTTTAATTTCAATAGTATTTGTGATATCAACATAACGGTATTGTGAACTTGATAAAAGTGATTGGATCTGCTTTTGACAAGTTGTCAAAGCCCTTAAAATCGGTCTTTTACGAGTATATATTTCACCTGAATCGTAAATTAAAGTTGTAATAATATATCATTTTAACGATACACTTGAACTTAGAGAAAGGTTCAAAGTCTAAAACTTTACTATGAATCATTTAACTACATACATATTCGTAAATATCCTAGTTATTTTTTTCTAATTATGCCTTATTCTTGAACCAAACTTATCTTTTAAAACCAGCATGATGCGAAACCAGGGTGTGGTCTGCTCAAAATTATTAATCGCCAACAAGGCGAGGTAAGACCAATTTATAGAAGATTATTGATATATTTCATTACCAAAGACAAAGTAGTAATACCATTTTAATGAAATCTATAATATATCTATAATAAATCTATAATATAATATAAAAAATCAGTCTATATCTACATATCTGTTTTAATAATAAAAATATGGTAAACAAAAATAATAATACTTGAGAATAATAAAGAAATGAACGCAGCTCAGACTTATACATGCAATAGTTTGATCCACTTCGTCTAATGACTCCCTATCATATATATTTTTATATGAAAAGAAATATAAGTAAGATTCTGAGTCAGAAATGGTCTCAAAAAGCTACTATCAAGATATTATTATGATTCAATAGTGATACTATTTTCAAAAGACTGCTACGTCACCAGGCTTACGAAATTAGTTGTGAATTCTAGTTTACAATAACATACGTATATAGCTTATGTTTAGTGGGACATACCTTAAAATGGAGGCAATTAACTACGGTGGGATTACCTTAGTGGTACGTTGCTTAGTGACGTCACGGGCCCAATGAACGTAATCCGATTAAGATAATTGCCGAAAATCTTATCGAACAAAGGCTTAGGGATACGTAGAGATATACAATATATATATGTATGTTTGTAGCGCGTGTAATATGTGGTTTGTGATTCGAATAAATCAAGCTTGTGGTTTATGAGGTTTTTTACAAAGAATGTTTTGTATTTCTGTGGTTAAGTTTTGCATGCGCTGAAAGTAAAAATCCTACGGTTTCTAATAAAATCTTTAGCATGCTGAAACTTTACACAATATTTGATACACGTCATTCTCATTATTTTTCTAAAATATAAATTAGTTTTTTTATAAATCCCTTAAATTGGGAGAGAAACGAGATAAATTGTATATTAAAATCCATGTCTTTTTGTTGTTTATTATTATAAATAAATTGAAGCTCTATTTTCATAAATTTGCTATTTTCAATAATTTATAAACTAGAATTGTTTATTTTCTTTTATTTGATCACTTATTTAGAATACGAAAGAAAGTGCAGACTAAAAAATCAACATCTCTTTAAATATATTCCGAAAGATCTTTCTCAAGAAACGTTCTGTCTAAATCCACGATAAATTGAGTTCTTTGTAACGCCACTTTCAAATGAAAAAAAGCTGTCAAGCTGTCTATTCGAAGGTTGTGTTTAGTAAATGCTGATAGGGCATTAGACAAAGAGGATTGTGATCACCTGGACAGGTTGTCTAATTGCCAATCAGACGGTTGGTTACCCCTGGCGAGGACTTTGGACGAGTTGATGCTACCATCTATTGATTCGCACTTGGATTTGCTTTAAGCGGATTAAATAGTTGCCTGTAGTTAAAAAATAAAACAGATCACATGGAAAAAACCACTATTAAGAGATTTTTTTACACGTTTTGTCATAACCTAAATTATTCATATTTATTTTTATACATAAGTATATAAATGCTAGTTGACATTTAGTTTCACAAATTATTATAAAATATAAATCATCTATTTATGAATGACGTAGAAAATATAATAGTGGATCTACTAATGTACGTATGTGTTCATTGTGCATTTGTTTTTATTATTTCTTTCTTACTTTTTATTTTATGAGTTTTTTAGCGAATTAGTCTTAGATAAATCGTAGGTACCGCAATTTATATAATTAGTTTTATTCTATCTTTTTTTTTTGTAACTGTCCTTAGTCTCACCAATATAAACAAATTGTATTTGTTTTGTTTCTTTATTCTTGTACCGTAAGAGTTAGTACCTGGATGACCGAGCTCTGCTCGGTATTTTTTTTGGTAAATTTTCTAAAAATGTATCCTAACAAGAGCCATTATCGTCCCCGAAACTCCTTGCATACTAAATTTTATGAAAATCGTTGGAGCCGTTTCCGAGATTCAGGTTATATAAATATAACGGTGGCGCAAGTGGTAACGTAAGCGACTGCTGTGCTTGTCTTGAGGTCTCGGGTTCGATTCCCGGGTCGGACCAAATGTTTGTGGTGAACTGCAAATATTTGTTTCGGAGTTTGGGTGTTTTCTATACAAAGAGTGATACATAGAGTGAGATATGTATGTATTTACAAAAAAAAGTATAAGTATATTTCGTTTGTTTTTTTTTGTTAAAAATTGTGATTATCTATCTATTAATTTTATTAAAGATAGTTGTCTTGTACCGGACGTAATAATGGCATTAACACATGTGGCTCTCTGTATTCGAGGCGCTTTAAATGCTACGGTTTCCATAGTACCTATATAAACACATGCAAAGCAGGATAGTGAAATATTTAAACTATGCCACTCTATACCGTTGTGGGAATTTTAAATAGATTCACAATAATTTTTATAACTTTTTATTAATTGCCTCGATGGCGGAGTGGTAGCGTATGCGACTGCTGTGCCTGAGGTCTCGGGTTCGATTCCTGGGTCGGACCAAATGTTTGTATGATCTGCAAATATTTGTTTCGGAGTTTGGGTGTTTTCTATACAAAGAGTGATACATAGAGTGAGATATGTATGTATTTACAAAAAAAAGTATATATGTATTCATGTCAGTTATCTAGTACTCATAACAGAAGGTCTGCTTAGCTTAGGACTAGATGACATTGTGTGTTAGATGTCCGATAAAGAAAAAGTGGTGTGGTGTCGTGGGACCCCAGATAGAAAAGAAGTTCCTTATCATGAAATATAATAATACATACAACTTACAGATGGCGCTATACTAAATGTTTCGTTCACGCTCTTTAAAAACCAGAAATATGTCTTAACACCTTTATTTTATTTGAAATGATTTATAAAAATATATTATAATAGCAAACTACAATAATAATAATTATTATAGAAATATTAATATCAAGTTCTATGTGAGGTATAAAGAAAATCGGCACTTGTGCTGCCACCTAGTAATCTCTACTGAAACAAGTTCTGTCTAGAAATACTCCGTACTTGTTAAATACAACTTACAGGTGGCACTATACTACATTTTTCGTTCACGAAATAAATAAATATTTCGGACATCTAACACAATGCAGCAGCAGAGCTTGTGTTATGAGTACTAGACAACTGATATAAATACATATATACTTTTTTTTGTAAATAGATACATATTAAAACATAGAAAACATCCAAACTCCGAAAAAAACTACTATTTGCAGGTCATACAAACATTTGATTCGAATCCGAGTCCTCAAGCACAGCATTCGCATACGTAACCATCGTGACACCGAGGCAGTTAATCTTACGTTGCGGATGCTTTTTGCCGGCTAGGTTACCTCTCCGCAACGCCACATAAGGAACTTCGTTCCAAAAAAAAATTGTCCGAAAGAAACAGAAACATTTATTTATTTATTATGTATTATGCTAATATTAGGAATTTTAAGGTGTCTCACCAGACAAACTGTTTCAATATTTTTTTTCTTTGATTGAGATTAATATTAAGATACTTTGCACAAAGGCTACATTTTAACGATTTACCAACATACACGCGGTAGGAGCCGTGGGCAAAAGCTAGTTTAAAATATTTTTACGGTATTTAAAGGTTTTTTGTCAACCATCAACATGAAATTGTGCTGTGAGTCTTAGAATCTAATCTTTGTGAAATAAATATAATTATTTCAGATACTTAATTCGCTCTCGAGCATCTTAAATATTTTATTAATAAGCTTTATATTTAATATTTAACGATATTAAAATTAGTTTAAAAGGTAAACAAACTGAAGTAACCTGCCATTGCCGATATGTTGCAGTTAATAATGAAATTATTAAACTTAACAAATTTTTAAATGACATGTACGAAAAATAACTATACTTTCTTCTTTTGCACTTCCTTAATTTAAAGGGTGTCAGTAATGACAAATTAAACTTGTAGCCACTAAACAGTTTGTTTTTAATATTTCACAGTATTTTGAAAATAATTAGGTCCAAATAGAAATGTTTTGCAACATAACCCGTTTGCATGTGTGCGTATCGCCGCGCGTACCTACGTAATCGTCACACCTATGTGAACCGGTATGAAGACTATCTTTCTATGCGTTATTATTCTAAGGCTTTAGCACTGTCTATATCATTCCAAACATATAATTTTTATTTAAATCACATACTCATTAGAGTTACTTGCAAACAATACTTAATTTGAAAGTTATCGTAAACATCCCAACTGTCTCAAAAGCGTTCACGCTATCGTATAATAAGTAATTCAAACTACACAACAACGTATTTTATTTGAAATTTATTAGCTAGAAGATAATCTGTCTTAAGGTCTAAATCTTAAGTCTGCCAAGTACCTGCGACACACCGCTCGCTTCGATTAGCACGTCTTGTTTGAACTTAATTAGGAGCACACGTTCGTTACAAAATGAACGTCGACTTGAGATCAAAGAGCCCAATGCTAATATTTGCGAAGGTATATTGAAAGAAGTCATTGACACTCATATACACTCATGCAATGTTTATACATCATTATAGTCTCACACTAAGATATGATACACAATATTTAAAAGCGAATGACTGCCTCGTTGGTCTCGCGGTTGGCATGTGCGACTGCTGATCATGAGGTCTGGGTTCGATTCCCGAGTCGGACCAAATGTTTGTATGATCTACAAATATTTGTTTCGGAGTTTGGGTGTTTTCTATGTATAATATGTATGTATATACAAAAAAAAAGTATATGTGTATTTGTATCAGTTGTCTAGTACCCATAACACAAGCTCTGCTTAGCTTGGGACTAGATGGCGTTGTGTGTTAGATGTCCAAAATATAAAAAAAAAAGAAATATAGTTCACTGATTAATAACGAAATCTCAAAATGTGTAAATGTCATAAATGTCTAAATCTATAAGTTTGTACTTATGTACATAGGTTCTAACGAATGATTGATAAAAAATAAATTTCCATCGAGAAAATATTACGAATAATTGGTAACATGATTTTCTTCAAGTTAAGTGTTAATTTTTACCTACTACAGGAATAAGTGATGGTTTTTGAACTACCGTTCTCGTAACAAATATAAAATAACTGAAAATGCACATGCACTCTCAACGTATGGTAAAATATTAAATGCCAATAAATTGAATACCCAGAATTCACTTTAAAAATTGCCAGCTAATTTTTTGTTTGAAAAATGCAATTTATTGGAAAAGTCGTTATCCAAAAATATGCAGGATATTGTTTATGCTATGACATTTGTAGTGTCGTCTATTGTAGTTGATTGTACTAATTGGAGTAACTCTTAACATTTAATTTATAACTTTTTACTCTGTACATAATCTTATTGAAAGTTATAAGGTTTGTAAGAATTTCACGACGAAATTATACTGTACTAGAGGTTAGAAGAGAAATGTAAGTGAAGAACACTGTAATTACCTAACTAGCTAGATATAATACCGAGACTCTGCAACATTTTAAATGGTTGTATTAATTTATAACTCAATGTTGTAAAATATTTTTACATAAACACATCGCACCTTTAAAGTAAAACCGATACTAAACGAAATTTCTAAATTTTACAGGAGAGCCAAAATTAGAAAAAAATCACTGTTTTTTCTCAATAAAATCTGAGTTCAGGATTCTTTAATGTAGGTAATGAGTTTCTATGATAGATCTCTGTATACATTATGACATGTGATTTAAAAATGTAATATTTTTTAAATACAGCTTTACTTATTTTGATTTATATTATTATAGTAACACTTTACCATTAATTTTGATTGTTCATTATGGCATATTACTAAGAAATTACAGTGTAACTAATGTTACTAAATAGAAAACTATTGAAATTTATAATTTCAATAATACTATTATCATTAAAGTTAAAAATCTTAAAGTTGGCCTTGTTGAGGTGCCTTTTAAGAGTGAGTACGGGCTTTTTTTGAAGGTTTGAAGGTCGTATTGGTCCGGGAATACCGCAGGCGACAGTTCATTCCACAGTTTTGTTTTGCGAGGCAGAAAGTTTCAGGAGAAGCGCACAGTTGTGGACTGCCAACCATCTAGATGACGGGGATAAAACTCCTGTCTCGTAGGTCGATGGCGGAAAAAGGCGGCAGGGATCAGTCCAAAAAATTCCTCGGAGCACTCCCAAGATTAGATGCGGTAGAAGATGCATAGCGAGGCCACATCTCTACGCAGCGCCAGAGGATCCAGCCGATTAGAAACATCTTGGCAATCGACAATTCGAGTCGCTCACCGTTGGATGCGGTCTAGAGGGAGGAGCTGGTACTGGGATGCCCCTGCACAAAGATGAGAACAGTATTCTACATGTGGCCGATCCTGCGCCTTAAAAAGTGGAAGGCGGTAAACCGGAGTGAAATACCGTCTCGATCTATTGAACACGCCAAGCTTCTTCGAGGCCACCTTGGCCTTACCCTCTAAATGGCTACGAAACTGGACTTCACTCGATATGTCGACACCAAACTGGCTGAGACAGGTAGGGGAGTTTCTTCAAAACGAGGAAATGCATCTTTAAACGAGCAAATTTGTGTCTCTGTGGGGTAAAATTGGACTTAATTAAGTCTACCCCAATCTGATACCTTTTCCAAACTGGTCTCAATTTCAGACACAAGTTTGTTTCGACTCTCAATGACGTTCTCCTGAGAAATATTATTGGTGCCGGCGTAGAGAGCCACGCCCGTACTGTGTACTGTATCCGCATAGCAATGAATGCTGTTAATTTGCAACATGTCATTGATATGGAGGAGGAACAAAGTAGGCGATAGCACACAGCCTTGCGGGACCCCAGCACAGATAAGGAGTTAGAGCACTCACCGTCGACTACGACCTTTATGCTTCTTTCTGCTAAAAAGCTAGTGACCCATTCGCATAGTTTCTCAGGACCATAGGAAGGGAGCTTCGAAAGAAGCACTTTGTGCCAGACCCGGTCGAAGGCCTTCGCAATGTCCAAACTAACTGCCAAGGCTGAGACGTACTGCTGGTCACTAAGCAGATGATGACCCTCCAGGTACCGCAGGAGTTGATAGTTAATGATGGATTTTCTCCATTATTTTCGAGAAGAGGGAAGTTATGGTTATCGGCCTGTAGTTGGACGGATTTGAGCAATTGCCTTTTTTAGGGATCGGGTGGACCAATGTTGTATTCGATGGTGTGGGGATCACGCCAGAGGAATAGGGGAGCCGAAAAAGATGCGTTAAAATCGGTGCTAACTTTAGAGCGCACATCTTCAACACATTAGAAGGGATTCCATCAGGGCCACTCGACTTATGGATAACAAGGTATAGAAGTGCTAAACGCACTGAGCGTTGGTGGCACTGGATATCCAGCATATGGCTCTCGCACCGCAATATGGTAGGCGGCTCCTGTTCCCCGTCGTCCAAGGTAGAGTTAGACGCAAAATGCTTGGCCAAAAGATCGGCTTTCTCCTTTACGTCGTAGGCCAACGAATTTTTCTTTTCTTTTAAAAACACAACTTCCGCCTTAGAAATTTACATCCTGTGTCGCGGGGACTTTACAAACATACATGAAACGGGCAAAGAGAACACCCAGACTTAAAACAACTATTGTGGATCACACAAAGTGATGTCCCACATGGGATTTGAACCCTCAACACTTGGCGTAGTGGAATGTGCGGGGCGACCGCTTAAACCACCAGGCCAACCATGCAATTATTTTCTATAAGTAGAGGTGGATTTCTGTACCTCTATTCATAGGAATATACATGCAGAAATTCCCTTCGATGGCCTTGGCGAGAGACCAGAACGCCCGAATTAACTTTTACTTCTAAAATTTTAATGCAAAATGTACGTTGCCTAAAAAAATAAACTGTGACTAACATAAATGTTCCACTATTGTAATTAAGCACATGATTTAATTTACTCTTTACTTATCGAAAAACTGTAACTAAAGGAATGGTTACTCTTTAGAGATAAACGTCATAGGATTAATCTCTAAAAAAATAAAGGTAAACTGTGACTATACAAACTGTAACATTTTATCAATAAAATTGAATTATGAATTGCGTAATTTCTTAACACGAAAACTGTGTCTATACAAATTGAAACACTATACCTATTGAAAAAAATCAAAAACTTGCTTTATTTGTGACTTGCAGCCGTGTTTATCCAAATAATACCATTGTTGTTTTAAGCTTCCGTCATCACTCTTCTACGATCATGTTCTTATTGGTATAGACACTATATTGTATTAAGTGAGCCAATCATAACTCGGTTTAGTAACGCTTTAATTTACCGCTAAATGGCGTTATATACGACATTTGACAAAAAGGACCAGTTTATTTTACAGTTTACGTGTATTTTAGATAGATGGCATTGATAACTCAATTCGTGAAATTTTTCGTTTAGTAACGGTTTTACTTTAAAGGTGCGACATTTTAATATTTCATTCCAATATATTTAGACTTTATGGTCATTGTTCCAATATGGAGGTTTCATATTAAAGAAACAGTTGAAGTATTAATATGAGGTACATTTTAGATAGTAAGGGCCAGTTTCACCAGTTCCTGATAAAGATTCAGATAGTTATTTGTCATATCGTTATATGTCATATCTGAATCACTATTTGACATAATAGTTGCTGATAAATAAATGTATATCTGACATCTGTTTATGACCAAGAATTGTGACAGATAACTTGACTTTAGTGTATCGGAGTCTTTATCAGCAAGCGGTGAAACTGGCCCTAAGTATACTTAAGTTGACGCGTGCTGACGACGAAATCGTATCCTGTGTAATATTGACATAGAGCTCCTTACTAGTGTCCGGATATTATATTCAGATAATTTTCTTTCGACTTGTGGTAGGTGTAAAACTTCGTTATTTTCAAATACTCGAAAGGAACAGAACACCAAGATAAATAAAATAAATAAATGTGATAGTAGAAATAAATTATAATATCAGTTACATAGAAAAATCAGAATTGCAATCTTTATTTTTTTTTTATTTTTTTTTTTACATTTGGCCCGCCAAAATGACTCTGCTCTGCCTGATGGAAAACATAAGCAGAATCCAAGAGTGGTGGTCACCATACTCATTGCGAATGCAGACAGTACAGTATGGCGACCCACACTATGGCGGCCTAGTGATGCTACTGCATCTTTTAGTCCAGTCAACAAGTATGAAACTTGTTGACTAGACTAATTGGAGAATGTCCTATGGAGAATATTACAAATCTGTACCAACTTTGGTTCTTTAATGGTGCGCAATAAAGTTGTATAAGAAGCACATATGTTTTAGTCATTATAGGTGCGCGAAAAAACATTTTGAAGTTTTGGGTTGTCACTTCATTAGAAATATTCCTGTATTATTTACACGAAATGGACACAAAGGAAACCCAAACTCGGACACAACTCTTTGTGGAAAACACAATGTGTTTGAACCACAACTTTCAGCGCAGTAGGAAGCGACGAGAAGACCGCTGAAGCCACTACACCATCCATGTAGTCGATATTATATCAGACACTGACCTACAAATCCATACTAATATTATAAATTTGAAAGTAACTCTGTCTGTCTGTCCCGCTTTCACCGACTTTAATAAAATTTGGCATGGAG
The DNA here is from genome assembly GCA_949125395.1 of Diaphora mendica. NCBI lineage: Eukaryota > Metazoa > Arthropoda > Insecta > Lepidoptera > Erebidae > Diaphora > Diaphora mendica. The sequence continues at coordinate 19,476,816 of OX421319.1, read as the reverse complement.
ATACTTTGATTTTTGAGGAAGGACGTAGGTAACTTTTTACCGCGAAAATAGAGATACATGCGGGCGGAGCCGCGCTCAAAAGCTAGTTAATCATAAATGTTGATTTGGTATTACAATACTGATATTTAATCGTATACATTTCTGATCAAAATCATGACATGAATGTGAGAAACAATGGTATATTTCGTTGTCAAGTTTCGAAATCTTGCAATAAAGCGCGGAGACGGTCCCATACAGCCCGCGGCCACAAGTTTCCAATAAGTAATTAAAATCCGGAGACGCAGGAGATTACGGGCTCCTATGTCTCTAGTGTTTGCTCTCGAGCACTTCAAATCTCTCATGATTTCCTGGTATTTCCAATATTGTTAGCTGGCCGCAAATACATTAAGGAAAAATGTTCTGTTGAGAATAAAATGGAGAACTGACTTTGCCATTTTTAGACCCACAGGAATCCAGCTGATGAAATGTTCTATTTGTTATTTAAATTTTGACGAAGGTTATACTTAGTTTATATAGATATTAATTTACTTAAAACTGCTAAGCAACTAATCCATTTTTTATTATATTGGCAAACTTTTATATTGGTTAATCTGATATTTAAGGCAAACATAGTTTAGATTGATATATTATATGTAAAAATATACAGCAATAGTATGTTAATAATTTTTTAATCTAAATATTATAATATTCATGGTACAAAATTCATCTATACATTCAAGTTACTGAGTAGTTTCTTTGTACTATGAGAGAGTAGCTTTGTACAGTAGTAACAAGTAGATAAAACATGAAATATGACCACAAATTTCTGACTATTTAATTGGATAAACATCAGTGCAGTAGTACAACAGAACATTTTAAAGTTGGAATAAAAATTCATCCAATAAATAACTCGGCGGTAAACCACAGAAAGGATTACACGAGATAACATCGTTGAATCCACGAAATGTTATTAAAGGTTTCCCTTGTTTATCGTGCCACTGTTCAGGCCATTTTTATGAAGAACTGTGTAAATAGACGCTCACAAACATTAATCTGCTTTGAACAACAAGATGTAAAGGGACTGTTGCAGTGTCAATATTATGCTAAGGGGACAAAACTCCGTATTCTCCTATCTCGTGGTGACAATTAGAGCGTGATATGATTTTTTAAGTAAACTTAATTTACTTGATTCTGTTCTTGGTTTTCTTTCGTAGATACTTTATTTATTTCTTGGAGATATTTTTTGCTTTAATGTAATGTTTTTTTTTTTAATTCAATAAAAAAAAAATTACATTAAAACAATAACAAAAATAAATAAAGATCTAATTATGGTAAAAAATTGATTACCATAATTAGATATCATGGTTACTCATATTGTAATTAGTGTATAACACTGTAAATGTATGTAACACACACAAAAAAACACATTGATAACGTTTCAGTATTTGTGAATGAGTTTGTTTCCCATGTAGAATTTTATTTTATGCTAAGTAAACTGGGTGATCGGAGTTCGTAGGCGGTTTTAGATTGAGCACAATTGCGGTTTTAATCAAGTAAAAACCGTTGTAGTATCTGTTTGTCAAAGTGATAAACAAGTACTGACATGCTCAGACGGAATGGAATGGAATAGCCCGGCAAACGAGCAGACGTATCGCCTGATGGTAAGCGTTACCGCCGCCCATGGACACGCGTAAAACCAGAGGCGTCACAAGTGCGTTACCGGCCTTTGGAGGATGGGGGGGGAGATAGGGGGAGGGGTTGGGGTATGGGCCTCCGGTATCCTCACTCACCCGGTGAAACACAGCGCAAGCACTATTTCACACCGGTTTTCTGTGAGGCCGTGGTATCACTCCGGTCGAGCCGGCCCATTCATGCCGAAGCGTGGCTCTCCCACGGTTGATACTTAGAACTGAAACTCAAAAAAAATTTTTCATCAAATCCATACGTGTTGGGTATCTATGGATAGGTCTTCAAAAATGATATTGCGGTTTCTAACATCATTTTTTTCTAAACTAAATAGTTTGCGCGAGACACACTTCCAAAGTGGTAAAATGTGTGTCCCCCCCTGTAACTTCTAAAATAAGAGCATGATAAATCTAAAAAAAAAAATGATGTACATTACTATGTAAACTTCCACCGAAATTTAGTTTGAACGAAATCTAGTAAGTAGTTTTTTTTTAATACGTCATAAATCGTAAGCTGCAATTTACCTTTCATTCAATCAACACAAATATATATATATGTTAGTTGCTGCTGCGGAACCCTTCATGGGCGAGTCCGACTCGCACTTGGCCGCTTTTTTTGTTGCATAAACTTTGCATACATTCAAAGTAGTAGAGCCACGCTGATTTCGACCGGGGCGGTACTACCCTCGCACAAAAAATCAACGTAAAATGACAGCGTTCGTGCTGTAGTGTTTCGTTGGTGTGTGCGAGACCAGAGGCCCAAATGATGCAGGAGCATCACTAGGCCGCCACGGTGTGGGTCACCATGCTGCATTGTTGCATTGTCTGTATTCGCAATGAATATGGTGACCACCACTCTTAGATTCTGCTTATGCTTTCCATCAGGCAGAGTAGAGTCATTTTGGCAGGGAAAAACATAAAAAATCAGCGTCGCGATAAAAAAAGGAAAAGTTATAGTCTCTGAAAGAGTCAGAACTAAAACCTAAATATTAAACTCATTTTAAATTTAGTTATTAAGATATACTTAAAAGTAAAAACTACCACTACGCAATAACACCACAAATCATAACTGTTACATTACAGTAACTAAATCTTTCAACCCTTTAATGCTATCACAAAGCGAGGTAATTCAATTAGACATGTCGTTAAACAATCGATGCGTGTCTTCATTATTAAATTCTGCTATAGTTTAAAATGTGGTTCGCATAACTGTAATTTATAACCGACGTTCGCGGGTTGATTTATAAACGCTGTGTCAAGGGGTAGAGTTATGGTGACTCCGCGTTTTGTAATTCCTTTAAGTTATGTTTCCTTATTTGTATAAAGGCTGTTCATTAAAATATGGTATGTTACTATTTCAATTTTTTTACTGGAATAATGATGTAATAATTCACCTACAGTAATAGGAAATTAAACAAGTTACTAGTAATAATAACATTAAAATCTTTTGAAGATTTTTAGCATTTGAAGTCACCTTTTAAATATAATATATGTCACCCCAAAAGTTTAGGAATTACTTTTATTCTTGCTAAAATAAAATGATGCTTTAGCTCAGTCTGTGGCCAACTTATATTATTCATGACTTTATAAGGTCTAATAATTGAAACAAATAGTTTGCAAAAAGAATTTTTTTTTTGAAAAAACAATCTTTAAACATTCTTTGGAGTTATGAAGTGTGGCTCTGGTGAACTTGTTTAAGTAAAGTAATAACTTGATAAAAACATCAAAACGCTTATAACTAAAGTTTTCCAAATTTATACAAAACTCTGCATTTAAAATTCGGAGAGAAACTTAAACTAACTTAATACAAACTAAAGTTTAACATTTAGTTGCAACAACAAACACAAATGTGATATTTTAAAATTTTCTAGTAAAAATGTTACTCATTTATTGCAAATGAAAATCTAAAATTATTTAAAACTGATTTCTAAGAAGCTTGTGGGTAAATCAAATGCGTGTAGAAAATTAATTCTGGAAATTTGTTGAAGTAAACACCCCGTAGAATAGATTTTAGGGGCTTTCACGCTAAAGATTCAGAAGCTCTGTAGAAAGTTGGAGTATAAATGAATTTAGCGGATTATTAATTTTGAATAATGAACTTAGTTCTTACCATTTACACGCGTTGATGAATAAAACTTCATAAAAGTATATGACCTGATCGTTATTCATTAAGTATTAGCCTCACTGCATTTAGTTTAACAATTTTAAATTAAAATTTATTTAGCGTTTAAAGTTACATTTATATTTTTAATTTATTATTCAGCAAACTTGCTGAATAAAAATCAAATTTAATTAAATTTTCATTTGTAAAACTAATCGCTTGATTTAAAATTTTGCTCCTCATGGATTATGTATATTAAACTCCATTATTTCAAATGTACTTATAGGTAAAAAGTTTTTGTTTTCAACTTAACTAACTTTAAAACATACAAGTAGAATAAGTTGAATAAAACAAAAAAGAACTGAAATAAAAAGATGTAAGAAGATCTAAAACTGTACATCCATTTGCGTATTTAAATTATAAACGGGCAGTTTGCAAGATTACCGAGACTTTGGCAACTAAGGCTAATTGCAGTTGTTGGAGTTAGCGCGGATCTCGCAAGATCTGTTAAAGCCCCGAATGAGTGTTAAAAGATTTATATCAGTGGATAACGGTGATTCAAGATCTTAATCCGACAGTCCGCAGTAGGAAATTAAGTCATTCAAGGGATCTTAACGCTTTTGCAGTTCTTGACTGAAATTTAGGGAAATATTAGAATGTGGTTGAGGTATTTAGCGATTTTTTTTTATCAGTTTCCTTTTATGGATATTTAAGTATATGTACGTGATAGTAACAGATACTACATATTTTCGAGTTGTCAGACATATAGACTACGCCGTGATCACGGACTGAGTCAGCTCCTATTCACGACTCAATAGCTACATGATCACGTTAATCCCTTTAAATTAAATACAATACCATTTATAAATTTCCTTTTATATGACTGCTGGAGCTTGAATGTATAATATTAATAGATTTATATAACGTATTTTGAATAGATGGTTCAGTTTGAGGCATTGGTTTTACATTAACTATGTTGTAGTTAAGCCTGTTGCTTACTAGTAAACTGTTCATAATAACGTGTAACTGTATTCAGTAACATACGTACATTATGCACTATTTGTACAATTATAATTATGTTTATTTCTAGGAGAAGTTGCAGGAACGCCTGATGATCAATGATTCTAACTGCCTACGGACACTTGCGATTCAAGAGTTTATGGGTCACAAGTTGATGAAAAGCATGAAAAAAAAATTTAATATCGGCTGCTTGTGAGATTCAGTGGATACGGTCTATTTGTACCAGAACATGACTCTGCTAGGTTTCACTTTAATGACTTTAAATGGCTATGTTTTTGACTTCACATAAGAACTATATTAAGAACTATAAATAGAATCTTAGCAATATATCATCTGCTGAAGACCAAATGTAAAAGTGTTGTCAGGGATTGGTTACAAAAACTTGATTACAGAGCTACGGAAAGTTTACTTCGCTGAGAGTTTACACACACACACACACACACGCACACACACACACACAAAAGAAGACAACATATTTCCATTCAATTCAATTAAATTTTAACTTTTTTCATTTTGTTTGCCTTAAATTATTGGATATTATCAATGACTTGCTGCCGTGGGGTGAGGACCTGGTGATCTGTAATACAGGTAATACCTATGATAGACACCAGCTCCTTGCAGACACTTCAGTTGAATTATATTTTCCATCAGTGTTTATTGAATTGGATTTTGTACCATGTTGTGTTTTGTAAGGAGAAATAAATAAATATTATTATATTATGTAAACACATACATTTTTTTTATTTATGGGCCTGCCAAAATGACTCCACACTGCCTGATGGCAAGCGTAAGACTCATTGGGAATGCAGCCAATGCAACAATGCAGCATGGTGACCCACACCATGGCGGCCTATAGATATTTCTGCATCATTGGGTCACATAATTTTTATAAGTTAATAACAAAGAATTCGTAAAATATTTAGTTGTTTTAAGAAAAGAACATATAATAAAAGTTTAAAGGTAATCTTAATAAAAAATACAGAGTACAAATCAAATCTAATTTTTTGAATAAACTCTCACCAATTTACCAGTGACTGCCTCACTTAACCCTGGTGCCAAAACTACGAATATTTTTACAATTTTATCATAAAATAATGTAGAAGTTTTGCGACCACCGCGAATTGTACTTGAAAAGCAATTTTGATTTATTCGTAGCAAGAGTTTCTGAAACCACTAGACTGTTGATAACGAAATGTTTTTATTATCTATTGTATATACGTTTGAATGAGATTCTTTAAAATATAAGAAGTACTGTATAGCAAAGAGTTTGTATATTTCTCAATGTTTTTATGTTCGTTAGAGTTGTTACTTTAGAAGTATTGTCTTAATACACACTATTCTGAATAAAATGAAATGAAATTCTTAGTACTTACAAATGGAGGATCTCAATTAAATTTAATAGACTAGTTGACCTACGCGACTTCATTTGCGTCTCTTTTTAAACAATGGTCTAAGCTAAACCCACATTTAAAGAAAAAGAACGTGAAAATCGGCTAGATAGTTGCGGAGTTCATCATGAGGAACAACGTGATATGAGAATTATTTTACCTAAAGATACCATAATGAGGAATTCATATTGTGCATATTAAGTAACTTGGTATTTAATATATCATAATGCTATTTTCACGAAAATCATTAACTAATATGATAAAGTCAAACGTCACACAATTCAATGGTTAAGACGCATATCATAAGCATTTGGGTACACGGGTCTAGGATTCTTATAATGGAAATTAAACTGTAATAATGTAAAAAGTAATGTCAGTAATAACACGATTAGTAGTAACTAGTACAGAAAGTATTGGAGTATTCTTAACTTACGTATATTTTAACTTTAAAATTTAAAAAGCTAAAACTGAAACAAAACACTATCCATCTAATCAATATTCCTTTATTAGTATCTTGCACATATTAATTTAAACGTACATCTGCACAAGTACATCTATATTGTATATAACCCCTCGCCCGCCCTGAGAGAAAACCGCTAAAGCGAAACGCTGATTCGATTTCACGTTGAACGCTCATAGTTATCTCACTAAATCTCTAGGTGATGTGATTTACTTTAATTTAATTTTGTATCAGCGAAACCCGTATAAATACACCTTAATTATGTTTTAGATGGATTTACAGCTGGTGGATTATGTATATACAATACATATATGTGCTTGGTGGGTTGAATTTAGATAACTTTGAAGCTGTAAAGTGACACCAATAGTAGGTATTTATAAGTCTATACTGACAATACCTCTATAAGCGCACAAGGAGTATTTAGCTTGGATAGATGGTCCTGCTTCTAGTTTGTTAAAAAAAATATAGAAAATATTACTAAGGGTGGTCCTCTGAATAATCCGATATAAAGGAAGTATCGGATATTAAATCTATAATAATATTATAAACGCCAAAGTTTGTAAGTATGGATGGATGGATGGATGGATGTTTATTACTCTTGCACGCAAAAACTACAGAACGGATTTGGATGAAACTTTACAGTAATATAGCTTATACATCAGAATAACACATAGGCTACTATTTGCCGCAATAACCGACATATACGCGGGCGGATCCGTGGACAGCCACTAGTATTTATATAATTTAATAGCCACATTGTCCTACAAATTGCGTGGTACGTTATCCTAGCCCTAGGCTCAAAAGTTTTTTCCCTGCTAGCTACCACAATCGAATTTTTTTGTAAGGAGAAAGGTGGGCCCCTCATCAAAGCCGTGCAAATTTTTCGTGAAGCCATTCACGAAAAATTTGCTTGATAGTAATAATTTGTAAAATTTGTTTTGGGGATCCCGGACTATTACTTATATAAACATACACAAGCATATAGTTATGAACGTACGGTAGGTACGTATGATATTGCTGTTCACAACACAATGAAAACCTTTTATAAACCCGTCTATGCCACATGCCAAATTATTGAATTAGCGGTGTAGCGCCGTTGAAATTAAACGCAAAGCACCTACAAATCAACGCCATTTTAGGGTTAAACATTAAATATTAACAAAGTTTCTTAAACATGTGTTCTTGACTCGTACGCTGTGATTTCACGACACGTGTATATTACGGTTACAGTGTTAGCGACAAAATCAAACATTTACATAATATTATACTTTTAAATTATTTCAATGATTACTATTCTTATACAGTTACGTTTTCATGCTTTGATATTAATAAAGCTACACTTAGTAGTTTAGTCAATAGATTCTAATATTAAAAAAATTACTGGTAGTCTCTCTAAAATTTTATAAATTCCAATCAAATTACACATTTTTTTACGTATTAATATATGCTTCGTTATTATTTATATTGAAATTTGTGATTTAGACGTGTAAAGATATGATAGAGATAAAGTTCCTTTCTAATTTATAACATTAGTGAAATTCGCTGTTCGCTGACACATTAACCCCACCACATCGAGTCCCACTCGTCGTATATCCCTAATTACTAATCGTGATTACACAAGCGTCACGTTACCGTGTTTACCTAGACTATAATTAAAGCGAGTTAATCTAAAATGTTCTCAGCTCATACAAAATGCAGTTGCCTTCAGTTGAAAGACTCAAGGAGCTCTCTTAAAGGGTGGTTCGACCATTAGTTATAGCGCGTTTTATCCATCTTTCTGAATAAATCTGGTACTTGAGACACGATATTGTAAGTCTTTGTTCAACAAATCTGTACCATATGAATAGCTCATTAAATGTAATACCATCTCATCCAAGATTTCTTTTCATATACTAATAGGATAAAAATGTTGAATATAAACTCATTGCCCCGTCAATATGAAATCCAAAATTATATTACTACCATTGTCTGAGGATAAAATATTTTTATTTATTGTATTCGTTTCTATGTTCATTGAGAAATAAAATAAGTAAGACTTTATTTTCTATAGGAAACCTTTGCCTCTATAATCTATTTTTTTTAGAAAATCTACAAAAATGTAAATAGTAGAAAAACATGGTATAAATTTAATACAATAAAACATCAAAATAATAGAATACGAAAATACCAAAAAAAAACTTAAAAAAAAATGTAATACAATAATATTATCTTAATCGGTTAGTTTCAAGCCAACAAGTAGCTATCATAAGTTAAGTTTGATCCGGAGCTTTCCTCCCTCCGAACCACCCCTTTTACGAGTTTAGCAGCCACTTAGGAAAGCTTCTTATGAGAGCCAAGTTTTTATTCGAAGCAAGATTGTGCAAAACGACGAGACTATTGTTTTTGTTACGCTCACGGCTCTTTACCAAGAGTTTCTGAAATAAGATGAATAATTTCTGGAGCGTTGCTTTGAGGAAAACACACTCAAAAATTGGTTTTGTATAAGTGTAGTTAAATCATTCTGTAAAGAACTTATTTCTCAAGATATTTTTCAGGAAGAAACAATGTTAAAGCCAAACTTTGTTGTATATTCTACTTTAGTATATAAATGTGTATTTTTAATATAATTATAGTACCTACAATTGTTGGCATTTCTGGCAGAAAAATATGTCATTTAATCTGTTTAATCAAAGAAAAACATTAATCGCACTTTTTAAAAAACATATAACGTTTCTTCTTAAACTATTCATGCATTTTTTGCTTTATTATATTTTTTGCTGTTTTTTATTTTGTTCTATAGGTTTATTAGTAAAAAAACCCATAAAAAAATTTATTGAAAAAACTTCTTAAAAACAAGCTTTTATTGGAATGCCCTAAAAAGAATAAAACGAGTCCAAACTCGATGTCGATGCGACATTTCTTTACGGATTTCCTATGGCCACTTTCCAGCTCTAGCATCAGATCAGCTCAATGTCATCATAATATTGCATTGTCACGCTGTATACATATGCTTGCAGAATTTCAGCAAAATCGGATGAAGATATCAGCTTCAAAATTGAGTTGCAAGATTTCACGCAAACATATAGGTATATGCATACTTTGCAAGTTAATAAAAAGCTTGTAAAACACACTTTTCAACTTTCAACTTGTCATTGTACAACAAAGGGCTCACAGTTCTTCAAGATAAACTTTTATTAAAAATATTTTAATAATTATATATATTTGTCTACTTTACAAAAAAAACTGACTACTATATGACAAAGAAAGTTAGGTTTTTTTAATTGCGTCAAATATTCTTTTAAATTACATAATAGATCATGAAATTTTGGAAACATGTTGCTAGGAAAACAGATAAGCTTTTGCTGAGATAAGTTCAAAAACACTTCTCCTTATCACTAGCTGACCCACGCGACTTCAAATGGAAATTCTTTTTTTTTTTTTTTTTTTTTAAAAGACAACTCCCGCACTAGGAATAAATCCTGTGTCGCGGGGGACTTTACAAACATACATGTAACGGACACAAAGAACACCCAGACTCAGAACAACAATTTTTGGATCAAACAAAGTGTTGTCCTACGTGGGATTTGAACCCACGACACTTGGCGAAGTAGGAAACGGTGTGGTGACCGTTAAACCACTAGGCCAAACGTGCAGTTCCTACTACAAAACAACTAGGCCAAATTCAAAAATCATTTATTCAATTAAGACACTAAGTGACATTTATGAACGTTAAATTGAAGCTACAGTTAAAAGTTCGTCTGCCTCTCTTTTCAATCATGGTCGGCTCCTATTATCTAAGCGCGATGTTAACTATCCTATCTTAGGCACACCAGCAAAACACACATTTATAAAAATGCTTGTCAGTAAAGTCGGTTTACGGACGATAGTTTAACGTAACAACGTCATAACAAAGCATTGATGTAATTATGAGAGATAGATGAAGCGCTTGTGCCGTAATTTATCCCATTATTTCTTATACAACGATGTTGATGAGACGTTCACTAGCAGATAGCTGATTATCTGAGGAGTAACGTAGGCTACTTTTTTTAGACTAGCTTCGTCACGCGGCGTTACCCGCAGTACGACAATAACCACGGGTAGCACCGCGGGGTTCAGGTAGTATAATAATAAAAAAGGTGAACTTTACGAGAAAATACATCATCTCAGTCCATCGCTATACATGAGCCTCTCCACGCACGCCACTCTGATTGATTTTGGGAATCGTTTAGTGAAAATATATTCCCAAACATGTTACAGTTATGTTTTTCTAGACATCTTACACACAACGCTATCTAGTCCCAAGCTAAGCAGAGCTTGTGTTATGAGTACTAGACAACTGATATTAATAAATATATACTTTTTTTTGTAATTACATACATATTGTACATAGAAAACACCCAAAATTCGAAACATATGTTTACAGAGCATATAAAAATTTGGTCCGATCCAGGAGTCGAACCCGGGACCTTAAGCACAGCAGTCGCTTACGCCGCCCCTGCGCCACCGCGGCAGTCATATTACAATTACAGTTGTGGTGTTCAATTGCATTCCAAAATACATTCCAGAACGTTTTTATAAAAGGATTGTTGACCTTCGCCACAAAATCATTCGGAACGATAAACTTATTCATGACAATTTCATGACAAATTGCAAAACCAGTCTTTGTAATAAGATATTATAGCGATGTAATCACATATGCAAAATATTGATGAAATAATAAACACCAATTTTGCATACCATACATCTCAAATAATGAAAATCTATAAGGGGTTACACAGAAAGCAAGGGGAACCGGCTTCAAGGTCAAAGTATTCTATAGAAAGTTGTACTGAGGTGTATCAACGGGCCCCAGCACAATATATTTAAAACACAATATAATATGATATCAGACTGTCCCCCTAACACAGACAAAATCAATAGCGTCTGCATGAGCGTATATGCAAAATAATAGGATGCAAGCGGCGCATTGCGGAAAAGTCGTTCTACTACGTGGTTGCGAAAATGTTTTATTAGTATTTAGAAATTTGTGGAAATTGCAAGATTTGACTCACTCGACACATTTAGACTCGCTGAACCTTATTAAAATTTGCATGAGACATTGATTTAAATAAGAAAATGTGCATAAAACACTAAGTACTTAAGTTGTATTGGTACTAATGAATCTAACAAGTTAGCAAAAAAAGGTTTGATGAATACTCCAGTTACTACTACGCAATCAAAAACTTACTTACTTATTTTCTTAATTGACTGACTTTTTACTGCATTAAAATTTACTTGTTTAGGTAATTTAAAAACCGAAATTGTTCTTCAATTACGCCATATACTTAGGCATCTGACAAGCAGATCTACCTGTTCGTGTATAGCGATACAGTGAGTATTTACAGTGATTGCTCCGTAGTATATTTTTGCGGGGAGACGCGAGCCGTGACCAACCCGGAACGACGCGTTAGATCAAAGCCGCTTGTACCCGAATGATGGTATAAATAAAAAAAAAACAGCAGTTCTGAGGTAACAAACATAAAAAATACAGTCGAATTGAGAACCTCCACCTTTGTTGATAAAAAAGTAAATAACAATTTTCTATAATTTGAACATCAAGCCTGCCAACTATGAGCAAAATCATCATTACATTTCGAAGGTGAAAATACTCGTAAAACCTGAAATCATCGCATAATCCAAAACTAGATACATTTCTTTCTTATTTGTAAAGGCTCCATTCAAGATTTGGGCACGCCGTTATTGTGGCGGTAAGACCTACTATGGAAGATTGGCTCGAGAGGAGTCACGGACCCTCTCTTACCGGCTGACGCAGGTGATCACTGAAAAAGGATGCCTTGAAGAGTACCTGTGTCTGATCCGCAAAGAGCCTGCCTGTGGCAGTGGCGACGCCTGAGTGCCACCACTGCGATGACCAGACCGTGGACACGGCGCTCCACACGCTAGTCTGTCAGTCAGTGACGCAGTCTGTCCGGCGTGGGAGGAGCCGAGGCGCGATCTCGTGGCGGCCATCGGGGTGGGGGTTCTCTCGCTTAGTAACATGGTTGCGGCCATGTTGCCAAGCGAGAGCGCGTGGAACTCCGCCGCCTCTTTCTGCGAGCACGTTATGCTTGCGAAGGAGTCGGTGGAACAGGGCCGGGAGAGGTTTAGAACTCGCCCGGTCCGCCAGGCCCAGGAACGGGCCGCGTACCGCAGTCGACTCAGGTGCCGGCCGTCACAGAACTATCTCCATCCTCCATAAGCGCAAGCCTGGGGTTGACAGCTATCTGAGGCCATCTGTCACCTTAGCAGAAGCGGGCCGAGGTGGCGGCGCAAGCGCTTATTTCTGAGCAGAAAAAGAACACCGGGGTTTCTGCACAGGAGGTGGCCTACAAATCGTAGGTGGCCCGAGGTATGTCGGGGTCCAGGGTTTTTCTTTCTAGGGTGCACCTTGTTCCCCGACTTTTAGTACCTGAGACGGCGTGCGGTTTTAGTCGGTTCGAGTCCGACATTGTCACCAGTCGGTGGTATATTTTTTGTCATTTATACCATCTTTCTCTCAGCTCTCAATTCGGAGAACTAACAATCTGTAACCCCAATATTTATCAAAAAGTAATAATATTCACTTCATTTAAGTAAAAAAAAGATGATTGTTTTATAATGAAAAATGTAAAAAAATCTCTAGTTTCCACCCTCTATATTGTTTTGAATATTCTCGAGACTTCTTTTTTTTATACGCTATAAACTTTTGTAGTGTACTATAGTTGCAAGTTAGATTGCTTCGGGTTGATACTGCTACATGAAGTATGATCGTATGGTATATCCCCATTAGTATTATCATTTAAATTTAGCAGCAGGTAGACGCTCTGCCAACAAAGGTGGGGTTATCTAGAAATAACCTAGACTACAACACCGCCCAACAAAGACAACATCATTATTCATTATAAATACAGCTGAAATGTTGTACAAAGGGTTGTATTTATTTTAATAACTTTGTTAGTATTAGTTATAGAAAAATAAAGGAAAACAAACGTTTTTTTCGCCGTTGTATTTATATTGCATTGTTTCAAGTAAAACATCAGTAATAAATGAACTATTTAAACATGTATTAAGCATTTTCGTCAGTAAAGCTATTTCAAAGTTTGATGTGATATAGAGCTAAGATTTGACTGTTTAATTGAGTGTGTGAGGTTATGGGAGAACTATTTCTTTTTATCAATACTTTCCTAACTCTAGTTGAGTTAAAAAGTGATCGTACTTAGAATGTTTATTATTTAAACATAATATTTAAAATTTTACAAATAAATTTTCTACTGGCGAGAGTGATAGCAATGTCAACAGTGATTTACTCGTTTTAAAAAGTAAATATTCATTGTAGTACAAAATTATTATTTTCTTTGCATGTTATAAATATCCGTTTGCCCCTGGTATAAGACAGAAAAAAATATAAATATTTGTATAATTTTTTTTTTATTTAAGATAATTTTTTTCTTAGTTGTAAAATTATACGAGTCTAATTAGACGTCAAGAAAAGATTGTTTTTACATTAATAAATACTTCAAAGATAGTCACAACTTTCAAGAATATCTAAATATCGAATACACAAATGAGTATTTTATTAAAATTAACCGTTGAGAGCAAATTAAGAAGTACTGTGTACTTACAAAGGAATTTATCTCAAGTGCGCGATTTCTTCGAACAAACTGTCGTCTGGGGATGTTTTATAGCTAAACCACGTTTAGGTTGAACTGTTATATATTTTGTACTATCGGTGAACATCTTTGATAGAAAAGGAGCTTTAATTTCTTTTGTCTTTACCTGGTGGCTATAGCCGCATTAACCTTAACGACCTTGTGAAACTCTGGCATTATTAAAGTTAAACTATCGCTGAGTGTGTTAGGGTTGGTCAGACATTTATTATCGCATGTCGTCTGTGATTAGGTACCTTAATGAAAAATGTCTAAGGCATGATATAGTTAGGTCTTTACTATTTAAAAAAAATGACAATTCTGAACTTTATTATGATACAGGGATATCTCCCCCCCCCATCCCCCAAAGGCCGGTAACGCACTTGTGACGCCTCTGGTGTTGCGGGTGTCCATGGGTGGCGGTAATCGCTTACCATCAGGCGATACGTCTGCTCGCTTGCCGGTCTATTCCATAAAAAAAAAAAAAGAAAAAAAAAATTGGAATCTAGGTCGAATGTTGGAAAGGGACTGCCGCTTTCTAGAAACGCCTACAAGTTAAAAGTGAGAAGTACGATGCCAGTTTTAAACAGTAATCTTTCTCGAAAGATTGAGGCTTGCACTCGCCCTCCAACAGTATCCTTTTTTCAGATAAGTGGGACTCTCCCCTAATACTAGCAGTAGGTTAAGACACTGTTACTAACTCGATATGGATTTACTGATAAGTCCACAATAAACAATTTCAATTTAAATATCATTTATACATATCCATAATGAGATTGTACTCGTAATATGTTTTAAATATTAATATATAAAACATTAGACTTATGAGATACCTTTAAACAACCCGTTTGGCCAGCGTGGTATAGAAGGCCCAAGCCTTCGCCTTAGGTCTACGGTCTATGTCCAGCAGCGGACTTACAAAGACTGTTAACGAAGATACTCTTTTAAATAAAAAAATAACTTTCTTAATTAGTTCACACAGCTTGCACACTGTTTACCTCTCATGTAATAATAACACTATTGTACCTAAATATCAGACTTTTAAAAAGAGTGGCCATGAGCTTCTTTGCCAGTATTCTTCTTATAAGGCCCTACTTGTGTCGATCTATTACTTCCACTTTAAAAACTGGAAGTTATAGATCGACACAAGCCGGCAGTAGATTTTGGTGTTTTCACCATATTTACATTGGCAATCCAGTACATGCTCTGGCGTCTGTTTCTGAAGATCTATGATTTTTAACTTCAACTTAAAGCTTCAATTTAACGTTCATAAATGTCACTTAGTGTCTTAACTGAATAAATGATTTTAAATTTAAATGACCGAACTCTGAGGTAGCAAACAAAAGATCATACGGCTTTATTGAAACCGCGGTTTAGTTGAAAAAGAAAAATAATGTTTTAATTATGAATTTCTATAGTAAAAAGTCTGATTTAAAAAAAGTTATTTATTCATTTTAACTTTCCACTCAATGATTGCTATTGTTCACTTTTCCTTTAAAACTTACCACGAGAAGAATGCCGTGAAGTAGTTGTTTTAAACTTTAGTTAATGAAGGTTAAAACTAAGTTATAATGAATTCTGTTTCAATACCAAGAATTGCTAAATTATATGAAGTTTTAGAAACATCTAGTAATATTTCTTTATCGAATGCTTTGATCCCTTGTAAAGTTCAGGCGAGGTCAAATATTTAGGTCATTTATATGTGAGGATCGTTTTAGGAATATTGTGTTGTATTTGTAGGCAAAATAATAATAAATTAAACTAGTGAAGTTGGATGATCACTGTGAGTTTTAATTTATTTTTCTTTATTTGTAAAAGTATAATTTATATAAATATGATTATTTATTTATTAGTAGGTACTAAAGAGACTTGTCTAATGAGTATTTTTTTATATTTTACTAGCTGACCCGGCAAACTTCTAACTGTCATATTTTTCTTTCGTAAATATTTTCAAAATTTATGTATAACTTTTGAGGTGTTCTTTTAATTTTCTTCTATACACACCTGGTCCTAACAATAACGAACACATAGAAAAAATCATTATCCAATTTAGTACAGCTGATCGGAATTTATGGGCGTACATACATTTCGGTGATTCATTTTTATTTATATAGATTGGTTGGTCAATGAAAAATTGTGATGACGAAAAAAGGAAGGATTTTAACATGTATTCAGAATTATGCACTCCTTTACGGTTGCATGATTGTTCTCAACAAAATCTCGGTATTGTCGGTAGCGGACCACCAACACCGCCATATATTGTCAAGTAACGAAATGTTGACTGACAATAAACAAATAATTAATCGTCATATTAAAAATAACTCTCGAAGTGATTGAATATTCTAAAACAGTTATGTAACTAAACTTGAATAATAAACATACGAAAACATTCCACTTAGAACACCTAACTATCTGATTTATATAAGCTTTTAATAGCGTTCGAAAAGACAATAAAAATAGATCCATTATGCGAAATTGGTGCCATAGTACGTGGCCATAACACATCGTCTCTATAACGCTCTAAGACAGGTATAAGCCATTAGGGAATAATAAAATACCGTTATCGAACCATTAGATGCTCGTAAAATAACAGTTAGTCATAATATCATAATGTGATGGATGTTAATATCCGTGTTTTCCTTCGAGATTGTTGTAGACGATTTCGTAGCACCTCTACGAAGTTCGTAGATGAATAACATTTTTTTTATAATGTTAATAATTTGCTTATTTACGTAATATTAAGCCTATAAGCCTTTGAAATTTACATTGTGTGTTCATTTGTTTGTGTTTAATGATTTTTTTAATAGCGATACTTAAAGTATTCATGATTTAAATCAAATGAATTCGCTTTAGTAATTCGCTAAGCACTGGGCTTATACATATTAATTTTAATTATCTAAAAAAATGTGTTTAGCTAAAATAATCATTAAAACGTCTTATATCTGTATTAACTTTAAAGTATTAAGTAATAAGTAGTAGTATAAGTACTAATTTGAGCTCAACGAATTCGCGAAACTGTTGAAATAAGCTTACTAGAACGAGAACTTAAATATTTCCTAATCTAACTATTTGCTGATAGATATTTGTAATACTAAGAATTCATACAGCAAATATTTCCAAAATATATGTGCGTAAAAAACTTCTTTTAAAAGTTCCATTCCTCTTTTATACAGTATTTTTTGCTGACTGTACATTATTTAATACACAATGACAAACTTGACATGTAACTTTCAACATGAAAATAACCAGCATCAATCACTATGTCACCTGAATCCCAAACAGTTACTTTACCCCTTCCATTTGCAACTTTCGCTTATTTTCCCCTTTCCTAGCCGTCAGATTTGAGCGAAATCAGGCATGTGATGCAAGGAAAACATACATCAAATGCACAATGCGCCAGTAATACACTGCGATAGGGATTTTAATATGGAAATTCATCCGTTACGCACGCTTCCCGCTTGTAATAACATTTGCGATCGATAAAAAAGTTTAACTTATATTTTTTAAGAAGTTTTTTGTGTCATTGGTGGAGGAAATCTGTGAAAGTTTGTTGTGATGGATACGCTGAAATAATATGATAGTATTCAGTTATGTTAAATGCGTCTAATATAATGTAATAATATAATTAAGTAAATATAATTACAAATTACGCTTTCACCTTAAATATTCAATGTTCTCTATTATAGTTACTTAGAATATAGGCATTTCAAGTTCAGACGTGTACAAAATTATATGAACTATCTTGGGTTGCGTTGTTAGACACTACAAACTTCTAAAGAAAAATATGTTATTTTCTAATACAACTAAACCATTTTAAGCTATTCATAACTTTTATCGCGGGCTTTGAGGCCTTTGAGCGCGGCGACTGAATCAAGAAATTCTGTAACACAAATAAAATCTGACACCCGAAGCTCGCACGGATCGAGACGAGCTGCTCCGAACAACTGCTTTACCGCGGCAGCCCCCGAGTACTACACATCTTTTTTTATTTATTTATTACATGGCTACGCATAAAATGAAGCCAAAAATTAAACAGACTTTACAAACGCATTATAACAGAACATTATTCAAATGTCTAAATAGTATAACAAAAATCTGTTTATCATCTTCATATTAGTGCCTTACATCGATATATTCGTAGCTTCTAAATGGCGTTTTTGTCAATATCCAATTTATTTGCATATTCATGAATCATAATAAATAAGCAATT
Organism: Diaphora mendica; assembly: GCA_949125395.1. Taxonomy (NCBI): domain Eukaryota; kingdom Metazoa; phylum Arthropoda; class Insecta; order Lepidoptera; family Erebidae; genus Diaphora; species Diaphora mendica. The sequence continues at coordinate 19,458,330 of OX421319.1, read as the reverse complement.
TCGCTTCAAATGCATTTTAGAGGTTGTTAGCATTATCTGAGTATAAAAAAATCAATTACTGGCCAATGCCATAGCGATACTGATTTATTTATATTGTTTATTTTGATCTGCATAATGTATTGAAATCAGTGGAGTGTGTACCGGTAAATATGATTATAATGCATGATTGATCGTATTGGATCTTTTATTTCAATATTTTATAGTGTACTTTAAATATGAAAGATATTTCTCAAATATTTTTTGTTTATATTTGAAAATTGGATATTTATTTTGTTGCGATAATTTTTATCTTTTTTTCTTTGTGTTAGATTGATTTAAAAATAAGATGTAAAGTTAAGCAACTCGTATAGACTTTTATCTACATGGATCTAGTAGATTTAGCCTTAATGGAAATATAAAATACATGTGACTTCTTCCATCGATTATCCTAAGTATATAAGAAAGAAGACTTGGTGTCATTTTGAATCTTTCAATTTAATTGAAATATAATTTATAGCCATTTTAATACATGATAATTAGCAGGTACTATTTAAAAACGAACTCAAATTGTGCCTAAAAATTTAAGGGATTTTTCTAAATATTTATTTTCTATCTGTGGACACTTGTTAATGGCGTATTGTTGCAACTTTTTTGGTGTATGTAATGTGTATAGCGGTTAGTTATCTTAGGATTAAAAAATGAAATAAAATTTAAAGATACGTAAGTTTATTTTGATGTAAGTCGTATATATTACAGGAACAATTATAACGATTTGAAAGTTTAAATATACAACGTGATTAACTCAAAAAAATCAGACCTTACCATAGGTCACAGGTATCTTACTAATTAGGTTGTAGAGGTCGGTCGTCGCCGCTACGAGTAAATACACTACATAGACCGTTAGTCACATTTCTAGTCTAGCGGCGGTCTATCTAATCAGATAGTGCAAAGATTAATGGGTAATTTAAAACCTTGTAACAAAAGTAACTGAATATATTTGGGTTTTGTATACTGTGTGTACTCTCAACTGAAAATGTAAATTTTGTTTTGAGTACAATCATCGAACAATGCCGATGGAATTTTTTAATTTAAAATATCGATATGTGACTAGTTTGAATAATTTCTGTTATTTTAAAGGTTCCAAACAATAAATTTCCACTATTCATGCAGTTTTCTGATGTTGAGAAACTTTGGACACCTATAACTTCATTTTATCCTGATATTTTAGTGGAAGCAACAACAGTGGCAATTAAGTAAAAGTACAGACACTTCCCGGTTCCCAAATGCCGTTTCTATTTAGAAATATGTTGTTTGCTAGTTTCATTCAAAATAAATTTACATTCATATTTTAGGATCACACAAAGTGTCTGCAAAATAAATTATTCATACATCAGTCAACCCTTACTCTTCCGAGATAATAGCATATGATTTATGTTGGCACCTTACCTTAAGGATCGCGTCCTAGAACCTTGTTTAGTATTGCTCGCGACAGATCTACGTGGGCGAATTATGAGACAGCAATAAAAATGGCAACTGTACTTTACATGAAAATGTCATAAAATGCTGCTGAGTTGTCTGCTTAACTGAAGGTTACAAGTATAATGTATTTTTATAGCAAGTGCAAACACGATTCAGAATTATGGTGGGTGCCAAATTATGTATTATTTCTATTTTACAGACATCGCATTTCGTCAAATAAACTTGACTGTACCAAGTCAGTTGTATTTTTTTAGTTTTTTAGGACGAGATATACATAAATAGATGTAAGCTTTGAAATATCATGAATATTTGTAACATAAAAAACATTCTAAAATAACAATTTCCATATAAACAAGATGTATTTATCAACAAATACTTATTTTAAAATTCGTTCCAATACATAATTCACCTACCTCACAAAATTTCTACATCACCCAAAGGCTGGCTGGCAGTGAATGCCTTGGGCATTAAGCCCGCCGTTGTACATGTGTGCATAAAGTTTTAAATGAATAAATAAATAATTTCTAAAGGTGATTTCGACAGTCCTGAAAGTCAGTAACCCGAATAGATCCAGATGCACTTTCGAAACTTTATACTTTAAAAAAAATCAATAATCTTGTATTTTTTTTTTCACCGATTTTAATAATGTTGGATACACTAAAAGCTAAACTTCTGTAAGACAAAAAACCATTACTTTTATTTGACTAATTTTACTTTTTAACGTAACTTCAATACGTGTTTTGATAATAATGTGTAAAGACTTCTTTCTTTATGAATAACAAGCATGGATTTCGATTACCATAATATATACCCGTTTATTAATCAAAGATTCAACATATTTAAAAAAGAATCTATGCCAAATGATCTTGCAAATTACGGCATAAAAAACGATCCTTTTACAAAGAGTCACATTATTGAGTGATAACATCGGTACGACCGCAAAGGTTTTTCAAATGAGGTATTACGTGTTGTATGAGGCTTCACCGCAGTTTGTATTCAAGCTGAGTGCTTCACTGCCTGCCCTTTGCTATAAAGTCATAATGGATATTACCAAACGGTAACCGTTCGCAAACGATATTTTTTTGCAAATGTGCGTTTACGAAAGATGAACCGTTTCACCCATTTAGTTATTAAAGTGTTTTGCTGGTATGGTGAACTTAATCAGTCTAATTGCAGAGTGGTTAGAATTGCAAATAGAGACGTAATGGCCTTCCGTATATTCTATTGAAGAAATTTGTGAACGAGTTTGTGATAATGGTGACATGATATGATATTTAATAATAATAATTCTTTAAAGTGACAAAAGAGGATTACAAAACCTCTGACACCCAAAATAGCGTTAGCTGTGTGTTGGGAGTCAGTTACTTTTCAAAAACAAGATGAACAATTCTTACAATATGCAATGATGGACACAATAACTTTCTTTATTTAGATATGTATATGTATGTGTGTGAGTGTAAGGTGTGTAAGGTGAGTGTTTGTTGTGTATTTGAGGCTATGAGTAAGAATGTTTATTTGGTGTTTATTGTCAATATTATATAGTAGTCTTACATGTTATGGTGAATATGTATATTAAAAATACTCAATGAGTAGCTACAATAAAACAAAAATATTACTAGACACTCATTACGAAATTCCCAAAACTTATGATGGAATAAAACAAATTTTGGCCAAAAAAATATTGGTTGATTGCTTAGTAATAACAATGATTGTATGTTAGATAAAATGTAAAATCCATACTAATATTATAAATTCGTAGGTCTGTCTGTTATACTCTCACGGCTAATTCGCTGCACCGATTTCAATAAAATTTGGCATGGAGATACTATGATTTTTGAGGAAGGATATAGGCTACTTTTTAACGTGATAATCGATTTACACGCGGGCGGAGCCGCGGACAAAAGGTAATACGTACATAAATCAGAAATAGGCTACCTAGCCATATCTAGAACCAAAATTCTTAATCTTCTGCAATTTCTTACTGATAAAAAAAATCTTTTATAGTGAGAACGTGATTTATAAACCTAAATTTTCATTATGGGCTTATATAACTAATTTATGGATGGGTAAGAAGCCAACATAATGTCAAAAATACTAATATATCATTCTCAATTACCTTTCCATTTGAAAAAAAACTCCAAATTTCAGTAAATGTAATTTTATTTACTATCTGTTACATTAAATTCTATTTGGATATTATCCAAATTGGTTTCTGCGAAAACAAACAAATAGAATTACGTCCATTAAACATTGTACAATATGTACATTTGTGATTGTTCTCATTACTCTTTTATTTCTATTTTTCTTTTAGTACTATTTTAATAGCATCATTAAAAATATAGAAGCAACATATTCAGACTAAAATCGTACATGGTTCAGAAACACAAACACATTTAACAATGATTTACGCACACGCCTTTAAATGTCTAAAATATTTCGCTAATATCTCGCTGGTTTATTTTTCGAAGTGAAAACTTCTATAGGCAAGTTGTGGGGGGGGGGGGGTTAATTCAAGTAATTCGTTATCGACATGGTTAAGTCATGTGTAGTTTTAATTTGTTTTTTTTTTAAGATCAATCCATTTTTTTAAATATCCAAAAAGAACAACAACTGTTTGTTTTTAAGTTTTACTACTGTTGGCAATCCTCATGGCTGGTTTTAAGTGCTTATATTTTTTTTTTTTTGACAACAAAGGTACTTCTCTAGAAGTATAATTCAAAAATAACGAATAATAGGAGGAACTCTTTAAAGGAGGGCTGCAGAGCCCACGACAGGAGCTGGTTCCAGAGTCTAGCTAACAAGCGTGAGAGGAGACAAAAAAAGAACGACAGGGTCCCACCTGATCGAACACAAAACGATCCTCTACTCAAGTGTCAATCGTGTGGACGTTACTGCCTCTCTCGTATTGGGCTCTACAGCCATACCAAGTATTGCCACAGAGGCGCTGTCTAAATCATCTGAAAAGATGGAAAGGCCATATGATGATAGACTTTTTTTCAGAGTTGGGTGCAATCGGAGATCCAGCAGTGGACCAATAGGCTGATGATGATGATAGAGGCTTTGAGGCAATACACATAATGACGTTATAAACTGACGGACTGCCTCGTTGGTCTAGTGGGTAGCGTAAGCGACTGCCGATCAAGAGGTGTCGGGTTCGATTCCCGGGTCGGACTGCTGTTGGGATTTTCTTAGAAGAAATTATTAATAGCAGCCCGAAGTATGAAAGATGGTGGTATTTCCGCCCGTGCCTCAGAGAGCACGTTAAGCTGTCGATCCCGGTTGTCATGAAAATCTATGGCAATTGTTATTGGGAAGTCAGTGCCCTCAGATATACTGACAACTAGTTCAATCCTCAAATTCGGTTGCGGTTTCGGATGCGGAGATCCGATGCCAGTCGCTCCGTGAAAAAACTGGTATTCAGGTAAAACCGGTTGAACTAGTAGCCGACCCCAAATAATCTTGAGAATAAGGGAATCATGGGCTAGGAAGATGATGACGTTACAGCGTTAAAATTTTGTTAAGTGTATTTACTGCAAATGATTACAATCAACTTACAAAGTACAGTAATACATAACATAAATTAACATTCGCAACTCCCCTTATTTGAACATTTTATTTGAAATAACCCAAACGCATCACGATAATTGACCCTCTAAATAAAAAAGATATGATTTTTTTCGAAGATTTATCTCATTCTCCGTCCGCTTCAATAGCCTGTTTGGTTTGTAAGTCAAAATTTATGAATGCCAACAATCTGATAAAAATTGTACCGTTGGGTATATTTATCTTTTTTGTGTGTAGTTAAAGCATTTGTAATTTTTTTACCGCTTTATCATTTTTGTAATGATATTCCTATATTTTAAAGGATAAATAGTAAAAATTAAATGAAATATTAAAACCCCGAAAATCTTGGTTAAATCGTCTCATTCTTAAGAAGAATGAAGGATAATTTAATTTTGTTTTATATCGCCAAGTAGCACTTAAATTATATTGAAAACTGACTTTTTTTAGACCAATGAATATTATGCTCATCGGTGTGTGTCATAATTAAAACAAAATATTTAAAATTTTGTCACTATTGTTATTTTTATTTAAACCTTTATTTATTTAGTTCAGTAACAGCTTTTAGGGTTGAAGGCCCTAACTGGTAAACCAAAATTCATTTTTGTCTGTATAATTGTCTAAAATTATCTGAACAATATTTAAGACTCAATAAACCACTCTGTTCTGTTAATCCTCGATAAGAGAAGGATACAACCTAACTAAAACCCTTTGAGAATACTAAAAAGGTTCAAAGCATTCAAAATTAATTACAGCTAAAAATAAAATATATCTTATTTGAGTTGAAGGTTTGGGAGCATTTTCACGTTTTCTAGGGATTTTCATTGCGGTCTTACAGTCTGTGGCTAGGTACGATTGAATTTTTTCGAGTGGAAGCGACAGAGCTTACCCCGAACATAGAATAAAATTTTCTAGAATGTACGGGCGGTTATTTAATAATCATTTTTAATATGCACAACGAAGGCCTCGTTGTGCATATTAAAAATGATTATTAGCAAGCAAATTATTTTGTTCTATTGTCAATACTTTTTGCAGCGCACGCAAAAATAATTTCACTCCTTAGCAAGAAGGTTAATTTAATAGTTAAATATAGTAAGGTTACATAGTTTTTTAAGTGTAATAATATACGATTTTATTAATATTCCTTTATTTATTTACTCATGTGATTTCAAAAATATTTAGTACCCCAAATTTTCAATAAAATAAGAAACGTATTTTTATTTTGTTAACAATTAATAGTACTCTTTGGATAAACATCGACAATGTTCTATATCTCTAGTAATCTTGTAAACAAATTAAAAAATAAATACAGCAAACTATAGTATTTTAATAATAGTATTTAAAAAAAGACATAAAGAGTGAAGATGCATCATTAAAATTCAAATTCGAAATGCAATAATATTTCAAAAATGTTTTGTACCTCTGCCACATCTAGTCATATAATGTACATTTAACACCAGTACTTTAAAGGCCAACACAATAAATAAACTGGTGAGACACACCGCTGTCTGCAGTGTTGCCAATTGAAATTTTATCCCAGCTTTATATCCATCGGTACCAATAAAACGTATAAAATATACAAATACCCAATTCCACTACCCACGTCTGTACAGATTTTAAATCATAAAAGCTTATGGATATGATAGAAGGATTTTGAGTGTCGAACCACACTGAGTAAATTTATAGACTTTTTTTTGATGTTGCCATGGTGCACATACTAGTGAAGGAATTTTAAAATACCCCACGGCAAATAAAGTGTTCTGATAAATGTTTTTTTAGTTATATAATATCCAAAAATCATAGCCTAGGTTTATTTGAGATCATAGGTTTTATTTACGGATATGAGTAGATAGTATTAGTACCCAAAAACTACATGAAACTGTACGTATAGCACTTTTATGTTAAAATCAGGTAGTATATTATTCATTGTCATTTTTTTTTATGTTTGGCCCGCCAAAATGACTCTACTCTGCCTGATGGAAAGCATAAGCAGAATCCAAGAGTGGTGGTCACCATGCTCACTGCGAATGCAGACAATGCAGCATGGCGACCCACACCATGGCGGCCTAGTGATGCTGCTGCATCTTTTAGTCTAGTCAACAAGTATGGAACTTGTTGACTAGACTATTTGGGCCTCCGGTCTCGCACTCACCAACGAAACACGATAGCACGAACGCTGTCATTTTACGTTGATTTTCTGTGCGAGGGTAGTACCGCCCCGGTCGAGCCGGCCCGTTCGTGCTGAAATCAGCGTGGCTCTACTACCTTCAATCAGCGTGGCTCTACTACCTTCACTAGTAGAGCCATACCATTTGTCATCCAAAAATTTACTAAAAGTCAGTTTATTGACTAAATATACATATCTTTCATACGTTAGCACGAGTTGTACTAACTGTTATTCAGTTTTGCATTACATTGTTAGAAAAAAAGTGATAGTATTAACATCACTATTAGTTAAAGGATTTATGTTTCCCACAAATAAACATGAATTATTTAGTTTCATATTTCTGACAGAAAATAGGAAAGAAAGAAAAATAACTTATTTTAACGACATTGCAACACAACAAATTATAAAAAGAATTGGTACATAATACGTACCTATTGAAACATTAACTCGCCTCGAAAATTGCCTCGGTGGCGCAAGTGGTAACGTAAGCGGCTGCTGTGCTTGAGTTCTCGGGTTCGATTCCTGGGTCGGACCAAATGTTGATAAAATCTGCAAATATTTTTTTCGGAGTTTAGGTGTTTTCTATGTATAATATGTATGCATTTACAAAAAAAAGTATATATGTATTTATATCAGTTGTCTAGTACCCATAACACAAGTTCTGCTTAGCTTAGGACTAGATGGCGTTGTGTGTTAGGTGTCCGAAACATTTTTAATAACTTAATTTAATTTTTAATTAACTTACAGCACAGTTAAGTATTAAACATAACAGTAGGTAATACGTGTGGTTATTAAGTTAATATTGTACCTAACAGTTTATATAAATCTCTATACATTCTCATTACACATATTAGAAATACAATACACTTGCTGCAAAGTTGCGTCGCAGTGTGTATTAAAAACAGATGCTGCTCAGCATAATGTTGTCTTTCTTAAAAACAAAAAAAAAAATGGTGCATCATTTACGATACAGCGCTTTTCAGCAACACCTTGATGGTGATACGTGCGTCTAGAAAAGTGAAAACAAAATCAAGATTTGTGTTTCGAAACAAATTTACTACATCATACGACTGTTTGTGATAATGTCTAGTGGTTATACTGTCAAAGTGTTGAATTAGAGTTAAAAGTGAAGGTAAAATCGATCATTCTGCACTATATGTAACAGGTTTTACGAACACCTGGCCATAAAGAGTTCTCAATAAACGCCAATTAAATGTTGCTAAACGCAATTCACACATCAAAAGTGTCTAGGGATCAACATATGTGTCTAGGGATCAACATATATTTTTGCAATAACTTTTCTCCTGATTGATATTAATTAAAATTTTCTTTAAGGATTCATCAAATAAAGTATTTTCGTTTGTCACAGTAACGATAAACCAAGTCACCTTTGTATTAATAAAGAAATTTGCCATTTTCCTAATAAAAGGATTTTTGACATTTGAACCACTAACATTAAAGTTTGAAAAAAAGACTGAAATAACAGTTTTCTTTAAAATTTTATTAGGTAACTTAAACAATTAATAATCCGTGTTTCTACCGCGAACACTAACACAAGAACATCGGTTTGGCATACTCAAAATGAGTTCATCCAAATCACGCTGTGGAATGGCCGCCCATGTTCGTTGCAACAACAAAAAAAGGTCTTCTTGCGACTGGATACCCTCCATATTCGGCAGAGCTCTTCTCTGTAGCATATCCCATGCATGCTCAATCGGGTTCAAGTCTGGCGACTGAGCAGGCCAGGGCCAAAGCCACTTCTCAATCTCCAGAAATCCGCATAAAAATGCTTGATCCCTAGACACTTTTGATGTGTGTAGTATATGGTATTTTACTCTTTTATTGTCAGTGTGTTTTGTAGACATGTTTATTATTGCTAAGTAAGTAGCTCTTGAAATGAAACATGTATATCTATAGTCAGGGGTATTAATTTTACCTTTTACAATATTATTTTATTTTATGCACAAAAGAGCGAAACTGCGTTTAGCGATATTTAAGTACAGTTGAACCAATTACCATCTTAGAATTTGGTTGAAAGGATTCCTAACTTAGTTTAAATTTGAATTAAATTAAACTTTCGATTCAGAAACTTAATTTAAATAGACGTTATGAATTCTAAAAGTAATAATTAAATATTTTGAAAGGTTAATACTTTTAAATGATGAAAAATTAATAATAGATTTTATAGAACTTGCATTACTCGTAATATTTAGTCAATTGGTGCATATAGAAACTTGAGTTTGTTTAATAATCACCTGTCTTATGCCAAACGTCCATATAATTTTAAATCGACTGCCTCGTTGGTCTCGCGGTTGGCGTGTACGACTGCTGATCATGAGGTCTCGGGTTCGATTCCTGGGTCGGACCGAATGTTTGTATGGTCTACAAATATGCACGTTTGGCCTAGTTGTTTAACGGTCACCACGTCGTTTCCTACTTTGCCAAGTGTCGCGGGTTCAAATCCCACGTAGGACAACACTTTGTCTGATCCACAAATTGTTGTTCTGAGTCTGGGTGTTCTTTGTGTCCGTTTCATGTATGTTTGTAAAGTCCCCGCGACACAGGATTTATTCCTAGTGCGGGAGTTGTCTTTTAAAAAAAAAATGTTTCGGAGTTTGGGTGTTTTTTTATGTATAATATGTACGTATTTACAAAAAATGTGTATATGTATCAGTTGTCTAGTACCCATAACACAAGCTCTGCTTAGGACTGTGTTAAAATTTCCGAAATATTTATTTATCATTATTAATTTTATATTCAGTGCAGCGCATCTTTATTTAAATTTTAAAATGATACGAAATTACAAAATCCAAATCGTGGTTTGCCAATGCCACCATGCCAAGAAAGACTATGCTTGATTTGTGAGTATACTGTAATTGCGATGGGTATAGAACAAATAGCAGATGACGGTTAGTTTAGTTTTTCTTTTTAAACATCACTATCTAAAATAATGAAACAGTAATGAGCTCTAAGTATAACAATCAGACTTGTGTTAAATTTTTCAAACCAAAACAAATAATGATCAATAATAATTTTTTGCTTAAAAAATATTATGTAATTGACACTCTTACACAAGTAAATTATATAATTACAATAATAATATCGTTATATTATACAGTTTACGTTGACTTATACAAGATTCCTAGTGTCTAAATACTTATTAAAATAAAATAAACACAATTTATTGTACTTTTAGTGTTAAGCTTATGCATTAATTTCCATGAAATTTCTATCATCAAGTACTGTGTCTTTCACAAGTACTTAACAGTATGCAAATATCGACTGTTTATGGACAAATATATTTTTACTTAAGAGCTCCCGACTTGTACACACAACGTCATGTGATTTTTTTTTGGAATTCACACGAGTGCTGTAAAATCAATTTTAAATATTTTGAGTAAGAGAAATGCCTTATGACTTCAATGTTTACCACGGTATCTTTTAATAAAACATTTGTTTATGAATTTCTACTTCACATGTTTTTTTTTCCATTTTCATTTAAAATCAAAACTATTCCATGATTTAAAACTGTTTCTTCTCATTGTACATTTTTAACAAAACATTTCTTTACATTTACCGTCTTGACTAGTCTGAGAATATTATATGTCACATGCCAGTGAGTGACAAAAACTCAATACAAAAATACATTCTAAGTTTTGTTTACGCGAAATTCTTCAATATCTAAAGGCGAAGCGATTGTCATCCAGTTGGAAGGGCGAAGATCTCGAATGTTTAAATGAGAAAACTTTTATTTTCTTTCAATGAGCGTATTTTCCGTAAACACAAATCTCTCTTGGTGTAGGTCTTAGGATAATAAAAAAGTAGAGGTATATTTATGATTAACTTTTGATAATTTCAAAAAGAACACCGAAGATATATAGAATATTGAGAAAGGTGAGTGCATTGAGATGTTTGTACCGTTGTGAACCTGCGTTAATCTGTATCCCCAAACACTGTACCTCTTCAGTTCTCGTGAGTTTCGGATAAAGGCAAGGGGCAGATTATTGCTGGAACGTATGCGTGATCACAGAGGGAATGCAACCGGTTTTTGTGAGATTCAGGGTAAGGCGATTCGCATTGAGCCATGAGATTACATTCTTGAGTTCTAATTCCCAATTATTCTTAACACCACCCCAAGTAGGATCACTGACTATAATCGTGGTATCGTCAGCATAAGTTACAGTAAGGAAGAGACATATTGCAAATTTCGTTTACATGTATTTGGAACAATATAAGGCCCAAAATGCTGAGAAACCCCGTAAGAAGATGATGTTAGGTTGCATAGGAATTCAACAATTTTAACTCGTTGAATATGGTAAAGAAGGAAGCGTTCAAAGATTTCCAGGGCCATGCCTCTTACATCAACTATAACTTCGAGATAAATAAGTATTAAAACTTTGAAAAAATTGGACGCTTCGTTCACGGCCCATAACTCTAATTATCTCATGTAGAATATCGATAGTCTCTAACTTCTAAGTTGAAGACTATCAGTATTTATTCTGTGTCTAACTTTTAAACAAACTAAAATATACAATGCGAAGCGATAACTACAGTATAAATTATTCATGCACATACCAAAATATGGGCGACGTGTACTAGGATAATCTCCGGTGATTTACGATGCGATGCAGAGCTACAACTATTTATATAAGATCAAGTATTTACATTGCAGAATAAATTATAGTTGCTAGCACTATTCGTAGATACTTTATCTACTGTACAACATCCATAGACTTTTGACAGCAGCAAAAGTACGGATGGGATTTTTTTTGGTCTGGATGAAAATCAATTTTCGCGGTAAATAGTGGCGTATGTTCTGTCTTAAGAATCACAGTATATTATATATATATCCCTATTAAATTTCGTCATAATCATTTAGCGGTTTACCTGCGAAAGCGTAACAGACTGACGGACAGAGTTACTTTCGCAAGTGGAAGTCAAAACAATAGTACTGTGCTATTATATACTGATGGTATACTCATCTCTCTGGACGTGCTGGATATATATTAAATAGAATAAGAGCTCATGAAAAAAAGCAAATGCATGTCCACATAGCCTTATCAGAAATTCTGATCAAATACGTGTTAGATAGCCGGTTAGTTGAAAGTATGAGGAATAATGACATATTTACGTATTTCCACAAGTTTCAGTAATCATTAAATTATCTGAGGACTGGTGACCTATATAAACGGGAATAATATTTCATTATATTAGGTGGAGTACTTTTTATTACGTTTTACTATTTCAACCACTAGAATACAAGTATTTGAATTTGAGTACTTTGAATTATACGTGCAGTTATTTAATTTCAAGTTAATTAGAAACCAGACGACATAGATGGAGCGTTATTACTCCCACAGGGAAGTTCACAATTGAGATAATTATTTTCTACAGACTCTTTAGATACAAGTGGGTATTTAATAACGTTCGCAGACGTTATAAAAGAAACTATGCGTTAAAAAAGTAAGTTGTGCATGTATGCAAGAAGTAATTAGAATTTGAAAGAATGAAATTAATCATTGTTGCTACAAGAGTGTACCTATACCCTTAGTGTGGATACCTTTATTATCGGAAGCTATTTATTCAAATTGAAAAGGTGATATCATACAAATAACTTGGTACCCGCCCATACATGGTAAATTGTTTAAATGTCAGAGCTCATTGTCTGCCATTGCTCTAAGGTTCGAGGTAACAAGAGAAAATATAAGTCCTGGCTTTAGATAACGTCAGTTTTATGACAAATATTTTATTATCACAAATTTATTTACGAAACGAGATAAACATAAAATTACTTTGGTGTATGTAAGTAGACAGTTTGTTATACGACTCATTATAGTTTGTTGTAGATTTTAGTATGCATCCAGGCGACCAACCCGGTCGCCTGGATGCATAACACATGGACAAAATAACATTTATTTCACCGGATATTTGCTATAAATTTATTCATTTATTGATTGAAGATCAATTTTCTGTGTAACATTTTTAGATAGTTTAACCGTAATTTACATAATTCAATCACAGGTCACCTGGGATGTAGTTAACTTATTTGCTCCATGCATAAATTGGAGACCCTTTTTTTTTTCTTTTTTTTTTTAAAAGACAACTCCCGCACTAGGAATAAATCCACAGGATTTATTCCTAGTGCGGGAGTTGTCTTTGTCTTTGTCTTTGTCGCGGGGGACTTAACAAACATACATGAAACGGACACAAAGAACACCCAGACTGAGAACAACAATTTGTGGATCACACAAAGTGTTGTCCTATGTGGGATTGGACCCACGACACTTGGCGAAGAAGGAAACGGCGTGGTGACCGCCAAACCACTAGGCCAAACGTGCATTGTGGAATCAGTAACATAAACTTTTGCAAAAATACGGTGTACAATTGATTACTGCTGAGATTCTAAAATATTATGCAGTAAATATTGTAGTTCCTTTCGTGACCAAGTTTGTCGTTTGTCAATTTGAATAATCAAATAAAACTTCTTCCTAAAATTTAATTGTTGCAATGGATGTTTGGTTAAACCGAGACTGCAATCTTATGCAGAATTTATGCAAAAAAAATAATTTTTATACAAATTTGTTTTGGGTGTATGGTACTCAAACATGTTTTCCTTTTTAGTGCAAAAATATTTTTCATTGTAGCAAATGTTACTAAAGATTGGTAGCCATTTTTAACTTGAAGAATCGTAAACTGAATTTGGAAATTCAAATCTTTATATTTTCTCACCTTACCTTCGGGAGCCTATAAGTCTACAATTACTTTGGCAATCCCTGCACGATACGCAGCCAAGATGGAAAATAAACATTATTACAGGATAATCCAGTGAGGGGTTGAACCAATCTAACAGCTCGGATTTCTTACATTTCACACCATCTAATAACACACGGTGACAAAAGGGTTAACTCTTGTGCAAATCTGAATAAAAACGTACCTATTCATATGTTAGGTGATTAAGTTGTGGAATCAGTAACAGCGTTGTTAAATATGTGTTAGTTTTACCAGCTTCATATAATATTAATCTATGAGTTGTAAACTACATTTACAAATACTAGTGGTCGCACAGTGATCGAAATTCTTTGACCATATATTTTTAACTTTCTGCATTTTTATTCCATGTAAACTTGAACTGTGCCAAATTTTAGACTCTTTCCATAATTTCTTTAAAAAGGGGTACAAAGTTTTTGGTTCACGTAAGATTTTGAATAAATACAAATACTCTACAACACCGAATCGAATTTACTTTCAATATAAGTTTGTCAATCTTGATTAGTTGACGTCCTACTAAACGAGACATGCTAGATGCTACTTCAGTAGTTGCAAAAGAGTTACAAAACGATAAAAAATATAAAGATGAATATTTTTTTAAATTATCATCATCTCAGCCAAAGGACGTCCACTGCTGAATATAGGCCTCTCCCAGGGCTCTACACGACAACCGGTCCTGTGTATTATTATTATTTCATACTAGCTGACCCGTGCCCACTTCGTTGGGCGGTAAACATTTTTTTCTCCGACTTACTTTGCAAATCCGGCTACCACGAATTAGGCTTTCCACTTTTCGGGTTATTATATATCCTATGTCACTCACAAATAACGTAGCTTTAAATTGGTACAAAAAATTTCAAAATCGGTTCAGTAGATCCAGAGATTAACCCCTACAACGTCACTAACTCACAATCTCACAAACTTTATCTCTTTATATAATAAATATAGTGTAGATGTAGATGGAAATCTTTTACCTTTTCTCTTTTATTTAAGAACCTTGTATATTTTAAGTCAAAAAAATACACAAAATGGTGCACTACGTTCTCCGCTACGATTAAAGCTATATACGACACCATACCTATGGCTGTATTCTAATCCTTCTTACACTTTTCATTGGACTCGGCACGTCGAATCGTATTTACGCTTCAAAGAAATGTCTAGAAGATTGTGTGACGGCGAGCGAAACGATCCGATAAGCGAAACTAGTTTTAAAGAGGAAAATGTAAACAGTCTTTGCATGTATTTTTATATGTTACTTTTCCTTTTCTTGTAAAGAGTAATGTGTTTACACGTAAAAGAGATTTGACTTAACATAAGTAAATTATTTACTTAATCATGTAAAATACCAATTTTTTGAATTAACTTTCATAAAAATTGTGTTAGTTTTTCATCATTATCATCATCAACAGCGTTTATTACTGTACGATATAGGCTTCTCCTTGGCAAAGAGGTTTTAGGACACGTATGGGGTTTGTGAAAAGTTGTCCATCTGTTAGTTCTTTTAGTCGGCTTTTACGACACCCGCAGGTAGAATAGATTATATTTTATAAGAATAATATATTAAATTTTAATTAAATTTAATTTTGGGGCAATTATCAGATCAGGGTTTAATCATAAGTGTTAATAAAACTGTTAATTTGAACTTGACAACTACGAACTGCACTGTAAATATTTACTGAGGTCGGCAACGATCGCCGCAGTAAATATTAGATACAGAACGCGACAGACTCTTTGTAGAGCTGTTTCTTTGTATGACGTTTAACCCACGTCAATAAATTTCCTTAAAATCTATGAAAAAAAAAACCACTATATCTATTAGATAATAAAACATTAATTAGGCTTTTAATCCTGTACAAAAAACATGATAAATTACTACCTTAAAAATAATAATTAATAATAATAGTTTATTGATAATCCATCTATGATACAACAAAAAAGTACTTAAATGGCTGCAATAGCTAAAACTGTGACGCAGCGTGGTTATAGTCAACAGAAAATTCGGTCTGTTACTTTAACTTTGCATTTACGCAATGTCAAGGAAAACATATCGAGCTGCTTATTTATTCTGTTGTACAACTTCGAACCTGAGAAATAATACTGGTGGCTAGCTACAGCCGTATTGTGTTTTAAAATATTACAAACTCGGTCCGACCTGCGTGTGTTGAGTACAAAATTACTGTTGAGTACATAATATGGAGTTACTGCATGTTTAGGGAGGATTACCTGAAGTATGTACACCTGTCGGACAGTTAGGACTTCACAAAGGTTATACAGGTCTAATGTAGGGAATCTATTCGGTTTGCAAGTCATAACTTTGAGAATACATCAATATTAATATACTAATTTTATAGGTACCACTCCGAGCACCAATGCAATACCCCAAAATTTACTGAACAAAAGCATAATATACTATTTTTATGGTGCTAAGGTCTGCAATGTGACGAAGATTTTTGAAGACATAATAAAAGCTTCCTTAAACGCGAGTAGGTTAATTTGGATATACTAAGATAGATTTACATCTCTAATGATGCCTAAGTATTTGTTTTTATCAGTAGAAATTAAACTATAACAGCTACAGTTACCTATTGAGTAGAAACTGCAGGCATAGGCTTTGACAACGAAAGCTGAAGATGGTTGAGACTTTTTACTAAAAGAGAAGGTCAAAATTTTCGTTTTATCAAAATTTAGAGTTAGAAGGCTGTAGTTCAACCAGGCTATTATCGTTTAAAGTGCGGTTTCAGCATTTAACACTACAATATCTCAAGTATCTTTATAAGACGAAAAGTGTCATCGGCGTAGGATACAATTCCACAGTCTTGTAGTTTAAAGGAGCAAAAATTGTTAATATAAAGGAGAAAGAGCGTGGGACCGAGGACACACCCTTGTGGCACACCATACGAGAGAGTAGTCTCTGCACTAGTGATATTATTAATAACAAAAGATTGAGTGCACTCTTTTAAGTAATCAGAAAGAGCTCAAGTGATAAGCCGCGAATTCCCAAATGCTCCATCTTTTTTAGTTTGTTTTGGTCCATGTTTAAATGTCGTATGACAACCAATATTTATATTTTCCGCTTCTAGGTGATTATAAAGGAAGTCACTTGTACGCTAATTTTAATGTATGGTTTTGTTTTAGAATCTAAAACAAAACAGTAGTATAATAAAATCTAAAATTTAGATCTAACAAAAATATTTTGTTGTAGGTTATAATTATATTTCATAAATTTTTTAAAGGCGTATTAATGTAAAATGATTTCAGTTCATCGCTATGTTAATTTTTTATGTGTCGAAATAACCAAAAAGGATCAACCGATTTAAAAAAACATCTATTATTATCTGATGATGAGATTCCTGTGAAAGGCAAACTTCAAGAAGGTTTGCTTATTGCTTATAGTTGCTCGTGTGCTAAAGTAGCAAATGTAGTTGAATTGACCACAAAGACCACCAAAGTTATTCGATACCGAGTATACCACGGGTAGTGAATAATTTTAACAAGTCTACTGAATAATTTATGCACATTACAATGTATATATGTATGATAGTTCACCCAAGAGAACTCCTCAACAAGTAACATCTCTGCATTGGGATGAGCGATTTTTATTTTTCTTGATTTTGAATTTCCTGGCTCTATTTCAAGGATGTTTTTAATACATTCAGATTGATTGAAGTAGGTTAAAGTTTAATCAATGACATTGAAACAACCTATGGTTCTTGAAAATTAAGAGTGGACAAGAAAAGACAATTTTTAGTAAACAACAGCATATCGTGAAAGGTCGATATAAAAATCATGTAATTGTGACCTTATCTTTGAAGCAGAAGAACTTCCAGCTTGATATAGAGCTCGCAATTTTCCTCTTCACATCACTGTTTCAAACATTCTTTGTCGACACTTCTTACACACACATTCTTTTCACAATACAACACTTGTCCACTTGTAGTGACTAAATCGATACACATGTTGATTTCAAATTCGATTTGTTGAAATTTGGAATTCGAACCACTTGCGATTTTTGTTTTCACTCTTTTTTTTATTGAATTAAAAGTCTAGAAAAACTAAGAAATAGATTATGAGATAAGTACTCAAATGGACGTTAGCTGCAATAGGCTTCAACGAATGAACTATGCTGAAGTGCAGTGTGCCAGTGGCCCAGTGCAGCCGCGCGCAACTGACCCCGATCGAAAGCGAAAGTGAATCAATACACGCTCTTCTTGCTTGTCACCTCTCATCTTCCTTGGAATTACTAGCCTGGATTTCGCTGAAAATAGGTTGTTTAATTTTTATTGAGAAATAAGTTTATAAAGGGCTTACATGAAACTCTTGAACAATATCAAGGAACAAGGAACAAGAAAGAACAAGGAGTTGCACTAAAAGGGAAAATTTATTGTTTTCGATATTTCTATTACTTTGTGAGTACAATGTCACAGTAACTCTATATTATATGATTTGTCAAGAACATAGTGTATAGTTACCTTATTTTATTTATTTGGGACAAAAAACAGTTATACATTATAGGTTTTACAAATATCTAACAGATTGTGTTTATAACGTATAACCCACACTATTGACCGCAAGGTGATAAATGGAGTAGGGTAAAGTAACGGACGTGCATTATACAAAAAGAAAAAGAGGGTGGGGTGAGATTAAATTTTTAAACAGTTCCAACAAATGCATGGTAAGGGCCTTCATTGAGCCGAAAGAGATTCAGAAGCTATTTTTTTAAATTTAGACTGATTAGAGCGAGTATGTCCAAATGCATGAAATGCGAGTTGTACGTTATCAACAATCGGCGAAGAGGTGCAAGTTCTCCGGCATTAGTTCTACACTTTTCCGTGTAGAATAATCGAGGTACGCGCACCTCCCTCCGAATAACAGTTCTAGGTATCACATAACAGAGCTTATTTGACAATTCCGTACAATTGTACACATTGTGGCATATGCCGTACAGCATCACTACCATGAGTAAAGTACGTCTGTGCTTCAAGCTCAAGAGCTTAAAATGTTTTAGAAGATTTACATAAGAAATTCTAGAATGAAAACACTTGTAATATGTATTACGCAGGAATTTCTTCTGAACCATTTCAATCCTTTGTTTATGTTTTGCATAAATTGCATAATATGATCCATATTGACCGTTGAATGAGTAGGTAATTACTTTTATAAGTTGGTTCAAACTGGGTTCAAACTTTAAAGACTCCATAACCCTCTACTACATGAAATATTAAGGATATGAAAAAAAAATCTTTGTGAATATCGCTTTATTTAAATCTAATTAAGACAAATAAATCGAAAAAAAGTAAATAAAGTTGTTTAATATAGAAAAAAAACTGCGATACCTTATATGGGCTCGTATGGACTGAGACAAAAACTCGTTTGGACATATTATTATATTGTATCGTATGCAGTCAAACAAAAAAATAACAAAGTAGAAAAGGAACATTATCTGAGATAAAAAAAGTAATATTTATTATTATCAGTCGTGGAATGTAACCAGACAGGTTCTTTTATCATTGTAGCATAGAATACTTTTTGCAGTTTGAGCATTTAGTATATTTGTCTTTATAGAACATAGTATGCAATGTTGACGTTTTTTCTGCCACGTAGGCCAATGTCCAATATTGTCTGTTCTGACACAGTTCAGAGGTACTTCTTGGTGCCTTTTGGGATTTTTTTCATCTTTTGACTATTTGATGGTGATTCAGTTAATGACGGACGACCCCCTTTTCCGTGGAAGACATTTTCCAACCTTGCATAGTTGTTCGGATATTTTTTTTAAATAACCTTAATTGTATTAATACTTGAAGGAACCCGGTTTAGAAGATGTGAATGATTAAATTGAACGGTAGTATAAAAAGCCTAACAAAAGCCGGACGGGCCTGACGCAGTCAAATTTGGCCGGACAAGAGGTCAAAAAGCCTAACACTGTCCGGCTTTATCCCGACGGATGGCCACCCTAACCACACCTATAAATTATTCCAATTCTTCGTTTGTTCACGCCGGTTTATCTTACATTATCTTGAACAGATTTAAAATTTGACTGATCTACGACCATCGATATAAAATCATTTGTAAAAAAAAATTTAAAGAATTCAGCTCCATAATGCACGAAGGACGCTCAATATCTCACGTGAAGATGAAGTTGTCAGGATTAAATGGATCCAGATGTTTGAATTTCCACCCCGTCTTCGCAGCTGGGGTTTAGCGAGGCTTCTTAGTCACTTTTTTGTCCTTGATAAGTGTTGCTAGAATATTATTTTTTTCATCCGAACTTTCATCATCAATTTCAGGTATTATAAGGGGTTTTCTGACTGGGACAGGTCTTGAAGTTACTTCGCTATTGGGATCCAACTCATCATCGTCACTAAGAAAACCATTACCCGGAATAGGATTACCATAGTTGTTTTTACCATATAAGCGAGCATTCTGCCAAACAAAAGCAAAAAAAAACAGGTATGATGACAAAGGAAAGGGAAAAAAGCGTAAAAATAATAGCACTTGAGTTTTTATTCTTGATGAACATAAGTCTGAATGCATAAGATACCGATATATATCAAAACGTATGTTCGTCTATATAGACGAACATACGTTTTGATATGGTATACCATATGGTATCGACATAAAAGTGGATGATAAGATTAGGAAATATGTGAAAAGTGTGAAAATAATTATTGGTAGATAAAGAAGACAGTTTTATTTACAAATACTTACGTTTTGTTGTTGTTTTCGATATTCAAAAATGTGTCTCAGGCACTAGTCTTTTGTTTCAACGACTACCCGCATCAAAGTGAGATTATTTCTAAATGTCATCAAACCATAGACAAATTTATTGCGTTTTGTTATTTCTAATTAACCATTACATGGATTTAAGAAGTTTAAATGGCTTAGTTATTATTTGTTTGGAAATAAAACAACAATAAAATCGCTATACCATTTGCCGTGGCCGTGGTATCACTCCCGACCCATTCATGCCGAATCGTGTCTCTCCCACGTATTATATCTAACTTATCTATCAGATGCCTGATTATGTTTGATCTAGTACCTATCTTTTAATTATTTCTTGTCCGAAATACAATAGAAATTTCATAAAAATATCTCGCAATCAAACCGGCGTGAAATCTCAACTTGCACTTTGTTCAAGCTCGCTTTAATATCAGTTCAATTAAAATACCGTGAGATAATCCTGTTATCTCCAGAACCTTAATTATCAACAATAAAATTGTTCGAGTAACGAAAGAAGTGGAGTGTGAAGGATTATAAGGGTGGACTGGTTCACTAGTTCTCACCCGCCCTTCGTCTTATCCTTCCCTACTAACTGTCTTTTAAACACAATAGCGAATTATATTTATGATATCAAATATCTATTGTATACGCTCTATTTATTAAATCATTCAGATAGATTCCATTTTGTTGAAGAAATAAGCTAAGCTAAAGAAATTACGTTTTTTGAATCTTGATTAGAAATGTAGTTTTTGATGTTGGTAAAACTGCTTTATTCTATACTAGCTTTTACCCGCAGCTCTGTATCATTGTTCGTCAATTTGTGCGGCAAAATGAAGTTTATGTTACCCGATGATTGTGTTTCCATCGGTGAAAAATGCAAGTAGTAAAATAAAGCTGAATTTTGTGGATGGAGTAATTTCCTCATCTCATAGGTACTCAAATTTCGAAAATTCCGTCCGTTTACTTTTACATTATAAAATCTAACCAAATAATATTTACTAACATCGCAACGCAATAGCGAATTAACTAAGTTATATCTAGACACGCGGGAGCGTGTCAAGCCAAGTTCAAGGAATGAAACTGGCTAGCCAGCGTCGAGTGTAATATTACACGAACCACTTGGTGCCACTTTTGACCCTTCTATAACTCAAAACTTCTTTAACGTAAACACATAAAACTACGTGTGTTTAATTATATCCATAAGGACATCTAGAAGCCCAAATTTCATGAAGCTAGCTCAAACGGTTATAAAGATATGAAGGTCAAAAAGTCGTAAATTTTAGCACTGAGTGACATATATATACAGTACCTAAACCTAACCTACTTCCAGATGACCTAGAAGCATGAAATTTGGAATCCAGCTCGATAATTGTGTGTAAGCGTAGGAAAAAATCTAAAAATTAAAAAAAGTTAAAAACGGGGGTTCCACCTACATTTTTTTTTAAATTGTAGCGTTGGAACCGCCGTTACAAGCAGATATTTGAAACTATCCCAATATATGTATTATTAAATCTCAATACTTGCCTAGTTTTATTTACAAAAAGTAATGATATCCCACCAAAAACATCAATTTGAAAAAGGAGAGCCAAGTTTAATACAAAAATTATGATTGGCTATGGGGTTCGCCGCAAAAAGTGGAGATCTAAATGAGTGACAAGTTCTATGCAAAATCCAAATACGTATTTATAGGAACATGAACAAGTATTAAACTCTATTTCTTTGCTTTAATACGTATTATTTAATAAATACGTATTTGGATTTTGCATAGAACTTGGCACTCATTTAGATCTCCATTCTTTTTGCGGCGAAGCCCACAGCCAATCATAATTTTTGTATTGAACTTGGCTCTCCTTTTTTACATTTATGTTTTTGGTGGGATTTCTCCTTTTATCTAACATTCAGGTTGGATACAAACGTGTATAAACCAGGACTTTGTGATTTAATTTCCACAGCAAGTTTAGGCCACACAATTGTATTCTGTATTGCATTCTTACAAAGGTTGTTATTGCGTACACAAAATCACAATATGCATGGTCCGAATCGCCCCGCGCAGATCGAATTTGTCTGCAAAGTTTGAATGTTTCTGTATACACAGGGTGGTTTAAAATGACGGTGTGTGGCCGTTGTGAGGGGATTTATTGATGCAGCTTGTATATAAGTAAAATTTTTGTTGCATTGTTAAAATTTGAATGTAATCTTCATAGATAATGTTTAAATTTGAATTTAAATTGTGATTGCACCGTCAAAAAGTTTGATTCATAATTTGAGGCGCAAAATGGATTCATGATTGCAAAAGTTTCATCCTGTTAGCTGAAGATATAAAATTGTTGATAACTTATATACTACATTAGAAAGTGCACATATTTTACTTGCAGTAGATTTATGTAGATTTTTATACTTATTTGTTTAGATTTAAATTAATATATTTCTACGGGGAGGCATGTACAGCATGGTTTATTTAAAGGCTGTTGACTATATATTTGGGTAAAGATATAATCTTCCTGGTATTTACCAACACATTTTTGTTCATCGAATATCTTGTAGTACGTAATGTATTTTTTTTATATTGAAAACAATTTGTATCAAAAACTGGTTTTTCAAATGCTACCACCAATGCTTTTGCAATGCCGATTATTACTTCTGTTTCTTTTAATGTGCATACAATAACGATAACTATTAAAAATAATAATATTTTTGTTCATTGTTCATTTATTATATAAAAATATTATACTCGCTACAGCCCTGGAAAAAAATTAATTGCATTTCTACTTAGCTTAAATTATATTTATTAAAAAGCTCGAAAACTCTTAATACAAATTAATATTAACAAAGCGGAGCAAGGCGTGTAATTGGATGAAGCGCATCTAATGGTCGTCGAAGCGTGCGCTGTTGAATTTGTCTTAAGGCAGTTCCTCTTCAAATTGGGCTTCCAAACAGATATTTCTATTAGTTTTCTGAAAATAATTTTGAAGATATTTGGCAAAGAATAATATTTAACGTTAAGCGTGGATTTGCAGTGACCCAACTATCGGAAATAAGTTTTATTTAAAGATTTCACAATAGGAAAAGTAAAGAAAGCCGATAACTAATAATCCATTCCAAATTCTAGCGCGAGTTATAAAACGACGTAATATATAACTATAAAATTTAAAAAACCCCCTATGCAGCATCAGGTCGAAGTTATCAATTACATTTATTTTATAACTAGTTGTTGCCCCCGGCTTCGCCCGCGTGTATGTCGGTTATCGCGGTAAATAGTAGCCTATGTGTTGTTATGATGTATAGGCTATATTACTGTAAAGTTTCATCCAAATTCGTTCAATACTTTTTGCGTGAAAAAGTAACAAACATACACACAAACTTTCGCCTTTATATATTAGTGTGATGTGCATGTTATGCGCTTTCATTTGAGACCCCACTCGATGATATTTTTGCAGAAATTCGGTTATTCTTCCCCACTTTCACCCCCATAAATTTTAAACGACTCAACCGATTTTCATGAAACATGTCTAAGAACACTCGCACGTAACTCACATTTCATACGAAAAAATCTAAATTGAAATCGCTTCATCCGTTCGCGAGCTACGGTGCCACAGACAGGCAGACAGACAGACAGACACGTGAAACTTATAACACCCCTCTATTTCGGTCTGGGGTTAAAAACAATACATATATATTCTACGTCTACAATTTTGACACTGATTCGTCAAAAGCTTCAGTTCTTCTTCAGTCAAAAGCACTAAACTGAAATAAAGAAAATATTACCTTTCCCACCATTAATAATTCCTTAAACCCCTTGTTTGACACATTACTATAATGGAGCTGTCATCTGAACATATTTCGCGACTTCATGTTGCGGAGGCGGAGCCGACGACAATTTTATGTAGACCTTCGATTTGTGTGCTGTTCCTTTTTATTTAAAGCCTTATTATCGAGACGGTGGGTCTCAGCAAAATGGTCCAGACAGAGTAGAAATGTAGCCGTCAGTCGCAGGTGATAACTGGATCGAGTAATTAGAAACTGACATGGCAGTTAATAACTGAGGATAAGTTTGACGCGCATGCAACGCAGATACTTTGGAATCGTTGCGGGCTTGACAAACCTGTCAAGTTCGGGATGGTACAGGACTGTTACTCAATATTGTTATGTGATAAAATGAAGTGTATATTGTTAAAGAATAATTGATTAAAGTTTTTTGAAAGTGAAGCTCTAATTAATTAGC
Organism: Diaphora mendica; assembly: GCA_949125395.1. Lineage (NCBI taxonomy): Eukaryota > Metazoa > Arthropoda > Insecta > Lepidoptera > Erebidae > Diaphora > Diaphora mendica. The sequence continues at coordinate 19,433,437 of OX421319.1, read as the reverse complement.
GTTTTCTGAGAGAAACACAGAACAAAACTTGTATATTAGGATTTTTTAAATTATTATTAATATATATTTGATCAGTTATCTGGGTGTACGAAATTCAATAACATATTTACGTACTAAAATCAATACTAATTAAAAAAATACTTGTTCTAAACTTTCAACACAAATAACTAACAAGAATTTCCTTCATTTAAACAGACGAATACGTGTTCCAAACATTTGTTTGGTGCTCCGAAGTGAACTCCCGTTCGACAACAAATGAGTTACTACCAAACTAAGCTCATGTTACTATTCAGACAGTCATTAATTTCAAGTAGGAGGCGAACTTCGGTCTCAAATTAGTGTGGGGTCCAACAAAATCATTTATATCAATTCTCTTTCATTGGACGTCGGAAATTATTAAAACCGCACAGGCGGACGGTGGAGTGCAAAGGCTTCTAATTAACTTCGGTCCACGTACGTAAGCCGAGCAGCTGTTGCTGGTAAATGGTTTCTTGGTTGTGCAGTTTCCTATTACTTGTAATATAACATAAAGGTTCTACGTCTAGTTCTAGTTTAAAATGACTGAACAGAACGTATAATGCGGTACTTTGAAGGTTTCTTCATCATTCAAAGTGCCAAAAAGTACAAGCTGTATGTTAAGACTGTTTACAAGATGTTGGTTTTTAACACAAGTAATTTGCTGCACTAGTAAAATAAGCTAAAAGTAATTATGTTGACCATGTTTACCTTATTGTTTTAGAAAACAAACTCATTTCAACACTCTCTTTTTATCTGTGAACATTAATGCGTCTGTAATACCACTGACATGTTGACACGATCTAAGCACGAACCTTACTGCTTATTTGACTATTTTACTTAAGCACTAAATTATATTCAATATAGTATATTACTACTTACTACATTTTAATTAACTCATTAGTTCCATTAACTACATAATATATTACTTTTTTTTTTTACAAAATCTACTGTATATAAAATACTATAAATGAAAACTTAATGACGCTGATACTGTTGAAATTCGATGTCATTGTCAAAAAACCCTTTGAATATTAAAAAATGCAGTCAAATATTTTTTGAAAACTTTTTTGTCGTTATTCAACCTCTCTTTGTTATCGTCAACAATTAAAATGAAGTACGTTGAATTTAAAATCTGTAATATGAATCTCAAATTTATTTGCAGAGTCTATTGTGATTTTATAAAAAAAAAATGAGATAGAGCGGATTGAATTTTTATACATATTTTATACAATTATCTTCTGAAGTATTAGATATTATTCAAATATATAATGTCCAAATTTTGGCAACACCTGTACAGGCGTATATTGAGTTATACATAATTATGTATGTACCCACGATATTTTCAACTAAATAAATTCGACTTTTCAATTAATTATATTTCATAATCTTGTAATTTTTATAAATAATGTCCTTAATTTTTGATAAATGTTTTGTCCTTAATAAATGATAAACATTATTTTATTTTTAAGAAGTTTTTTAATGCAATAATTCGATACACGGGTACCAACATTTTAACTATATGTTTAGAAAAGGTATAAATCCAAATATGTAATATTTTTGTTTCTATATATAGAAACAAAAATATTACATATTTGGTATGGTATACCATTTAAATAAAAAAGTAATATTTAAAAAAAATACAAGTACACACGTAAGTAAAATTAACTTGTTTTAATTTAGCAAAACTGAATTGTGACAAAAGCTCTAGAAACTAAAAATAAATCATGACGACCTTTAGTTCGGTACTAGTCGCTAGAGGAGCCTCTTAAAATTCGGCACTCGGCCTCGGTCCTCAGTCGAATCCCAAATTATACTTTGCGGCCAGATTGTCTCCGGTAGCCTACCTGCTTGCTTTTGAGATGTCTGACTACCGTCAGCATAAAAGAGAAGCAATTACCGTTTGCCCCTTATAAATCAATGTTTCATTACAACACTGACGAGTATTTCGGCATAGTATCTATTCCGATATCATCGCAATGCTATTATCTAATTCAACTAAACGACAACACGCATGTTGTCGTTTAGTTGAATTAGGCTAAATAAAATCTGGGTAAATTATAAGGTAAAGCATCGGTAAAGGATAATGGATAAAAGTTAAGATTTTGAATATTTACAATTTCAGAGAACGAAGGGCTTACTCTTATTAAAAAAATCCAATATCGTTTAAGTATACCTCAAATTTATGGTTAGACCGAAAATGGAGAATATTTTATTTGTACATTTTTATTTGTCCTTTTCAGTTAATACCCGACTGCGAAAGGAGGGTTATGTTTTTCGAGTGTATGTATGTATGTAAGTATATTTCTTTGGCACGCCCTAGAGCCTAAACGGTTTGTCGTATTTTTATGTGAGTGGTGTCAATAGATTCGTCTTAGTCATGAGAGTGACACTGGGTACATCAAAATTAAAAAAAAAAGGAATTTTGGCGCCGAAAAAAAAAGAGTTGTAAAAGAGGCTCAGCTTAATAATGAATACCTTGATAGTAGATACTACTCATATATAGTATAATGTGTTGATGTATGTTGTACCTGGCTACTGTTTTTTCTTTATTCTGTTTTATATGAGTCTAATAAACAAATTTATTTCGTTTTTTCTTCTAACACATAACATCAAAAACAATACAATGTTCTGGACTAACTGGTTACACCACTTTTAATCTATTTCTCGACGTTTACAATCTATGCGAATGTTGGCTTATCAAAACATTGATTTAAAAAACGTGCATATATTGTAACTCGATAGAAAATTACATACTCTGTACATTTTGATGTTTAGAAAATGACAAGCTTGTTAGACGTAAGCTCAAAGAAACAGCGGCTTATATTCCCAACGGTACATTGGTACGGAGTGCACTCGAAAAGTTAATAATTTGAAACCCGTTCTGTACTTGTCTGATTCCCCATTCATATTCATATTTATTTCGTTTCACCTATTCGCCCCAGGACGCTTTACAAATTTAAATTTAAATCCTTAATTTTAACAAGACACGCGGCATAAAACCGAAGTCTCTTTAGACATATTGCTCGGCGGGCCGGAACCAATCTTCATTGTAGAACGATCCAAACGAACGGTGTTTAAATATGATTATTCTGGAAAATCTCATATTTATGTAAATTAGACGTCAAATGAATGCGATTGTTGTTCTTTGTTCGGTCTTTGGGTGCTTGCTTACAATTTATTAAGATTGTGAATAAGCATAGCTGTATGATTAACATATTTCATTTATTGTTTCTATTGCAGACAAGCTAGTCTAGTGTTATTCGCTAACACAAAATACTTTGTGTCGAATCAACTTTAAGCATTATTGTTTAACAAAGCTATACCTACTAGATTTTACAGTAGTACGAGGCCTAGTTCGATATCAGACCTTTATTATGTGTGAGTCAAGTGAGATGTGTCGGGTCATTACTTTTATCATTAATTTTATCTTTCAAAAAATTTGCACGTGATAAAATATTTTTTAAAGATAATTCTCTCATGACCGACGTATACTGCCAAGCTTGTTTCTATAACTCAAATATATTACCAACTAGCGGCCGCTTACGACTTCGTACGCGTGGAGTTAGTTATTTGCACATTATTTTTTATATTTAAATACCATTTAAAATCCACCTGCCACCTGCCTTTCGGGTAGGTGCTAAAAAAGTTATAACACCTAGTTTAACAGCTCCTCAATTATTTAATTATTTTATTGATATTTCTTTAATACATTTTAAAATTAAAGTTCAGTTTAGTTTAGAATCGCTGTACTTACTGTTATCATAGTGATTACATGATATAAAACAGATATTTAAATCACCTGCCAGCACAATTACATATCACTTTGAAAAAACATAATTATATTTTAAAACTATGTCCCAACTCACTGATATTCGAGATGCACAGAACAACTTGGAGGAGAGCTTTTCAAAGAGAATGGTGCAGTTGGAGGCACAACTGCATTCTGGCGGAAGCAGCAAGGAGACAGTGGCACGGGTGTCGGAGGAATTTAAGACTTTCCGTGAGCTGATGTTTTCTATGCTGGGTCTTCTCCGGAAACAAATAAGTGAGTGTGTTAAAATGATTGATACCATGGAGACTCGGCACCGGCACAAGTCACTTTTATTCCTGGGAGTGCCGGAGGCCATCAGGGAGGATTGTAGTGCAGTCCTGCTTGATACAATCAACACGAAGATGGGTCTTCAGGACATTTCACGGCTCAGCATCAGACAATGTCATCGCATCGGGGCCCCCTCCGGAGAACATCGTCGGCCAATACTGGTTAGATTTGCTACCGCAGAGGCCAGACATGCGGTATGGAAGTCCAAAACAGCGATGAAGGGCTCCGGCATCTCCATCAGAGAATTTCTCACCAGAACTCGTCAGACAGTTTTTACCATGGCCCGACAACATTTCGGCATGACGTCTTGCTGGACACAGAACGGCTTAATAGTTATCAAAGGAAGCGACAATAGCAGATACAAAATTACATCCATTGATGAGCTGAAACCATTGCTTGTGAAGTTTCCAAAGACATTACCCCAAAGCAGGAGTGACCCCGGCAATGCGAGTTCAGGTATCACTAACAAAAGTTCGCGGAAACGCTAGTTAATTGTGACCCATTTAGCCCTTTTGCGTGTACAGTCTAAATTGTATTATTATTGTTTACATATTTTAATGATGGCTGCTAGTTTACTCTTTGTTTTATACCTTCAACTTTTAAATATTAGCTTTCACTTGTTTACATTTTCGTAATGACAGATATTGCATCCGTCCGTCAAAATGTCAAGTGCGATCGCTTGTCATTCGTGGCGGGTGCGTTCCATTTTTCGTTTCGTTGTGTCACAAAGCTATCAGCTATTATTCATTATATTCTTTTTTATTTTTTGTTCTCCTGTTTATTTGCAAATATGAATATGCGTAATTACGGTTTATAAAGTTATTGATTGTTTAGTGTCATATTAACTTAATTAATAATTAGTTAACTTCATCTGTGTAAGCTGGCGGGTGATGTAGAAATACAGTCGAACCTCAATCAACGTAATAACTATAAATAGGTATATTGTATTTTATGTATATATAATATTATTTTATATTTTTTATTATAATTATTTTATAAAACGTACACAGCTCTGATGATTAATGATGATGAAAATGAAGCATATTTTTCTGCCAACGACTCTTCTGGAGATGAGAGCTTCAGTTCTCTGCCAGACACTTTGGGCGACCTATTACGGCAATCTTTCAACAACCAATCTCAACCTTTACTGAATGTATGTCATATTAACGCTCAGAGTGTTCCCAGTCACTTTAGTGAATTGACTGAGGTTTTCACAGACAACAATGTGCACGCCATCTTGATCTCAGAAACTTGGCTTAAACCGCAACTACCTTCCACCTCTTATCCTCTCACTGGCTTCGCTCTCATTCGCAACGACCGGCCAGAGTCGAGAAGGGGTGGTGGGGTTGCCATCTATCTACGCGGCTCTTTACCCTACAAAATTCTCGCCACTTCCTCTTCCGATCTCTCTACTACCGCTGAATACCTCTCTCTTCCTTGAAGTTTGTGTCAAGGGAACTCGGGTTTTACTAGGGGTAGTTTATTGTCCCCCCGCTGTCAGCTACTTCTCCAGTCTGGAAACAGTTCTGGAATCTTTAGGGTCAGAATACTCACACCACATCATTATGGGCGATTTTAACACCGATCTCCTTAACCTCGAATCCCCCCGTACTCGTAATCTCTTTCACATCATCCAATCTACTAGCCTCCATGTCCTATCCCTCCAAGCAACTCATCACAACACTGAGCACCAGGATACTTGGCTTGACCTAATGCTCACCTCTGCTCCATACCTTATCCATTCCCATGGTCAACATCCTGCTCCTGGTTTTTCCCACCATGACCTGATCTTTCTCTCATACATCCTAAAACCCCCTAAATCTCCTCCCAAAATTCTGCATGTACGTAGCTTCAGACAAATGGACATTGATAGACTATGTGCGGATGCTTCCGCACTAGACTGGTCGAGCTTGGGAGCAACTACAGACGTTAACGATAAAATCAGTATCTTCAATGACGTAATTCTTAACTCGTACAATATCCACGCACCCGTGAGGAGAATTAAATTGAAGCGTCCCCCTGCACCATGGATGACAGATGAAATTCGAATTGCTATGAGACGGAGAGATCGTTGCTACAATAGGTACAGGAAAGACCGTTGTGAAGAGAAATGGAACCTTTTTAAGACTGCAAGGAATCGGTGTAATCAGGTGATACGTAACGCCAAACGCCGTCATATAATTCAAAACATAGAATCCTCTTCAACTTCCAGTATGTGGAAGTTCCTTGGAACTCTAGGCATAGGCAAACAACAGCGCCCTGAGCTTAAGATGACAATTGGTTTAGATGATTTAAATCGTCATTTCTCAAGAACATCTCAGATGGATCATCAAACCAAGAGTCAAACCTTGAGCTATATAGCTAGCCTGCCCCATCCTGACATTGAATCTTTTGACTTTTCTCCAGTATCTTCTGAGGACATCAAAAAGATTATCCTATCCATTCGTTCTAACGCAGTGGGGTGTGACGGTATCAGTCGTCGTATGATCGTTACCATCCTGGATCACGTTCTTCCTGCAATATCTCATATCATTAATTTTTCACTCGACTCTGGAACCTTTCCCTCTCTCTGGCGTAAGGCCTTCATCATACCTTTACCCAAAAAAACTAACCCCTCTCTCCCTGAACACTTTCGACCAATTTCTATACTTCCTTTCCTCTCTAAAGTGCTTGAGGCCTGCGTTCATAGGCAACTCTCTCAGTTTATTTATCAGCAGCACCTGCTCAATCCCTTACAATCGGGATTTAGACCAGGTCACAGCACAACCACTGCGCTTCTCAAAGTAACTGGTGACATTCGGGAAGGTATGGAGGACACCAAAGTCACAGTGCTGGCTTTGATTGACTTCTCCAATGCCTTTAATACCGTGTGTCACGACGTCTTATTAGCTATCCTTTCCTATCTTGTGATCTCCTCAGAAGCTCTGGAATGGTTCTCCTCCTATCTTCAGGGACGACAACGGTGTGTTCACATTGATGACTTATCGTCAAGTTGGTGTGATCTTCTCACTGGCGTCCCTCAAGGCGGTATATTATCTCCCTTATTATTCTCAATATTCATTAATCTCGTAACCCAACACCTTCAGTGTGCGTATCACCTGTACGCTGACGACTTGCAAGTATACACCCAATCAAGGATTGAAGACATTTCATACGCAATCGACAAAGTCAACAGGGATTTAGACTTCATAAAAAACTGGTCAGCGAGGTTCGGGTTGTCGGTAAATCCAACCAAATGCCAAGTGATCGTCGTGGGGAGCAAACAAACGTTAAGCAAGTTGGATACGGCGATCATTCCACCAGTTGTCTACAACAACGTGACTATACCGCTGAGCGCAGTGGTAAAGAACCTGGGGTTACTTATAGACTCAACACTTGATTGGCGGGCACAAGTCTCATGCGTCAGCCAGAAAGTCACCTCGTGCCTCCGAGCTTTGTATCGTCTCAAGAACTTCATTCCCGTTAAGACCAAGGTTACGCTTATGCAGTCCTTAATTATTCCCCTGATCGACTATGGTGATGTGTGTTATTTTGACCTGAATGCAGATCTCCTCAATAAACTAGACCGCCTTCTCAATAACTGCATTCGATTCGTTTTTAATCTTCGCAAGTATGATCATGTGTCTGCTTTTCGTTCCCAATTGCAATGGCTTCCAATTCGTCAGCGCCGCAGTTTGCGAGCGCTGACTACTCTTTTTTCTTTCCTCAACTCCCCATCGTTACCCGAATACCTTGTACCACACTTCCGTCTCTTATGTTCTAATCACGACCGAAACCTTCGGTCAACCAATAATCTGCTTCTTCTATGCCCTCCTCACACCTCCAACTTCCTCCATTCTTCCTTCTATGTGCAGTCAGTTCTTCTCTGGAATGCACTCCCTGCCGAGATCAGGATGTCCACAAACCGCCTTACATTCAAGTTTAAAGTACGTGAACTTCTTCGGAATGAGTTGGCAATACAGTCACAACCGTAGTACCCGACTGTGTACAAGTATAATATTAAATTTATGTATGTGTATGTTTATATGTGTTTTGTATTATTAATTTGAGTGTAATAGTAAATTTATTTAATTGGCTCTATTTGATGTAGGGTATACCTATATTATTTAAAATATTTACCATGAAAAACTTTAACTTTGCACCTACTGCATCTTATTTCTACCTCACCTGAAGGTCGACTGGGAGAGAATGCCTCATGGCATTAAGTCCGCCTTTGTACAATAAGTGCAACAAGTTTTAATAAATAAATAAATAATAAATAATTACTTTTACTTCAATAACATTGGACTTTCATACAAACTACTATCCCCTGTTTTAATCCCATAAGGGGGTTGATTTCTAAAGATACATTATTAGTAAACCTCCACACCATCTATAGAGCATACATTTTTAATTTCAAGTCTCCTACTTTAAAAACATAAGACTTTCATACAAACTTCTAACCCCCTTTTTACCCCCCTTAGAGGTGGAGTTTCGTAAAATCCTTTCTTAACGGATTTCTACACCCTACCTACCCTACCTGCCAAATGTCAAGTTTTTAGGTATTATAGTTTCTGAGATTACATGATTGATCAGTGAGTGGTATTTTGCTTTTATATATATAGGTAAAGCTAAATAAAGAACAAACTGACAACTCAGCCTCTCATTAATTAATGAAGTCAAATAACTACTGCGACCGCTAGTAAGGAATGCAATCACCATTGGGTTAATTAATAATTCTAGAACGGTCTGAGGACATAAAGTCTGCGGTTGAAGGAGACCTCCCCCTCCTATTAGTACTCCGTTTTAATACTGCCCACATTCAAGGAGAACCATTCTCTACATATTAATTTTACGAGAATACCGCTTATACGGGATCTCGACAATTTAGCTTTTCACAATTGCGGTGCACCGTGGCTAGACGTCCAACTAGTATCGGATATATACGACTTCGGTTTAAAATATTTATTCTCATTAAGAATTATAATACAATTCACTTAACATGAGAACATACTAATGACTAATACACAAATATATTTCACTTGAGAACATACATAAAGGCGGTAAGAATATAATATTTTTTCAACCACTACCCTCGCTGACACAGTTGTGACCATGGACGGACATCACAATACAAAGACATAAGATTTTAGTGCGCTTCACTAGATGCGACATTCAAATTTTTATATACCTTTTTTATTTTTATGTGTTGATCCTATTAGTTTAGTAATTCAAAACAATTATTTATAATGTATTCGACTCCATTTTGTATTTATTAAGCTAAAGTGTTTGTTAGTCTGATGGACATTTTTTTTTTTTTTTATCATCATTTAACAATTAATTGTAGTTTTTAATGACATGATCTTTAATCATTTTTTTAAAAGAAGTGATGGAGCGCAACTCCTTTATATCTCTAGGAAGCTTGTTATATAACTGCGCGCCTTCATACATGAGATTCCTTTTGCCGTAGTTAGTACGGGGTGGTCTCAGAACAATATTATTAGCATTTCTTAGTTTAATCTTTTGAACGTCTCTTTTTTTGGTGAAACCTAATTGTGTATGTATATCCCCAGTCAATACTTTACGTACAAATAAACAGGTATAATACACGTAAGTCTGACTTACATTTAGTATTTTTGTGTTTTTATATACCTTCTCAGTAGGTGTTAGAAAATCAAAGTGAAAAAGAACCTTTATTAGCTTATTTTGAGCTCTTTGTAACGAGTTTAAGTTAGTTTTAGAAGCTGTGCTCCAAATCTCTATTAGATAATCAATATGAGGCTTCACAAGAGAGTTATAAATATAGTAACGTACTTTACGGGGCAGAAGTCGTGAGATACCTCTTAAAACTCCTGTGAGAGATGATAATTTAGATTTAAGCTTTTCTATGTGACTTTACCATGTAAGATTGCTGTCAATAAGTAGCCCAAGATATTTTTCGCAGTCTGTTCGATGAATACTTTGGTCGTTTATTTTAAGAGTTTGTAAGAGTAAGAGTCGTTTATTTCTTAACTTACTAATTATTTATTAACCTTGTATAGCATTCTTTAGAATGTCATTGTCTAAGCTTATATTCTTGGTACATTCGCTGATATTAGACTATTTTACATGATGTTTTTTTTTGTGTGTGTAATAAATTATTTCTAGAATGATTTTGTACAAATATACAATACAAGTTTGTGCATGAGTCCACCAATGATCTCAATCGGAGTAATTCAACAGCACAAATAATGTGTGTCCAATATACTTTTACCTAATAAAAATACTGTCTATCTATAACAATATATTTATTATCACTAACTTATAAGATATATGTTGTGAAGTGAAAGAGTTCGTTTGTCATCAATAGAAAGCATCGTACCACCATTACTTTTAAAATTTACATAAATGTAATTATACGGGTAAATTGTAAAAGGGTATAAAATATGGCATTTGTTAAACCATCGATAACAAAACAAAATAAATTACAAGTGATCAGTGCAAATACTTAATCCTCTTGAATATATTTTTTATCCTTTACCTGTCTTAGGATTTATAAGACATTTATCTAGAAAAATATATCTTTGACATTCTCAAGATGACTGTTTCAATAGATGAAATTGCAACTACATCTTAATAAACAAGTCGCACTTTAATTAACGCTTATGGAGTACTATATACGTCTTATTATTAAATATCAGTCTTTTTAATAAAAAGTGTCGCCGTGTTTTTATGAGCGTTAAAATTTTTATTACTTTTTTATGAACTTTAACATATCGCTCTAATAAGAAATTATTAGCTAGGATCATAGCCTCATCGGGGTGGGGGTTCTCTCGCTCGGTAATATGATTGCGGCCATGTTGCGGAGCGAGAGCGCGTGGTACTCCGCCGTTTCCTTCTGCGAGCAAGTTATGCTTGCGAAGGAGACGGCGGAGCGGGACCGGGAGAGATTTAGAACTCTACCGGCCCGCCAGGCCCGGGAACGGGCCAGGTACCGCAGGCGACTCGGGCGCTGGAGATCTCAGAACGATCTCCGTCCTCCATAAGCGCAAGCCTGAGGGTGACAGATGAGGCCATCTGTCACCCTAGCAGAAGCAGGCTCGGGTGGAAGCGAGGACGCGGCGCGAAAAAAAGGATCAACACACAACGTTTTCAGTCTTTTATTTTATTGCATTCCTTTACATAAGTAACCGATTTATACTTATTTATTATATTTCTATGCATTTGTATGTATGACACGACTCCTAGAAAAATGATGTTTGAATAAAAATTACCTTACCCTGCCTATCCATCTATTTCTATACGTCTATTAAATGGTTCCCCGCAATTGAACCCTACTTGATACTATGATTATTGGCCCGCTGGTCCAGTTGCATATTTCCTATTGATGCTGTATCCAACACAAAAAGTCACAGTGTTAACATCTCAAAATTGTTTTATTTTTAAGGTTTGGGCCTGCCAAAGTAACTCTACTCTGCCTGATGGAAAGCATAAGCAGAATCCAAGGGTAGTCTCAAAATTGTAAGCCTGTTTCTTCTCAGGGACTACTTTTTATGTTAGGGTGTAAACTTTTAGCAACGAACATCAACACACACCGAGACACCGCGAGAACTTTTCTCACGGTGTGTCAAAACATATTATTGCTCAAATATTTTTGATTCTGGCCCGTAATTATATCGATCACGAATTGGTATAGATACGTGAAAAGATAAATTATTCAAAATGCTTAAATTTTCTGTTCCAGATGGCTTCTTCTTATTACGAATGGAATTGTTTTTCTTCTAAACGTTCAGAAAGACATTCTCGAATCATTATTTTAAACAAAATATGAATAATCATATCGCCTAAAGAACTCTAGGTGAGTAAAATTAGTGGATACAGTATATTTTAGATGCTTTAAATTTTGTTAATTTAATACGAAATATATAGAAGGTAAACTTCTAGCTATCCGAAAACCTTTATAATTATTATCTAGATTGTGGTTGGGTGTCTCGCCAGACATTTTCCTAAGGCTTTAATGAAACCGCATAATAACGTATCGTGTTATGTTATTATGACGCTGGAATTTCAGCTACCGTTGGTACGTAGACGTGTTGCGACTTGCATAATTATATTTAAAGTTTCGGGAACATCTGGCTTGTTACATTGCTAAGTAAAGAACCAGACACATATGAAGATTTATTCAAAGTTATTTTTTTATGAAAACAAGTAGTTTTGGTTGTGTCTGATTGAAGACGTGTATCTATTTGGTTCTGATAAAACTATCATAATTATCTCAGCTAAAAAGTTTTACTAGCACAATTTTACGAAAAATAGAAGCTAATATGCAAATTTATGGCATATTTTTGTTTTTAGAATAATTATGAATGAAGTTAACAGAAGAAAAAAAAACTCTATAAGCCGTAAGCGATCAGAGATATAGCAATTGCTAATTTGTTCTAATCAGGCTTCACTTTTTTTATGTATGGCCCGCCAATATGACTCTACTCTGCCTGATGGAAAGCATAAGTAAAATCCAAGAGTGTTGGTCACCATACTCATTGCGAATGCAGACAATGCAGCATGGCGACCCACACCATGGCGGTATAGTGATGCTTCTGCATCTTTTAGTCTAGTCAACAAGTATGGAACCTGTTGACTAGACTATTTGGGCCTCCGGTCTCGCACTCACCAACATAACACGACAGCACGAACGCTGTCATTTTACGTTGATTTTCCGTGCGAGGGTAGTACCGCCCGGTCGAGCCGGCCCGTTCGTGCTGAAATCAGCGTGGCTCTATTACATTTGAAAACCCCAAAAATAAATACATACATATACCCTTTATATAAATACATCCATAAATTGACTTATAATGATGGATATCGACAGTGTTTTGTTTGTATTCACAGGACCCGCACAGGTTAATGTTTTTTTAGGTTAAGCTACTACTGCGACAGCTAATTCGTACAAGGGTGACCAAATCCATCTCTTGCATATCGAAACTCCTCCATGCCTCCTCCTCATAACTTGTTAAAATCTTGAAAACCAGTGGGTACTGTAGAATGTTAATAGTTGACAGTGTTTTGGGACAATATCCACGCTACCAGCTCAGGCAGCCGACTCACTGCTGTATTTACTAAGTTAGACGTACAACTGTTGGTTTTTGTCGTAAACTACCATTAGCGAGTTAGACTAAATACACATGTATAACTTTTAAGTTTGTGCTATAGATTGTTATTGAAGTTTATGAAATATTTTAACACGTACATTAACGTCTTATACCTGGTTTTAATGAGCCTCAAACTTTGTCTTGGTATGACTTTAATTTCTCTACACAGTTGATTTAAGAAACGCTCTTAGTGCTCACTTACGTTATATGAAGAACCTACATGCAAAATTTCAGGATTCTAGCTTCAGCGGTTTGGGCTGTGCGTTGATCTCTGGGTATGTCAGTCAGTCACCTTCCTCTTTTATATATATAGATAATCATGTATTATTGTATCATGTAATATCGTACTCATTTTTTTAGTTGATCTTACTCGTAGTCTTTGTCTTTACATTTTAAGTGTTAGCTAATAGCTAATAGGTGACTTTTATAAATATATAATTAAAAAAATCACTATACTTACTCAATTTTGCTAAATCGTAACTATTTGTTCAAAGAATCTCGTTATTCAAAGGGAGCTTCCAATAGTTTTTACATTTTACTAGTTCAAAACTTTTTGTTTCATAACATGCATGTATCTTTCTTTACGGAAAATCTGTTTCTATGCTTTTTAAGTTTACACGGTTTAGGTTTGTTTAGGTAACACAAAATACTATCAGTTTAAGTTTATTAAAGAGTTTTTTAATTGACTAATTGTTCTCATCATTAAATATAGAATCTAACATATAAAATACTAGAGGAATACTATCATTTTTCTTTGACCTTTTAGTGCTTATCCTCTCCTCGCAAAAGAAGAAGGCAAATTGACTTGCAGAGTTTATAATAACATATTATAATAAATCGATAATTTAATTGCTATTTATTGATTTTGTTCAATTTAACTTTAATGCAGAGTATCAGAGTATAGTATCGCTGATATGTGCATAATAGTATATTTATATCTGTAAAGATATTCAAAGATTATATCTGTAAATAAATTCTCTGTAAAATAAACTACAATATTTATAACATTAAATAAATTCATGTTTAAGAAAAAAGTTTTTTTTCATATTCTTTATTCAAGATATTCAAAGATTATATCTGTAAATAAATTATCTATAAAATAAACTACAATGTTTATAACTTTCGCGAAAGTTATAAACATTGTAGTTTATTTTATAGATAATTTATTTACAGATATAATCTTTGAGTTCATGTTTAAGAAAAAAGTTTTTTTCATATTCTATATTCAAGATATTCAAAAAATATATCTGTAAATAATTCTCTATAAAATAAAGTACAATGTTTATAACTTTGAATAAATTCATGTTTAAGAAAAAAAGTTTTTTTTTCAGATTCATTATTCAAGATATTAAAAAATGAAAAGTACACAGAATATAACAAAAAATGATACGATGAATTGGAAATTCATTCCAGCTGTATTCATGCATGATATATTGAATGAAGAGTGAAATTCAATAATTTTAATCTCGTCAGATATACTGATACAGAATGTAGGTAATTGCGATTTAATATCGCATATTCAAATAGTATTTTGGATTTAACAAGCACACTATCACCTGCTAGTAAATGATTACTTATGTCTAAAGGTAGCTATTAATAGCCTTGCTAGAGAAATCAAATCCCACCAAAAACATTTTCATGTATAATGTTGCCAAGACGACTGCATATGGCTTACTCTGTGAAAAAGATATCAGATCTCATGTAGTGCCTAGCTTCTGAATCTACACGCCCTAACTCTACCAACCCTAAACTCACAAACTCTACATCTCAGTAAAAATGTATTGCCCTTGCAAAAAAATGTTTCTGTTACTGAAACATACCGTAAGCTAAAGATTGGAAGTAACCGGAATCGGTTCAAAACTGTATATCGATTTTATTCTACTAAGCAATTACACAACAATTATTTGGTGTCATAAAGCATATGTAGAGCAAGGTTGCTCATCTAAGTTATAATTTATTTCACTTCGACACAATTTCTAGCAAACATTATTTGCGTGTATTCTCTTTACAAACTATTAAATATACATTTTTATATTATAACATAAATACGACTACGATGGTACGTTTGATTGCGTAGCGTAAATGCTACGGAAACAGGAATATCCCCGGTGCGATAAGCTACGTCACATCGCTACGACGACAATACTAGCGCTGCACGATGCTGTCGGGAAATATCGTGATAAGAACTAGGTACTATAATTATTTTTGGTGCAAATACCAAGCTGAGATACAGGTAAAACCGGTTGAACTAGTAGCCGACCCCAAATAGTCTTGGGAATAATAAAGGCTAGGAAAATGATGTGAAACGTGATTCAGAGGAATAGTAAACTAGAATAAGAATACTACGAACCTAGGGGGGAGTCAATATAATACGTTTTAACGAGTCCTGGACATGATAATGATGATGATGAAAATTATTTTAATTCGTTTTAGGATACCTCTATAGTTACGCTATGTCTATCTGTCTGTCCACCTGTATATCGCGGCTTGACTCAGAGACTACTAGAAATCTATAGTTTTGCAAACACACATATACATTAACCACACCACTTAAGATGTTATCCAGTAATCCAGGCTATTTAACTTCAAGACTAAGCTTTCTGTCATTAAAACACTATGTTTAATTAATAAATTACCTAAAACACATTTAGTAATACTAAATAACAATCTCGCGAGCTATCACGAGATCTAATATAATTACATTGTTAATACAAATTACTAAACTTGTATTACATACCCCACATTGAGTATAATAAGTAGACAGTCACGTTACTTAATTAAAACTTTAGACGTTTATTTCTTATCAGATCTCAACTTTATTATGTTTTAATATTGATCTACACCTTTTACGAACAAGAAGCCATGCCATTGCTTTTTTAAATGTCAAGACTATTTTTAAATTCTAGCCTATCTAGCACTTTTGAAGTAATTATCTAGATCTTGATAAGTGAAAGGTCAATATATTCTGTAGTTGAAGATAAAATTCATGGTTTAGGTTTTTTAGGGTTCCGTGCCAAAGGCAAAAAACGGAACCCTTATACATTCGTCATGTCTGTCTGTCTGTCTGTCCGTCCGTATGTCACAGCCACTTTTTTCCGAAAGTATAAGACCTATAATGTTGAAACTTGGTAAGTAGATGTATTCTGTGAACCGCATTAAGATTTTCACACAAAAATAAAAAAACAATAAATTTTGGGGGTCCCCATACTTAGAACTGAAACTCAAAAAATTTTTTTTCATCTAACCCGTACGGTATCTATGGATAGGTCTTCGAAAATGATATTGAGGTTTCTAATATCATTTTTTTCTAAACTGAATAGCTTGCGCGAGAGACACTTCCAAAGTGGTAAAATGTGTCCCCCCCCCCCCCCCCGTAACTTCTAAAATAATTGCATGATAAATCAAAAAAATATATATGATGTACATTACCATTCAAACTTCCACCGAAAATTGGTTTGAACGAAATCTAGTAAGTAGTTTTTTTTAATACGTCATATATCGTAAACTGCAATTTACCTTTCATTCAATCAACACAAATATAAAAATAAAATATATTATGTGTCTTGCTGCTGCGGAACCCTTCATGGGCGAGTCCGACTCGCACTTGGCCGCTTTTTTAATTCTATAAAATGTATTTCTATTTTTTTATCGTGGTACTCTTGCAAGATGTTTAAAGTCGTATCGTTATAAAGTCAATAATTGTATTGTCGTTTGAAACTGTTAACACGGTTGTACTCGTAATACGGAGCGTTCGTGTATTTATCTGTGCTTACTCTGGAATCGCGATTTGACGGATGTTTAAAAAGGACAGTATACCTTAGGCCTTGTTTAGTGTATCTATATCAAAATGAATGTAATGAAACACTTAGTTATTTTTGTTTACTATCACTATTTAATTGTATAACGCCTACATATATTTTCTAAGTTAAATGATCGTCTGTAAATTTATTTTTGCCTATTTCGGGAACTTTATCTTTTTCTGGGTGTATAATACACCCAAAAATTTTCGTTCGTCTTGAAGTTCTTTATTCCTCAAACAGTTTCAGTAAAATGTAATGTTAATTGACTTAAAGACGTTATATAAATGTGGATAACAGATAAACAATGATAAACAAGCCGACTAACATTTGCATTCTAGAATATTAACATTTAGTAATAACTTATTTCCCTGTAGAGTTTTTGATATTTATTGAAGTCAGAATCTTTTGTAATAGCATTATGAGTTAACACATGTATAGCATCAGTAAAGCTTTAATCAATATTACTTCTTAGATTATTAAAGTTCAAATTTATCACGTATTCCAAATAGTTCCTCGATTTTACCGTCAAATGCAAATTACAGTTTTAATTCGCATGCTTTTACGATCGAGAGCAACGCCTTAAAACTCATAAATCGCCACAAGGGACAGCAGGACGTTATTAAAATACCGCATCACAGTAGTGACACGTTCCTAATTAAATTTCGTACTAGAGAGAGAGACATCGTAAAATTTTAACAACCCCTTCGAGTTTTCGTCAGTTTATTGATGTGAGCTTGTTAATGTTTAAAGATCTATTATACCGTTAACGTAATGTAATGTGATGCTTAATGTTTTACTTAAACTGAATATAATATAACGCCTTCGTGATAAATTGTTACGTCTAAGTTCATAGTCAACTGTGCAAAATCTTTTTAAATCCAATACAGTAAAAATATGTAAACATTTCATACATTTTATGTACTGTATGTTGAGAACCTCCTCCTTTTTTGAAGTCGATTAAAAATAGACATGTAAAAAAGAAATCAAAACAACCCTTAAATACAACTGGTAACTTTGTTATCTTAGTATTAATATCACCTTATAGAATCACAATATATTTGGAATACGGTACACTGCATTCAACGTTGCACAAGTAATGAATACTCGGGAGAATAATAAGCTAACAAAAGAAATCGTTATTTGTTTTCCGCTTTCTTCTCCACTCGGATAACAACGACGTGCTATAAGATTATAATGATTTACTTTTAGAAGTCCGTATGATATTTGGTAAACCAAACATACTGTATTTATATATCATATTGATATCACATATTTTTATATTTGAGCCGGCACAAGCGACTCTGCTCTGTCTGATGAAAAGCATGAGCAAGACTCCAAGAGTAGTGGTCACCATACAAATTACGAATGCGAACAATGCAACAATGCAGCATGCTGACTTACACCATGGCGGGCTATTAAGATGTTTCTGCATGATTGCGCTGCCGGTCACGCACTCATCAACGAAACACGACAGCACAAATTTGACGTGGGTAGTATCCGCCTGGTGGAGCCGGCCCGTTCGTGCTGAAATCAGCGTGGCTCTACTACCTCTAGATAGGAGTTTTACTATCTTAATGCCCTCTGTAGTATCTTATATACTATAACAAAAGGCCTTCAAGAATAGAGGAAGTGAAAATCAAGAAGTACAAGGAGATGATGAAGTTTGCTGTCTGTTTGCCTGTGTCCGTGTGACTGGTCTGCGAGTGTATATTAACTCCGGTAACACATTCACCTCTATGACAAGAGTATCTGCACAACAACCAAACCACTTGCTATCAAAACTTAGTAAGTGCCTTTTCGTTTTTTAAAACCAAAGAGATTTGATGATATTTAGATTCAATTGCCTATATAAAATGCTCAAATATTATTATTGAATATAGTTTCCTTATTTTGATCATTCTTGCTATTATAGGTTTTTCAAATTATTTTTCGTTAAATGTCTATCGAGCATTAGACGAGATTAAAATTCCTTTTAATACAGACCCCGATAAAGTTCAATTTATTCAACGTTTTCTTTTTTTAAGTATCGTTCTCCGCTGTGTAGTAATTAAAGGTAAATACAAAACGGTTCACTTTCCTCGATCATGTCTCGCTTAGCTTTTGTCTACTAAACGAACTTCTGTAGATAGATTGTCAGCTATTGTTGACTTAATCTCCACGTCGCCGTCGTGAGATATAATAAATGATTTATAAGATCCTTGTATCGAAGAACAATAGGGGGAAATAAAGTAAATATTTTGTGATGAAAGTTAATGAAGCTTAGTCTTGTACCTGCAATTAAAAATACAATGTTCTTTGTTGGAAGATATGTCGTATATAATACCTATATTATAATTTATTACTGCCTAAAAATGTTACAATTTAGGTATAATAAATAACATAACTGTTTGTTATTGATTTATATCTCACTATTATTTTATGTCAAGTTTAAGGAAGTATAAAATACAATTTGTATTAGGTTTGATAATTATAGAATCAAGTAGATCCTCTACTCTATAAAGTTACTTAATTTAAAATTATTCATATTCAGTTACAATACATTCTTAAATAAACATTCAGAATCAAATTAATATATATTTACAATCGCTCAATTCTTTGAGTATTTACCAGGCTGCGGAAAAAGGAGGTTTATGTTTTTCGAGTCTAAACGGCTTGTCGTATTTTTATGTGAGTGGTGTCAATAGATTCGTCTTGGTCGTAAGAGTGACACTAGGTACATCAAATTTAAAAAAAAATACAAAATAAAAAAAAACTTTTCTTTTCAGTTCTTTCTATATTTTCAGTTTTTCACCGAATTTAAGAAAGATGGCAGATATTGACGCAGGCAGGTTTTTTCTAAATAATTCGTTAAGTACTTGTTATATTAACTTTTTTTAAACAGAAAATGTAAAGAGAATTATCGCCTATAATTTTCTTAATGTAGTTAAAAATCTCTTCTACTTAAACTCTATTAATAATAGTTTTTAAGTTAGTTAGACTCAACTGTTTTAACTTGCAGAAACAATTTATCCCATCTTCACTACACTGAGAATATATTATTATATTGGATCAAAAATAAAGTAGGTACATATATAAATCGTTACTCGCATCAGTAAACTTATAACTTATCTCCAATGAAATACACACCTGCCAGTTCCCACTGAAGATAAGACGTAGAATTTCTAAGTTTTCTTGATATTTATAGAAAGTTCATTGTTGTGGTAATTTTACTTTGCTTCGTTAACGTAACCATTTTCTATTGCAAGTTGTTTGTTTACAGATTATAATTTTAATTGTTATGGTTCAAATGTTTTGAGAATTTAAGAAAACAAGTGCGTTTAAAAATGTTTACCAAGGCCATAGATTCAGTTACAATGAATAATTGGAGTCAATGAACAAGTTTATTCTTTGTCCGAGGTTAGGTATTTATTTTATAAAGAAATCCTTTTTAAAAAGTAAATTTGAATATGTTTTTAGGGTTCCGTGCCAAAGGCAAAAGACGGAACCCTTATAGATTCGTCATGTCTGTATGTCTGTCTGTCCGTCTGTCCGTCCGTATGTCACAGCCACTTTTTTTCGAATCTATAAGACCTATAATGTTGAAACTTGGTAAGTAGATGTATTCTGTGAACCGCATGAAGATTATCACACAAAAATAAGAAAAAAACAATAAATTTTGGGGGTCCCCAGACATAGAACTGAAACTCAAAAATTTTTTTTTCATCAAACCCATGCGTGTAGGGTATCTATGGATAGGTCTTCAAAAATGATATTGAGGTTTCTAATATCATTTTTTTCTAAACTGAATAAATTGCGCGAGAGACACTTCCAAAGTGGTAAAATGTGTGTCCCCCCCCCCCTGTTACTTCTAAAATAAGAGCATGATAAATCAAAAAAAAAAATGACGTACATTACGATGCAAACTTCCACCGAAAATTGGTTTGAACGAAATCTAATAAGTAGTTTTTTTAATACGTCATAAATCGTAAACTGCAATTTACCTTTCATTCAATCAAAACAAATATAAAAAAAAAATGTTACTTGCTGCTGCGGAACCCTTCATGGGCGAGTCCGACTCGCACTTGGGCGCTTTTTTAATCATTTACTAGTTTTTTTATGTAAGTATTCAGTAATTGATTACAGAGTATTAATGAAGATGAGATCAAAAAAGCTTGTGTTATAGGTTTTTACAATCCCGATGTGTTCAGGTACTATACCCATGTGTTGCTGTCATCTTCGTCAGCTTTTGATAGTCTAGTGCTGTGCATAGGCCTACGAGGATTAACTAACAACACTATATAATTAATGAGCTGTATGACTCTGACGTTAGATATAAAAAAAAAAAAAAATATCGAAAGTTTTTAACTGAGAAAAAATATTGGTACTCGTCTCACTGAATATCTTCAATTTTAACAAAATGAAAGGTTATTTGTGGATGTTCTTTATGATATAAAGTAGGTGGCGAATTTAAAGAAAGCTACATTGAAGAAATTATTAATTCTTTTAATATTTTCACGTGTGAATGAGTAACGAGATTTTAGAGGTGATTCATTTATTAGCCATAACATCTGGTTTGAGACAGTTCCTTTCAACACATTTCAGATCGTCATAAAAGTGTTTATTTTCAAACGTATAATAAGAGAGATGAAACAACCCGTCACTTGGACGTAAAATAAGCAATTTCCTTTTGTATCAACTAAGGTGTTTGGTGTTTATGACCTTCAGTTTACGGTTTGTTTGTGTGAGCACCAAGGAGTGGTTTTAAAATCGAAATTCTAAAGTAGTTTCAATAAAGTTGAAGAAAATAAAATCTAATGCCTTATGTATGCTTGGCTTGGCAGTTCAGTCTGGTAGCTTTCTGCTTAAAAATAATGATTGAGGGCCCAAATTCTTTCAGTGGGTTATAAATTTCATTGAATACTCCATCTGAGATCACACGATCTGAGGCACATAAAATGAACGTAAAATGCCAGCGTTCGTGCTGTTGTGTTTCGTTGGTGAGTGCGAGACCGGAGGCCCAAATAGTCAAGTCAACAAGTTCCATAGTTGTTGACTAGACTAAAAGATGCAGAAGTATCACTAGGCCGCCATGGTGTGGGTCGCCATGCTGCATTGTCTGCATTCGCAATGAGTATGGTGACCACCACTCTTGGATTCTGCTTATGCTTTCCATCAGACAGAGTAGAGTCATTTTGGCGGGGCCATATATCAAAAAAAAAATTATGCAAGACATTTGAAATTACAAGACAAATATTATATATGTATATAGAAAGAGATTTTAAAATATTTCTATCTTAATCATGATACAAAATCCAATGTAGCATTGTCAACAACAGTAAGAGTCAGACAGTAGACTATTAATTAAAATAATAACATTCTTAACAGAGTTTGTGCAATACTCTGTACATAACTGAATTTTGTTGTAAGTAATTTCCGCTCTACGAAGTTACTGTCGTGGGTACCCAGACTGACGTTAATTTTATTAAAATACTTAACTTTAAGGTTCTTGAATTATTCGATGGTGTCTATGTATTATCTGTAAATTAATACGTGAAGCAAAATCTTTGTACCCCTTTTTACGAAAATTATGCGAACGGAGGAATTTGAAACTTGGTATAGTTAAAGTTTATATGGAGCAGGAGTGCAGAAAGCTAAAAAAAACAAAAATAAATAATGGTCGAATTTCGGCCACTGGGCGACCACTAGTTAATTATAAATAGACTAATTCCTAGAATAGCAATTTGAAAATCATCATCACCCTACCGCAGTCCACTGCTGGACATAGGCCTCTCCAATTGCACGCCACTTAGTACGATCCTCCGCTTCTCGCATTCAGCTCCTGCCAGCCGCCTTGCGCAAATCATTACTCCAACTGACCTGTGGACGTCCTACACTATGTTTGCCAAGACGCGTTTTCCACTCAAATCAAAAGTCAATAACTATTATTATTAACTCACTTTTAAATTGACTTATGTTTCGACTAAGTTTTACTGATCATGGTCACTGATTTGTGTAGTTAACGACTTGAAAATTATAATGTATTTAAAAAAAAAACTTTCGCACTAAGGGTATGTTCTATGTATCGAGGGACTGTACAATCATTTAGACATAAACAACACCAATACCTAAAATAACTTTTGAACCACATAAAGTGTTGTTTTACGATTAAACTCAACGTAAAACTACACTTTGATATTCTGTTAGCATGATATTCTGAGTGAAGAAATGATCCCATCTTTCACTATATATAAATAAATGTACAAGAGCATTAAGCTAAGCTTCAACGTAACCCAAAATTGTAGCGTAGTAAAAAATATGCAAATAGCACTAAGGTACTGTCAATATTGACATTCCGGGCAGAATTCCGATAAGAGACACGAACCAACACAATAGGAGAATCAAAACACACAGCCGATGTCACAGGAAAACACTGTAATTTTAGTCAGGGCACATTCGGTGCCCGTTAAAAAAAGAAAATATGAACGTGAGTGGAATACAGGAGACTGGATGGACGAATGGACATGGAATATATTAGATGGCGACTTAGTTGTATAGGTGTGGAGAGACTTCTCGACTTATCTGTGGAATAAAGGATTTTAAGTCCAATTTATTTATTTCTAATAGTAATATTTAATCGACTGAAATCATCACACATATCAATACCTAGTGGCACTAGGTGGCACTCCGTATTCTTAACGCGTTTCAATAAAAGCCAGGACATAATTCCTAAAACAAAATTTTGACTAGTATTTGAGGAATACAATCTATAAAAACAAATTAATCCGGTAAAGTAAAGTCAAAATTTAAGAAATACTAAATCATGCATATCAAAGTAGGTCTGCTTATAGATGCATTTACATTTTTTTTTATTTCTGACGTTTAAAATCATAAAATTGATAATATAAGGTATCACACTAGTTAAGCAGCGAAGCTATATATTAAGTAAACTACTTAAACTCTCGAGTGTCGGCACTTGATGGAACTTGTTGTAATACTCGTACATTCTAAAACTAAACTCACTTGTACTTATTTCACTATTTTTATTAAATTTACACCTGACCGGTTTCGCCTTATGGCATTCTCATAGTTTAACCTTTGAGAATGTCAAAAGGCAAGACCGGTCAGGTGTAAATTTAAATAAAATAGTGGAATAAGTACAAATGATTTTGATTCTAAAATTTTGTAAGTAAACCTTTACTAGAATGACATAAATACACTACTTTTTATGTTGTAGATTTAATTGAGCTTTCTGCTCTTAAAAAATGTGGTTCAAATAACGCAACTTTGTGTTAAAAGCTTGTGAAAATTGAGTCTTCAATATGTGACCATATGCAAGTTTTAATATTTCAAATAAAACAAATTGAATTATATCAATTACCGTTTAGGTAAGATCCTTTATTAGTTCTACCTGGTTCTACCACAGCAGATATAAATAGGGAAGCAATCACGTGGCAATCTATCACGCTTTGACATCATTTATGTTCTACGAGACATTATCCACAATATCGTTTCTTATTTCCCGTCTACGGTGTACATTATTGAAAAGAAGTTGTGTTCGTTCGTGCGACCAAACCGTATATGTGAGACTTGGATATCTTTTGTGATGCATTGAGAGGCTTGGCAGCCTTAACGGTACATTTACTCTATGAAATAAGATTTTCGATTAACGTTCTGATTTAAAACACAAAAGTGATATAAATTCGAACGAAAATGGGAATATTTTAGCGTAGGTACTTTACTAAAAGCGTTTGTGTCTTCAAATTAATTTAAGTTACGATTGGTCAAGTGTAAACATTGTTTCAAGTGGTTTTTAATTACACATTATTATTAAAATTTGTCGAGTACTGATTAAGTCTCAAAAAGGTAACAAAGAATTTATACATATACTATCTATATACGTATTCATATATTATCTACTTTAATTATAAAAAGATAAAAAATGTATAAGTATATATGTATTTATAAAAGTGAAACACAAATGTCGTAGTGGTTTAAGCGGTCACCTCACCGCTGGCTACAAGCGCGGCAGCGCTGAGTGTTCTATGTGAGCTTGCTCCCCATTCACAAATTATAGTTCTGGGTCTCGGAGTTCTTTGTGAATTTACCTATATTTTTTTTATGAATGTCCCTACGGCCTAAAGTGGTTCCTAGTGGAGTTGTTTTAAAAAACAGTAAAACTGTATTCCAGGTGATCGATTTTATCGTATAAGGTAATTACGTGGTATTCAAACATAACTGGAATATATTTATTAAGTACAATAACATTAATGTCAAAATTATACGTTGTAAAAATATTTGTATAAACCTCGCTTCGACTAAATTAAATGTGGAAAAGGGCAATAATCAATAGGACGGACGCTTAGTATTCATACCGAGGAATAACCCTTTAGGGCATTCTGACGCAGATGTGAGGGAAGCTTTGTATGTACTGACTACAGATGCAGAGTATGTATATGTGTGGAGACAAAAAAATATTTTGTTAAGTCATAAAGTTAATTAAGTAGATGTAGTATAATGTAAACAACAATTATAGTTAGTTGATTTGCTTACAAACAGTCTCTAGTATAATCTAACACCTATAATGTATAGAAAGATATTTTTAATCAGTACCTTTACTTAAACTTAATAAACTGATCTTGAAGAAATGGATATAATTAAATGCTTTTATTTCATATAGTAATCAACCTATCGTCATCCACTGCTGGACGAAAATCTACCTTAAGGAGCGCCAACATTATGCTATTGCATATGCTACGGATTAAAGTTAATAATTAATTTGATAATATAAAATAATGAATATTTAAATTTAATAATTACACGTTTTTAATTCATATGTAAATACCTCTTAACAACTGTAGCTATTGCTTTCAACAATATCCAGAAATTAAAATTTTTAAGGAAAAGATCGACAAATATAGAAAATTATCTTTTTATTCCTTAACCTGGATATAAATATTTTATGTTCATTTAGTTAATAACATACAGCAGATATCGCAATTACCATAGCAGTAATAGGTGATTCACTTTATATTCCTCGAAGTTTCAAAGACATAAAACGTGAAACATCTTTAATAATATTTTATGAATAACTGCAAACATTTAATTTCCAACAAAAGTGCAATTTAATATCCGTCTGGAACGGCAAGTATAATAACAGAAGAAAACCAAATAATGTAATTAGGAAATAGCAATAAAACTGGTTATTTCGCAAACAAAAGAGAAATGAATTGTTCGATTCAACTGTCTAATCGAATTTAATCTTAAAAGGATTGACTTTTGTATCGGATATTGAAAGCACTCCCAAAGGTAAGAGGTCTATAAAATGGAGACTATAAATTTTATTTTGTCTTTTAGTAAGGACTTGTATAGTTCACTATTCGAAGATGTATATACTAATGTATACAGTAGTAGAAGTGTTTGTTATTTAAGATATTTTGGGTTGGTATATGAAGGTCTTATATTTATAAATATTAGGTTATTAGCCTTGTCTTATATGTATTAATGTTATGTATAAGATGAAAATAACATCGTTTTTCATCTTCTAAAGGTGAACGATCTGCAACGTCTTCAGTATACTATATGGATCATTATCTTCTTTGGATCATTTTGCCAAATTTATTTGGGATTGTCCCTGTAAGTTAAGGTTAAAATAATATTAATTGTGAATCGGTAACTATTTATCCAATGATCTTATGAAGCATGTACTTTTTGCACCTCGATCTTACCCGACACCATCAATTTTTCGAGTTTATCGCCTTCTCTCCTCGCAATGTGGAAGATCACGATACGGATAACGCTCCATTATAAGTTATTTTTTGGAAATTCAGGTGGGTGCTTGTAAAATTATATGCCAATTCATCTAACCAGAGTGTTATTGAAGACCAAAACTTACTAACAAGGGAGGCCTTTGTCCAGCAGTGAACTATCAAAGAGCGTTAAAGAGTGTAAAAATATATTTTATAATAGAAGAACAATATTCGAACAACAAAAACTACGGTCTTATCATCCACTGTAAAAAGCTACCTTGCAAAGCTGTTGACATATTTTTTATGTGCCACTAGCTGCTCGGACATACTTTGTTCTGTGAACCTCCCATGGACTTGCATATTTTTTTGGAACGAAATTCGCCGCGTTGCGGAGGGGTATTCTAGACGGCAAAAATGTCCGTAACGTAAGATTTTTTCAAAAAATTTAGTATAGCGCCATCTGTAAGTTGTATGTAACAAGTACGGGGTAACTTTAGACAGACCTTGTTTCAGTAGAGGTGGCAGCAGAAGTGACCAGTTATTTTATAGTAAAAATGTGTACCTGAATAGTTATTTTTTATATTACTTGAAATTAATATTTTTATAATGATTATTATTATTGCAGTTTGCTATTATTATATATTTTTATAAATCATTTGAATTAAAGTAAAGGTGTTAAGACAATTTAGTGGTTTTTAAAGAGCGTGAATGAAAAATTTAGTATAGCGCCATCTGTAAGTTGTATGTATTATTATATTTTATGATAAGGAACTTCGTTCCTATCTGGTGTCCCACGACACTACACGACTTTTTTTATTATTATTAAAACCTCCCGGATCATTCAAAAAAATAAATTAGCCGAATTGGTCCAGCCATTCTCAAGATATGCGCTTAGCAATATTCATTTTTATTTATAAGATTAAATAATCCTAACGCATTCATACATATGTGTGAATGCCAAGTTTCTAATAGGGGTTTCCGAAGTTAGAGTGGACCAAGATTGCTCTTGTAGTTAATGAACTACTTATTTTAAGTTATCTTTCTGCAAAACTTTTATTCACATTTAGAGCCAAATATAAAAATGCTAATATACCTACCAATTGGTTTTCAGAATTATGTCGCAATATATTTTTAAATTTTAAGGTTTTAAATCCCTACCAACTAAATATTTTAGCTAAAAATGTAAGTAGGCACCGTCATACTGAAAATTTTAAATGACACAATTGTGGCACGCTATAATATATAACACTCATTTACACTGTACTGAAATTAGCGTCGGTACAATTTGTTTAAATTCAAGTGATTTTTTTCTTTCCTGTGCGCTGTCACCGTGTTATTTACGAGGGGACCGCTGTGTTTTAATACCTTTTCATTAACAATTTTAAGGTTCACTTTATTGAAGTCGTAAATAACTCGTACAATTGCCCAACTGCACTGTCACAAACGTAATTTGGAAAAAGATTAAATTCACCCATCGAGTTTGTAATGTTCACCATTTTGTTATAAAACTTAACGTTTTAATTTCTTAAAAAAAAGAAAAATAAAAGATGTAAAATACAATACCTACCCATCCAATTAATGCAGTTTGGTCGATATAATATGCATAGAATATGATTGAAGGCCTCCAATATGAAAGTTTAACAAACGCCAACTATCGCAATACGTAAATCCAGTTCAGTAGTTTTAAAAAATGAAATGGTCACATCTATTTCATTACTCAGTCGTACCATATCTGGTAGGGTTTGCGTGTCTTTAAATTATTAATTAACTCGCCAACGCCGCATAGGGATTTATTGGATTGCGAGGGAGATGGAAAAAAATAAATCACGTAATGAAATCAGAGCCACCCGTGGACTCTACTCGAACACAAACGGTTGCCATTCGAGATCGTACTCGGCCATTCGCGAAATCGTCATTAATATCGTACGCACGCTAATAAATACTAAACAACAGCTATTGTTGTGCTATTGACGCATACTAACATATATTTCTTTCTCTTGTTACTTTTTTTGAATTGGTCTTGATAATCATCAATCTATTATTTTATTTATTAATTATCTATTCAAAATTAAAGTAAGCTAAAGGTATTTATGATATACTTGGTATTTCGATTTGATGATTTGAAGGTCTTGTGTCATTTCTTGCACCAGTAAATATTGATCTGTCATTGTATAAAATAATTATGCTTAGATTGTGATGGTATAGACTGTTCTTGTATTGTACCATTACAGGTTAAATATATATTATTTGCCACGACTTACAACAACAGACAGAGCATAACACGATACAACACCGCATTCAAATCACTTCTTGTCACGACTTTTTATTTATTATATTTAACGTTTGCAACTTTATAAACGCTGGCGATTTACTACAAGGAACATAGTATCTTCGTTAAATGTCTGTCTGTCCGTCCATATGTCTGCCACCAGGCTGTATCTCATGAACCGTGATAGCTAGACAGTTGAAATTTACACTGATGGTGTATTTTTGTTGCCGCTACAACAACAAATTAAAACAGAATAAAATAAATTTATAAACGTTTTTTTGCCGTTGTTTGCTCGATATTTATAGCGGCGACAGGTAGACGCTTGAAATATTCGTAGACTATTTAGTTGTATATTCACTTTAAAAAAAAATTAAGGGGGCTCCCATACAACAAGCATATTTTTTTGGTTTTTTTTTCTCGATATTAATAACGGCAACAGGTAGACGCTTAGGTAATGGAAAGATCTCATCTGTCTTATATATAACTAGCTGATCCGGCGAACTTCGTACCGCCATATTTATGACCCACGTAACATCGTTTACGTTTTTGTGAATCTAAACCATTCCCAGATCCCCTTGAACACACACAAAAAATTTCATCAAAATCGGTCCAGTCGTTTTTGTGAATCTAAACCATTCCCAGATCCCCTTGAACACACACAAAAAATTTCATCAAAATTGGTCCAGTCGTTTAGGAGGAGTTCAGTCACATACACACGCACACAAGAAATATATATATTAAGACTAGCTGACCCACGCAACCTCGTTTGCGTCTCCAATTATCCGTAGCGTGATAATTTTCCCCCGTTTTTGAAACATTCTTTATTGGTACTCCGCTCCTATTAGTCTTAGCGTGATGATATAATATAGCCTCGATGAATGGGCTTTCTAACACTGAAAGAATTTTTCAAATCAGACCAGCGGTTTCTGAGATTAGCGCGTTCAAACAGACAAACTAACAAACTCTTCAGCTTTATTAGTATAGATGTGTATTAGTGTCCCAAATGCCGAGAATATAAACTTCATGCCAAAAATTTACTTTTAAAAGTATAAAGTTTTATTATAGTGTGTTTATATCATGATAAAATGTAACTTATGACAGAGTTATTAACTTATGACTACTTAACTTATGATTGACTATAAGCTATTTGTCTAAAAGCTGTTCTGCGGGAAAAGACAAGGTTCCTAAAATATTCACCTTAGAATGTAGTATTTTCTTTAAATTTGAGTCCAAACGGTTTATTAATGGCAGAGTGTGAAGGGCATGACAAACATAAAAAATACGGCCAATTTGATAACCTGCTCCTTGTTAAAGGTGGTTAGAAACGAATATTTATTCTAAAAACTTTTTAGTACGACAGGGGTTATGTAGTTGATTCATACAACTTATTAATACAATTTCTTCAGTCGAACTATCTCGAATAACTTTAATCAAACACAAAGGTCGTCAAAAACATAGCAGCAGAGCATTTATTTAAGAGCATGCTCATTTATTTAAGCCTTAGCTTATCTACTCCCAGCTGACTTCACAAATATGTGGTTAGATTTCAGTAGAAAATATCAAGAACTTGATACAACGTTCACATTTGCTGTATAAAACGTCTCTCTGACACAAGAGACCAATATCTAATACTGACTTCATGTTTGAAATATAAATAAGGTGAGAATTTTAAATGCATTGAATTTATGGTTAAAACGTAGGCACTGACATTATATTTATAAAGGTGACTTTCTTAAAAAGTACATCTATTAATATTTTTGTGAATGTTACAAATTTAAATTTACAACCCTGTTATGCGCTCCAACACATAACTGCAAATTCGCATCGCATCGCAAATATCTGCGAGCTCGCACGAATGCACCGCAAGAACTTCACGCGGCATCGCATCGCATCGCAGTTATGTGTAGGAGCCGTAAACTAATTCTTCTTATAGCCCATATTCTTTTTATTCTTTTAAAAAAAAACAAATTCCGCACTAGGAATAAATCCTGTTATGTGTAGGAGCCGTAAACTAATTCTTCTTATAGCCCATATTCTTTTTATTCTTTAAAAAAA
This sequence comes from Diaphora mendica, assembly GCA_949125395.1. Lineage (NCBI taxonomy): Eukaryota > Metazoa > Arthropoda > Insecta > Lepidoptera > Erebidae > Diaphora > Diaphora mendica. Next base: position 19,402,364 of record OX421319.1, on the reverse strand, counting down.
AAAACAAATTCCGCACTAGGAATAAATCCTATGTCGCGGGGCACTTTACAAACATAGATGAAACGGACACAAATAACACCCAGACTCAGAACAACAATTTGTGGATCACACAAAGTGTTGTCCTACGTGGGAATGGAACCCACGACACCAAAAATCTAAATCCAATGCGGTACCGCACTATAACTTTATCGATACCTCGTGGAGTACCAGTTCGACATTATCAACCTATAGCATTACCTAAAGCCAACGCTAACTATCATTTGAACTCGTTTATTATTCGCGCAAGTAGATTGGTGAAGTATATTTTTAAAAAGAATGACAAGTGTGAGGTGTTCGGATCGAAGGCTTCACAGGTGAATAAAATATAAACCCTAGACTTTTTTGTAGTGTCCGACCGAAACTGGTTTTTACGACCGAAACCGAAACCGAATTTCGGCAACGGTCTCAGTTTCGGCCGAAACCGAAACTTTCTTATAAGGATCATGTTTTCAGAGAAAAATAAGAAAATGTATTATAATCAGTCAGTTTTAATTTTTTTTCTTTAAATCACATAATCAATCACACAATATAATTTATTGCACTGCTTGCACTTGGCTTTAGATGAATCAGACGAACTGTTCTCGAAAAATTGCCAAATGCTGTTTTTTAACGACATTGTTCTTTCATAATAGATGATTCAATACTACAACAATAGAAAGGTCCTCTATTAGGTTTAATCAGTAGGTACTCAATGTATTTTAAATTATTTATTTATATTCGTGAACTATTAAGGATAAGGTTTTAAATTGAAAAACAGAAATAAAATAAGTATAAGTGTTAATTTTATACGGATAACCAGGTATCTACTCGTTTAATTATAAGTGTTAATTAGTAAAAAAAAACAATTATTATATTGATACCTACTTAATAATCATTAAATTGAACGCGACACTCTAAATCCTTAATATTATCACCACTAATGCACTATAGTTAATACCATGTACCTAATTTTTTTACATAATAGCATTAGCGAAAGAGTTAAATTAACCACAATTCTACTATAATCTAGGTACTCCTGTGTTATATTAAATTACTTTTTGAGGTACTCTTACATTATATCACATGATAAAACTTACCGAATTCAAAACATATCACACGAAAACTCACAACAAACAAAATGCACTGCAAACAAACAGGTTACGACATGATTACGCAATTGGACGCGGCCAAATGTCATCGTCGCTTGGATGTCATTTACCGCGCCGAACACACCCGAGCACACCGCGGAAACTCCCGAATGCAGTTCCGGTTTCAGTCGTAGTTTCGGCAGGTTTGCTGCCGAAACCGAAACATAACCGAAACTCGTTTTTTTGCCGAAACTCGACCGAAGCCGAAACCGAAACCGAACATTCGGTCGGACACTACTTTTTTGACTACGATCGGAATACAACAAACCATTAACATAGATTTATTGGTGCATGTATCTTTTTTTTTCTTTTTCTTTTTCGTGGAATAGCGTGCAAACGTGCACACGTATCGCCTGATGTAAAGTGATTACCGCCGCCCATGGACACCCGTAACACCAGAGGCGTCACAAGTGCGTTGCCGGCCTTTTAAGAAAGAGTACTCTCTTTTCTTGAAGGTTTGGAGGTCGGTTCCACAGTTTTGTTGTGCGAGGCAGAAAATGCGGTAAAAGATGCACAACGAAGCCACATCTCTACGCAGCGCCAGAGAGTCTAGCCGAATTGATAGTTCTTGGCAATCGACGATTCGAGTCGCTCTCCGTTGAATGCGGTCCAGAGGGAGGAGCTGGTATTGGGGTGCCCCCGCCCAAAGATGAGGACAGTATTTCATGTGAGGCTGAACCTGTGCCTTATTAAGGCGGTGGGCTGGAGTGAAATACTGTCTTGATCTGTTGAGCACGCCAAGTATTGTTGTATTTTTTATGTATTTTCTTCATATTTGGAACCAATTTGCGAATGCCTGTCCATAGCTACGTAGTTAATAATTTTGTAATAAAGAAAGTGTGTTCTTATGCTGTTGGCATTCCGAAAAATGAAAAATAAACAGTAAATTGTCTAACACCTAGTAGAAATACGTTCATCAATAAAATTGGAGACATAGAGAAAAAAAACGTATATCATGTTTTACAACAGTTACAGTTTTTTTAGTAGTATAATCCGGAAAAGGTAAAAATTTGGTTATTTGTTAAGCTCCATGTCGAATATGTTTATATCTTTGTAATCCTCCTAATAATGGTATCTTCTAAATTGGCTGGACTTAGTCGGAGTATATATGCAAAAATATAACATTGACATTGCTTATTAAAGTACCTAATATATGTTTGATGCATTGTGCTGATGCCAGTTATCGTGATCTCACTGAAGACCAATTAAATAAGCTTGAGAGACTCCAAAATCTCTGTATAACATTCGTATTTGGATTATGCTAATATGACCATGTCTCAGATTATCGTAAATAGCTTAAGCGGTTGCCCATCCGCCTTCGTCGGAATGCACACATTCTTTATCTGCTATACAATATTCTCGTCAATCCACTTACTCTACATACGCTATCTGAAATCTCGGTTTAACTTCCTACTTGAATCACATCCTAAATCGTGAAGATCGTCAGAGAATTTTAAAATTAAAAATGCCAGGACATGCGCGATAGGCGCATATGGAACGCCCTACCAATCGCAATAAGACGTGCGAAAACATTGACTACCTTTATGAGACTGGTAAAGGAATATTACCTGAGAGACGTCAATGTCCCATAGTCTGTCATACTGAGTTGGGTCAGGGTATTCACTTTCGTGTCTGCATGGAATGTCTATATGTTTCACTCATCTTTTTATCTAGTTGTATGTACATATTAACCTTTCCACCGATAATACAGCAGGCACTACCATATACTTTTTCATCCCTACTCATCTTTTTCATCCCGTGGTTGCCTGTAAGATATTGCTTTGGAATGATAAGGCCGCCACTTGTACATATTTTATAATAGTTTTAAGTTAACCTTGTAACTACATAATCTGGTGTACAATAAAGATATTTATTATTATTATTATATTTCTTTGATATACAGCTCTATTGTTTAATATTTTATGGTGAGTTTTCATTGAATAGTATCTTTTGCATATCAGATCATATATATCATCAACAACCCATAATGTCCCACTGCTGGGCTCGGGTCTCCTCTCAGGAGAGTGTTAAGGCCATACGTGCCCACGCTGGTCGAGTGCGGGTTGGGGACTGGCAAGAAAACATTGGCTACGTAATCTTGCCGTTGGATGTTTTTAAGCCGCCCAAAGGCTTCGAACAATCTCCACGATTGTTGGAAGCCTATGATAACAACCGGGAGCGACTGCTTAACGTGACCTCCGAATCACGGAGACGCTCATGGTAACATGCCACTAGCGGTCACCCATCCAGGTACTGACCGCTCCGTCGTTGCTTGCCCTCGGGATTGTTTCTAATCACCGAGTGCCACTGGACTATGAGCGCGTCGTGTTAATGTATATATTACATTAGAAATCTTATTTTGTTCAATTTTTGAGTCAGGTAGTCACACACACACACACACACACACACTGTAATACTAAATACTGCTCATAATGTTACCTTTGTTCTCTTCTCAAATCTAAAACGCACAAAGACGACGAGACTCGAGATCAAATATCCAACACGTTTGTTAACAATCTTAACACTACAACACTAATATTCACTTATTGCGGTCCGCCAAATATGTATGGCCCGCCAAAATGACTCTACTCTGCCTGATGGAAAGCATAAGCAGAATCCAAGAGTGGCGGTCACCGTACTCACTGCGAATGCAGACAATGCAGTATGGCGACCCACACCATGGCGGCCTAGTGATGCTGCTGCATCTTTTAGTCTAGTCAACAAGTAGAACTTGTCGACTAGACTATTTGGGCCTCCGGTCTCGCACTCACCAACGAAACACGACAGCATGAACGCTGTCATTTTACGTTGATTTTCTGTGCGAGGGTAGTACCGCCCCGGTCGAGCCGGCCCATTCATGCTGAAATCAGCGTAGCTCTACTACTTATAAAATATATATAATACGCTTTTAAACAATTTAAACACTGTGGTACTAATACTTACTATTAATAAGCGTATTGCCGTCCAAATTAAAAGTAAAGCCAACAAAACCACGTGACCATCAACTAAATAAACACTAATCTAACGTGGCAGTTATTTTACTCCTTTACACAATTTAGAATCTCCGATTTGAGCAAAATACGTACTTTAAGTAGTCATTGTCAAACTTGGTTTAACATAAAAAAATATTTTCATCTCTCCCTAAATGAAAATGGAGTCCAAGGTCTCCATAATTAATACGCAAACTCCATCTAAAAACCCTAGCAAAGGGACTTCGCACAGTACAATATTTGTGTCAATAACAAGCGCGCAAAATGAATCGATTGCAAAGTACATGCTCCCCTCGTAATAATTCGATAGTCTATACATGCATTTATAAAGTCTGACCTTGGGTAGTCTGGTAACCTAGCAACGCCAGCTTTATACGAACCCCTACCAGTCTAAGCTACAGATAATCATACCTATAGGGTTCCTATAACATGAATGACGTTCAGCTAGAATTTTGGGGTGCGCTCACTTTTAATCGGATCGGCTGTTTTTTACAAATTTGTTGGGTGCTATGTTTATGAATATTTCTGATTCCATGATGTAGAATTGCACTCCCCCGTTGTTAAAAGAATGAGGAACATGGTAAGGACGGCAAATGCAATGTGAACTGAATAACTCAGTTTGTTTTGTATCCTAAATATTTTAGGTAAACTACTTTAAGCTTTTGAATGCGCTCTTTGTTAAATCCTTGTGTCTGTTTTTTTATATTGACGTACATCTTTATTAAATGTTTTGTATGGATTCTACAGTCTATAAAAAACATTTTATTTCGACAAACGTCATGTCCATCTCCATTTAGGTATTCCCTGTGCAATGCGTCAGCCGGCCCCCGCCTGGCAACAGGGTTGCGTCATCCCTCAACCCCAGCACACAATCAAACTGATGAATACTTTCAACACAATATCAACCTGTACCGATGTTTTGAACGCCTGATGGAATTGTGATGGCAAGAGTTGGGAAAAATTTATTGTACAATACAAGTGCTGCGCTGTGATCAAATAACTTTTGTTATTAAATATTTCTGTGTAAAGTAGTTTAGTTTTTGAAATTTTTTTTACTTTAAAATTGAACATTTTTAAACTCTACTCTGACTGATGGAAAGCATAAGCCGAATCCAAGAGTAGTGGTCACCATACTCATTGCGAATGCAGACAATGCAACAATGCAGCATGGCGACCTACACTACGGCGGCCTAGCGATGCTTCTGCATCATTGGGCCTCCGGTCTCACACTCACCGACGAAACACGACAGCACGAACGTTGTCATTTTACGTTGATCTTCTGTGCAGTACTGTGTTTACGTGAAAGATTAAGGAGTGCTCACTAATGAGAAAACTCACTTTTGCGTTTGTAATATTTATTTATTTACTTTATTTAAAGAAAGCTTACAGACTAATAATACATTTAATGTAAATACATAAATGAACAATATTGCTTATAACAAGTCTCCACATATGGACAACTTATACAAAGAAAAACAAATAAAAAAAAAACAAACATACATATATTATATAAAATAGAAGATTAAACCATATTAGTTCATATTAACTGGAAATAGTTTATAGACTAGTCTTTTATTTGCTCAAAGTGTTCTAAGCAGAGGTAATTCATCTGCCTACTATTAGTGGTCCTGAATGTTTTTAATTTCTAAAAGTATCCTGTTATTGTAGATAATTTTTTAATAGTTTGTCATCATTTCAACATTTAAAATGCGTATTAATGTCACATTCGTTTCTGTACCTCTGATTTATATCTATAGGCGGGCAAGCATATTATACAATCAAAATACATAACTAAACCTATTCTTGCAGTTGTAATTTAAGTTAAAAGAAAATTAGGAAGGCTTAGCTATATACCTAGATTTGTTTTTATAGAACTACTCGCTGAGCCCCGCGGTGTTACCCGCGGTACAACAACAACTGCGATTAACGCCGTGTCGAAAAGTAAAAGAATAAAACTTTGTAAAAAGTATCCTATGTCCGTCTCCTGGTTCTAAGCTACCTCCCCACAAATTTTCACCCAAATCGGTTCAGCCGTTCTTGACTACTTAACTAACATGACTTTCTTTTATATATATTAAAAAGACATAGACATAAATTTTCTGCCTTACAAATACGTTGCTACATTATAAGCATATAGAGTTTTTTCATACAGCATTTTTTTTTTGGTATTAATTTCTACTAGCTAGGACCAGGTAGAAAATCTTAGTGACTTGGTGAATTTTATTCAAATTTTTTTCAACATAGTTAAACAATAAAATCTTCAAATACTATATATTAAGTTTTTTTAATATGTTTCAAATATATCTATAGTATTGAAACTATAAAGCACCATTGTTATAAATCATACATAGATAAGCATGTAGGAAAAATAAGAACATATGATATATAAACTTAGTCAAGCATTAGTGCTGCCGCTAATTATTTTAAGCTCAGAGTTTCAAAAATTTTTTTATAGACCAAGCTCATTTATAATACATCAGTCGTCGTCGTCATACTTACAAACTTCATGTAAAATCAGCTTTACTAATAAATAAAAAATAAGCTTTACTAATAAATAAAAATTTAATTTTATTAATAAGTATTTCCCACACACGGAAAAATCAAATCGCACACTGCAGCGAATGCCCGTGTTCATGCATATTTAGATCACTCCACGTACATCTGGCGTTGATCCTCAAAATGTATATTATGCGTTATAGTTATATGATACATCTTCAAAAGATCAACAGTGACACAGTGAACTGATGCGTGGCGACACACTTACCTTCAATGCAATCAGCCCTCACATTTTTGTCCTTACGACACAGTCTCCCTGTGACACACTTGATGTTTCCCCTCAGTAATTATTTCCCCTTACCCTCGCCCCTTCCCCAAACCGTAATGCCTAGGCTGCAGCCGAACCTAGGTATAGCTACATTTAGTCGTCGACGGGATTTGCAAGGGGGAATGCTAAAAGGGTACGTCGTGTGATATAAATTCGTATCAGTTATAGTGTAAATGTACATGCTTGTACGAGGGTGAACGCTATACACCATATTTGAAGCGTATTTTAGACAAATACTCTATCTGAACACGTGATATTGAACACTACATGAGTGTGGGATTAAATATATATTCCTTTTTAAGGTGAACCTTCAATCAAAGACAGGTATTATCAAAGAAACTTGCAGCTTCGTTAAAAGGATATCGAGTCAATGTTCGTTTTAATGAATATTCCAGTCAACCAAATAAATTGGAAGTCACCCAAAAGAGTGTCCATTAAAAGTAAGCTAACATTCAGCCTCAAATTAACTTCGGAGAAAGTTTACCCTCAAAATAATTAAGGATTCACCACAATTATCACCGCAAAATCAAACTTCCCTTTGATCGTTATTTAGAAAAATTATAGGTACCGATATTTACTTTAACAGTCGTGGAATACGGTCTAAATTTGAGCAACCTTTTGATGCTTAGGTGATTTTGTGTAGAGAAAATTTTAATAACCAGAAGGGCGTTACCAAAAGTTATACACTTTGCCTTTTTGTGGAATCACCAAAGGGAACCACAGTGATAATTATAATTATTTACCAATTGTGAATAAAGTTCGGCGCAGGTCCTCCGTAATTGCGTACCGCTTAAAGTATCATTTAATGAATGATGTTCTGATTTCAATGGGGAGTTGGTTCGACTCGTCGTTGTCAAGAGCGGATAGAATTATCGAGGAGGAGACGGCAGTATTTTAATTTTTTGTGAAGAAGACTCGTTGTGAAGTTAAATTATTTCGCATCAGGAAATTCTTTCAACTTTCACAATTTGCAACTGAATGTATTTGATACCAACACGATGTTATGAAAATCGGATTTAATAAGGCTGTATCTGGTAGGGGCAGACGTTCCGTGGAGATGAGCTCATCCAATGAGCGCCATAGGTACCGTTTTCATTTGTTTCCTCTCAAGCATTTAATTTAAGTTTGCATCAAATCTCATTATCTAAAGACAATTTGATCTTCATTTCTTACATTGACGCAAAATTTTAGTGCACGAAATTCATATTTAATGAACTTAAGCGTTCATCTTCCACTATTTACTTGGAAATTAAATTTGATTACTTACAGAGATTATTTTTCAATAATAAACTCTGCTACAAAATGAAAAGTGTTTTAAATACCTAAGAGTATTACATTATAGTTATTAAGCTGGTAAAGGGAATTTAATTTCAAAGCTTTCAAATATTTTAAAAGATATTTAGAAGCGTCTTTTCTTCATTTAAAACGTAGTAAATGTACTTAAACAAAATATACAAATTAGAGAAAAAAGGTTAAAAACTTTTTTCACTTATTAAATAAATGAAATATAATCCTGAGACAAAAAAAATAATTATAAAGAATACTTTTCTCTCATTTTTTTGTTCTGAAACTTGTATCTTTATTTTGATATAAATTATTTAGCTCAATATTCAATATACTCTTTAGTCGTTACCTCGTTTACACTTAATATATTTGAGTTTAAGATCAAGTCTTATAGAGTACATTATCATTGGGTCTTTTATTTATGAACCATGGGTTATACCTGAATCCGATGCACTTGAGATTATATTATTTTAACAGCTGATCAACGTAAATTCATCTGCGTATCTCAAAAAAACAAAATCTCCTCTTTTTACAACATATTTGGTTGTCGTGGCGTGACGTTATACAACCTATACTTACCCACTTAGTCTTTTTCGATTAAGAGACAAATCAATACTACATATATCGAACCAGGATCCTGAGATAAGTGCGTTCAACCAAATAAATAAATTCTTCAGGTTTATAATTTAAGTACATAGGTATATATTTTGAACAATGATATTGAAATTGACTGCCTCGTTGGTCTCGCGGTTGGCGTGTGCGACTGCTGATCATGAGGTCTCGGGTTTGATTCTCGAGTCGGACCTAATGTTTGTATGATCTACAAATATTTGTTTCGGAGTTTGGGTGTTTTCTATGTAGAATATATATGTATTTACAAAAAAAAATATATATGTTTGTATCAGTTGTCTAGTACCCATAACACAAGCTCTGCTTAGATTAGGACTAAATGGCTTTGTGTGTTAGATGTCCAAAAAAAAAAATACCATATCTATTAACTGGGTTTACATTTTCAAATTTACAACTTGACTGTTGAGTTTTGGCAATGATTCTTAAATCTATAATATAATTAGGCACACTATAAAGTCATTGATATTTAATTTCTCTACCGAGAAAACCCGAAATGTTCATTGATTGAATGAGAGATTATAATCTCACAATTACGTAGGTACTTATATAAAGTGTATCTAACCCTGCAATACTCAAATGGGTACAACCATCAATCACGTGGTATCATTCGGTTATCGTGCATGGCTTTATTTAGTAAAAAGCATGAAATGAAGACGTTGAAGGGGGTTCGACTGGTCTATCAATCATATACGTGGTTTAGAAGTTTGTCAAATCTTATCTGTCGATTCGCCCAGCGGAGCGAGTAATAGCTATTTACCTGATACTCCGTGTTATCTTTTGGGGGATATTTGATTCTTTTCTCATATCAAATTGGAATTGCTTGCTTGCTATGGTTTACCAAAGATTTGGTATTACGTTTTTAAAGTAATAATCTTAATAAACTATAGATTTAAATAGCATTATTATCTTAGAATAAATGCATTTCATTTCGCATTATGAAAATAATTAAAAAAATTAACAAAAAAAAAAATCGACTTTAATCTGCACCAAACTTAAATTCGGGACCATTCGGGAAGCACTAGCTTTCAAATAAAAAAAGAATCATCAAAATCGGTTCACCCAATCGAAAGTTATGAGGTAACAAACATAAAAAAAATACAGTCGAATTGAGAACCTCCTTCTTTTTTTGCAGTCGGTTAAAAAGAAAATGTGTTTACAATTTTAATTCAGTGAACGGTTTTTTAAGTGGTTAATGGGATTCAACCCCGAGATATCTGCGCTATTGCCTTCTTTTGTGTTAAAATTGTAAGACAATATTAATGTCTATAGATTTTAATTGTGTTTTAATCGATAGTATTTTTTTTTATAAATTCCACATTTTTTTAATTTCTAGACTAGTTTTAATTTAAGTAAATTACTTTTCCCTTAAAATCTTGTTTATACACTTTTCAAATGTGCTCGAAAGAATTGGTCCCATTAATTAATAAGCATTTTACTTTCAGGTATAAATGTAGAATTTACGCAATACAAATTTCTAGACGATACAAAGCCACTTTTAGTAAATTAAATCAAAATCAAATAACTTAAATTTCAAGTAGGCCTTTTCAGCACTTTACGCATTATTAACACTTTACACTATAAACCCAATATAACTTTTATACATCAACACACCTAACAATAGTGGCGTAAATATCATGCGTTTTATCTAAAAACGAAACAATTTGAGCTTTACAGTTATTTAATCTGTAAATTATATTAACAACCCAATACCACAAATTGAAATAAAATTTTCAACCCGATAAGAGACTTCCATACGGGTAGTGTTTTTGTTTAATTATTTGCCATCCCCTAATTGCAAACACATTAAATATTCCAACATATCGCATGCATCACGGACACCATTATCCCTACGGAGCATGTTCTGATTAACACTAATTCTCGCCCCGAATAAAATACAACGGTGTAAAGTTATCAACAAGACTGGGACCTCACAAATAAGCGGACCTCTAATGGGTCACAAGGGACCGCTTCTTTAATGGCCTCTCGTAAATTGAACGAAAATAATTAAAATCGCACGTCCGCACAGTCGCAGACCAAAACACGGCCATTAGGCTCGTATAGCACAAAAGGGTTTTCCATCCGATAAATAAAGAGCTCAGTTTGTAGTTGAGTGTTGAACCAAGGGACGTATCAATTAATTCACTATCACTAAGAGTTTGGCTGTCACTATCCAATAGCGAAGTAATAAAAGCCATAAATGTTCTCTTGGAATAAACCTTTTAATATAAAAGAGAGATAAAAGGATCCACATGAAGAGCAAATTGCATTAGGTGTTCATCTGCTAATTCTACGTTAACATATTGAACATAAGGAGACAAATATTTTGTCCAAATTCTTTATAAGAGCACAACAAACAATATATCTCTCTTACATCAGTATTTTACACAGATATTGTAGGAGAGCTAGTAGCCATTATGGAGTAGGTGTTTGAGGCATTTTAAAAAATTGTCAGATACCTCTTCCATAGTATCCTAATTCAGAAAACGGTAATTTAATAACGCGCAATGTTTTTATCCCCTGACAGGTAGAAAATTTAACCAAAATGACCTGTCTTTTTTAAATTAAATAATACTGTAAAAATTGCAACTTGCCTCGAACATTATTTTGTATTTGTTTGCAAGCATTTTGCAGGGTTAAAATCACCTGGTTTGTTTGTTTTCTTTACTTTAAACATTAATATTTATTTGTGAAAAAAAATCAAGTTGCCTCAAAGATATTTTAACATGACAATGTTTTGTAATATACCCCTATATTGTCAATGACAGCTTCCCTACAGTGAGGTGTCAATTTTATGTTAGGATATTATGGCAGAGGTATCTGACAAATTTTCAGAATGCCTTAAACACCTACTTCATAATGTCTACAAGTTCTCGGACCAATACTATAAAATAGTGAAGTGTTATGATAAATTTGTTGAGTACAGCATCATATTATATCAACAGCTTTATGAATATTACATAAATTGCGACAATTTCCTGCAAGGATAATTTGTTGTTGTGTCGATGTTGCTCACTATGAAACTATGTTACTTCTAAACTAGCCGATTTTCAAGTTTATTATTTTTAAATGTATGTTTTGCCGATTTGCAGACGAAGTTGCGTGGGTCAGCTAGTGTAATATGAAAAACATTAAAAAACAGGTGAATTAAGTGACTCAGCAACGTATTTTTTTTTATGTTTGACCCTGCCAAAATGACTCTACTCTGCCTAATGGATAGCATAAGCAGAATCCAAGAGTGGTGGTTTTATCAGGCATATAAATAATATCTCTTAAGAAATGAATATTTTTAGAGCACAGATTCTGAACCAGGTTTACTGTAGTGAAAAAGTATATAAAATCTTAAATGCAAATTAAATAACATAAATCATCTTCGAAACATGCGTCATGCATCCGGCATCCGTCTTGGAATGTGAAATGCCTTTTATCAGTTTATGATAAACCTGTAAAAGCCCTTAAAAGAGCCAAATATTTTTTTCAGATAGGGAAATTATCGAGTTTCTTTATTCAATATCTATATCATATAGTTTTTACGTAACGTCGACTAGTTAAAAAGTAGCTGAACTTTACTCATTTGAATTCTAAAACTATAGAAGAATAAAAAATGAATATTATAAACATATTCCATCCTCAATTTACTAGTCTAGCCGTCATAATTTGTGTTGGAAAATTCTTTGCAAAGTACATATTAAATGTTAAGAAATTTTGTTTTTAAAAACAACCACTAATTTAAATGAATTCAACATCGCAAAGGGGTACAAACCGAAAATGGAATGTCCTGATTGTCGGGACCGATAATAAATATTTCAAAGTGAACTACGACGGTTTACGAAATAGTCGCTCCGGCACTCAGTTAGATTAAAATTGAATGTAGTTATAAAAGAATGATGGTCGCTATTCTGATGAGAGTGACCATTAAAAATTCCGTGAAGAGAACCGGTGGGAACAATCTCGGGTTAAACATTTTTATTTATGTTTAATTTTTAGTTTTAGCTGGAAGTTCTGCATACAGATTCATCACTGTAATTTTATTTTTAACCCCCGACGCAAAAAGAGGGGTGTTAATAGTTAGACGTCGATATCTGTTTGTCTGTGTGTGTCTGTTTGTGACATCGTAGCTCTCAAACGGATCAACCGATTTCGATGCGGTTTTTTTTTCATTTGAAAGCCAGATTCCTTGCGGTGGTTCTTAGTAATGTTTGGTTAATATCGGTCCAGCAGTGTAAGAGTATCAGCCCTTTTCCAAAATGATGTAAGGAATTTTTGGCGTACGATTACTCTTGCTTGAGTTGGGATTTTTTAATTTTTTTATTTTAGCTTGTTGACAAAGTTAATAATAATTATAATTGAATTTATAACAGTTTAAAATAATATTTTTCTATTAGAAAATGAATAAGAAAATATTCTAATACATTTTATTTTATTAATTAAAAATCGTTTAAGGAGGTAGAATTATCCATATTTGAACATTCCAACTACAAACATTTCATACTATAGTGATGTCATATGTTAGCGTCAGTTTTGTTTAGTTCGAAACAATTAAATCATACACCATAAATAAATAATTTCATAAGGTAATAATTAGTAAGTAAACAAAGTTGCCACTGGCATGCCTCGCTTTGGCACTTTGTAGTTGGATCAGAAATGAGATATAAAATTTTAATAAAAACTTATAAAAGTCGATAATAAACACGCAAGAGAATATAATAAAATTGTATTAAAATAAATAAAAACTATCTTTTGAGTGGGCTGCATGGTGTGTCAATATTTGCGCTCAATCGGTGCTCAATTTTTTTGAGTTCTTGAATCATGTACAAACTAACTTATTATTAAAATAAATAGATGATTAGTTAAAATGTTTGTTACTCTCTGAAAGTTGATATAAATAATAATGAATATCAATTATTTGTACTTGAAATTTTGAAAAGTGTAAAAGAATCAACTATACAAGATGAATGGACATACCCGCCACTGAATTTCGGTTAGCTTTTTCCTTGTCGGGCGTCACGTCACTTAGTCGGCTGGCGTTGTGATGTTTTTTCTTATTTTCAGCTCTGTAGAGACAATGATATAAAGAACGTTAGATTTTGAAATGGTTGTATAGAAATAAAGGGAAAGCCGAATGCCGCAATTAAGACCATTAAACCTTCACAAAAATCTTAAAAATAATAAAGTTTTTAAAGCAGTGACCAACGAACACACCAAGTTAGTCATAACTTGGTGTTTGGACTTCCCGAGTGTCAACTCGGGAAGTCCCGGGAAAAATTAAACTGTCTTGGAACCCGCAACGAAATTAATCAGAATAAAACTGGAGGAGTTGGAAATATAATAAATCCACTTCCCTCTTTAGCAAAGCATTATGATGTGTCGTACATTTTTAAAATCAAACGCATCGATTTAATTTATTTGTTTAAATATAGTTATTTAAACTATAGTTTACACTAGCTTCGCCCCGCGGTGTTACCCGCGGTTGTTGTTGTACATTTTCAACACCGCACCGCGAGTAACATCACGGGGCCAGACACTGACAAAATTGTAAAAATATTTTTTTTGATTTAGGTACGTACAGAATATACTTTACATCCATTTAGTGTTAATTTAAAACTACATACAGATACTTCAATTTAATTTATTTGTATCGTTTTTTTTTTTGATAATTTTAAATAAATATTTGTTACTCATATTTTCTTCTTCAATAATAAATGTATAAATCAAGTAAGTGTTTTTTACCTACTTAAGTTAAATTTAGTGATAAGTACATCGAAATTTAAGATAAGACGGGGCAAACATGGTCTTATATGCATAAATTCAAAATAATAAAAAAAAAACCTTTTTGGACAACTTTTTTTACTTGAATTTGATAAAGCGTAATATAACTTTATAATCTGCTCAAAAATGATAAACAAGTGTTGTTGTCTTAATACACGCCTCGGCTTTTTGGCCATTAGTGTCTGCTATGGACTAAGTGAAACTTGAATTATATGCGTTTGTCTAGACGACCCATTGTACGAAAAACAAATTAATTTCCCTTTCTACTGCACGCTCCCGAAAAGCCTGTACGAAAAATTTATGTTATCTATTGAATTATAGTGTTGCTGTAAATGAAAGAGAAATTAACTTACGTATATTTCTAAAAAGAATAATGTGGAACCTCAACATTTTTGGTAAGATAAAAGATGTTTGCAAAGCTGTTTTCATTTTAGAAGCAATGAGTCGTTAAGAGAAAAGTGCCCTTGGCCGTAAGATGGATATATTTTTTTGTTTAAAAATATATTAAACTGTAGTGCTTTCGAGATTTTGTTTTAAAATCTATAAATAAGGAAACATTAAGTTATAATTGTAAAATAGTTCATGACTATGATTGTATGGGGCAAACGAGCAGACGTATCACCTGATATTAAGCGATTACCGCCGTCCATGGACATCCGCAACACCAGAGGCGTCACAAGTGCGTTGCCGGCCTTTGGGGGATGGGGGGAGTAATGTGGAGAGGGGTTGAGGTATGGGCCTCCGGTATCCTCACTCACTCGGTAAAACACAGCGCAAGCGCTATTTCATACCGGTTTTCTGTGAGGCCGTGGTATCACTCCGGTCGAGCCGGCCCATTCATGCCAAAGCGTGGCTCTCCCCCGGTAAAATTATAGATTATTTAAATTATAAATTGACAATCTCGTTTAGAAAATAATTGCACCGATAAATTTAATAATTTTGTTTTCTGAATGAGAATGTTAATTTATAATTATTAATAGAATAGTAGTTTATCAATAGATTATCACAATTGAGTTTTAGTGTGATTTTAATAAATGTTTAAGCTAATGATACAAGTTTGTTGCTGTTTATTTTTTTTAAATACATTAAAATTGTACTATAAGAAAACACAAATAATAACAAAATTGTAAGTATCTTTGCACTGAGAATATATTACAAATTTATATTTGTAACTATTACAAATCTGTAAAGCTATTTTAATTTTCATTGTAACTATTAAGCTATTTTCATTGTGAGAAACAGGTTTCTTACAAAAGAAACAAAACATTTAAACCAATATCAACAAATAACATGTACAATGTTGTGTTTGCAAGAAACAGTACGAAATGCGTCCTGTTTCTTTCAAACACCAAACTTGAAACTTTGCGTGTAGTCCTCTTAGCGAAGTTTCAAGTTAATTAAATAAGTATATACCTAACAAATTTATGTTTTAGAAATGTATACTCTGAAATTTGACTCATAAGTTTTATGTTAATATAAACTTTATACGTGTAGACTTCATTAATAAGATTTCATAAAATAAATTTCGGACGTAGAAAATTCTTCCGCTTCAATATAACACATAATTCTTAAATTTTCGGTTATATCTTTGCTATTTATGAGATCAAAATCAAATGTATTGTGTATGTATTATTTATGTAACTTATACCTTTATGTTTGTATCACACCTATGTTTTGTTATGTACTGAGTTAAATACTACTTATACTCCATTTTGCAATTACCTCATATTTTAACATCACTCAAAGGTTGACTAACAGAGAATGCCCCATGGCATTAAGTTCGCCTATGTACAAGATGTGCAGTAAGTAATTTTTTATTTAATATTTAAAGTTTCTATTTTGTTCTATGTTTAATAGACTCAAACCTTCAACGTTATCACTGAGTGTTTTTTTCTTTTGTTTGCGCGTTACATTTTGGAGCTTTTTAATAAAAGGAATTTCAGGTGGCAACAGCTTGCATACTGTTTACCTTACATATAATACTAACACTATTGTACCTGAAAATCAGATTTTGAAAAAGAGTAGCCATGAGTTTCTTTGCCAGTATTCTTCTCATGAGCTCTACGCATTTTGGAAACTGGAAGTTATGGATCGACACAGGCAGGCAGTAGAACTTACCTCGACAATACAGCACATGCTGTGGCCTCTGTTTGTGTCGATCTATGATTTTTAACTAAAGCTTCAATTTGACGTTCATAAGTGTCACTTGGTGTCTTAGATGAATAAATGATTTTGATTTGATTTGATTTGATTAATAATACACATAAAATTTTAACAAAATAAAAACCGACTTCAAGGTTCGACTTGATTTCTCTTAGATGTCATTATCAGATCTTAGTGTCCTTATCATGGTACAACCGTTGGGATATCTCCTTTCTATTAAAAGAAGAATCATAAAATCGGTTCATAAACGACTGAGTTATCCACGATCACACAAAAAAAAATATACGGTCAAATTGAGAACCTCCTCCTATTTTGTCCTATTAAGTCGGTTAAAAATAATAAGGTTGATAGTAGCAATGATAATAAAAAGAAATAAATGCCTTTTAGAAAACAATAATATCCATTACAGTATACAATTTATACAATACTCATCACGTAAAATGTTTTATAATATAGGTAATTTTTAAGATTAAAGGTTAAACTCACAATATTCAATTGAACTGAGGTGATTCATTACTTATTTTTTTTAATTAAATATAAATTTTTATATCATTCAGATAACATTACATTTTTATGTAAAAAATTACTTACTACAATTATTGTAAAAAAACAATTGGTTTCTCAATTTAAAAACAATTGAAAGTCAAACGTCGAACTGTATTTTTTTAAGAAAAAAAAAGATTTTATTGCCAATCGTCGGCCATGAAGGTTTAGTTTCAATTGAAAAAGAAAAAAATAATTAATGTTGAATTTATCCTTTTTATGCAGTGTACTTTAAGTTGCATATGTTACAAAAATTTGCAATGCATTTGATAGTATGTTTTAGTTTAACAATTATGCTACAACTCACGAAGCACTTTGTTATTTTGTATAACATAACATTGTAATTATATTTATACGATACCGAATAACTGTGTAACACAACACAAACCCTAGAGGTTTATCGTGTTATGTATCTTATTTAAGTCCTGTATTATTGTTTATATGATAAATAAAAAAAAAATAAAAAAATTACGAGGAAAATATACATAAAGTGTAAAACAAGTCCTCAGAGAGTGTCTCTTCACAAAGTCTGCATCGCGTCGCAACGTCGGATTCTAATGTTTATCTGTAACGGTTCGTTGATTTTACTGCCAAAGTTAGTGAGACCTTTTTACTAAGGGCGACACAAAAACTACTATTTTATATTCTATTTATAAACATTGTCTTTGATCTTTGAATAAAGTGTCGGCGATACTTCAATTGTATTTTGCTTTTACATAATAATAATAATAATAATGGTTGTTCTCGTCTTGCTAACGGCGAATATTTGCACAGGCACAACCAAGTAGCCAGGATCGTACATCAACAGCTTGCCCTTAAATACAGACTTGTGAATTCAGAGGTGCCATACTACAGGTATGTGCCCGACCTAGTTCTCGAGAATGATCGTGCTACGTTATATTGGGATCGATCTATTATCACGGACAGGACTATTGTTGCCAATAAGCCTGATATTGTGGTGATAGATCGATTAGAGCGCCGCGAAATGATTGTCGATATCGCCGTTCCTCATGACGAGAATCTCGTGAAAGTTGAAAAAGAAAAACAAATAAAATATTTGGATTTATCTCACGAGATTGTCGATATGTGGAATGTGGATTCGGTAATCATTGTTCCGATAGTCGTATCTGCTCACGGATTGATAGCCAAGAGCCTCGACCAACATCTTAAGAGGCTCACGTTAGAGGGCTGGATCAAGGGTCTGATGCAGAAGGCAGTCCTCCTTGACACGGCTCGTATTGTGAGGAGGTTCCTGTCTCTGGAGCCCTAACCACCGGTTTCTTGGTCCCTGTACCCGAGGTCGGTGGTCTACTATTTTTTATATTTTTAAATGTATTTGTTTTTATATTTATATTTAAAAATGTAATTAATATGTATATATAAATGAAATAAAGAGAATAATAATAATAGCCTTTATTTCAGACAGTACATATTTTTTTTAAATTATCTATCTACTAACTAAACTATTTTACATATATATTATATCCCTCATGTTTCTGCTATTGTGCAACGACAACCCTGTCTGTGTGCCTCTCATTGGCAAAGGCCTCCTCCAATTTCTTCCATTCCTCTCTATTATTAGCAGTTCTCGTCCATGTGCCTCCTGCCACGGCTTTAATTTCATCCATCCATCTTCTAAGTGGTCTCCCTCTTGTCCTCTTCTTATCACTTGTGAACCAGTTAATTATTAATTTTGACCATTTTTCCTTACCTCTAATAGTGTGTCCAGCCCATCTCCATTTTAATTTTTTTATTGTTTTTGTGACATCTTGTGTTTGCGTATGTTTCTTTATTGTTTCAGTTCTTATTCTATCGGATAGTCTTTTCCCCATCATACTCCTTTCCATTGAGTTTTGACACGTTTTTAATTTATTAATGTGTGTTTTATTGAGTGCCCAGGTTTGGCAGCCGTAAGTCAGTATTGGTAGTACGCTGGTATCAAAAAGTTTCCGTTTGATGGATATGTTAATATCTTTATTTTTCATTATTTCTTTTAGCCTCCAATATTGTTTCCAAGCATTTCCTATGCGTCTGTCAATTTCCTTTGAAGTTAGATCTACAGGAGAGATTATCTGGCCTAAATATATATATTCATTGACATATACAATTGGGTTATTATTGATTAAAATAGGTTCTTGCTTGCCATTGGTCATAGCTTTAGTTTTTAGTGTGTTCATGACCAATCCAACTTCCCTACTTTCTCTAACCAAACCATTCAGCATCTCCTGCAGTTCCTCACTCGATGACGAGAAGATAATCAAATCATCCGCAAATCTTAAATGCGATAAGTTTTCACCGTTAATAGACAGTCCACATTTCTCCCAGTCAAGATGACGGAAGACTTCCTCCAAAACAGCTGTGAAGAGTTTCGGCGATAGTGGATCTCCCTGGCGTACGCCTCTTTCTATTTTTATTTCTTTACCTTCCTTTTCCAGTTTTATTTTTGCCTTGCTATTATCGTAGATGTTTTTGAGTATTCTGATGTATTTATTTTCAACACCTTGGTGTTTTAGTGCCTGCCAGATTTTTTTTAGCTTTTACATAATATTATTATAATTTAATTAACACTGGATGACTATCATTATTATCACTATTTTAACTGAAGGGTACCGAACTTAGCCGTCGAATTCACTCAAAACTTCATCAACACCATCACTTATCACTTTCAAATGAGGTCTTTTCTTGGTCTTTTCGGAGAGTTCATAGCAGTGGTATATTCCATGCAATTTTTTATGTATTTCTTTTCATTTGATTACCTATAACAATGAAGACGTAGTCACAGAGTAATAAACAACACGTTAAATAAATTCCTCTGATATATATATATATATTTTTATGTTTGACCCTGCCAAAATAAATAAAAAAATAAATATTTCGGACATCTAACACACAACGCCATCTAGTCATAAGCTAAGCAGAGCTCATAAGCTAAGCAGAGCTTGTGTTATGGGTTACTAAACAATGAGGAAGCCGGGACGGCCTGCCGATTCGGTCGCGGCCTATAGGCCCATCGTGTTGCTGGACGAGGCGGGTAAACTATTTGAGAGGATACTCTCTACCCGCATCGTCTGGCACCTCTGCGAGGTGCCCTGTCACCCTGTTGGACGCCCAATTCGGGAGGGGCGTTCGACGGTCGATGCCATGATGCGCCTTAGGGCCGTGACCGAAGAGGCAGTGAGCTGTGGGGTCGTGGTGTTGGCGGTGTCCTTGGACATCGCCAACGCCTTCAATAGTCTGCCATTCAGCTGCATCAGGGAAGCACTCCAGTACCACGGGGTGCCAGAGTACCTGAGGCAGCTGTTGGCAGACTATTTAGAGGAGCGTACCGTCGTGTACGAGGACCAAGAGGGCTTGAGACGGCGACCCATGTCGTGCCGCGTTTCGTAGGGGTCTGTCCTTGGACCACTCCTGTGGAACGTGGAATACGACTGGGTCCTACGAGGTCGTCTCCCCCCCGGGCTGGGCGTAATTTGTAACGCCGACGACACTCCCGGGGGGCGAACTTTCAAGAGGCGGCGCGCCTGGCCACCTGGGGTGTTTCTCTGGTGGTCGGGCGCATCGAGTCGCTGGGCTTACGGGTGGCCCTGGACAAGACGGAGGCCCTGTTGTTTCATGGGCCTCGTCGTGGTCCGCCTCCCGGTGCTACCATAGTGGTCAACTCGGTCCTCGTACCGGTTCGGGCCCAGATGAGGTATCTGGGCCTAATCCTCGACGGTAGGTGGCTCTTCGACGAGCACTTCCGACAGTTTAGTCCTAAGCTGGTCGAAGCTGCCTCTGCTCTTGGGCGACTTTTGCCCAACTTGGGTGGAGCCAGCGTCGCAACGCGACTCCTGTACACGGGGGTTGTCCGGTCGATGGCGCTATATGGTGCACAGGTGTGGGTGGCGGCTCTGACTGCCCTAAATAAGGCCCGCCTCCGGCGGCCTCAGAGGGTATTGGCAGTCAGAGCCATACGCGGATACCGCACGGTGTCGACGGAGGCGGCGTGCGCCTTGGCCGGAACACCTCTGTGGGATTTGGGGGCGGAAGTGCTCACCGAAGTTTATCGACGGATGGCTGAATATCGGGCGGAGAATGGCGTTCGCCCTCCGCCCGAAGAGGTACGCGAGTGGCGTCAAGCCGCCCGTCGAGCTACGATGGTTAGATGGTCGTTCCGGCTGAAGACACCGTGGAGGCTCTCCAGCCGGTCATCCTCGAGTGGGCAGGGCGGAAGCACGGGACGCTTTCCTTCCGACTGACGCAGGTCCTTTCCGGGCACGGTTGCTTCGGGAAGTACCTGCACTCGGTCGCTAGTAGGGAATTGAGTCCCACCTGCCACTCGCCACACCAGGACTCGGCCCAGCATACGCTGGCGATCTGCCCTGCATGGGCGTCGCAGCGTCGGGCCCTCACTGCAGTCATCGGAGGAGATCTCTCGCTACCGGCCGTCATACGCTCCATGGCCGGTAGCGATAGCAGTTTTACCGCGGTCGCAACCTTTTGCGAAGGTGTAATCTCGCAGAAGGAGGTGGCGGAGAAAGTCCGGGAGGATGATATCCACTCGGACACAACCCGCCGCCGGCGAACCGGGCGGCGGAGGCGCGCCTGTCAGCGCCTAATGCCGCCCTGAGTGTGGCCTCGGATGGTCGGGACGGGCTTTCCCTGCCATCCGCTCTAGTGGCCGCCCGCGAGGAGGCGACGTTACGCGTGTGCCGTACGTCGCCTAATTTGAGAGTCTTCAGGTGACTGTGCCCGCTTCTGTGCGGGCAGGCGCTGGGAGGGATCTGGATGTGTTAATAAGAGCAGTTCCCGGGTCCCTCCCGTCTCAGGCGCAGAATGGCACACCGTGTGGTTTTAGTCGGTTCGAGTCCGACACACCGCCCCGGCGCAAGCCCCGGTAGGGTGACGGTCCGAGGAGATTTCCACACGTAAAAAAATATTTAAAAATATGGGTTACTAGACAACTGATATCTACAAATATTTGCAGATCATACAAACATTTGGTCCTACCCGTTAATTGAACCCGAGACCTCAAGCACAGCAGTCGCAAACACTACCACTATGCCACCGAGGCAGTTAGACTGACTCTACTCTGCCTGATGGAGAGCATAAGCAGAATCCAAGAGTGCTGGTTACTACTCAATACGAATGCAGACAATGCAGCATGGTGACCCACACCATGGCGTGCTAGTGATGCTTCTGCATCAATGGGCCTCCGGTCTCGTATTCACCAACGAATCACGGCAGCTCGAACGCTGTCATTTTACGTTGATTTTCGATGCCGCCGGATTCGCTCCACAGCTTGGGCAACCCCGGCCGTGGCCCTAAGGTAAGAAAGTACCCTACATTAAAAAAAACAGTCTGTTCTAGAATTTTCCAACCGACTGATTCTAACCGAATTGAAATGAATAATTTTAAACTTGGAACATTAGTAAACTTTAGTCTGTCAACACTGATTTAATGAGAGAGAACCCCCACTCCGATGGCCGCCACGAGATCACGCCTCGCTCCCCCCACGCCAGACATTCTGCCCGCGTGTGGAGCACCGTGTCCACTGTCTGGCCATCGCAATGGTGGTACTCAGACGTTGGCTCCTTGCGGATCAGACATAGGTGATCTCCGAAGCATCCTTTTCCAGTGATCACCAGCGTCATCCCGTATGAGAGTTAAGGGCCAAGCCAAGGCCTCGGATTTGTGTAAAGCCACCTCGAGACCCAGCCGCCGGATTCGCTCCACAACTTGGGCAACCCTGGCCGTGGCCCTAAGGTAAAAAAGTACCCTGCATTAACAAATTCAGTCTGTTCTAGAATTTTTCAACCGACTGATTCTAACCGAATTGAAATGAATAAATTTAAACTTGGAACATTAGTAAACTTTAGTCTGTCAACACCGATTTAATGAAACCATTACAACACCCGTTTAATAATGCTGCAAAAATATATTGTGGCGCCTATAATCATTAATATTCGTCGTTAAAACTACAGCTTATAGCAGTTTTAAGTCTTATTAAAGGGTTATAAAATTTTATGTCGCTTTCCAACTTGGTTGTGCTTTAATTAAAAACGTTCTTTGAATAAAGATGGTTTAATATGTAGAGCCATTATTAATGTCGTGTGATATTGAAATAATTACAATCTTTTACTATCATTTGTTAATGTCTTTGTTATTTTTATGTGTAATTTTAGTTAATATTAAAAAAAACGTTGTGAAAGACTTTGGTATCATTTATATATCTTGACATAACTAATTGAAGTGGCGAAATATATAAAAAAACTGTAACATTGGTTTTTGGTCGTAATTTATTTATCTATGTAAAATGCCTCAAAAGCTTTTTGTGAAAGTTGTATTTATAAAGCTTTATTTTAAGTACTGCATCCTTAAAATTATTTAGTGCGAGAAGCGACATGTAAAAGATTTAACCTTTTCTAAAATTGTCACTCGTAGCGCCATCTATTGTCAAGGCTACTAAGTACTAGTACTACTACTAACTGTTACTAAGTAGATACCATAGTGCAGTGTGTTAAATTTTAAACCTTTTTTAAAATACAAAGCATATTTGTGAAAAATAAATACTTACATTTTAATTTAAGAAATAAGTAAATAAATTACCAATAAAGTAGTGTTAATGTTATTTTATAACACATCTTGCGTCCATACGTGCTACTAAAGTAATAAAATCATACAATTACATTAAATTGTTTTAAAAAATTCTTGTTCAATGCACAACAATAAATATCAAACCATAGCTTAATTTTTACTCGTATGTAGGTATCACCTATATAAAAATAAGCATGGTCCACACTGACTCTGACAGTTTTCCGTTACTGGCCGAATGTTTGAGTTGCGAATGTTATATTTTTTTTAAACATGAGAACTATTTTTTTTTCTCTGGCATCGCACGATTTGTGCATTCAGCCAATGAGAACTAATTAGTGAATGAAGATAAATTTTGGCGGGAAGTCGTGTCAATTATTTTTTATTTCAATTTGAAGTCCATTGTCCCATTGTGTAAAAAAATGGAATAAACACAAAAAGATTTTATACCAATGATTTTTTACGATTTTAAAAGTTCACTTTCCGCAAGACGGCACGTCTTCAAAATGCTGTTGGGAAGAAAGCACCACATTTAAGCACTGTAAGACGTTGGTATACCGAATTCCATCGTGGCCGTGTTTCTCTCCATTATGGAATTCTTGAAGGTCGACTCTCAACTAACGTTAGATGTTCGAAATATTTATTTACATAATCATCTCATTAGGTGCTAGACATTTTTTCTCTTTTCTTGGCCATAAATTTAATTGTCATAAAAAAGATATGCATGTCACAGATTAAAAAAGTACACATTAAATAATAGGTCTTTACCTATGAAATTGCCGTTTTGTATGCAATAAGTGAAAGTAGTTATTTTTTTAAACTTTTTTATTTCTGTGATTTGAAGTAATCACCCATGCAATCGACGCATCTTTGCCAACGTATTGGCATTTTTTTTGATGCCCTTCTTGTAAAAATCAGCTGGACGGGAGGCAACAAACTCTTCAAAGGCATTTTGTACTGCCTCTCGGGAATTGAATTTTTACCCACTAAAAAGTTGTCTAAATTTTGGAAAAAGTAATAGTCGGTAGGTGCAAGGTCTGGTGAGTATGGCGGATGAGGGAGAGCTTCCAACCCCAGCTCTTGCAGCTTGGAGACTGTCTGTTGCGCAGTATGGAGTTTGCGCGATGTCGTGGAGGAGCAGAGGGGACGACCGATTGACCAAAGCTGGTTGCAGATGTGAAAGCTTCTCCATCATTCTCTCCAGTTCTTCACAGTACACATCTGCATTAATGCTCATGCCGTTTTGTAAAAAGCTGTGGTGAATCCCACCCACACTAGACCACCAAACAGTGACCATCACCTTTTTAGGGGTCATTTTTGATTTAGGGCATTGTTTTGGTGCTGAACCAGGGTCTAACCAACTTGCTGAGTGCTTTCGATTGTCAAACAGAATCCATATTTCGTCAAAATTTCCAGAACGGAACCGGGAAAACCAATAACGGGTTGTGCGTTCGTTTATACAGTTCTCTCCGTAAACGTTTTTGATGTTACGTGTCGTTTGTGTCGCGTTGGTGCCACGACGGAACTCATATTCCATAATTACACGAATTTTTAAAGTATCCATTATGACGAAAAATGTTCAAATGTACTGAAAATACAACGCTAATCAGAAAACAAAAGACTGAGTTTGCAAATAGAATGTCATGGTTTTAAAACAAAATTAATTTGAATTTAGAATATAGAGCCATTACAAACTTTTTTTTATTTGAAATGACCAGTACTGAAGAACGGCAATTTCATAGGTAAAGACCTAATATTGTAATGTAAATAATTCCGTAAGTATACGAACAATAGTAGAATGTAGTATAGTAGTATTATTAAATAATAATTATACCTACACCAATTATTGCTGTTATTATCAAAACTATTTATTGACGTACTTATTTTTCCATCTATATATTTATAGAACAGGATAATAGGCATGATTATATAATCTTTCCATAAACCTCACAAGCAAACTAAGCTTGAAAAAGAATACGCATAATGTTAACTGGGGTATTAAATGCACAGACATTGTCCTCTTACAATTTCATTAAAGTATAGATATGGTATAAATAAATAATACTTTTATACCATTGTTGTTGACACTATAACAAAATATTCATATCACTTCAAACCCATAAAATATTGTAACTTATCTATACAAATAAATAAAATTGGAGTGCTTGTTTGTAATATTAAAATAACCGCTTTTTACACGGTACATATACCAAAATAACATTTTTTTTAAATTTTGTTTGTCTGTCTGTCCGCCTGTCTATTTGTTCCGGCTAATCTTTGGAACGGCTTGACCGATTTTGACAGAACTTTTACTGTCAGATAGCTGATGATATAGGGAGTAACTTTTTAGGGTTCCGTAGCCAAATGGCAAAAAACGGAACCCTTATGGATTCGTCATGTCTGTCTGTCCGTCCGTATGTCACAGCCACCTTTTTCCGAAACTATAAGAACTGTACTGTTGAAACTTGGTAAGTAGATGTATTCTGTGAACCGCATTAAGATTTTCACACAAAAATAGATAAAAAACAATACATTTTACTTAGAACCCTATACTTAGAACTAAAACTCAAAATGTTTTTTTCATCAAACCCATACGTGTAGGGTGGGGTATCTATGGATAGGTCTTCAAAGATAATATTGAGGTTTCTAATATCATTTTTTTCTAAACTGAATAGTTTGCGCGAGAGACACTTTCAAAGTGGTAAAATGTGTGTCCCCTCCCCCCTGTAACTTCTAAAATAAGAGAATGATAAAACTAAAAAATATGTTACTAGCTGCTACAGAACCCTTTATGGGCGAGTCCGACTCGCACGCACACACGCACATTTTTTTATCATTTTTTTTTTTAAATAAACATACACAAATTCCTCGCCATGTTGATCTGAGAATAAACTCTAAAGATAGGCAACTAAATTATTATTCAACATATACACACATACACACATAGGGTCCGGCCCGGGAATCGAACCGCTGCCATTGCGCGACCGAGGCAGTCAACTATTAATCGACAGTAGTCGTTTCTTGCGGCATATATGATTGCACCGATAAACCTATTCATTTCCTAGCTCCTTAGTTTTTTTTTCTTTGAAGTTTAATTCATATCCTTTTTACTTTGCTTAAAATATGCAAAAGTACCAAACTGAATTCACGGTAACCTTCAGCAAAAATTAAATAAATACCTTTGATTATATCTCGTACTAGCTGAACCCCGCGGTATTACCCGCGGTTATTGTCGTACCGCGAGTAACGCCGCGGGGCGAAGCTAGTCTAAAAAAAAATGTAAGTTAAGTTACTCCCTATATCATCAGCTATCTGCCAGTGAAAGTTCCGTCAAAATCGGTAAAGCCGGAACAAACAGACAGACGGACAGATAGAAAAAAAAAAGTTATTTTGGTATATGTATCGTGTAAAAAGCGGTTATTTTAATATTATAAACAGACACTCCAATTTTATTTATTTGAATTACAAATATTTTATGGATTTCAAGTGATATGAATATTTTGTTAGTGTCAACAACAATGGTATAAATGTATTATTCATACCATATCTATACTTTAAGGAAATTGTAAGAGGAAAATGTCTGTGCATTAAAATACATATTTTAGAACAACTAATCTTTATTAAAAGATTAGTTGTTCTAAATGAAAGAAAAGAAGTGCGTAATATCCATTACTTCCAACGCGACAGGAACAGATAACATCAGCCGTAATATGATACTTCCTATCCTAGATGAAATCCTACCTGTGATTTGCCATATATTTAATTATTCCGTATCCAACAGTGTTTTTCCAACTGCGTGGAAAATGGCTCAAATCATTCCTCTCCCTAAAAAATCTAATCCTTCCTCTCTTTCAGACTATCGTCCTATATCCATTCTCCCCTTCTTCTCCAAAGTCCTTGAACGTCTTATTCACATGCAGCTAAGCTCATTTCTCTCAAGAAATTGCCTGCTAAATCCTCTTCAATCAGGTTTTCGTACGGGCCACAGCACTACCACCGCACTCATTCATATTACGGAGGATATCCGATTTAACATGGAGGAAGGAAAGTTAACGATCCTTACCCTACTCGATTTCAGCAACGCTTTCAATACCGTTGACTTTGATATCTTACTTGGAATATTGCGCTCTCTTAACATATCTCCATCAGCAATTGACTGGTTTCATAGCTACCTGTATGGTCGTCAGCAGCGTACTTGCATTGAAAATAATTATTCCTCTTGGTGTACTACATCTGCAGGCGTACCTCAGGGCGGCGTTCTATCCCCATTACTCTTCGCAGTTCATCACTGATCGATTACTTTCTTCCTACCACCTTTATGCAGATGATCTACAAATTTACACCAAAGCTTCTCCAGCTAAAATATCTGAAGCTATTGACGATATCAACAGAGATCTGCTACAAATATGCGCTTGGAGTAAGGAGCATGGATTAAAGGTCAATCCGAGCAAAACCCAGGTGATTATAATAGGTAGTCGTAGGATGAACTCCGCAATAAACTGGCAGCAATTACCTGCTATATCTTGTGATGGGTCAAATATCCCATATAGTGACAAGATTAAAAACCTTGGAATCTATATGGACAGGTATATGTCCTGGGCCCCCCAAATTGGTAAAGTTAGTCGTAAATTGTTTGCTACAGCAGGGTCACTGCGAAGACTTCGAAACTTTTTTCCCACCAACACGAAAATCGCCCTAGCACAATCCCTTCTCCTTCCTACCCTTGACTATGGTGACGTTAGCTATCTAGATCTTACTGAAGAACAACTGAGTAAACTTGAGCGTCTCCAAAATGTCTGCATAAGGTTCATATTTGGCTTACGTAAATATGATCACATCTCCGAATATCGCGTTAAGCTCAAATGGTTACCTATCCGCTTTCGCCGGAATGTTCACATTCTCACTATTTTGTACAGTACTCTGTTTCTCGCACACTCGCCTCCCTATCTCAAACAACGTTTTGAGTTCCTACACAGTTCACATTGCAGGCTCTTGAGATCGTCGGAGAATCTGAAACTGAAAATGCCCAGCCATTCCACACAATTCGCTGATAAGTCATTCTCGGTACAAGCTGTTAGACTATGGAACAACTTGCCTGAGGCAGTTAGACAAGCTAAATCTCTGCAAGTTTTCAAAAAGCAAGTCACAGATTACTACTTGACAATGTAAGGACCTCTGGGGGATTATTGATCATTGATGGTGTGTGGTACGCAATATGTGTATTTATGACATTTATGTGTATATTTTTAAATGTATGTATTTAACCATGTTTGTATGTATATATTGTATTCATATGTATTGGTGTGTTTGCTGTAGATACATGTATTAAGTTTATATATATTAATTATTACTTAGATTATTTTAAACTTAGATACACCTTAGACTACCCAAAATCAAATTACACAATATCCGTACAAAGGTTGTCTGGAAGAGATCGCCGTGAGCGATAAGACCGCCTATTGTTATACCAAATGTAGCTTTTCATGTATCTGTAAATTTTTATACTTTTGTGGTGTTCAATAAAGTTGTATAAATAAATAAATAAATAAATAAAATAATATACCTTAAACAACAGTTTTTAGAATTGCTGTCTCTTTGTCTGTTGGTTTCTGGGCGCTAATCTCAGAAGTGCCTTAACCGATTTGGATACAATTTCCTTTAATATATTGTAGTAAATTTCACTTAAAATTTAATGTTTGTGTTCTTTTACGTCAACTGTTTTATTTGTCAACCGATTGATCAAAAAAAAAAAATTACATTAGTTTGAAGAATTACCACAATAGATGACTTATACGCGGGTGCAACTGTCGGAAAAAGTAAGTATGTAATATAGATTTTCACATTTATACAGTTAATTTTAAATTAATCCGGAAAATTTACTTGTATTAAAAATGTAAAGGTTTAGATAGATGTTTGTAATTTAATTAATTATGCCAGAACGGCTGAACACATCTTAAGGAAATTTGGAACGCCGATAGACATTATAGCCTGTTATAGAATATAGACGAGGCTAACCTTTTAAGATTACAAATGTAAATGTCTGAGAAAATCGATGTTAATACGAGTGAAACTCTGGGCAAATGCTAACATTTTAAAAATAAGAATATATTTTATATATGTAAGTGCAAATTTTCCCTTTCAAATTTAAAATTAAACGGAGTCAAAGCTACACATTACTGAGCTGCGTCGTCTGCATTTTAACATTCACTTGGCATCATTCCCGTAAAGTAAATAACTAGAGAAGAAATCCGAGCTCATCGTTAATTAAACTATAAAACCGACGGTAAATCTTCGAGGCCACTTTCTTAGCAAAAAGGTTATTTATAGACTTTGTTCTGTTCAGTGAGACGAAAAGAGCTGTTCATCAACACTAAACACTCTTTCAAGATTTAAGCACAAATTATGTACAAGCATTCCTGCCTATCCAAATTCTTAGAAGTGTATTTTGATAAAAAAAAAGACGTGTGGCACTCGAGGACTGCCGCGGTAAAGCTATTGCATAGCATTTTTTGTCAACTTATGCAATTCTATTTATTTATTTATTTTTTATTGATGCAGTAGTGTATGGCTACCATGAATAATTTTATACGTTATATGACATAACAAATCTTCGTGTCCGAGGCAACGAATCTTCCTTGATGTATTTCAATACGCCTGAATTTAAATTTAATTTATATATTAGAATAAAAGATCAAGAATTTTTTTTAAGATTTTTATTTAATAGTGCCGTAGACAAACAATGAACAGACTGCCCCATAAAACAAAGAACACTTGAATAGACAAGAAAAAACCTTTCAAATTAAACTGAAACCCATCCAACGACTACAAAATGTCCAAAATTACGACTCAACTAGAACTACCGGATGCCATCTCGCAAAGTATCGTTTGATGGTCGTAAAAGCATCCCTTAATGGTCGTCCGATCTCACTCGCCCTTAACCCCGCCTACCCTGTGTACCACCAGTTTTATACTCTGCTTCGTCTTAACCCCAATAATAAAATGTGGGTTGTAAATAGATAATAAGGGTGAATTCGCGGCAGAAACCATTAAAGGCGCCATCACTGTAGTTTAACTGTCGCTATCTGCGCTCACTAATCGACATCATGTACTATTTTAATAACGTTTTTATTACCGATATGTATCACTCAGTTGCTCCAAATTTTATGTACGATTTTACAAGCTGTTCTGTAAGGTTAGATGAGTTCACTGAAAACGAAATAGAAAATATAGCTTTATATAAAAATATTAGGAGCTGTTTTGTGTTTATGTTATCATTGCAAGTTGACAAGCAGCCACTTTTTTTTTTCGGAAATCCATAAATTCGTTGTAGGTGCAAAACTATATCTACATATATAAAAGAGGAAGGGGACTGACTGACTGGCTGACAAACCCAGAGATCAACGCACAGCCCAAACCGGTGAACCTAGAATTTTGAAATTTTGCATGTAGGTTCTTTATATAACGTAAGTGAGCATAAGAAAGGAATTTTCGAAATTCCACCCCTAAGGGGGTAAATCAGGGGATGAAAGTCTGCGTAAGCGAAGCCGCGTGTAAAAGCTAGTCATACAATAAAACAATAAAGTCTAACAACCGCATATGGACTGCACTGTCTTCAAGTTCTAAAACATCCAAAATTTCGTTGAAAAAAAATTGCTGTAATAATTGGAACTCAATTCTTGGAATAAAAGTTCATTCAAAATTCAGTTCTGATATACTCTCGATCTCACTCAATCATTAATTAGATAGCTGAAAATAAATATCTCAATGCTTTAGAACGTAGATCAAACCACATTGTATCGTAAAATGTATCTGGAAAGTTTCCAAATGGATATTGAGATATTTCACAAAAAAAATATTATTAACAAAATTTCAAATTTCATGATTCAATTTATGATTGCATTTCAATATTTTATAATCAAGAAGCACGAAAGGTGCTCGTAAATCTGAACTGAAATATTATTTTCAGTTCTTTTATTACATAAAGTTTGTTAGAAAACTACATCCATAATTCATTTTGCACGGCGTACAGCAATGTTTAATAATAATTTTATTTATGATTGATATTGAACACAGTTTCTCTTTTCATTTGATTTTATCATGTGTGATCTATAGTCAAGATTTCGTTCTATTAACAATTGAGTTGTCTATATAGGGGAGGTTTTCAATTAGACAGTTTTTTCAAAGAAACATCTATTTAAACGTTTGTTAGTCATTGGTAACATTATACACAGAATGGTTTGATCTTGTTGAATCTACTCTGCTTTATTTTCACACACTTTTATGAATACTTATAATCTAATAGTTATTATTACTATATGCACTTCTGCATCCTGGAAATATCCACTTTCCCGCTTTCAGTTGCCTATATCACTGTAGTAAAACTATAAAACTCAAGTAGATGTTTTATATCCGTGTATATAAAGAAGTCACACAATACTATATATCAGTGCTGTAAGACAGATGACATAGAATTTCAATCAGTATTCTATCCGTGATATCAGTCGCTTATTGTGAAAGCATTCGATATATCCATATAATTATAGCAATCACAATTAATGCTTTTTTATGCTGCCTACACTGCCTGATGGAGGCCATAAGCAGAACCCAAGAGTGGTGGTCAACATACTCATTGCGAATGCAGATAATGTAACAATGCAGCGTGGAGCATCTCAATAGGCTGCTACACTGTAGGTCACTACAGTGTAGCAGCCTATTGAGATGCTTCTTTGATATTGTTTTATACAGGGTCAAAGAAGTCTAAGCTATCTGAGTGGTCCAGTAAGACTATAAAATGAAAGTGAGAAAATTTGACTCATACATCATCAGATCAACAGCCATGAAGGACTCACCTTATAAAAAAGATTTTTCTTGAGAAAATTTGATTATTTTGTTTGTTTGTTTTTTTATGTGATTGATCAACTGATGGTAAGCGATTAACGCCGCCCATGAACACCCGCAACACCACAGGCATTGTAAGTGCGTTGCCGGCCTTTGGGGGCTGGGGAAAGGAATGGGGAAAGGGGTTTGGGTATGGGCCTCTGGTAGCCTCACTCACTCGGTGAAACACAGGGCAAGCGCTGTTTCACACCGGTTTTCCGTGAGGCCGTGGGGTGTCACTCCGGTCGAGCCAGCCCATGCATGCCGAAGCGTGGCTCTCCTACGGTTTTTTGT
Source organism: Diaphora mendica (assembly GCA_949125395.1). Taxonomy (NCBI): domain Eukaryota; kingdom Metazoa; phylum Arthropoda; class Insecta; order Lepidoptera; family Erebidae; genus Diaphora; species Diaphora mendica. The sequence goes on along the minus strand of OX421319.1, from coordinate 19,369,254 downwards.
ATACGGTAATTTGAAAGTAATTAACTAGGAAGTCATAAGAAATCCAGAATTATAGTAAGTGTGGCTGCTATTACTTCCTTAAGGATCTGTGCACAAAGTAATGTAAGTTCTATTATAATAAACATACTGACTAATAAGATTTCTAACTCACTTAATACCGCATTTGAGTAACACGAAGCAACATCATCTAATAATGTGGAAAAAATAGTGTCTGTGCGATTACAATGCGAGACTCGTGGGAAGTAATCTAGTTAGTGCGGTCGCCCGACGCCGCTCATTACAGTACTGTGCACGATCACGTACGGGAACACAGATATAAAATATGGGTAAATATTCACTATGATTATTATTATTGTCAATAAACAGTTGCTTCGTTGCTTAGAGCAAAATATCACTTAGGGCTTAAGGTATACAATGGCAGAAGCAGTTTTTAAAATACAATATATTCACCAGAAACAACATATTATTTAAACGCTTAAATATTATTTCTGTTCATTTATGATGTTTATGAGAATGCTTATAGATTTAAATTTACCAAAGTAAGTTATAGTAAGTAAGTAATATCTTAAAAGTAAGGACTTAGATAGGATTAAAGTTTGAATTCTTACAGTTCGAAGGGATCCTACGCAGATATTTAATGGTTAATATTTTAAATTGAGAACTTTAGGCCTTCCTGAAACGAATGCTTGATAGACAGATAGAAATAACTGTCCACCAAAATAATTTCCACTGAATACGAATAACGAAACTGAACTTTAGGGATTTTTGGTTTTCTTTTGAGAAACGAATTCATAATAATTTAATTAAAAAGCTTTTTAATAACAAGCTTTTACTGGAATGCCGCGAGACGAATCAAACGAGTCAAAACTCGACGATGTTGCGACGTTTCTTTACAGAGTTCCTATGGCCACCTTCCAGCTCCAGCGTCAGATCAGCTCCATGTCATATCATATAATATTGTATTGTCACGCTGTATACATATGCTTGCATAATTGCAGCAAAATCGGTTGAAGATATCTGCTTCAAAATTGCGTTGCAAGATTCCACCCGAACATACATGCATATATTGCAAGTTAATAAAAATCTTGTAAAAATAATGAAATCCCAGAGTATTTTCCTTTACTTAAATTATATGTAATGGTAAGTTGTGCAGTTTAGCTTACAAAAGTCATGGCAAAAAAACTTGTCTGATGGTAAGCTCTTGCTTGGGTGTATTCAAAACACCAGTTGCTTTAATTGTGCTTTTGCTATTGTGAAACTTATTCCAGCCAAAACATATTATTTTAAACTTTTAACTAAACAAGAACAAATAATTGTAAGATGAGCACTAGTTCTGTGTCTGTGTGTGATTTATCTACAATAATATTTAAAAATAATAATTCGGGTATGTGACGTGACACACAACGCCATCTAGTCCCAAACTATGCAGAGTTTGTATTATGTGTACTAGACACCTGATATACACACTTATTTACTTTTTTAACCGACTTAAAAAAAAGGAGGAGGTTATAAATTCGACTGTATATTTTTAAATGTTTGTTACCTCATATCTTTCGACTGGGTGAACCGATTTTGATGATTCTTTTTTTAAATTGAAAGCTGGTGCTTCTCGTGTGGTTTCTTTTAAATTTTGGTTCAGATTGAAGTAGGTTTTTTTGTTAAAATTTGTGATTATTTTGGGAAATAAATACATATTAAACAAAGAAAACACCCAAACTCCGAAACCAACATTTGCAGATTATAGGTACAAACATTTGGTCTTACCCGAGAACCGAACCCGAGACCTCAAGTATTATCTCAATATGTGTGCCTTTAGAAATATATAAGTACATTTTTCAGCAGCAACTTATTGATACTGTTTGTTTATTTATAACAATAACCCATAAATAGGGACTAATAAAGCAATTTAAATAATAAAAGATTCTTAACATTTCCAGTAAATATAACAACATTGTGAATATGTCTTAGTGCTGTGTCAGCAGTTTCTACCGACGTCAGATAATTCCGATCGCCTTCGAAACGGTTCGGGCGTGTAAAGTTGTTATGGTGATACTGATTCCTTCATTTAATTTTTCTATTTGCTATTTTTAACACTCTTATATTTATTAGACAGATAATAATATACATATTAATTCATTATAATAATATGTCTAACTGAAAACAAAGGTTCGACGAAAAACCGTATTAATACAGTGAGTCTAAAAGTAAGTTTGCTTTTAATAAAAAGAAAAGATAGAATTACTGGTAGAGCAACGTTAATCATCATCTTTCTAGTCTTGATTATTATTTTATTTGAGGTCGGCTACTACTTCAACTAGTTTTACCTGAATATCAGTTTTTCCATCAGCACCACCGAAACAATTTAATATTTTTAAAGGATTTGTGGCGACTTCTACACACAGCGCAACAGAAATATACTACAGCGCCATCTACCGAAGTTACACTGAACTACGGAGTAACGAAGGCAACTAAGAAACTATCAATCCTGAATCGCGCAGTGAAAGTTCGCAAGCCAATTAAGATACATACAACATCCCAACATTAGCCGTTGGGAAGTTGGCCCGCCAGGCATGATCACCTCGCCTGGTCGGAGGATCCTCCCTTTGTGTTGGTGGGACATGATACACCCTTCCCCCACAGATTTATTAGATAATATGGAATAATGAGAAAAATATACATAAAAATAATTTAGAACTTTATTTACCTGATGTAGAATCGTAATATTAAAACACATAATTATCTTCCCGACTGACTAAACCTGTTGATTAAATGTTTCTAACAATTCGTGTTAACTAAAATGAATAATTTTAATTTGCTACTGCTGAAAGAAGAACTCTATAGAGTGTAGTTGTATTTTTGTAACGTTATTACAGAGTTCAAAATAATACAAAATTTTACCAAAAAAAAAACGACTTCAAGAACGACCAAATTGAATTGGGTTCACACGGTAAGCACCAGCTTTCCAAAAAAAAACATCAAAATCGGTTGGCGTGATATTGAGTTATTCGTCAATTTGTCGCGCACATACTTAATGCAAATTGAAGACTCATATGGTTTTCTCATGGATGACATTTCAGAACTAGATCAAATTAAATTGGGACCACATGGCAAGCATTAGCTTTCAAATAAAAAAAGAATCATCAAAATCGGTTCACCCAGTCGAAAGTTATGAGGTAACAAACAAAAAAAAAACAGTCGAATTGAGAACCTCCTCCTTTTTTGAAGTCGGTTAAAAATAGACACGTTATGTCTGTGATATATTAGAGCTACTAGTAGCAAGACGTATGACCAGTGACAACTCAAATGATAGATTAGCAAGAATGTCAAAACGCATATCTATTATAATGGCATTTCCCGATGCTGTCGGAAACAAATAAATCTGCACAATAACATTAGACGTCAGCGAAATAAATGTAACGTCAATCTACGACCATTTGTTGTCGTTAAATCTTTCGATCTGACACATTGGCGATTTGTTCAGCTATCATTGGAGAGGTTTTAACCGGTTATAAAATTTTAAAGAAATTGTTTTTGTAAATGTCTATAACACCTGTATTGGCGGTGTTATCTGTGAGAAATTTATTGTATATGACATTTAATGCCTAATATATACTCTTCATTATTTGAAAAATATTGGCGAAAATAACAAGTAAACCTATTATAATTTGTGAGATATTTTTTCTGCAAAATAAGTATTTTTTTAAGATTCATTAATCGCAATTAAAGAAATTGTTTAAAAAAAGTGGTTTTCATGATAAGAGTCTAGAATAACATCAGTGTAAATTAAATTAAAATCCTATTTATAGCCCAATATATATATTTCAAAATTACATAATGAGTATTGTTTTTTTTATTTTAATATCAAATGAACTGATAGTTTGAATCACAAAAATATCGTTTCGTGTAGGATGCTAATCACAACATCCTCTCAGTACCTATTAAGATACTACAAAACAACTGTAAGTCCGGAGTATATTTCCTTGTCACAACACATTTGTTCGCGATATCTCCTTGCCGTGTATGAGGCACTATAAGCCGTACATCCAAAGTGTAAGAAGGGGAAAGACAAAAACTTAATGACAAGTGGACAATGAAGGAGATTCGGAACGCTTGTCGCCACGAGATTGTCAGGAAGCGTTCACTGGAGGGTCCCGCTAACTTTATATAATCCTTAATAGAAATGTACCGCTGTTCTTCTTTTATTTTCAACAAAGGAAAAAATAAAAGAGATTGTTTTCATAACAATTGTTTTTGCAATAGGTAGTAGTTTTCTTAAAGACGAATGCTTTCCTATTTACATTTTTTCAGTAAGATAAAAATAGCTTTTGCTTACCATTTCTGCAGACTTCAATGAATTTAGGAAGTCCTAAGAAATAGTACTTTTTCTCAAAAAGGAAAGGCATCCTATTTCTTGTCTGTCCCTTTTCATTGCTAATTTACATGAGGTTCAGTAGTAAGAGAGATTGTGTTTGTTCCTCACTCTTGCGAAAGAAAACCTCAATATATTCATACCAACTTCGAATTCTATACCTTTATTTTATAAAATTGCTCAACTAAGAAAGAAAAAAACTCTTGAAAAGGTAACTGTACATTGGACTTGAACTCGAGAAGCGCATTATTTTAGAGAATCTATTTACTCGGCCGTCCAAGAACCCGCCCTCAACAAAATCAAATCAGACAATCAAGTGGAAAAATCTATGTCCGTTGTGCAAACAATCACGTCTAGTTACTGAGTGCCGAGTGACGTAGGGTCCTCACCTAGCCCATTTATTTGATCTCCTCTCTACTCCACTCCATTCCTTTGGGAACACGCTATTTGTTTTAAAGCTTTATTACTAAGTAATGTGTACACAGGTCAACCCTCTAAAAATTTCAGTAGATGTTGACCAATATGTTTAATGTTCGTCGTTTTCGTTAGATATTTGGTTTCGAGATTCAGTAAATGTGTTTGCTGGTGGTTAAATTAAAACGTCGCGTGTGATGAGTTTGGAAAATGTTTCTTTAATATCAAATGACTTTGTGGTCTTTTTGAGCAAATGTGTTTTAATTCGTAAAAAGTACACAAATATTTATTGAGCTACATATCTATGAATTGCCTACATTTTTTTTTATTTATGGCCCTGCCAAAATGGCTACTCTGCCTGATGGAAAGCATAAGGAGAATCCAGGAGTGGCGGCACATATGTTTTTTTTTTACCTAATTGACCTTTTTCATTCAATCCGTGATTAATAATTATAGCTTTATTGTACACCAGGTAAGTACAAAAAGAACTTAAAACTAGGTATGTAGATACAAGTGGCGATTACTTTTTAGGAAGATGTCGTCGATGGTATACCGACTTAATTGGTGATGTTCTAAAAAGGACCGAGATAAAAGCCATGCCAAGCCAAAGCCAAAACCATGCATGCATGTGGAGATCAATTGTCTTTGCCTACTCTTCTGGGAAATAGGCGTTACTTTGAGTATGTATGTATACAGTACTTCAGCAGCATCATCAGCGATCTCTTGTACTGAGCGACGATCGAATCCGACCTCGTAAGTTGTAATCACAAGCACTACCGCTTCGTCATAAACTTCGCGTAGTGATAAATATATAAATATCATACTGAGATATATAATCGTCTCATCAATAAATAAACCATTGCAATATTTCATTAACTTTGCCTATAAATTAAATGCGATCGTAAAACAAAAATCCCATCGTGTCCAGTAATTTATTCACCGGGACAAATACAAAAAACTTGTCTGTTGGACGAGGGTGGCAACCCCGGTAAAAAGGTGTCAATTTCTGAAAGATTGTACCGCGTCATGAATATTATATGATCGAATTGAGTTAAGGGTATTTTGCGATAATGTTCGACGTCGTTGGATGCTGTCAGCCTATGTCATTTCATACGGATTTGCCCTTTGTTAAAAGTAACACGTAGTGTGTCGAAGGGATGATATCGTGTGGAAAATTTGCCTGCTGAAAGTCGAGCTATGTTTACATAATCGTGTGATGGATCACTCCTCGTTTGTATCAAGATTATTTATTCGATAGCGTATGTTAAGTAGGAAATGATTTGATATGTAAGCCGATGAAAATAGAAAGTTCAGCGACGTAAATTATTATAGCTAAGTGTATGTGTTATTTAAGTAGAAAATCTGATAATCAGTATACCGATTAATAATTCTTTTACTTATTGATAAACGTTCTAAATTATTTGTGTAAAATTTTGTCGTGATTTTTAATATGATAAAATCCTAAATAAACAAGTTATAACTCATTAGAAATCACCGTTATATGATGTATTAATTAATTATGTAATGAACAAATTGACATAATAATATATATAACTAAAATTATTTTGTAAAGATATGCCAGATGAATATACTTTTCTTTAGTCACTTTGTAAATGTTATTAATAAATAATTCCAGCAATGGCAGTCATGTCTGATGAATGAATAAGACTTTTTCCAGGAATCATGGAGGCCAAGAAGTTACAGTTCTTAGAAAATGTCCTGTGTCATGAGATTTATTCTGAGTTTTGTAAAGTAAATGTAGATTGCATCCTCAGAATGAAGATTTACCTAAGTATTTTTGATTTCAGGTATATTATTTGAAATTAATGTTGAAATATAAAAGTCTTGGTAGGGTTCGATTGTAATAGCTCTAGTCTATTCAAAGCTAGATGACGTTGTTTGTCAGATGTCTAAACTATTTAACTTGAAAGATTGAAATAAAATTCTAGATTTATGTTTCCGTATTTCATGACATCTATATTGCTCAGAAAATTCTAATGACAAGCAATATTTTAACAAAAACAAAAACCGACTTCAAGGTTCGACTCGATTTCTCTTGGATGCCCTCTTATCTTAGTGTCCTTATAATGGTACCACCCTTGGGATATCTCCTTTCCATTAAAAAAAGAATCATCTAAATCGGTTCATAAACGACGAAGTTGCTGCGAACACACATTAAAAAAAAACCAATATATATATTCGGTCGAATTGAGAACCTCCTCCTTTTTTTTAAATCTGTTAAAAATGCTGACGTATCAGCTAAATTTCTTTAGTTAATTTAAACGTCCCTAAAAACAAAAAATGTTAACGTCACCATATAACTACGAAGTATAAAAAGCTGTAATAAATAATAATAATATTATACGGACTAACAGTTCTAAAGCAAATATATTATAGTGAACGGAAATCGTAAAATAAGTTTTTCTACGTCGCCGCCGCCCCGTCGCGAACGACAGTTCTGCTTTCTAATATATTACCAAAGCATTTTCTTTTTTTGTACATACCTGAACATATTGATCAACTAAAGATGTTTTATTTTATATATGGGACTACCAAAGACTACTGGGCCTGATGGACAAAATCCAAGAGTAGTGTAGGACAAATCATACTCATTGCGAATGCAGACAATGCAACAATGCAGCATTGTGACCTACACTATGGCGGCCTATTGAAATGTTGCTGCATCACTGGGCCTCCGGTCTCGCACTCACCAACGAAAGACGATAGCACGATGCTATCTTTTTAAGTTGGTATTCTGTGAGAGGGTAATATCGCCCCGATCGAGACGGTCCGTTCGCGTTAAAATCGGCATGACTCTACTACCTATTATCTATTTACCTATTAAATAAACAATAAAGAAAATTTGTCTTAGATTTCAAAGTTGTATCTCATTATTTTAAGAAATAAGTGACAAATATCAACATATTCTTATATAAAAATCAATTGCTGTTCGTTTGTCTCGCTAAAACTCGACAAAGGCTGGGCCGATTTAACTGATTTTGGTTTTGAAATGTTTGTCGTAGTCCAGGGAAGGTCTAAAAAAGAAAGAAAAATTAAAAATAACTTGAAAATCCAAATGTCACGTGTACGAAGTAGCGGGCACAGCTAGCGCTTTATAAATATGACGACTATGATAAATAAATAGGTGTGACTTGGAACGAATGATAGAGACATAGTGTGACGTACGTATGAACGACAGATCATCAATAAACGTACCGTTGTGACTCATGAAATCATTGAAGCATGCCCAATACTGGTAACTAGTGGAATATTGTCATTGAAAGATGTATGAAATGCGTCAGTAAGTTATTGTTACAACTAAACTTATATTGCAGGTTGTTTTCTACGACGAATACGACATTTATAATCAAATGTAGACATAACAAGAGTACTCAATTTATATTGTAATGAAATTAATTATAATTGAACAAATTCAATTACTTGTTTTAAAATAAACAGAGACTAAGCAATCATTAGGATACTTCGTAATTTTCATAGAGCAAACAATCATTAAGAGTATTTGAATATTTCACGTTCGTTTTGAAACGAACCTCCTTAGTATCTTAAATGGAATTAATTTTTAATAACCTTTCGAGTTTATTAATAAAGCGAAGTATTTTTTTACACACATTATAAAACCTTGAAATAATTGCCTGTTTTCTATGAACGTTTAGTTTTACACTTTTTATTTATTTAATAATAACCTGGCATGGACAATATAAATATGAACAACATTACTTGAAAAAAATCACTATATTTTGCCTTTGAATGTTGGAATCTCCCAATTTTAGAAGGAGCTAAAATACGTGGAGTGTTTTCTTTTAAGATTTTAACTCCTCTATATTCTTGAAATATTACAACATCTAATGTCGTAAAATTTTCAATATTACTACAAAATTTATACACAAGTAATACACATAAACGATATTTAATCAAAAACAGACACATCATGTTAATACCAATATACAAATAATGACATACCCGTAAGAAGGTAGTAGAGCGAGACTGATTTCAGCACGAACGGGCCGGCTCGACCGGGGCGGTACTACCCTCGCATAGAAAATCAACGTAAAATGACAGCGGTCGTGCTGTCGTGTTTCGTTGGTGAGTGCGAGACCGGAGGCCCTTTGCTCTAGTCAACAAGTCCCACACTTGTTGACTAGACTAAAAGATGCAGAAGCATCACTAGGCCGCCATGGTGTGGGTCGCCATGCTGCATTGTCTGCATTCACAGTGAGTATGGTGACCACCACTCTTGGATTCTGCTTATGCTTTTCATCAGGCAGAGTAGAGTCATTTTGGCGCGTCAGACATAAAAAAAAGAAAAAGAATACGTTTTGTTGTACGTTACCGTATAGAGAAGATATATGACAAAATATACCGAACTTATTTTAAAAAATCGAATCGTTTCTACTCTCCCAAAACAGTTTATATTTTTTTATTAGCCATCACATGCAACAAACTCCATTACAACTTGTTTTCGTCAACGTTTTCGAACGTATAACGTTTGTGTCAAACACAATGTTGGCGGCAACAATGATGGCTGAATCAAATGTCAAGTCTATGAAATGTACTTGGGTGTAATTTAGGTGCGTATTTGTTGATGTTAACTTCGGGGGTAGGATTTGATTGCAGCATTCGTTTACACGACAGGTTTTTTCAAAAATAAATAAATTGGCTACTGCAATTATTTTCAAATAAAGCGACAAGAAGTATTCTTCCATTTTCAGACTATTCTGGGTTACCTAATATAAATGGATAAATATATATTGTATTTTATATCAATATAGAATATATCTGATCATAAGCTGTAGCTTGGCGAGGAATTAGTTTAAGTATATTAAGTTAAGGTACATTTTTAAATTATGATGAGTAAATTATTAATATATAAGTATATACAATAAATATATTTATGAATAAAATTCTGTCGACGGTAAACAATTGTTTCTGTAAACTAAATATTTTAATTTAGGTAACATGCAAATACTTAATGCTAATGGCTTAAGAGAATAAAAAAATACTTCTTAACGCCGTGAATAGAATAATACGTCTACCTATTCGAATATTCAACTTCAAATATCGACACGTTGACAAACCCCAAATGAATTCTCTTTCATGTCGTTAAAGCAACAGGAGTGAAATGGGAAATCATATTACTAGGTAGCTCGATCCCACTTGAAATTCATTAAAACCTATTCTTAGTCAAATGTAATAATTTATTTAAGCAACAAAAATCCCTAAAAGTAATATCCATTGAAGCGTATTTAACGCTTAAGCGGTGGAATAGTGATGGACCACCGTGAAATTTACTTTCACGATATTTTATAATAGAATGACAAGGGTTTTTAGTTCTGTCAAAACAATTTGAGCAAACATAAATGCATGTAATTTCTTCAATAATGGCATAAATTCACTCTACCGTTAAAGGTGTTATGAGGAACCTTTACTCCTTTAATTACAGTATGACACTTCATAGTACAAGTTAATGACCTTTTATATTGATTTTATCAATGCGCACATTGCAGCAACAAGTGTAATAATAGCTTAAATCTTATAAAATATCCCAATGAAAGATGGTATTAGCACCTACAGCACTTGATGCTTAAAATTGCTGAGACTTTAATTCCAGGACCAAAATCAGAACTGAAACTAGAGTTGAAATATGTGCATCTTTAAGTATATAATCTTCACAGTCTATCTGGATTATATTAGGTTACGTAAACTATCTTTTATACTAAATCTTTTAAAAAAAAATGCACATCAATGAAATCGAAAGTGCTCTTTACTACATAAGTACCTAAGGTAGTAGAGCCACGCTGATTTCAGCACGGATGGGCCGGCTCGACCGAGGCGGTACTACCCTCGCACAGAAAATCAACGTAAAATGACAGCAGCAGTGCTGTCGTGTTTCGTTGGTGAGTGCGAGACCGGAGGCCCAAATAGTCTAGTCATTAAGTTCCATACTTGTTGACTAGACTAAAAGATGCAGAAGCATCACTAGGCCGCCATGGTGTGGGTCGCCATGCTGCATTGTCTGCATTCGCAATGAGTATGGTGACCACCACTCTTGGATTCTGCTTATGCTTTCCATCAGGCAGAGTAGAGTCATTATGGCGGGCCATACATAAAAAAAAAAAAAAAAAAAAGTGGCTTTAAACATCCATCACTAGCAAGCTCAGTCTCACAGGAACGTATTAGCGTATTAATAATTCAGCATATCTCTCTCCGCATTATGTCATTTACGGTGTTACCTTTTAGACGAGTATTTACACAAAAGAAGAGAGAATCAAAAATGATAATTATATGCAAATCTCGGGTTCGTTTGAGGGTCTGGTTCTGTTTAATGTTAAAGAAGCTTTTTTAAGCTACTTCAAAATAACGCTATGAAGATCTTCTGTTTTAGGAGTTGTAAATATTAATGAACTAAAAAGTATTGTCAAAAAATTTTGCTGCATTACGTAATCGGTTAAAAGTATACCAAGAAGAGGTATAAAAATTATGAATTCAATTAATAGGTATAGTCGGCCAAAACCTCCTCACTAAGGAGAGGCCTATGTCTAGCACTGGACTAAAAGGATGTTGAAGATTATAACGAGAACACTTAAAAGTTCTTAAGCGGGTAATATGAAGTCTTATCGAATAGTTACTGCTGTACTTTTTTGTTGAAAACAAATGCTGATATTTTTTGCCAGCAAATACAAATAAATACAATATTCAAACGATGTTACCTGCTAAGATTTCCTTTGAAGCATATAGTTGGGTCCAAAACACAAACTGAAATTCAACTTGACATCAAGTATTCGAAAAACGAACTCTGTTCGTTAGGGTTGTCCCATACCTGCGCTGCATATGTTACTATGCAGTGAAGTTTTGAAACTAAAATCCCATTCGCATTGTTTATTCGGAACAAGTTGACGCACGACGAAGAAAATCTAATTCCGTTTGATTGAAGATATAAGTTGGAAAAACAAAGAAGTTTGGGAAAATAAAAACGAAAGATTATTTTGAGATATTTTACAATAGAAAAGCTTTATTTTCTCTATTCATGCTTAACCTGTGTTAAATTGACTTACTTTGTTAAAATAACTTAAGTTAACATATGGTTATCAGTATATTGTAATGTCATAAATTAAGAAAATAATGTCATGAGGTCTAAAACTTGATCTTTTTCTTTTATTTTTACCACGAATGAAAAATAGTATACGTTGACTCTGTGGAGGAACGGGTGTGATGTCCCTCCAACACTAAGGGCCGACCGACGCCCAACGGTTGATGTTGGGATGTTGTATATATGATTATCGGCGCGAGAACTTTCACTGCGCGATTCAGGATTGGTAGTTTCTCAGTTTCCTTCGTTACTCCGTAGTTCAGTGTAACTTCGGTAGATGGCGCTGTAGTATATTTCTGCTGCGCTGTATGTGGAAGTCGCTACAACTCCATTTGTTATTTATTTACAGTTATCAATGTTTTAATTGAAGTAAACTTCATATGTACAAAATAACAAAATGTTTATTTGTTTATCATTTCCCTATTATTTTCACCTACCTAATACCTATTCCCAAAACAATGGCCAGACTACAAGTAAATCTTACGACTAAATGAATTGAAAAACTTTAGAAGTTAAAACTTGCATTACTAAAGTTTTAATAATGATTTTTAATTTGGTATTAGAAAAGGAGTTATTAGAATACTACTAAGTACTAAAATCAATGTTTAAAAAAGCAGATTACTGCATTCAAAATTGGATTACCATAGGTTCAATAAAACTGCCATTATAATTTATGTAGGATTGTTCTCGTCGAAATCTCAATAAATATCAAACAGTATCTCTATAAATACACATTATCTCAAGATGAAGGCAAAGCAGTAATATAATATAACCAACCCTTCTAACTAATGTATTTCATTAAGATAATTGCTTAGACCGCAGGGAGTGACCTCTTGAACGACGGGAATCGCTGCTCTTCGAGAATAATTAATATTACTTTTAGAATAAATTGTTGACATTGCGTTCTAGTAATTAAATAGTTTTAAATTATAATTTGTCTTAGGTAGGTTTTAAACAAGACGTGCTTTGTCAAGTGGAGAAGCTATAAGTGTGTTTCAGTGTAAGATAATAATCATGTTACTTGTAATCCTACTTCCTACTAATATTATAAACGCGAAAGTTTGTAAGTATGGATGGATGGATGGATGGATGTTTGTTACTCTTTCACGCAAAAACTACTGAACGGATTTGGATGAAACTTTACAGTAATATAGCTTATACACCAGAATAACACATAGGCTACTATTTGCCGCGATAACCAACATGTTAATGGAAAGGAAATATCCCAACGGTGGTACCATGATAAGGACACTAAGATCTGATGATGGCATCCAAGAGAAATCGAGTCGAACCTTGAAGTCGGTCTATATTTTTTTGAAATTTTACTTGTTTTGGTAGGCTAGTATGGCGGATGAGGGAGAGCTTCCAACCCCAGCTCTTGCAGCTTGGAGACTGTCTGTTGCGCAGTATGGGGTCGCGCGTTGTCGTGAAGCAGCTGCAAGAGCTGGGGTTGGAAGCTCTCCACATTAAGCACATATTAAGTCTAAGTTATTTAATTTCTAACGTCGCCTTATTAATTAACTTCCCATCCAAAAAAAAACAATACAAATAATATATACCACCGTTGAATCAAATCTATACATTATGCTAATATAGAAAGATATCGATGCATTACCAAATCCATGAGAAATATATTTTTAATAACCAGTCTAGACCAAACATTTACAGAAACCGATTTTAGCTTTGCCAATCCCAAGTTTTCCACTTAAGAAACCAACGTTGAAATGTTTTATTGATGGTTTGTTCTCTGTTTACTCAGCGTTCAGTCATTCATACATTTTGCTTAGACTCAATCACATCGAACGTAATAAAGCAGAAAATAAAAACCATAATGAGCTAACTTCATAAGCCAAAATAATGAATAAAAACTTTTTGCAGACTCAAAATTAGTTGTAACAGCTAATTTTTATGTTTGTTTTAAATAATATTGTTTGCAGGACTGCAGTACTATAAAACTGTTTAGTAATAATTCGAATTTGAAATTGGTCTGTCTTATTACTATTGAACAATAAATTCAAATTGCTACCATTAATTAGTTTCTTCATAAAACAAGAACCTTGCAATAATTTGATTTGCGTCAAACACAAATAAGTAAATAAAAGTATGAATTTTGTTTTAATTAAAAATAAAATGTTGAGACTTCAATGTTTTCAATCCAATAGTGAAGCGACCAGCCAACCTCAGGTTATTTATTTCGAATTGCTTGCAACTTCTAAATCGCAAGTTTCAAGTTCGAAATAAATAACTTTCAAAAGAGAGAATATTGAATTTATTTAGATTTTCTTGTTCAAAACTTTAGTTTATTAGTAAAACTGTAGTAATATTAAATAAAACTTTGCATATTCTTATCATTCTTTACACATAATATACACTACTATTCAGCAGTTATTTTTGTGAAAAAGTATGTACTTAAGATATTCTGGCCATAAGTTGTTGTTATATTTTCTTTTGAAAAATTTGTTGAAAGTATATAAATTTATATTTTAGATAAAGTTTTTCTTTTAAGACAAAAGTAAAGCAGCATCTTATAAAACAACTTGCAGAATCAACATCTACATAATTGTCATCTATTATTCCTAGTACCTACAGCTATTCGCGTATGTATGTATCTATGTAAGTTTGTTTGTATTTAGTTGTATGTATAGTATGTATTAGTTCTTGTATATACGATTAGCTTTTATATATTATTTGTATTTGATATATTGCCAGATCTGTTTATTTTAATACATTTCTTTTTACAAATAGCACCTACTTTTTGAATTCTCTGCATCACCCGATGGTTGACTGGTAGAGAATGCCTTAGGCATTAAGTCCGCCAATGCGCCTAAAGTGTATGATGTATTAAATATATAAACAAGTAGTTAATATCAGCGAACTACTGGTTGCAGTTTTATATTTATCCTAGTATTCCTAGGGATCCGTCAAAATATCAATTTTATTTATTTGTTGATTGGATATCCAATATACTAAAAGTTCACATATTATTCACAGTATTTTTCAAATTAAGTTTAAATTGAGTTTAGGTACATATATCATAATTACATACATAAACTCAAAATTTAACTAAATGTCTTGAAAATCTGAAAAAAATATTAATATAATAGGAAACAAGATTCCATAATTGCGTTTATTGATGTCTCATACTTCATCTCCA
Source organism: Diaphora mendica (assembly GCA_949125395.1). NCBI lineage: Eukaryota > Metazoa > Arthropoda > Insecta > Lepidoptera > Erebidae > Diaphora > Diaphora mendica. The sequence goes on along the minus strand of OX421319.1, from coordinate 19,354,209 downwards.
TCTACGTAAAGTAGAGCAGTAGGTATACGCGAACCCAATCTTTTAATCCAATGAGTACCAAATTACATTAGGATTTTTAATATAGCTGTACATCGAACAATACATCAGAGAGCCATCCCTTATACTAATACCTTTATGCAAACTTCTAACGACGCATATTGACTTAAGTCCGTAGTCTTGTTCCCATCAATCTGCTCAAATGGGTGAGGTATTACAAAGTTGGGCCCCTAAGCCCAAGAGGTCACTTCCATTCCTGGTTAATTATAATAATTGGTAAAAGGGGCCATCACGTGCTCTATATTGAATAGCCACTTTGTGGACCGTAACCAACTGTCAAGACAATTTATGTTTTGTTAAATACATATTTGTTTACTTGCCAATTGTGTGTCTAGATTTATACTGCGACTTGGTACCTCTTCAAAATTTAATTCAATCGATTAACATCTGGGGCTGATCCATGTTACTTAATGATACAATATGTTAGTTCAGTTGTTGTTTGGTGGTAAAAAAGTTACTGAGGATTTCTTGAATAGTTTTTAAATAAATAAATAAATATTTCGAACATCTAACACACAACGCCATCTAGTCCCAAGGTAAGCAGAGCTTGAGTTATGGGTACTAGGCAACTGATATAAATACATATATACTTTTTTTAGTAAATGTATACATAGAAAACACCCAAACTCCGAAACAAATACGGCCCGGGAATCACACCCGAGACCTCAAGCACAGCAGTCCCATAATACGCTACCACTTGTGCCAACGAGGTATTTATTTAATAAATGTGTCAATTTTTAAAAATAATAAATGTAAACATATGAGAAACATAATATGTGAGTTGTGAGTTAACTAGTCGAAAACTTGATAGTAAGGTCGCAAATTGTAAAAGGGACCAACAAACTTTTAAATTTCTTTTCGTTGGCTTTAAGATTGTAAGAATTTATTAACTAAAGTTAATTCACAAACTCCCTTTACCATTAAAAATTGTTTTAAGAACACACAGTTTAAGCCTATTTTTTACTATAAAAGTGAAAGGATAAAATAACATAAGAAATTTGAAGAAAATACAAAATACCTCATTTTTCAGAAATTCATAATTCATTCATTCATTTTACTGCTTGTACAAAAATATATGACAGGTTCAAATAACACTAATGTAATGAAATTTATTATATACAAGCTTTTTATTAACTTGCAATGTATGTATGTATGCTTGTATGTTCGGGTGGAATCTTGCAACTCAATTTTGAAGCAGATATCTTCAACCGATTTTGCTAAAATTTTGCAAGCAAATGTATACAGCGTGACAATACAATATTATAATGACATGGAGCTGATCTGATGCTGGAGCTGGAAGGTGGCCATAGGAACTCTGTAAAGAAACGTCGCAACATCATCGAGTTTGCACTCGTTTGATTCGTCTCGAGGCATTCCAGTGAAAGCTTGTTTTTAAAAAGCTTCTTAATTTAATTTATTTTAAAATTTAGCTAAGATACTTCATTTGGATTTTAATGTGTTAATCGCTTTTTAAAAAGTTGTTATCGTCTCCTTACTAAAGGTTTCTCCTATCATTTTCTTTGATTTAGATCTATGACTATAACAACCAGTTTGGGTGAAAAACACGAAATATGGCCTCAAAAAAATTTGTGACAAAGAAGAAATCGTGTTGAACCGGTAAGCTTATACTTTATAGCATACTTCTTAGAGGACGCTATCGTAATAGCTATTAGATCGAAACAAATTTTCATTTCCGCGATACAACGTGTACCACAATTGATGCATAAACTAATTACCTGTTCTAGATAGCACGAGACCCTTCATTTATACTGCGTAACTTAATTATTTACGCTGACAGAGAAGCACCCGTACACTAGCCGCAACGTCCACTATAACTCGACCCATGGACGTAGTACAATATTGCCCCAACCAACACATTTAACAAAATAGCGTTATTGCGTCACAGTTCATTTGAAGTGGTTGGTTTATTGCGTATTGCTATTATGGTGTATTTCAGAATGTAGATTAGCTTTTGCCTCTTATAATACAACAAAGAGGAAAGTCAATTACTTGAGCATAGTTTGAATATGTGTTAGTTGAAGAGCAATTGTGTCGATATGGAAACTAATAATTTCGCGAAATTGCCAACTTGATGGGGTTGGGATGAGAAATCGAATTTTAAGACGTTTTAGATGTTTCAAATTGATATAACTTTTTGCCTTGAATCTTTAAATAAGACACTTATCGTAGTGTTGTACCATTATTACAATTATTTTTAATATAGCAACGTTGATATCGAAAATACTACTTAAATAATACTTTAACTAATTCTGCTATGGAGCAAATTTTGAACTTTCACTGTTGTGTCTAAGTATGTATGTATATTTAGATATAAACGCAAACGGCTGACCCGATCTGCAAGCAACTTAGCATAAAGATATGTTAATTTTAATCACCTCATAGACTACTTATCAATAAGGATAACATAAGTGATAAAGTCAACTTAAACACGAACCTAACGTTGGGGAAAAGCTAGTAGCTGTATAAGTAATTATTTAAATTGAACAATCAACAACAAAATGATGTTTAAGTTTAAAAACGGTGAAGTTTAAAAATGCTATGCTTAATGTTGGAAACAATCCTATTGTTTGTTTACCTATGTAATATCATATGTATGTTCTACAAACATAACCAATATGCTGTCACTGAATTCAAACCTAATCGAAGACAATCATTTTGTCATTTTTAATTATAGTTACCAAATGAAATTTAATTATTTATTAAATGACGGAGCAAAATATTTTTGGCTTTTCTCTGTTTTTTTTTTTACAATTATTCTCTTTCCTTAATTACACATTTGAAATCTTTTTTTAAATGACCTATTCTTAATAATATATTTTTAAGATGCCTTACTCTTTTATACTTACCCATTATTTCATCTATTCTTCTCACAATAATTATCCACTTTAACTTTTACATCATATTTTACTAATACATACTTCTTGAATCAAACTTACATATACAAAATAGGTGTCGTAAACAAAACTAGCTACCTCAGTTTCTTGAAACATTCAACAATTCACAATAACAGTTACAAACAGAATTTTACATGATATACGACGAGAGACTTCATTTAAAATAGAAAACTTTAGAATATCCTTATTTCTACAACTAGCAATATGTTTATATTTTGCCGGTAAACTTTTAATGTATGCCCGTTTCGCTAGTGAATAGGGGTTGGCGGGCGGCGGGGAGGAAACTTGCTCCGTCGAATCCAGGAGCTTGAAGAACTAATTTAACTGCGTCCCCTAACTGCCACTTCAATAAATTCTAAACTAGAAATATATTTTTAGTAAGTTTCGATCTTTTGTATTTTACTATATATATAGGTGTTTAATATATTTTTAGTCGGACTTAAGGTTAACAAACTGTAGTGTTTTGTATTCAATAAGTTTTAAGTTTACAGCCTTGTTCTTTAAGTTTTCAGTTTGCTTTTTTTTTTAGCAACCATTCCAATTCTTCACTCTTTAGAAACTCTATTCGGACTATATTATTTACGATTTGTAGACAATAAAAACCAGTCACTTACTCTATTCTTGGGTGTCCGATGTGCTTACCTACGAAAATACTTTTATTTGTTTAGATAGGTGGTTTTCGATGTTATCCTTTTTTAAAAGGAGAGTATACACGCGTATTTATTTATTTATTTGTATACAATATCTGTCTATTTTTCAAAAATCTAGACAGTTTCATAATTCATTTTAGGCGATCATAGCCCAGTTGCACTCGGTGATTAGAAACAATCATCGAGGGTAAACAACGATGACGCGGTCAGTGCCTGGATAGGTGACCGCTGGTGGCATGTTACCATGAGTGTCTCCGTGATTCGGAGGTCACGTTAAGCAGTCGGTCCCGGTTGTTATCATAGTCGTGAAGCTTAGTTGGAGGCCTTTGGGCGGCTTAAAAACATCCAACGACAAGATTACCTAGCCACAACGTAGTCTTTTTAGTCACCAAACCGCACTTGGCCAGCGTGGGGACGTATGGCCTTAACCCTCTCCTGAGAGGAGACCCGACCCCAGCAGTGGGACATTATGGGTTGTTGAATATATTTCATTTACACTGACCCATCCCTCTGTAATTGAAAGATATCTTGTTTAGTAGCTCTTACATTGATCTAAATCTAAGTTTAGAGCAAACCATAGATGCTTTGTGACGTTCATTAATTGTAAATCAGGTCTGACAGAGTCCTGTATTCTTCACAATGAAACTGAGTGCACTGATTATTAGCAATTCAATGTTGCAGAATAGTAGACGACTAATTAACCGTCGCAACGTTTTGTGTTACCTTTATATGGGTTGCTGGTTCAGCCTGCCTTCTGGCATTGGCTTGTTGGTCTAGCGGGTAGCGTAAATGATTAGCATTATATGATCTGTAAATAGCCTAATTTCGTCATTAACAATTCAAATCTAGACTTACATAATATGTTTACCGATTCGGTAAGTGTAAATTTAGTAGTCAAATATCATCGCGTCCAAATAAAGACGGAAACTTAAGCTTTCTACTACTTTATGATTAGTTATGAATGTAGATAGATAAATAAAATAATATGATGATGTAATACTAATCATCACTAAATATATAACAGCAGTTACTAGAGAGCGAATGGCATCTGGAATTAGTTTAAAAAAATATCGAGATCATTGTACTTATCGGGGTGGGTTCTTCAGAAATGTACGTTAAAGTAAAATGCCTAGATTATTACAAAACAAACATTTTCATTGCATGCAAGCCTGTATTAGTGAGAGTAAACTTAAGAGACTTCATTATTATAATTGTAACTAACTCTGTGAAATGTATATTTGTTAGATTATCCTCCATCTCTTATACCATGAACACACCATGAATACGATATAAACACTCTCTCGCGCGTTAATATCTAGAAATTTTCATAGCAATTTAGCAAAATGATATCTCGAGTCCTTGTCAAAGTAGTTCTCCTAATTAGACGGCCGACTTCGCGCTATGCATGTTAACGACTGACATTTGCATTTGGATCTCCCGGTTCATGACAGTTAAGGAACGGTTTCGATCCCGGGTTTCTGTTCATTTATTTATTTATAGCGATGTCGTTAAAGACAGTTGTTGTTTGAATATCATTAATTATATCAGACCAGTAGCCGACCCCAATTATCTCGGGAATAATAAAGGCTAGGAGTAAATAATATGTTTAAATTGAACACGTGTGTATTTAATCTCTAACACAACGCAATTACCGGTTTCAATAGTTCCAAACTTTCATCAGAACCTATTACAAGTAATTCCAACCCTATTTTTTACACTGTGTGATCTGTAAGTGGTGAACGAATGTTCGCAGCCCCGAGATCACAGTTTAAATAACAACAGGCGGCAAAGCCCGGGCAACTGTCAAAATCACCACGTGATCGTTACACCGGGGAATGAGTCGGAAAATGAGCGCTCACGTATAATTGGCGTCCCAGAATGAATTTGTGATTCAGTAATGTGATATTTTGATGAGGTGCGGATGACGTTGTTTTGTACAAATGCGTATTTGTTTTGGTTGTGACAAGTAATATTATTTGTGTTGTGTGTCTATACTGAACAGCTCAGTGAGGTCACACAGCACGTACTGGGTACTCTGTGTACCTATTATGCCCTGCCTAAATAATACTTATTAATAATTTTATAGTATTGAATAATAATAGTACAAAAATAACAACATCAAGCCATTGTTCTTTGTTTGTTATTTGGCGTCTCAAGAGACGCCACACACAAGCTCTTTTCACAATCAATGACTCGGGATTAGAGTCCCTAATTAGACATAGCGTGTTCTATGCAACAAAGACTGCTGATAATCATAATTACTCTTAATTACACCTAGATACAAAATATCATGGTCATTACGCTACTCTTGGCAACAAGGAGCATTTCGAACAGACAGGATCACTAAACCAATGGGAGAGTTCAGAAGGAATAAGAAGAAAGCCGACGGTGATCTTCTTCGCAGTCCATCATATTTTTTTAATGACTATTACCTTTCTATACAAATATAGAAGATTGAAGTGTCTATTTGTAGTTGAAAATTAACAGATTTTCACTAAATAATAAAATAAATAAATATCTTTCGGACATCTATCGCACCACGCCGTCTAGTCCTGAGCTAAGCAGAGCTTATATTAAAGGTACTAGACAACTGATATAAATACACAAAAATATTATTTTTTTTGTAAATACATACATATGATACCTACCTACATAGAAAACACCTAAACTCCGAACTAAATATTTGCAGATCATGCAAACATTTAATCCGACCCGGGAAAGAACCCGAAACCTCAGAGGCAGTCTAAATGCACATAGAAGTATGTACTTACATATAAAGATATTTTTTCAATGTTTTATCTGTCTGTCTGTTAAATACGGCTAATCTCTGGAACGGCTGAACCGATTTTGACGGGAACTTCCATTGGCAGAGAGCTGATGATTTAAGGAATAACTAAGGTTACTTTTTTAGACTAGCTTCGCCCCCTTCTTTGTAAAGTACAACAACAAACGCGTGGCTCATCTAGTACCTAATATATCTGGTGGTGGGAAGTTAGGGTATGGTCTTGGTGGGAATCGCTTGTAGTGAGAACAGCATTACCTACAAAATGCCAAGAAACCATCTGCGGTGCCAAGTGGCGGAACACCAACAAAGCAGAGCCCTGACCAGTCCGAGTCATCCACGTCCACGCTCGTCCCCCTGGAAACTGCTGCATCCGCACAGATGCGCGCCGCCACCAAGAGATGCAGATGAGCCGAGGATGCAGGGCGAAAGGCGAACTTTCTGCGCCTCAAAACAGAAGTTACTCACTAGGGAGGAAACCCGAATAGAACCGAGCCTGCCCGTAGGCTAAAAGGTGGCAACCCCATCGATGGGCTAGGGTATAGTGGGCTAATCACTCGCTTACCTGAATATAACAGATTCATGAAACAGAAACAGTGCAAAACCGGACCGATCTTACACCAACGACTTTTGGCATGAAAACACGGACACGAATTGCTTGCTGGAATGTGCGAACCCTGAGCGACGAAAATCGACTAGCCCAAGCAGAAGCAGAGATGCTAAGGTACAAACTGCAAATACTCGGCCTCAGTGAAGTACGCAGAAATGGATTCGGAGAACTGAGAACGTCCAGAGGACTCACACTACTGTACTCAGGGAAGGAGGATGAAGAGGATACCCGAGAACATGGCGTGGGATTCCTACTCTCTGATGTGGCAAAACGTGGGCTTCTGGACTGGAAACCGATCTCAGACCGAATTATCACGGCCCGTTTCTACACCAAGGCCCGAAAAATCAGCGTTGTTCAATGCTACGCGCCTACCAACAGTGCAAACGAGGAGCTCAAGGACGATTTCTATAACGCACTAAACGCCACACTCCGGAACATCCGCAAACAGGACATAGTAATCGTCATGGGTGACTTGAACGCAAAAGTTGGTGCAAACAACGCAGGCTGTGAGAGACATATGGGCAAAAACGGGTTAGGACTGCGCAACGAGAACGGGGAACGTTTCCTGGAGTTCTGCCAGAACAATGACCTAACCATCGGAGGGACTTTATTTATACACGGAGATCATCACAAATACACTTGGAACTCACCCGATGGCGTCACCAAAAATCAAATCGACCATCTCGCTATCAGCTCTAAATGGCGAACGTCACTGCTTGATGTGCGTAATCGCAGGGGTGCTGATATTGATAGTGACCACCACCTTGTCGTCGCCGAAGTCCGATTGAAGGTATCAGCATCCCGAGCGTCCACTGACACCACAAAAACAAGCCGACGTTTTGATGTGAGCAAACTGAAAAACCCGGACATCCGAGACACTTTTAGACTGGAGCTTAGGAACCGATTCGCCGATCTCGATGCAAACACCACAACTGTCGACGAGGAGTGGAATCGCTTCAAAATGGTCTATACAGAAACCAGCTCCATCGTTCTAGGACATAAAACACACACCAGAGAAGAGTGGATGTCACATGTAACTTGGGACCTCATTGAACAGCGACGACAGCTTCACCTCAAACTTATTGCAGCAACTGAGACATCTGTACAAGAAGACCTCAGACAGCAATACCGGCAGATTCGTAAGAGGATCTATCGCAGTACCCGTCGGGATAGAAGAGTGTGGGCTGATGGTATTGCTGATGGAGCCCAACGAGCAGCGGACACCGGCAATCTGAAGGAGATGTACAAAGCCAATAAGATTCTCTCAGGGAAACGAAGCGTCAGGATTAAACCGCTGAAAAGCAAGGAGGGCGACCTAATTGTGACATCGGAAGGGCAACTGCGACGCTGGCAGGAGCACTTCCAGGAAATCTTCCGCATCCCGGATGACCCCGCTAATACCACGCCTGAAAGCAGTCTGCCTCTGCAACTTTTAAACATTGACTGCTCCCCACCGACTGGAGAGGAAGTAATACACGCCATTCGCTCCCTCAAATACGGCAAGGCCCCGGGAGTCGACCTTATTACGGCTGAGATGCTGAAGGCAGATGTGGCTTCCGCTGCTAATGCCCTGATGACCTACTACGGCGCGTCTGGCAAGACGAAGAACTACCGGATGACTGGAACAAAGGCCTCCTTATCACCGTGCCAAAAAAGGGGGACCTCAGTCAATGCAGCAACTGGAGAGGCATTACTTTGCTTTCGATCCCTTCCAAGGTGCTCTGCAAAGTAATTTTGGATCGGCTTTCGAGGGCTGTTGACCCTCTAATTCGCAGTGAGCAGGCAGGATTCCGTCCGAACCGATCGTGTACAGACCAGATTAACACTCTCCGTATTATACTGGAACAGGCATCAGAATGGCAAAGGGAGGTGTACCTTACCTTTGTAGATTTCGAAAAAGCCTTTGATACGGTGAGATGGGCTAGCATCTGGTCCCGTCTACGCGAGATGGGTGTCCCCGAGAAGATCATCAACATCACACGAGCCTTATACAAGAATTATTCTTGCAAAGCGACGCACAACGGACTCGTCTCGGAGGACATAAAGGTGCACGCAGGCGTACGACAGGGGTGCCTCCTTTCGCCGCTTCTCTTCTTGGTCGTTCTTGATGGCATTCTGCACAACACCACAAACAACAAACGCCGCGGTATAGAATGGGGCATAACCAATGTCCTAGAAGATTTGGACTATGCCGACGACATATGCCTCTTAAGCCACACTCGCGCAGATATGCAGGCTAAGTTAGATGACCTACATGTGGAGGCGGCAAAGACGGGGCTAAAGATCAACACCAGGAAGACACAGGAAATAAGGTGCGGGGCAACGAGTTCTTTCCCGTTGGTCATCGGCACAGAGGCAGTGGAACGCGTCCACAAGTTTACCTACCTCGGCAGCTGCGTGTCAGAAACTGGAGGAACTGAAGAGGACATCGCTTCCCGGATCGCCAAAGCACGAGCAACCTTTGCGCAGCTGCGGCCCGTTTGGCAATCACGGAAACTGACACGGAGAGTCAAACTCAAAATATTCCGGTCTAACGTGAAGACCGTATTGCTATACGGGTGCGAGACGTGGAAGGTCACAAAGGTTATCTCGCATCAACTTCAGGTCTTCGTGAACCGATGCCTTCGCCATATACTCGGTATATTCTGGCCCGAGAGAATATCCAACGCTAACTTGTGGGATCGCTGCGATGAAGTCCCGATTGACCAACAAATCAAACGACGCAAATGGGGCTGGATAGGCCACACCCTCCGAAGAGATTCCAACCACATCCCGAGGCAAGCCCTAGACTGGAATCCCCAAGGAAAACGCAAGCGTGGCCGTCCAAAACAAACCTGGCGGCGGACTGTCATCGATGAAGCGAAGGCAATTGGCAAGACCTGGAGCGAAATCAAGCGAGACGCTCAAGACAGAGCGGGATGGCGATGCACTGTGGACGCCCTCTGCCCCATCTAGGGGACATAGGACCTTAAGTCAAGTAAGTCAAGGTTACTTTTTTAGACTAGCTTCGCCCCCTTCTTTGTAAAGTACAACAACAAACGCGTGGCTCATCTAGTACCTAATATATCTAAGGTGAAAGCTCTTTATTTATGTTTATATGTACAATTTTATTTTCAAAAATCTTAACCCTTTTTTACATAATTGTGTGATAAAAAATCAAAATTTAAATATATTTTAAGCAGAAGCTATGAATACCTATTGCTTTCTCATATTAGAAGGATAACAATGCATAGGATTTCCCATTCCATACTGTCATCACTACCTAAGACCACAAAATGAGGCTACAAAGGATTTTCCGTCCTTCATAGTTATTTATCAAAACAAGTTTATTTATAGTTTACTAACTGACCCAGCAAACTTCGTACCGCCATATTTAGATACATATCTGTCTCAGCTTCCTGTCGCGGACAAAAAAAATTTGACCCTTTCCGTTATTTTAAATTTTTCTTGTACTTATGTACAAGAAAAATTTAAAGATAACGGTAGTTTTCAGATCTATATATATATAAATGAATCGCCGAAATGTACATATGTACTTCCGATCGACTGCACCTAATTGGATAATTCTTTTTTCTTGAGTTCATTATTGTTAGGAAAAGGTTTGTATAGAATAAAATTAAAAGATAACCGGCTAAGTATTTTTTTTACTGTGACTGTATACTACCTATTGAAAGCTGAGGAGGGCATAATTAATAAAACAAGTTTTTCAGAAATTTAGAAAATATTGCTGAAAAACTGCACAAACGAACTGCACAGTTAAATCGCTACGATAAATCGTTGTAGTGTATACCGCCTAGCTACGATAAATCGTTGTAGTGTGTACCGCCTAGCTACGATAAATCGTTGTAGTGTGTACCGCCTTTGACTTTCCAGCATAAAAACAAACGATTTTTATTTTAATTTTCTCTAACACTGAAAGTATTCCTATAATAATACTCCTATAGAAATACAATAACTGTTTTCACATTATAAGACTGCCTCGGTGGAGCATCGACTTGTGTGCTTGAGGGCTTGAGTTCGATTCCGGATTGGGCCAAATGTTTGTATGATCTGCAAATATTTATTTCAGAGTTTGAGTTCTCTTGATATTCATATTATGAATGTCTGTTAAGTCTATCGCGACACAGAATATATTTTTAGTGCAGGAGTTGTCTTATGAAAGGGAGAAATTTTCATAACTCCGAGGTATAGTGTGTACAAACAAACTTTGGCAAATATTGTAAGAGCTTTGAGATTTTCACAAATGTTTATTTAAAATGTTACAATTTACTTAAAAATGCCTGATTCATAAGTAAATTGAATAAAAGTCAACAATTTTCTAATAAAAACGTGGCGTTCGTAAGAGCTGAAAGTGCAGCATCCAAGCCAGTGCGAACTAACATTAAATTGTTATGGAGCTATTTACAGTAAACCATTATAAGTGGTGTCTGGCGCTGTAGTGTACACTATGCTTTACGATTAGGGTGAACGCGCCAGTTATTAGACTTTTAGAATTTTTATATCCAATTAAAATGTTTCATTAATCAAACTATAATTTCCAGAGTCTGAATTTCAGCAAGGAGAAATTTTAAATGTAAAAATTATGTATTTTACTTTTAGTTAGTTTAGATCTTGTTTTTAATAGGTTACAAAAAAAATAAAAAAATGGTTGTCTGTAAAGTCGATTTACGGGCGATAGTTTACCGTGACAACGTCATCACAAAAAATTGATGAAATAATGAGAGGTAGATCCGTATTATCACCCTAGTGAGTACAATCATTATCATACTAAATGACAAGAGTTGCAAAGGTCCGAAGCCAGTCACTCCGTGGAAAAACTGATATTCAGGTAAAACCGGTTGAACTAGTAGCCGACCCCAAATAATCTTGGGAATAAAAAAGGCTGAGAAGATGAATATATGTTCTCATAGATTGTATGAATAGTTCGTCATTTATCATCGATTCACCAAAATATAGTAAGTAGACTTTCTAAAGTAAGTACAACGATTTCTTTCAGTTTTTGAAGCGACGACCATCAACAAAATGAGCTACCCTACCTGTTTATAATATTTTTGCCCGTATACAAACTTGATAGTAGTGAAATTGCAGAACATTCCCGTGGGATATTAGCTTCGCTTCCTGAGCTTGTAAAGCGTAGGTTTCTGTTTACTCCTGTTTATCGAAACGATGTGGACTTGATGCTATTACCTTGTATTTACGTTTTGTTTACATTGGATTTCAGCTCCCAAAGGAAAGTATGTCGATATAACATATCTTTAGATGTTAACGGTATTGAAATAAAAAAAAACACAACTCAAGATATACTAGGATTTTTTGTCCTCAAGGGTTGCTTCTTCTCCTCGCTCGCTTCACTCTTGGCAGAGCGGTCACGTAGAGTTGTCTACACTGGTGGTAGAGGCGGACAAAGCCTCTCATACAATTTCCCACCATCTCACCCTGTCGGCAAACAGAAGAAGAAGAGTTAATTATAATAACTTAAAAACCAAGCTGAGTTACACTCTATGTGAGATTTCAGTCTTACTAACCTTTTCCTAATTTTATTTTCGTTTCTCTAGGATATTCTGGAATATTTTATCTTAAGGTCATTTGCAATTCATCTACTTGTAACCGATATTTGTGGTGCGGATTTGTCCCTTGGGATACCTTAGGTTACCACACACAAATGCGAATACGCAACGTAACGTAAATATCTGCGAGGTCGCACGAATTTAATGCAAGGACTTCCGATTTGATTCGCATCGTGCATTCCTGCGATATTCCATCACACTTGTTGACTCCATTTTAGTCCGTCCTGAGCTCCTGAGACAGCGTAAGGGAAAAATGCAAAAAACGAAACGAACAATCATCAAACTTACCACGCAATTCACCTTCTAATGATAAATAATTTATTCCACTTTTAGCGCAATGTCAATGGAAGAAGAATTTGATTTTACCAATTAAAATGTAAACAAATAATTCAATTTTATTTTACTTTACCTAATAGTCAGTCCCAGCATTTTCAAAGGCATATCAGGAATTCTTCCCTTGTACGATTGTTTTTGTAGAGATGGTGGATGGTGATAATAAACTCAAAAAGCTTATTAAATGAAGAAATGCTCATTCTAAATTAATAAAAAAAAAACCTCTTCTAGTCTCAAAGCATAGTAGCGGCAATTTGCATCGCAGTTATGTGTGCCTTACCTCTGTTTTTTATGTATCGTAAGACGAGTTATTTTCTACTAATTATATTCAAAATCGAATTAGAATGTATTAATGTAAAAACATGTGTATAAATATAAAGTACCTACACGCTTATAAACACCAATATCACTTACTTATAAACCAATAATAGTTATAATCATTGTTTGAACAATAGGCACACATTGCGGTTAAGCAGTCGTTGTCCTTATAATCTGAAAAGTACTTATTCTACACTTTAAAATAAAACATTATAAAAACATGCATAACATCTTCTATTTTCAAAATAGACTGTTGTAACTTACATTCTAATACCTATATTGGGGCACGACAGTGCCACCGCCAAGTCGAGCAAAAAAGCGGCACAGCCGTCACATCCTATTCACGAAGCAGTTCAGGCCATTTTCGACTCCTTAAAACTTCGTTGGAGATGAATCTAGAAGCCTGGATTTTCAGTAATCAAGCAGGCATTGTATAAACACAATATAAAGTAGTACTGCCCGACTGAAAGATCAACAAAACTGCATAAATAACTTTTTAATTCCAGTAAGTATTTTTGCATTTAATGAATCAGTGCACCTGTGTATGTGCCTATAATATAATATAGCAATAAAATGTGTAGATGAGTATCTAGATATAGTTGTTTACAGGTAACTTTTAAAATGGTCAACGGAATGAAAAAGCAAGAATGTAACATGTCTTATGAAGTTGAACTATTATCCCGCAAAGTATTAAGTAGACTGAATTGCTCAAAATTGCCATGAAAGAAAGAACAGTAATTACACTAAGCTTGATGTTTAATTTTTTTTGTTAGGTACATTTATAGAATTTATAGTAAATGAAAGATAATAATTTTACATAAGGATTAACTTTAACCAACGTTTAAGGAGTGAGCTCATAAGACACAGAGTGGGCTTTAAGAAAATCCGTTGTTGGTATTCAAGAAGTAGAAGGTACCGGAGGACTATCTACAAAAAGAAATGAGACGCCATCAAAAACATTTCATGAATCATTCTCAACCAATCGCCGTCCACTGCTGAACGTAGGTCTCCCTCAAGGAGCGCCAACTATCCCGGTCTTGGCCAGTCCTCATCCATCCGCTGCCAGCCACTTTCCTTAAATCGTCCAGCGAGCCGCATCAAAAACATAACCTCTAAAAAATCAAGTCTGGCTACCGAGTTCTTCTACTATAAAAAGTTGTGAGATCCATGTAATATCAAGTCCAATAAAGAGCACGACTTGGCAATCGCACTAAATAATCTAATCTATATTTATAAAAGAGGAAGGTGACTGACTGACTGACATACCCAGAGATCAACGCACAGCCCAAACCGCTGAAGCTAGAATCCTGAAATTTTGCATGTAGGTTCTTTATATAACGTAAGTGAGCACTAAGAAAGGAATTTTTGAAATTCCATCCCTAAGGGGGTAAATCAGGGGATGAAAGTCTGCGTGAGCGAAGCCGCGTGTAAAAGCTAGTTTAATATATATACATATGTATTTCTTGTGAAATACATTCAGTTTTCATGCGACCACCAAGTCAAGTTCTTAGTGGACTTGATATTACATCGTTCTCACAACTTTCTACGGTAGAAGAACTGAGTGGCGAGACTTGTTTTTTTTTACAAGTTCTGTTTTGATGGCATTATGTACAACCGTGTCAACTCAATGAAAACAATACAGATTAGTTTATTTAAAAACATTTTACATTCACACGGTCTTATCATAAAAACGCTCCCACTATATCGTCTAGAATGGAAACATCATAGCTATGCATTTTAAACAACCCAATATACACAAACAAGCCCAAAATAATTACTCAGACACACGGGTACTTGTATTTATTAAGAACAGCGGGGGTTATACTGCGTATGCTTGCCAAAAGTATTTTAAAAAGGCTTTTGTGTGACTACCCTTTCAGTACGCGAACGTTTCGGTATGAAATGCTCTTTTATCCGTCAAGAGACTCGTGTATAATGGCGTCGGAAACACGCAGACCCTACAGAAACAGATACCCTCAAAAACAATACACGTTTTGATAATATAACGCTTTTTGATTAGGGTTTTAAATGAACGCCGAGAGGTTGTGCACAATTGCTATTGTCGGACTTTTTGGGAGCATTTTTAGACTTCTGCGCCTGTAAGGGATATTGCATTCTAGGTTTTATTTGCTCAAAGATGCTGATTGTCAATGCCAGGTAGGTTGATTTTTCTACCATCCCAGTTCTATTTCGTGTCTTAACTAATTATTAGAAATATTTAAACCACGCTTTAAACAAAATTAAGAACTAACTTGATGATCACATCATTATCATTTTCAAAGGACAAAATTACTTGCTTCTTTTTTGGAAAAATAAGCAGTCCAATTGTATCAATATATTTTACTAATATTCGTTGTTACTCTTAAGGGATGTGCCTAACTGTGTGACTGTGAAGCCAATGATGAAATTGACGTTAACTTCTACGATAACTTCGCTATGCATGGGCCGGCTCGACCGGAGTGATACCACGGCCTCACAGAAAACCGGTGTGAAATAGCGCTTGCGCTGTGTTTCATCGAGTAAGTGAGGATATGGGAGGCCCATATCCCAACCCCTCCCCCATCCCCTTCCCCAAAAGGCCGGCAACGCACTTGTGACGCCTCTGGTGTTGCGCGGTAATTGCTTACCATCAGGCGATATGTCTGCTCGTTTGCCCCCTAATCCATTAAAAACCTTAAAACGACAACCGTGGGTAACGCTATGCGACAAACTAGACTTAAAGAAGTCTAACGTATTCCTTATATCATCAGCTATCTACCAATAAAAGTCCAGCGAAAATCGGTCTTACCATTCCAGAGATTAGCCATAACAATTTCATATGCATTTAGTGAAAAGCTGTTTATTTGATTTACAAAGAGACACTTCAACTTTATGAATGTATGTATGGATATAAAATTATATATTGTTCGAAAACACTTAAATGTACAATGCAAAGACAATCTTTATACACATGATAATAATCTGAATATAATCTAGAAACTTTCCCAATTCATTTGAACCAAAACTTTTGAACAATTTAGCTTTTGAATTCGTAATGAAATGTTGATTAAGTACAAATTTATTACGCCTCCAATACAGTTTGCAGAGTAAAAAAAATAGAGCATGTCGTGTGACTTCATTTGAATTGAAACCACTAACAATCCTCCCAACAGTTTTATCAAGGGACTTGATGTCCCCTTTTACATATTACTGTAGTGTAGACGTTCCCCATGAGATTTCTATTGACATGACCCAGCATGATGGCACTTGGTAACAAACACGATTTTAATCAATACATCAAACAAAACTTAGCCACTACCAATAATAATTAAAACCGAATGATTATATGGAATATTTGTTGAGGACCAAAGGGGACGTTTGCCCGCGAGCGAGATGGCTATTGCATAACTAAGACATGGTTTTAGGGTTGTCTCTAGTGATTAAACAAAAAGTCGTGTGTCCACGTTTAAGACTTAGAGTTTTAAAGATTTGCTGTTTCAGTTTGAAAATATGAATAATAAACCATGCTCAAAAGTTTTCGTTGGACTAAATTAGTGTAGACAGACGGATGGACATGACGAAACTATGAAGGTTCAATTTTTTGCCAGTTGGGGTACAAAACCCTAAAAGAGTATTTATTGCAATTGCTAGAATATAAAATGAATACAATATTCTAGCAATTGTAATAAATGCTCTTAATTGATCATGATGTTTTATGCATGATATGCTGTTCAATAAAGTTAAAAAAAAGCGATTATACAGTTAAGTACGAGTAAATAAAAGGGCTTAACATCACTTTTAGTCATGTAACTTTAAAGTTTTAATTGCTATTCAAGTGAGCTCTACTAAAATTTCATAGACAATAGTTTAATGCATGATATAAGAAATGTTATAAGCCTCTGTGCCAGCCCTGCTTCATATCCTGCGCCCTCGTGTAATCCTGGTCCGCAAGATGATGATTGCGACCCATTTTAGTTTACAAAAGGTAATCCTTTAAGAGAAACTATTGGGGAATTTTGATAGCAGTTAGTGTTTACGATGTAAATTCTACTATAATATCATAAACCTGCTTGATTGGTGCCGAGAAACTTTCAAAGGGATGAGGAGAATTTGTAAGATTATTACGCAGCAGTAGATATACGCATAATAACTGGGCAACTATTCCAAAGTTGTCTTTATCTACCATATAAATATGTTCCGGTTCACTAATTGCCAATGGAAAATTACATAAACTCTTAGCTCATGTTGAAATGCAAAAGTGAATAAAGTCAATGACTTTTGTTGAAATTATATTCAGCCTGTCTGAAGATATGAAAATATACGCAAGTGTAAATGTATACAATACTTTTAGGCTCACCGTACTGTGTTGTGAAAAGAAATAATCGAATCTATGATTCACATGATAAGCGGATACCTACCGAAGACAATGTGTCTTGCAACTTAAGAAGACGTTCTGGCTCAAAGATCATTTTAAGGCTAACTAATGTCAGGAATATACGCGTGGTTGTTACAAAAATATTAATAACGATTATAGGACAGTATTTTGTACTTAATACTGAACAAGCTCTCATCCTAGGATAAAATCTGTCTCAAAAGTAGTAGAGCTCCCACTAGTACCGCGAAATGACTACTGGCCCCTTTAGCTGTGCAAACCCGATATTACAATAGGTACAGATTTTTTAGAAGATTACTTAGTTTCAGAGTTTGGGTGTTTTCTATGTGTAATGTGTAGGTATGTATTTACAAAAAAGTATATACGTATTTATATCAGTTATTTAGTACGCATGGTACAAGCTTTGCTTAGTTTGGAATTAGATTGCGTTGTATGTCAAATTTCCGAAATATTATTTTATTACAGTCTTGTGGTTGCCCGCGGGTCCGCCCGCGTGTATGTCGGTTATCACTGCAAATAGTAGGCTATGTGTTATTCTGATGTATAAGCTATATTACTGTAAAGTTTCATCCAAATCCGTTAATTGGTTTTTGCGTGAAAGAGTAACAAACATCCATCCATCCATCCATCCATACTTACAAACTTTCGCGTTTATAATATTAGTATAGATATAGATTTAGTATCTTTATTAAAACTTTAAATACTATTGAAAATATTGTATCCCGCAATAAATACGTACTATCCTAACATTGAAAATTTTACATGCGAGACATAAACACATTGGCACACCATTGTCACTAAACGACTATATTTTACGACCATATAAACATAAAAAACTCGTCGACAAAAATATGAAAATACACCTAACATGTGTGTGGGAATAAAAGTTTTTCCATCTAGTTGGTATATTTCCCTATAGAAGTCATAAACATTTTGTTAGCGGACAGCCTCCCCGTCTAACACCCCACTGTACCTACTCCTGTTTTATTTTGGTCTTTAACACCGGTCTGTGTTGCAGAAAAATGTTCAGCTTCTCTATACATTAACCTGCTTAAATTTAAATTTTAGGTACGAGTTCATCTTTCACGAGAGCCCGGGTTATATAAAAAGATCAGGTTCGCGTTAGAGAAAACACTTAATTAGATTATAGGTACACACAGGTAAAGTTAAATTTGTAAATTGAGGATATGTATTTCAACCCTTTGATTAAAAACAATATTTTTTGGCAAAAGTTCTTGTAAGTATATTTTTCATAAAACATTAGGTACGACAATGGTTTTAGTAAGTACCACAGAAATCTTAATAAGGTAAAATCTAAATAAGGTAACTGGTGACTCTGACGCCACCAGCTCACGATATTACAATCAGTTACCCTCGAACCTTTGTCGCGACAAGTGCGGTTGTAAAATGGTGTTTTGCAGCATTGCTCACTGCGGCAATTCGTCTACTACGTGTAATTACACTAATCAAGGGATAAAGTAAGTATTGATATTTATATATCAGTTTTATAGTGGGCCGCGCAGTCGTTTAGGAGCTACATGTAAAATAATGACGAAGCGCGGTAATGGCCCCCTTCTAGCGTCTAGTCAGTTAGCGAGACTTACTGAAATATTTCTTTAAATAACAGGTAAATAACACTGTCTCTGGTATATCTTCGCTTAGATAAGGCAGTAGTCCCACCACCTGTGAGAAAACGACGAACTATCGGCAATTTTTCGCTCAAGAAACTGACAATAGATAAACATTCCATTAGTTTCTTGAGCGAAAAAATAGCCGATAGTTAGTCGTTTTCTCGCTGGCATTGGGACTACTGCCTTATCTAAGCGAAGATATACCAGAGACAGTTTTATTTACCTGTTATTTAAAATAAATATTTCAGTAAGTCTCGCTAACTGACTAGACGCTAGAAGGAGGCCATTACCGCGCTTCGTCATTATTTTACATGTAGCTCCTAAACGACTGCGCGGCCCACTATAAAACTTGGCATGATGCTTAAACATAATATAAGCTTTATTTTTATGATCAAAAAAAAAATTTAAAAAATGCGAACTTCGTCAAAAGCAAAAAAAAACATTTTCTTTATATTTTTTAGCAATTAAAAATGAGAATAAAAATTCGAATTATGAGGATATAAAGGTTATTAAATGTAGTATATAACTCATTGTTTAATTTGTCCCAAAATTACTATTTTTGACCTGATAATGACATTCGAAGTAGTGCATACCTCACGTTTTCTGAAATGTTCAAAGACCTATATTTTAAAAACTAAGCTTGCAAATGCAAAAAACATTTCGTATCTGTGTCGAGGATATGTACAGGAATAACATACTAAAATATAAACGAAATCGAAATCCTAACCCTTTTTTAACCCCCGACCAAAAAGAGGGGTGTTATAAGTTTCACGTGTCTGTCTGTCTGTGACACCGTAGCTCACGAACGGATGAAGCGATTTCAATTTAGTTTTTTTGTATGAAAGGTGAGTTACGTGCGAGTGTTCTTAGACATGTTTCATGAAAATCGGTTGAGCCGTTTAAAAGTTATGGGGGTGAAAGTGGGGAAGAGTAACCGAATGTCTGCAAAAATATCATCGAGTGGGGTCTCAAATGAAAGCGCAAAACGTGTTTTTTACTTTATAAAGGGAACTCAGGTTATTATGTCGGGGTTTTTTTAAATTTTGAGAATTTATAGTTATTCGTTGTCCGCTTCACGTGAAATGCCCCTAAGTTTAGTACAATTATTTTAGAAGTAATTTAAAACTTGAAGCAGTAGTAAGTAGTAACGACTAAAAATCTCCCCCGTCCACCAATAAACATGATTATATGATTTATAATAAATAGACTTATAGTAACAGAATTAAATGAATAAATTAAATGTTACAAGTTAAAATTTCATACAAACTTTTGTTTAGATTTTTTCATTCGATTCACATAAATAATTCTCAGTAAATCTTAGTTTGTAATTATAAAACTGTTTTTCTTCAATTGTAATATGAATTATATATATATATATGTCTACTTAAGTAATCGTCTTTGTTACAATAATGAAGACCACAACACAATACCGATCAGTACCAGCTTAATTTTATTGAAAAGGCCAAGAAAACCATAAGTTTAAACCATTATCGTGAAACTCCGCAATAAAGTGGATTGCAACAAAATTTTCTACAAAATTAGCCGCGCTTTGAAAGATGTATTCTCATAAAAACCATTTCCTTGTAAATAAAAGCAATTTTTAATAATTACGTTACATTTGAAGCAGAGTCTATCAGTGGCCGTGCCGTTAGGGGCATCAAGAGGCTTCGTACAAAGCCGCCCGAGCAAATAAAGTTATGTTCAAAACGCAGCATAATGAGAGTTCATTGGATTACTGTGGCTTATATAAGCCCCAATAATAATAACCCAAAAACGCACGTGGACTTTCTGTATTAAATAACCGACTCAATAATGTCTAATTTGGTATCGCAGACCCGCGCGAATTCTTGCCTGGGGGTAAGGGTTTGCGGTTCTGTATTTACGGTTATCTTCATTACATAAAACGTTTGAGTCTCCCGTGTTTATTTTTAAACATTATTTCATTCCAATTTATGAGAGGTAGGCAAGTGGTTACCTAAATTATCAAGGGAAGGTTTTTGTTTTATATGTTTAAATAAATATACCACATCTTGATAAAGTATGTTTTGTGACGGCATTAAAAGCCTATGAAAATAGTGAAATTCTATTTATTTAGATCGTTTAGTTGAAATAATACTAGAAATATATATAAGCATAATATGTCTATACTAATATATAAAGCTGAAGAGTTTATTTGTTTGCTTTAACGCGCTAATCTCAGGAACTACTGGTCCGATTTGAAATATTTTTTCAGTGTTAGATATCATCACGGTAAGACGAATAGGAGTGGAGCACTAATAAAGAGTGTTATAAAAACGAAAATTACAGTTCACTTCCTTCCTTAAAGTTAGTCAGATAGAGATTTCCGAAGTCACTAAGTTTATCTCAGCCAATGAAGAAGGAAAATTGACAACAGACTGAAAGATCATTTATTTAATTAACCCTCCTTTGGCTTTACCGTAGTTGGGTAAAAACAATAGATGGTGCTGTAGTGTAGACTTGTATGTAATAGACAGTGAGGTACAATCGAGTATTTTTTTATTTCATATAATAATACTATTGAAATTAAATTATAATTATGTAACGAGTGCCAATCAAGAGGTTTCAGGTTAGATTTCCGGGTTGCGTCAAATGTGTTATTGAATTTTTCTGATTATAAAATTATAAATAGTTGCGTTCGACTTCATTTTTACTTATTTGAAACCAACTGTTCCCTCCCCCGCTTTTCTCTGGCATATTGGCATACTTTTGTTCCTCATTTCTCATTAAAGCATTAATGAGAAATGAGGAACAAAAGTAACACTAAGTATGAACAAAAACCCGCTTTAAGCGATTTTTGTATTTCCTCAAATTTTGAGTTCAATTCGGGCAGATTTTTTTGCGATATTAAAGCGTACTGTTTATGTGGTATGTTAATAATATCTGTACTTTAAATCCCGTATATACAAACATCGCTTACATCGCTATGGCACAGCTGTTGTTTCTGAACAATTTAGAGTCTCTCGTCCCGTTCCACGACGATGCAATAATGCACCACGCTCCATTTGCACTTCCAGCTATTTGTTTTAGATTCACGTGCATTTTTTCGTATTTTTGCTGTCTTCAAATAATTTCACTCTTTGTTGTATTTTAAAAGCACTTTACTGCACTGAAATAATACTTTATTTGCATAAATTGACGGTAGAAAGCGAAAATGTCGTATCTTGGAATATCAAACTTTACACCACACCCAAAAAACTGATACAAAAATTCATAACTATAAGATTAATAAAGATAAAAAGTTGAAATTTGAAACATATGTCCCTCTTTTTGACCCCCGACGCAAAAAGAGGGGTGTTATAAGTTTGACGTGTCTGTCTGTCTGTGGCACCGTAGCTCGCGAACGGATGAAGCGATTTCAATTTAGTTTTTTTTGTATGAAAGGTGAGTTACGTGCGAGTGTGCTTGGATTTGTTTCATGAAAAGTGAGGGGGGTTAAAGTGGGTCGAGTGCGGTCTCAAATGAAAGCGCATAACGTGCACATTACAAAATAATTATGGCGTATGATTACTCGATTTAGTGTTTGTCGTGCCAGTATAATCGTTAAATGACAATTATGTAATTGATAACTTCGAGCTAATGCTGCATAGAGTATTTTTAAAAATTTTAAATTTATAGTTATCAAACATCACGTAACGAGACACAGCCCGTTCGACGCACTTCTTTTTTCTTGATCAGATGAGATTTTTTCTGATTGAGATGCGACATTTCCGCTACCTGCTGTTGAAACATACCTATATATAGCATCGAATACAGTAAAGTGTTACGTGATACCTTACATAGAATTTAATTATTGTTCCTGAGTCAGAGACAGTTATTTTGTGTCAGAGTGAGTGTGTCAGAGACTTTGAGCTCGTCCGGATCTCTTTTCTGTCAGAAAATGTTTAGTTTAGTAGATGATTAATAAAAACCACTTCTCATGGTCGAGCTTTGATTATTTAGTTTTAAAAGCTTTGATTTATATTTTTCAAGTTCAACTTGTTCACGTAAGTGACTTAAAATAATAATAAATAATAAGTAATAGAACTTAGTAATGAGTGAAAAATGATGATCGACAGCGTTTTAACTTTTAAAACATACAGCTAATTTGTAACTAAATGTTACCAGAAGGAAACGGTTTCGTACCATTAACTGCTGATTATTCGGCTCTAGAGATTTATATTTGCTTACCTAAAAGAAAAAAACGTGTGTCAAACACTACGTAGTATTATATCGCTGTATCACATAAATAGATTTAGATTAATAACCACGTCTCTTTAAAAGTAAAATATGTTAATAGAATGTCCAAAAATTATGAACAGATTTAGCATTCAATATTATACTCCAGTATTTGCAAAAAGCGGTAACACAATACTATAATTGGCAAGCATCCTACAATATTTATTTAACTTTAGGTATATATGTTTAGTCTGCGCCTTAAGATTTAATTCTATTTGTCACTGCTTCCTCAAACATAAACAAAATACAGTAAAACCTACATAATTACATCAATCAATATACGCATATATTACGCCGTTATTATCATATAACAATGAATATTTTTTATTTAAATTTACCCCAACCCACTTCCATATCAAGTTACCTACTTAAAGTTATTGTGGATATAAAGACAATTGATAGCATACTTAATAATTTAGATGCCTATTTCCCCATCTGAAGCATCGCAAACCGAACACAACAAACGAAACTGAAATACCAATTCAAAACACTCGCAACATTAATATAGAAAAAGATATTCAGTACCACGTCGTTGCTTTATATCTTTTATTTCCGTTTTGTAAAATTTCGCCCCATAACATTATGTTGATAGCGGCAATAACGTTTGAAATATTTACGAATATCCTAACAAACGAGGCGGGTGTTGATAAATAGACGATGCCGTGCCGGATTGACCGTGCCAGAATAAAGATTAGCTCAGGACCGCGAACATTTTTCACGCGACAACAATTTGTTCTAGACTCGACGGTCTGTGAAATAAAAGGACCGTTTTATCGGATGGGCTTTCTTTGAACAATTTATCTGATTTGCTTGCTGTTTTACTCTTTAGTTTTTTTTATAGACGCTTATAGTTAAACATTTTAATTTATGTTGTTATTACGTTTTTATAAATATTTTAACACCCCACCCGTACCTGCTATAAAGAGTACATAATTCGTATGTCTGTATGGTCTTCCTAAAATTCTCGAAGTTAAATCAACAAGGAAGAACGGGTGCTTATTTCGTTATCCTGGTGGGTAGTATTAGTCGCATGACAACTGGATAAATACCTCCCTACATGCAAGGTCACTTCTAAAAACGAAAGGTTGTGTGCTTGTTTAAGTACCTAAGTCTAAACACGGCAACAAAACTGCATTTAATAAAAAAATAGTTTACAGCCTTAGTTAGCTAAAAAAATTTAGAATTAATCGTGTAGACTAGCCGGCAACGCAACGTCGACGACGTCTCTGGTGTTGCGGGTGTCCATAGGCGACAGTAATTGCTTACCATCAAGCGATACCTAAGCTTGTTTGCCCCTATTTCATAAATAAAGACTGTTTCTATACACGATGCATAAAGATATTTATAGGTGCACAATCATTGTTTTCAAACAATGTAATAAAGTGTACCTATCCAAATAATCACACATTACAGTCAATATTGATAAAAAATAGTTAACAATCACAATTATTCTAGTAGTTTAAACTTACTATTGAAACTATGATTGATAAACGAATTGAATCGGAAAATCACATGAGTTGCCAAATAAAATGTTATTTTTGCAAGTAACACGACGTTCTGGTGTTAACGTCTACTAGTGCATGTGATAAGTAAAACACTCGTACCTAACTATAATATTTTCCTCGTCGGATATCCCTTGTCATTCTCTTGTTTTTTATATGACGTTGACAAACAACAGACCAATTCTTCTTAACCTATTATACATTTAGCCTATAACACTAGATCTTTTGTAAATATCGATAAAGTAAAAAAATCTATATTAGTTGTTTGGCTTGGTTTATTATTATAAATTGTCCTTGAATATGTACATATATTATATTAAAAGATTTAAGTGGTATTAGATATTTATGCATCAGAAAAGATTATAATTATTATGACGAGAAGTCATCATAATTATAATCTTTCGTCCTCTTCTCACGCGTCGACTTTATGGATCCATAGGATAAACTAATCGTGGTATTCTATAAATGGGCTGCCCATTATAACTAGGTACAATTAAATTATTATAAAGTGATGCAGAATCGATATATATTTTCATTTATTTTAAAATAATAACAATAATAATTTTATTTATATAAAGATTAACAATTTGGCTTAAATCTAGGACATAATTTTAAACAATCTTCACTACATAGTATAAAACAAAGTCGCTTTCTCTGTCCCTATGTCCCTTTGTTTGCTTTAATCTTTAAAACTACGCAACGGATTTTGATGCGGATTTCTTTACTAGATAGAGTGGTTCAAGAGAAAGGTTTTTAGGTATAATCAATGCATAATATAGTATGGAAACACTATTAATTTTCGAGGTTTCTAATGTGATGTAGCAAATAAACACATTTTTTTTGCGCTTACATTGCAAGCGCTGGTTGCACCCTACGAGATAGATCAAAATAATGTACTACAGTATTGTACACCTTAAAAAGTACTACAAAAAAGTCCGCGACGGTATAGGTCTATCTCTTAGGGATAACCCACAACAACCATTTTTTATTTCTTTCTTTTTACGAGAAATAATGGCTTATTTACGAAGTGATTTTAAGCAATACAGAATGAATCCTTATACAATTAAGTAAATTAAATACATTGTGCGTTTTATTTAGATCAAAATGGCCCTTTACAGTATCTAATTTAAATGAATATATTCGAAGATATTACAGATTTAAAATGCACGAATCGTGTCGTCGGCGGGGCCATCTGAAATGCACCCGTGCGAAGCCGGGGCGGGTCGCTAGTAAGCGATAAAATATAAAGCTTAAAGGCTGACTAAAGATTTAGAGACTATACTAGTATTAACTGTTTAAGGTATTAATATGAATGTATACTATACAAAACACTAGCTGACCCACGTAACATCGTTTACGTTTTTGTGAATCTAAACCATTCCCAGATCCCCTTGAACACACACAAAAAAATTCATCAAAATCGGTCCAGTCGTTTGAGAGAAGTTCAGTGACATACACACTCACAGAAGAATTATATATATAAAGATTAACAAACAACTACTCATCAAGGATATATCCTTGATCTGTTCTCTAGTGTTCTCAGTCAGTTCTGTTAAGCAAGAGTGACCGACCAAGAATAAATAAATATACAATAAATAACGTTGTAACTTCATTTTAACTGTTTTAAGTTCATGAGGCTCTTATTTATTTTTGCGTTTTTCAGCAACTTCTGTATTTTTCAATCATAATATCATAAGGATGGTGGTCATTGGTGGTAGTATAACTACAGTTAAAAGATTATTGTTGGGTTTTAAAGTTATTTCTTAATTTTACATAATTTCTTAAAAAATCAACTTATTTTTTATTTTATTTATATAATTGACATTCGATCGTAGTAGCTTCATCTTCCTCTGCGTACTCAGGAAAAACCGCAATAATGCAAATAGATAATACGACACAATAAATATAAGGAAGCCATTACATTAATGTTTATATGAACTTCAGTACACAAGAAACCATCACAATGAAGATACATATTTTATTAAGTACGGCTCTAAGTCTTATAAAATTTAATGAAGCATTCAATGATGGAATTGTTCGCGTTAGATTCGGGTTAAAAGAGTATAACTTATATCTTTCGAATGTCAATATTACCAAGCAGTGTGGTGCTAAACAAAAATGTATTTGGAAGTGTTGTCCTGAGGGTGAAATTATGGGGATTTTCAAAACGTGTGTCAAGTCAAACATTGGAATTTCTAATGTCACAGTGTATGATAAGAACCATATAAGAACTAACAAGTCGTTGCAAAGTGTGTTTAAATTGGTACCAAATCTCCTGAAGGATGAAATATTTGCGAAGAATGCACTTTGGTGGTACACGGCGTATTTGACAGAAGTAAGTATACTACAATCTACAAAGTACTACATTACTGCTAAGAGAAGGAAAACTTGAAACATACCTTATACCAACACGTCTGGTGTTCAGAAGTGGATTGTTTAATTCTGTTTGTGATGAATAAGTATGCTTCTTACTCGTAGTTGTAGTTTTGGTGTTGTATTAAATAATATGTAACCGGCGTTTGCATTAGTGTTCTTTTTGTAGAAGATGAGTTGTGTTTTGTAACAATACAGTAGATACGCCAAAGAAATAGGCATTCGTTTTTTACACAATGTATTAATAAGAAAATAATATAGTGATATTTATATCGTATAAAGAGTAAAAACGCTCTTACAACATTCAACAAAGAGGGGATTCAATCGATTAGTTTAGAAGTAGTTTAGTATAGATTGTATAGAACAACCAATAAGTTTTTTATTTTATAAAGTTCTTGAACTTAACTTGCACAGCAGTTGCACTTAACTACACGGATTGTGTAGTGGTTTAAGCGGTCATCACGTCGCTTTCTATTACGCTAAGGTGCTGAGGGTTTAACCCCACATGGAATAACACTTTGTGTTATCTACAAATTGTTGTTCTGAGTCTGGGTGTTCTTAGTGTCCGTTTCAACTATGTTTGTAAAGTCCCCGAGACACAGGGTATACTCCTAATGTGGGAGTTTTCTTCTTAATTGAATAAACTGATTATCCTGTTTAAAATTCCGTGCGTGGCATGATTATATATTTTAACGGTTAAAACCATTTTTTAAATTATTATTAGGTACAGTTAGGTTAGATTCGTCTTTTCTGTTGGGTGCCTCTGATAGGTATCAATGGTTTATCTGTAGGTTAAGTTAGTGAGTCTTAATAATCCAAGTAAAAATGCACATAACGATATAAAGTCTGGGTTACGAGAAATTTAAACTTAACTAAATTACTGTGTATATTTTTTAGGATGGCAGACTATTTTTGAAAGTTCCAAATGTCTACAACAGGTGGAAAGAAATACAAACCAATCACTTTTGTGTTGACATGAAAGGAAATAATACTAGACCTGTCTTCATGGTGGAATATAAAATTGATCACCCGAGAAATCCTAGCACCTACAAGAAGTGGGGTAAACATTTTTACTTTTTTAAATACAGATATGAATAGAGCAGGATACAAAAGATGTAAATACATCAATAATGTTGATCATTTTATTTTGCAAGCTTTTTATTAACTTGCAATGTATGTTTGTATGCTTGTATGTTCGGGTGGTATATTGCAACTCTATTTTGAAGCAGATATCTTCAACCGATTTTGATGAAATTTTGCAAGCATATGTATACAGCGTGACAATACAATATTATAATGACATGGAGCTGATCTGATGCTGGAGCTGGAAGGTGGCCATAGGAACTCTGTAAAGAAACGTCGCAACATCATCGAGTTGGATGTGGACTCGTTTGATTCGTCTCGAGGCATTCTAATAAAAGCTTGTTTTTGAAAAGCTTTTTTTTTTTTTACTATCAATAAATATTTTCATAATTGTAATATTGACCTTAAAACGAACTACCCCGCTATGACTGTAATAATAGA
Organism: Diaphora mendica; assembly: GCA_949125395.1. Lineage (NCBI taxonomy): Eukaryota > Metazoa > Arthropoda > Insecta > Lepidoptera > Erebidae > Diaphora > Diaphora mendica. The sequence goes on along the minus strand of OX421319.1, from coordinate 19,325,339 downwards.
AATTTCAGGCGAATATTTTTACCTAAATTTAAAAGATAGGTACTTGTTGTCGCCCAGTGGTCGGAGAAGGACCATAATTCATTTAGGGCCGGTTTTCCAATAGTCAGATAAACAGTCAGGCATCATTTATTCTACAGATAACGTAAAATTGGATTTTTCAATGGTCAGACATCTGTTATTCAAAGAATAAAGGTTAAATCTGAGGTATATCTTTATCTGTTGTTTCAAACCTCAGTTAGTGATAGTATCTGTAGAATAGTGATTTTGATGTTTGGGTATTTCTATAAATTCTCTTAGTAATGGTTGTGGTAAAATTACATACACTGCCACAGTTAAGTATTTAATTTTGCTTAAGTGAATATGGATGTTTTGACTCGGTCGACGCGACGAAATCGAAGAAAATCATCTGAAACTAAACTTTTTTCTTCTGAGGAAAAATGGTTATTAGAGAAATATAGGTTATAGTCTATAACTTATAGATACTATAGGGAAGATGAAGAATTTTTATTTCACACACTGCTATCTAGTTCGAAACAAAACAGGGCTTGTACCTACTATTATAGGTACAGAGAACTGACATAAATACAAATATACTTTTTATTTTTAAACACATATTTAATAAACGTAGAAACCACCCGGCATTTCATTTTTATAAATTTTGATTTTAATCATTGTTATGGACTCTACTACAGGAATATCATAAACGACTTTTTTACTAAATTATATTTACTACATCTATTATGGACAAATAATAATTATAATTGAATTCTTTTATTTCATTTAATTAAATATCCCAAACCGGCAATCATAAAAAGACAAAAATAAATAAATAAAGAACAGTCAAGAATGTTGTCTAAAAGTTTCTGGTCCTTATCTAACGTGTGACTACCTGTATAGCTGCATCTCGCTTGCGCATGATTACAATGAACATAGCTGTGAAGGACCATCAAGTAACTATCTAACTGTTTACTCCCGATTGAAAAACACAAAAAGTTTATTCGCTTGTTAAAGAGCTAGATACATTTTAATTATTTATTCCCTTGTTAGTTATTAGACAGTTTATTAGACAGTAACGGCGGATTGAAAAACCGGCCCTTAGTTATTTTTTTAGCTTTCCACCCTCCTCCTCCATATAAACTTAAAGTGTGTCAAACTTCATACTCCTCCATTCAGATTATCGTCGTAAAAACAGTATAAAGTTTTAGTTTTAAGTAATTATACCTATAAAGATATCTAAATAAAAATTTACCCAAACTTACTAAACATAAACAAAAGATAAAATATGATTTTCACACCTCTGCCTTGTATCACACTAATATTATAAATGTGAAAGTAAGTTTGTCCGTTACGATTTCACGGGAAAACTACTTAACCGATCATCATGAAACTTTTTACACATATTCATGGAGGTACTAGAAGTAACATAGGCTACTTTTATCAAACGCGAGCGAAACTGCGAGCAAAAGCTAGTTTTCTGTAAAGCAGCCATATTTGTGCATCGGTAGTCACTTTCCATCAGATGAACCGTCTTCTCGTTTGCTACCTACATTATAAAAAATGCTATAATAATATACTTTAAACATTACATTACAGCTCTGGTCATATCCATCTTATGTCTGGTTATGGCTTTAGTAGTATACTCCGTGGTACGGGAACTCAGGGATTTTAATGGTGTCATTCTGATGATACAGTTGTGCTGTCTAATCGTCACCTTTATCACAAATTGTATCCTGGAAAGCTTTAATACGATGTCTCTATGGATGTCAGAGATCATTTCTGTATGTAAGTATTAATTACATACCTACCAATTTTTGTAAATTCAAAAGTAAGTCTGTCTGTCTATTATGTTTTCACTACTAAACCGCTGAACCAATTTGGATGAAATTTATAATGAAGATCCCTTGATTAATAATAATAATAATCTTTATTGTCTTATAAAAAGAAAATATACATAAATTGAGGCCCTAGACCCCACACTAGGATTCCCTGTGTTGTGGGATCTAGTCTCCTTCGTTCGGTTACATTAAGTGACAATAATTATCGGGTGCGTTTTGATGTGATGTTTTTACTGTGTTGATGTAGTGTGCTGTGATGCTGATGTGGTGAGCTGTGATGATGATGTGGAGTGCTGTTTTGATTTAGTGTGGTGTGGTAAATCTGGTGTGGTGTGTTGAAATGGTGAGGTGTGATGTAATTTGGTATGATATGATGTGGTGTGGCGTGGTGTGGTGTGGTGTAATGTGGTATGAAGTGTATACTTTCTAACTTTATTTTTTTTCATAAATATGTTTAAGTGTTATTCCATTATCTTTATAAAATGTTTTATTTGGTTGTAGTCTAGAGTATATAGCCATATTGTTATGATTTCCCTGCAATTGTTTCGTCTTAGTTTAATTATTTTGAGCGTATTATTAAGTTTAGTGTAAATGTGAGGTCCCATGAAGCCAAAAGATTTCCTGCCAAATGTTTTATGACACTTAAGTTTATTCCAGTACATTCTTCGGTTGGAGCGGCTGTAAATACAGGTGGATAGCGAGATTCTGTGGAACCTTAAAGCAGAAGATAGGATATACAGTTGTCTGACCCTAAGTAATTCAGCTTCAGCGTATAGTATATTAGTGGGATATTGAAATGGTCGTTTATATGCGACTTTTAGAAGAAGTCTTTGCCCACGTTCCACTTTCATAAGCAAGCATTTTGCCGCACTACCCCACGATATAATGCCGTAATTAAGTATGGCTTGACATAGAGAGAAATAAACCATTTTTATAACTGCATCATCAGCTATTCTCCCGAGACGCTTAAAAACCTGCACCAACAGTCTAATTCTACCACTGAGCGCCTCCAGATGCTTAGACCATGTGAGATGTCTGTCCTGTCTGATTTTTGATGAAGGACATAGGCTACGCTTTACCTTTAACTAATAAGGTAGTAGAGCCATGCTGATTTCAGCACGAACAGGTCGGCCGGGGCGGTACTACCCTCTCACAGAAATCCAACCTAAAATGACAGCATTCGTGCCTTGTTTTTCGTTAGAGAGTGCGAGACCGGAGGCTGAATGATGCAGAAGCATCTCAATGAGTGGCCATAGTGTGGGTCACCATGCTGCATTGTTGCATTGTCTGCATTCGTAAAGGGTATGGTGATATCTTAGATTCTGCTCATGCTTTCCGTCAGGCAGAGTAGAAACACTTTGGTAAATTAAAACAAAAGCGTTTCATACGCTTTTATTTTAATGTTTTAGTACATGTATTAATGTACTTTTTTTTAAATATTTTCCAGCATTCTTCTATCACTTCTTCAAGGTATCCAGTTATTCTTGGACAAACGTAATGTTCTACCGTCTACTAATGACAAGGTAAACCAACTAATTACTGTATATCGGCGCCTATTACTTACAGATCTGTTACACAGTTACAAAATAATATGAATTTACTTTGAAGACTTCTTTTCCACTTTAGGTAGTATAATCCTGATGACGTAATCTATATAAATAAAAGCGAAATACCACTCACTGAATAATAACGAAATCTCAGAAACTATAACACCTATAAACTTGAAATTTGCCAGGTAGGTTCCTTATAGGGTGTGGGCTCTGCTTAGCTTGTGAATATATTTATTTATTAATGTTTTTATCCAAGACTTGTAAAACCGAAATTTGTAGTTATTTTGCAGATAAGTTCAAAGTAATTAATATTAAACACTGTAATAAAATAGTAGTAGCTATTAGTCTACTCGGGTCTTTATTAGCAAGTAGTGAAACTGTCACTTATAACTTATAATTATTTTACCCATTTCCAATGACGTAAATAAAATATTTTTTACGTGCCTTTATGTCATAGTAATGTATGCGTAATAAAAATTATCACGGTCACAGTTTTCCATTATTTTAAGGAAAAACAAGGCATAATAGTGGCGGTTTTCCTGATTGCTACTTAAGGGTCAACACAAGTTCATTTTTCATTTAATTCTTACATTTTTTCTTCTAACACCTCCTCCGGTTTTCATTTTCAGTAAAGTAACATACATTATCTAAATAGTAATTATACAGATCGTTAGACACCAAAAAATAAATTTATGAGCTTGAAATAAAGACGGATATTCTTATCGTAGAGTAATTAATTCGCCTCTAAAACGAAAAAGATACATATTTACTGCATTCTCTATAAATATATCTAAATTAGGAACTAAATACAAAGAAGGAATTCAACAGGCCTATTTTTGATGTATGGTTAAAATTGCGGTAGGTACCTACTTCTTTCATCATAAAATATCCAACTTCTAAAAATACCTAGAAAGATTTAGGTACTTACAAAAATAACTATTTATAATATGTAACAACAATAAATATAGTATATATCCTGTTTTTTAATTTTTAATATAACAATTTTGTCAAATCAGAATAGTGTGCAATGTTATAAAATTGAAAAAAATTGTTTCAATATTACGATTCGTTGAAACAGCGATGTAAATTACACAAGCCACAACATATTTTATTTATTTTCAACCTACTTGAACGCTAAATTTTAATGCTAATTTATTAAAAATAATGTTAAAAAATGGTAGCCCCACCGAAGATGAACCAATAATAAAATCTCGCAGGTGTTTACACAAAAGGTACTAAAAGATATAAATAAAATATAAAATAAAATTTGAAATAAAATAATATATGTAATATGTGATAGACCTATCTATCTATCTATAATATGTGAAATATGTATATTTAACTATGAGAAGATATAAAATATGGTTAAAAATGGAAATAGACAAGTTCAATCAACACTGCATTGGTAACACTGCCGTTAACCACTAATTTATGTATTCATTTACAACTAATGATAATGCTCATCATATAATCATTTATCCTAGTTGAAAATCAAACTTACTTCCCCGCAAAGCAGACAAACCTCCTTAGCCAAGATTTCTAATTACTTTTCTAATTAGGTTTACGTTTGTTGAATTTAAACTTGGCTAGGGTGATCACTGCTCATTAAAACAACAGACCTGTCGATAGATGAATATCGCATTCAATAGGGAATTCTTCCTGAATAGGGCTTCAATAGGGAATTAGGCTTATTTCTTAATCTAAATCATTCTCATTTTATTTTGCAGCTATCGATCGAAAGAATTGCCAGTATCCTGGACGAAACAATTGGTTAAATATTCCGCATATGCATTCGGCTTACCATTCTTTATGACCATCTTAACCGCTACTATTGAGTTAGGCGACATGACTGACACTCCATCGTTCGTGACTCCCCAAATACAAAATAGGGGTAACTTTAGTTTTCAAGGTAAGATATTTTACCACTAACAGAGCATTGCAAAAAAAACTGTGGTCATTGCGTAGCTAATCGTATCGTAGTTTTACCTTACTAGTTTCATTAAAAGAACACTAATACTAATAGGTATATTTTTTGCAATATTATAAGTATTGAAAGCTATTAAATTTGCCGACGATTCCACCGATTGTCAAATATAGATCACGTCTTTTCTGTTATCACAAAAGTATAAACACATATTTATCAGTGAATTCACTTACAAGTACATTCTTAACAAATTAAATTAAAAAAGATTGATCGGATGGTAAAATATTGCCAGGACTATATATTTAGGCATTAGGTAAAATTAACTATTTTAATTAATTTTTATTTGATGATTATGTTAAGCAAAATCTTTCTTCGAACTTTAGGACTAAATAATAACCATCATCAACAACCCATTACGTCCCACTGCTGGGCTGTTGTCTTCTCTCAAGAGAGGGTTAAGGCCGTTGGTCCCCACGCTAGCCAAGTGCGGGTTGGGGACTGGCAAGACAACGTTGTGGCTACGTAATCTTGCCGTTGGATGTTTTTAAGTATAATATACTAGTGACCCGCCCCGGCTTCGCACCGGTGGATTTCAGATGCACCCACTGACGACACGATTCGTGCATTTTAAATCTGTAATATTTTCGAATATATTCATTTAAATTAAATACTGTAAAGGGCCATATTGGTCTACATTAAATGCAAAATGTATTTAAGGTACTCAATTGGATAAGGATTAATGCTGTATTGCTTAAAATCGCTTCGTAAATAAGCCATTATTTCTCGTAAAAAGTAAATAATAAAAAATGGTTATTGTGAGTTATCCCTAAGAGACAGACATATACCATCGCGGACTTTTTTGTAGACCTTTTTAAGGTGTACAATATTGTAGTACATTATTTTGATCTATCTCGTAGGATACAGCCAGCGTTTGCAAAGTAAGCAAGTAAGTAAGTAAGTAAAAGAATGGGTTTATTTATGACATCACATTAGAAACCTCTAAAATTATCAATGTTTCTCTACTATATTATGCATGTATTATACATACAAACCTTCCTCTTGAATCACTCTATCTATTAAACAAAACCGCATCAAAACCCGTTGCGTAGTTTTAAAGATTTAAGCACACATAGGGATATAGGGACAGAGAAAGCGACTTTGTTTTATACTATGTTGTGATATATAATAACCATAATAATAACCATATGGCCTTTTACTTTACAGCATAGACATAGAGTGAGAATATGTGTTGTGTGCGTGTGTGTGTGCATAATGGACGGCCTTACCGATTATACAATATTTACAGGCGACATTAATGAAAATAAAAATAACATTGTGATTTACAGAAATGGAATCGCTGTACTACTTATACTTTCCATTGCTGGTACTACTTGCGTTCAATTGGATAGTGTGCTTCATAAAAGTAATTGAATTTTGCAAAAAATCTAAACAATTTTCACCAGTCTCCGGAGCTCGTCAAGTTGAAACTGAAGAACTTAACAGGTATGTTGCTTGCTTAGTACCAAATGAACCATTAAGTATATATATATTGGTAGTAAATTCGCAGTAATGATGTTAATTCAGGGTTAATGTAACTTTTATTAACCCAGACTTCATAACATGTAGGTGTAAATCAAGCTTCCGTAAAAATTTCATCATTTACTTTTTGTGCTGTCTGAGTGATCACGAAAGACTACGGCGTGTCTCCATCCCTTTTCATCCCATGGGTGTCATAAGAGGTGACTAAGGGAGTAAACTACGTAAGGTAACATTACTGCAAAAATAAATAAAACTTGAAACAAACCCTATACCCAACCAGTCTGAATATCGTGATAACCAAAACTTCCTTTCTATGGAGTGGCTCGTGTCCAGCAGTCATATGTGAGATGTGTTACGACAATTTTTTTTATGGAATAGGCGGGCAAACGAGCAGACGTATCGCCTGATGGTAAGCGATTACCGCCGCCCACGGACACCTGCAACACCAGAGGCGTCACAAGTGCGTTGCCGGCCTTCGGAGGATGGAGGCGGGGGATGGGGGAGATAGGGGAAGGGGTTGGGGTATGGCTCTCCGGTATCCTCACTCACTCGGTGAAACACAGCGAAAGCAAGTAATATTTCACACCGGTTTTCTGTAAGGCCGTGGTATGACTTCGGTCGAGCCGGCCCATTCATGCCGAAGCGTGGCTCTCCCACGGTAAAAATATTAGTAATATAGTAAGCCACTTTGAGGATTTCCAAAGAAATGTTAATTCATTCATCCTTGACTGCACAGTTGGCCTAAGCGGTCGCCACGCCGCTTTCTACTGCGCCAAGTGTTGTGGGTTCAAATCCCACACTGAACAACACTTTGTGTTATCCACAAATTGTTGTTATTAGTCTGGCTGTTCTTTATGTTGTACAAACATACTTAAAACGGACACACCGTTTCATGAGTGTTTGTAAAGTCCCCCGCGACACAGGATATATTCCTAATGCGGGAGTTGTTTTTTTTTAAAAAGAACATCATTTTTTACAATTACTCCAATAATTTTTCTTGTTATATTTTCAGACCGATGCAATTTGTGAAACTTAACAGTCTACTAACCGCCTACGCCTTGGTGGAAATGCTGACTGTTATTTTCTTAAAAGGTACACATGATACCCAAGCCGCGTACACCATGTGTATAGGGCCAATTGTCTTGATTATATTTATCTGGAACAAGAATGTACTATCACTGTTCTTTGAAAATCTCAAATCATGCAAAAGCACCTCCAATTCTAACCAACTCGTAGCTTTTTTTCGGAAAAAATAAAGTTTCATACTTAGGACAGTATTAGAATCGTGTTTTATTTAATAGTATAGTTTACTGATACAAAAAAAAATCGTTCGAATGACAAATACCAGTGACCAATTAGATTAAATATATCATAATTATTGCAAAATTATTAATTACTAGCTGACCCGGCGAACTTCGTACCGCCATATTTACATATATGTCTCAGCTTCCCACAGGCAGTGTACAGTCGCGGACAAAAAAAAAACACTTTTCCCGTTATCTTTTATTTTTTTTCTTTCTAGCAAAAAAAGAATAAATAAAATCGGACTATGTGTTATTGAATTACAACTAAGTACATATTTTGACTTGCATCCCCTCTCTCCAGGAAACCGTGCTGAATTTCGGGATAAAAAGTATCCTATGTCCTACCTCGTAGTATGAACTCAAATCATACCAAGTTTAATTTGAATCCATTCAGTAGTTTCGGCGTGATGCGCGGCCAAGATACAGACAGACAGACAGACGGACAGACAGACAGACAAAAACGAAAAAAATTACAGTATCGATAATAGAGAGCGCTCCAAAAAAAATTTTCTAAATATCTTTAATGTACATAATTGGACCTGTTACATTTTTATTATAAGTAGTATAGATGGATATCGCAATTAAGTGTTAATTTTATAATTATACGGAAAAAGTTTAAAAAGTTAATGCTTTTATAAATTTATTCTGAGCACAACTAATTGAAGTATATTATGAAGAACTCCTTGTCAGTTTCATTTCCCTCAACACTTTACGGTCAAGTGTACACCATTTAGTGACTTATGGAGGTTTCGGTTTTTTCTAACAATCAACAGCAAAGATCCCATCATCATATCCTGATATGGTGGCAATGGGACTACATGGGGAGCATACCTTTTCGAATACAAAAATAATTTTCAAAATCGGTCCACAATTGACGGAGTAATCAGTGTACATACATTTTAAAAAAACGATGAAATTGTGAACCTCCTCCTTTTGGAAGTCGGTTAAAAATATATAAACAAAAAAAGTATAGTGTTTAAAGTTTAAAAACTATAACCCGACTATGTTCATAAGGCCTGTATGTTTCGGCCAGTATTACAATTTTATTGACACCTAATTCATTAAAATCGGTTGGGTAGTTAAAGCGCAACGGTGGATCATACAAACATACACAGACTGCCAAAACTACTACTCTTCCTTTTGACTTCGCCATAGTTGTGTACAAGTAAAATTTTAACAAAATAATTAACCGACTTCAGGAACGGCCAAATCGATCGATTTTTCATGGATCCTATCATCAGATCTTAGTGTCCTTATCATGGTACATCACCGTTGGGATATCTCCTTTCAATTATTATTATTAATATATAGATGGTTGAATTGAGAACCTCCTCCTTTTTTGAAGTCGGTTAAAAAATAAGTATAAGTAATAGAATAAAAAAAATATTTTTCATCCCACCAGCTCGTAAAGACTATTTTTGCCCTTCGATATCTGAGTGCAAAAGCCGTTTTTATCCTCTAGAGGAATAAAGTAAATTGAATTTAGAACATCAATAGAATTCACAAACTAAGTTTGTGAATTCAAAACATCATTAAACCTATTTACTTTCTGTTACATTGTCTGTCTGTCTGTCAGTCGGTCTGTCTGTCTGTTTGTTCCGGGTAATCTCTGGAACGGCTTCACTGATTTTGACGGGACTTTCACTGGCAGATATCTGATAATCTAAGGAGTAACTTAGGCTACTTTTTTTAGACTAGCTTTGTCCCGCGGTGTTACTCGCGGTACGACAAAAACCGCGGATAATATCACGGGGTTGAGCGAGTACCTAAGTATTTTTGAAATAATTTAAAAATTAATCTGTAATACTTACCTATCATAATGTAGTACCTAATAAATATTAATACCTAAACTGTAATAAAAGTATCTTGTGATTGTTAATGCTTTTTTTGCATTTAGTTGTTTCCTCACTGAGGTGGAATGAAAAGTTACGTGTTGCACTCGAGTGCAAAGATTTTTCACCTCGTGCTCTTTTGATTCCCTCGCTGACGCTCAGGATTCTAATTTTTGAATCACTCGCTACGCTCGTGGTTCAATTTTAGAATCCTTCGCTTGCTCGGTCATCAAAATTGAGCACGCGGTTAAAAAGCAACTTTGCACTCTTGTATAACAAATAACTATTCTTGGGCTTATTTTGAATCCTCATAAAATTTTAAGAAAATAAAAAACCGACTTCACGAACTACCAAATCAAGTTTTTTTTTTTTTTTTATATATGTCGGAGACACAAGAATAAACGAGAACATGAATGACAGATACAGCCAATCTGGACCAAAGCCAAACACTAATCACTACTAAACGGATACGAATTAACTTAAACACCATCAGCAACCCCCCATGAGGGGATTGGAGCAACGCTCACCCCTCCGCGATGCCCTGTGGAATTCGCCACCTAGGCTAGTAATTCCCCCACTGATAAATATCGCCTCATACACACAATATAAAACACAGAGATACAATAAATCGCAAATCAAATAATAGATATGGTCGTCGCGAGATCTGAAGAGAACTGTGTCCTGTTGCCGATCGCGCCGCTTTATATAGAGTGTTCCGTAGTGTTCGATAGTGGCAAATGTTTGTATCACTTTTATTATTTGGATACCCTCACTCCGACATATATATAAAAGACAACTCCCGCACTAGGAATAAATCTTGTGTCGCGGGGGACTTTACAAATATACATGAAACGGACACAAAGAACACCCAGACTCAGAACAACAATTTGTGGATCACACAGTGTTGTCCTACGTGGGATTTGAACCCACGACAATTGGCGAAGTAGGAAACGGCGTGGTGACCGTTAAACCACTAGGCCAAACGTGCAAACATAAAACACAAACAAAAGGTGTTTGTGTTTTATGTTTAATGTGTAAATAGAAAAATCTATAAAAGAAGATGAGGAGAGGAGAAGGAGGAGGAGGACATTACAGTATTTTATTTAAAAGAAGAAGAAATATGCTAGGGTCGTGGGTAGACGATCTACCCACGATCCAGGGTTATGGTCGTGTTCTTGCTCCCAGCGGCTCGGCTCCTTGAGGACTAAGGGGACTGGCCCTTCGTTGGTGACGCGGTGCAGTGACGTCACCCGACGCTCTGGCTGCAGACGCAAAACGTAGTCTGCTACGACTCGTACCAGAAGAAATCCCTTACTAATGGTACTCGTACTAGGAGAAAACTCTTATTCATACCATATACCTGAAGCGGAGAAGGTAGGCCGCCTCAGTGAGTACCACACACAGGCCGAAACGCGCAACGAATACCCGTTTAGGCACTCCCTGCACGTTTAAAGATTATGCACAAGTAACACAGTAAGAGAAACAAATATTAAAACAATATTACAATTATGGAATCACAAATTCACTTAATGTGTAAGATAAAATATACTTTGAAACTAATAGCGACTAAATACAGCGTACGCTTGGAACGGAAGAAGACGAGCGATTTGAAAATACGGAAGTTAACTTACCGAATATATTCGGGTCACGTATACACTTAAGCAATTAAACAATTAATTTAAAATATGTGAACAAAACGACCTTCGCCTTTTTTGAAGTCGGTTAAAAACGACTCCAAAAAATTTTCTAGTTCTAGTATTAAACATGGATGCCAAACATCGTTTAGTTAGTCAGTTTTATTTTTTAATTGTAATTATTATGATTATAAACACAATTACAATAATTTTAAACTTATTACTTAGATTAAAAACTGTTATTTTAGAAGATTTGTATTTGAACATTTGTTAAAATATTTTTTGCATTTATCGTTATAATTAGGAGTAGTACCTTAATAAAACATGTACCAGTATTTGTCTTTACCGTAAAATTATTTAGTTATACTAGTAGTTATACAATATTATTATGGCTGTGTTTTTATAACCAAAGATATAATCCTTATATTTTTTTTAAATGGGATTGCCATACTCTGCCTCATGGAAATCATGAGCAGAATCCAAGAGTACTCGTCAGCATACTTATTATGAATGCAGACAATGCAACAATGCAGCATGATGACCCACACTATGGCGGCCTATTGAGATGCTTCTGTATTATTGGGCATCCGGTCGCACACTCACCAACGAAACACGACAGGTCGTTTTAGGGTCGTCTTCAGTGAGAGGGTAATACCTGTGGCGACCTCCACACACAGCGCAACAACAACATAACATACTACAGCGCCATCTACCGAAGATACGTCGAACTACGGAGTAACAAAGGAAACTAAGAAACTACCAATCCTGAATCGCGCAATAGAAGTTCTCGCACCGATGATCATATATAGAACATCCCAACATCAACCGTTGGGCAGTTGGCCCACCAGGCATGATCACCTCGACTGGTCGGAGGATCCCCCCTTTGTGTTGGAGGGACATGCCACCCGTTCTTCCACAGTACCAACCTGGTCGAACCGGCTCGTTCGTTCTGAAATCAGCGCTGCCGCACTACCTATTAATGTCTCTCTTGAATCATCTGAAATTCAAACTGCTCTGTCACTTCTAGTATTTTTTATCGTGAGTATATAAACAAGTTGATGTAGGTATATAAATATATGCTTATTGCCTAACTTTTATTTAATGCTCCAATTATTCATCAAAATTTAAAAAATCTGTCTTACTATTCACTTTCACATATTTTTTTTATTTTACACCAAGGTACCTAAATATAAAACATCTTATTCTCATTAGTATCCCCAATTCATTAACAATGATGGCGGCAGCGTGAAGACCCCTCTCAGATTATATCAGGACTCAGAACTAAATCCCTGACGTAACAATACCATTCGAGACCACTTGCCTGCCGCTGACCGTTTTACAAATGTCAGATACATACGGATAATAAAATCACAAAGTGCAAATGTTAAAGTAGTACGATTTATCTAACATAAATATCTATGTTTCTGAAATAAATATACGTCTATTAATATATTTAGACTAAGGTAAATGTTTTAAAATATTTATCTTTATTAGATAGCTGCAATTTTTTCGAATTCGAATGTAAATTTAAGAAGGGTCACCAATCTTTTAAAAGACAACTCCCGCACTAGGAATAAATCATGTGTCGCGGGGACTTTACAAACATACATGAAACGGACACAAAGAACACCCAGACTCAGAACAACAATTTGTGGATCACACAAAGTGTTGTCCTACGTGGGATTTGAACCCACGATACTTGGCGAAGTAGGAAACGGCGTGGTGGCCGTTAAACCACTAGGCCAAACGTGCAGTCAACGCCGTGAATTTCCCAATGGACCCAATTGCGGCCAAACGTGCAATCAACGCCGTGACTGCACGTTTGGCCTAGTGGGAAATTAATTTCCCAATGGAGGGAAATTAATTTAAAATCAAAGATTGCGTGATTTAATTCCAACCGACAGATAAGAGATTTAAAATGAAAATATTTTAATATGCTTACAGATATTGGCTGGTAAAATATGTGATTTACGTTGGAAAATTGTTGTAAACCAAATCTGTTCGTGTGTATCAGTGGTCATTTGTAATATACTTGCATCAACATCAACCCATAATTAGGCTGGATCACCTCTTACAACACACCCAATTAAAATACATATTTTGGTTACTTACGCTAATACTTACTCGCACAATCCTTCTACGAGTAATACATATGAACAACTTCCCTTCTTCCTGTACGTATAATTTCAAGTAATTAAGAAGTTTTTTTTTTTTGAGTTTCTTAAGAAATGCATGTGCATATATGTCTACATGTATTTTCCGTTACATGTTATTTATGTTTCTCTCTTCTCTCCGTTCAAACCTACCCTGAACTTCCATAAATAATAAAAAATCAAAATTGCCAAATCAGTCCAACCATTCTCGAGTTTTAGCGAAACAAGCGAAGCAATTCATTTATATATACATATGTATTCTAGTATAGTTCAGGATAGGTTTAAACGGAGAGAAACATAAATAACATGCTAGGGAAAATTTCCTTTTCAAGAAATCTGTTTCTAGCTGTGAAATATTTTAATTTTTCACTTGGTTGTCAAAAAAATTAGGTGCGTGAACGCACGCAAACAGAAATTTGTCACCAAATCTTATACAAATAAATGTAGATGATACGAGGTTATTTTTGCTTTTTACGAAGTTCCGGTGTTTACTTCCTGGTGCATGTTATAAGTAAAATGCTCGTGTACGTAACTTTATAATTTTCCTCGTTGAATATCGCTTGTTATTCTCTTGTTTTTCAACTGACGTTCACATACAAAATACCAATTTTTCTTAAACTTACATTTTTATATTTTATAAATGTCGTCAAAGTAAAAAAATCTAAATTACTTGTTTGGCTTGGTTTATGATATATTATTATAAATTATCCTTCACTAAGTACATATGATGATTTCTCACACGCGTCGACTTCATGGTCCGTAGGATAAACTTATCGTAGTATTCTATAAATAGGCCTTCCTATTGTAACTGGGTATAAATATAATTCTTAATTATACCTAATTTCTTAAAAAAAAAAATATTTTTTATTTTATTCATATAATTGACATTCGATCATCTTGCCCTGCATACTCAGGAAAAACCGCAATAGTGCAAATAGATAATACGACACAATAAATATAAGGAAGCCATTACATTAATGTTTATAATATGAACTTCAGTACACAAGAAACCATCACAATGAAGATACATATTTTATTAAGTACGGCTCTAAGTCTGATAAAATTTAATGAAGCATTCAATGATGGAATTGTTCGCGTTAGATTCGGGTTAAAAGAGTATGACTTCGATTATTCGGGTGTCAATATTACCAAGCAGTGTGGTGCTAAACAAAAGTGTATTTGGAAGTGTTGTCCTGAGGGTGAAATTATAGGGATGTTCAAAACGTGTGTCAAGTCAAAAATTGAAATTTCTAATGTCACAGTGTATGATAAGAACCATATAAGGACTAACAAGTCGTTGCAAAGTGTGTTTAAATTGGTACCAAATCTCTTGAAGGATTATGTATTTACAATTAATGCATATTGGAGGTACACGGCGTATTTGACAGAAGTAAGTATACTACAATCTACGCAGTACTACATACTACATCACTGCTAAGAGAAGGAAAACTTGAAACATACCTTATACCAGCCAGTCTGGTGTTCAGCAGTGGACTGTTTGATTATATTTAAGACTAGCTGAGTCCCACGGTGTTACCCGCGGTCATTGTCGTACCTCCGTACGTACGCCGCGGTCTGTCTATCTATCTATCTATCAGTTGACTAGTTCTTACTAGACATATCTAGTAAGAACTAGTCAACTGATATTTGATTTGATCATTAATTAATTCTAGTATTAACAAAGGCATACATTAAAAACTAGTTCTAACTTGGAAACACTCAAGCAATTCAGTGCCCATCGAATATTCAAGGCGACAACTACTAGTTCGCACCGAGCTCCATAATACGTAAATGACAAGTGTTAGGGTGGGTTACTGGGTCAAGTAAAAATGCAGATATATATTCACCCTTTTACTATAAGTTTAGGTTATGTAAGAATTAGCGCTTTAATCTATAAAGACTTAACGATAAAGATACGATCTATTTGCGAAATAAAGCCTGGGTTACGAGAAATTTTAAGTTAACTAAATTACTGTGTATATTTTTAGGATGGCAGACTATTTTTGAAAGTTCCAAATGTCTACAACAGGTGGAAAGAGATACAAACCAATCACTTTTGTGTTGAAATGAAAGGAAATAATACTAGACCTGCCTTCATGGTCAGAAATAAACTTGAATCCTCCTGGTATCCCAGCACCTACAAGAAGTGGGGTAAATATTTTATTATAAGCTAGCTGTGCCCGCTACTTCGTATACGTGACATTTGGATTTTCAAGTTATTTTTAACTTTTCACCGTTTAAACCTTTCCTGGACTACGACAAACATTTCAAAACTTAAATCAGCTAAATCGGCCCATCCGTTTTCTAGTTTTAGAGCGACAAACCAATAGCAATTGATTTTTATGTATAAGACTAGCTGAGTCCCTCGGTGTTACTCGCGCTTGTTGTCGTACCGTGGGTAACGCCGCGGGGCGAAGATAGTTTTAAAAAAGTAGCCTAAGTTACTCCTTATATCATCAGCTACCTGTTAGTGAAAGTCCTGTCCCAGAGATGAGCCGAAACAAACAGACAGACATACAGAAATATTGTAAGAAATGTTATTTTGGTATATGTTCCGTGTATACATACATATGCATTTAGTAAAATGCGGTTGTTTTAACATTATAAACAGACACTCCTGATGACCTCCAGACACATAATTCTTTTTTTTTTCTGCGCTCCTCCTCCATATAAACCTTATCTAGCTCTGCCAAATTTCATACTCCTCCATTCAGATAATTTTCGTAGAAAGGAGTACAACGATTTCGTTTCACGTATGTATATAAGACCAAATCTTATCGTTTTGGATAGAAATAAACCAATGTGTTGCTTCTGAAAACAAAGAAACGACATTTAAAGTTTACTTCTTCACTAATTCTAATTGTTTTGTCACAAAATATATCTCAATAAAAGATTACTTTTCGGTCATTTTTAAAACACACCAGTTTCATTAATCCTAATTTCTTGACAGAGTATAGACTATCAAGTTTGACATTTATAAAAAAATGGTTGTCTGTAAAGTCTGTTTAATAGTTTAACGTGACAACGTCATAACGAAACATTGATAAAATGATGAGAGATAGATCTCTCGCTTCAAGCCTTAAATGGAACGCCTCAGAATGAGGTAACGCCGCATGACTCATGTTTTTTCGTGTGTGCAGCCGGCTCCATCGAATTATAAGACGTTGTCACGTCAAAAACCAAATTCAAAATTAAAGAAGTTTACTTTCTTTAAACTGTATAGATACCTGAATAAAGACTGCCTCGTTGGTCTTGCGGTTGGCATGTGCGACTGCTGATCATGAGGTCTCGGGTTCGATTCCCGGGTCGGACCAAAGGTTTGTATGATCTACAAATATTTGTTTCGGAGTTTGGGTGTTTTCTATGTATAATATGTATGTAATAGGTCTTTACCTATGAAATTGCCGTTTTGTATGCAATAAGTGAAAGTACTTATTTTTTTAAACTTTTTTATTTCTGTTATTCGAAGTAATCACCCATGCAATCGACGCATCTTTGCCAACGCATTGGCAGTTTATTGATGCCCTTCTTGTAAAAATCAGCTGGACGGGAGGCAACAAACTCTTCAAAGGCATTTTGTACTGCCTCTCAGGAATTGAATTTTTTACCTTCTAAAAAGTTGTCTAAATTTTGGAAAAAGTAATAGTGGGTAGGTGCAAGGTCTGGTGAGTATGGCGGATGAGGGAGAGCTTCCAACCCCAGCTCTTGCATCTTGGAGACTGTCTGTTGCGCAGTATGGGGTCGCGCGTTGTCGTGAAGGAGCAGTGAGGACGACTGATTGACCAAAGCTGGTTGCAGATGTGCAAGCTTCTCCATCAATCTCTCCAGTTCTTCACAGTACACATCTGCATTAATGCTCATGCCGTTTTGTAAAAAGCTGTGGTGAATCACACCCGCACTAGATCACCAAACAGTGACCATCACCTTTTTAGCGGTCATTTTTGGTTTAGGCCATTGCTTTGGTGCTGAACCAGGGTCTAAACAACTTGCTGAGCGCTTTCGATTGTCGAACAGAATCCATTTTTCGTCGCACGTAACAATTCATTTTAAAATTCCTTCATTTCTTTGCCTGTTGAGCAGCGCAAGACAGGTCTCGACGCGTACGTTGCGCTGTCGATCGTTAAGGTCGTGGGGCACCCATCTATCAAGCTTTTTTACTTTGCCAATTTGTCGTAAATGGATCAATATTGTTTTGATGCTTACATTAAAAGCTGCTGCTAGCTCAGCTGTAGATTGAGTTTCGTCAGCTTCCACAATCGCTTTTAATTCATTATTGTTTACCAAAGTCTCCGGACAACCACGAGCTTCATTTTTGAAGTTAAAATTTCCAGAACGGAACCGGGAAAACCAATAACGGGTTGTGCGTTCGTTTGTACAGTTCTATCCGTAAACGTTTTTGATGTTACGTGCCGTTTGTGTCGCGTTGGTGCCACGACGGAACTCATATTCCTTAATTACACGAATTTTTAAAGTATCCATTATGACGAAAAATGTTCAAATGTAATGAAACTACAACGCTAATCAAAGAACAAAAGACTGAGTTTGTAAATAGAATGTCATGGTTTTAAAACAAAATTAATTTGAATTTAGAATACAGAGCCATTATAAACTTTTTTTTATTTAAAATGACTAGTACTGAAGAACGGCAATTTCATAGGTAAAGACCTAATATTTACAAAAAAAAGGTAAATATGTATTTGTATCTGTTGTCTAGTACCCATAACACAAGCTCCGCTTAGCTTGGGACTAGATGGCGTTAATTGTGTATTAGATGTCTGAAATATTTATTTATTTATTTAATTAACCCAAACTTTGATAAACATAAACAAAAATTCGATTTTCAAACCTCTCTTGTATTTTCTAAGATGCGACACTATAAGTGCGACGGTAGTCACTTCCCATCTTCCCATCAAATGACCCGTCAGTACGTTTGTTACCTACATCATAAATCTATACTTATATCGATACTATATTATATATATAATAATATTATAAAGCTGAAGAGTTTTTTTGTTAGATCGCGCTAATATCAGGAACTGCTGGTCCGATTTAAAAAAAATCTTTCAGTGATAGATAGCCCATTTATCGGGGAAGTCTATATATCATCACACTAGGACCAATAGGAGCGGCGCATCAATGAAGAATGTTACAAAAACGGGATAAAATTATTACGCTACGGGCAATAAGAGACGTTAACGACGTTGCGTGGGTCAGCTAGAAAAATAATATACTTAAAACATTTCAGCTCTGGTCATATCCATCTTGTTCCTGGTCATGGCATTAGTAGTATACTCCGTTGTACGGGAACTAAGGAATTTAAACGGTGTCATTCTGATGATACAGGTGTGCTGTCTTATCGTCACTTTTATCACAAATCGTATCCTGGAGAGCTATGATACGATGTCTCTATGGATGTCAGAGATCATTTCTGTATGTGAGTATTAAATACATACCAATTTTATGAATTAGAAAGTAACTCTGTTTGTCTCTTACGTTTTCGCGGCTAAACCGCTGAACCGATTTGGATGTAATTTATAATTTAAAAATATTTTTATTATATTTTCCAGCATTCTTCTATTACTTCTTCAAGGTATCTAGTTATTCTTGGACAAACATAATGTTCTATCGTGTACTAATGACAAGGTAAACCGACGAATTACATTAAACTCTATTATTAACAAATATGCACAGTTATTTACACTTTTTTTTTAATTTTTTTACTTTAGGTAGGTACTATAACCCTGATGAGCTAATCTATACTTTAATATATAAAGCTGAGGAGTTTGTTTGTTTGTTTGTTGGTTTATTTGAATGCGCTAATCTCAGGAACTACTGGTCCGATTTAAAAAATCTTTCAGTGTTAGATAGCCCATTTATCGAGGAAGGCTATAGGCTATATATTATTACGCTAAGGCCAATAGGAGCGGAGCATCAATAAAGAATGTTTCAAAAACGGGGGAAATTATCACGCTACGGGCAATAGGAGACGCAAACGAGGTTGTGTGGGTCCGCTAGTGAGAAATATACCTAATAATAAATAATAATTACTCTAAATATTTCAAACATTGCTTTCTGATTCTAAACTATGCAGAACCTGTATTATGGTAACCAGTTTGCAGATAAAAATACTAATATATTTATAATACATACATATCTATACTTATATTATTATTATTAATATTTTATAGGTGAAGAGTTTGTTTGTTTGTACGCGCTAATCTCAGGAACCGCTGGTCTGATTTGAAAAATTATTTCAGTGTTGGTTACCCCATTTATCGAGGAAGGCTATATATTATCACGCTAAGACCAATAGGAGCGGAGCACTAATGAAGAATGTTACAAAAACGGGGGATTTTTTTTACGCTACGGGCAATAGGAGACGTAAACGACGTTGCGTGGGTCAGCTAGTAATACATATATATATAAACGGCTCCAACGATTCATGAACGAGTAAGTGGGGGCTTTGGGGGGCGATAAATCCATCTAGCTAGAATTCATTGTTGTAAAATTTACCGAAAAAAATATACCGAGCAAAACTTGGTTATCCAGGTACTTTTATCTTAAAATATCCAACTTATAAAAATACCTACAAAGATTCAAGTACTTACAAAAATATTTTTTTACAATACCTATGTACCAACAATAATAATTATTGTAAAATATCCTGTTTTTTTTGAAATAAAAAGTTTTAACTTTCACTATTCGTGTAAACGGTGAGTACACAAATAAATTTATTTATTACTTTCTACCAATTTGAACGCTATATGTTTTATGTGTACAATAAACATAAATAAATAAAATTAATGTATTAAACTACGCAATGATATTAAAATATGAGAGAGACAAGTTTAATTTTCACTGCTTTCGTCTGATTTCAAATTAGGGAAAGCTTATAACTATGGCAACACAATATAACTTCACAACAATCTTTCTATAATCGCTAACGCCTCTACTCTCTTGTATTATTTTGTATTATTTTGTTTTGACCGCGTGACTCAGTGTTGAAATGACATCATTCTAATACATCTCATAGTTTTCTAATTACGTGTGTGAAATTTCAACTTGGCTAAGGATGACGATCACTGCTCATTAGAACAACAGGCCAGTCAATAGATAAATATCCCATTTAATAGGGAATTCTGCCTGATATCGACCAATGATTACATGTTTAGGGAACCGTATTTCTTACTTAATATTCACATTTTATTTTGCAGCTATCAATCAAAAGAATTGCCAGTATCCTGGACGAAACAACTGATTAAATATGCCGCATATGCATTCGGCATACCACTCTTTATGACCATCTTAACCGCTACTGTTGAGTTAAGAGACATGACTGACACGCCATCGTTTGTGACTCCCCAAATACAAAATAAGGGTAACTTCCTTTTTCAAGGTAAGATATTTATTCATTTAGATCCTATAACAGAGCATTGCTTAAGAAAACTGTGATCGTTGCGTAACTAATCGTATCGTGGTTTTACCCTAACTAGTTTCATTATAGGAATACTAATACGATGACTTATAAGTATATTTTTTATTATATTATAATTATTTAATCTTATTAAATTAGTCTTCTAAAAATTGTCAAATATACATCAAGTTTTTTTCTGTTATGATAAAAGTATAAAAACAGTATTTATCAAAGAATAAGTCAATTTAAAAAGAATGGCTGGATTTAGACATTATGTAAAATTTACTTTTTTATGCACATAATTAAGATTGAATAATTATGTAAAGCAATAAGTCTTCTTCGTGTGTGTGTGTGTGTGTGTGTGTATAATTGACGGCCTTACCGCATAATTATGCAATCTTTACAGGTAACATTAATTAAAATCAAAACTTTTTAATATTGTGATTTACAGAAATGGAATCGCTGTACTACTTATACTTTCCATTGCTGGTACTACTTGCGTTCAATTGGATAGTGTGCTCCATAAAAGTAATTGAATTTTGCAAAAACTTTAAACAATTTTCAACAGCCTCAGAAGCTTTTCAAGTTGAAACTGAAGAACTTAACAGGTATATTAATTGCTTAATACCAAATTAAATGTTGATTTATTCATTTAATAAATCAACTTTTTTTTTTACAATTTTGTACAAATGTTCCATTATTTTTTCTCGTTCTATTTTCAGACCGATGCAATTTGTGACACTTAATACTCTGCTAACCGCCTACGCCTTGGTGGAAATGCAGACAGTTATTTTCCTAAATGGTACACATTATACCCAAGACGCGTACACCATGTGTATAGGACCAATCGTCTTGATTATATTTATCTGGCACAAGAATGTACTATCACAGTTCTTAGAAAATCTCAAAACATATAAAAGCACAATCGACCGAATGACAAATACCAGTGACCAATTAGATTGAATACATCATACTTTTTGCGAATTATTATACGTATTGCAATTAAGTCCCTATGGTATATAATTATACCAGAAAAAGTTTGATAAGTTATAGCTTTTATTGATTTATTGTGACCACGACTAAGTATATTATGAAGAACTCTTTATCAGTTTCATTTCACTCAACACTCAACGGTCTAGTGTGGGTACACCATTGAGTTATTTATGAAGGTTTTGGTTATTTCCTACAATCAACAGTAAACTTGGTGCAACTAAATGTAATAAAATAACAAAATAAACAAACAGAAGAAAGAGTTTCAGAAACTATAACCCGAGTAGATAAATACTTCTAAAAACATTTATATACTCTATGTCACCGGGCTATGTCTATGTCATCGGTTTGGTAGTTAAAGCAACTACTCTTCCTTTTGGCTTCGCCATAGTTGGGTAAAAATAAGTATGGAAAACATATTTTCTTGAAGTTATTTAAATCCTTATAATAAAAACAACTGGAAAGAAGTTTCTAGTTCTAGTATTAAACACGGATGACAAGCATCATTGGACCGTTATCCCAAAAATCGCCTATAGAAACGTGGTACGTTGAACAATCGTTTAGTTCAACAGTTTTATTTTTTAATTGTAATTACAGTTTTTTCTAAACATAGTACTTGATTTCAAACTGTTATTTTAGAACAACACAACATGTATTTGTTCATGTGTTTTTAGTAACTTTTGCATTTATACTCGTAGTTATAATTAGGATAAGTAAAACTCTCGTCCCTCTCACCTAAAACCCCCCGTGGTTTAAGCGAGA
The DNA here is from genome assembly GCA_949125395.1 of Diaphora mendica. NCBI lineage: Eukaryota > Metazoa > Arthropoda > Insecta > Lepidoptera > Erebidae > Diaphora > Diaphora mendica. The sequence continues at coordinate 19,302,402 of OX421319.1, read as the reverse complement.
GAATCTGTTTTTGTATGGCTGTAGATATGTTTTGATCAATAAAAAAACAATAAAACATGTACCAGTATATGTCTTTACCATAATTTTTTTTAGTTATATAATACTAGTTGTTGCCCGCGGCTCCGCCCGCGTATGTGTCGGTTATCGTAGCAAATAGTAGCCTATGTGTTATTCTGATGTATAAGCTAAATTACTGTAAAGTTTCATCCAAATCCGTTCAGTAGTTTTTGCGTGAAAGAGTAACAAACATCCATCCATCCATCCTTACATACTTTCGCGTTTATAATATTAGTACAGAATATTATGGCGGTGCTTTTGTAATCGAAATAAATCTTTTGGAAAATAATTTGTTATATTATTGCTCCTTTACAGTTAGTGTTATTGATACAAAAAAAATAATTCTGTCGTAGATCGACTATTTATTTCGTTTAATTCTCATACCTTTTAATATTATAAATTTAAAACTTTTAATATTTTTTTAATCTTTTAATATAATAAAATGTAATAATAATAATAATAAAACATCAAATATTCTCGTTGGTATCCCCAATTCATTCACAATGAGAGACCACTTGCCTGCCGCTGGCCGTTTTACAATATGTCATGTACATACAGATAATAATATCACAAAGCGCGAATGTTGGAGGGCTAAGATTTATCTAACAAATTCAACTTCAAAATCATTCATTCAATTAAAACACTAAGTGACATTCATGAACGTTAAAATGAAGTTACAGTTAAAAATCATAGATCGACACAAACAGAAACCACAGCATGTGCTGGATTGTCAAGGTTAATTAGGTGTAAATACAAAAGTTTACTGCCTGCTTGTTTCGATCTATAACTTTCAGTTTCCAGGTTTCAGGTACAATAGTATTAGTAAGTTTTACATGAAAGGTTAACAGTATGCAAGTTGCAAAATGTACTGTTAAAATTAATTTGTGACTGAATTAAAAGGCTAGAGTCGCAGTTGAACGAACAAAATAATAGTATTGGCTAAAGCATCGCTGACTAGATCGCCCACTCACCCCAAGCAGCACCCGTTCACGAGTATGACGCATGAACAAGCCATCATCTCCTTCGCTATATTAGAGGGAAAGAAACGAACCGCCACACGACGACACCGCAAGCCGAGATGCTGATATAAAAATCACTACTACTCATAATCAAATTACTATAATTATCGTCACGCATTACTTTCAACTAACAATGGTTTGCTAATTAATAAGCCCAATTACAAGACAAAAAAGTTTGATTATATATTATCACCTTGAGCCCATGCCTGTTTGTCATAAATATCTATGTTTCTGAAAAAAATATACATCATCAATACATATAATAAAATCGTAACTGGTCGCTGTCTGTACATGGAAGATATCTCAGGAAAACTATTATAGGGGGGCTTTATGAACGCAATAGAACCCAAAACAATGATTTTTAGAATTTTTGTCTGTTTGTCTGTTTATCTGTTTGTCTGTGCGTTTGTGCACGCTAATCTCAGAGACAGCTTATCCGATTTAGATGTGGTTTTCACTAATATATTGTGGTACGCTTCACTTAACATTTAGTGTTTGTTTCATGTCAATCGGTTCATAAATAAAAAGGTTTTGCCCATTTAAAGACACGTAGCTGGACGTTTGTGGATTGCTTACGCCTGCGCGTCCGCGCGGGTATCTAAAGCGCGCCGAGAGCCGCGCCGCAGCTGCCTGTAGCATTCAATTATTCTGCATATTTTATGTAATTTTGTTTATATTTTATTTTAGGGTTTGTAAATACATATTGTGTGTATTTAGTATAGGTTATTTCTTTTCTTGATTTTCTTTATTTCTTAATTTTATGTGTAAAAATGTGATAAGAACATTTGTTTAGGGTTTATAGAATTTGTAAATACATTATAGTATGTATATTTTGCATAGGTTAGTTATTAGTTTGATTTAAAGTTCTTGATTTTTTTTTAACCGACTTCCAAAAGGAGGAGGTTCTCAATTTCACCATTTTTTTATGTATGAGTAGCACATACAAATTAAGTTATTTTATACTTTTTAGTTTTTGAAGTCAGTTTTTTTAAACGAAGTTTTTTTTATAAACCTTATTTAAATTTACTTATTTAATTTAAAATATTTCCCAATTTTTATGTTTAATAAAATCAATTTTTAACCGAGTTCCAAAAGGAGGAGGTTCTCAATTTCATCGGTATTTTTTTTTGTTTTTTTTATGTGTATACACTGATTACTCCGTCAATTGTGGACCGATTTTGAAAATTCTTTTGGTACTCGAAAGGGTATACTCCCCCATGTGGTCCTGGATCTGGAGGATCTGAAGATGGGATCCCAAGGAAATCGAAGGAAACCCTCAAATTTCTTAGGCACGTACTATGTTTTTCATATATTTTCTAAAGCTATTACAGTGATGAGCTGATGATGGAAGATAAAACTCCTTAACGGTAAGGAGTTGGAAGATAAATCTTTAAATGTCATGTGTATGTATGTTACCTTTAGTCGTATTCTTTTAAGTTATTAAGGTGAAATGATGATGAGAGGCTTGAAAAAGACTAAAAAGCGAAAAATAACTTAATAAAGATTGAATTAAATACACCTCATATGCAAACCTTTAATATTGATGAAACACATTTGTATGTGCTATCTATTCATAGGTTTAAAATCGGTGCCAAGCCAAATGTAATAGTAGGTACCACACTCGCTATATTTCGAGACGAACGTCAACGACGTCACTGACGGAAGAATCCAACCTCTCCCAGTGCACCAGGAATGCTGAAAGGATGAGATAAGTTCGATCACAGGAACCTGAAGAAGATCATGAGGCAAGACTCACTTCATCTCAGGAACGTCAGGCCAGGTTTCGCGCTACAGAAACTTCTGCTCAGCCAGAATCTCGATTGAGTTCACATCGTTCTCGTATGATGGTCACTCATATTAGGGAGAACAGGGAAAAGTGTGAGGCATATTTGTCTGCGTGAGGCACTATCGCGTGAGTCTAAGACTTTCACTGATAGGGAATCTTGCCTGAGCTCTCAGAGGGTTCGGACAGCAAATGCCCGGTCTCAGGAGACATCTGAAGCACGTGAAGTACGTCTCACTGTCGATCGTGAAGCTCATGTACTATAGCGTGAGTCTGAAACTTTCACTGACAAGGAAACCCGCCTGAGCTCTCAAAGAGCATGAACTTTGCAGTCTAGAGAGCTGAAAAATAGTTTAGATCGTCAATCTCGATTAGCAGCTGATCGAGAGCGACACAACTATGCCAGAATTCTTGAAAGTGAAGATGAACATAGACAAAGATATGGTGATGTGTTGTCAGTTTTGTAAAGCTCTAAAATGGAGAAAAGAACCAAATGCAATATGCTGTTCTGGTGGCAAAATGCTCTTTGAAAACTACCATGAGCCCCTAGACTCTATAAAAGCTTCACTAAATGGTGAGCATCCTTAGTCTAAACATTTTTTAGACAATATACGTTTATTTAATAGTGTAACGTTGCGTGATGTCAAGCAAAATGGCCAACCTATGGATGGCATCACTATACTTTTCTGTGGCGATTTTCGTCAGACTCTCCCTGTAATACCACGTGGAACAAGGGCTGATGAAGTTAGAGCCTGTCTAAAGAGTTCTTAACTGTGGCATTACATTATCCCTTTGCATTTGATAATAAATATGCGAGCGCAAATCGGAGGCAACGAAAATGCTCAAGAGTTTTCGGATTTGCTACTTGAGATTAGTAAGGGTGTGTATCTGCAGGAACAAGGAAAAGTTGTTCTAAACGAAAACCTATGCTACAAAGTTTCATCAATGCTAGACCTCATATTATCCGTGTATAACAACGCAACGTGAATACCAATTCGTCAAAATTCCTGGCTTTACAAAAGAGTGTATTTTGACTCCACGAAACGACCTAGCAGCAGCAGCAATAAACGCTGAAATTTTGTATAAATATAAACATACATAAATAAATATACATACAGATTGACATATATATACATACATAAATATTATATCTATACACTATGAATATCAGTAACTTAAGGTTTAGTTTAAAACGAGTCCAGTTTCCAGTGAGCCTATGTTTTGCGATGACAATAAACAAAGCCCAATAAACGGCCAAAGGTCAGACGCTAGAAGTATGAACTGTTTTTCACACGGTCAGCTTTATGTGGCTCTGTCACGTGTTAGCAATCCTAGCAACCTGTATGCTTTGAACCCCGATGGCTATACGTCTAATGTCGTATATAGAGCAGCATTACTTTAAATTAGAATTTTCTAAATACCCAAATGACGGTGTTTATAAACCAAAAGATATGTCCAAAAACTGAGCTGCCCAAAGTCACTATTCCACGCGGACGGAGTCGCGGGCACAGCTAGTCTATTAATATATTTAGACTAAGGTAAATGTTTTATAGTCCAGGATCCTCGGTACAAATTTTACAAGTAATTACTATCAAGCTAATTTTTCGTGAGTGGCTTCATTTTGATGAGGAGCCTTCCTTTCACTTTACAAAAACTTTCGATCGTGGTAGCCAACAGGGGTAGCAGGGACAAAAAACTTTTGAGTGTTGAGCCGGGAAAGCGGACCACGCAATTTGTAGGACAATGCGGCTGTTAAATTATATAAATATTAACAACATTATTACTTATTGGAAAAAAAATATTTGGCGTAAACAATATAATGGTTTTATCCTTCCTTCTTCTAAATTAGCTTGACAGTAATAACTTGTCAAATTTGTAACGGGGATCCCGGACTATTAAAATATATATTTCTTTATTAAATAGTTGCAGATTTTTCTGTAAGTTTGAAAGGAGACTTTAATTAAATAGAAGAACTACTTAAATTGAAGCCGTTTCAATGTCACCATAGAATATTTTTAGATGATACAGCGTGACAGCGGACATAATCAAGGACACGATAGAACTCAAATCATTCACCAATCAAAGAAAAATATTTCAACAAAAAAAACTTGATTCTTCTGATATACCCTATTACTTACCTACATGCATACCCTATTGTTATCGCGCGCGTTTACCGCACTTTGAATGCAGTCGATAGAGACAAGATGTAAAAGAAGTGACGTGAAGTGAAGAACAGTTCTCCTTAATGGCGGTCACTGTGGTGTGATGGATTTGCGCAGAATTCTCGAAGGCACTTGAAATTCAAGAACCAATGGCGAGAAATTAATTAAAAATCAAAGAATTCCTGATTTACTTCCAACCGGAGATTGTAAATTAAAGTATTTTAATATGGTCATTGATATTGGTTGGTAAAATATGTGATTTACGTTGGAAAATTGTTGTAAAAGAAATCTGTTCGTATGTATCAGTGGTCAGTTGTAATTTACTCGCGTCAATATTAACCCCTTATTAGGCTGGATCATCCCTTACAACACACCCAATTAAAATACATATTTTGAGTAGTTACACTAATTGGGGGATAGCTCTTTTTAAGAATTTCAAGTAATTAAGAAGTTTTAATGGAAAATATTAAATTTCAAATATACATACTATACTAAGAGCCACCGTTCGGCAGACTTACGGTATAGTAGCAAAGTCCGTATTAATGCTAGGTATACTATTTGACCTGCTGTAGGTGAAATGGGCATTCACTATTCCCAACAAGGGTTCCTTTGGGCTTGACCAGAAGTCGAAAACCATGAAAATTACGCAAATTTACGTTATTTTAGCATGACTGCCCTTTTGATATCTTAAAATATATGTTTTTTTATATGTAAAGATTAAATGGCAGACACTTATTCCGGTTCCTACTATAATTATAGCATATCAAAACTGCGAAAATTTCATGAAATTTACCTTATTTTAGCAAAGCTGAAAATCATATGTGTTATTTATATTATTATTAGATACACATATTTAAAAAGGCAGACACGTAGGCCAGTTCCGACATCCAGGCAGACAACATAATAGTTTCTCAGTCGTGCTACTGAACGCGTAGGATTTCGGCTCTCTCACTGGGAATTCGAGTTTCAGCAAAGCTACAATTTACACATGTTATTTATATTATCATTACATATATACACATTAAAAAAACAGACAGATAGATCGGTTCTAACTTGCAGGCAGACCACGTAATACTTTCTCAGTCGTGTTAATGAAGGCGTACGATTTTTACTGCCTCCCTCTTACTTTGGATGAGAGCAAATCAGTATTAATACATGAGAATATTTTTGAATGTTATAATTTACCACCCTAGTTTTCAGTGAAATAAATGAAATTTCATATAATATCTATACTATCTTAATATATATAAATCTCGTGTCACAATGTTTGTCCTCAATGGACTCATAAACCACTTAACCGATTATAATAAAATTTGCACACCATGTGCAGTTCGATCCAAATTGAGAGATAGGATAGTTTAAATCTCAAATTATAGTCGCAATTTTAATTTATTGCTAATTATTGTATATAAATTGGCGGTACGAAGTTCGCCGGGTCAGCTAGTAAATATATAAATATCCATACTATCTATACTCATAATAAAAATGTAACAGTTCCAATTCTGTACATTAAAGATATTTTGAAATTTTTTTTTGGAGGGCTCTCTTTAATCGACACTGAAGCCAAAACTGTATTTTTTTTTCATTTTTGTCTGTCTGTCCGTCTGTCTTTATCTTGGCCGTTCATACTACGACTTTGAGTCGACGAATTTGAGTTCATACTACGAGGTAGGACATAGGATACTTTTAATCCCGAAATTCAGCACGGTTTCCTGGAGAGAGGGGATGAAAGTCAAAATATGTACTTAGTTGTAATTCAATAACACATAGTCCGATTTTATTCATTCTTTTTTTGCTATATATCATCACGCTAAGACCAATAGGAGTGGAGCACCAATGGATAATGTTTCAAAAACGGTGGAAAATTATCACGCTACGGGCAATAAGAGACGCAAACGAGGTTGCGTGGGTCAGCTAGTAAATAAATAAAACACTTTTTTAATTAGAAAAATAACAACATTCAAACTTTTTATTTTTGTTTACTATGTATTACAGTTTTAAGTGCAACTTAAAACTGTAATACATAGCAAATAAAAATAAAAAGTTTCATTGTTCTTCGTCAGAACGACAGAATACCGTTGATTCATTACAGTACAAATCTTCAAAGTTTTGGAGATTTTCATCGCCCTCGTCATCAGAGATACTATATTCTGTGAAACAAAATTTTGTCATTAGACGTTAGGTCGAGTGTGACTCCATTAATAGCAACAGGATGTTTATTATGTTTCATAGAATTACCTGATGGACATTGAACCGAATCGGCCACAAAACTTGGCAGCTGATCTCCATCAACCATTTATAGAAATATGTGTCTTCACGATTAATAATCCACCCATACTCCTCTGGCTGTAATGTTAATGGGCAGCGTTTATCAGCATTACTCCAAATATTTGAAATTTATATATATAATCGTACGCCTTCATTAGCACGTCTGAGAAAGTATTATGTGGTCTGCATGCAAGTTAGAACCGATCTATCTCTCTGTTTTTTTTAATATGTATATTTAATGATAATATAAATAACATGTGTAAATTGTAGCTTTGCTGAAACTCAAATTTCCAGTGAGAGAGCCGAAATCGTACGCGTTCAGTAGCACAACATAATAGCATAGCCATAGCAGACAACATAATAGTTTCTCAAAACTATTATGTTGTCTGCCTGGATGTTGGAACCGGCATACGTGTCTGCCTTTTTAAATATGTGTATCTAATGATAATATAAATAACATAAATGATTTTCAGCTTTGCTAAAATAACGTAAATTTCATGAAATTTTCGCAGTTTTGATATGCTATAATTATAGTAGGAACCGGAATAAGTGTCTGCCATTTAATCTTTACATATAAAAACATATATTTTAAGACATCAAAACGGCAGACATGCTAAAATAACGTAAATTTGCGTAATTTTCATGGTTTTCGACTTCTGGTAACGCTAAAGGAACCCTTGATGGGAATAGTGAATGCCCATTTCACTTACAGAAGGTCAAATAGTATACCTAGCATTCATATGGACTTTGCTACTATACCGTAAGTCTGCCGAACGGTGGCTCTCAGTCTATATAGCTGTGAAATATTTTATGTCTTGTATCATTGAAATTAAAAAAAAACTTGGTTGTCAAAATTTTTAGGTGCGTTCAGAAATTTGTCACCGAATCTCAAATAAATACACACATCAAAAGTGTCTAGGGATCAAGCATTTTTATGCGGATTTCTTGAGATTGAGATGTGGCTTTGGCCCTGGCCTGCTCAGTCGCCAGACTTGAACCCGATTGAGCATGCATGGGATATGCTACAGAGAAGAGTTCTGCCGAATATGGAGGGTTTCCAGTCGCAAGAAGACCTTTTTTTGTTGTTGCAACGAACATGGGCGGCCATTCCACAGCGTGATTTGGATGAACTCATTTTGAGTATGCCAAACCGATTCTTGTGTTGTTAGTGTTCGCGGTAGAAACACGGATTATTAATTGTTTAAGTTACCTAATACAATTTTAAAGAAAACTGTTATTTCAGTCTTTTTTTCGAACTTTAATGTTAGTGGTTCAAATGTCAAAATTCCCTTTATTAGGAAAATGGCAAATTTCTTTATTAATGCAAAGGTGACTTGGTTTATCGTTACTGTGACAAACGAAAACACTTTATTTGATGAATCCTTAAAGAAAATTTTAATTAATATCAATCAGGAGAAAACTTATTGCTAAAATATATGTTGATCCCTAGACACATATGTTGATCCCTAGACACTTTTGATGTGTGTATGTAGATAATACAAAGTTCACTGGGTTATCTATTTACCAATAAATTCGACAGATTCTTAAAAACCAGCAACTGGGATTTCGTTTCTTTCATAGGAAGAATGTTATTTAAAATTAAGAACAGCTCATGGTATTTACTCGAAACTCAACTCTTTTTACGCTACTATAAAAAACAGACATGTAAAATCTGTGTTACCAACTCACTCAAAGTTCCTCAAGCCCAAACCGCGGAACCTAGAATCCTGAAATTTTGCATGTAGTTTCTTTATATAACGTAAGTGAGCACTAAGAAAGGAATTTTTGAAATTCCATCCCTAAGGGGGTAAATCAGGGGATGAAAATCTGCGTGAGTGAAGCTGCGTACATAAGCTAGTCTATTTATATAAATAAAAATGAATGAGAAATATGTATGTAAGCCCTTAACATTCGAGCGACTGCACCAAATTGAATAACTATTTTTTTATGTATATGTTATTGTCAGGACAAGGTTTGCATAGAAAAAAAAAACTTCGTTTAACAAAACCGACTTCAAAAACTAAAAAGTATAAATAAACTTAATTTGTATGTGCTACCTATTCATAGGTTTGAAGTCGGTGCCAAGCCAAATGTAATAGTAGGTACCACACTCGCTATATTTCGAGACGAACGTCAACGACGTCACCGACGCTTTGGTTGTTTTGTTCAACGCGAAGAGCAGCTATCCCGCCCAAGGTCACGCGCGGCGAGTGCAGTACCTACTATTACATTTTGGCTTGGCACCGACTTCAAACCTATGAATAGGTAGCACATACAAATTTTTTATACTTTTTAGTTTTTGAAGTCGGTTTTTTTAAACGAAGTTTTTTTTCGCTTTTTAGTCTTTCTCAAGTCTCTCATCATCATTTCATTTAAAATTAAATGATGTCTACAGAATATGAAGGCATGCAGACAATTGCTCTTAACTTCATTGCAGGCGCTCACGTAAATTTGAGGGTTTCTTTCGTTTTACTTGGGATCCCATAATCAGATCCTGATATGGTGGCTATGGGACCACATGGGGAGGTATGCTCCCCCTTTCGAATACAAAAATAATTTTCAAAATCGGTCCACAATTGACGAAGTAATCAATGTACATACATAAAAAAAAAACATACCATCCTCCTTTTGGAAGTCGGTTTGTAAAAAAATTAAAGAAAAACGATAGTGTTATATTTTATTTATCCGGGACTTTACATTGCGCACCAATGTGCACCTGTTGCCATAAATATAACACACTTTTTCGGAAATTTTGAAAATATCCAAGAAAAAAAAATGACGGCACAAAGTTCGCCGGTTTTTTATTGGTAATAAGAATGGATGATATTTTTTTTAGTTTGAGAATAAAAACCAGTACAATTAACTAATGCAAAATCTGCTTTCATTTTTGCGTTATTTTAGGGTCGATAAAAGTCTTTATTTTAATTTATGAAAATAACTTTTATACTCAATATAACATTTAATAAAAAGTTACATAACCATATTTTGTAATTATACAAGTTTTTAATATTATATAAATTAAATGTATGAAGTATAGTTTAAATGCAGCATAAATTAGTAATCTTGAGGTTGATAACTCTATATGTCTATTAAGATTTTGAATCCAATGTCAATCACCTTTGATCACATATTCAAAGCAGCATTAGTTAACAAGTAAATCGAGACCCAGCTTATCTTTCCTAATTCATGCAACGTCACGATGTCTATCCACCCTGATACAATTTCCCCGTGGACCTCGACAAGATGAAGACATCTAATTACGAATTCGATGTTTCCAATAAATATTCCAATCGAAATTTACATAGAGGCGAGTTTCTAACATCTAAAGCAAATGTACTTAAAACGAATAGTTTATCTGATCAGAAAGTAAACAGTTGTTTATCAAACAGAGCAGAAACAAAATCAAATATGACAATACTATGCAGACGACATCAAAGACTACAAAGTATAGACTCAATTACAATTTTGAATTGATAGTTCCAGAAAACCCTTATTAGGTAGACCACGAAATAAGGCAATTTCGTGGACAAAAGGCGGCCCCTTATTGTACGATGGACGCTGTCGGCAATTCAAAAGTTCTCAACTGACGGGTAGGGATGAGGCCACCCTAGCTGTCCGAATTTATTGAATTTCATCTAAAGAAGGATGACCACACGTTTATTGTTCTCCCGAAACGTTGATTAGGGTAGAATATTGTAGCAGGTATATCGGTTTATATGATTTAATGACGTTGGGGACCATCGCTGGAAGGACGGTGTGTGTACTTTACTTAATTGCGACACTGACAGCCATCGTTCAGGGGATGATCTGCGTAATAACCCAAAAAAAAAAAACATCAAAGAAAACTTGTAACTTTAAAAGTAAAAAAATATTATTAATTTATACTCTCTTTTGTCCGCAATTGATAAAATTAGTTACAATACATTCTAGAATTAAAATCACTTGTACTTACTCCACTATTTTATTTATGTTTACACCTGAACGGTTTCGTCTTATGGCATCATCAAAGGTAAAATCTTCACATTTAAAACCTAAGTTTTATTAGTAAATAACCTTGGAATTGTATTTTATTCAATACATGCAATGTATTCTAAACGTGTAATATATTTAAATTAATTTAATTTAATATTAGGTTCCGATAGAGAAACCTAATACAATTTATGTCTCTATGCCAAAATTGAAATGATGTGAATGGGTTCACTTGCATTCTCAAATCTGAGTGTAGACTGAAGTTAAAGCCTCTTCCCTTACAGTCGCTTTTATAACTAAACCTTCATGATGAAGATGATGATGATCAAATGAGACTCGGTTAGACCGAGTCTCATTTGATAACTTGATCACAAGAAACAAGACCTAAATTTTCTTTCTGTTTTCAAAAATCATCTTCTTATATGTATCGTACTATACATAAATCTCAGTCAATCAAACGATTCAGAATTACAAGCTACATCCAAACGTTAAGTTGTGCTTGTTTTGATGTGTTGAGTTCCTATCAACTGAAGTAAAAGATATTCTAAATATAAAATGCAAGCAGCCTCAAAAAAAAAAAAAAATGTCTATTCTAACAGTATATATAATAAAGACTATGCTCGTATTTCAAAAATATAATATCTGTGTAGTAAACACTAAACCTCCGTGTCTGCTCATATACAGTAGCCGTGGCGCGTCGCCTCGACAACGGGACAATTTGTCCCAGGCGGAGGGAGCTTTTCAATAATAATTCCACCATAAATTCTGTCAGTGACCGCGGCCTTAGGGATAGTGGTCCTACAATTAATTATTATATTGCCTTTTTGACTGCAAGCTCCGAATAGTTTCTTTATTGAGTTGCGGTTGTTATTTAGGTGGTATTTTGCGTTGATTTGTTACGTCGATAACAGAGATGTTTTGTTACGGGGAAAATGGGAAATGGCATCACCATTACAAGGTGTGAAGTTTAAGTATTTGACTAAAGAGATCTGTAAATTTACGTTTTAAAACAGAAGAAATATCTAATTAAACGATACTATGAATGAATGTTGACAGGTTGACATTTCAACAAAGGTACCGGATAAAAGTAACATGTGGAGGTAAGGTATATACAAATTAAGCTGATTCCAAACAGTTACAAATGTAACAACATAATATTTGAAAGTGGTAATTTATTTTACTGTACTTATATTTATTAAAAAATGCAGTAAATAGATTATTTAGTTACATTTTTAACGCATACTTGTAAATTGTCTCTTTGTTAATAGCGATATGTTATTTATCATTAATAACCACCACCTCAATAGGCTCACGTGAGAAAGCAGGATTAAGACTCCTTGACACGGGCCGGCACGGTCCTGTCTTTCAGAGCCTTGACAATCGGTTTCTTGGTCCCTGTTCCCGAAGTCGGTGGTCTACAATTTTTTTTATTTGTATTTTTTTTATGCATTTAAAAATGTAACTAATATAATATATCTACAATTATAATGAATACTTTTTTTGTTACAACCTTGTGAATATTACAACGTTTCAAATTTACCTAAGCTTAAATTTTCTAAAAGAAGAGGTATTTATTAATAAGAGTTTATTAAATGGTATGCATATCGTTATTAAGTACGGGTATATTATTTTTTAATATGACTACGTTATTTTATTACACAATGCAAGTACAGATATATCTATATAATGTTTGTGTCGTTTAACAGCTACTGATTAAGCGAGATAATGAAAAACTTACTCTTAATTCTTGTGATTGGAACTTTTTTTTATGGAATAGGCGGGCCAACGAGCAGACGTATCGCCTGATGGTAAGCGTTTACCGCCGCCCATGGACACCAGAAGCGTCACAAGTGCGTTGCCGGCCTTTTGGGGATGGGAGGAAGGTAGGGTTAAGGGATTGGTGTATGGGCCTCCGGTATCTGCACTCACTCGGTGAAACACAGCGCAAGCACTATTTCACACCGGTTTTCTGTGAGGCCGCCGAATACCTATCTATTTGTCTACGACTATATGTTTGCATACTGTGATAGGTTGCATGTGTCCTTTTCTTAACATAAGTTGAATCAACATTAAATGTATTTTTCCTAATGAACATTTAAAATCGTAGGTATGTATATTTTGACTGTATACGACGATTCAGTATAAAACTGACTGTTGTGACAATATAAATGAGAATATAAAATTTCAGTGTTCGATTCCTGCAATATTATCCAACAATATTATTCTAAGTTCATCCACCTTCCTCGCCAATGTCTAGTGCAATTTGTTACTATAATGCTAGCCATCTGTCGCTCAACTACCAACATAACTCAGACAAGTTACACTCAGCCCGTTATAACCACTCTGATATCGTATAATGGCTATTTTGTTAGCCGTTTATTGTTATTGCACTGACTGAAGCCTCAATCGTCATGGAAGAAATGGATTGATGCTATTAATATTGCCAAGATGTTTCTCGCTTTATATAAATGTACGAAAAAAGAGGACAGAATGAAATACATTAGTTGCTTTATTTGAATTACGATTTTGTATTTTTTGTTATATATAACATTAAACACAAGCAAACCATGCTTACTCTTGAGAGATATATATCTGAGGATATAAGCTGGCTTGATATTTTTTTTTAGGAATACGGGCAAACGAGCAGACGTATCGCCTGATGGTAAGCGATTACATGAATTCCGAAAAACCGAAGTATAACAATAAATTAATGTGCGACTACTACTACATTATTATTCTTGGATTCGAATGAGATAAATAGGGCACAACGGTTTCGTGATTAGAAAGCTCACATTTAAAGACTATTATTTATCTTTACGGAGTATAAAATGAAGTCGCTTCTGTTGTCTGTTCGCTTAGATCTTTTACACGACTCAAAGGAATTAAATGCAGCAGCAATAGATAGTGTGGTTTTTATGTGTAATACGTGCATATTATAGTAAAGTAAATCCGAGAATTCGAAGACTACCGTGCGAAACAGGGTCGAGTCGCTAGTAAAGTCGTTTTTTTTTCAATCTGTAATAATAATAATAATAATATCTTTATTGTACACCAGAAGATTATAAAATGGACTTAAAACTAGGTATGTGGTACAAGTGGCGGCCTTATTGCTTGTAGGCAATCTCTTACAGGCAACCATGGGATGGAAAATTAAGATTGGGAGATAGTATTTGGGTAGTTTCTAGTGTGTTAAAAGATATATAAAAAGGTAAAATTATAGTAATAGGATGTATCGTTTAAAGTGAATAGTGAAGAAATACAAACAAGGTGGGAGTTAAATATTACAAATTGGTTTACATACTAAGTGACATATTGTGACTTAATTAACTAAATCAAAAGAAAAAAAAAAAATGTTTACGGGACATTGGTGTCTCCCAGGTAGTGCTCCTTTACCAGTCTCTTAAATGCAGCCAGTGATTTGGCACGTCTTATAGCGACTGGTAGGGCGTTCCACAATCGAACTGCTTGGACAGAGAATGAGTGGTCGAGAAATTTGGTAGAATGGCCAGGCATTTTCAGCTTTAGGTTCTCTGACGATCTCAGCAACCTGAGATGTGTGTCGTGCAAGAAAGTGAATCGCGATTTAAGGTAACTTGGGGTAAAAGGATTAAAAAGAATGTTATATAGAAGAAAAAGTATGTGTGCATTCCGGCGAAGGCGGATGGGTAACCACTTAAGCTTTTTACGATAATCTGAGACATGATCATATTTCCGTAATCCGAATATGAATCTTATGCAGAGGTTTTGGAGTCTCTCAAGCTTATTTAATTGGTCTTCAGTAAGATCTAAATAACTGGCATCAGCATAATCAAGGATGGGGAAAAGAAGGGATTGTGTAAGAGCAATCTTGGTAGAGGTAGGTAGAAAGTTGCGTAGTCTACGCAAAGATCCTGCAGCGCCAAACATTTTGCGACTGAGCTCTTGCAGCTGAGGACCCCAGGAAAAGGTTGTGTCGATATAGATCCCCAGGTTCTTTACCTTTTCGCTATACGTAATAAGTGTGCCGTCGCAAGAGACTTGAGGCATTGAAGTCCAATCAATTTTGGAAATCATTCTCGAACTTCCAATGACAATAACCTGGGTCTTGGACGGGTTGATCTTCAGACCATGGGATATGCTCCACTTACAGATTTTTTCCAAGTCAGCGTTTATGTTGTTAACAGCATTAGCGAGATTAATCAGTGGTGCTCTAGAATAAATCTGGAGATCATCCGCGTAAAGGTGGTAGGATGAAGTAAGATTATTAGTGATTGTGTTTATAAAATCTGTATTACAGTACTAGACTAGAAAACAGCTCCTTTCCTTTCTTTCTCTAAATTAATTTCAATAGAAGTCTGGTGTGGTCTACTTTCTACGATAGCTCTTTTAAACTAATCGCTTTAACTTAGTAAGGAAATTTTTTCTCGTTACGATAAATAGTTAACGATTAACCTAATTATTATTTATCTTCTAGTCCTCAAATTTAATTTACTACTGTCAGTATTCCATTTATTTGCTAAAACCTTATTAAATAAAAAGTCACACCATATTCATTAAAATCGGTTCAGTAGTTTAGATACTACGGTGTGACATTTAAACATACATAGACTACCGAAAATAATATCATTTCTTTTGACTTCGCCATAGTCGGGTAACCAGGATAAAGAGAAACACCATATCGACTGTAGTATTATTTACAATTCTGTGAGTCCACTTCAATAAAAGATAATGTGGTGATTAAGATTTAAATAGATTTATTACTTAAGTTCAGAAAACACTCGTGTTACATAGTTCCACAATTAGAGCACATAACATAGACTAACTGATAGCCACAGATACCTCAAATGACCATAGAGTAATGTTAACATCACAACATCGACCTTAAGAAACTACTTAACTCGGGTCTTGTTCCACCAATATATCTGTAAGGCAAACTAAGGGAAAATTGTGAAATTGCCATCGTTACTCATATAGTGCACGGAGACCTTATTAAAGTTTAAGGTCTCGAGCATTATTCATGAACTACGGTCTCAGTTGATTCCCTACACGTAATGGTTGCTATAAATTTGGTGAATTTTATTGGCTATTAAAATAAGTAATGAAACAGTTTTGTTTTGAGTATTGTATGGTATTGCGAATATGGTTTAATTAAATAGTAGTGTTATGAGTATTCTTGGTAAATGTAAGGAACTCAATGCACCACTTAATTGACTTATTGCACTTTGTAATAAGCACCTTGTATGACATCTTAGCAATTCGACACTTTGTATTGTAAATTAATTACATACTGAATGAATGTAAACTATTTACCGATTTAAAAAAAAAACATGATGCCCCTGTGGCGATCTCCACATACAGCGCAACAACAACATAACATACTACAGCGTCATCTACCGAAGATAGGTCAAACTATGGAGTAACGAACGAAATGAAGAAACGACCAATCCTCAATCGCGCAATAGAAGTTCTCGCGCTGATTATCCTACTAATATTATAAAAGCGAAAGTTTGTAAGTATGGATGGATGGATAGATGGATGAATGGATGGATGGATGTTTGTTACTCATCCACGCAAAAACTACTAAGGTACTATTTGCCGCGATAACTGACATACACGCGGGCGGAGCCGCGGGCAACAACTAGTCATATATGCAACTTCCCAACATCAACCGTTGGGCAGGGGCCCACCAGGCATGATCACCTCGCCTGGTTGGAGGATCCTCCCTTTGTGTTGAAGCAACGGGTGTGTGTGTGTAGGAATGTGTTCATTGTAGAAGTTTCCCAACAGATTCAAACGTCTTGTTACATTCATAAGAGCAAATACCTATTATCATACATATTAATGTTATTAATCGTAATACTTTGATTATTCAATAATACCGATGACTATTTGTGATCTTCGTGATTAATTTTACTTCACAAAGTAAAACGACTACCTCATATAAAACTATACAAATTGATGTAAGTCTGTCTCTTAAATTTTAAACGATCTCTGGACTACTCCAGATTCCTGTCCTTTTCAACAAATTAATTTTAAATGAGAACCTTTTTCATGTAGCCAGTTTAATATTCTAACATGCTATAGGCTTTTCCTTTACGTACGTACATTCGTTACGTACAGCCCGCTTAGCACGGCGTTTAACGAGCGTTACCAAGGTGTCCATACTACTAGTTCAGTTCGGAAATGGACGTCGAAGTGATTGCTTGTGTGTGGCTTCTATACTGTCGCTATAAAAGACGACGGCAGAGGCATAGAGAATACCTCTTTGTCTCTGCCGTTGTCTTTTATAGCGACGGTATAGAAGCCATGCACAATCGATTTCCATTTCCAAACTGAGCTAGAGTATGAACACCTTGGTAACGCTCGTTAAACGCCGTGCTAAGCGCGCTGTATGTATGCTACAAGCGCGCGCCCAACGCAACGCCGAACGCCCAATGTGTACCCGCTCTAAGTATTCAAGTGAAAAGAGATTCCAATTGAAGATCTAACCCTCTTCCTTCTCTGAAATCCATTTTACTTTGCTTTTCAAATTGTATAAAATAATTTTAAAAATCATAACAAATTAAAACCGTATAAATATTACAGTCAACAAAATAACAAGGCAGAGAGTCGTTTGAAGAAATGACGGGCTCATTAAATATGAAGAAATCTTGTTCGACAAAATGTTCAAGTACCTCCTTTAGAGATACCTAATTTGTAACTTTATTTACTCTGAACGTGTAGTGTTTCTACGAAATTCTCTGTAATACCTCCCTGGCCCTCGGTACAAACTATTTTAATTAGTACAATGTGCATAGTTATCGTTCGGTGAAGGTTTAAATAAGTGCTTGTGTTCAGAGGCACTTACACCGTTAAGAGTTCTTTGTTTACATTTTGTTCTAGTGTTGTGCTCGTGAAAAATGCAGAGGACCCCACTACGTTTGCTGCTATAAAATAAATAATATAATGAACGGTTCTTTGAATAAAGTATCTGTAGAAAAGCTTTGAAAACGTGTTTATAGTATGATACAACGTTCGAGTATCTCTATTTTCATATTCAGTGAGTTCTCTTATTTTATTTCTAGTTTCATTTAGATATGGGAGTACATATTTTAAAGGCCTTTGCAAAACATTAAACGGTGTGTTTTACTTTAATTACCTAAAGTAGCATTTAACTTATGTTTTAATCATTAGGTCCATGCCCAAAAATGACATATTTTTTTTTTATGTAAAAACATTTACTTACACGTTTCTTAAATATTCGTGAAATGTATAGAACAAAATAATGTAAATATTGTACTGCTTCTTTCAGAACATCAGACAATTACTTAGATGTTAAATACCTCTAAAACAATGCTCCATTCAAATCCTGGATAATATAGTCGATAACAACTTAATTTATATAAAGTGAAATCATGTGAATTTATTCGCTCTTTAGTTGCCAAAAACACCTTACTTGTTAACATGGACCAAAAAATTGTTGTATCATCGAAATATTTATAGACAACTACAATGGCATTGTTTCAAAGATGGCTCCAAATCAAATAGACTTTCATTCCCTACTTAATCCGAACCTTAATAAAGTGAATCGCAATTAAATCAAATATCCATTCACCAAGTTCACTTTGACTTCACGGCTCCAAGATACGGATTTCCATTAAATTAAACACCGTCTTTGTACAACTATTTATAAAGATTCCGTGGTAAGGGGTAAACTCTATTCAGGATGTGAAATTTGACGTGTGAGACCTTAACGGTTCAAATAAAGCGTGCCCCGGGAACCCATTGTGTACGATTGAACGGTGAACATATCTATCTCATAACCATCGCATACCTTATTATTCCTTGTGATTTCTTCATTTTGATGAAAAAGAATGGATTTCTATAGAGTGGTTAAAGCACATTCAGAACACCTTTTATTAAGTTTTATACAATGAAGTTTATATTCTATCTAAAACAAGTTTATATACCCATATTGTTATATCATATTCCTTGGTTTAAATTACTATTCAGTATTTTTGCAGTTATTCATTTAAATACTTTGAAATATACACCTGCCATACACAATTCTGTTTAACTCTCCATCTCGATATTACGGAGGAGAAACTCGATGAACTTGATCGTCTCCCAAACTTTTGAATAATAACAATAATAACATTTACTGCACGAAAAGAAAATACAAACTGTTCAACTTAAAACTAGTTCAAGAAATCGAACATGAGATAGCCTCTGTTGCCAACCTGTATTACTGTATTACCTGTTACCAACGGTAGAAACCTGTATTTCGGCTAACAGCGCCATTCCTCACAGGAATTTCAAAACTGGTGTTTATAATAAAATAAAGTTTAATAATTCTAAAATAAAAAAAAACAAAATGAAAAGAATGAAGTAAACCTCTCTATGCCTGCATGAGGGTGTATGTGTATGTGTATGAAATTCATATTTGGATTACGCAAATATGGTCATGTACTTATTTAAATATTATATTATTTACCCTGCAAGCTGTTTACATGACTCCCAATTCTTTCCATACGTTATGGTGCTCTATTTTATTCATGTACTTAACTTTACTTAGGGGAACGCTTTGTATTCCTCGATGACCCACATTCAAGATCCTTAAGGTCATCTGAATCTCTGGAACTGGCAGTACTAACTCACCGTACTAGGTTGGTAACGCCACCTGTCTATAGAGACAGGTACTCTGTTAGTTTGTATAAATTTCCGCTAGGTGAGGCTGTCGGCACATATATTACCCACACCTTAACCAATATTCCCTTCCCGTCGCACGCGCCGCTACAAGAAATAAGAGATAAAACAGTTACGCCCTGGACGCGGACCTCGCCGCACGTTTTAGAGAACGCTCCAGACGCGAAGCTCGCCGCCCGCTTGTCGAGTTTACACCAGTTGTGGACTCCGCCACCGCATATCATATTAACTTTAAAACCGCTGTAAATAGTATAATTACATACGCCGCGTTCAAGTGATTGATCGTGGAATCCGCATTAGTTCGCTGAGTGCAATCGTGCCTTGCCGGCAAGCTAGGGACGTTTTTCCATAGTGAATACGTGCCGCCATCTTCATCCGCAAGCCACACCGTGGTGTGAGGAGCCAGGTCGCCTGATCAGGCCGCCAGGTCTGGACAGCAGTTCAAGATCACCAAAGGTAAGCGTGCTTCCTATATTCTCCTACCCACCTATCCGGCAGCCGCACAGTACTCAGCCCAAATCAGTTTTCAGGCAGTGCCTAGTCGCTGAAGATATACTGCGCACCCCGCCTTATATGTTGGCGTTGACAAATTCTTGGCCACGCCAGTTGGCGCTAACATATAATATGGTCCTTCGAGCCGGATCTTAGCTGAGTGATACTTTAGCCCTTGTATATGTATATAGGCCTTTCGAAGTTATCGCAGCTAAGAGCTATCCTTTGGGGTCCCTTTGACCCACCGCTTGTCAAGTCTAGATTCGTCTAGTACTTCCTAACCGCCTGCTTATTAAGTTTAGATCCATCTAGCACTTAAAACCGCTTAATTTGTCACGATAGATCTATAACCGCTAATTTTCGCTTCGCATTTTCGCTTCGATCTAGATTTGTACACCCGCATATAGTCTAGATTTATCTAGCTAACGCCGCTTAGTTGTAATATAATCAAATATAATTTCCTACCTAGGTAAACATCACCTACGTACAAACTTCGCTTTCAATTCTTCCGCGCCTTGAAAGAGTTACCTACTTACTTAAATTATTTAATTTAACGTCATACGGTAACTTGATTTATTAGTCAATTACGTGTAGCTAACTTACTTATAGGCATTTATTTCAACCGCAAAGTTAACAGATAGATATCTCGTTTATTGAAAAAATAATACCCACATTGTATTATTATCGCGCCGCCGCCGCTCGCCCGGTTAGTGAATGTAAACTTATAGTTACATATAGTATAATTTTATTTGCTAGCTGCGTTCTATTCCTTGTGCCTTGTCGCTTCATATTATGGCGCCGACAATGCCCAAGAAAGGGAGTCCTGAGTCTTTCGAGACTAAACAAGACAATGAGATTATTCTCTTAGAAAGTAAACGAGATACGCTATTCGAATTTGTTCAAACTATTTACGATAATTCGAAACAAGTTCATAAAAGTGTAGAATGTATGGAGGACTTCCTTAGTTCTGTAGGAACTATTGAAGATATTCGCTCTGAGTTTAAGGAAATAGTCAATGAGCACAATCGCGCTTCACTTAAAAATAATCCCGCATTTAAACCTAATTATAAATCTTTAAACTCATTCGAACAGCTGTACTGTCATATAAAACGTGTATTAAAAAGTGTTGAACCACAACCGTCCGCAAAGGACACTGGATCGCAAGTCAGTTTTATTACAAGTGAATGTTGCGCGCGTTTGGGTTTGGATTGCAATAGAAATACGAGGACGATTGTTCGAGGTTTTGGTGGTTCTGAAAAATCTATTAGAGGTTCCACAGAGTTTCAAATATTTTCGCGCTTCTATAATAACGTTCATTTTGACGTATCGGCATTTATTGTCGACCGCATAACGGATAACCTACCTACGGTACCCGTTGATATAACAGCGTTTTCTCACTTGAACTCGCTACCGCTCGCGGACAGTATGTTCGCTTCGCCCGCCGAGGTGCACGTTCTCCTCGGCGCGAATTATTTCCCGCACTTACTGCTACCAGGCGTGGTACATAGTAATGTTGTAGGGATACCGCCCGCTATAGAAAGTGTTCTAGGATATATAATCATGGGTTCTGCTCCCGCATTATTGTCTAAACACGAAATTAAAAATACAACCACTTGTTGTACTGTTCTTGAACAGTCGTTGGACCGCATTCTCAAAAAGTTTTGGGAACTTGAGGAGGTCTCCGCTCCGCCCGCCCACAGTCAAGATGACCTTGAATGTGAGAATCATTTCCGCGCCACCACTACGCGCGACGCTAGTGGTAGGTATACTGTTTCGTTACCATTTACGGACGATGTTTATAAATTAGGGGATTCCCTCGCCGCCGCTAAAAGACGCTTTATGTGTTTGGAACGAAAATTGGAGTCATCAACTGCGTTGCGCACGGCCTACAATGATATAATACGCGAGTACATTGATAAGGGCTACATTACCGAAATAGGGTCTATTGATAAAATAACTCCCGCCGATTCCTATTTCGTACCGCATTTTTGTGTGCAACGTTTTGATAAAACGACTACCAAGGTTCGAATGGTTTTAGATGCCAGTTGTAAAACCAGCACAGGGTTGTCACTTAACGAAGTATTGCATTCCGGCCCTAATCTACAGGGCGATTTAAATTGCATACTTTTAAATTTCCGCTTATTTAAAATCGCTATATCCGCTGACTGTCGTCAAATGTTTTTGCAGATTGGTATGCTCGAAGCCGATCGCAAATTTCAACGAATTCTTTTCAGATTTTCGCCGCAAGACCGATTAGTAATTCTAGAATTTAATCGCGTTTGTTTCGGGATGAAGTCAAGCGTGTATCACGCTGTACGCGTCGTTCAACAGCTAATCGCTGATGAAAAACATAAGTTTCCTACCACCATCTATCGCGTCCAGTTCTACGCACATGAAACCGCTCGCGCATACTGTGACCGTACCCGCTAATGAATCGCTTATTTACACGCTCGCTCAACGTATATCTTCGTGGTCGAAGTTATTACGTATTGTTGTTTTCATTTTCCGTTTCTCGAAATTGTTACCGCGCAGACCTTCTGTCACCCGCTCAGAGCTCGAATTCGCTGAAACTAAAATATTACTCGAATTACAACAGGTTCACTTCCGCGACGACATTCATAAAATAAGAGTAGGTCAAATCTGCTCGCCCGCCTTACAGAGATTGAAACCATTTTTAGATGAAAATGGTATTCTTCGCGTCGGAGGCCGGCTGTCGAACGCTGATATCGACTATTCGCAAATGCATCCCTGTGTGCTCCCGCGCCACGATCACGTGGTCAATATATTGATCGATTCCTACCATAGGAAACATTTACACGCCGGTCCCGAACATTTGATGTCCTTACTCAGGCATCATTATTATTATTGGATACTCTCCGCACGACGTGTTATACGTCACCGCATATACAAGTGCAATACTTGCTTCAGAGCAAGGCCGCGTCCATCGTTTCCGATGATGTCGGACTTGCAGCGCTCCCGCGTAAACCCGTCTGTAAAGGCATACGCCCACTGTGGGTGTGACTATGCCGGTCCTATACAGTTCACCCCCACCAGAGGTAGGGGCGTTAAGAGCCGTAAAGCATGGCTATGCATCTTTACGTGCCTTACTACCCGCTGTATACACATAGAAATAGCTACGGAGCTGAGTACAGTCAGTTTTCTCGCCGCGCTCAAGCGATTTCTGTCCCGCCGCGGACCGGTACAGTGCCTTTATACTGACAACGGAACCAATTTTGTTGGTTGTCGCTCATACTTGCGCGACGTTTATAAATTCCTTGACGAATTTCGCCCGCACCTCGAACATGAGTTGACAGAGAGTCGCATCGATTTCAAACGTATCCCGCCTGCTAGCCCTCATTGGGGTGGATGCTGGGAGTCGATGGTGAAGGTCGTTAAGACTCATCTCTTCAGAGTGATAGGTCAACAGCTACTCACTTATGAAGAGCTCTTAACTGTGCTTACTCAGGTCGAGGCACTTATAAATTCGCGCCCGCTAACCGCTCTAAGTAGCGATCCCGCTGAGCCATCGGCGCTAACGCCGGCTCATTTTCTTCACACCGCACCGCTATTTTCGCTACCCGCACCGCACGTAGAGTCAGCTAGCCTGCTCGAGAGACACTCTCTCCTAGACAAGCTGGTTCAATCGTTTTGGCAGCGATGGAGAGTCGAGTATCTGCATAAATTGCAGGCTCGAGCCAAGTGGACCACGCCCACTACACCGATCCAGCTGGGATCAGTAGTGGTCATCATCGTCAATAACGCACCTCCGCTTGCATGGCCGCTCGGGGTTGTAGAAGCCGTCCATCCTTCGAAAGATGGAACAACGCGATTAGTCACCGTTAGAACTAGTAAAGGGAGCTTCGTGCGCCCAGTGGTCCGATTGTGCCCATTGCCTAGTCTGTAATATATATTGTTTAAATCCGCACAAATAGTTTTAAGTAGGCTTAAGAGTAAGTTAGAGATATGTATAAACATTTACCGCATCTTTTCCGCATTTTCATAGTTTTCCGCATATATTCCGCACTTTCATATCTTTACCGCATATATTACCGCGTTTTCTTACCGCGTTTTAGTATTTTTTTTAAAGGTAACCCTTTAAGGGCGGGGGGAATGGTAACGCCACCTGTCTATAGAGACAGGTACTCTGTTAGTTTGTATAAATTTCCGCTAGGTGAGGCTGTCGGCACATATATTACCCACACCTTAACCAATATTCCCTTCCCGTCGCACGCGCCGCTACAAGAAATAAGAGATAAAGCAGTTACGCCCTGGACGCGGACCTCGCCGCACGTTTTAGAGAACGCTCCAGACGCGAAGCTCGCCGCCCGCTTGTCGAGTTTACACCAGTTGTGGACTCCGCCACCGCATATCATATTAACTTTAAAACCGCTGTAAATAGTATAATTACATACGCCGCGTTCAAGTGATTGATCGTGGAATCCGCATTAGTTCGCTGAGTGCAATCGTGCCTCGCCGGCAAGCTAGGGACGTTTTTCCATAGTGAATACGTGCCGCCATCTTCATCCGCAAGCCACACCGTGGTGTGAGGAGCCAGGTCGCCTGATCAGGCCGCCAGGTCTGGACAGCAGCTCAAGATCACCAAAGGTAAGCGTGCTTCCTATATTCTCCTACCCACCTATCCGGCAGCCGCACAGTACTCAGCCCAAATCAGTTTTCAGGCAGTGCCTAGTCGCTGAAGATATACTGCGCACCCCGCCTTATATGTTGGCGTTGACAAATTCTTGGCCACGCCAGTTGGCGCTAACAAGGTTCTATGATGAGTCGTTTACTGTAAAGGCTTTCCGACTATGGATTGCTTTGTCAACGGCTATAAGGCGTGCCAAATCCTTGCCTATATTTAAGAAAATGATCAAGGAACATTACCTGTCATCTTAATTTATTATTCACCTAAAATATATTTTATCTAATGTATTTCTTTGTAATAAAAAGTTTAATATTGTGTAGTTATATACCTATGTATATATTTATTTGTTTGTAATAATATGTATTTCAATAAATAATTATAAGTAATATTTTGTTATCAACTTTTTTTTATTAGCCTGTTGTGTCCCACTGCTGGGCAAAGGCCTCCCCTGCAACAAGGCTCTTCCCTCTATCCAAGGCCAGTTCCGGCCAGTCTCTTCAGTCGGAAGATACTTTTATCTAAATCATTTAAATTCTTTTACGATTCTTTTCTTACACCAAAACTGCGCAGGTTGAAGATGAACCGAATGCAGTTGTTGAGAAGTCGATCAAGTTTGTTGAGTTGATCTGCATTCAGATCGAGGTAGCATACATCACAGTAATCAATAATAGGCAAGATCAAAGCCTGTATAAGCATTAACTTGGTGGTAGGTGGAAGGAAGTTCTTAAGCCGATACAGTGATCGCAAGGTTCCAGTAACTTTCTGGCTTACGTTCCCAATATGTGGTTTGCAAGTGAGGTTAGAATCAATCCATAAGCCCAGATTTTTGACTGATGAACTAAATGGTATAGTAGATCCGTAATAGACAATTGGCGACAGTTTTGACGTGTCTAGTCCGATTATCAGTCTAGGACGTCCCACGATAATTGCCGGACACTTCGTGGGGTTAACGCTTACGCCGAACCGCTCAGACCAGTTCTTGATTGCCTCCAAATCACTGTTGATGTTATCCAATGTTTCTACTAAATGATCGAGACTTGTCTGTGAATAAATTTGAAGGACATCCGCATAAAAATGATACGCACACCAAAGGTCGACAGTGATGAGATTGATGAACATCGAAAATAGAAGAGGAGATAAAATGCCACCCTGTGGAACACCGGAAACAAGATCACGCCAGCTTGATGATGATTCATCAATATGGACCAACTGCTGACGTCCACGAAGATAAGATGAAAACCATTCCAGTGCTTCAGAAGAGACCATAGAGTAAGGATGGATAAAAGGATATCATGGTCAACCAAGTTAAAAGTAAGGTTAAAAGCGTTGGAAAAGTCAGTCTTTCAAAGTTAAGAATATATCTATGGCATTTTTCGTATTGGCGAGCTCTAATGTTATTATGTTTAAAAAAAAATAGTTACTTAGTATCTTTTAAAATACTTTTTAAAATACTCGGTGTCGTTTACAAATTCTCAATTAAATATATAAAACCAACATGTGTTTTGAAGGTTATATCACCTCACAACAGATATTCATCTACGGTATAAAAACGTATTCCATTGCGTGTGAATACGAATATACGAAAAGGGCTCGAAAACGGCTCACGTGTATAACACGTCCAATATCTTACGGCCTGCTTAACTTTATTTACGTATTCCTCTTTTGCGATTCCTGCATAAGAAGAAAGGGTCAAAGTATACTGGTTGTCTTTGAAGATGATCGCGGAGCGTGTAACTTCGCATTTATAAAGATTTCGAACGCATTACACAAATGAACACAATTTAAAGACGAATGCGTTTCGGATTCGTAATCTGAATGAGCCTGTTTTTCTATTTGACCATAATGACGTCATGTTTTGTTACCCCTGTTCGGGGTAAATAATACAAAAGGGCTCAATAAGTTACTAAGTGACTCATCTGAGTTGAGTTGAAATAAGGCTATAAATATTGTGTTAAATGAAACCAAGGATAAAACAATTACATTTTAGGTGTTTTGGATATTGTCTAACTGGACATTGTCCCCTAAACAAGCACCTATTCACTATAGAAGCAACAGACAGCCCTCTGTGTAGTGTATGCATGGAAGCAGTAGAAACGCCGCAACACGTTCTTACAGAATGTAGGACTGTGGCTGATCAACGGGCAGACATCTTCCAATCAACATCACTAACGGAAACATGTAGAGACCTGAAAAGGCTACTAAACTTCTGGGATGATCGAGGATAGTGGGACCTAACATAGTATTAAACTGATATAATGTAGAGTTTTATTTAGTTGTAATCTTGAAGGATATAGTTTTTCATTTCTCATAGCATTAAGACGAAGAATTTCGAATAATTATGTGTTTTGTTTGCGTTTTTACGACTACAGCACCATTATAGAGATAATGAGTTACGTTGTTTGGCTTGTTAAACCAGCGTGTATTTTAAACGACTGCACGGTTGGCCTAGTGGTTTCAGCGGTCACCACGCCTCTTGCTACCACGCCAAGTGTCGTGGGTTCAAACCGACGCGGTACAAAACTTTGTGTGATCCACAAATTGTTGTCCCGAGTCTGGGTGTTCTTTGTGTCCATTTCTTGTATGTTTGTAAAGTCCCCCGCCACACAGGATTTTTATTCCTAATGCGGAAGTAGCCTTTGAATAAAAAAAAATTGTCGACTCGGATCCTACACGTAGTATGTCAGCGTTACCTAGGCAAACTGGTTATATCGAATCTGTTGAGATTTCACATAGTAAAAACAAATCCGTTAGTGAAAAATAGTGTATATTAGTAGTACAAATACAATCAGTAATTGGCTATTGCATTACAGTGTGAGGTGGTGCAGCTAAGACGGTGTGGAAATTGAAAGAGCACAGCGAGCCATACTGAAAGTGATGATTAGTAAACCGTTCAGGTAGACTACCGTCAAACTTTACGCCAACTTTGGGGTACTAGCCGTGAGGCAGCTTTACATTCTTCAAACAACCCTCAGGTACCACAATTTCATTCCACCTCCAGAACGCAATAAACGAAGATTTAATATACCTTCCATTCGCCACCGAACAACCTTTCCAACTATCAATTCTACACGTTAAGCGGTTACCTATACAGTAATATTAATAAGGACTTTAACATCATACAACTAAACAGATTTAAAATTAAGCATCGACTTACTGAGTGGACTTAGGAATTATGCAACTACTGAAACACTTCTACAATTCTTAAAGTGACTGCATCATAATCATACTTATTTACATTTACACACACACACACAAACACATATACACACCCTATTTTTAACTGTTTTTGCATATTTTGTACATACGGTAATCATATAATCAACTCAGTGCCTTTATTGTCGCAAGGCCCAACAAAAATCACTATTGGGAAACCTTATAACTGACTGTCTCTTAAGATACAGGCATCGCCTAGTTTAAGAGACAATGCTCAAATTTTAGGCATAGCAATTTTGTAAAACCATTAGAACCATAGCATACAATATTATAAATAGTCTTTGGGCTTATTATGCTTTACTGTTGTAAATATTTTTGATGAATAAATCATTATAATTATTAATTTAACAATGGAACAATACATATCATTTCATTAACATTATAATTTGAGTTTGATAACACTCACTACGTGAGTGCTGATCAAATTTCAATATTTTGCTTCGCAAATAACCTAAGGGAATTGCAAAGCAGTAGAAAGCCATACTCGTACGGCATTAGCATAGAGTGGATGACATACTCATCGACTTAATCCACATTATACATGCATCAAAGACTTCGGAACAGTATGGAGCACCCCTGTGATTTGGGGAACAATACGAATTATGAACGATCGCTACGTTTGAGAGATCCTTGACCCATTTATGTAAGTATCATATTACAGTGTCCATGTGTATTTAACTTTAGACCTTAAATAGTTGTATAAAGGATAGAAATGGGATATCGGAAGGTGAGATTACAATTGAATTGTTAGATTTAATTGGTAGCCTGATTTGCTGTAGGTACATGTATTAAAATCTTTGGTTACAGTAAACGGTGATGGGAGTATATTCGTGTAATTATGTAATATGAATACCTACCTCAATTATATGCTTATTAGCTGACCAACGCCACGTCGTTTACGTCTCCTACTGTCCGTAGCGTTAAAAATTTCCCCCGTTTTTGTAACATTCTTCATTGGTGCTCCGCTTCTATTGGTCTTAGCGTGATGATATATAACCTATAGCCTTCCTCGAAAAATGCACTATGAAACACTGAAAGAATTTTTCAAATCAGATCAGCGGTTCCTGAGATTAGCGCCTTCGAACAAACAAACTCTTTAGCTTTATAATATTAGCATAGATAACTACAGGCATTAAATGAATAGGCACAGAAATAAAAATACGTTAGATTCATCAAACGAAACATGTACATAATCGCCTTTTGAGTTTCCACTCGGTGTAGAGCGGCTATTTGTATAGTAATGGATTAAAAATACAAAGTGTTACCACCCCTATTTATCTCATGGGTGTCGTTAAAGGCGGCCAAGGGAGCAAACTACATAAAACAACATCACTGCATAGAAAAAAAAAAAACCCTGTACAAACCCGTCTGGCCAGCGTGGTATTGCAGGCCAAAACCTCCTTGCTAAGGAGAGGCTTATATACAGCAGTGGACTGTTAAAGAATTGTTTGGCGCTGGTTTTCTGTAAGGTCATGGTATCACTCCTATCGTGCCAGCCTATATGTTCCAAAGCATGCCTTTCCTACGGTTTCCAGTTTTTAAGTTTACTTCCAATTTCAAACATCCCCATTAATCTATATAATAACCGCCTGGGTGGCGCAGTGGTGGCGTATGCGACTGCTGTACTTGAGGTTTCGGGTTCGATTCCCGGGTCGGAGTAAATGTTTGTATGATCTTTAAATATTTATTTCGGAGTTTGGGTGTTTTCTAGGTATATTATGTATGTATTTACAAAAAAAGTAGACATGTGTTTGTATCAGTTTTCTAGTACCCATTATACAAGCTTTGCTCAGCTTGGGATTAGATGGCGTAAAAAAAAAACTTAATCAGTTTATACTAATTTTCTTTGGAAAGACTCCATTCTATACTGTACTAACGTTTTTTAAATTTTAATAAATATTATACTTATATATATTTTTCAAGGATGAAAAGATTTATATTAAAAACTGTCATAGTTTTTCAATATACGCTGTCTTTATTTCACTTTAAAAGACTTACCAGCCGCCTTTGTCTATTGCATTGATAATATCAATATCGAAGTTTATTATGCCAGCGTTTAGCTGTTATTTTGCTTACTTTATTTTATATCCGAAGTGGTCTTAATGTAGGTAGGTTACAATGAAATCAATTGCAAAGAAAAAATAAGATTTTACTCGATAAATTAATACTAAAAAAAATTACAAACTTTACAAACATGGTTTTATATTACTGTGATTAAATACAAGATGACGGTATTCTTGACGAAGGAATACTTATATGGTAGTGATTATTTAATTTCTTTAATATAAGAATTCTTATAAATTATTTAATTAATAACGATTTATGAAACATAAAAATAAAATCACGATTTCTAAATGTCATGATTAGCTTGTAAAAATTATCATATTTATTAGCTCATTAAATGCAGATAACATAACTTTGATTGTTGTCGTCCTTTATATAAATACATATGATTTCCTTTAACCAAAATAGGTTAATTTATCATAATCATCAACAGTCCTTATTCGTCTACTACTGAACATAGGCCTTTCATAAGAAATAAGGTTATGGCCTAGACCAGACTAGATAATTGGCAAGATGAATTTCAAACATTTAATTGTGCTCACGGCACTTCTACGTTTCACTTCTAAAAGCTCCGTAAATGCACGTAAGTCACTGACCTCTATTAAACAGGTACGCTGGACTGCAAACGTCGTAATCTAAATGAAGCCATTTGATTTTCGCCATTTTGGCGCTGATAACAGTATGAAGTTCCGTGGAACTAATATTAGGGATGAGACATAACTTGAAGTATTGCATCACTTCATCGATATAAATACTTGGTGTCATTTCCTCCTTTATATGTGTAATTACAAGGTATAAAAGGAATGTCACCCAGTTATTAATCATTTGTTAGCATTTAAGAAATCAACTTTACTAACAATCCCCTTATTCACTAGTAGTTCACTGCAAGTTCAAATACACAAATTCTTAATATATAAATGTTTTAAATATCACTTGGCAAACACCAAACATAACAAGTATAGTCTTAAATAAACAGAGATGCACCAAAATAACAACGGTCATTTGCAACAAATGTCAATTTTAGTACGTGAGACCCTCGTGAGGGGCGCTTCAAAACGGCACAAAAACAACTGTCAGTTCTTAGAGAATATTTAGTCCAGCGTACTTGTATAATAGAGGTCAGTGACGTAAGTGTACATTAAAACCCAATTAAAATTTCTTTCAAACTATTGTGGCGCAATAGGCTGTTTTAATGTTTACTTTGGCTATTAAAAAAACTATTTTTGCAATTTTAGTTTTCTCATAAATCAACAAGACGATTGCAAGGCAGTTTAGGCATTTGTGTGTTTTTGTACTTCGGAGAACTTGTCGTTGTTGCTGTTAATTAATCCAGCCAGCTTGAGGTGCACTATTTTTGTATAGTTAGTAAGTCACTAATCAGAAACCATCAAAAGAATCATATATATAAACAACATTATTCGTATTTATATAAAATCATTCATCAAAAATTATATACATTATATTTATTTCCAAATACATATTGGTTAAAAAATTCAGATTCCTTCATTTCTTTATGTCAATCTTGAATAGGTATTTCAAATTCACGTTCTATTATTCGCATTTTTTCTAAATGCGTACGAAGAATTATTTGAGATAATTCACCACCACAGTTAAGGTGCGTATAAATTAAGCGCGGCAAACCATCGAACATTGGCACGCGCGGCGGCCGCGCTCTATGTAGACGGGATCGCCGCGCGCGGCGACGCGAACATTGCCGCACTCGAACGTGCCGAGTCTATCAGTTTCTTATTTATACATTGTTGTTATGTATAAAATTTTTTTATACATTGGTTTTTGGAATCATTATAGGTGAACATGTATAACGAATATCTGATTCTCATTATCATTATCAAAATTTCTAGTAGAAAACGTCAATGTCTTCTATTTGCCTCTCCCAAGATCTTCTAGCATATAATTCTCTTAATTATTAGGTCTCAAAATAAATTTCTTTTTCTATTTCAGAACTTGGGTTATTGAATGCTGCTGTATCATCACTAACAGGGAAATTATTAAATAATAGTGGCATAGTGCCTGCTCTGGTAAGAGAACTTGGAAACACAGTCTGCGTTGTAGGTCAAGGAGTTGTTGGTTTGGCACAGCCGGGAACGACAAATTTAGGAGGTTGTAAAGAGAACGACGGCAGCGGGGATCAACCAGGGAGCAGCGAAGGTCAACCAGGGGGCACTAAAGGTCAAAAAGAGGTCAGCGGAAATAAACCAGGAGGTAGTGGTTCAAACCCAGGCCGTAAATCTGGAGATAGTGGTAGGAAACCAGGCCGTAAACCTGGAGGTAGTGGTAGGAAACCAGGCCGTAAACCTGGAGGTAGTGGTAAGAAACAAGGCCGTAAATCTGGAGATAGTGGTAGAAAACCAGGCCGTAAACATGGCGGTAGTGGTAGGAAACCAGGCCGTAAACCTGGAGGTAGTGATGGATCATGGGGTGAATATTGTTCACAAGAATATGATAGCTGTGGCGATAAATGAATGCAACCAGATCCACAGATCTACTGTGTACTTAGAACTAGCGCTAAACACAGAATTACAGGATACATTGTGGATTTATATTAATCAATATTTTTATCAATAAATCATTATTTGAGAATATTAAATGCTCCAATTCTTGTGAAAAATTCTTATGAAAAATGTAAATAAAATGTTTTACCCGAGCAAAGAAGGCAATATTAAGAACCTTCATCCTGAACCATCTTTTTCAATTAATGGTCAAACTTTACCGGTGTAGGATTTTACCTTTTTATGATATCAAAATAATAGAAAATGACCAGTACACATTGTAATTAAAATAAAAGAGCATTTTATTAATGTTCAATCAGTTCAGTATTTTTAAGATTACAGATAGTAAAGCCACGCTAATTTCAGCACGAACGGGCCGGCTCGACCGGGGCGGTACTACACTCGCACAGAAAATCAACGTAAAATGACAGCGTTCGTGCTGTCGTGTTTCGTTGGTGAGTGCGAGACCGGAGGCCTAATGATGCAGAAGCATCACTAGGCCGCCATGGTGTGGATCACCATGCTGCATTGTTGCATTGTCTGCAGTCGCAATAAGTATGGTTACCACCACTATTGGATTCTGCTTATGCTTTCCATCAGGCAGAGTAGAGTCATTTTGGCAGGGCCAAAAATTTATAAAAATCGTTTTATTACTTCACATTTAGTAGATTAAAAAAGTTAATCACTTTTAAAAGGTAAGTATAACGTTATTAACTATATGTGGAGATTTCAAAAACACCTGAGTAAAACTATATGAATTAAATAAATATCACAAAACCTCTCCCAAAACTTTTATTATAGATAACCCGAATCCATCGTTAGTTGTCGCATCTAGTAATATGGCAATTCTCACCAGTTTTCAGTCTGGCTGATTTAAAAACTCAAAAACAATGAAGATGAACGAAGATCAATATGGTTACAGTACTCACATGTTCTTAAACCAGTCCTGTCGTTTGCGACCATTCTTACCAGACGTAACCTACCTATAAATTACCTACCCTCCAATATGTACAAGTGAGACTGATCTATCTAGACTGTCTGCAGAGTATAGAATACTAGCTTCTGCCTGCGGCTCTGCCCACGTGTATATTGGTTGTCGCAGTAAAGAGTAGCCTACGTCCTTTCTCAAGAATCAATGTATTTCCAGGCAAAAGTGCATTGAAATCGGTGCAGCGTAACTGACAGTCAGATATTTTTTTTTTTCTTTTTTTTCTTAAAAAGACAACTCCCGCATTAGGAATAAACATCCTGTGTCGCGGGGGACTTTACAGACATACATGAAACGGACTCAATTAACACCCAAACTCAGAACAACAATATGTGGATCACACAAAGTGTTGTTTTGAACCCACAACACTTGGCGAATTGGCAAGCGGCGTGGCGACCGCCTAAACCACTAGGCCAACCGTGCAGTTTGTTTTTTGTTTGTCTGTCTGTCTGTCTTGCTTTCACGGCCAATCCGCTGCACCGATTACAATGACCTCTCTTCGCTGCACCGATTACAAAGGCTCTAGACTATCTGTGTACCACAGATAGTCTAGAGCCTGAGAAAGGACATAGACTTTTTATTGCGAAAAAAAGGTAATAAGGGGTTGAAAAAGGGGGATGAAAGTTTGTATAGAAGAGTGGTTGTTCACTCGCCACACGCCTGCGCGTGACCTTAGTGACACAGGGCGTCTTGGCAACGAGTCATGTCAGACAGAGTCAAACAAGGATGTCAAATTCATTAAAAAGATTTGACTTTTTAAAAGAAGACTTAAATCCCACCAAAAACATTTTCATGTAAAATGTTGCCAAGACGACTGCATATGGCTTACCCTGTGAAAAAGATATCAGATCTCATGTAGAGCCAAGGTTCTGAATCTAGACGCCCTAACTCTACCAACCCTAACTTCATAAACTCTACATCTCAGTAAAAATGTATGTAAATGTTGGGGAGCAAGGTTTATGAATTTTTTTGTTGTTTGTATACTAAACTTAGTTTACATACCAAATTTCAGCTTTCTAGCACTTCAGGAAGTACCCTAACAGTTTTGATGATCATCAGTGTGTCAGTGACGAAATCGGTGTTTTTTAGGTATCAATAAAATCTAAAGTATCAGAGCTATGCAATTGAAACTTTGTATGTTTTATTAGTCTATTGATAACATCATACCCTGAGAATTTGAACAATCTGGTATATCGGGAACCAAAGTTATGAGGGTTCAAAAAAACGACGAAACACTTCGAGAAAAGGTAGGTAGTGCCCTTGCGCTTCGCTTGGCTCGTCTTGGCGGGGGCACGACCGTGCCCCCAGATTAATATACTAATCTAAGATTAATACATACATTCATAAATCTGATTTGTATGTTCATTATATTAATAGAAATAAATAAGACAAATTATAAAACAGTGTTTCTAAACTTCAAAAATATCTACAAAAGTATCATCATTTTAAGTTAAAATATTTAAATTTATTTTTTAGGCTGTTGATTAGATATGTTACCGGGAATGTATGAAAGCAAGGAATTGTATACAAATCCTAGGAAATGTGTACAATTCCGATACTATTTAGGAAATGTATAAAATATTGTTTGAAAAACTATTTAATACATATAAGGTCTTATTGTATCACTGGATTTTGTTGTGAACAGTAAAACTACAACCAAAACTGTGTTGCTCTGAAAAGAGTAGTTTTATTTTTCATTAGATTAACTAGTTACAAAACATTCTTAAACATTAATTGGTTACACATCTTACCTGAAAAGAGAAACAACATTTAAAGCTATTGTTTCACTATTCTTATTAATCACTATTGACTTTGAAATCACTTTGAAATACAAATTTGTTTAATGTAACATGACCGCCATACTTCTCATGCTCATTCACTATCATAGATAATAACGTCTATGGATAATACACATTAATAGCCATTCACTACGGTTGATCGCTCCATAGAGTCAAACAAACTAAATGAAGTGTCACGCACTTTGTTTACATCTCCCCCCCCCCCTCTAAATTACAGAGTTTTACTCTACCACTGGAATAAGTTTCGTAATATGAAAGAGATTCGACTCTGACTTTTTGTGACCCGTGTTTATTTTGTAAATTGAATTGGATATTTTGTCTACTATTTGGTAAGGTCCTATTTTTAATTCATCTAGTTTTTTTCGGTTTAACCGATTTCCATTTTCAACATATACAGAATCTCCAACTTTTAGTTCATAATGTTTTCTATTTTTATCAAATCTTTGTTTATTGTAATTGTGGGATTTTATACTATTTTCTAAGGCAATTTTTCGGTCCCGCAATAGATGATTATGTGTTATATTTTGTTTCAGTTCATCTGGTAGAATGTCAACATTTTTTCCCTCTAATAAATATTTTGGAGAGAACCCTGTTACACTATGTTCAGTTTCGTTATATTTTTCAGTGCATTCGTGAGCAATAGTTGTCCAAGCAATTTTGTCTCTTCTTTCATTAATTTTGCAACGAATTTTATTAACCAAGGTTTGGTTTAACCTTTCATTCAATCCGTTTGAAAAAGGTGCATTTACTGCAGTGAAAACTATAGGTATATCTTCTTTTTCTAAAAAAGATTTGAAGTCTTTTGAATTTATGCCTGGATATTGGTCTGATAAAATTAAGTCAATTTTATAATCTTGTGTTACTTTTTGGATAAGTTTTATAAAATCATTCGCACTCTGGGTTTTGGATGTTAAAATATAAGCGTAACGAGTAAAGTGATCCACTAGGAGATGTAAATATGTTTTGGTTGAACGAGCACCACCAAATCCCCCTATGGTGTCTATGGACACTATTTCGAACGGATAGGTAGCTGGACCTAAGTGGGACATTAGTCCGAACTTGTATTTTCCTCTAGATTTGTTTTTTATACAGACATCACAGTTTTCGCAAGTTTTTTTTATATTATCCAATAAATGTTTAGCTTGATAAAAGGGTTTAATTTTGTTTTCCATTTGTTGTCTTCCTATGTGACAGTAGTAGTGATGTACATTTTCTATTATCTTTTTACTGAACTCCTCAGTTAGTACAATCTTTTCGTTTTTTCCAATCCTTTTATAGTATATATTATGTTTGAAAATAAGATTATTCATATTTTGTTTAATATTTTCATTTTTATCCTGATCATTTCGTATGTCTTCTAATTTAACAAAATTCACGACTCTTAAGCTACTATCTTTATTTTCATACGGTTCTAGCACAGGATTTCTGCTTAAAGTGTCCGCCTCTATATTATATTTTCCCGGAGAATATATTATTTCAAAATTGAACTGCGACAAATAATACGTTAAATCGCCCAGTTCTTCGTCCGTTCTGGCTTTAATATTCATTTTTTCTAAAGGTTTGTGATCTGAAAAAACTGTAAATGTTTTCCCTATAAGCCAGTGTTGCCAGTATTTTACTGCCTCTTTTATAGCCAAGCACTCAAGATATATGGCTTTTTTCTTTTTTTGGGAGTCGCTTAATTTTTTGGAGAAGTATGCACAAGGTTTTTCATCACCGTTGAGTTGAATTTGTTTTAAAATCGCACCTATTCCTTGTATGCTAGCATCTGTATAAATATGTATTGGCAAGTCTGGATCAAAAATAGCTAAAACAGGTTTTGAGCAAAGTAGTTATTTTATGGTATCAAAGGATTCTTGACATTTATCGGACCAAACGAATTTTTCTCCTTTTCTTAATAAATTGTGTAAAGGATCCAGTATAATTGAAACATTTGGCACATATTTTCCATAGAAATTAATTTTTCCTAAAAATTGTCTGACGTTTTTTTGTGTT
Organism: Diaphora mendica; assembly: GCA_949125395.1. Taxonomy (NCBI): domain Eukaryota; kingdom Metazoa; phylum Arthropoda; class Insecta; order Lepidoptera; family Erebidae; genus Diaphora; species Diaphora mendica. The sequence continues at coordinate 19,264,774 of OX421319.1, read as the reverse complement.
TTTGGAATTGGAAATTCTCTTATGGCGATCAAATTATCTTTTAATGGAGTGACAGTATTGTTCTTTATTATGTGCCCTAGATATTTAACGGATTCTTGTGCAAAGTTACATTTAGTGAATTTTAATTTAAAACCTTCTTTTAAAATTGCTTCTAATAATAAAGATATGTGCTCAATGTGTTTTTTGAACGTTTCGGAAAATACTAATATATCATCTATGTAATTGACAGTAAAATTTGACAGTTTATGTTTTCTGATAATGCTACTCAATATTCTCTGAAAAATAGCGGGAGAAGTTTTCAAACCAAAAGGTAAACAAGTCCACTGGAAGTGCGCCTCCTGCGTAACAAATGCAGTTTTGTGCCTATCTTCAATTCTAAGTGGTATAGACCAGAACGCTGAGTTTACATCGAATGTTGAAAAAAATTTACATTTCCTTGTTTTAACCATTAGATCCTCGATAAGCGGAAACGGTTGCGATTGGGGGACTACAATTTTATTTAATTCGCGAAAATCTATACAGAGCCTTGATCTCTTTCCTTCTTCCTTTTTAAATGCTAGTGTTACCGGAGCGGCAAAAGGGCTATATGATTCCTCGATCAAATTATTTTTTAGTAACTTTGATATTTGACATTCAATTTCTTTCATATCCTCAATAGAGCACCTATACGGTCTTTTACTACAGTATTTATCTATCAACAAATCAATATGGGCTTCATAATCTTTTACAGTACCTATATCATATTTGTCTTTAGCGAAGACTGATTTATATTTGCATATCAATTTATGAATATCAGACTTTTCCTGATTATTTAAATTATTTGTTGACATATCAAAATTATTGACTCTAATATTTTCATTAAAGTTCACTTTATACTCATTAATGATAGTTTCATTTTTATTTTTATTTGTAATATCCACACCTTTTTCATGATATAGTTTATTCCCTATGTCACTACCTGAGCTGCCAGGAATTTCTTTAGTGTTTATAGGTTGCTTTTCTTTATTTTTTTTGCACTCCTCAATATTATTGGTGAGGACATTTTGGGAAATATTTAAATTCTCATTTTGAGTTAGGTTAAATTTTTGTATACAGTCTAACCCAACTAGAAAATCATAGTCGAAGTTGTCTTCATCTATAACAAAAATATTAACATATTTTTCAATTTAAAAAATTTTAATTTTTAAAGTTACCATTCCTATTGATTTTTTTACGCCATTAATTGTTTTTAAACCTGCATGTTTATCATATGTAGGTATTTTTTTAAAAGATAATAACCTTGAATTTATTAAGGACACATTAGATCCTGAATCATAGATTCCTGATGTTTCTAAAGTGTCATTTATTAGTAATTTAATTTTTATTAATGGCGGGACAATTAGTTTTTTGGATTAATTTCATTTAATTCTATCTCTAATTCAGAATTGTTAACACTCCTTATTTGATTTCTTTTTTCCTTATCATTAATTTTAATTTTGAACCAACATTGAGATTCAGGGTGGTAACGTATACCTTTATTCTCTTTTTCACAAATTTTACACGGACTAACCAAAGGTTTCACATTTTTCTCTCTAAATTTACTTTCCAAAGTTCCTATCTTTTTATCAAATGTTTTTTTGTTTACTATATGCTCTAAACTTCTTAAATTATTAAATAGGTCTTCAGTTTCTTTTAAACTGTTCCTATCAATTTTATCAGCAATAAAATTTGGTAATCCGGTGGCAATCAGATCAATTAGAGTGACTTTATCTATGGACTTATTTATTTCTAATAATAATCTCTCTTTCTTTAATGCATACTCCAGTAATGAGCCCTGTTTGTATTTAAATAACATTGCATACCTGATCGGTGACCAACCCTTATCAGCATATGTTTCACAGAAGTTTTTTTTCCACATTGCCCATTCTGAATTTATTGTATGCTTTATAAGCATGGAACTATACCAGTCTAAACTAGAATCTTCTAAAAATAACCTAAAGACTTCAATTTTTTTTACATCTTCTTCTATTCCTATGCGGACACACTCTGCTTCAAAGGTAGTCATCCACTGGGCCACATTAGTAGTCTTGCTATTGAATTTTTCTATAACAAATTTTTCTACCATTTTCCCCATATTACAAGGTTGTGATACTTGTGATGAATCTTTCTTTATTTTAGCGAAGCTTTCCATGATTCTTACTAAAGATTCTTCTGAAATTTCTGTTGTAGAAGTTTGAGGTTTTGTTTGTTCCTCCAATAGGTATCCCTTAAATTGTTTATTTCCATCTTCATCACAATAAACCGCCTTCAACTCCGGGTTCATAGATATCCACACCTGTCGTTTCTCATGCCGTTTTTGTAAAGTAGACTTAACTCTCTGGAAGATTTGGGTCTGTGCAATTTTATCGTGTAATTTGATAGGTTGTAATTTTTCTGGGATTGCATATGTCTGGCCATCTATATCCGTGATTGTCGTAACACAAATAATATTTGTTTTTACATCTTCACTGGCTTTGACCATGAATTCGAATTTTAATTTTTCCATTATTCTTGTAGCTGTAGAAATGTTGTTTTATAAGGTCTTATTGTATCACTGGATTTTGTTGTGACCAGTAAAACTACAACCAAAACTGTGTTGCTCTGAAAAGAGTAGTTTTATTTTTCATTAGATTAACTAGTTACAAAACATTCTTAAACATTAATTGGTTACACATCTTACCTGAAAAGAGAAACAACATTTAAAGCTATTGTTTCACTATTCTTATTAATCACTATTGACTTTGAAATCACTTTGAAATACAAATTTGTTTAATGTAACATGACCGCCATACTTCTCATGCTCATTCACTATCATAGATAATAACGTCTATGGATAATACACATTAATAGCCATTCACTACGGTTGATCGCTCCATAGAGTCAAACAAACTAAATGAAGTGTCACGCACTTTGTTTACATACATATAGATATCCTAGGAAATGTATAGATTTCCTCGGAATTGTATATAATTCCAATATCGTATTACGAAATGTATAAAGTAAATGCTTTCTGTAATTAAACACGTTGTTAATAATATTTTTTTTATTATAGCACTCATATTATCATAATACCGTAAAATAATAATAATATGTTCATATGTTCTAACCTCACCTAACCTAAAAATAATTACCCACCAATATCTTAAATGTTTTACATTTCCGATTGCTATTTAGGAAATGTATAGATTTCCTAGGAAATGTGTAATGTGTAAGTATAATATAATTTATTTTACACATTTCCGTGCGATTTTAGGAATTACATACATTTCCTAGGAATTGTATACAATGACGGATTACATACATTTCCGTTAACAGATATAAATAAAAACGTCATTTAAATTTTGTAAAAATTTTACCATCAAGGGCGTAAAATAGCAATAGGGGATGAAAGTTTGTATGGAAATATGCAAGGTTTGTGAAAATGCTTCATGAGTTTGCGACAGGAGACAAAATATTAGAGCTATTCAGATGTAACATTTACTGAGTTATCACAATATGCCTAAGTGTGCTTACCCGAACGGGCAGACACGTGAGGGCAGGCGACTGTGCCGCATGCGGATGTTGAATTATGCCACTACAAATTCGTTACATTCACTATGATTCTATTTGTTTACATGATTTTTTGTTTATTCAAATAATTTTCTTCGTGAAAAAATCGGAAGAAAAGTATCCGGGTGGATTTAAACACAAAAAAAAGAAAAAGGGGTACGCCGCAAGATGAAATAAATGCCTGTATGAAACATATGTATTATGGGCACATGTTAAAAAGTTTTGTCTTACTACAATTATGCGAGTACAACTTCACAATGTTTTATGAGCAGTGTCAATATGCAAATGCTCATCTAAAAATAGGAGAAGATTGTATGTCAAATGACAGTAAAGACATGATTACACTGAGACGTGAGTCCTGGTATATGATAGCACACATGATCTAAAAATAATATCTATTCTGATTCGCCGACTAATGAGACAGTTATCAAATAAACGAACGGATCATGTCAGACGTGGAGGAAGATGTTATCGAATACCTCTCAGGAAACAATGCAAGGGAAACTGAACCAGTCATATCATAGCTAATGCATAAAGTTTCGAAACTCTTTATAATTATCAGGAGCGCCTTCCCATAAGTTGAGACTGAAAGTTAATGTTCCAGTCCTATTAATAAGAAGTCTTGAGCGCCAAAGCTATGTAATGGTACACGGCTACAAAATACACATCTGGGGTACAACATTGTAAAAGAAAATGTTTATATTCCCCGTATTCCAATAATTCAAACTTATCTGCAATTTCAATTCAAAATAATGCAGTTTCCGCTAAAAATAACATTTGCAATAAAAATTATCAAAGCCCAAAGACAGACGGTTAAAGTTGCAGTTCACTTAGAAAAAAACATGTTTTTCCAATGGGCAGCATAATCGCGTGTATCAAACCAGCTCAATCAGCTATATTTTGGCAAAAGATGGCAAATCAAAAACGTAGTATTTTAAAATTGTAAAAATTGAGAAGAATTTGCTCAGCCTGAGGGAAAACTCAAGCAGAATCCAACAGTGGAGGCAACCATACTAGCTGAGAAAGCAGACAATGCAGAACCAAACCGTTTGGTTCGAGAGCGTATTTCTAAGACAGAGGCGGTAACTTCCAAGACCAGCACGTGTTGTTCTGTAGAGGAAGGGAGAAGGTGGGATCAGTTGGAAGAACGCTTCAGAACACTTTCCATGGTAAAGCGGTGGAGGACTGCCATAGAGGCGATATTTTTCCGCAACTGCAAGTTGAACAAGGCTCAAGGGACTCGGTGGTATCGGGACTGTTGATAATGCGGACTGCTTGCCGCTGCAAAAGATCGAGAAAATCAAGTAAATACTGCCTGGATCCATCACAAAGATGAGAACAGTACGGACGAGCGAACCTGGGTCTTATAAAGGAGACACAAATGCTCGGGTGCGAAAAACCGTCTCACAGTGTTCAGGCTGCCTTAGTGGTGCCCTCGATGTACTCCCGTGGGTTGAGGTCTCGGCAAATATCCATGTCCAGGACACCGAGCTTATCCCGTAGAGGCAGTTGAGTGCTCTGAAAAGTGGGGAGGGGAAGAAACGGAGACTTTTTGTTTCTTTTCTTTTTATTTTTATGAAAGACAACTCCCGCACACGGACACAAAGAACACCCAGACTCAGAAGAACAATTTGTGGATCACACAAAGTGTTGTCCTACGTGGGATTTGAACCCACGACACTTGGCGAAGTAGAAAACGGCGTGGTGACCGTTAAACCACTAGGCCAAACGTGCAGTCCGTTGCATTTTTTTGGTAATGCAGCATACTTTTTGGTAGAGAACGGGCACACCTGTGTTTTCTTAATGTTGAACTCGACCAGATTCTCACCACCCCATTGTTAAATGCGGTTCAAAACCTGGTCGAGCTCAGCGACAAGCTCCTATCGATTTTCCTCAACGTCTAACATCTTGACTGCAGGGTATCCATGATATCGCTCATGCACTGTGCTATCGTCTGCATAGCACTGTATATTGCCAAGGGCTAATATTTTATTGACATGCAGAAGAAACATCTTGGGTGACAGGACTGAACCCTGAGATTAGCGTACCTCAGGAAGGTACCTACAGGAGCGTTTACCTCCAGAAAAACAGAGGCCACGCCGTCCGTTGCAAAGAACCCTAATGCAAAGGCGCTGATGAAGAAAAGCGTCAATCTAGAGACGAGTCTAGGAGGAAGACCGAATGCTTAGAGCTCGGAGAGAAGCGAACGGTGCAAGAACAGGTTGAAAGCCCAGGCCAAGCCATGTCGAATGTCGAAATAAGCTCATATAAAATACTTTTTATTTTATGTACTTATATAAATACTTAAATATATTTTTAACAGTGAAACGTGTGTCTTATTTTTAAAATAATATTAGCCGTAATAATTAAAACTACTACCCAAAGTCACTGTTCCACGCGGACGAAGTCGCGGGCACAGCTAGTATTATTTATATTTAAATGTGTATATTATATTTATATTATTAGTATTGGTTAAACAAAATCAAAGTATTCTTTTCGACCTGGCCTCCTTTCATCAGGTTTACAGCTTTTCTGATTTATGTAAATTCTAGGAAAAACAAAGCGAAAAAATGACTGTCTTTTAGAGGAGATGTACGATTCACCCATACATTTTGAAATTGAAAATGATATAGGTACATCAAGTAATGCGTGTTTTGGAATATGATTGGAAAGACGCCATTTTATAATGTACTAACATTTCTTCAATTTTAATAAATTTCATATTAACTTTTGAAGCAAGGAATGATTTATTTTCTAAACTGTCATAATTTTTAAAATATACGCTGTTTTCATTTCACTTTAAAAGGTTTATCATTTATCGTTTATCGTCTTTATCTAAAACATTGATCAATCAATAGCGTAATTGTTTATGCTAACGATAAGCTGTTATTTTTGCTTACCTCATTTCTCATTTTATCTCAGAAGTAGTCCTAATGTAGGTAGGTTACAATAAAATCAGTTGCACAAAAGGTAAAGAAAAAATAAGTGTTTGTTCCATAAATTGATACTTTAAAAAAATTACAAACTTCACAAACGTGACTTTTATTTCGGTAATTAAATACAAAATGACGATCTTCTTGACGAAGGAATATATGGTACTGTTTTTTTATTACATTAATATAACAGTTCTTAATAATTATTTTATTAATAACGATTTGTGAAACATGAAAATAAAATCACGATTTCTGAATGTCATGATTAGGTTGTAACAATTATCATATTTATTAACTCATTAAATGCAGATAATATAATTTTGATTGTTGTCGACCTTTATATAAACACACATGATTTCCTTTAACCAAAGTAGATTAATTCATCATAATGATCAACAGCTTTTAATAGTCAACTACTGGTCATAGGCCTCTCCTATAGAAAGAAGGCTTTGGCCTAGACTAGATTATTGGCAAGATGAATTTCAAACATTTAATTGTGTTCACGGGACTTCTATTTTTTACTTCTAAAAGCTCCGTAAATGCACGTAAGTGTACATTAAATCCCAATTAATTTACTCCGACTATTAAAAAAAAATTCAATTCGTATTGATTTTTTTAGTATTTTAAATTCTAATGTATTTTAATTTTTTTAAATGTATTTAATATTTAAGTAAGTTATTTTTATTAAGGAATAAATAAGGCTTTATTATTAAAAAAAAAACAGTTTTCTCTTAAATTAAAAAGCTTCGTAAATGCAGGTACGTGTACGTTAAAACCCAATTAAAATGTCTTTCAAACTATTGTGACGCAATAAGCTGTTTTAATGTTTACTCTGACTATTAATAAACATGTTTGATTCACCCCTTGATTTGGTGGCAATGGGACCACCTCAGGAGCATACCCTTTTGAATACAAAAATAATTTTCAAAACCGGTCCACAATTGACGGAGTAATCGGTGAACATACATAAAAAAAAAGAACATACAGTAGAACGTAGAACCTCCTCCTTTTTGAAAGTCGGTTAAAAATCAGTTTTTATGCTATAACGTAAGTAAAATTATAATTTCATGAACATTAAGGGTGTCTGGCAAGGGGTTGCCACTATGTTAAGTGTCTGGCATTGAATAATGTGATTTTTAATAATATTCTGAAGGTACTACCAAAAAATGGCGCTTTATTATTTGATGAATTTAGATCGATATTTTACACACCTTTGGTACCGTTTACCTGCCAAAGCTACGATCACCCAAACTTCATAATGGTCCATCGTTCTTACCTGTGTTGGGAGCTTGCGCTGACAAACTTTCAGCTTTTATAAAATAACGAAGGTCTGGGGTTCACGGGCTGTTGCTCCATTCGGAGAACTTGTCGTTGTAGTTGTTTATTAATCCAGCCAGTTTGAGATGCACTATTTTTGTATAGTTAGTAAGTCACTAATCAGAAATTATCAAAAGAAACATAATATGGACATTTATAATTTTATTAATTATAAATGTCCATATTAATATATTTTTTTTTTTATGTATGTTACCTGATTACTCCGTCAGTTGTGGACCGATTTTGATTTTTTTTTTGTATTCGACAGGGTATGCTTCCGTGGTGGTCCCATTGCCAGCATATCAGGATCTGATGATGGGATCCCAGGGAAATCGAGGGAAACCCTCATTTTTTATAGGCACATACTATGTTTTTCGTATATTTTCTGAAGTTACACCGGTATTTGCGTCTGGTAGTCATCATTTTATGATGATGAGCTGATGATGTAAGGTACCACTCCTTAACGGTTAGGAGTTGGAGGATAAATCTTTAAATATCATATGTATATACGTTACCTTAAGTCGTATTCTTACAAATTATTTAGGTAAGCTGATGATGGAAGGTGGAAGGTACAACTCCTCAACGGTTAGGAGTTGGAGAATAATTCTTTCAATTTCTTACGTATCTAAAGACCTTCAGTCGTATACTTTCAAGCTATTTAGGTGAGCTGATGATAGAAGATTAAACACTTCAACAGTTAGGGATTAGTGGATGATTTTAATATTACACGTACCTTAATTTGTATTCTTGATGATGAAATTTGATGAAATAATTCAACTTACTACTTACCTACGATTGTTTGCACTAAAAACTGTAAAATAAAAACTTTTATAAAAAAAAAAAAAACCGACTTCCAAAAACATCCAACGAAAACTCTCTGTCAAAAGACACTTAAAAGCGTAAAATAAACTGGTTCTTCATAAATTGCCTATACCTAATTCTTTATTCATTTAAATAGTAGTATTATAATGGGTGCTAGGTACCTAAAATCTGTTTGAAGTCGGTGCTAAGCCAAAAAGAATACAAACGAACAATTACAAAAGTCTAAGCGATAGCCACTTGGCACCGAATTCAATCAGATTTTAGGTACCTAGCACCCATTATAATACTACTATTTAAATGAATAAAGAATTAGGTATAGGCAATTTATGAAGAACCAGTTTATTTTACGCTTTTAAGTGTTTTTTGACAGAGAGTTTTCGTTGGATGTTTTTGGAAGTCGGTTTTTTTTTATTCGTTTTTATGTAACAATCATTATATGTATTTCTAAATACATATGGTTTGAAAAATTCAGATTCCTTCATTTCTTTTATGTAAATCTTGAATATTTCAAATTTCACGTTCTTTAATTAGCATTTTTTTTAATTCGTTAAGAAGAATTATCTCAAACTCCACCACAGTTAGTCTGTCAGTTTCTTCTTTGTATTATTATATTAATAAAAATTATGCCGTGGTTTTTGGTATCAATATACGTTACCATTTATACCGAATATCTGATTCTCATTATCATAATCTCAAAATTTGAGCCCATTTGTTAGTAGAAAACGTCTATACGTCTTCTATTGGCCTCTCTCAAAATCTTCTAGAATATAATTCTCTTAATTATTGGATCTCAAAATAACTTTCCTTTTCAATTGCAGAAATTGGGTTGCTGGGTACTGCTGTATCATCACTAACAGGGACATTATTAGGTAATAATGGCTTAGTTCCTGCTCTGGTAGGAGAACTTGGAAACACAGTCTGCGTTGTAGGTCAAGGAATTGTTGGTTTGGCACAGCCGGGAACGACAAATTTAGGAGGTTGTAAAGAGAACGACGGCAGCGGAGGTCAACCAGGGGGCAGTCAAGGTCAACCAGGGGGCAGTGAAGGTCAACCAGGGGGCAGTGAAGGTCAACCAGGGAGTAGCAAAGGTCAACCAGGGGGCAGAGAAGGTCAATCAGGGGTCAGCGGAAATAAACCAGGAGGTAGTGGTTCGAAACCAGGCCGTAAATCTGGAGATAGTGGTCGCAAACCAGGCCGTATACCTGGAGGTAGTGGTAGGAAACCAGGCCGTAAACCTGGAGGTAGTCGTAGCAAACCAGGCCGTAAACCTGGAGGTAGTGGTAGGAAAACAGGCCGTAAACCTGGCGCTAATGGTAGGAAACCAGGCCGTAAACCTGGAGATAGTGATGGATCATGGGGTGAATATTGTTCACAAGAATATGATAGCTGTGGCGATAAATGAATGCAACCAGATCCACAGATCTACTGTGTACTTAGAACTAGCGCTAAACTCAGAATTACAGGATACATTGTGGATATACATTAATCAATATTTAATCAATAAATCATTATTTGAGAATATTATATGCTCTAATTCTCGTGAAAAATTCTTATGAAAAATGTAAATAAAATGTTTTAACCGAGCAAAGAAGGCAATATTAAGAACCTTTATCCTGAACCATCTTTTTCAATTAATGGTCAAACTTTACCGGTGTAGAATTGTACCTTTTTATGATATCAAAATAATAGAAAATGACCAGTACACATTGTAATTAAAAGAAAAGAGCATTTTATTAATGTACAATCAGTTCAGTATTTTTAGGATTATAGAAGATCCACAGATCTTAGGTAGTAAAGCCACGCTAATTTCAGCACAAACGGGCCGGCTCGACCGGGGCGGTGCTACCCTTGCACAGAAAATCAACGTAAAATGACAGCGTTCGTGCTGTCGTGTTTCGTTGGTGAGTGCGAGACCGGAGGCCTAATAATGCAGAAGCATCACTAGGCCGCCATGGTGTGGATCACCATGCTGCATTTTGCATTGTCTGCAGTCGCAATAAGTATGGTGACCCTCACTCTTGGATTCTGCTTATGCTTTCCATCAGGCAGAGTAGAGTCATTTTGTCAGGGCTATAAATTTTAAAAAATCTTTTTATTATTTCACATTTAGTGGATTAAAAAAGTTAATCACTCGCCGTTGCGTCTTTGTGTCATTAGGTCGTGTATTAAACGCTGCGGTACATAGTAAAATAATAAAATCTACGATAAGCGTGCTCCCGACCGATACGGCCGGGGCGCCGCTCGTGCGCGATGAGTGATCGCTCTTGTGGTGTCGACGATAGGGTCGAATATCAAAGGACGCTTGTCAACAGTACTAACATTGTGAATGAAACGGAGGACAGAATGGAATGCAGTGATCGAATACAAACAAACATGTAGGTAGAAGAAAGTAGATTGAACAAGAGGACGAGAGATGATAACTCATCAGAGGAATGGAATACAGTTCATAGAAGGAATAAAATGGTTCGTAGGGACAGTCAGGAAGTGCAAGATAAATTTCAAGTGTCAGTCACACTTAATACAGCCTTACCTAAACAGTTCGCACTCGCCCGATTGTTTACACAAAACAAAATACAAGGTATTGAGCGCATCAAATATGTTCATCAAAATAAAATTATAATAACTTTTGAATACGCAACTGATGCCGATGATTTTATAGGGTGCAAAGCGTTTACGGATTTAGGATGGAGAAGCCAAAAAACATCGGAGGTTGGAATATCTTACGGAATTATTAAAAATGTGGAGTTAGATCTTTCAGAGGCAGATATCTTAAAATGTTTATCATGTGATTATCATATTGTATCGGTTAAAAGACTTAACAAGCGGAATAATGTTGAGTCGAGTTCTACGAGTGCGATTAATCACAATTGGACTGAAAGTGAAACTATTCGCCTTGGCTTTAGAACCTCATCACTGCCTGGGTACATCTATATTGAGCAGATGAGGGTGAAAGTAGAACCATATATATTTCCCGTAACACAATGCTCACGCTGCTGGAAATTCGGACATGCGTGGAGAATGTGTCCATCAAAACAAGTTGTGTGTCCTAAATGCACAAAAAGCCATGATAATTGCGACACCACTTCCTACAAATGTGTGAACTGTACAGGAAATCATATGGCATTGCAAAAATCTTGTCCTTTATTTAAAAAAGAGAGGAGGATCAGGGAGTTAATGTCTGAGTTTAATTGTACCTATAGGAAAGCCTTATTAATATATGTCCCGCCTAGCCCGATTCCTAACCTAACAAGACCTAACAATCTGTGTGAAGAAGATAAAGTACAATCACAACGAATCACAGTCTCGGAGAGTACACACGTGAATAATCAACACGATATTCCAGGAAGCGAACGCCTATTTTCTCAACTATTTACTCCTATCGTGGATCAGCCGAAGTCAACGCAAGCACGTAGAAAGAAAAAGAAACAACGAGCGCCTACACCTTTACCCCCGGCCCCATCTTCCACTGCCGCAGATTGCATGGAGACTAACTGGAATAAAGATTCGTCGGGGTTCACAAGTTGTGACGACTGTCCTCGCGTTGAAAAAGAGACTCATAGTAAGACTTCCAGTAATAAATTTGAAAATTTAAGTTTTTTACCACTTCTTATACATTTAAAAAATATTATATTTAGTAAGACTTCCTTAGAATACAAAATTAAACAAGTAGTTTCAAATTGCACAGACTGGATATTGTCAAGGATTTTAAGTTGTACTTCTGTTAGTTCACTTTTTAATAGCATTGTGAATTATGGATAGTACTTGTGTCAATACAAATTTTGTCATAATGCAATGGAATTGTCAAAGTTTAAGGCCGAAATCATTATCTCTCGAGACTCTTTTACTACAAGAAAAGGTACACATCGCAGTCCTAAGCGAGACTTGGTTGCAGCCAGGAAGTGCTTTTCGTATAAGCAATTATAACATATTTAGATCTGATAGATGTGATGGATATGGAGGGGTTGCTATATTAACTCACAATTCTATTCAATTCATCCCATGTTTAACTACTAGCACTAATCCGGATATAGAACTAATACATGTCAAGGTTCTTAACTGCCCACACATAGAAAACATAATTTCAGTCCCATCCACAGTACATACAACACAAAATGATTGGGACTATCTATTTTCCCTCTCTGATAGAAAAACATTGATTCTTGGTGACTTTAACGCACATCACCCTAACTGGTCATGCCGTTCAGATCGGAGGGGTCACCAGATATACGATTGTATGATAGATCATAATTTTATTTATTTAAATAATGGCTGCCCTACGCGTACTAGATTAGTTAATGGTATTTTACAGCAATCATCACCAGATATCTCCTTCATCTCAGCGGATTTGGCGACCTTATTTACTTGGCAGCCCACAAACGAAAATCTTGGCAGTGACCATGTGATGATTAAGTTATATTCTAGCATATACATACCTAAAAAAATTAAAACAAAAACAAATTTCAAAAATAGTAGCTGGAAGGCATATTCGTCTTATATAGAAAACGCTTTATCGTCAATATCTGTCCCCTCACAACTTCAAGAATTTTATAATTCATTTGAAAAGATCATACAAGAAGCAGCGAATTTATACAAACTTTTTAAAAAAATCCCCCAACAAATAACCAGCAAATTTACACCTAAACCCTATTGGAACGCAGAGCTATCAAAAGCGGTAGCTGAGCGTCGCCTGGCTCTTGCCAAGTTACGACGATGTCCATCCCCTGGCAACTTAGTTATACTCCAAAACAAAGTAAGAGATGCACAACGTGCCATTTGGCTAGCCAGAGGGCAATCTTTTCAGGAATTTTGTTCGTCCGTGGATGAAACCGCCTCCTCAAGAGTACTTTGGCGAAAAATGAAATGGATTAAGGGTCACCATACACACCATACATTTCAACACATCAACAAAGAGAAAATAGAGGGGCTCTTAAGGGATATTACCCCAGATTTTGTTTGTCCACCTCAGCTTAATATACAATCGAGTAATGATCATTTGGAGTCCCCTATTACTCTTCAAGAAATAGAAAATTCTATAAAAAGTAGCGACACTGCACCGGGTAGTGATGACGTCTCTTTTTCTATGATAGCAAACCTTCCACCTATAGGTAAATCTTTTTTATTAACGCTATATAATCAATTTCTCAACCATAGCTTTGTACCTCTTCAGCGGCGTAACGTAAAAATCATACCTATTCCTAAACCTGGTCGGGATATTAATTCAGATAGTGCACTACGACCAATATCACTAATTTCTTGTTTTTGTAAAATTTTGCACAGCATTTTAAATAAAAGATTGGAACGGTACTTTGAAAAATTACATATGTTCCCAGATAATATGGTAGGTTTTCGTAAATCTAGATCCTGTTTAGATAATCTGACACGTTTGGTTTCCCACATTCAAACAGGTTTTTCCAAAAATTTAATAACTGCTGCATGCTTCATCGACATAGACAACGCATACAATAATGTAGACGTGGCATATTTAATCAAAGTATTGGACAGCTATGGGGTTGGTTCTCGGATTTGTTTATACCTTTGGACGTATTTAAGAAATAGACAATTACACGTTGACGTAGACGGTGTCGATTTATCTAGAGCCACCAGCCGTGGCATAGCTCAGGGAGATCCCCTTTTCCCGTTATTATTCAATATAGCAACCTTAGACATTTGTGGAGAAATACAAAACGTTGAAATCTTGCAATACGCGGATGATTTTGTTTTATACAAATCAGATAAAAAGATACCTGATGCAGCAGTGCAATTACAAATTGCATGCCTCAACCTCAGTTCATTGTTATCAAAATTGGGGCTTGTGATCTCACCGACTAAGAGTAAAATCTGCATATTTAGGAAAGGTTATTCCAGAAACACAATTGAATTCCAAATCGATAATGTCCCTCTTTCTACTGTCAGCCATGTGAAATATCTAGGTATGTGGTTAGATTGCTCGTTAAGATGGAGAAAACATATTATTGAGACTATGTTAAAGGTATCCAAGCTAGTCAATATGTTAAAGGTACTAGTCGGACGGGGATGGGGTCTTCATCAAAAACATGTAAGACGTTTATATATATCTCTCATTCGAAGTAGATTAGACTATGGAGCCGTTTTGTATGAAATAAGTGAAAGTACTTATTTTTTCAAACTTTTTTATTTCTGTTATTCGAAATAATCAACCATGCCATCGACGCATCTTTGCCAACGCATTGGCAGTTTATTGATGCCCTTCTTGTAAAAATCAGCTGGACGGGAGGCAACAAACTCTTCAAAGGCATTTTGTACTGCCTCTCGGGAATTGAATTTTTTACCCACTAAAAAGTTGTCTAAATTTTGGAAAAAGTAATAGTCGGTAGCTGCAAGGTCTGATGAGTATGGCGGATGAGGGAGAGCTTCCAACCCCAGCTCTTGCAGCCTGGAGACTGTCTGTTGCGCAGTATGGGGTCGCGCGTTGTCGTGAAGGAGCAGTGGGGACGACCGATTGACCAAAGCTGGTTGCAGATGTGCAAGCTTCTCCATCATTCTCTCCAGTTCTTCACAGTACACATCTGCCAGTGGCGAACCCAGGGGGGGATATGGGGGATATATCCCCCCCCGAAATATTTATGTTCAATAAAAAAAATAACTTCACGATTGTTGGCGAGCGACGACGCGAATTGGTGCCACGATTCCTGTAACAACTGCAACATGTAAGCGTTCGTTTTCAACTCTAAGAGGAGTGAAATCTTACTTGAAAAGCACCACAGGACACTGAGATGTTCCTCTAAACCCAAAAGACATCCTTAACAAGCTAGCGCACAATAAATAAACGCGGCTTGATTTTATTTTTAATTATTTGTAAGAGTACAAAAATTCCATGAAAATTTCTTCATATTGAATTTACCACGAATAATTTTATAAAGTTATACTTTTTTCCTTCAAATAAAAACATGTGATTTTCGGTTGTTCTCTGTGTTTACTTATTCGTTAACCTTTCTTCTTTACAATACCCTCCGTGGGGGGACACATGAACGCCGTGTGTGGGACTCCCGACGAATTGGTCTACCCACTAAACCCCGCAGCGGACTACCTCGGCTGTCGGGGGAGCTCCAGGAATGCATCAGTGGCTTCTGGAGTTCCCCCTGCCGTACCTCCCCGTACCACCCCCGGGGCAGGTCGCTATCGCGCCTCTCACCGCTCTACACAGTAGGAGTCGGGACACCGACCCGCCTTAGACGACACCCCGGTGTCACAGGTCTCGAGTCGTTTGCAGCGGCCCCATTTCCCCTAAATGTGGCCACAACGACCCTTAAGCGACGATTGGGGAGTTAACGGTCTCTATCGCGTCCCCTTCGTTGCCTCCTGGGAGCCAGATCTACCTTTTCTCGATCCCGCTCTGCGGACTCCTTCTGCAGCATAACCTCTTCACAGAAGGAGACCGCGGCCTCCCATCCCACACTACTCGCCAGCATTGCCGCGATCAATACTGGTGGTAACAGGTTTTGTCCGATCTGTCTGACCAGGACTCGAGGCTCGGACTCCCACGCAGGGCAGCCCTCCAGCGTGTGGTGGGTGGACCCGCAGTGGTGGCATTGTGCCGGAGCCTCACGTCCGATTCTGTTCAGATACTCACATAAGCAACCGTGCCCGATAAGTATCTGAGTAAATCAGTAGGTGACACAGTCGGTTTTCTCTATCCGAGCTTCGAAGCTCGGCAGAACGGCTCCGACAGCGTGTTGGCTGGCACAGCCCTGGATTTCGAGCCGTACCCGACAAGCCCGTAGGGCTTGCGTATGTGCGTTCCGCCGAAGCATTCCGGGCTCATGATCCGGCGCTGTCTCGGGTGGCGGCGGCGGGTGGGGCTCGCGCCAGTGTCGTCGCCGCCTCGTACGACTTATTCGTTTACCTGAGCAACGTTTCTTTCTATCTCTCTCTACATATATTTATATTTTACTGGCAATCTGTATAATCTGGTATTCTACACAATGCCTAGGCAATGTATACAATACATAATACGTAACATTTACACTAAAATTGTTTATGCTTTTCTAAGGTTTACAAAAGATGGTATCCCCCCCCCGAAATAAATTCCTAGGTTCGCCACTGACATCTGCATTAATGCTCATGCCGTTTTATAAAAAGCTGTGGTGAATCACACCCGCACTAGACCACCAAACAGTGACCATCACCTTTTTAGGGGTCATTTTTGGTTTAGGGCATTGCTTTGGTGCTGAACCAGGGTCTAACCAACTTGCCGAGCGCTTTCAATTGTCGAACAGAATCCATTTTTCGTCGCACGTAACAATTCGTTTCAAAATTCCTTCATTTCTTTGCCTGTTGAGCAGCGCAAGGCAGGTCTCGACGCGTACGTTGCGCTGGCGATCGTTAAGGTCGTGGGGCACCCATTTATCAAGCTTTTTTACCTTGCCAATTTGTCGCAAATGGATCAATATTGTTTTGATGCTTACATTAAAAGCTGCTGCTAACTCAGCTATAGATTGAGTTTCGTCAGCTTCCACAATCGCCTTTAATTCATTATTGTTAACCAAAGTCTCCGGACGACCACGAGCTTCATTTTTCAAGTCAAAATTTCCAGAACGGAACCGGGAAAACCAATAACGGGTTGTGCGTTCGTTTGTACAGTTCTCTCCGTAAACGTTTTTGATGTTACGTGCCGTTTGTGTCGCGTTGGTGCCACGACGGAACTCATATTCCATAATTACACGAATTTTTAAAGTATCCATTATGAAGAAAAATGTTCAAATGTAATGAAAATACAACGCTAATCTAAAAACAAGAGACTGGGTTTGTAAATAGAATGTCATGGTTTTAAAACAAAATTAATTTGAATTTAGAATACAGAGCCATTACAAACTTATTTTTATTTGAAATGACCAGTACTGAAGAACGGCAATTTCATAGGTAAAGATCTAATATTTTCCAATATTTAGATTCGATGGTGCTACATTCGTGTAACCAGTTAGAGATGTACTCATTACAAACATGGGTTAGTAATATAGATGTATCGCGGGTGGTTTGTGATTCTATCCCATCAGTCAACAAAGGTAAACATTTGTATAAACCTCATGAACTGCGTAACACTTGTGTCAATTTTGTAGATCAACGATATGACAGGTACCATAAAATCTATACAGATGGATCCAAAGTCGAACGAGTTGGTGGTGCTGCATTTTTAGACCCACTCCACGGCTGCCAAATCAAATTTATGATTGATTCCAATATTTCTATAATGCACATTGAGTTAATCGCTATAGCAGAAGCCTTATCATACGTTGAATCTATTAACTATGATAAATTCGTGATTCTGACTGATTCTAGAAGCTCTTTGCAACACTTGGCTCGATGTACCTCGCATATGCGAGGTAATCCGATAGCCTATCAAATCTTGGAGTCAATCCTAAATTTTCAATCACAAAGTAGGGAAATTGTTTTGCAATGGATTCCCTCACATGTTGGAATTGCGGAGAGTGATCTTGTTGACCAATTGGCAAAAGAAGCATGTTGGAATGGCATCACATTAGAAGTATTGCCTTTATATAGTGACTACATAAGAGTCGTAAAAGAAACATGTCATATGTGTTGGCAAGAATACTTTGATGAGAGATCGAGAGAGAAAGGTATTTGGTACCGTACAATTCAGCCGCAAGTTTCTAAGTACCTGTAAGAGAATGTAGAACTTAACAGGAAAACTTTGGTAACTGCCTTAAGGCTACGAACTGGTCATATAGCTTCTAAGAAATTCGCATTTTTAATGGGCAAAGTGTCATCTCCCAACTGTGAAGACTGTGGTGTGATCGATGATGTATTACACATTATTTTTGAATGTGTAAGAAACAGAAGTTACAGGGAACATTTAGGGGTCTCGAGAGGTATGAATATCGGCCTTTGTAATAGTATTCTGGCTAACCCTGTGTCGGTTGAAGCCCGAATGTTATATAAATTAGTAGAGTTATGTCTATGTTAGATTTAATTTATGTATTCGTACTGTCACAGGGCGATGTAGTCGCACAGCGACAAAGCCCTTTATTAAAAAAAAAAAAAAAAGTTAATCACAGTTAAGAGGTATAACGTTATTGTTTCATGTGTATATGTGTGTGTAACATTACTGTGGAGATTTCAAAAACACCTGAGTAAAACTATATGTATTTAATAAATATCTCCTAACCTCTCTCAAAACTTTTATTATAGATAACCCGAATCCATCGTTATTTGTCGCCTCTAGTAATATGGCAATTCTCACCAGTTTTCAGACTGGCTGATTTAAAAACTCAAAAACAAGATGAACGAAGATCAATCTGGTGACAGTACTCACATGTTCTTAAACCAGTCCTGTCGTTTGCGACCATTCTTACCTCTCGCAAGCGACAGGACTAACCTACCTATACATTATTTACCCTCCTTAATGTCAAGACTGTCTGCAGAGTATAGAATACTAGCTTCTGCCTGCGACTCTGCCTACAGTCTACGTGTATATTGGTTGTCGCAGTAAAGAGTAGCCTTGTAGTGGAGTAGTGTTGCGCTTTAAGGACTGTGCAAAGCGTAACATGCTCGCTTTCGGAATCAACCCCAAGGAGTAGGAAGACCTCGCCAACAATCGCAACGGGTGGAGGAACTCTTAGTAGGAGGACTGCAGAGCCCACAACAGGGGCTGGTTCCAGAGTCTAGCTAACAAGCGTGAGAGGAGATAAAAAAAGAACGACAGGGTCTCACCTGATCGAACACAAAACGATCCTCTACTCAAGTGTCAAACGTGTGGACGTTACCGTCTCTCTCGTATTGGGCTCTATAGCCATACCGAGAATTGGCACAGAGGCCGCTGTCTAAATCATCTGAAAAGATGGAAAGGCCATATGATGATGACGTCCTTTCTCAAGAATCAAAGTATGTCCAGGCCAAAGTTCATTGAAATCGAAAATCGTCATTCAGATTTTTTAGATTCAGACTTGAATTTATGATATTATTCATATTTAAATATGTATATTATATTTATATTATTAGTATTGGTTAAACAAAATCTAACTATTCTTTTCGACCTGGCCCCCTTTCATCAGGTTTACAGCTTTTCCAATTTATGTAAATTCTAGGAAAAATAAAAGCGAAAAAATGACTGTCTTTTAGAGGAGATGTACGATTCACCCATACATTTTGAAATTGAAAATGATATAGGTACATCAAATAATGCGTGTTTTGGAATATGATTGGAGAGACGCCATTTTATAATGTACTAAGATTTCTTCAATTTTAATAAATTTCATATTAACTATTGAAACATGGAATGATTTATTTTCTAAACTGTCATAATTTTAAAATATACGCTGTTTTCATTTCACTTTAAAAGGTTTACCAGACGTCTTATCTACGAGTAAAACATTGACAAAATCAATAGCGTAGTTGTTTATGCTAGCGATTAGCTGTTATTTTTGCTTATCTCATTTCTCATTTTATTCAGAAGTTGTCCTAATGTAGATAGGTTACATAAAAATCTGTTGCACGAAAGGTAAAGAAAAAATAAGTGTTTGTTCTATAAATTGAGTCCTGAGACTTTAAAAATATTACAAACTTCACAAACGTGATTTTAAATCGGTAATTCAATACAAAATGACGGTATTCTAGACGAAGGAATTTATGGTACTGTTTTTTTAATTTCATTAATATAACTGTTCTTAATAATTATTTTATTAATAACGATTTATGAAACATGAAAATAAAATCACGATTTCTGAATGTCATGATTAGGTTGTAACAATTATCATATTTATTAACTAATTAAATGCAGATAATATAATTTTGATTGTTGTCGACCTTTATATAAACACACATAATTTCCTTTAACCAAAGTAGATTAATTCATCATAATGATCAACAGCTTTTAATAGTCAACTACTGGTCATAGGCCTCTCCTATAGAAAGAAGTCTTTGGCCTAGACTAGATTATTGGCAAGATGAATTTCAAACATTTAATTGTGTTCACGGGACTTCTACTTTTTACTTCTAAAAGCTCCGTAAATGCACGTAAGTGTACATTAAATCCCAATTAATTTACTCCGACTATTAAAAAAAAATTCAATTCGTATTGATTTTTTTAGTATTTTAAATTCTAATGTATTTTAATTTTTTTAAATGTATTTAATATTTAAGTAAGTTATTTTTATTAAGGAATTAATAAGGCTTTATTATTTAAAAAAAACAAAAAGATTTTGTAATTTTAGTTTTCTCTTAAATCAAAAAGCTCCGTAAATGCAGGGTACGTGTACATTAAAACCCAATTAAAATTTCTTTCAAACTGTTGTGACGCAATAGGCTGTTTGAATGTTTACTCTGGCTATTAAAAAAAAATGATTTTGTAGTATCAACAAGACAATTGCAAGGCAGTTTAGGCATTTGTGTGTTTACAGTACAGCCAGTTTGAGATGCACGATCTTTGTATAGTTAGTAAGTCACTAATCAGAAATTATCAAAAGAAACATAATACGGACATTTATAAATATATTAAACTCGTGTACCCTGTATTTTATTCGTTTTTATGTAACAATCATTATATGCATTTCTAAATACATATGGTTTGAAAAATTTAGATTCCTTCATTTCTTTTATGTAAATCTTGAATATTTCAAATTTCACGTTCTATAATTCGCAATTTTTTTAAATGCGTAAGAAGAATTATCTCAAACTCCACCACAGTTAGTCTGTCAGTTTCTTCTATGTATTATTATATTTAAAAAAATTATACAGTGGTTTTTGGTATCAATATACGTTAACATTTATAAAGAATATCTGATTCTCTTTATCATATATATCAAAATTTGAGCCCATTGGTTAGTAGAAAACGTCTATACGTCTTTTATTGGCCTCTCTCAAAATCTCATAGAATATAATTCTCTTAATTATTAGATCTCAAAATAACTTTCTTTTTCAATTTCAGAAATTGGGTTGCTGGGTACTGCTGTATCATCACTAACAGGGAAATTATTAGGTAATAGTGGCTTAGTTCCAGCTCTGGTAGGAGAACTTGGAAACACAGTCTGCGTTGTAGGTCAAGGAGTTGTTGCTTTGGCGCAGCCGGGAACGACAGATTTAGGAGGTTGTAAAAAGAACGACGGCAGCGGAGGTCAACCAGGGGGCAGCGGATATAACAAACCAGGGGGCAGCGAATATAAACCAGGGGGTAGTGATTCAAAACCAGGCCGTAAACCTGGAAACAGTGACGGGAAATCAGGCCGTAAACCTAAAGGTAGTAGTGGGAAACCAGGCCATAAACCTGGAGGTAGTGGTAAAAAACCAAGCCGTAAACCTGAAGATAGTGGTTGATCATGGGGTGGACATTGATCGCAGGAAAGTGATAGCTGTGGCGATAAATGAATGCAACCAGATCTACAGATCTGCTGTGTACTTAGAACCAGCGTTAAACACAGCATTACATGATACATTGTGGATTTGAATTAATCAAGATTTAATCAATAATCATTGAGAATGTTATATGCTGCAATTCTTGTAAAAATCCTTGTGAAAAATTTAAATAAAATGTTTTAAGCAAGCAAAGAAGGCAGTATTATGAACCTTTATCCTGAATCCTTCTTTTTCAATGAATGGTCAAAGTTTACCGGCGTAGGATTGTACACTTTATAATTATTATTTTTAATGTATTATTATATTTTTTTTATAATAATTAAAATTAAAATAAATAGGATACTTAAAAGAAAAGTTTTTTTTTATTAATTAAGTTTATGCTCTATGAATGTAAATCGGCGGACTTAATGCCCAGGGCAGCCTCTGTGATGCAGTGGTAGCGTATGCGACTGCTGTGACAAATGTTTGTATGATCTGCAAATATTTGTTTCGGAGTTAGGGGGTGTTTTCTATGTAATATATGTAACGTATTTACAAAAAAGTATATATGTATTTATATCAGTTGTCTAGTACCCATAACACAAGCTCTGCTTAGCTTGGGACTAGATGGCGTTGTGTATTAAATGTATTTAATATTATTTAACATTTATTTATTTATTAATATTTATTTTTTATTATATTCTCTTCCAGTCGACCTTCGGGTAGTGGAGAAATCTTATAAGGCAGGTGTGCAGAGGTTATATACCTAAGAAGTCCGTTAAAGTTTACAATAATCACAACATATTCAAATTTATACATACACCTATTATTAACAACATATCATTTAAACAACAAGCATATACGTTACATACAAACATAATAATAATAAACTTTTATTTTATCTCCAAAAATTACATCATGTATACAGTTTATCATAAATAAATAAATAAAAAATACAGTTGACAGATTTTTTAGTTTTACAAGGAATTCGTAATTTGTGGGAGATCTGGAGTCTAAACTAAGCCGAGGCCTGTGCTATAAACATACATGTATAAATAGATATACAGATTTACGTATACATAAATACTACATTTATACACTAAATAATGAAAACTTTTAATGTAAAATCAGTTCAGTATTTTGAGGATTGTCCACAGATCTTGGGTAGTAGAGCCACGCTGATTTAAGCACTAAGGCCGCGTACTCGAACTCAGCGGGAGCGGGACGGAACGTATGATATCTCAAAGTTATTAGACTTCCTCGATTATGTATGAAATAATACACCACACATGTTTTCTTTATACTTTTATTTTCATTTTAAACTTATTCGAAAAAGCATTAATTCGATTCAAAAATATTCGATGAATCGTTCAGTAGAAGAGCGGCTCCTCTGCTCTATCTATAATATCTCTATAGCGGTGCGCACCAGTGTCGCGGTGTCAGCTAGGGATGGAATAAAATAGCAATCACCTGTGATTATTGATTTTTAATTTTGTCAAATTTGTGATTTTTCCAAATTTATTAACTTATTAAAATAACAATTTTAATAGTTAATTAAATAAACATTTTATCCATCTTTATTACTTGCAATATTGTTCGAATGGTTGTTTTTTTTTTGTTTTTAATTTTATTTTGATAGGAACGCAAATATTACAAAACATTATATTTAAATTCTATGTATAATATGTATGTATTTACAAAAAAAAGTATTTATGTATTTATATTAGTTATCTAGTACCCATAACACAAACTCTGCTTAGCTTGGGACTAGATGGCGTTGTGTGTTACATGTCCGAAAATATTTATATTTTTATTTGACGAGCGAGCGACGAGCTTGTGACGAGCGGCATACGAGCGGGCGCATCAATCTTAGACAAAGTATTACATAGACTTGACACAATTTTGTAATTAACCGACCAAATTGTAACCAGGTTTGTTGAACGTTTGGAACATTAATAAGGGAGAATGGGCTTTAACCTGGCAACGTTAATATTTGATGTACTTGGTTTCTACTCCTTACGGGTGTACGCATATGTCAAGTCTACGTAATACTTTGCCTAAGGCACGAATGTAGCGGTGTCGTAATAAAATAGCAATCACCCGTGATTAATTATTTTAATTTTGTCAATGTTGTGTAACGGTGTATTAGCCAGGACGGCGGCAAAGCAAACTAGCACCAAGTAGAACTTCTAGGATATGAATTATTTAAACCATCAGCAACCCCCGCGAGGGGGTTGAGGCAACGCTCACTCCTCCGCGCTTGCCCTGTGGAATTCGCCACCAGACTAGTAATTCCCCCACTGGCAAATATCGCCTCACGCGGATCAAAGGGAGAGATTAAGGACAATTTAGTCGGTACTAGCACACACGATATAACACACAAATACAATAAATCATAAATCAAATAATAGAAAACTATTATAACTCAGAAGTGACCCATGTCACAATCAAGAGATATGAACGTCACGAGATCTGAAGAGTAAATTGTCCCAGCTTCCGATCGCGACGCTTTATATACCCGCCTCGCCCGACTCACGAACCCGCTCGATAGTGGCACATGTTTGTTATACTCTTATTATTCGGATACCCTCATTCCGACATATAACAGTTGTGATTTTTGCAAGTTCATTTAATTATTAATATTTTATATTTCATAAATTTGTTGTTATTGAAACATTTTAATCATCTTTATAACTTGTTAATTTGTTCGCTTTATTGATGTTATTTTTTTTCATTGTACCCCCTGTTATTTTCTATAATGATCGAGTATAGTAACCTAATACCCCCTAACTTGTCAATGTAAATTATTGTTTACAATTACGACTAATCAAGATTTTTTTAAGGTTATCAGGCTTGGGTTTTACGATTTTAGAAAAATAAATTTAATATACTAATTTATGACGCTATTACATATGTAGATATTATGATTATATAAAATATTATCAAACATTAATCGTTTTCACTAATTATTTAAAATCACTAATATTTTTTTTGTGAAATCTGTCATCCGTATCAAGTTAATTTTACGAGGTATTGTTTCTTATAACACATCACTAAACCGCTCTAGCGCCCGCTCCTAGCCCGCTGGTTTCGAAAACGGGTTAGCGGCCCCGCTCCGCTCCCGCTGCCGCTCCGCTCCCGCTCCGCTGCCCGCTGAGTTCGAAAACGCGGCCTTACGG
This sequence comes from Diaphora mendica, assembly GCA_949125395.1. Taxonomy (NCBI): domain Eukaryota; kingdom Metazoa; phylum Arthropoda; class Insecta; order Lepidoptera; family Erebidae; genus Diaphora; species Diaphora mendica. The sequence continues at coordinate 19,239,633 of OX421319.1, read as the reverse complement.
GTCGGCTCGACTGGGGCGGTACTACCCTCGCACAGAAAATCAACGTAAGGACAGGGTTCGTGCTGTCGTGTTTCGTTGGTGATTGCGAGATCGGAGGCCCAATGATGCAGAAGCATCACTAGGCCGCCATGGTGTGGATTACTATGCTGAATTGTTGCATTATCTGCATTCGCAATAAGTATGGTGACCACCACTCTTGGATTCTGCTTATGCTTTCTATCAGGCAGAGTAGTCATTTTGGCAGGTCCAAAAATTTTAAAAAAATCTTTTATTACTTCACATTTAGTAGATTAAAAAAGTTAATCACACTTAAGAGGTATAACGTTATTAACATTCTGTGGAGATTTCCGAAACACCTGAGTAAAACTATATGTATTTAATAAATATCAGCAAACCTCTCTCGAGACATTTATTATCGATAAATAACGAGGATCCATCGTTAGTTGTCGTATCTAGTAATATGGCAATTCTCGCCCAAATTCTAGTTTTGAGTCTTGCTGATTTAAAAACTCAAAAACAAGATGAAGCAGATCAATATAGTCACAGAACTCGCATGTTCTTAAACCAGTCCTGTCGTTTGCGACCATTTTTACCAGACGTAAACTACCTATAAATTATCTACCCTCCAAAATGTACAAGTGAGACTGATCTATCTAGACTGTCTGCAGAGTATACAATACAAGCTTTTGCCTGCGGCTCTGCCCACGTGTATATTGGTTGTCGCAGTAAAGAGTAGCCTACGTCCTTTTTCAAGAATCAAAGTATTTCCAGGCCAAAGTTCATTGAAATCGGTGCAGCGTAACTGATAGGCAGATAGCCAGATAGTCAGATAGAATTACTTTTGAATTTATAATATTATTAATATTTATTTTTAAATATCTATACATAAATTTTTGACCTGAAAATGACATAGGTACATGAAATAATGTGTGTTTTGGAATAAGATTGGGAAGACGCCATTTTATTATATTCTAACGTTTCTTCAATTTCAATAAATTTCATATTAACTTTTGAAACAAGGAATGATTTATCATACTACACCATAATTACCACATATTACCATACAACTGTCATAATTTTTAAAATATACGCAGTTTTCATTTCACTTTAAAAGGCTTACCAGACATCTTCATCCAAAACATTGACAAAGTTAATAGCGTAGTTGTTTATGCCAGCCATTGATCTATTATGCACTAGATTAGCAATTACGAACCAAAAATGCACAGGCCGAAATTAAGAGATTTCTCTTATTTGTGATGTGTATGCTTTGTCTTTGTCTTTTTTTTTTTTTTTTTTTTTTATGTTAGGCCCGCCAAAATGACTCTACTCTGCCTGATGGAAAGCATAAGCAGAATCCAAGAGTGGTGGTCACCATGCTCACTGCGAATGCAGACAATGCAGCATGGCGACCCACACCATGGCGGCCTAGTGATGCTACTGCATCTTTTAGTCTAGTCAACAAGTATGGAACTTGTTGACTAGACTAATTGGGCCTCCGGTCTCGCACTCACCAACGAAACACGACAGCATGCTGTCATTTTACGTTGATTTTCTGTGCGAGGGTAGTACCGGCCCGGTCGAGCCGGCCCGTTCGTGCTGAAATCAGCGTGACTCTACTACCTACTGCTTCTGTCTGTCTAATCATTGCGACTTTATTTTTCTTGTAAAGCGTGTAAGTGAGACATGCGTATGTTTACTTTCAAATGTGTGGTAATGAAGTTTGCATCTCTATAGGTAAGTATATCTCTATGATGCAAGCGATTAGCTGTTATTTTTGCTTACCTCATTTTATGTCAGAAGTTGTCCTAATGTAGGTAGGTTACAATAAAATCTGTTGCACGAAAGGCATTATACCTAATAATCTGTGACGAAAGGTAAAGAAAAAATAAGTGTTTGTTCTATAAATTTAGACTTGAAAATATTACAAACTTCACAAGCGTGGCTTTTATATCGGTGATTAAATACAAAATGACGGTATTCTTGACGAAGGAATATATGGTAGTGTTTTTTTAATTTCTTTAATGTAACAGTCTTAAAAATTATTTAATTTGGAAAGAACGATGTATAAAACATGAAAGTAAAATCACGATTTCTAAATGTCATGATTAGGTTGTAAAAATTATCATATTTATTAACTCATTAAATGCAGATAATATAATTTTGATTGTTGTCGTCCTTTATATAAAACACATGATTTCTTTAACCAAAGTAGATTAATTCATCATAATGATCAACATCTTTTCATAGTCAACTCCTGGACATAGGCCTCTCCTTAGAAAGAAGGCTTTGGCCTAGACTAGATTATTGGCAAGATGAATTTCAAACATTTAATTGTGTTCACGGGACTTCTATTTTTTACTTCTAAAAGCTCCGTAAATGCACGTAAGTGTACATTAAAACCCAATAAAAATTTCATTCAAACTATTGTGACGCAATAGGCTGTTTTAATGTTTACTCTGACTATTAAAAAAATGATTTTGCAATTTTAGTTATCTCTTAAATCAACAAGACGTTTGCGAGGCAGTTTAGGCATTTACGTGTTTTTGTACTTCGGAGAACTTGTCGTTGTAGTTGTTCATTAATCCAGCCAATTTGAGATGCACATCTTTGTATAGTTTGTAAGTCACTAATTAGAAATTATCAAAAGAAACATTTAAGAACATTTATAAATATACTGAACTCGTGTACCCTGTATTTTATTCATTTTTATGTAACAATCATTGAATGTATTTCTAAATACACCATTTAAAAAAATTCAGATTCCTTCTTGGATGTAAATCTTGAATCTTTCGAATTTCACGTTCTATAATTCGCCTTTATTTTAAATACGTAAGAAGAATTATCTCAAACTCCACCACAGTTATTCTGTCAGTTTCTTCTATATATTATTATATAACAATTTTTATACAATGGTTTTTGGTATAGTGGTATACCGAATATCTGATTCTCATTATCACTATCAAAATCTCAGCTTATTGGTTAGTAGAAAACATCTATATGTCTTCTATTGGCCTCTCTCAAAATCTTGTAGCATATAATTCTCTTTATTATTAGGTCTCAAAATAACTTTCTTTTTCAATTACAGAACTTGAGTGGCTGGGTATTGGTGTATCATCATTAATAGGGGCATTATCAAACGGTGATGGTTTAGTTCCTAATGTGGCAAACTCTGATGAAGACAAAGCCTGCGATTTAGATCAAATACTTGCTTATTTGAAGCGGCCGGGAACGATAGATTTAAGAGGTTGTAAACGCAGATGAGGTCAACTAGGAGGTGGTGGGGGTCAATCAGGCAGCAGACCTATTCCATCTTTTTCAATAAATGGTCAAACTTTACCGGTGTAGGGTTGTAACTATTAACGACATAAAAAATAATACAAAAACGACCGGTACACGTTGTAATTAAAAGAAAATACCATTTTTACTGAATGTACAATCAGGCCAGTATTTTGAGAATTATAGGAAGATCCTTTTTATCCGACTTCAAAAAAGGAGGAGGTTCTCAATTCGACCGTTCATATGTTTTATTTTTTATGTGTGTTCGCGGATAACTTCGTCGTTTATGAACTGATTTTGATGATTCTTTTTTTAATGGAAAGGAGATATCCCAACGGTGGTACCATAATAAGGGCATTAAAATCTGATGATGGCATCCAAGAGAAATCGAGTCGAACCTTGAAGTCGGTTTTTGTTAAATGTTACTCCACATTTAGAGGTATAAAGTTATTAACTAACTGTAAATATTTGTAACACACTTGGTTAAAACTATAATTATGTATTTAATAAATATCATCAAACCTCTCGAAAGATTTTACTATTGATAGATGACCTAAAAATTCCTAAAGCTCTAATATATCTTTTATATCCATCGTTAGTTGTCGCATCTAGTAATATGGCAATTCTCACCAGTTTTCAGTCTGGCTGATTTAAAAACTCAAAAACAAGATGAACGAAGTGTTATAAGTAACGATTCCAACCTCGTATAAATGCCTCATTTGTTTAAATCTGAATAATTACTTGGCATGCAATAAAATATATTATAAACTTATAATTCAATTGGTGATTTTATAAACAAGTAAAATTCATATTAATATCTTGGCGCCTTCCGCTTGTCAGCTTCCGGCGCGACTTATATTTCATATCAAATCTTTAATGTTACACAATCGTGTATTATCAAATAATAATTGTATGCTAATAATCATTAGAATATTTATGGTAGACAGTATTTGATATTATCTACTAAATATGTGAATTTAGTATTGAATTGGGTATAGCCTGTCAAATACTATAAAAATACCTTCGTTCGAGTAATTTCACGCATTCATATCCCGAACGTTCTACTTGGTGCTAATCGACCGTTACATTTCAGAAGTGGGATCTAGCATTCTCGCGCGTCCTGTTTTGAAAATATTTTAAAGTTAACGAAATCTTTATTTGGATACCCTACGAAATTTTCTTGTTTTCGTTCGAGTAATTGGTGAAGGTGCAGTAAAGTATATCTATCTGTACATCTGGTGAGTACGTTCCAGTTTATTTATAATGAAATTTAAAAGTGTAAACAAAAGTTCATGATTTCCATTTACCTATACTTGTCTGCAATTATATAGTACCTACACTGTGTGATAATACTAAGTAAACAGTTATTTACCGCTGTGTGTTAAATCTTACCTGTAAAGACGGCTGTGTGTTCAAGTCTATTTACTTAAATTAAGCTGTTTCCAAATTCAAGTACTATATGTGAATACGGGCGGCTATGTGATCAAGTCCGTGTAACAACTATAGATGTAGTACAAAATAAAATCTGTGTGATGTAGTAAAAACAAAAGCTGTGTGATGTAGTAAAAACAAAAGCTGTGTGATGTAGTAAAAACAAAAGCTGTGTGATGTAGTAAAAACAAAAGCTGTGTGATGTAGTAAAAACAAAAGCTGTGTGATGTAGTAAGCTGTGTGACGTAGTAAAAACAAAAGCTGTGTGACGTATTACAAACGAATACGAAACTGTGTGACGTATAGCAAATAAAAGCTATGTGATCTAGGAAAAATAAATAAATTGGTCAGTACCAGATTTAATTAAATTAGTGGCAGCTCTGATCGCCGTGGGACACGGCATGCACAGGATGGCCGAATGTTATAAGTAACGATTCCAACCTCGTATAAATGCCTCATTTGTTTAAATCTTAATAATTACTTGGCATGCAATAAAATATATTATAAACTTATAATTCAATTGGTGATTTTATAAACAAGTAAATAGTTGATTCATATTAATATCTTGGCGCCTTCCGCTTGTCAGCTTCCGGCGCGACTTATATTTCATATCAAATCTTTAATGTTACACAATCATGTATTATCAAATAATAATTGTATGCTAATAATCATTAGAATATTTATGGTAGACAGTATTTGATATTATCTACTAAATATGTGAATTTAGTATTGAATTGGGTATAGCCTGTCAAATACTATAAAAATACCTTCGTTCGAGTAATTTCACGCATTCATATCCCGAACGTTCTACTTGGTGCTAATCGACCGTTACAGAAGACTAATCTGGTCACAAAACTCACATGTTCTTACCAGACCTGTCGTTTGCGACCATTTTTACCAGACGTAACCTACCTATAAATTATCTACCGTCTAAAATGTACAAGTGAGACTGATCTATCTATCTGTACAGTATATAATACTAGCTTCTGCCTGCGGCTCTGCCCGCGTGTATATTAGTTGTCGCAGTAAAGAGTAGCCTATGTCCTTTCTCAAGAATCAATGTATGTCTATGCCGAAGTTCACTGAAATCGGTGCAGCGTAACAGACAAAGATAGCTAGACAGATAGAATGTGTATATTATATTTCGGCTGGCACGGGAATAAACTAGAATATGAACCACAAATATAGTTAAATTGGATTAAAGCTAATCAATAATGACTGTAAATAAAATCTAAGCGCATATGAATTCATTTAAACACAAATTGATTAAATAGTGCCTGGAACACCGAGTGTCGCTCGGTATTTATTTTTATAAATGGGGTTTTCGGCAACATCGGGAACTATCCAAACGCCACCTTTTTGTTATTTTTCTTCCAATAAAAAAATCAAGATAAGTGGCGCCCTCTCTTGTAACGCCCTGATACTGTTTATTCTGCACCTTATTCTAGTACAGTTTAATGTAGCTCGCTCGAGTTGCGATAGATGGCGCTAGATGTACATTGATTTTATATATTTGATTGTTAAAAACACGAATAAAACGACATTTTCTAAAAATGAATCCTAGCTAGATCGATTTATCGTCCCCGAAACCCCCTGCATATAAAATTTTATGAAGATCGTTAGAGCCGTTTCCGAGATTCAGATTATATACATATAATATATACAAGAATTGCTCGTTTACAGGTATTATAGATTAATTGGTTACACAAGGTGATTTCTAATGGAGAGATTATTGTCAATTATGATACCTAGGTATTTTATGTTATCAGTTTCCTGGATAGTAGGACAATTGCATAGAGACACTAGTAATAGCAACGATTGACAATAAATCAAGTAAAATTTCGATCTATTTTAAAAATATGTCATTGATGGTTCTCCATGGTACCGGCCAAATCCAATAGTAGTAGATAAAAGTAGCGAAGGTAATTCGTGATAAGAAGATCCAAAATGCAGCAAAGCGAGGGTCGTTGTAAAATACAATATGGTCTAAGATCCAACCCTAGATCGACCTGCACCGAGCTGATAATAGAATAAAACTTATTTTATGATAAGTTTCGTATATAATAAAATATATTAAAAATGGGTTGTCTGAAAAAATCCTGGATAGATTTTTTTTGTTTATATTAGAACTAATAAATATTAAAATATTAAACAATATAACTATATATATGTATATATAAATGAAATAAATATATACAATACATATTATATGTATATACTAGCGGCTGCTTGCGACTTCGTACGCGTAGTGTTAGTTATTTGCACTTTTTTTATATTTAAATACCATTTAAAATCCTTCTGCCATAATTACTTTTACTGCAATAACATTGGACTTTCATACAAACTACCGTTTTTACCCCAAAAGGGGGTTGATTTCTAAAGATACATTATTAGTAGTATTAGTAGTTAGGACCATCTATAGAGCATACATTTTTAAATTCAAGTCTCTTACTTCAAAAACATGACTTTAATACAAAGTTCCAAACCCCGTTTTACCCCCTTAGGGATGGAGTTTCTATAAATCCTTTCTTAACAGATGTTTACACCCTGTAATGAACCTACCTGCCAAATTTCAAGTTTGTAGGTAGTTTCTGAGATTCGTGATTAATCAGTGAGTGGTATTTCGCTTTTATGTATTTAGATTTATTTATTCATGTGTTTAATTTATATGTACTATACATACATACCTTACATATATAGTCGTGGTCACCTAATTAGGGACATTCTCTAGGTTAACCAAATTGTGAATTTATTTTTTATTTTCCAACGAGTCTAAACAATATTCCATATCTCTTATATGTAAGTACGTGTATAATGTGGCACATAAATTAGTAATTTATGTGCCACATTATACAAACAATAACAACTTCTTATACATTAAACCTCTTTACAATATAGCTGATAGATTATCACAGTGCTATTTGTTAAAAGAATGCTGGCTGGCCATTTAATTAGGGACACTGAGATATTGCGTTCTATTTTCAAAATCTGAATCTTAATGTTTTTTATTTCTTCTTCTATTGTTTGTGCTAGTTTTGGCCGCAATCTAGATTTTTAATTTTGAGTTTTGAGAATTATTTTAAAGAACAATGGGCAAAAATAAAAGTTGCGATGCCACACTACGAAAAATTATCATGAAGTTTGTCGAGCGTGGTTGGTCATACCGAAGGATAGCAGAATATTTAAATTGTTCAAAATCTATGGTATGCAGTGTAGTGCAACATTTCAGGCTCAACAACACAGCTTTAAATGTGCCCAAAAAAAAAAGATCGAGAAAAAACACTCCGCAAGAAGATAGAATGATAACCAGGTTAGCTAAGAAAGATCCGTTTCTAGGCTCTGCTTTAATTAAACACGAAGTGCTTGGGGTAGACGAAAGAGCCAGTGTATAAGTAGTAATCAGCGAGGACCGTCCGACAACGTCTGGTAGAAGCAGGGTTGTTCGGAAGAGTGGCTCGCAAAGTACCGTTGTTGAAGAGAGAAGAGAAGAGAGAAGAGAACATAGAAATGCAAAAAAATGAAACGTTTGGCGTTTGCACGTAAATATGGACATTGGACCTACGCCCAATGGCAAAATGTATTATTCTCTGACGGAACCAAGGTAATCTTTTTTTTCAGATGGATGGCAATACGTACAGCGTCCGTTAGAAACGGAAATGAATCCAAGATTCACAAAAAAGCAGGTGAAACATGGCGGAGGAAACATTAAAATGTGGGGTTCCTTTTCTGGACGTGGAATGGGTCCTGTGAGGAAAGTTCAGGGTAACTTAGACCAACATCAATACAAGGCAACATTTGAGGAAACTATGCTTCCCTATGCTGATAAACATCTCCCTATTATATGGACTTTTCAGCATGATAACGACCCAAAACATACCACCCGTTCAGTCAAGTCGTTTCTTAACAGTCAGTCGGTATCGGTGCTAGATTGGCCACCAAATAGCCCGGACCTCAACCCAATTAAGCACCTTTGGCACGAAATCAAGAAAAAAGTTGCCACTCATTGTACCACAACTTTAGATGAACTTAATGAAGCCTTTTGTGAGGCATGGGCAAACATTCCTGTCGAAATATGTCAGAAATTGATAATCATACACATCAGTGTCAAGCGGTAGTTACTAACAAAGGTTTTGCTACTTTGTACTGATTTTACCCATAATAAAATGGAGTTGATAAAGAAATTAAAATACTGCAGATTATTAGTTTTGTTTAACACTATTTTTCATTTTACTTTACTGTTCCTAATTAAATATCCAGCTACAGAATTGTACCTCAAATTGAATACATGTTTAACCTATGATATTAAACACGTTTTCCTATTTTTAATATATTATAACCCATTTTTAATATATTTTGTAATATACGAAATTTATTATAAAAAAAAAGTTTTATCATCAGCTCGGTGCAGGTCGATCTAGGGTCGGATCTTCTACTAATACGACTTCGCTAATAAATCACAGTAAAACAGTCACCATGCGCACTATCAACACGAATACTATGACAGATGAAATTCAAAAAACAATTTTAACTATTGATTTATAAATAAATATAATAATATGATCTATTTCCTCTAAATATTTAAATAACATAGGAATATTTAAGATTTATTAATTACTTGATCGATTTTATTGTCAACGTTATTATTAAAAAAATACAAAAAACGACCATAAGAACTGGATTAAATTGAAATGGTGTAACAACTTTTTTTCTAGAAGACAGAAATTATTTATTCCAATACCGTAATCATGCCATCTGTTAGAATCATTTCGCACTGATACTATAGATGGCGTCCATTCAGCATATTGATTTAATTGTTAGTTCACCGATAGTACGAGAGATGACGTAATATTGGGAGTTGAGTTAATGTGCTGTATGGTTTGGTTATTAAGCTATAGATGGCGTTCACGATACTGTGATGTGAAGTTGCAGTTGAGTGAATATAGTCATGAATGAAGAGATGACTTGTCAAAATTTAGGAGGGGTATTGATTTAATTCTGGAAGATTCGATCAAGAATATATAAATTAAGATGTTTTGTGTCTCAAGGTTCTTTTCTGTTCCTGTCTTGAAGAAGTATTGATACCTACTGTCTGTAATAATGTAGACTTTTATTAAAGTAGTTTTAACATACCCGCTACATAGTGGGTTCAAGGGTCCAGCCAATGGTTCCCACTTCAAGGGTCTGGCTATAGGATCCAGCTTCAAGGGTCCAGCTAATGGTTCCCGATTCAAGGGTCCAGCTAATGGTTACCGCCTCAAGGGTCCAGCTAATGGTTCCCGCTTCTAGATTTTAGCTTCAGGGATACCACTGATGGTTGCCGCACCATGTAACCTGACCATGGGTGCGTTATCAGGTGTGCCAGACGGTTGTGCCGCATGAGGGTACGTCACGGTGGCACACGGTTTCCCTGTTTTACACAACCTTCCTTAGAAAAAGGTCATGTATTTTTTATTATTTATTAATATGAGGAGATAATGGTGAAGTCGAACCCCAGCTACCTCGAGCTGGTGGGGAGACACATTTGGCATCAAACCACAAGCTATCTCGAGCTTGTGGGGAGATAAAATTTATACTATAATTAATTTTAATTTCTTAGAACATGTAATTGTATACTTACCCACTTTTAATTTTAGGGTGTTAGTTTTTTAAGATAAAACTGTATTATCTTTTCAGTGTACCTCATATGTTTTTGATGAAATATATACTGTGTTTAAGCTGATTGTTGTTTACTCTGAAGAGATCCTTTAGGAACCCACCCATACACACATATATCTTTTTAATTATTTTTTATTCTCTTTTGATGAGAAAATTAGTAAATTTATTTTATAACGGCGCCCTGGGTAACTCTTGCTCTTCTGACTGACTGGGTCGTGCCGGTGGTAGCACCCCCTGTTCAGGTTAGGGGACTGCAAGGTCGAACCCGCCTCCTAGGTCGGTTGATGGTTGCAACATGTGATCTGCATGGTTGGACCTGCCGCCTAGGTGGGCCATTGGTTGCGACTTGCGAACCTCCTGACAGGTTTGGGTGTTACAATGGGACCACACGTAAAGCGCCATCTGTCGAATAAAAAAAGAATCATCAAAATCGGTTAAAATAGTGTTTTTAACAATTAACCATAGATATTTTCGACTGCACGTTTGGCCTAGTGGTTTAACGGTCACCACGCCGTTTCCTACTTCGCCAAGTGTCATGGGTTCAAATCCCACGTAGGACAACACTTTGTGTGATCCACAAATTGTTGTTTTGAGTCTCGGTGTTCTTTGTATGTTTGTAAAGTCCCCCGCGACACAGGATTTATTCCTTGTGCGATTGTCTTAAAAAAAATCCCCACAAATAAAATCTACCCCCAAACCTCATGTTATATTTAGTGCTGGCAACATGAAACATTTTCCACCATTACAGAGAGAGAGTTTAATGGAGAGTTGAAATGGAAACAGTTTGACTCTTCATCAAACTGTTTTCACTCAAATATCAATGACCGGTTTAAAAGGGGTAGAACTCAGAGTCGTAAAACCTAGTGGAACTAATAATTTCGCCTTTACCACAACCTATGATTAAAAAAAAGTCACCTCATCGTGAAGTACATTCCCTACTTGTATCCATTACCTATGTGCTATGTAATAAACTTCTGCCACGTTTCTAGTACAAAAAAAAACAAATAAAGCTCTAAGCATTGCACAAATAAATAAATCTAAGTCTTTTTTATAAAAAAAAAACCGACTTCCAAAAAACCATCCGACGAAAACTCCCTGTCAAAAAACACTAAAAAGCGTAAAATAAACTGGTTCTTCATAAATTGCTATGTGCCAATTCTTGTCTATGCCTAATTCTTTATTTATTTAAATAGTAGTATTATTGTGTATGCTAGGTACCTAAAATCTGTTTGAACTCGGCGCCAAGCCAAATGTAATAGTAGTTACCACACTTGCTTTATTTCGAGACGACCATCAACGACGTCGCGTCAGCCCGCGCGTGTCTGCTCGCTTGGGTTGTTTTATGCTAGCTATCCGGCAGCGGCGAGTGCGGTACCTCCTATTACATTTTGGCTTGGCGCCGACTTCAAACAGATTTTAGGTACCTAGCATACACAAGAATACTACTATTTAAATGAATAAAGAATTAGGTATAGACAAGAATTGGCACATAGCAATTTATGAAGAACCAGTTTATTTTACGCTTTTTAGTGTTTTTTGGCAGGGAGTTTTCGTCGGATGGTTTTTTGGAAGTCGGGTTTTTTTTTATAAAAAGTTTTTATTTTTCCATTTTTAGTGCAAACAATCATAGGTTATCAGTAAGTTGAACTATTTCATATAATTTCTGCTGATGCGAATAACTTTAGTGGTTTGAACACGTATTAAAACTGAATATGATCAGTTTCCAAAATTATGCTGAGATGCAAGATTTCTGTTACCGAGAACGTGGTCTACGGGGCAATAGGAATCGTGTCCAAGCTTAAATGTCGTGATGAAATAGAAGCAGGCGAGTTACTTAAAGCAAAATACATTAAGGGGTTAGTCATCATAGCGCCTGTGACATCAGCTCACCTAAATAACTTAAAAGTATACAACTAAAGGTCTATAGATACGTATAAAATTGAAAGAATTATCCTCCAACTCCTAACCGTTGAGGAGTTGTACCTTCCATCATCAGCTTACCTAAATAACTTGAAAGAATACGACTAAAGGTAACATACATACATATGTCATTTAAAGATTTATCCTCCAACTCCTAACCGTTAAGGAGTTTTACCTTTCATCATCAGCTCATCATCATTAAATGATAACTACCAGACGCAAATACCGGCGTAGCTTCAGAAAATATACGAAAAACATAGTACGTGCCTGAAAAAAATGAGGGCTACCCTCGATTTCTCTGGGATGCCATCATCAGATCCTAGTTTCCTTATCATGGTACCACCGTCGGGTCATCTAGTTTCCATTAAAAATAGAATCATCAAAATCGGTTCGTAAACGACGAAGTTATCCCCGAACACACATAAAAAAAATATATATATATATACGGTCGAATTGAGAAACCTCCTCCTTTTTTTGAAGTCGGTTAAAAATGTACCTACACTGTAACTTATATATTGGTCATATAAATAAATTATTATTATTATTAAATAACTTTTTTTCAGAAAGCTGTCAGAAATAGTCATCAATTAAGTATTTTAAAATGCACTAAAAATATAGTTCTGCTGTAATTCATGTGTGATTATTGTGCCATGTTACCATCACTTATAGCCAGTTAGAATTGACGTTTATATTAATCTTCTTACCCTTTGATCCAATAAAATCACCGGTCATTAGATAAACTTGATTGATTCTGATCAATTTTATACAATACGATTTCTAAAACTTTCATAGTCATCGTGTAAGATATTTTTGTAACAGTTTAACTGGGAGGAAAACATATCACATCAACAGCCTTTAACAGTCCATTGCTGGACATAGGCCTCTCCTAGAAAACATATTATTTTATTCGAATCTAATAAATTTGTTTTCAAAAGGGTTTTCCTTGGATAGTTTAATTTTTTTTTTGTACAGTTAGGACTATTAATGATAAATATATACAACAACACACATATTTTTGATACTACAATAATTTATAAAATAGAATAGATACTTCAAGTTCATATACTACAGACTACGTAAAAAAAAAAAGATAAAATTTATGTAACCTATGACACGCGGGCCATTAATACGAATCTATTATCACCTCATTCATATAATGGATTAAGTAGTGGCGCCACTGTGGTATATACAAACACTCATAGACTGCCAAAACTATTACCCTTCCTTTTTGCTTCGCCGTAATCGAGTAAAAATAGCAATTAGATCCGAAACCCATCATATTATGTCAATCAACCAATCATATCACAGCATCATCATCCATCATCGTCATCATCATCAACAGCCTTTAACGATCCACTGTTAGACATAGGCCTCTCCTTAAAAAAGAGGTTTAATGCCCATTTTCACCAACTATACTTAAACCATCTCTTAACTAGGAACTCCCCAACGTAGGTAAATTCTAAATGTAAATCTTATCTAATTTCGTTCTCACCATGCTAAGGGACACCTAATTAAGGGTCTCCTATTTTGTAGGGATTTCAAAAACCGTAAATGTGCGCAAGTGTATGCCAATTGTCGTTTTCTTCAATAATAAATTATCAAATTAATTATTATTACTAAGTAATAAACATACAATATAAAATAGAATATGTTTTTGTTTAATTTAAAGATTTATTCACCAATTTTTGTAATTATTTACTTTTATTCTAATGTCTTGAAATGTCAAAATCAAAACTGATAACTGTCAAAAATATATACCATGTGTGTGTCACATCGACTGCGAGTTGTTGAGGTTATATAGCAATAATGTTCCATGTTATTTTCTGTTATTTCCCCGCTACCTGTTTAATATTCGAGTAGAAGTAATCACTTCAGCGTGCGAACATGAAAATTTTGCAATAAAGCGAAAATATTATTAGTATTTTTTCTTTATGTGTGGGCCTGCCAAAGTATGTGTATATATAAGTAGTGTATGGGCTTGTATTACCTGTTATCAGGATATTCCAATATTTGATAAATTTTATTTAATAAATAAATAACACCCCTTGGTTAACCTAAATCTTGGCTCAAAATCTATAACACCATATTTTGTAAATAAAGGTGGTCTATTCTATCTCGATGTATTGAATAGATTAGTGTTATTTATTTTCTCATAGTATTGGAATCATCCCATAACTCCTCCATTTCAATAATTTTAAGCAAAACGTACGTCAAGTTTCTTTATAACCTTGTTAGGGGTTGGTTATGTGGTCAACATTCGAGCCCCTAAATTTTAAGGGACGCCTAAGCACTTAGGTAACCCCTAAAGGTTGGTGAAAACGAAAATATCGCTAAGGGTTACCTAACTCTCTCTAAGTGGTCCCTTAAATTTAGGGAACGTTGGTGAAAACGGGCATAAGTCTACTATACCACGTGGGCCAGACGGATTGATATAGGGTTTGTGCCAACTCTGGGAGGGGTCCGGATGAGTTAATGTCAGCAGTCCCCGGATCCCCCCCGTCTCAGGCGCAGAGTGGCACACCGTGTGGTTTTAGTCGGTTCGAGTCCGACACACCGCCCCGCTGCAAACCCCGGAGGGGTGACGGCCCGAGGGGTTTCCACAGGTAAAAAAAAAAATGGTCAAGAGGCGGCGTGCCTGGCCACCAGGGGTGTTTCTCTGGTGGTCGGGCGCATCGAGGCGCTGGGCTTACGGGTGGCCCTGGACAAGACGGAGGCCCTATTGTTCCATGGGCCCCGTCGTGGTCCACCCGCCGGCGCCTCCATAGAGGTCAACTCGGTCCTCGTACCGGTTCGGGCCCAGATGAGGTATCTGGGCCTGATCCTCGACGGTAGGTGGCTCTTCGACGAGCACTTCCGACAGCTTGGTCCCAGGCTGGTCGACGCTGCCTCCGCCCTTGGGCGACTTTTGTCCAATTTGGGTGGAGCCAGCGTCGCAACGAGACTCCTGTACACGGGGGTTGTCCGGTCGATGGCGCTGTATGGCGCACCGGTGTGGGTGGCGGCTCTGACTGCCCTAAACAAGGCTCGCCGCCGGCGGCCTCAGAGGGTATTGGCAGTCAGAGCCATACGCGGATACCGCACGGTGTCGACCGAGGCGGCGTGCGCCTTGGCCGGAACACCCCCGTGGGATTTGGAGGCGGAAGTGCTCGCCGAAGTTTATCGACGGGTGGCTGGATATCGGGCGGAAAGTGGCTTTCGCCCTCCGCCCGAAGAGGTACGCGAATGGCGTGAAGCCGCTCGTCGAGCCACTATGGACAGATGGTCTTTCCGGCTGGAGACTCCACGCGCTGGCTTTGCCGCCGTGGAGGCCCTCCAGCCGGTCATCCTCGAGTGGGCAGGGCGGCAGCACGGGACCCTTTCCTTCCGACTGACGCAGGTCCTTTCCGGGCACGGTTGCTTCGGGAAGTACCTGCACTCGGTCGCTAGGAGGGAATTGAGTCCCGCCTGCCACCACTGCGACTGCAGTGAGGACTCGGCCCAGCACACGCTGGCGGTTTGCCCCGCTTGGGCGCCGCAGCGTCGGGCCCTCACTGCAGTCATCGGAGGAGATGTCTCGCTACCGGCCGTCATACGCTCCATGGCCGGTAGCGATAGCAGTTTTACCGCGGTCGCAACCTTCGGCGGCATGAGGCGCGCCTATCAGCGCCTCATGCCGCCCTGAGTGTGGCCGCGGATGGTCGGGACGGGCTTTCCCCTCCATCCGCTCTAGTGGCCACCCGCGAGGGGGCGACGTACGCGTGTGCCGTACGTCGCCAAATTGAGAGTCTACCAGCAGACGGTGCCCGCTTCTGTGCGGGCAGGCGCTGGGAGGGGTCCGGATGTGTTAATAACTGCAGTTCCCGGACTCCTCCCTTCACAGGCGCAGAGTGGCACACCGTGTGGTTTTAGTCGGTTCGAGTCCGACACACCGCCCCGCCGCAAGCCCCGGCGCGGGTGACGGTCCGAGGGGATTTCCACACGTAAAAAAAAAAAAAAAAAAAAAAAAAAAAGGTAAAAAAATGGTTGTCTATAAAGTCTGTTTACGGACGATAGTTTAACGTGACAACGTCATAACGAAAAATTGATGAAATGATAAGAGATAGATGCGGCGCCGCATCTATCTCTCGCTTGTACTTCAAGCCTTTAATGGAACGCCTCAGAGCGAGGTAACGCCGCCGGAGTCGTGTTTTTTCGTGTGTGCAGCCGGCTCCATCGAATTATAAGACGTTGTCACGTCAAAAAAAAGGGTTTGTGCCAAGATTTCATACTCTTTGCAGTGGTTTGATCGTATAAAGATCTCAAATCGTTAATGTATCGCCTACTTTAAAAGGCTTAGGAATTATAACCTTAGTTATTATGTGGTTTAGCATAACAACGCAACATTGCATTTACGTGGAAATGCACAATAGTAGTGGTAGTCCAACGTGTGAAGTGTAAAATGAACAAAACCTACAGTTCCCTCAAAAGGGATTTTTTAATCGAAATGGATTTCATTGCTAATGTAGGCAATAAAATGTTTCTCTGTCCTTTTATAGGCCGAACAAGGCTATCGATATACTGCTACTATTTTACTTACTGTCTTTTATTTCTTACATCGGTGCAGTTACTCTGGACTCTTTTCTCGAGAGCGTTCAATGACTGGTATGAGATTGTCAACATTGCCCCAAACCTTGGAGTCTGTCTCATGATTCTTGTACAATATCAGAAACTTCACAGAAATAAAGAATTGTATGAGAAGATATGTCAACACTTTCGACACGACCTGTGGGCAGTTGTTACCAATTCTGAAGAACATAAGAGTATTTTAAATTGCTATTCTCAAACTACCCGAATGATAATCAGATTTGAATTTTACTATGTAATAGTTATAACTCTGGTTGTTAATCTTTTCCCAAGATTGATCATGTTTTATGAAACTGATGTAGCAGGAAAAGAGAAGCAGTACTTATATCCCTTCGATGGTTGGTACCCTTTTGACAAGAGACAGTGGTATTACGTTGTCTACGCCTGGGAAGGTTTAATGACTACGCTCGTAATCTTTTTATATTTATTTGTAAATATGCTCCATATTTCTATCACGAGAAATATATGTATGGAACTAACATTTCTCGGTAACATAATGGAAGGTGTTATTGGTAAAAATGAAGTAAGAAAAATTCAAGAGAAGATTGATATTATCAATACTCATTACCAGATAAGTCAGAAGTTAAAAATGATTATAACAAAACACCAATTTCTAGACCAGTACGTAACACAGACTTTAAATAGGTGATGAAACTGTAGGTAGTTTTAAGAATCTAAATAATGTTTTTTTTTTCAGAATAACCCGTGAACTGGATGCTGTTCTTGGAGAAGGAATGCTCCTTACGTATTTATTTGGATCAATATTCATTTGTCTCACAGCCTTCACTGCAACAGTAAATTTAAACAATTTTTTCAATTCAATGCTAGAAATTAAATGTAAAATCAGTTTACCCCAGACGATCGTTACTTTATTTTATACTATTTTTATTTAAAAGTAAAGATTCTATTGCAAATGAGAAGACGCTCTAACATGTCGTCAGCCCTATTCATCCCATGGATGTCTGAGTTACTAGGGTAGTGTATTGCGGGACAACATCGTCCCATAGACTGACTAAAAGATGGACTGTCAGAGGATGTTGATGTGATAAGATACTTCCTACTATTTCAATATATGACTACATTTAAATTCATTTAAATATATTTGAAGTAATGAACTTTGCCTGTTCTTTTTTAATTTTAGGTTGTCGACGATTCTTACAAGACTCTTCGTTACTTTTCTTTCTTCGTTTCGCTCTTGGTTCATACTTTCTTTCACTGCATTATGGGTCAACTCCTTACCAATCATGTATGTAAACATTTGTTCTCATTTAAACAATAACTACTGACTTTTCTTCTTCTTCTTTTGATGAAATGGCAACCAGCCGGATCTCTCGAATCAGCTATTTCTGCCAATGTCAAGTGTTAATAATCTTCATATCATAAGTCTTGAAGTCTTTAGTCTTCGTCGTGATGAAATTCATGATAAAAAAAAAAGTTGATGAGATGAAATGGGGACCGTCTTCCGAAAAAACAAAAAACGATCTCAACTAATAACTTTTGTTATCTAAACTAACTAAGCGAAGTACTTGTAACTTTTAGTAGTTCATTCCAAAAACTTCTTTGAACAAATATTATTCTTCTCCGGTTCAAGGACCTACTAAAAACAATGATATAAATGAAATAACCTGACGGCGTTATTATTTCATATTTTATGTTTATATCCTAAATGTGATACTTAAAACTCCAGAGTTAATTCAACTGTATTTGATTTAATGTACTTTCAGAGTGAGAAGTTGGAGAGAGCGATATATTTCGTCGATTGGGTATATGCCGACTCTAACACTAAAAAGATGCTTTTGATTTTCTTGACACGTGTACAAAAGCCATTCAGTTTTACAGCTAAAGGCTACGTAACTATGAATTTAGATACCTTTAGCGGTGTAAGTATTAACGCGTTATAAAGTAATTATTAATAGACAGAAACTATCCACTTTAATTTTTTTACTGAAGTTGAAGGAATTTGTGTGTGTTAAATGCAAAAACTCCCATGTACCATAGATTTTAACAGTAGACTAAAGCCAAAATTTGATTTTTAAATAGGATTTTAAAGTGCTTCTTAGTTGATAACTCCTGCTAAAGGGCCACTAATATTTTGAGTTTTTTTTTATTTCAGATATGCAGCCTTTCGTATCAACTCTTTAACTTATTACGAACTGCATATTAATTATTTTTAAGCTATCGTTTCAAAAAAATAAATATTATGCCTTATCTCCTTTATTTAGCCCTTGTTCACCATAAATGAATGATGTAACATATATTTTGAATTATTAAATGAATTGCACAGCTTTTTCTTGACTTGTTTTTGTCACTTGAACTTTTCGTATTTCATTTATTTTATTTTATGGCTGGTCAAAGAATTAACTGATTTCCTGGTGAGTGACTATGACCATAGATAACTATGACTCAGGATTCACAATCGCATTGTCCCCATTTGTGCAAAAATATATATGTTATTTCCGTCTATCCAACCGCTGTAGAAATGAAATGTATCCATACTAATATTATAAATTCGAAAATAACCCCGTCTGCCTGTTACCTGCACCTGATTTCAATGATATTTGGCATGGAAATACTTTGATTCTTGGGAGGGACAAAAGCTAATCTTTACCACGATAACTAACATACACGCGGTAAAATACGAATATATAAATTATGAGATTCTCGACCTTAAAAAGATACTTACATTATAAATATAATATCCTATAAAACATACTTTTCATCAGGCAGAGTAGAGTTATTTTGGCAGCTGAAAATAAAAAAAACACGACTTGGTAACATCTCTAATTCTCAACAGGTGTCTAAGTTTTCGGGGATCACAGATATTTTCTTGTCGTCCCTACATATTATATACTCAAATTTAATTTCAGTGTGGTGATGACCCATTCTATATGAAATGAAATCTACACTATCTACACAAATCTACACAAGAGTATCAAACCAACCACTGAATATGTTCACGCTCATTATCTTAATGTAGGGATTAGTGGTAACAGCTTTTCCAAAAAATGGACTGTCCAAAGTCCTAATACTGAAAAGCATACCTGGAAATGCAAACATAAAACTGTCATTGCATGAAATGGTTACTTCGTCAACGTAAAAAAGAAAGATATTTTTATATAATTTCATATTCCGATGCAAAACCGAAGCCATTATGAATACTTGTGAAGGAATATCAGAATAACAGTGTGCACACTATGTCGAAAACGTGAAAATCGAAGCAGACAATGGCACTGTATATTGAAATCAGCCGGAGCTCGCAGTCGTAAAGGCAAGATGTCTACATTGATATCGAAATTCTACGTGAAAAATAGGCATATTGAGCCAATATTGTCTCGGTACAGTTTCAACCCTATATTTCATTACTTTATTTAATAGAATGACTTATATTTGATTTATTTTTAACTGTTCTTAAACAAAATGTTTCCCTAGAATCGGAGTGTTTTAATATTTATTATACGATACAGACAAAAATTACAAACCGAATGCATTTACGAAATATCAAGGTCGTAGTCGACCTAAGGTCGTCAATTTTTTGGTGAAATAACAGAATGTAACATTACTTGCAAAGAGTTCACTTACGATTAATACCATTACTGTAATGAATACTTAACAAATTATAAATAAATAAATAATACTAATACCTGTCTATCTGTATGTTACGTTTTCACGACTAATGAAATTTGGCATGGAGATACTTTGATTCTTGTCCTTCACAAAGGCTACTATTTATTGCGATAGCCGATATTCACGCGGGCGAAGCCGCTGGCAAAAGCTAGTTAAACATAGCAAAAAACTAAGATTATATCACCTCGCAACAGAGATATTCATCTACGGTGTACATAAAACGTATTTCATTGCGTGTGAATATGACTATACTAAAAGAGCTCAATAACTAATTCAAAAGCTAAACCTACTAAAACGTATATTTATTTTGATGAATTGTATTCTTAACGGTTTAATTTTATACTAATAAATATAATTACAAATTCTAACAAAATGAGCCGTATTAGCAGATAAAGAACATTTTCATTTTGATATTCATTAGAATTGACGATTGTTCCGAGAAACTTAGTGTGCACTTGCGGACAGGTGCTAAGAGGAACCTGGATATCTTAATGAAAGCTGTTCCCGGATCCCTTCTATTTGAAGCACAGAGTGACACATCGTGTAGGTTTAGTTGGTTCGTTTCTGACGCACCGCCCCATCCCATCAAACCGTATATTCATGCCCCTTGAGATTTTTTGTCTTCTTTTAGAATATTCTTCACTTTTTAACTAGGCAATACATTTAATGTATTGCCTAGTTAAAAAGTGAAGAATTCAGGCGTAGTGAGGATTGTTAATGGCCAGTGAATATTGCACAACGTAAATTATCAATAGATTTCCGCCATTCCTACCCCAAATGAAGAGGAAATGTAATTTTATTTACTAACGGAAATCGTAAGAAAAAAATAATGCGCATAATTTGTACAAACATACATTAATAATATATATAAAATATTTATTTACGTATCACGATCACTTTTACAAACATAAATAAATGGTTAGTAATAAAAATGAATCAATAATTTAATTAATTCCTCACGACTCATAATAAAAATAATGTATTTTTTATTGTATTCTTTGTATTAAAACCTGGTTGTTTTTTGAGATCCTTAGTCCGTGATGGCCGTCGCATGCGCCATGCACTGGACCGTCCTTGCGCTAGTGCTTTCATTGCCACCGGGGCTTTTTGCTCAGAGTGGTGGTAAGTTATATTTATTTCCTTTCATTTTCTAAATCTAGCATAAATAATCATCAACAGCCTTTAGCAGTCCACAGGCTGGTCATATGTTCTCCTTAGGAAGGAGATTTTGGCCTACTTATACCACACTGACCAGGCGGCTATAGGGTTTGTTACAAGTTTTTACACACATAAACTTACGCGCCACAATCAAGAGCCAAAAGGTTTTGTTTCTTTAACAAGCAATTGTAATTTAATTTATACATACAAATAAATGAAATAAAAGTGAGTGTTTGTAATTTTAAATAACCGCGAACAACAACGCGAGCCCTAGCTAGTTTATTTACTAAATAAAAAACGGCCGTAATGAGAAATATCTCCTTTTGAGCCGTTTTTGAGAAATGAGCCGTATTGAGATAATGAACATATTTGACTTGGGATATTATTTAGTTTTCTTCAGGATTTAACTAAGAGTACCTGAAGGCCTTTGAGCTTTGTTCAGTGTCTTTTTAAAAAATGAATCGTAGCCAGTGCGATTTCTCGCTCCCGATACCCCCTGCCTTAGATAATGTATAATGTCCCCTGCATACCTACTAAATTTCATGAAAATCGTTGAAGCCGTTTCCGAGATTCAGATTATAAGCTTCATCTAATGCCTTTAAACAAGCACGTATTTTATACTAGCTGACCCACGCAGACGCAACCTCGTTTGCATCTCCTATTGCCCGTAGCGTGATAATTTTCCAACGTTTTTGAAACGTTTTTCATTGGTGCTCCGCTCCTATTGGTCGTAGCGTGATGATATATAGCCTATAGCCTTCCTCGATAAATTTACTATCCTACAATGAAAAATTGAAAAAAAATTCAAATCGGACCAGTAGTTTCTGACATTAGCGCGTTCAAACAAACAAACTCTTCAGCTTAATAATATTAGTATAGATATAGATATCACTTGATTTCTATGGATCAAGGACAAAACGTCACCAGAAATAATACTCAGAGAACAATAGATTCTTATGTTGCACGTATTATAAAGAGCAGAATTCTTCTTTTTAAATAGTTATTTATTTTTGTGTATATTTTGAAGATTATAATAAAACTCTGCTTTTGGTGGGAAAAAATAAATCTAAGTTTTATTTCATTGTAAACGTACTATATCAACTCTTTATTGCTATATTAACATTACGGTTTACCATTTAGATGTTGCAAGTGTTGGCGCGTTATCACAATCACTAGCGGAAGCTGGAAGCTGTAAGTTTACAACGATTGGCCTACATTTTTAACCGACTTCAAAAAAGGAGGAGGTTCTCAATTCGACCGCATTTTTTTAAATGTATATTCGCGGATAACTTAGTCGTTTATGAACCGATTTTGATGATTCTTTTTTTAATGTAAAGGAAATATCCCAACGGTGGTACCATGATAAGGATACTAAGATCTGATGATGGCATCCAAGAGAAATCCAGTCGAACCTTGAATTCGGTTTTTGTTAAAATTTTACTTGTACTACATGTATTTAAATTCATCAAATATTAATAAAACAATAAAATTTGTGATGTAGATGGGGCGGCCACAGGATCACAATCTCGAGCTCTGTCTGAAGCCAAAACTTGTAAGTAATATTATTAAGTACTGCCCCGGGTAGTTTATTTTTTGTCCAAGTTCCTATAGTAACTAAGCAATTTTGAAAATACTACCTTTTGCCCGCGGCATGTGGTAAAAAGTAGCCTATGCCCTCAAGAATCATATCTAAATGCCAAAAATTTAATTCTTTAATATTAAATCTTTAAATTTAAATCGGTTTGACGGTTCAGCCGTTAAAGCATTACCGACAGACAGATAGAGTTACTTTTAAGAGTCCCACTTGCTGGAATCATAGGTGTACCCCATTTTCTTTTTCTTTTAAAAAGACAACTCCCGCATTAGGAATAAACATTCTGTGTCGCGGGGGACTTTACAGACATATATGAAACGGACACAATTAACACCCAAACTCAGAATAACAATTTGTGGATCACACAAAGTGTTGTCCCGTGTAGGATTTGAACCCACAACACTTGGCGAATTCATCAACCCCATGACACAGTCTATTAAAACCCCGATAGTTTCGGTTGCCGGTTGAATAAGTGACTGTAATGTTCACATTCACCCTTACAATCAAAACTTTGACGCCGCATGATTGTAAGGGTTACGGCTGTCATTCGTGCTTCTTTCTGTTAAGTTTATTCGGTGACGAATAACCATTACCACTATCTAGATATCGCTTTGCAGTCTCCGACACCTGATATATATTTTGCGGGACAAAGAATATTCATCGTCTCTCATTATTATGCCGCCTCCCTGGGCATCAATACTTCCTCACAGAATATAGCATTGGTTGAATGCTTCAGACAATACACGATTACGAGAAACTTCCTTTACTAAAAACTAGCGCAAGACTAAAACACAGCTCTCATTCTGAACACTACTTTAAATTTTACCCTTGTTACATGTTTACATACCATATGGACATGATAGATTTCTTTATTTCTAAACCTGATTAATTGTTAGCCTCCCTTCACCCCCACAAATATCATGCCTCACTTCGAAACCTTCATAGCAAAAATAAGACGTTTCCCTTCTTAAACTCTTGTTTTCTAAGTACAAAAACTGGTTAAATAAAGTAGTAGAGCCACGCTGATTTCAGCACAAACGGCCCGGCTCAACCGGTACTAACCTCGCACAAAAAATCTGCGCAAAATGACAGCGTTCGTGCTGTCGTGTTTCGTTGGTGAGTGCGAGACCGGAGGCCCAAATAGTCTAGTCAACAAGTACCATACTTGTTGACTAGACTAAATGATGCAGAAGCATCACTAGGCCGCCATGGTGTGGGTCGCAATGCTGCATTGTCTGCATTCACAATGAGTATGATGGCCTCCACTCTTGGCTTGTGCTTTCCATCAGGCAGAGTAGAGTCATTTTGGCGGCCCATACAAAAAAAAACCGCCCCGGCTTCGGGCGGGTTCTTTACGGAAAATATAATATAGCCTATGTTACTTTGAGAAGTTGTGCGGCTTATTTTTTTCCGACGTCTTCAACAAATATCGTTATATTTTAGCCAATGTACTCAAAACTGTAACAAACTATGTAAGAAAACTTTCCTGAACAATCACTATCTATTGTTAAAAATCGCATAAAAGTTCGTACAGACAGACAAACATGGCGGAGGACTTTGTTTTATAATATGTGATGATGTTCCGGTGGTGGAGATTCGCGATCTGGGGCCATGCCTCAAGCCCAAACTTGTAACTACGACTTACATACAATTATTGTTGTCATTTTAAAAATATAAATTTGTCAAGTTATCATTTTAAAAGTAATATAGACGAAACCGTATAATTTACATTTTTGAAGTTGAATGGTAATATTAATGACATTTTCTATTTAGTTAATTCCGGTGGTGGATCTTCGCTATCCAACGCTCTATCGCAAGCTCAAAGTTGTAAGTTTTACTATATATTCCTAATAAAGATTTAATATAGATGGAATGGTTACTATTTTTGACGAGTTCAATGTTAATATTAATTGTTTTTTTTTGATTTGCTAATATTAACATTGATTTTATATAATATACTAGCTGACCCGGCAAACGTTTTGCCATAAAAAAAAATTTGGTGTGAAAAATAGATGTTGGACGATTCTCAGATCAGCCCGTATGCACACAAAATTTCATAAAAATTAGTCCAGCCGTTTCGGAGGAGTTTGGACCTTATTATTATAAAAAAATAAGATGAAGGTAATAATAACATTTTTGGTGATTTATTAAATGTTAATATTAAAATTGCTGTTTTATATTTAGATAATTTTGGTGGTGATTTGCAATCTGGAGCTTTGTCTCAAGCTGATAATTGTAAGGAGTATAATTCATTCATTTTATTATAATATGTTACGTGAGATGTAAAAATCTATATAAATTAAACAATTTTAAATTCAGATGGTGCTGGCTTTGGCTCACATTCTGGAGCTATGTCTTTAGCGCGAAATTGTAAGGAAAATAATTGACTGTTCTCTTTTTACATATTTTTTACATAGATTACATTTTACCAAATACCTCTTTGATTTTAGATGGATTAGGAGCTGGATCACAAACTGCGGCCATGTCTCAAGCTGAAAGTGGTAAGATGTTGAACAAAAAACCACTAGGTTGTGTACAGATACGATAAGGTCTTCAAATTCACATTTCAGACTAAAACATTTGCATGATATGCAACTATGATGATATCTGCATGATAAACTTAACTTCTTACACATATAAATAGAATCTGCAGTTAGCTTCAAGGAGATTTATGATAAGTTATTTTAAATTTAATGGCGAGGAAAATTATCAATGAAAAAATACTCGTAAACAGAATAAGAAAATCGAGGACACTCAATAAATTTCCTTAAATATATTTGTATACTAGCTTTTGCACGCAGCTTCGCTCACGCAGACTTTCATCCCTTGATTTACCCCCTTAGGGGTGGAGTTTAGTAAAATTCGTTCTTACCGGATGTCTACAGCCTATAAGGAACCCACCTGCCAAATTTCAAGTTTGTAGGCGTTATAGTTTCTGAGATTTCGTGATTAATAAGTGAGTGTTATTTCGCTTTTATAAATTATATTATATTATTTATATATAGATAATACACATTACCTACACATGTTAAACCTTTCACTCAATAAATAGTACCCGTTCTGTTACAGATGCAGGCAGCGATTTCGGTAATTGACCAGACTTTAATATATATTAATACTAGCTTTCGTCCGCGGCTTCGCTCGCATTTAATAAAAAGTATCCTATTATTGTACTTCCAATACCTACAAAAATATGTGTAGGTACAAAGTTTGATGATGATCGGTTAAGTAGTTTTCACCTGAAAGCGTAACAAACAAACTTACATTCACATTTATAATAATTAGGATTACTAGCTTTCACCCGCGGCTTAGCTCGCATTTAATAAAAAATATCCTATGTTACTTCTAATACCTCCAAGAGTATGTGTACAAAGTTTCATGATGATCGGTTAAGTAGTTTTCGCGTGAAAGCGTAACTAACAAACAAACTTACGTTCACATTTATAATATAGGAGGATAGGATTAGGACTACTAGCTTTCGCCCGCGGCTTCGCGCGCATTTAATAAAAAATATCCTATGTTATTTCTAATACCTCCAAGAATATGTGTACAAAGTTTCATGATAACCGGTTAAGTAGTTATCGCATGAAAGCGTAACAAACAAACAAACTTACATTTATAATATGGGATACTTTTCAGCATTGAATGATAGGCAAAAGTTTTTATTGTATTTACTGATTCAACATTTGTTTTTAACAGGTGGGCTAGATTTAGGAAAAACTTTTGGTGAAGGTAAGTTGCACTATACTAGATTAAACGGTCAATCTTGCATTACCTGAAAGATATGTAATACTCTAGAGTACGCCCTACTCGGAATGGACATTACATTACACATTAATGTAAACTTAAGTCGTGTAATGAAGCTTGTAATACTGGATGTTTCTCTAGTCGGTAAAATTCTAAACAAAACTGTTTGACAGTCAACTAGAGTATCCGACATCACACAAAAAATGTGTACGTTGATGTGGAATTGGGCTCATCATATCTCCAGGCGTAAGTCCAGGCATAAGTGGATCATATCTCCAGGAATAAGTGGGTCTTTAAAACCGACATATTATTATCACATTAACACGAATCAGAAATGATGTTAGGAAGTAAAAAAAATCTTTGTAGTTTTTATGACTTATACGACTTTACAGGATTTGGATATGGTGGAGCTGTTTCAGGAGCTAGCTCTTTAGCACAAAGTGGTAAGAAAAATGTGTGCTTTAAAAAATCTTTATCTAATATATATAATTCTCGGGTCGCGGTGTTTCTTACCAAACTCCTCCGAAGCGGCTGGACCATTTTGTGTGCATATCGGGTAGGTCTAAGAATCGGCCCGCATCTATTTTTATACCCCTGAATGATAACGGTGACCCACCCCTAAATATTTTTTCTATTTTATGGCAAAACAACGTTTGCCGGGGTCAGCTAGTAATAATAAATTATGATAAATATAAATATATGAATGGATTTTTGCATGTAAACTTAAATTTTATAGATTTATAATATTTCATTGTTTTTTCCCTTATAGTTCTTGATATTTAGTGCTTTGTTGTTTACTTTACTGTTGGCGTAGTGACATAATCAAGACTGCGGATCAAGAGGTCTCGGGTTCGATTCCCGGGTAGGACTGCTGTTTGGTTTTTTTTACAAGAATTTCTTAAAAGCAGCCCGGAGTATGGAATACAGCGGTGTTTCCCGCCCGTGCCTAGGAAAGCATGTTAAGCCGTCGGTCCCGGTTGTCATGAACATCTACAGCAATCATTATTGGGAGTTTAGTGCCCTCAAATATACTGACAACAAGTTTAACCTTCGAATTTAGTTCACCCTCAGGGTTGCGGAGGTCCAATGCCAGTCGCTTCGTGGAAGAACTGATATTCAGGTAAAATTGGTTAAACTTAAAACCGACCCCGAGTAATATTTGGAATAATTAAAGCTAGGCAGATGATGTGGTTTACTTTAAAAATTTTAACCAAAGTGTGGTGTACCTTTGTATTCATTTTCATTCCATCTTACGGTAGAATGCTAGATACATTATCTCTATAGCAGGAATATATATATATTATGATTATCTGACTAGGTATCTGTATAAAATAATTTACTTAGTTTAACGCGCGCTGAAATTGATAATGCAAATCATTCTTATTTTGTTATAGTATCATCTGGAGGAAGAAGTTTAGCTAGCGCATGTGAGTATTACATTTCACACCAAACTTTTACAGTAATCTAATATGAATCAATGGTTATTTTTTGTTACACAATGTCAATAAATTCTATTTCCCAAATGTATCTCATGCTTAAAAGTACAAAATTCATCTTCAATAGCCTTTAGTAGTTGAAAGGGGATTTTTCCCTACCACACTGACCAGACAAGTGTTAAAACGCCTACGAGATGACAAGAGATGGTGATACTCTGGTGATATTCACATATAATCCATCACCACACAAAATTTCACAGTGTACGGCAACTACAACAACCTACGACAACAATCTTCAACAAAAGATTCGTAATATTTTAAGCTAATTTGTAATTTACAATCGTGTAAGAAATTTACTTAAAATCTGAAAGATTTCATTCATCAATGCCACGTCATTTGACTTATTGTTGCAAGCCTCATAAATGTTCGTTTTTTATGTTTGGAAAATTTAGATTAAGTTTTTTTAGTTTGTATGCTGTGTGTATCAAATAAATAGGATTATTATTATTTCATAAGTTTCTGGATTTATCCTGAAATTTAGATTAAATTCTAAAGATCTGAGGCCACAAAATGGCCACTAATAAAGTCATTCTGAACGATATTATATTTGAACCTGTGTATCACAAGCTCATTTCACTGTACGGAAATAAAATAAGTGATACTTATATTTAACAAAGTTAGTGGTCACTAAGTGATCGAAATACGACTATTTTTTTTTTACGTTTTGCATTATAATGAAATGAGAACTTTAACTATGCTAAATTTCATACTTATCCATTCGTATAATTTTCGTAAAACAAAAATTGGTAAAAATTTCTGCTTTAGGTACATATTTATATAAAGATAGATTTCTCACCGAACACTAGTTTTTACATTTGACTGCACCCTTGGCCTAGTGCCTTATGTGGTCGCCACGCCTCTTTGCACTGCGCCAAGTGTTGTGGGTTCAAATCCCACATTGGACAACACTTTGTGTAATTCACAAATAATTGCTCTGACTCTGGATATTCTTTTGTCCGTTTCATGAATGTTTGTAAAGTCCCCCGCGACACAGTAGGTATGTATATTCTTAATGAAGGAGTAGTCTTTGTAGAAAACAAAAAGAAAATAATAGTTTTTAGATTTCAACTGATCGATTTAGTAAGGATATCTGTTTTTTTATTATTTACCCGACTACGGCAAAGCCAAAGGAGGGTTATGATTTTGACAGGCTATGTATGTATTTACCTAACTACGGCAAAGCCAAAGGAAAGTTAAGATTTTGACAGGCTATGTATGTCCGAGAATGTTCATCAGTTCCCTCAAAGCTCATCAACTAATTATTAAAACTGGACAAATGAGGTATCGTTAGAAGCGTCTTAATCGTCCGCTGGTTATAGGCTATATCTATCTATCCA
Source organism: Diaphora mendica (assembly GCA_949125395.1). Classification (NCBI taxonomy): domain Eukaryota; kingdom Metazoa; phylum Arthropoda; class Insecta; order Lepidoptera; family Erebidae; genus Diaphora; species Diaphora mendica. The sequence goes on along the minus strand of OX421319.1, from coordinate 19,209,793 downwards.
TCCACATCGTATTCGGTGATGGCGACTCCCTCCTGTTCATCTTGGGTTCTTCCTTTGATGGGCTCTGATGTGGCTAGCAAAACTAAACCTAGTTTTGAAGATCCGGTTACATTGCGCACAATAGAGCTGGCCGTCCGAGTTAAAGGTATAGTTGTACGAGATCTTGGGCCTGGTTTTGCGCTTTTGACGCTTTGCGTCAAGATTCTTCACACGGGCAGTCTCGAACCATTCGACGCCCGTGGCGACTGTCCTTCGCCACTCGGGTCTGAGTCCAGCAATCTGCTCCCAAGAATCTGTTGGTATGGCACACGCGAGGAGGTTACGCTTAAGGACATCTTTGTACCGGAGGTATTGACCGCCTTGTCCGCGTTTTCCACAGGTTAGCTCGGAGTAGAATATTGCTTTTGGCAATCTGTTATCGCACATGCGTGATACATGGCCGGTCCATCTCAATTGCTTCCTCATTATAAGCGCCTCCACTCCGGGTAGACTCGCTCGACGCAAAACCTCTGTGTTTGGAACACGGTCCTGCCACTTAATGCGCAGTATGGATCTTAGACATTTAAGATGAAAGTTGTCTAGCTTCTTAATATCTACTTTGTAGCAATACCATGTCTCCGCAGCATATAGTAGTATAGGCAACACAATGGCCTCATATACTCGTACCTTGGTCTGCAACCTGATGTCATGTAAGTTCTAAACACATGCTCTCAGTCTACCGAAGATTGCAGCAGCACTCGCTATTCTGGCTGGTATCTTTGAGGTCAAAGTGTTATCGTTCTTTATGCGACTGCCGAGGTATTTGAAGTGAGATATTTCTTCCAGTGCAGTATTGTTCAAGTTGATATTGGAGCGATCCTCTACGCAACCCCTAGGTGGTTGCTTTAATACTTGGGTCTTACTAGTACTGATGATCAAACCAAATCTGCGGCACGATGTGTGCAGAGTTCACATAATCTTGCAAGGACTCCATGGAATCAGCCATAAGGCAAACGTCGTCGGCGTACAAGATGTCCAGTATACTGAGCCTTTTAATGTGTCGCCCAGATCTAAGCCGCGAAAAGTCGAAAATACTCCTGTCTGCTCTCGAACTGACCTCAATAAGGCTGTCACAAGTCTTCGCCGCATCTCGCATTACAGACGCAAAGTATATAGAGAATAGAGTAGGAGCCAGTACGCAGCCCTGTTTCACTCCACTGGTTACGAATATTTGGTCCGAAAAGTCATTTTCATGCTGAACCCTCGCCCTCATGTTCTCGTGAAAATGACGAATCAGGTTAATTAACTTTTCAGGACAACCAGCATTCTTTAGTATGATCCACAAAGCTTGGCGTGGTACTCTGTCGAAAGCTTTTTCTAGGTCGACAAAGCACATAATTATATAGTGGACTATATTGTTCCAGGCTCTTCTCTTGAATTTGTCTTACAACAAAGATGGCATCCACAGTACCTCTGCTCGGCCCAAAGCCACATTGGGTTTCTGGGAGTATTTTTTCTGCGTGGCGAGACAAGCGGCAGTTGATGATGTGGGCTAAAATCTTCCCAGCTGTCGAAAGGATAGAGATGCCTCTATACGAACTGCAATCGGCTATGTCACCTTTGCCTTTGTATATTTTACAGATAGCACCTCCAGTCCTGCGGAATAATTTCATATTCCCATATTTTAAGCACAAGTTCGAACAGCCTATTCTTAATATGGTAACCACCGTATTTATAGATTTCTGAAGGTAGACTATCCATTCCAGGTGCCTTGGCATTTTTCATCCTGCCCAGAGCCCCGACGAAATCCGCAAATGATGGTGGTTCCGCTAGATCTTCAGCGATTGGTAGATTTTCGAGTGATTCGATGTACAACAAGTGTTGTGTTTGAGGTGGGATTTAGAACATCGTTAAAATGCTCTGCCCATCGCTAATATGTCTTTTTGCTCTGTAACCCGACTGGTTTTGTCGTTGTTGTACATTGCAGTCGTTCTTCTAACTTTGGGCCCAAAAATGCTCTGAAGACCTTCGAAAAATCTGTCAGATTGATTAGTATCAGCATAATGCTGGATTTCCTTTGCTTTCTCTGACCACCATTTGTCCTTGAGAGCCCGCACCCTTACCTTTAGGTCATGATGAGCTTTCCTCCTTTCGGAAACATTTGGTGTGAGAAGACTACGTCTATGGCCCTCTACGAGTGTTTTTATTTCCAAGTCGGAATCATCAAACCAATCTTGGTTCTTTCTTTCTGATTTTCCAACCACTCGCAGAGCACAACTATGGAGCTTATCAGCAAATAGTCGCCATATCTTTTCAACAGAAGCATCCTCTGCAGTCTCCGGCATAGCGATATGAAAATCATCATTTAGTTCCTCTACTAGATCTTTATTATCTTTTAACTTCTCGCCGTGTATCCTTGTTGGAATTCCGTATGAAGCTCTACGTGGCGCCCTCAGTTTTATACGAATCCTTGATTGAACAAGTCGATGGTTAGTCTAGCCTTGATCCAGATCGTGTAACTAGTAGTAGTAGACTAGACTCTCCGAGATTTCTCCTACGTACCATCATATAGTCCAAGAGATGCCAGTGCTTCGATCTTGGATGCATCCACGTGGTCTTAATTTTTTCTGGTAAGCGAAAACAGGTGTTTGTGATAGTCAAATCAAACTCTCCACACAAAGTAAGAAGATCAAGGCCATTGGTGTTACGACTCCCAACCCCATGACGTCCAAGAACTCCCTCCCAGGCACCATAATCACTGCCAACTCGTGCATTAAAGTCACCTAGCAAAATAATTTTATCCGCAGCAGGTATTCCATTGAGGTCTTGCCTGAGTTCGCAATAGAAATTGGCTTTCTCCTCGTCTGGAGATGGCAGTGTGGGGGCGTAAACACTGTTTAAATGGATGCTCTTTCCAGACGACAGATGAAGACGTAGAGCCTCAACTCCTTCAAGTCACGGGCCAGCTGATTTCGAATAGCAAATGCTACTCCACTTGCTGCTCTTTCGGAGCCTGGTTTACCGCTCCATTAGTAGGTGTACCCACCAAGTCGTTCGCACAGTTCTCCAGAGTCGCTAAGATGGGTTTCACTTATTGCTGCTTTAGGTACTGAGGTGCTAGGTTAAGGTGTTGATAATTCAAAGAGCTTCAGCAGTATGTGTGTCTTTATTATAATACACTGGTATTTATAGTTTTTACATAAATGTACATAATAAAATAGTTCGGGTAGGTCCGAATCATACGATGAGCGAGTGAGAGGTGCCATCGCTATCTCGCTCGCGCTCCGCGGACAGGTAGGCAGGACGCCTACGAAGCCCTGGCTCTGCGGTGCCACCGCGCCGCGCGCCTCCGTCGGCTGTTGTCATTATGAACGCCACAGTACAACGCCTTGACAATAGGTTAAGTGCGCGCCGCTACATCATTCCCCCGCTAGCGAAAGCGTACAGAGGGTTTAGATGTCCTCCCTGATTTTGTGACGTATGAGTAGGTATCCGTAGTCGCTTGGGGTTCCGTGTTCATGCGAAATGCAGGCTTCAGTCTGTCAATGGATATATTGGCACTTCTGTTGCGTAACTGTATAGTGTAATATTTATCCTTGCGATATATAACTTGGTACGGGCCGTCGTAAGTTGGCGTTAAAGGTTTGTTTACTGCATCGTTTCGTATGTATACGTGCATATGTAGCTCGTTACTTATGAATGTCGCCTTGGACTGGTTTGACTTTCTTTGTATTTGAGCTTTCCTTAGTGCTTCATTTAGTCTATCCATAAATGTGGAAGTTGTACTCTGGTACTTTGTGGATTCATCGTAGAATTCACCAGGTATGCGTAGGTTTTGACCGTAGAGTAATTGAGCCGTACTAGCGCCTATGTCTTCTTTAATCGACGCGCGCAATCCTAGTAAGACTGTAGGTAACTCGTAATACCAGTTTGCCGATTGAAGTCTCGCGGTGAGTGACGCTTTGAGCGTCCGGTGCCATCTTTCAATCATTTCGTTGGCTTGCGGATGGTAGGCAGTAGTGCGAGTCCGGTGTATACCCATGCGATGAATTAACTTACTGAATAACTCCGATTCGAACTGCCTCCCTTGGTCGGTGGTTATCGTTGCAGGACAACCAAACCGTGCTATCCAGCATTGGTAGAAGGCACTGTCGACCTTCTCTGCGGTTATATCTTCTAAGGGGCAGGCTTCCGGCCATCTGGTTGTTCGGTCTATCATGGTTAATATATAACGATACCCTTCTGAGATCGTTTGCGGGCCGCAAATATCTATGTATACGTGGACTAACCGATCTGTCTGTTCGAAACTCGCCAATGGTGATTTCTTGTGTTGGTGTACTTTGGCTCGTTGGCACGGGTCGCAGGTTCGAGTCTAACGGTATACGTCGCTGTTCATACTAGGCCAAAAGTAACGTGCAGTGACCAACTTCCTTGTAGCTCTTATACCTGGGTGGCTAAGGTTGTGAATCGACAGATAGGCATCTTTCCTGAATTCAGGTGGTAAGTATGGCCGTGCCGTGTTTGATGAAAACTCGCAGGTGACTTTATTACTTGCGTTTGGTAAGGCGATTTTCTTGAAAATATATTTATGGTTTTTTATCAGCATTTTTAACTCATCATCTTCATCTTGTTTTTTCGATAGTTCGTTGTAATCGATTGGAGTCGGGCAGGTGATCGTTTCAATACGCGACAGTGCGTCGGCGACCTGGCTGTCTTTGCCGGCTACATGTTGAATATCTGACGTAAACTGTCCTATATATTCTAGGTATCTAGTCCGTCGCCGTGTTTCTGCCTTGCTATTCGTTGTCAGTGCGTGTGTTAACGGCTTATGATAGGTATAAACGATTAATGTACGTCCTTCATATAAACGTCGAAAATGTCGTATTGCCATATATATAGATAGCAGTTCCCTGTCGTACGTGCTGTATTTTTGTTGTGCGTCGCTGAACTTCTTAGAGAAAAATTTAAGTGGTTTCCATGTACCGTTAATCTTTTGTTGTATAACGGCACCGGCACAGGTGTTAGACGCGTCCGTCATTAATGCGAATGGGTCGCTTGGAGATGGGTAAGAGAGAAGTACCGCGTTTTTTATGTCTTGTTTACATTTTTCAAACGCTTGTTTCGTTGTCGCTGTCCATTGTATTATAGTTTTGTCGTTCTTCTTAGCGTTGTGAAAATAGTTATTTAATTCTTTTTGATGTTCGGCTGCGTGAGGAATATTTAAACGATAAAAGTTTAACATTCCTATGAAACGTCATAGATCTTGTATTGTTTTTGGTAGTGGGAGTTTTGTGATAGCTTCCACTTTTTCTTCTGTCGGAGTTATACCTTCTAAGCTAATGGGGTGCCCAAGGAAATCCAGTTTTGACTGTCCAAAAACACACTCACCGACGTTAATACGCAGTCCGTTGTCGTTCAGTCTTTTAAATACTTCTTCTAACTCTCTTCTGTGTTCTTCTTTGCTTCTGGAGCTGACTAAAATGTCGTTGACAAATGGGTAGACGGGTAGGCCGCGAAGAACATTGTCGATGTGTCGCTGAAAGGTTTGGCCAGCATTGCGCAAACCGAAGCACATTCTCGTAAACTCGTAAACTCGCCGAAAGGGGTGATGATGACTGTCTTCTTAACGTCTTCTTCTCTTGTCTTGATTTGAAAGTAGGCTCTCTGCAAATCTATTTTTGAGAATATTTTTTTATCCTGCAGGTTGTGGGTAAAATCTTGAAGGCGTGGAATCGGGTAACGATCGGGTGTTGTTACCACGTTAAGTCGACGGTAGTCGCCGCATGCTCTGTATTTACCGTCTTTTTTCAACACTAAGTGTAGGGGACTTGCCCAGGGGCTATTTGACGGTCGACAAATGCCTTGATCTATCATCAGTTGAAATTCTTCCTTAGCCGCATTGTATTTGTGTGGTGGCAGGGGCCTCGCCTTGGCATATATTGGAGGTCCCGTGGGTTCAATGTGGTGTTCGACTTCGCTGTTAGACAACTGGTTCAAGCTGGGCCTGGTGATATACGGGTACTTTGACAGTAGATCGTGATACGGCAGGTTGTCGTCGATCGTTCGGATGCTTGCTTCTGTTAGGCGATAGATATCCGTGTGTAGATAAATTTGTGTTTTTATCTACCAGTCTTTTCCCACGAAGATCCACCATGAGAGAGTGGTGGTGGAGGAAATCAGCGCCTAGTATGGGTCTGCTGACTGCTGCAACCACAAATCGCCAGCGGTACGGGCGTCGCAACCCGATATTCAATTTTTGTTCCGTTGGCGGCGTACAAAAAGTTGCTCGGATTTCGTGTTTTATTTTTGCAAACACTAGCGAGTAATACTGAAACGATTGCGCCGCTATCAACGAGGTATTTTTGACCACTGCGTATGTCCTTAATGAATAGGCGGTATGATGATACGTCGTCGACTTCAGCCACCGCCATGGCTGGAGTCTTCGCTAGTTCCGACTGATGCTCGTGCTCGAAATTGCATGGTTTCCTACAACGGTATGCCTTTTTACCAAATTTTCGATGAAAATGGCACGTAGGATTGGTTGTTCGACGGTCACGTGATTGATGATATCTGGTGCGATCCATTTTTAATGCAGCGATCTCCGCGGTTAAGGCTTTGATCATATTAATTATTTTACCGTCTGTGCTTACTGATGTTAGTGACGACGACGTTTGGTTTTGGCAAGAGCATATTGACAATACTGGCCTTTTTTTCACCTCTTCGTACCTTCTGGAGCCTGGGGCTTCCATTTTGATGTCGCCGATTTGTTCGACGTCGAGCTTCGTCAGCTGGGCTTCAAACGTGGGGCGGTTCTTCAACGCGTAACGGTTCTTCAACGCGGGATGGTTCTACAACGCGGAGTGGTTTTTCGACGCGAGATATTTCTTCAACGCAGGGCGGTTCTTCTTCAACGCGGGATATTTTTTTCAACGCAGGGCGGTTCTTCTTCAACGCGGGATATTTTTTTCAACGCAGGGCGGTTCTTCTTCAACGCGGGGTCACCACTTTAGGTACTGAGGTGCTAGGTTAAGGTGTCGATAATTCAAAGAGCTTTAGCAGTATGTGTGTATTTATTATAATGCACTGGTATTTATAGTTTTTACATAAATGTACATAATAAAATAGTTCGGGTAGGTCCGAATCATACGATGAGCGAGTGAGAGGTGCCATCGCTATTTCACTCGCGCGCCGCGGACAGGTAGGCAGGACGCCTACGAAGCCCTGGCTCTGCGGTGCCGCCGCGCCGCGCGCCTCCGTCGGCTGTTGTCATTATGAACGTCACAGTACAACGCCTTGACAATAGGTTAAGTACGCGCCGCTACACTGCTATATCAACGTTATATTTAGCCAGTTCTCTCGCGATTAATGCTGTTTTCTTGTCCGGGCACAAACTAGAGTCCCTGTCAAGCAGAGTCCGAACGTTCCATATTCCTATTGTGAGATCTTTTATTGAGGATATTTGCTTCTGTTTTCGACCGCGTTAAGATGGTGAACAGTTGGCTGCGGTTTACCATCTGCCTTTAAAGGAGAGACAGACTATGTTAAAGCCACCTTTTCTAGGCCCATCCCCGTATTGGGGAAAGCAGATCGCTCCCTAAATAGAGCTGCTTTGTCGTCTCCTGAGCTGCCGAACCGATCCCCTGTCTCAATCGGGATTCTGAACGACCTTCACCAGAAGACCCCTTGCGTGCAGATGCCAACTAAGGTTTGGACACACCAGCCCGCCCCCCACCATCAGCCCTCCATCGCCGTAGGGCTTTTGCTCTAAGTCCCATAGAACATGCAGGAGTCATTTGCGTGTGAGTATATTACAGTGGATAGGTAGTTGAGCAGGTACGAATCCACTCTCTCGTTCTCTACTTCCAGATAATAGTGGTCCGGATAGCCGGTACGGCTAGCTGAAGGTAGAGTTTGCAGGAGATCGGCCGCATGTCGCTTTAGGGATCTTGCCTGACATACGCCCTTTGAAGCACTTCTCCAAGTGCCTTGCCTCATCGCCGTAGAAGCCGAGAGTATTTGCCTATCGACGGTGCTCGCCTGCTCCACCGATGAGGACTTTATGAGTATCTGGAGGATCACCCATACACTGATTGCACCAGTTGCTCAATAGTCACCAGTGAGCAGTGGGGTCGTCACTTCCCTACGCCTGTATAGGCTATATAACGTGTCACTGAATCTAATGTGGTGCCCTCTAGTGGTGATAAAGTACTGTATTTAAAAATAAATTTGAGATAAATATGCCGTGTTTGGTATCATTGGAAAGGGCGATAATTGTACATTTTAAAGTGTATATATTATTAATATTTGCTCTTGGTTTTGTCCGTATTTACTTGGTAATTGTGAGTTTTCTGTGGTATTTAAAATACATTTTGCAAAGAAGTTAATATTATAACAGCACCAAAACATTTTAAATAAAAAAGTAAAAACTGCGATAAAAAACGACGCTGAAAAGTAGCCGTAAACGTACCATAACACTTTAACAATGTATGACTACGGCTTTTCTAACTTACTTCATACTTTTTCAGCGTTGTTTTTCGTCGTAGTTGGGATTTTTTAATTTAATTTATTGCTACTACTATGAGAGAACAGTTTTCAGGTGTATCATTATCGATATTGGTGATTGAATGAATGTGGTGACGGATGATATGTCACCACCTCTACTCATCTCATGGGGGTCGCGAAAGCCGACCAAGGGGGTTCATTATGCACGATAACTGCACGGCAATGAAAAGGAAAACTTGGCATAAACTCATACCAACCAGTTTGGCCAACGTGGTATAATAGGCCAAAATCTTATTTAACAGAAAAGCCTACGTACAGCAGTGGAATTTAAAGGCTAAGGATAACTGATATTAAAAAGAAGATATATCTTGCTTTCTACATATAGACATAAAGAATTTTGTGACTTTCAGCATCGTCAGCGTACAGTCAAAGCACGGGTGTAAGGCAAGGCAGACCAGCTGGTGAATCTGGTAACTCTGATGGATCTGGTGTAAAACCAGGTGGAAAACATGGTGGATCATGGTCATCTGAAGAACATGGTGCAGGTGGATCAAGTGGAAAGCCTGGTGGAATGCCTGATAGAACGCCCGGTGGTATTGCTGGTGGAAAAGGAAGTAAGCCTGGTGGTAAACCTGGGGGACAAGATGGAACGGGAAGTAAGCCCGGCGGGTCATGGTCATCTGAAGAACATGGTAAAGGTGGATCAAGTGGAAAGCCTGGTGGAATGCCTGATGGAACGCCTGGTGGAAAAGGAAGTAAGCCTGGTGGTAAACCTGGGGGACAAGATGGAACGGAAAGTAAGCCTGGCGGGTCATGGTCATCTGAAGAACATGGTAAAGGTGGATCAAATGGAAAGCCTGGTGGAAAAGGAAGTAAGCCTGGTGGTAAACCTAGGGGACAAGATGGAACGGGAAGTAAGCCTGGCGGGTCATGGTCATCTGAAGAACATGGTAAAGGTGGATCAAATGGAAAGCCTGGAGGAGTGCCTGATGGAACGCCTGGTGTAAAAGGAAGTAAGCCTGGTGGTAAACCTGGAGGTCAAGATGGAACGGGAAGTAAGCCTGGCGGGTCATGGTCATCTAAAGAACATGGTAATGGTGGCTCAAGTGGAGAGCCTGGTGGAATGCCGGGTGGAAATGGAAGTAAGCATGGTCATAAACCTGGGGAACAAGATGGAACTGGAAGTAAGCCTGGCGGGTCATGGTCATCTGAACAACATGGTAAAGGTGGATCAAATGGAAAGCCTGGTGGAATGACTGATGGAACACCTGGTGGAAAAGGAAGTAAGCCTGGTAGTAAACCTGGGGTACAAGATGGAACAGGAAGTAAGCCCGGAGGGTCATGGTCATCTGAAGAACATGGTAAAGGTGGATCAAATGGAAAGCCTGGTGGAAAAGGAATTAAACCTGGTGGTAAACCTAGGGGACAAGATGGAACGGGAAATAAGCCTGGCGGGTCATGGTCATCTGAAGAACATGGCAAAGGTGGATCAAAGGGAAAGCCTGGTGGAATGACTGATGGAACATCTGGTGGAAAAGGAAGTAAGCCTGGTGGTAAACCTGGGGTACAAGATGGAACGGGAAGTAAGCCTGGAGGGTCATGGTCATCTGAAGAACATGGTAAAGGTGGATCAAATGGAAAGCCTGGTGGAATGACAGATGGTACGCCTGGTGGTATTGCTGGTGGAAAAGGAAGTAAGCCTGGTGGTAAACCTGGGGTACAAGCTGGAACAGGAAGTAAGCCCGGAGGGTCATGGTCATCTGAAGAACATGGTAAAGGTGGATCAAATGGCAAGCCAGGTGGAAAAGGAAGTAAGCCTGGTAGTAAACCTGGGGGACAAGATGGAACGGGAAGTAAGCCTGGCGGGTCACGGTCATCTGAAGAACATGGCAAAGGTGGATCAAAGGGAAAGCCTGGTGGAATGACTGATGGAACGTCTGGTGGAAAAGGAAGTAAGCCTGGTGGTAAATCTGGGGTACAAGATGGAACGGGAAGTAAGCCTGGAGGGTCATGGTCATCTGAAGAACATGGTAAAGGTGGATCAAATGGAAAGCCTGGTGGAATGACTGATGGAACGCCTGGTGGAAAAGGAAGTAAGCCTGGTGGTAAACCTGCAGGTCAAGATGGAACGGGAAGTAAGCCTGGCGGGTCATGGTCATCTGAAGAACATGGTAAAGGTGGATCAAATGGAAAGCCCGGTGGAATGACTGATGGAACGCCTGGTGGAAAAGGAAGTAAGCCTGGTGGTAAACCTGGAGGTCAAGGTGGCACGGGAAGTAAGCCTGGCGGGTCATGGTCATCTAAAGAACATGGCAAAGGTGGATCAAATGGAAAGCCTGGTGGAATGACTGATGGAACACCTGGTGGAAAAGGAAGTAAGCCTGGTGGTAAAGCTGGAGGTCAAGATGGAACGGGAAGTAAGCCTGGAGGGTCATGGTCATCTGAAGAACATGGTAAAGGTGGATCAAATGGAAAGCCTCATGGAATGACTGATGGAACGCCTGGTGGAAAAGGAAGTAAGCCTGCTGGTAAACCTGGGGTACAAGATGGAACAGGAAGTAAGCCCGGAGGGTCATGGTCATCTGAAGAACATGGTAAAGGTGGATCAAATGGCAAGGCTAGTGGAAAAGGAAGTAAGCCTGGTAGTAAACCTGGGGGACAAGATGGAACGGGAAGTAAGCCTGGAGGGTCATGGTCATCTGAAGAACATGGTAAAGGTGGATCAAATGGAAAGCCTGGTGGAATGACTGATGGAACGCCTGGTGGAAAAGGAAGTAAGCCTGGTGGTAAACCTGGAGGTCAAGATGGAACGGGAAGTAAGCCTGGCGGGTCATGGTCATCTGAAGAACATGGCAAAGGTGGATCAAAGGGAAAGCCTGGTGGAATGACTGATGGAACATCTGGTGGAAAAGGAAGTAAGCCTGGTGGTAAACCTGGGGTACAAGATGGAACGGGAAGTAAGCCTGGAGGGTCATGGTCATCTGAAGAACATGGTAAAGGTGGATTAAATGGAAAGCCTGGTGGAATGACAGATGGTACGCCTGGTGGTATTGCTGGTGGAAAAGGAAGTAAGCCTGGTGGTAAACCTGGGGTACAAGCTGGAACAGGAAGTAAGCCCAGAGGGTCATGGTCATCTGAAGAACATGGTAAAGGTGGATCAAATGGCAAGCCAGGTGGAAAAGGAAGTAAGCCTGGTAGTAAACCTGGGGGACAAGATGGAACGGGAAGTAAGCCTGGCGGGTCACGGTCATCTGAAGAACATGGCAAAGGTGGATCAAAGGGAAAGCCTGGTGGAATGACTGATGGAACGTCTGGTGGAAAAGGAAGTAAGCCTGGTGGTAAACCTGGGGTACAAGATGGAACGGGAAGTAAGCCTGGAGGGTCATGGTCATCTGAAGAACATGGTAAAGGTGGATCAAATGGAAAGCCTGGTGGAATGACTGATGGAACGCCTGGTGGAAAAGGAAGTAAGCCTGGTGGTAAACCTGGAGGTCAAGATGGAACGGGAAGTAAGCCTGGAGGGTCATGGTCATCTGAAGAACATGGTAAAGGTGGATCAAATGGAAAGCCCGGTGGAATGACTGATGGAACGCCTGGTGGAAAAGGAAGTAAGCCTGGTGGTAAACCTGGAGGTCAAGGTGGCACGGGAAGTAAGCCTGGCGGGTCATGGTCATCTAAAGAACATGGCAAAGGTGGATCAAATGGAAAGCCTGGTGGAATGACTGATGGAACACCTGGTGGAAAAGGAAGTAAGCCTGGTGGTAAAGCTGGAGGTCAAGATGGAACTGGAAGTAAGCCTGGAGGGTCATGGTCATCTGAAGAACATGGTAAAGGTGGATCAAATGGAAAGCCTCATGGAATGACTGATGGAACGCCTGGTGGAAAAGGAAGTAAGCCTGCTGGTAAACCTGGGGTACAAGATGGAACAGGAAGTAAGCCCGGAGGGTCATGGTCATCTGAAGAACATGGTAAAGGTGGATCAAATGGCAAGGCTAGTGGAAAAGGAAGTAAGCCTGGTAGTAAACCTGGGGGACAAGATGGAACGGGAAGTAAGCCTGGAGGGTCATGGTCATCTGAAGAACATGGTAAAGGTGGATCAAATGGAAAGCCTGGTGGAATGACTGATGGAACGCCTGGTGGAAAAGGAAGTAAGCCTGGTGGTAAACCTGGAGGTCAAGATGGAACGGGAAGTAAGCCTGGCGGGTCATGGTCATCTAAAGAACATAGTAATGGTGGATCAAGTGGAAAGCCTGGTGGAATGCCGGGTGGAAAAGGAAGTAAGGGTGGTCATAAACCTGGGGAACAAGATGGAACGGTAAGTAAGCCTGGCGGGTCATGGTCATCTAAAGAACATGGTAAAGGTGGACCAAGTGGAAAGCCTGGTGGCATGCCTGATGGAACGCTTGGTGGAAAAGGAAGTAAGCCTGGTGATAAACCTGGGGGACAAGATGGAACGGGAAGTAAGCCTGGCGGGTCATGGTCATCTGAAGAACATGGTAAAGGTGGATCAAATGGAAAGCCTGGTGTAATGACTGATGGACCGCCTGGTGGAAAAGGAAGTAAGCCTGGTGGTAAACCTGGAGGTCGAGATGCAACTGGAAGTAAGCCTGGCGGGTCATGGTCATCTGAAGAACATGGTAAAGGTGGATCAAATGGAAAGCCTGGTGGAATGCCTGATGGATCGCCTGGTGGAAAAGGAAGTAAGCCTGGTGGTAAGCCTGGGGGACAAGATGGAACGGGAAGTAAGCCTGGCGGGTCATGGTCATCTGAAGAACATGGTAAAGGTGGATCAAATGGAAAGCCTGGTGGAATGACTGATGGAACGCCTGGTGGAAAAGGAAGTAAGCCTGGTGGTAAACCTGGGGGACAAGATGGAACGGGAAGTAAGCCTGGCGGGTCATGGTCGTCTAAAGAACATGGTAAAGGTGGATCAAACGGCAAGCCAGGTGGAAAAGGAAGTAAGCCTGGTAGTAAACCTGGGGGACAAGATGGAACGGGAAGTAAGCCTGGCGGGTCATGGTCATCTGAAGAACATGGTAAAGGTGGATCAAATGGAAAGCCCGGTGGAATGACTGATGGAACGCCTGGTGGAAAAGGAAGTAAGCCTGGTGGTAAACCTGGAGGTCAAGGTGGCACGGGAAGTAAGCCTGGCGGGTCATGGTCGTCTAAAGAACATGGCAAAGGTGGATCAAATGGAAAGCCTGGTGGAATGACTGATGGAACACCTGGTGGAAAAGGAAGTAAGCCTGGTGGTAAAGCTGGAGGTCAAGATGGAACGGGAAGTAAGCCTGGAGGGTCATGGTCATCTGAAGAACATGGTAAAGGTGGATCAAATGGCAAGGCTAGTGGAAAAGGAAGTAAGCCTGGTAGTAAACCTGGGGGACAAGATGGAACGGGAAGTAAGCCTGGCGGGTCATGGTCATCTGAAGAACACGGCAAAGGTGGATCAAAGGGAAAGCCTGGTGGAATGACTGATGGAACATCTGGTGGAAAAGGAAGTAAGCCTGGTGGTAAACCTGGGGTACAAGATGGAACGGGAAGTAAGCCCGGAGGGTCATGGTCATCTGAAGAACATGGTAAAGGTGGATCAAATGGAAAGCCTGGTGGAATGACTGATGGAACGCCGGGTGAAAAAGTAAGTAAGACGGGTGGTAAACCTGGGGGACAAGATGGAACGGGAAGTAAGCCTGGCGGGTCATGGTCATCTGAAGAACATGGTAAAGGTGGATCGAATGGAAAGCCTGGTGGAATGACTGATGGAACACCTAGTGGAAAAGGAAGTAAGCCTGGTGGTAAACCTGGGGGACAAGATGGAACGGGAAATAAGCCTGGCGGGTCATGGTCATCTAAAGAACATAGTAATGGTGGATCAAGTGGAAAGCCTGGTGGAATGCCGGGTGGAAAAGGAAGTAAGGGTGGTCATAAACCTGGGGAACAAGATGGAACGGTAAGTAAGCCTGGCGGGTCATGGTCATCTAAAGAACATGGTAAAGGTGGACCAAGTGGAAAGCCTGGTGGCATGCCTGATGAAACGCTTGGTGGAAAAGGAAGTAAGCCTGGTGATAAACCTGGGGGACAAGATGGAACGGGAAGTAAGCCTGGTGGGTCATGGTCATCTGAAGACCATGGTAAAGGTGGATCAAATGGAAAGCCTGGTGGAATGGCTGATGGAACGCCTGGTTTAAAAGGAAGTAAGCCTGGTGGTAATCCTGGAGGTCAATATGGAACGGAAAGTAAGCCTGGCGGGTCATGGTCATCTAAAGAAAATGTTAATGGTGGATCAACTGGAAAGCCTGGTAGAATGCCGGGTGGAAAAGGAAGTAAGCATGGTCATAAACCTGGGGAACAAGATGGAACGGGAAGTAGGCCTGGCGGGTCATGGTCATCTGAAGAAAATGGTAATGGTGGCTCAATTGGAAAGCCTGGTGGAAAAGGAAGTAATCCTGGTGGTAAACCTGGGAAACAAGATGGAACGGGAAGTAAGCCTGGCGGGTCATGGTCATCTGAAGAACATGGTAAAGGTGGATCAAATGGAAGGCCTGGTAAAATGACTGATGGAACGCCTGGTGGAAAAGGAAGTCAGCCTGGTGGTAAACCTGGGGGACAAGATGGAACGGGAAGTAAGCCTGGCGGGTCATGGTCGTCTAAAGAACATGCTAAAGGTGGATCGATCGGCAAGCCTGATGGAACGCCTGGTGGTCTGCCTGGTGGAAAGGGAATTAAGCCTGGTGGTAAACCTGGAGGTCAAAATGGAACCGGAAGTAAGCCAGGCGGGTCATGGTCATCTAAAGAACATGGTAATGGTGAATCAAGTGGAAAGCCTGGTGGAATGCCTGATGGAACGCCTGGTGTAAAAGGAAGTAAGCCTGGTGGTAAACCTGGAGGTCAAGATGGAACGGGAAATAAGCCTGACGGATCATGGTCATCTGAAGAACATGGTAAAGGTGGATCGAATGGTAAGCCTGGTGGAAAGGGAAGTAAGCCTAGTAGTAATCCTGGGGGACAAGATGGAACGGGAAGTAAGCCTGGCGGGTCATGGTCATCTAAAGAACATGGTAAAGGTGGATCAAATGGAAAGCCCGGTGGAATGACTGATGGAACGCCTGGTGGAAAAGGAAGTAAGACTGGTGGTAAACCTGGAGGTCAAGATGGAACGGGAAATAAGCCTGGCGGGTCGTGGTCATCTGAAGAACATAGTAAAGGTGGATCAAATGGAAAGCCTGGTGGAAAAGGAAGTAAGCCTGGCGGCAAACCTGGGTATCAAGATGGAACGGTAAGTAAGCCTGGTGGGTCATGGTCATCTGAAGAATATGATAAAGGTGGATCAAGTGGAAAGCCTGGTGGAATGCCTGATGGAACGCCTGGTGGAAAAGGAAGTAAGCCTGCTGGTAAACCTGGAGGTCAAGATGGAACGGGAAGTAAGCCTGGAGGGTCATGGTCATCTGAAGAACATGGTAAAGGCGGATCAAATGGAAAGCCTAATGGAATGACTGATGGAACGCCTGGTGGAAAAGGAAGTAAGCCTGGTGGTAAACCTGGAGGTCAAGATGGAAAGGGAAGTAAGCCTGGGGGGTCATGGTCGTCTAAAGAACATAGTAATGGTGGGTCAAGTGGAAAGCCTGGTGGAATGCCGGGTGGAAAAGGAAGTAAGGGTGGTCATGAACCTGGGGAACAAAATGGAACCGTAAGTAAGCCTGGCGGGTCGTGGTCATCTAAAGAATATGGTAAAGGTGGACCAAGTGGAAAGCCTGGTGGCATGCCTGATGGAATGCCTGGTGGAAAAGGAAGTAAGCCTGGTGGTAAACCTGGGGGACAAGATGGAACGGGAAGTAAGCCTGGCGGGTCATGGTCATCTGAAGAATATGGTAAAGGTGGATCAAATGGAAAGCCTGGTGGAATGACTGATGGAACGCCTGGTGGAAAAGGAAGTAAGCCTGGTGGTAAACCTGGAGGTCAAGATGGAACTGGAAGTAAGCCTGGCGGGTCATGGTCATCTGAAGAACATGGTAAAGGTGGATCAAATGGAAAGCCTGGTGGAATGCCTGATGGATCGCCTGGTGGAAAAGGAAGTAAGCCTGGTGGTAAGCCTGGTGGTAAGCCTGGGGGACAAGATGGAACGGGAAGTAAGCCTGGCGGGTCATGGTCATCTGAAGAACATGGTAAAGGTGGATCAAATGGAAAGCCTGGTGGAATGACTGATGGAACGCCTGGTGGAAAAGGAAGTCAGCCTGGTGGTAAACCTGGGGGACAAGATGGAACGGGAAGTAAGCCTGGCGGGTCATGGTCGTCTAAAGAACATGCTAAAGGTGGATCGATCGGCAAGCCTGGTGGAATGCCTGATGGAACGCCTGGTGGTCTGCCTGGTGGAAAGGGAAGTAAGCCTGGTGGTAAACCTGGAGGTCAAAATGGAACCGGAAGTAAGCCAGGCGGGTCATGGTCATCTAAAGAACATGGTAATGGTGAATCAAGTGGAAAGCTTGGTGGAATGCCTGATGGAACACCTGGTATAAAAGGAAGTAAGCCTGGTGGTAAACCTGGAGGTCAAGATGGAACGAGAAGTAAGCCTGGCGGGTCATGGTCGTCTAAAGAACATGCTAAAGATGGATCGATCGGCAAGCCTGGTGCAATGCCTGATGGAACGCCTGGTGGTCTGCCTGGTGAAAAGGGAAGTAAGCCTGGTGGTAAACCTGGAGGTCAAAATGGAACCGGAAGTAAGCCAGGCGGGTCATGGTCATCTAAAGAACATGGTAATGGTGAATCAAGTGGAAAGCCTGGTGGAAAAGAAAGTAAGCCTGGTAGTAAACCTGGGGGACAAGATGGAACGGGAAGTAAGCCTGGCGGGTCATGGTCGTCTAAAGAGCATGATAAAGGTGGATCAAATGGAAAGCCTGGTGGAATGATTAATGGAACGCCTGGTGGAAAAGGTAGTAAGCCTGGCGGCAAACCTGGGTATCAAGATGGAACGGTAAGTAAGCCTGGTGGGTCATGGTCATCTGAAGAATATGATAAAGGTGGATCAAGTGGAAAGCCTGGTGGAATGCCTGATGGAACGCCTGGTGGAAAAGGAAGTAAGCCTGGTGGTAAACCTGGAGGTCAAGATGGAACGGGAAGTAAGCCTGGAGGGTCATGGTCATCTGAAGAACATGGTAAAGGCGGATCAAATGGAAAGCCTAATGGAATGACTGATGGAACGCCTGGTGGAAAAGGAAGTAAGCCTGGTGGTAAACCCGGAGGTCAAGATGGAACGGGAAGTAAGCCTGGCGGGTCATGGTCGTCTAAAGAACATAGTAATGGTGGATCAAGTGGAAAGCCTGGTGGAATGCCGGGTGGAAAAGGAAGTAAGGGTGGTCATAAACCTGGGGAACAAGATGGAACGGTAAGTAAGCCTGGCGGGTCATGGTCATCTAAAGAACATGGTAAAGGTGGACCAAGTGGAAAGCCTGGTGGCATGCCTGATGGAACGCCTGGTGGAAAAGGAAGTAAGCCTGGTGGTAAACCTGGGGGACAAGATGGAACGGGAAGTAAGCCTGGCGGGTCATGGTCATCTGAAGAATATGGTAAAGGTGGATCAAATGGAAAGCCTGGTGGAATGCCTGATGGATCGCCTGCTGGAAAAGGAAGTAAGCCTGGTGGTAAACCTGGAGGTCAAGATGGAACGGGAAGTAAGCCTGGCGGGTCATGGTCATCTAAAGAACATAGTAGTGGTGGATCAAGTGGAAAGCCTGGTGGAATGCCGGGTGGAAAAGGAAGTAAGGGTGGTCATAAACCTGGGGAACAAGATGGAACGGTAAGTAAGCCTGGCGGGTCATGGTCATCTAAAGAACATGGTAAAGGTGGACCAAGTGGAAAGCCTGGTGGCATGCCTGATGGAACGCCTGGTGGAAAGGGAAGTAAGCCTGGTGGTAAACTTGGAGGTCAAGATGGAACTGGAAGTAAGCCGGGCGGGTCATGGTCATCTGAAGAACATGGTAAAGATGGATCAAATGGAAAGCCTGGTGGAATGCCTGATGGATCGCTTGGTGGAAAAGGAAGTAAGCTTGGTGGTAAACCTGGGGGACAAGATGGAACGGGAAGTAAGCCTGGCGGGTCATGGTCGTCTAAAGAACATGCTAAAGGTGGATCGATCGGCAAGCCTGGTGGAATGCCTGATGGAACGCCTGGTGGTCTGCCTGGTGGAAAGGGAAGTAAGCCTGGTGGTAAACCTGGAGGTCAAAATGGAACCGGAAGTAAGCCAGGCGGGTCATGGTCATCTAAAGAACATGGTAATGGTGGATCAAGTGGAAAGCCTGGTGGAATGCCTGATGGAACGCCTGGTGTAAAAGGAAGTAAGCCTGGTGGTAAACCTCTAGGTCAAGATGGAACGGGAAATAAGCCTGGCGGATCATGGTCATCTGAAGAACATGGTAAAGGTGGATCAAATGGTAAGCCTGGTGGAAAAGGAAGTAAGCCTGGTAGTAAACCTGGGGGACAAGATGGAACGGGAAGTAAGCCTGGCGGGTCATGGTCATCTAAAGAACATGGTAAAGGTGGATCAAATGGAAAGCCTGGTGGAATGATTAATGGAACGCCTGGTGGAAAAGGTAGTAAGCCTGGCGGCAAACCTGGGTATCAAGATGGAACGGTAAGTAAGCCTGGTGGGTCATGGTCATCTGAAGAATATGATAAAGGTGGATCAAGTGGAAAGCCTGGTGGAATTCCTGATGGAACGCCTGGTGGAAAAGGAAGTAAGCCTGGTGGTAAATCTGGGGGACAATATGGAACGGTTAGTAAGCCTGGCGGGTCATGGTCATCTGAAGAACATGGTAAAGGTGGATCAAGTGGAAAGCCTGGTGGAATGCCTGGTGGCAAAGGAAGTAAGCCTGGTCGTAAACCTGGGGGACAAGATAGAACGGGTAGTAAGCCTGGTGGATCATGGTCATCTGAAGAACATGATAAAGGTGGATCAAGTGAAAATCCTGGTGGGATCCCTGATGGAACGCCTGGTGGTCTGCCTGTTGGAAAGGGAAGTAAGCCTGGTGTTAAACCTGGGGAACAAGGTGGAACTGGAAGTAAACCTGGTGGATCATGGTCATCTGAGGAACATGGTAAAGATGGAACAAGTGGAAAGCCTGGTGGAATGACTGATTGTACGCCTGTTGGAATGCCTGGTGGAAAAGGAAGTAAGCCTAGTGGTAAGCCTGGAGGACAAGGTGGAACGGAAAGTAAACCTGGCGGATCATGGTCATCTGAAGAACATGGTATAGTTGGATCAGGTGGTGAATCAAGTGGAGAGACTCTCGAATCATCTGAAGGAGGATCGGTTGGGTCAGATGGTAAATCCGGTAAATCAAGTGAAGAGCCTGGTGAATTATCTGAAGGAGGATCTGGTGGATCAGAAGGTGAATCCGGTGGTGCATCTGAAAGAGGATCTGTTGGTGAACCCGGTGGATCAAGTAGACATCCTGGATATTCTGCTGAAATAGGAGGATCAGGTGGATCATCTAAAGAAGGATCAGGTGGAACACCTAAAGAAGGATCTGGTGAATCAAGTGGAGAGACTGTCGAATCATCTGAAAGAGAGTCTGGTGGATTATCTGATGGAGGATCTGTTGGATCAGGAGGTGAACCCAGCGGATCATCTGAAGGAGGATCTGTTAGTAAACCCGGTGAATCAAGTGAAGAGCCTGGTTACTCTGCTGAAATAGGAGGATCAGTTGGATCATCCAAAGAAGGATCAGGTGGATCATCTAAAGAAGGATCAGCAGGTAGATCAGGTGGTGAATCAAGTGGAGAGACTGTCGAATCATCTGAAAAAGAATCTATTGGATCATCTAAAGAAGGGTCTGGTGGAGCAGGTGGTAAAACCGGTGAATCAAGTGGAGAGCCTGGTAAATCTACTGAAATAGGAGGATCGGGTGGACTATCTGAAGGAGGATCGGGATGGAAACGTGGTGGATCATCTGAACAAGGATCTGGAGAAGGCCCTGGAAAAGACTCTAATGAATCAGTATCATTAAGACATGAATCCTCCAGGGGTTCCCGAAAAGGTGGATCTATTCGGCTTAGTAGAAAAAGTTGCTTGCAATTGTTACAATTAAAGAGAACATTTATTTCTACCTTAAAACACAGCAACTCCCAGAAAAATAACTACTCTGAATTACTAAGGCAAATCAGAAAAGGTGTGTATTTTATACTACTTTTTTGGCGTGACAAAGTCTAATAAATTGATGAACGCCGGCTGAATTCACGTAAAAGGATGACTCGTTATCCCGTTATGCTCATTGTACGTCGTTGTATGAGACATAAATGCGGCGCAATTGCGCAGAATCTATCTCTCATCATTTCATCAATGTTTTGTTATGACGTTGTCACGTTAAACTATCGTCCGTAAAACGACTTTACAGACAACCCATTTTTTTTTGCTAGTATACTTTAAATGTCTCTAAAATGAGTACAAAACTGTTATATTCAGTTACAATATAAATTTGAGGTAACCAAAGTTAATGGTCTGTTTTAATTTATTAAGCTTGTAACGCCGCTAGAAGAAGATGTCATAAAAGACGTAAGAAGACATACAAACGTAAACCCTGCAAACACAGAAACGGCAAACCATGAAACAAATTACATCTAAGTAAGAATTCTCCACTTATTTGATTCATTATTTATTTTTGCTATTTTGGTCTCAAGGTTCTAATCAAAGAATTTCACAATCAACATCAACGTCTAATTAGATCACTTAAAATGCATCTGGAAAGAAATTCTAGGCCTAATATACCAAGCTGACCAGACGGATTGGTATTCGGGTTGTGTCAAGTTTTCCTTCTCTTTGCAGTGCTGTTGTGTAGTAGTAGTAGTCTTGTGCAGTATATAGAACCGATGCCTTACAAAAATAGTGCGCCACAAAGTTGGAAATTATTGGAACGAAGTTCCTTATGGGGCGTTGCGGAGAGGTAACCTAGCCGGCAAAAAGCGTCCGTAACGTTAAAACAAAAAAGTGTAAGATTTAAAAAAAATAGTATAGCGCCATCTGTATACCCTAGCAGGCAAAAACGTCCGTAACGTTAAATAAAAAAAGCGTAAGATTTTAAAAAAAATGTGTAGCGCCATCTGTAAGTTGCATATATTATTATATTTTATGATAAGGATCTAAAATAGTAAGATTTTAAAAATTTTGTATCCCGGGGCATTTCACGTGAAGCGGACAGCGAAAAAAGAGTCAGGGTTTCGATTTCATTTATATTTCAGTATGTTATACCTGTACATATCATCGGCACAGATACGAAATATTTTTGCATTTGCAAGCCTAGTTTTGAAAATATAGGTCTCTGAAGATTTCAGTAAACGTGAGGTGTGCACTACTTCCAATGTCATTATCATTTGAAATATTTAGGACAAATTGAACACTGAGTTTAATATTACATTGAAGAACCTTTATATCCTCATAATTTGAATATTTATTTTTAATTGCTAAAAATAAAATAAAAAATAGTGACTGATAAGAATTGACATATTTTGTCCACGCTGACCATCATTATTGATATACCGGAACCCATGCTATAACTTTTATCGTATAAAAAATATTAAAATATATGAAAACAAATTGTTTAAATTTGAAAGCACGATGACAGGTCTGATAAGTTCCTTTACTGTCCGCATAGTGTTGCTTTAGTCAATTTAGTGCCTGCTATAGTGCTACCTATAGTTCCTGCACGTTCCCTATAGTTGATCGCTGACTGTTTATACTGCTGGCGAGCACTCGCTGTACTAGTTTTGCTAATTTGGCGGTCAGAACTCACACCGAGAGACCAACTAACGGCCATTTATTTACAGTGCGGCTTTGAAAGTAAACTTATGCTTATTTACATGTTATTTAAAAAAAGTTTCAGTAAGTCTCGCTAACTGAATAGACGCTAGAAGGGGGCCATTACCGCTCTTCGTCATTATTATACATGTAGCTCCTAAACGACGGCGCGGCCCACTATGAAACTTGGCATGAAGCTTAAGCATAATATAAGCTTCTTTTTCATGATCAAAAAAAATTTTTTTTAAATGCGAACTTCGTCAAAAATGAAAAAAAAAATGTTTTTTTTTGCAATTAAAAACAAAAATACAAATTCAAATTATGAGGATATAAATGTAGTATGTAACTCAGTGTTCAATTTGTCCCAAAATTACTATATTTGAACTGATAATGACATTCGAAGTAGTGCACACATCACGTTTACTGAAATCTTCAGAGACCTTTATTTTCAAAACCAGGCTTGCAAATGCAAAAATATTTTGTATCTGTGCCGAGAATATGTACAGGTATAACATACTAAAATATAAATGACATCGGAATCCTGCCTAATTTTTTTGTGGTCCTCTTCATGTGAAATGCCCCATCTGTAAGTTGCATATATTATTATACTAGCTGTGACCGCGACTCCGTCCGCGTGGAATAGTGACTTTGGGCAGCAGTTTTCGGACATATCTTTTGGTTTATAAACATCGTCATTTGGGTATTTAGAATAATCGAATTTAAAGTAATGCTTCTCTATACACGACATTAGACGTATAGCCATCGGGGATTAAAGCATTCAGGTTGCTAGGATTGCTAACACGTGACAGAGCTACATAAAGCTGACCGTGTGAAAAACAGTTAATACTTAGATCTACACCCACAACTTTTAGCGTACCTATGACCTTGGGCTTTATTTATTGTCACCGCGAAACATAGGCTCACTGGAAACTGGACTCGTTTAAAACTAAACGGAAAGTAGTTTGGGATGAGAGGAACCCGAGGAATAAAAACACTATCACCTTTACCGAACCCTGTTGAAATCTTTGGTCACTTTTAATCTGGTACCGTTGCAACGTTTTGGAGGGCTTAAATTTTTAAGGAGCATTATGGGTACGCCGACTTTTAAATTTATTTTATGAGCTGGTAGTCCAGTAGCACTGAGGGATCACGCGATAATGCACGACATTCACGATCGATGGACAAACGTGCCTCACGCTGTTCCCTGTTCTACCTAATTCGAGTGGCCATCATTCGAGAACGATGCGAACTGAATCGAGATTCTCGCTGAGCCGAAGTTTCTGTAGCACGAAACCTGACCTTACGTTCCGGAGATGCAGTGAGAGCCTCATGATCTTCTTCAGATTCCTGTGATCGAACTAATCTCATCCTTTTAGCATTCCTGCTGCACTGGGTGAGGTTGGATCTTTTTCGAGGCATTCTTACAATATACTAACACAACATAGTTTAGTAAACACATACTTATCATAAACAACTAAATTATAAATACTTACAGATTATTACACAGTTTCATTTATTACAGTTTAATAACTATTAAGACGTATCAACCCAATCTATTAACTATCGAAAACAACCAAAGGTGTTAACTGTAAGTACATCCTGTTTTATAGAAAAATAACCAAAGCAAGTCAAGAAAAATAACCTAACTCGGACTCGAACCGACTAAAACCACACGGTGTGCCTCTCTGCGCCTGAGACGGGAGGGACCCGGGATCTGCTGTTATTAACACATCCAGATCCCTCCCAGCGCCTGCCCGCACAGAAGCGGGAACCGGCGGCGGATTGGGTCCGAGTGGAGGTCGTCCTTCCAGGCCTTCTCCGTCACCTCCTTCTGCGAAATTACGTCCTCGCAGAAGGCTGCGACCGCGGTAAAACTGCTGTCGCTACCGGCCATGGACGGATATCCTCCGATGACTCCGCTCGATATTCAGCCACGCGTCGATAAACTTCGGCGAGCACTTCTGCCTCCAAATCCCACGGGGGTGTTCCGGCCAGGACGCACGTCTCTCGACGCCGTGCGGTATCCGCGTATGGCTCTGACTGCCAATACCCTCTGAGGCCGCCAGAGGCGGGCCTTATTCAGGGCAGTCAGAGTCGACACCCAAACCGGTGCACCATACAGCGACATCGACCGAACAACCGTGTACAGGAGTCGCGTTGCGACGCTGGCTCCACCCAAGTTGGGCAAAAGTCGCCCAAGAGCGGAGGCAGCGTCGACCAGCTTTGGACCAAGCTATCGGAAGTGCTCGTCGAAGAGTCACCTACCGTCGAGGATAAGGCCCAGATACGTCATCTGGGCCCGACGATAACTCTAAAATGGGACCACACGGGAAGCACCAGCTTTCAAATAAAAAAATAAATCAACAAAATCGGTTCACTCGGTCGAAAGTTATGAGGTACAAACATAAAAAAACAACAACAAAAAAAAAATACAGTCGAATTGAGAACCTTCTCCTTTTTGAAGTCTGTTGATTACTAAATAAAATGTTTTTTTTTAAACATAAAAATTAGGAAATATTTTAAACTAAATAAGTAAATATAAGGTTTATAAAAGAATCAAGAACTTGAAATCAAACTAACCTATACAAAATAAACATACTACTCGTATATGTATTTACAATCCCTGTAAACCCTAAAGAAATAATATGTTCTTATAACAAACGACTAAATTGTAAGTACTTTCAGATTTTTACACATAAAATTAAGAAATAAAAAATCAAGAAAAGAAAATAATGCTCTCGGCGCGCTTTATATACCCGTGCGGCCGTGCAAGCGTTTACAATCTACAAACGTCCAGCTACGTGATTCTTTAAATTGGCATAACTTTTTTTATTTTTGAACCGATTGACATGAAACAAACACTAAATGTTAAGTGAAGCTTACCACAATATATTAGTGAAAACCACATTTCAATCGGATTAGCTGTTTCTGAGATTAGCGTGCACAAACGCACTGACAAACAGATAAACAGACAAACAGATAAACAGACAAAAATTCTAAAAAACATTGTTTTGGGTTCTATTGCGTTCATAAAGCCCCCCTATAATAGATTTCCTGAGATATCTTCCATGTACAGACAGCGAACAGTTACGATTTTATTATATGTATTGATTTTATTATATGTATTGATGATGATGATGATTTATGATAAGGAACTTCGTTCCTATCCGGTGTCCCACTACACCACACGATTTTTTTGATTTCCCGGTGATTCTTTCGGTCAATTTGATCATTTGATTTTATACGGCATCGGTTCCATACAATTTCAATACCTCTTCTAATCCATTATTCCGCAACGCCGTACAAAAATCATGAGACAAGGGAGAAAAATTAAGGGTTGCTACCCCCTCCCCTTCCCCAGTATTCCGTTGGACAGCTTACAAGTGACGAATGTTATTGTTTTATGCCCTTGTATCTTTCTAAAAAGGTCTCCTGGTGGTTCACATGACCTATAAATTTTCGACACGGGCCTGTAGTCTGTACGTCTCAAACGTGAACGTTACTTTACCAAAATAAGGGTAACAGTTTTACGCATTTACAAATTAAGAATACAAATCCGATGATTAGCCATGAATGCCGTCTGTTGCAAAAGAGAGACTAACTGTGATTCGATCACCAGACGATCCCTACTGCATCTTTTACTATTATTTTTTGTTAGTCTTACTCATTATTTATTCGATTTAACACTATTGACTGAAGACTATCATGCATTTACGTAACTAAGTAAGTAAACGATTTTAACAAAAATATTATTTTGCAGGTGATGAAAAGTGATTAAACAATTTAACGGACAGCGGCTATTTCAATGGACTCCGAGATATGTAGTTAATCCTATTCAATACAATGTATTCAGCAATGGTTATTTAATCACTGTTAAGTAAAGCATTACAAAAATCATTAAGTTGTTTATTTTTTAACCAAGAGAGACCACGTAAAAATAAAACTTACGTAAGTTGTATTTCGTTTTAGCATTCGTAGTAGCATTGCTACTGCTGTGCTGAATACTATGCCCAGCTCGGACCAAAGTTTTGTATAATCTGCAAAATGTTTTTCCGAGATTGGGTGTTTTCTATGTTTTAAATGTATGTATTTATAAAAAAAAACTTGAGAGGTTTCAAGGGATACCCGGATGGAACGAAGTTTATATATATATATAGACAGTGTTGGATTGCGAACGTCATTGTAATGGCAACATTTTTCGATTGTCATTTTTTTCGTGTTTGACGTTTTGAGGTTAAGAGAGTAAAAAAAAAGAAGCGTGTTGTGAACGGTCGACGATTGTTGTTTGAGAACCGTAATTAATTGATATTAAGCTAATTGTATTGTCCATCGACCCGGTCCCTTTAGTGATTTACCATTTTGTTAGGTCTGGTTAGGACTCGCTAGTTTTGTAGGCGCGTTCCGCGATAGCTGAAACGAGTGAGTTATAAATCGAATATCCGTGATAGCTGATACGAGTTTGTTGTAATTCGAATACCTTGAAAGATATACAGCACTTGGAGCATGTTTGTGTGACGACGCAGAGAAGAAACTACCCAAGAGATCTCTTGGAACGCCGAGAACAAAGAAGCCACACAACTCCAGTAAGTGCTTGATGATTTTAGTTTAGATTAAGAACACGGTGGATCGCCGTGGTTCATTTTTCTTGCCAGTGGCCTAGTAGCGAGTTAATGCTTATACTCATGGGTCCTATAGGTATTACAAGTATCACAAAATGATCGCTCCATTGGTGAGAGGACTGAACATACAGTGTAGTCCGTTTTGTATGACTTCGCATATAGCAACCAACCGTTTTTTAGCGACGTAAGTATAGGCGTATGTTTGGTTTTAGAATGAGCTTATATGAAAGGACATTCTTTTATTACGACTCCGTATACAACGACCAATCGCTTTTAACGACAGAATTTTACACATAATTATCCGGTTACAACGACGATCGTTTACGTGCTTACAAATAATTTACAAATAAAATCGTAGATAAGAAGCTATCTCCGCCCCGCGCACCCCCCTTGCCGAGACACCTTTTTAGGCGACCGAGGCGACTTTTTATTTTACGGCTTTAGGTAGGTATTAAATTAGATAATTTGCGGGTAATGAGTGAGTACGCGTACAAAAATGGATTTTACAAAACGAAAAAGTTTCTCCATTGAAGAAAAAAGTGTTAAAATAATACAACGGTTAGAAGCTGGCGAGTTAAATGTAATGATTGCGAAGAAATTCGATGTAAATCATTCGACAAATATTATCTACAATTAAGAAAAATAAACTGTTACGATGTAACAAGATCCTGAAATAAGTTATGGCATCAGGCGTTACTTTGCGGAAATCCATGACATTAAATGCTATAAAATATATTTAGCTTTAATTCCGCGAGACAAATATCCAGGTCTGAAAGCAAGGCACAAATCCCACCGTCATGCATACTCACATGCACATATGGGTATCATGCATATGTACACATACAAAACTAGTGAGAAATAATTAGCATGCCATGCAACCAAACCTATACTCGACACGTGTTTCGCCCCTCCACGGGGCATCCTCAGGAGATGTTGACTCGTCGAGCATTTGAGCTCGAATGAGCTCGCGCCACCGCTGTCGGCCCTTTATATACCGTTTCGATGACGCTATAATAATGGTCGATACAATGTCATAAAGACATCTGTGCCGAACTACCTGCAATCATACTAAGAAGTGGTGATGGAATTAAGTTTGTTTGGTCATTCAACAGGGTATATCGCGACTTCTAACGGTTACACCAAACAAGTTATTGATAATATAATTAAGAAAAAGCAGAATGACCGGGCGCGCTCAGCACTTTATGCATGTACCCCCGAAAGAATTAACAAGAATGTCGGGAGTCTCACTTACATAGGCCCAATTTCAGATAGAATCGCGAATATTCTAAGAAAACACAATGTTTACGTAGCTTTTCGATCGGATCATAACTTGCGTAAACTATGTAACGGTAAAGATAAATTAGAGAATTCAAAAAAATCCGGAGTTTACAAATTAGTATGCAATGATTGCACCGGGGTCTATGTGGGTCAGACAGGCCGTAGACAGACAGGTCGAAATTAGGTACAGGGAACATGTTGCCGCTCACAGGAATGGCCATCCAGATAAATCACATTTCGCAAAACATTTAATAGACACCGGCCACTCCTTGAGCGGCAACAATACCTATAACATTCTGCATGTTTGCGATAAAGGTTTCCGGCTGAGTGTGTTGGAACAGTTAGAAATATCAAAACATAACAATAATAATGCATATACCCTGTTGAATGACCAAACAAACTTAATTCCATCACCACTTCTTAGTATGATTGCAGGTAGTTCGGCACAGATGTCTTTATGACATTGTATCGACCATTATTATAGCGTCATCGAAACGGTATATAAAGGGCCGACAGCGGTGGCGCGAGCTCATTCGAGCTCAAACGCTCAACGAGTCAACATCTCCTGAGGATGCCCCGTGGAGGGGCGAAACACGTGTCGAGTATAGGTTTGGTTGCATGGCATGCTAATTATTTCTCACTTGTTTTGTATGTGTACATATGCATGATACCCATATGTGCATGTGAGTATGCATGACGGTGGGATTTGTGCCTTGCTTTCAGACCTGGATATTTGTCTCGCGGAATTAAAGCTAAATATATTTCATAGCATTTAAGATCCTGAAAGTAAATACTAATATATTAACCCTAAAATATACTAAAGATAAACATACAAATAATTACACGTACAAACTGACTGCGTAATTATCTAATATTAACAAACGCAAGCTGCGCGAACTCACTAGTGTAAGGAAGCATTGCGACCGGCCGCAAAACATTACCTTATAAGGTAATCCGGAAACGCACATATCATAGAACATCGAGATAAGACGCCTGTTGCTACTCAGTCCAGAACATTCGAAACGCGGGCCTAAGAGGTCACCGCCTATAAATTCACTATTTTGGCCGTGACTCAACGTAGTACATTATGATTCTTACTTTATTAGTCCGAAAAATAATCCTTCCGTTGGCTGAACCTGTTTATATATGTGGAACAGAACGGTTGCCTTTCGCAACGCGCCATAAGGAACTTCGTTCCAATATATAATTATTCTATCAATCAATCTAGCTATTATAATAGAAACTCTGTTTAGTTTTACACTAGACCGCTGTCTATGTATAAATCACTTCGCCATATATTTTACAAATAAAGCACCTAACTATCACCCGGTATAAATAAATAGTCATATTATACCCTACGTCAATACTGCCAAATATTTAGGAATGACACTAGACACCAAGCTTCGCTGGAAAGCCCATGTCAAAAGAAACGTGACCAGCTGGAACTTCGCTACAAAAAAAAAATCCACCCTTTTGGGTAAACACTCAAAAGTATCCGTACATAACAAGATATTGCTATATAAACAAGTCCTTATGCCTGTATGGACATATGGTATCCAGTTATGGGGATGTACCAAACAATCCAATACATAAATATTACAACGTCTAAAGTACTTAAGGGTATTGTAAATGCATCCTGGTACATTCGAATGAACGACCTCCATCGGGACCTTAAAGTAGAATTCGTTGAAGACATTATATCGAAGTACGCCGAAGCTCATGAACGCCGACTTCATCATCACGTGAACGTTGAGGCTATACAGCTTCTTGACAATACGGACGTTGTTGAGGATTGAAATAAAAAGACTTCTATCCCAACTTGGTACAAGTTAAATATTTACTTGAAATGTACATGTTACAGCACAATAGCGATGAAAACAGTAAAAACTATTCTATCTAAAGGCACGCTGTAACGATGTTCTTCTCTTGACATTTTGACATCGAATGTATCGGCGCCGGCGCGTCCCCCGCGCGCCGCCTTTCTCCCCACGCTGCTCAAGCGCTATGGGCGCGTTCGTCTTCCGCGGCGTTGAAATCTGCTTTCAACTCTGAATTAGCCACTTCTAAGGGGCACAATTTGTTTCTGGTGCCGGTAGAGGTATAGATATCCGCTACTCTGCAGATCCCGTCGGCTCCAGGGTATAATTTTGCGACGCGACCCATACGCCAGTGTAACGGCATTAAGTTGTCCTCCTTGAGAACAATTAGATCTCCGACTTTAATTGGTTTTGAACCCCTTTTCCATTTTGCTCGGTTTTGGAGTTCTGCAATGAACTCTCGACGCCACCTTTCCCAGAACCGCTGACGTGTCTGTTCGATATTTGGTCTAGACGATTTCACAGGTAGTGAAGGTACTGACATCAGCGGGCGTCCAATTAGGAAGTGCCCAGGAGTTAATGGATTGATATCAGTAGGGTCAGACGAGATAGGGGAAAGAGGTCGGGAGTTAAGGATAGCCTCTATTTGGATGAAGAGCGTCGCTAACTCCTCAAACGTAAGGGAAGCATTCCCAGCTACGCGTTTTAGGTGAAATTTCGCGGATTTAACGCCCGCTTCCCCTATTCCACCAAAGTGTGGACAGTGAGCGGGAATAAACATGAATTTAATAGCCTCCTTAGCTGCATAGTCTGTGACCGCTTGAACGCTGGACTGTATAACCCTACCCAACTCATTGTTAGCGCCAACAAAATTCTTTCCATTGTCGCAATGTATGGCGTAGGGCTTGCCGCGACGCGACACGAACCATCGCAAACACAATATAAAAGCCTCAGTGGTGAGGTCACTTACAACTTCCAGATGTAGGGCCTTAGTGGTTAAACATACGAATATACACAAATAAGCCTTGGTTATACGATTACCTCGTCCCTTTTTGGAAGAAATCATAAAGGGTTCAGCAAAGTCAGTTCCACATGAATTAAACGGAAAGTCTGTATTGACTCTTACACTCGGCAAGTCGCCCATCAGAGGTTGTACAGTTCAGACTGTACAGCAGTGTAAGTCAAAGGTCAGCCTTTCATTCGAGTGCAGACAACACAGTGTCTAACGATAGTGCGAGCCAAAATCCTACCACCTAACGGCCAAAATCTCTCGCGGACTGACGACAGAAGCAACTGTGGCCCTGCATGCAATAAATGCAAATGTTCATACTTCATTATAAGTTTAGTGAAGTGATGCTTAGCATCCAGTAAAATTGGTTGCCTTTTGTCATATTGATAAATCAGAGTGACTTATTCTGCCACCAACTCTTACTAAGCCATTGGTATCTAATACACACATCAAAAGTGTCTAGGGATCAACATATGTGTCTAGGGATCAACATATATTTTTGCAATAACTTTTCTCCTGATTGATATTAATTAAAATTTTCTTTAAGGATTCATCAAATGAAGTGTTTTCGTTTGTCACAGTAACAATAAACCAAGTCACCTTTGCATTAATAAAGAAATTTTTTTTTTTTTTTTTTTTTTTATGTTTGGCCCGCCAAAATGACTCTACTCTGCCTGATGGAAAGCATAAGCAGAATCCAAGAGTGGTGGTCACCATACTCATTGCGAATGCAGACAATGCAGTATGGAGACCCACACTATGGCGGCCTAGTGATGCTGCTGCATCTTTTAGTCTAGTCAACAAGTATGGTACTTGTTGACTAGACTAATTGGGCCTCCGGTCTCGCACTCACCAACGAAACACGACAGCACGAACGCTGTCATTTTACGTTGATTTTCTGTGCGAGGGTAGTACCGCCCCGGTCGAGCCGGCCCATTCGTGCTGAAATCAGCGTGGCTCTACTACCGCCTATTGCCATTTTCCTAATAAAAGGATTTTTGACATTTGAACCACTAACATTAAAGTTCGAAAAAAAGACTGAAATAACAGTTTTCTTTAAAATTTTATTAGGTAACTTAAACAATTAATAATCCGTGTTTCTACCGCGAACACTAACACAAGAACATCGGTTTGGCATACTCAAAATGAGTTCATTCAAATCACGCTGTGGAATGGCCGCCCATGTTCGTTGCAACAACAAAAAAGATCTTCTTGCGACTGGATACCCTCCATATTCGGCAGAGCTCCTCTCTGTAGCATATCCCATGCATGCTCAATCGGGTTCAAGTCTGGCGACTGAGCAGGCCAGGGCCAAAGCCACATCTCAATCTCAAGAAATCCGCATAAAAATGCTTGATCCCTAGACACTTTTGATGTGTGTATTAGATTTAAGAATAATAATTTACTTTTATGATGCAGTTCTACTCCACTTTCAATATTTTTAAGATCCTTTGCAAATTACTCAAATTGACTAAATTTAAGCAATAGTATTAAAGAGTTATCAAGTTCGTCAGCTTGCAAAGGTCCTTTTATTTTTAACTGTTTACTTTTAAAATTGTTGATAAAACGTAAACCATATGCATAAGCTCTCTGAAGTTTCATATAACTTGAATATTTTTCAAATGGTATTAGCGAATTATTCTCGGACATGTCATCAGCAGAGAGTAATACTTTGACTTCCGGTAAGTTTTTAGGTGTAGTGTGAGGTTGAGTAGGCCAATGAGAATGATCCTCTCTTAGATACGAAGGACCCTCCCACCACAAACATGATGTCTGCAGATGCTGTGGGTCAATGCCCCTAGAAGCTAAATCTGCAAACGTTGACTCTGTTGGAACATGTTTCCACTCAAAGTCTTGGGTAATTTTATTATTTTGCACCAAATTGCAATATTTTTTTATTATTTTTGTAATATGATTCCCCTGTGGGACCAGCTACAATCCATCCCAACATGCTCTCTAGTAAAAATGGCTTGTTGGGACCTAAACTTATTTTATTGGGTCTAATAATATCAAAGAAATTATCTGCACCCAATAAAATGTCTATCTCACCTGGCTCATAAAACAAGGGATCTGCCTGGGCAACCCTAGACGCTCAACATTTACTTAAACGCCTGGTAAAGTTCCTGTAATTTTAGGAATTACTAGACAGTTAATAGTTTCACTAAATGAGCCGATTCGAGACTTTAACATAACACTGCATCGTTCAGTAATTTCACATTCTACATTATTTATACCAGAAACTTTAAATGCATTTATTTGTTTTACTGCTAACCCTAGCCTTTCTTTTAGCCCTTTAGTTATAAACGACGACTGGCTTCCAGTGTCTAACAACACACGAGCAAGATAGGTACTAATATTATTTTTATTTATTATTTCTACTTGTGCAGTACATAACAAAACTTGGCCTGGTGAGCAGGTTGACAAACTAACAGGAAGATTACTGGCTGAATTTGCAGCAGCTTCTGTATTTTCTGTAACTACATTAGTAAATGTACTGTGCAACATTAAATTATGCCTTTTCTTACAGGTCTGGCAACAACCTTTCAAAGGACATTCTGAGCTGTTGTGACCACTGCAAAGGCAG
Source organism: Diaphora mendica (assembly GCA_949125395.1). NCBI lineage: Eukaryota > Metazoa > Arthropoda > Insecta > Lepidoptera > Erebidae > Diaphora > Diaphora mendica. Next base: position 19,176,225 of record OX421319.1, on the reverse strand, counting down.
TTGTTGCACAACCTATGCTTTGCCACCTCAGACAACTTGTCATTTAGACTTAAGGCCTTAAATACACACATCAAAAGTGTCTAGGGATCAACATATGTGTCTAGGGATCAACATATATTTTTGCAATAACTTTTCTCCTGATTGATATTAATTAAAATTTTCTTTAAGGATTCATCAAATAAAGTGTTTTCGTTTGTCACAGTAACGATAAACCAAGTCACCTTTGCATTAATAAAGAAATTTGCCATTTTCCTAATAAAGGGATTTTTGACATTTGAACCACTAACATTAAAGTTCGAAAAAAAGACTGAAATAACAGTTTTCTTTAAAATTTTATTAGGTAACTTAAACAAATAATAATCCGTGTTTCTACCGCGAACACTAACAACACAAGAATCGGTTTGGCATACTCAAAATGAGTTCATCCAAATCACGCTGTGGAATGGCCGCCCATGTTCGTTGCAACAACAAAAAAAGGTCTTCTTGCGACTGGATACCCTCCATATTCGGCAGAGCTCTTCTCTGTAGCATATCCCATGCATGCTCAATCGGGTTCAAGTCTGGCGACTGAGCAGGCCAGGGCCAAAGCCACATCTCAATCTCAAGAAATCCGCATAAAAATGCTTGATCCCTAGACACTTTTGATGTGTGTATTTGGCACTGATGTACATAATGAGCTTTGTTACAGATGTGACATGCCTTAGTGCGAGAACCCTCCAAACTAGTTGTTATAGATCTAACAGATTTATTTTCACTGTGAGATGAATTTTTAGTATAATGACTCCTACCACCATTAGCTGTCTCTAAAACATTTTCTCTATTCTCTAAAAAATTTATAAACTCTTCAAGAGAAGGCAGGTGCGTTAAATTACCTTTATGTTCTTCCCACTTACTACTACTTCTGGGCTCTAACTTTGCTGATACTAAGAATACAACTAAAGGATCCCAGCCAGTTGTGGAAACTTCTAATACATTCAGAGCAAACAAATTCTTTTTAATCTGATCCGTCAAATATCGCAATGCTCTAAAAGATTCCTTTTGAATCGGATTGATATATTAACTAATCCCTGCAAGTGATTATTTATAAGAATATTTTTGTTATTAAATCTGTCACATAAAGACTTCCATGCTATTTGATAGTTCGCTGCGGTAAACTCTATGGACCTCACTATCACATTAGCAGAGTTTCTCAAATAATGTAACTTGTTGATTAGCGGTATTGACTCATTATTATTTATTAAAGAGTGTAAGGTATCTCTAAACTCCAGCCATTTAGAATAATTCCCGTCAAACGTGGGCAAATTAATGGTTGGAAATTTAACTGCATTGTTCATTTTGTAACTTGAATTTACAGATTCATCATCTTTAATTTTTGAAGAATAGATACCTATTAATTCTTGTGTAAAAGAGAAAAAGAATTCCCTTTCAGTACAATCTCGTTCAGACATATGCTCATCTACATTATGAGCAATATCCTCTATCTCGGATTGTATTATATCAAATTTAGACATTAGCTCTTGCAACTGTGTGAGCCGTAAGGTCAACTCGCGCACTTCTAAACTAGTAAGACTAGAAGCTTTCTCAATATGGAACTGACTTATGTAATTTTTAAATAATGTTATTCGACTACGTATACCACCACGTCTGCGAATTAATGTCTTTAAATTTTCATTACATCCACATCAGGAGAGGTAACCGTATCATTTGGCATGTTGACTGTAATTTAAACACAAATACAGTAAACTCAACAACACCTCTAACAATGAGTTAGGTAATAGTTGTAGACTACTATTACTATATAAAATGTGCAATCCCACCAGTTAATACAGTCCAGCAGACAAACAGCTCAAACCACACCGCTGCCGATGCCGCCGAGCTCGCCAATTGCGAGCCGAGACCGCAACAGCACCGACCACGCCCGTAGGACGCAGCGAGGCACGAAGATCTTGAGCACGGGCCGTACAGGAGCCCAATTGCACTGAAATGTTCGGCAATTTACTTTGAATATAAATGCAACAATAGGTTTTTTACATAACCTACGTTAATGATTATTATTTAGGATATCTAGGGCTTAGTTTATAGGTATATAGCCCTAAAAAAGGTATAATGTTATAAGAAACCACAACACAATTGTGTTAAGTAGGTAGCTAATAGAATATTATTGTATATCGATCGATCTATAGAAAGAATCGATTACCTAAATTGGAAAAGATACATGCGCGTGCCACACGAACTTTTAATTGTTATTTTGAGCGATTAAGCAACCCAATACAACTAGGTACAGTATAGTACCCAATAGTGCAAGGAAAAAAAACTCACAAACAACAAAAGAGGTACATTAAAAGTGCATATGTATTAATTGATTTACCTATGTGACAGCTACGTGGCAGCGGAACGCGACAGGATAGACGCAATTACCTAAGCTGATTTAAATGCGAAAATTAGGTAGATAAGGTACGCGTATAGCTAGATACCTCCCCCTTAGGTTGCAAAGCAGCTAGGCATCCACACACCAAACAGAAACTGGATTAGGTAGGTAAAAAATAGAACATTAGGAACGGGCTTACTTCCTTTATCACTACGCCGCCGGCACCGACTGTCCACAGCAATGTACACAGCACAGCATATAGGTGGAAACAACGATCGTAGACGTAGCACGGAAAGCACCACAGGTTCTTGATATTTTCACCGGCGGAGCACCGCCGGCGCCATTTTGACGCAACAGGAACAGAACGCTTAACATAATGGCGACCGTGACAATATTGAATTGTCACGGTCGCCATATGTTGAGGATTGAAATAAAAAGACTTCTATCCCAACTTGGTACAAGTCAAAAAATGTCAAGAAAAGAACATCGTTACAGCGTGCCTTTAGATAGAATAGTTTTTACTGTTTTCATCGCTATTGTGCTGTAACATGCACATTTCAAGTAAATATTTAACTTGTACCAAGTTGGGATAGAAGTCTTTTATTTCAATCCTCAACAGGCGTTATAAGGAGACTTAAAAGGGTAAAACCCTTTGCGTTAGTTAAGTGACAGTGCAAAGTGAACAAAATACTACCATTTAGTGCAGTGTATTAAAAGAACACACGAACAGAGTGTCCTCAATTAATTAGAGACATTATGAAAAGTGTTAATATAAATATAAATAAATATTTCGGACATCTAATAACACACAACGCCATCTAGTCCCAAGCTAAGCAGAGCTTGTGTTATGGGTACTAGAGAACTGATACAAATACATATATACTTTTTTTTTGTAAATACATACATATTATACATAGAAAACACCCAAACTCCGAAACAAATATTTGTAGATCATACAAACATTTGGTCCGTCCCGGGAATCAAACCCAAGATCTCATGATCAGCAGTCGCACACGCCAACCGCGAGACCAACGAGGCAGATTTTAATGGACACAATCTTATTATAGTTTTGTTTTAATTCAGGTCAAAGTAAAATTAATCATTAGTCAGTAGACTAGATCGTGATAACAATGTCCTACTGTATTAGTATGGCATTTATCGAAAAAAATTTTTTTTAAGAATATTGATGACACCGCGCGGAATGTCACTTAAGAAACTTTCAGGAACTTTTCCTCAAGGTCATATACAAAGTGTAGACTTGATCAAAACTTTAAGACATAACTTCAAGGCGCAGTATTTAAATTATTTCTTAATTAACTTTAGTATCATAACACTGTTTTTCTGAAATATTTATAAAAAACGTGATAAATTCACCCTGGTTGAAACAAACGAGATTCCAATGTTTTACTCACAGTAGCCACACAATCCATATATGATTTGAATATCAAAGAAACTTGTGAAAAAATTCACCGTTAGAGGATCCGCCCTAATGCCATGAACGGCAAATGGGCCCCAAACGAAATCTAATTTAAAAATAAATAACCCTATAATACTTGTGTGTGTTCCATACACAACTATTATAGGGTTAGTTCATAGAGCGTACTTGGGTTATTGATTTCTACTTTAAAGACTCCTAAGACCCATTTGTTTTCTTCTTTCTCTTAGCTTAAGAAAAACTTCAACTTTTTTTGACCATGAGATGCAATTCTTTAATGAGTTATTTTGAGGAGTCATGATTTGTAAATTAGTGTGACTCCAGGGTCGCTCAGAAAACTGGTGTCAACCATTTCTGTTGCTTTATACCGATTGAGAGAGGATAATGTGCCCCAAAAGTAGTAATGATAATAATAGTTTTAATTAATTTATTAATCTAAAAACAAAGGCCTTTTTTTAATGGTACTAATCCCGCCCACACGCCCACCACTGCAATTCCTGTACGCCAGGATCAACAGCGGTGACCAACGATCACACCGAGTTATGACACTCGGGAAGTCCCAGGAAAAAAATAAACTGTCTTGGAACCCGCAACGAAATTAATCAGAAGAAAAACTGGAGGAGTTGGAAATATAATAAGTCCACTTCCCTCCTTAGCAAAGTGGGAAACAAAATGAAGTCAAAATAGGCATACACTTTTTTCAAAACGGGAACCACCACGGATAAAATATTATGGGTCCTAAGTGAGCTATATTTGATTACTATAGTATGTATGGCAGAATCGCCTAAACGCACGTAAATTCACCGCAGTTGACACAAGATCCCCATAGTATACCGCCCCAGATGTCATTTGTAAGCTATTTAGCATCATGTTACGTTCATTGCACCAAAGACTACATTCACAGAGGATATGATGAGCCGACTGTTCATAGCTATAATCAGGTGTTGAGCATTGACACAACGGTGAATCGACTAATTTAAATGAGTGTAGTTTGCTCTTAAAGTTACCGTGGCCTGTAAGAAATTGAGCGACACAGTGATCTACCTCGAGCCATGTCTTCGACAACCGTTCGCGAACAGATGGAAAGAACTGGTAGAGGTGGCGCCCTTTAGATGATTCGTCCCAACGTTGCTGCCATTCATCCATGAGGTCGTAATAAACATTGGATTGCTGTTGTAACAATCTTATGATTTTATCGCGATTATGAAAAACAAAGGCCTCTTAAAACTGGTGACTGTTGAGTTCCAGTTGTCAGGTGGCAGCGGTAGTCATTTACCATCATAAGATGCGTCTATTCGCCACCCTCCCCCTCCTGATCTCACCCCTCCTCTTCTTAAAGAAATCATGATACAGACCACTAATACATATATCTCTTCATTTATCTTAAATCTTAAAGATATCGTTTCTGACTGTTGACGGCCAAGTCTACTAGTATAGGCTGGCCAAGTGCCAAATTCGAATGAACCAGAAAGCGTAATGTTAGAGGTTTTCTCACTACAAGACCTGAAAATCAACCTTTCCGTCTGACAACTTTAAAAAGTTATTTTTTTAAAAAGGTAACAGAAAGTTCGTACCCCTATTTGACATATTCACTCTTGCACAAACGAATTTCGTTTAGGAGGTGAAATGAGCCATGCGAGCAGATGGAAGTGGCTGCTCACTACATCTGCGAACGCAAATCTCATTTACCTTTACTACATATTTCCAATAATTCTTTTGAAGAATGAAATAGCTCCTTGCAGGGTATTCTACTTTGAATTTTGTGTAATAGCCAAATGTGTGAATCATACGAAAGGTGTTAGTTTTCTGTTGAGATTGATTTCATTCACTGGTTTATGATAGTTTTCTTTTCTTATGCGGCTCATGATGATTAAGATGCGACCCGATAGACGATTAAAATTTGACGTGCACATGCTTTAGCGCAATAAGTAACTTTAGAAGCCTCATACTACCTCGTGAATAATGAATAATAATGTTTTTTACAAGCTTTTTATTAACTTGCAATGTATGTATGTATGTAGATATGCTTGTATGTTCGGGTGGAATCTTGCAACTCAATTTTGAAGCAGATATCTTGAACCTATTTTGCTGAAATTTTGCAAGCATATGTATACAGCGTGACAATACAATACTATAATGACATGGAGCTGATCTGATGCTGGAGCTGGAAGGTGGCCATAGGAACTCTGTAAAGAAACGTCGCAACATCATCGAGTTTTGACTCGTTTGATTCGTCTCGAGGCATTTCAGTAAAACCTTGTTTTTAATAAGCTTTTTAATTTATTTTAATTACGCTGAGAACTGATTAACTATGTATGTATGACATTTTTGTTTGACGAGTTCATTTTAACTCCAAGCATGGAATTTTACTTTGGTTTTTGCTTGATAGTATTTTTCAATAGATTTTATGGACATCTATTTATTGCCACGTTTTTACTTTTACGTATTTACTATTTTCCAATCTCTTTCTACTTTATAAAACCTTGGTTAAGTGATTGATTTTATCTACCACTAGCTTTTACACGCAGCTTCGCTCACGCACACTTTCATCCCCTGATTTACCCCCTTACGGGTGGAATTTTAAAAATTCCTTTCTTAGTGATCACTTAACGTTATATAAAGAACCAACATGCAAAATTTCAGGATTCTAGCTTCTGCGGTTTGGGCTGTGCGTTGATCTCTGGGTATGTCAGTCAGTCAGTCAGTCAGTCAGTCACCTTTCTCTTTTATATATATAGATAAATCGGATAGTGTCTTTATTTCTGATCTAAACTTACGTAACAAGGTAAATATAGCAGCTACCACGACTGTTTATCAATTAAATAATAAAAAAATTGTAAGTACAGTAATAAAATTAAATAGCAATTGATTACGTATATATTTATTTACAAATTACATTTAGAAATTACAATGTCCATACAAAATTACAACACAACATTCTGCACATACATACAATATATCACATGACAACAACGCTTATCACCATTCGTTCTTTAGCATGTAGGTAACCATTTTATTGGTATCACAGATTTTACAATAATATTGTTTAGGTACATTTACGTATGTGAAATGTTAGGCATGTTCTATCATTGACGATTACAGAAGGCAATAAATATGGTAATGTGTTCAAATGACTATTTGTGCAAGTCACTAGTACCAGCCGGAAAAAAAATACTTAAACATCATTTTCAAGAAGTATAAATAACTTTACAAAATACAGAAGTAATTCGACACGATATTGAGTGAAAAAATTATGTACCCAGAAAATAGGTAATTAATATATTATAGCACGAAAATTGTCGAAGTTATGTCTGAAAATTATAAGTATTCTACAATAATGATAAAATAATGATGTCATATCCCTGCTATATAGTAGTGCCTTCAAGTGGTACCGCGAGTTTTCACTCACTTGTAGTCTCAGTTACATTTCCCAGTGCGGTAAATTTACTTTGGTCAAGCTCTCTATGACTATTCATTTTGTTAACCACAGAAGACTCACATTTAAAAATGATTATATTGCCCAGAAGAGTTGACATAGAAGTTTCTTCATCAAAGAAACCAGCCAACATCCCTTGCAATTGAAACACGTTCTGCTAAATCAGACCAAAATTATGAAAGGGTAGAAACATTACAATGATATTATAAGACATCATAAATATCATCGGGATAGGAGCAAATAAACTGAAAGATTCCGTCAGATATCCTGGATATAGTCAAAGTAAAGAAAGCAACTTACAATATTCTTCAAAATATCATTGCCGATCGGATATAATGGTAACTCACTAAAGTAAACTTAATTGAATACGCGTACTCAGCAAAAAAATATTATATAAAACGAACCTGTTTACATAAATCTTCACTAATATACACAAAATAATTGTTTACTCGTCATAAATTATTACTTTTAGTTTTAATATTACAAAAAACTTTTACGATTAGAACTTTAAATAAGAATAACTAACACATCAAAAATTATCTAAATAATTCTTTGAAAGAACAAACACAGTCTTTGTGTACTTACAAAGAGAATTTGACGCCGATTTTAACAAGAATTTATAGTGAACTGCAACTTCCTTATATTATTTCGCTAAGGCAGTGATGTAAAAAGAACTAGACTGGGAATAAATATTATTTTTTTAGCTTACGTCAGCGATAAGAATATTAAACAATGATATCATATTACTATTTTCTCAAAAGAAATCCCTTAAGCGTAATTCGCACAAACATCAAGTGAAAATATTGCCTCAAAACCATAATGTATATAAGTGCCTTTCAGGTACATCGTGGCATGCCATTTACGCTAATAAATATTATGACACAATCACGCATGCCTCTCTTTGTGTGTAAAACTGAATTTGAAATTATATCTATTGGTATAACAATAATTTACCTACCTGTCCTTCAACTATGTATGGAATTTCAATTGTTCCGTCATAATCAATTAAACAACCAAACATTGTAGTGTTTGATTGAACTATAAAGAAACTTAGAATTTAAGAAATAAATACGTTCGTTTTCTCTTATTGTTGTTCGTAATTTCAAACTACAAAACCGTAATGTTTGTTATGTTTGTGTGGACTTATAATAAACCTTTATGTGTATGTGTTTGTGCACATGTATTGATTAAGTGTTGCTTAATGTAAAAGACTTCATTTAACCTAATGTCTAACAAATATGTGGAAAACCATATAAATATTAAATTCACGCAGCATACATTTCACATTCGTAATTCATTTTATACAAGAAAAGGTACTCAGGTAATAATTAAATAATTATTTTGTACAAATAGTCGTAGACATCGATGTCGTGCTTTTTGACTAAACTTTTCTACCGTTTTAAATAGATGCGTCTTCTGTAGTAAAACCGGGGTATCGCAGGGCCTGAAAAACAAGGAAAAACAACATACATGAAAAAATGTTTAAAATATTATTATTTAGATAATTTTACATTTTAGAACCTATTTGGGTCTTCGGAAAAGTTAGACTTACTACATAAACTAAAATATGAGTTATTGGTATCGATTTTCTTAAAGCCGTAGCAGAAACAGCACTAAAAGTTAAGAAAAATAAATGTCGATTCCTTTAAACACACATCTTCTGTAGTAAAAAGTAAGGATTTAGAAAGAAAGAAAGAAAACAAAATTTATTGCCAAAAACAAATAGGTGAGACATAATATTAAAATAACACACTTAGCATGGCAAAAGGGAGGGAGGGACAATACTCAGATCGAGCGGATAAATGTTCGGTCTTGCTCGTACGTGCTCAAAAGGGAAACTTTTTAGGAGATTATCCTTTTAGTCTAATTGTTTAAAAGTACTAATATAATTTAAAATATTAGCTTTACACCACTTCGTAAACTCTTAGAACTCATAAAAACCAAGAAACTAGCATCCTAAAAATAAAATCTTTAATGTACAGAATTGGACCTGTTACATTTTTATTATATGGGTAATTATTTCAGATTGAGCTACTGAGTAAGCTGAATGCCTAGAGAAACAAAAATAATATCTAATAATAATAATAAATTAAATTTTGCGTGAAGTTATCTCGCTTTAAATGGATTCGTGACTTCTATTAATCTCACTGAATACCTGAATAACTTATTTCTTCTATATAAGTCAATTCAGCTATTTTTTCTTTCTCTTTTATCTGTGAGCAAAATTGACGAACATTGGCTGATTAGCACAAGAGCACATAGTTTTTTTTTAAACCACGTATATAACTCTTATTAGTATAATAGAATTAATGACGGACGAATTTCGAACCAGTAATTTTAAAAAGCTGTTACAAAAATTATCCTATGAGAATAAAATTATGTTCTAGTTATTAGTTTTAACCGACTTCAAAAAAGGAGGAGGTTCTCAATTCGACGGTATGTTTTTTTTTATGTGTGTTCGCGGATAACTTCGTCGTTTATGAACCGATTTTGATGATTATTTTTTAAATGGAAAGGAGATGTCCCAACGGTGGTACCATGATAAGGGCATTAAAATCTGATGATGGTATCCAAGAGAAATCGAGTCAAACGTTGAAGTCGGTTTTTGTTTTTGTTAAAATTTTACTTGTTACTTCAATATTTGAGTATTTTTGTTATAATACATTTCAGCTGAAGTTGCAGCCTCCTGATACAGGAAATTTCGTCACTCTAATAATTCATGCCAAACAATTCGGTCGGTTAATTTAATGGTGTATAGTGTTTTATTGGTACCAACAACCGTTTAACAATAGGCATTTTCACAATGAATGTGAAAAAACAAATGTTTTACTTGGGAAACAAAGATAATTTTAAAAAGAAACTTCTTAAAAAAGAACTGTATACACAATGATAAAAATGAAACAAATGCTCAAGATATTTACATACTACGCTCGAAACATCGCGATTTTTATTAAACAATGTATTATTAATTAATCTTCTCCACAACACATTAAACCACACATATAATATACTAGCTGTTGCCCGCCTGTATGTCGGTTATCGCTGCAAATAGTAGCCTATGTGTTATTCTGATGTATAAGCTATATTACTGTAAAGTTTCATCCAAATCCGTTAAGCAGTTTTTGCGTGAAGAAGTAACAAACATACACACAAACTTTTACATTTATATATTAGTGTGATTAGTGTGATTTATGAAAGTCAAAATTTAAATTATAATTACAATATTTTCATGCCTTTGTCAATATGAGAGCTGCTTTTCTTATTGTTTATTCGCGCTAACAATTTCATACAAAGTATAACAAGCATTCAATATAACCGAGAATAATCACTCAAGTAAAGTTATATCAGTATTGAAGAGCACTCCGAATTTAGAAACAAACAATACTGTTATCTAAAATTTAGAGTTTAAGGTTGATATTTGGGTGTGTCACTTTGTGTCGGATTTCACGCTCGTCGGCTCGGAAATGCACAAAGTTTCCTTTTGTGGCGTTTCTCATAACTTGATTTGTGACGGCGCAACCCTTCAGCCAGGTTCCGGCATGGCGCCGCAGCGGCGAGACGCGTCACTTCCGACGTATGGTTCGATCATACGTATAGGAGAAAGCGTTTGTTTTTTACTTTTTCTATACCAGTCTACTACGAGTAATATTAACAAGTATTCGCCACACAAGATCCAGAAAAGCTTGAAAGTAAGAGTAGACGCTCATAATATTATCATCACATTTTATCTTACTTATCCATAAATCATATAAAATTTTACTATATTTATAAGGTACTAGCTGACCCGGCGAACTTCGTACCGCCATATTTACATATCTGTCTCAGCTTCCCACAGGCAGTGTACAGTCACGGACAAAAAAAAATACTTTTCCCGTTATCTTTTAATTTTTCTTGAACACAAACCTTGTCCAAACAATAACGAACACATAAAAAGGATTATTTAATTTGGTGCAGCTGATCATACATTTCGGCGATTCATTTTTATATATATTGTAGATTATAATTTATGAGCAATTTATTGCAAATCAGACCTTATGAATTTGATTCAGCTCACTGCAATCGTTACATTATAAATTATATTTAAAAGACACTATTTTGAATAAAGTGTATTTTAAGATCAAAATAAATACATCTTATCACCATACTACTGATAGCGCCTATGACAGACGACAGTATGCCTGAGCAAATTATACCAAGGTTGCCTTGAAGAAAGCGCAGACTGAGATATGGCCGCACATTGAATAACTAGTTTTTTTTTCTATTCATTATTGTATGTTTCCTATTAAGGTGTGCAACACAGAGTACATTTCTATCTAGGTATACCAGTTCGCGATTTTTTCACAAAACTTTTAAGTGCGAAACTTTTAATTTAAATTTCTTTTTTCTTTAATATTGCGACATAGGCCTATTCTTATGTATGCTGTAGTGCATGTGCAGTACGCCTTTCGCATCCCGTCCATCCCAGGTTCTTAAAATTTCCTACGCGCGAACTATCAAGAAAAAAATTCTCGGCTCGACCGGAGTGATACCACGGCCTCACAGAAAACCGGTGTGAAACAGCGCTTGCGCTATGTTTCACCGAGTGAGTGAGGCTACCGGAGGCCCATAACCCAATCCCTCCCCCCTTCCCCATCCCCCAAAGGCCGGCAACGCACTTGTGACGTCTCTGGTGTTGCGGGTGTCCATGAGCAGCGATAATCGCTTACAATCAGGCAACACGTCTGCTGGTTTGCATATAGTGGGCATTAAAAAAAACAGTCTTCCATTCATCTTCCATCAGTCTTTCGACAAACGGGACCAGCCCATAACACAAGCTTTGCTGGCTTGGGACTAGATGGCGTTGTGTGTTTAGATGTCCGAAATATTTATTTATTTATTGACGTTGTAACGTGCATAACAACAGTTATGGCGGTAAGTTTAGTTTTTTGTAGATGACTTCAATAACGGATTTTACCCTACAAGCACGCAAAACGAATATTTTGTGGGTTATACTTAATAATTTGAAGTTATTTAAAAGTACCCAAAAAATTGTTTTATACAGAATAGGTTCGTTTTCACCACTTTCTCATATAACGATACTGATTACGACCGATCCAGCTATAAAATAAATTTCCAACAAGTTGTTCAATAACAGGTTTTATGTCTCTGTATACATACATCAATGTGTTAAAATATCGATTAATTACAGAAGTTTTTTTAAAAACAAGCTTTTAGTACTTGATAAAAAACATAACTTTAATGCCTTTCATTTGATACCCAACTTGGGTGGGCTGTTCAGAAATATGTACGCCGCCTTTTTGCTACGGCGGCCATTTTGGATTAATAATAATACCGATTATATATAATTGCATTGTCATCAGAACTCGGGATCGGAATCGGGAAGTGGTTCAAATTTAATTTGCAAGAATTGATCACAGACAAACATCGGGACAGGTGAAACTAAATAAAAGCTTGTAAAAAAAACTATTGACATTTCAAATAATCCGCAGCCATTTATCATAAAACTATTTTCGAACTATCACTTTTGACTAAGCATGTTTTCCTTAGATGCCAATCATAAACTTAGTTTGATATTTTGGCCATACAAATGTGAATCCGAGTCGATGTTACAGTTCGATTTCGACCCTGTCGGGCACAGTGACATAAGAGAGAGAAGGATATCTATACTCCATACTAATATTATAAATAAATTTGAAAGTGTGTCTGTCTATATGTTTGTTACCCGTTCACGCATAAACTGTTGCCCTAATTTATATGAAATTAACTCCAGTCCTGAAAAAGGACAAAGAATGGTTTTTATATAAGAAATCACGGGCGGAAATTTGTACGGGCAATAATGATTGCTAAATCCATTTTGATGAAATTGGCATGGAGATACCTTAACTCTTGAGAAAGGACATGGTTACTTTTTACCACAATAACCGACATTCGCATGGGCCGAACCGCGAGCAATAGCTAGTTATGCTATAAATTTATTAAATTTGAATAATCTTATTATGTAATTGAAATCATTAGTATTCCATAATGTCTTTACGTCACGATTATATCATTCATGTATTCAAATATTGGTTTATTATCTTTAACATCATTTATCCTGTATAGGTTTTAGAAATATATAGTTTAATGAATAACTAGTTGGAGTTTGAATTCAACCATGAATCCATTCTTTCTCTTGACTTTTATTGTAGATTCGGGACTTTTTCAAAGAAAATTAAATATCTTTAAAATATACATATATACAAGGTAGGATTTCCAGATACGCATTTCATCTATGTTCACTAATACTCTGATGTTTTCTGAAATTCTTAATTTATATTCTTAACATAGTGCACATCTGTGCTATTTTTCTATAAAACTTTGTTATAATAAATATTTTTTATCAGCAATTAGGCCCCTTAAATTATAGTCTTTATTTTTCAACAATTGAAATTGACTCTCACTGGCTACTTAAGATCTGCTGTCAGTAGATGGACACAATGGGACGTAACCCGTTCCCAGGATTAAATCCAATTTTCAATATGAGACTTGGAATTTTTCTATCCTAGCTTCCTTGCCTTATTTTCTCATGGTATAGGAGGACAAAGGATCAGACTGGTCACCTGATCGTAAGTAACCGCTCGTGGACACCTGCACGTTGCCACTCTTTGAATCCTCCCTTTAGAATCAGGGGTTTTAGGGGTTTTATGCCACCACTCACTCAATGAAAAGAAAGTGGGAGAGCCACGCTTCGGCATGAATGGGCCGGCTCGACCGGAGTGATACCACGGCCTCACAGAAAATCGCTGTGAAATAGTGCTTGCGCTGTGTTTCACCGAGTGAATGAGGATACCGGAGGCCCATACCCCACCCCTACCCCTATCTCCCCCATCCCCTCCCCCATCCCCTCCCCCTATCCCCCCCCCCCATCCTCCAAAGGCCGGCAACGCACTTGTGACGCTTCTGGTGTTGCAGGTGTCCATTGGCGGCGGTAATCGCTTACTATCAGGCAATACGTCTGCTCGTTTGCTCGCCTAAACACTGGTTCTGTGAAGTTGTGGTGGTGAAGGAACTCCGATCGAGCCTATTTGTGCCGAAGTATGGTTCTCTCATGGTTATTCGTGTTCCCTATGCCACTTTACCATTGTCCTTAATCTAGTCTCAAAATAATTATAATCCAAAGTTCTTTGCAAAATCTGAAATTGCGCCCACCTCAAGAAAAATAGTGATGATGAGAGAAATGATATGAGATTCTTAGTAGGTACAATATAGTTAAAATAAATGAAATTATATCTTTAACACGTTCTCGAATTTCTCTTCCTAGCTTTTATCACTCCCAAGACAATTTTAAGTTACCCGGTTTTTCCATGGAGTGACTGGTATAGGACCTCCAAAACCCTGAGGGCGAAATGAATTCGAAGGTAAACCAACAAGGCAGTTATTCGTGTTATTTCTGTCGTGTTATATACTGACTGCATAGATTTTGTTATTTAGTTTAATTTGTCAATTGTCATCAGTATTGTAGTTTCGCTTGTTATTACTTCCCTAATCTATTATTTATCACTTGCAAATGTTTCAGTCATCACATAACAACTACGCTGTTACTTGCGGTAATACCTGTTGAACTAATTAATTCCACTTTCAAATTACAGATTTCATAAGAAATTCCTAAATAAGTTGGTTCAGGTAAAAAAATATAGTTTTTTTTTTTTTTTTTTATGGAATAGACCGGCAAACGAGCAGACGTATCGCCTGATGGTAAGCGATTACCGCCGCCCATGGACACCCGCAACACCGGGGCGTCACAAGTGCGTTACCGGCCTTTGGGGGATGGGGGGATGGGAAATAGGGGAGGGGTTGGGGTATGGGCCTCCGGTATCCTCACTGACTCGGTGAAACACAGCGCAAGCACTATTTCACACCGGTTTTCTGTGAGGCCGTGGTATCACTCCGGTCGAGCCGGCCCATTCATGCCGAAGCGTGGCTCTCCCACGGTCAGAACGATCAGTGTTATGAACGTGTGTGATGATACAAGTGACAGGGATACATACTTCTTTAGTACAGAACGCTATAATCCTTTGTTAAAAATCATGGCATCACTAAAAGCTATCAAACATTGGATTGATAGATAAGAGCCTCGACCCAAACCTTAAAAGGCTCACGTTATAGCGCTAGATCAAGGGTCGATGTAGAAGGCCGTCCTTCTTAACACGGCCCGTATATTGAAAAGGTTCCTTTATTTGGAGCTCTAACCACGGGCATCTTACTCCTTCTACCCGAAGTCGGTGCTATTTTTTATATATTTAAAAATGTATTTTAGTTTTCCTTTTCTATGTATGTATTTAAAACTGAATACTGAACTAAAACTGAACTGCATAGAAATGCAATAAAGAGCATGTGTGTACTTTTTCAAAGAAATATTGGTAGTCAATAAACGCTTACCGCTATTCTTGTGGCTATGACATTAGTATAATTTAGAACAAGCGATGCACGTATTACAGACGTGCAAGTTTTAAGTCAGACAAGAAGTCATGTTCATTAAGAACAAACCTAGAATATAATTCGTGTTACAATTTTATTTAAACAGGCTAAAGTGTGTGTGTATATTCCTCGCTCCTTAACATTGTCATTGTATGCACAAATTATGTTTTATTAAGAGCAAGACCTTTGGACTTAGACTAATCATTAAATGTTATATTAATTAGTACCATTAATAGCCTTCAATGATCGACATTTGGACATAGGCTTCTCGTTGGAAAAGAGGAATAGTATTATTTATTTAGAACTTATTATACTACGGCCGATGTATCTATAGTCCGATGTCTGTATAGTACACATGTTGCACAAAGGTGAACTTAATGCCATGAGCCATTCTTTTCAATCGACTTTCATGTGATGTAGAAAAATGATCCGGTGCAAAGATATTGATTTTGTAAACAGGAGAAAAGCCTACATTAAATATAACTAATATACATAAATTTACTACTACGCATATTAATAAATGCACAATAAATATAATATACATATTATAGTAATTCTAGAAGGCTTTTATTATAAGACTCTCAAGGCGCTCACGCAGACTTTCATCCCCTGATTTACCCCCTTAGGGGTGGAATTTCAAAAATTCCTTTTAAGTGCTCACTTACGTTATATAAAGAACCTACATGCAATATTTCAGAATTCTAGCTTCAGCGTTTGGGCTGTGCGTTGATCTCTGGGTATGTCAGTCAGTCAGTCACCTTCCTCTTTTATATAATTACTAGCTGACCCGGCGAACTTCGTACCGCCATATTTATATACAATAATTAGCAATAAATTAAAATTGCGACTATAATTTGAGATTTAAACTATCCTATCTCTCAATTTGGATCGAACTGCACATGGTGTGCAAATTTTATTATAATCGGTTAAGTGGTTTAGGAGTCCATTGAGGACAAACATTGTGACACGAGATTTATATATATTAAGATAGACTTAAAAAAGTAAAATGTTTAAATTAGTTATAATTATTATAAAACTAGCTGACCCGCAAACGTTGTTTTGCAACTTAATATAAAAACAGCATATGAGTTTCATCCCTATCCCTATGGCTGGCAGTCCACAACTGTGCGGTTTTCTAGGAACTTTCTGCCTCATACAACAAAACTGTGGAATGAACTGTCGCCTGCGGTATTCACGGACCAATACGACCTTCAAACCTTCCAGAAAAGAGCGTACTCCTTCTTAAAAGGCCGGCAACGCACTTGTCACGCCTCTGGTGTTGCGGGTGTCCATGGGCGGCGGTAATCGCTTACCATCAGGCAAAAATAAAATACGATCTATTCTCAGAATTACTAAGCATGCACAAAAACCTTCATAAAAATCCTTTTTCTTCAGAAAAAAACCGTCCTTACACTTGCCTTAATTAAATACTGATCCCAATAGATGGCGTTGCTTGTAAGATCCGGATCGTGTCATTACAATATTGTTAGAAATGTAGCATTATCAGCAGAGATTACTTTTTTTCTAATTTAAGGAGTAAAGCATGTAATTTACTTTGAAATGACATGATTTTCATTTTTAAAGGTCTAATTTTGTAGTGAATGGTTGTGATGACAACTTTTTTTTAAAAGACAACTCCCGCATTAGGAATAAATCCTGTGTCACGGGGGACTTTACAAACATACATGAAACGGACACAAAGAACACCCAGACTAAGAACAACAATTTGTGGATCACACAAAGTGTTGTTCTACGTGGGATTTGAACCCACGACACTTGGCGAAGTAGGAAACGGCGTGGTGACCGTTAAACCTAGTAGTTTAACGGTCACCACGCCGTTTGCTAGTGGATAATGGCCTATGGCCTAGTGGCCAAACGTGCAGTCGTTCATTGATAGATTTTGTGATTTTGACCCATGGTGATTACCTTGGGCCCTTTAGGGTTCAGACTCAACGGAGCGTGACTCGAGGTGTTGATTGCCAGACAATTTCCAATCGACTTAGCCCCTTGGACCTTCGTAAAGATGTAGCTTTTTGTATTCACTATCCCTTGCATTATGGGGAGTGGTCCAAGAAATTGGTGGGGGTTACACCAAAATAAATAAATAAATAATGCATTTCCATCACTTGGATAGTTATAAATTGCACTCCAGCACTGTGTACTTTTGGAACATTTTGTCGCTTTAAAAGCCGGCAACACTTGAGACTCCTAATTTGCAAGCGTCCATTTGTATGAATTTCTTTAGAGCATAGTTCAGTCTATAAAGTTTTTAGATTACTTGATGCATATAGATCCCTTATACTTTTTCGTTATCATCATCATTTCAGCCGAAAGATGTTCACTGCTGGACATAGGCCTCCCCCAAGGCTCGCATAACAATCGGTCCTGTGCTGCCGGCATCCAGCGGCTTCCTGCGACCCTCATCAGGTCGTCGGGCCACTTTGTAGGGGGCCTACCCACGCTCCGTTTTCCAGTACGTGGTCGCTACTTCAGACCTCTGGCCTCAATCTTGTCTGCGAGCAATATGCCCCACCCACTGCCACATAAGGCTGGCAATTCTACGGGCAATGTCCGTGACCTTGGTCTCTCCATTGCTCTTTGTGCGACTGAGCCTTCTCATAAGGCCCATTGTGTTTTTTCGTTAACACCTGTTTAATTCTTTACCAGTGTATGTCTAGCTTTTAGTTATGTTACATTTCGGTACATTGCCGTTCATATTTTAAACGTGTACTTATAGAATCGTAAGCGGTGCTGGCTGCTTTATATCTCTCTCTGTATATGCTTCTTGTACGAAAAAGGCGCTGTGTCCAAAAATACAATTCTGATCATATTCATCGTTCATATAGAGTAGTACTGACAGACAGACTGTAGAGTTATTTTATGTATTTAATGACAAGATAGGTGTCGGATTTTAAGCCCAAATTCTTCAAATTTAAGCAGGAATTTCATTGGAAGGACACTTAATATAAAAGCTTCTGTGACTGGGCTAGTTCAAAAAAAATACGGGGTTTTTATTTTAAGTTATTTTGTTATTTTCGTGATCTTGGTGTAACTAGTAGAGAAAGTTATAAGTAATATGATTAAAAGATGAATTAAAATGTGTTTTTTATTTTTTTATCAAATTGATGATTTTAATTAGTCCTGGTCAAAGAAGTCAGCTTACCTAAAAGTGATATGTTGAGTGAAAGTCACAAAAGAAAAATATACTCATTATCTTTATCAATGCATTAACTTTCTTTAGTTTAAGTATCTAATAGTGACATGTTATGTTTCCATAGGTAATATATGTTTAACCAAACCACAGAAAGCTCTAATCTTTAGCAGATTAATGATATTTGAAATTATATAGATAGCAAGTTTTAGGCACAGAAGTGATTTACAACAAGTCGTTTTTAGACAATTCTCTATAATTAAGGGCTTTCGCAAGTTTTCAGGAAATTTCTGTTTTATGTACAAATTATTTATTTCATTGTTTACTGCACGTTTGGCCTAGTGGTTTAACGGAACGGTCACCACGCCGCCGTTTCCTACTTCGCCAAGTGTCAAATCCCACGTAGGACAACACTTTGTGTGATCCACAAATTGTTGTTCTGAGTCTGGGTGTTCTTTGTGTCCGTTTCATGTATGTTTGTAATGTCCCCCGCGACACAGGATTTATTCCTAGTGCGGGAGTTGTATTTAAAAAAAAAAATAGATACATTTTTAAAACACGTAAAAACTGTACCATAAAATAAAAAAAAACAATAATACCTAGATATTATTTCTGAAGTACGTGTAAATCGAAATTCAATAGAATAGAATTGACTAAGGTACGCTTTGGATACACTGAATTTCCAAACACGGGACAACTGTCAGTAGATCTTACCAATATTAAAATTTGTCCCGTGCGCCAATGGAGCCCAAAACACTCGACAGGCTAGAGGCTATGAGGGAACTTTGACTATTGAGCCAGACATGCATAAGTGAAAACTAGGAAAGAAAGAATGAAAGAAAAATATTTATTTTGGCAACAAAAAGTAATCGTACAAAAAAAAGTAAATGTAACTACATTAAAAGATATGAATAACTACGAAATAATAGTTCTCCGTTAAACTTATCTCGCAAATTTTATAAATACGGGCCTGTTCCGAACACCGACAAAGCAAAACAAACAATTTCTTCATAAAATAAAATACGTGTCTTAGCTGTCACCGCAAAAAAGCTTAAGAAACTGTCTCAAGTTCGAAACTGTGGGGGAAGTTTTAAGATATATCCGTTTTCTGTTGGTTGTTTAAAACAATCGCTATCTTACAAGGAACGTTTAAAACTATTCCGAGTTTCAAGGGAAATTCCTTTCCTATATCTAATACCTTTAAACGAGCAATGTTTGTATATATATGTATATATATATATATATATGTATATATATATATGTATATATATATATATATGTATATATATATCTTATATATAAAATTCTCGTGTCACAATGTTAGTTACCATGCTCCTCTGAAACGACTGGACCGATTTTTATGAAATTTGGTGTGCATATCGGGCATCGGGTAGGTCTGAGAATGACCAACATCTATTTTTTATACCGCAATTTTTTTTATGGCAAAACGTTTGCCGGTTCAGCTAGTAAGTTCTAAATAAATAATACAGTTTAATAATAATATAGTTGAATCTCGGAAACGGATTTTCATGAAGTTTTGTATGCAGGGGTTTTCGGGGACAATAAATCGATCTAGCTAGGATTAATTCTTCGAAAATGTCGTTTTATTCGTGTTTTCAACAATCAATGTACATCTAGCCGGATTCGAGCGCCATCTATCGCAACTCGAGCGAACTACGTTAAACTATACTGGAATTAGGTGGGCACCACTAAATTCCTTGTTTTAAAAAAAAGTACCATCATCCAGGTACTTAAAAATAAAACAATGTTTTTCATGAAAAATATTATAATTAAGTACACAACCGTTGCTATTTACAATATTAAAATGGTTCTGATATGTATTAATTCGGCAAACACACTAAAATTCTGTCGTGTTTTTGTTTGAGCAAACACATAAATATGCATTAGATAAATAGCAAGAGACCGGGACAGAAACGGCGGGGGCGGGGTTCAGGGTTCAATTAATTTTGTGGTTCAGGGTTCAATTAATTTTGTAAGTCTCAACTCTTTTATTAAATCATAAAATGTGCGGGCCGCTGCTCACTACCCGTCCATGGGCTGTGATATGTCAATTTCATAATTAAAATGCGTTTGACCGTAGTACGAAGGGCCCACGAGATTAAGAGTGGACGCAAATTGAATATTCCAACGAACAACGGCTCGAAACTGAACCCCAAAAATACAAATGAAGTCATCGAGAAATTTTCTCAAACACAATTAAAAAGGTCCGTTATGAATAATTTCATCTCGTTCTGTTTGGTGTTATTAATTTGATGAAAATTCTTAATTTGCACCGTACAGAAATTATGACGATGGTTTAAATGCGAAATAAAATCCATTCCAAAATGTTATGCAGTATGTAGTGAATTTTGTATGTATTTTTAACAGTTGGTTTCATAAAATTTAGACTTAAGTGTTTAAGACTGGGTGAAATACTAAGTCTTTCTATGTATTATATAGAGGAAGGACATCTACACTATTATATGAAGAGGTAAAGTTTGTGAGTTTGTCACGTTGTAGGTGGTAATCTCTGGATCAACTGAACCGATTTTGAAAATTATTTTAGCAATAGAAGGCTAAGTTATTTGTGAGTGACGTAGGATATATAATAACCCGAAAAGTGTAAAGACTTTTTAGTGGCAGCCGGATTTGCAAAGTCGGAAAAAAAAACCTCCCAACGAAGTGGACACGGGTCAGCTAGTATTAATTAGATAAGAACAGATACATCTATACTAATATTATAATTATAAAGTAAAAGAGTTTGTTTTGTTGAACGCGCTAATCTCAATAAGTACTGGTCCGATTTGACAAATTCTTTCAGCGTTAGTATGTATACCCACTTATCGAGAACGGTTAAAAGCTATATAAGCTTACGCTGCAACTAAAGGAAGAGGCTGTGTATCAATGAAAATTGTTTCAAAAACGGTCAAAACGTAACGGTTAAAGTTACTAACATTAAAGTATTAATTTAAGTACGAATAATGTTTTAAATAATCACAAATTTTAACAGACTTCAAGAACTGGACTAAATTAAAATGAAACAACACGGGAACCATTAGCTTTCAAATAAAAAAAGAATCATCATAATCGGTTCACCCAGTCGAAAGTTATGAGGTAAAAACTATTTTTTTTTATATAAAACAGTCGAATTTATAACCTCCTTTTTTGAAGTCGGTTAAATAATAAAAAATAAAATTATATATAGCATCACACTACGGGCATTAATAAACGCAGACGAGGTTGTGCGGTTTATCGACATGTTATCGACAGGCGGGCTTAATTTCTAAGGCATTATCTACTAATTTAACACCTGGGTGTATAAGGTACTGATAACTCTTGGCTCACAATGTTGTTTCCCATATGGCCCAACTAATAAGTTACAGTTAAAACTAGAATCTATGAAAAAACTAAGCAACTGACTTATAACTTGCTTTACATTCACGATCTGTTTATTGTAATATAAAATTGAGCTAACAAAATTCGGGATTATCCTTATTAACTTTAATTCTAACGTTATCTATCATTGTTTACTAAGATTTATGACTTTTACGTTAAAAGTGTAGGTACTTGTTTCGGTCTAAACGTAACAACTTGTTACCACCCCATAGTCATTAAACAGACCGCTTTATATATGACTTACTTCCTTACAGAGTTACCTTCTCTTCCACATCCAACTTAACGTAGAAGAATCCTTATTAATGAGAAACCTATTTTGGTTTACTATCACAAAAATCAGTAAACAGTACCTAGTACAAAAATATTGAGAAATTAGCATCACAAATCACAAAGGTTTCTAACGTTATATCTAGATAGTGGCAAATTAAGTCATAGTTACCCCATTAAAATGTTGTACCGACATAACTAAAGGTATTTTCCAATTTGCCTGGTATTAAAATTACTATTTGCTAATAGTATACTATCGAGTGAACAGAGTAGTAGCAATACGCATTGTTGTCTATGCAAAGCGGTAGACAATGCCACGAATGACTCAGCAGCTTGTTTAATTGAACGAAATCGCTCCGAGCATTTCCTACTCAGAGGTATTACAGCATACGTCATATTTAATTGATAGCATATAATTTGACGTGTCAAAATGCAATGCCCTCAGGTCAATTCTACTGTTTTTTTATTATAAGGCTACATAGCGCACTAGTCAGCCGGCCATGACTTCAACACGATCATTATTATGTGTACATAGGCATACCTAAATGTGTCATATCCTGTTTCATTAAGAGTTTCCGTTAAGAAAATTCTGAGGATTATATTTCATGATTATTTTCCAATCGCTGTAATACTAATCAAGACGTTATATAAAAAGTTGTTGCGAAAAGTTCTTGTCGCAACTCTTGATTGTATTTATGGTAGTTAATTATGTGCTTCTATTTTTGTATCTAAAAAGTTACTTTTTAATTAATTAAAACAGAAGAGTTTTTGTACGACTTCTAAAAATAATAGGTATTCTCGTTTATTGGCGACGCTGAGTATTGAAGTGACATGTCTAGTTATCATATCAAAGATTTCCTAGACTCAACCGTTCTTTTGACCCGTCTGCTAAAACGGGTTTTGTTTTTCGAGTTTTGTAATTTATACTCTCGATTGTCGGCACTTCATGAAACTCGTTGTAATACATTTTAGAAATAAAATCACTTGTACTTATTCCACTATTTTATTTTAATTTTGTTAACACCTCACCGGTTTCGTCTTATGACATCATCAAAGGTTACTGGATATACAAAATAAAATCTTCACATTCAACCAGTAACCGTTGATGATGCCAGACAAAACCGGTGAGGTGTTAACAAAATTAAAATAAAATAGTGGAATAAGTACAAGTGATTTTAATTCTAGAATGTATTTTTCGAGTTTGTTTGTATGTAAATTTACTTGGCATAATCTCTAGCCTATTTGCTTGATTAATTTTGACGTATGAAGTGTCGTATTTGTAAATTTTTAGTATCTATGACGGATTTTAATAATCTACATGAAACAAAAACTTTGTATCTCTTTTTCCAAAAACAATACGAACGGAGGAGTATGTAATTTGGCACAGGAAAAGTTTATATGGAGGAGGAATGCAACTTTCTATTCAACTAAAAAAAGAAAAACAAAGGAAAGTGAATTATGGTCGAATTTCGTACCAGTACTTTATATTTTTTTTAAGCTGGTTTATCTTAGGACACAGGACTTATAACACAGTTTTGTATAACGATGACGCATAATTTATTTCATAACTTCACCTATATTCAAACGGTAGTCTAAAGTGACTATCCCTATGTTGTATTATATCGTATTCGTGCTCGAATGGTTGACCTTCATAGTACCGGATCAGAAAGCAACACTGTTTCCCTATTAAATTTATTTATAATTATTTTCTTTTGTCAGCTGTTGTTCAAGAAATCACGACTTTCGATACGGGTTGATTGACAAACCGCTTTTAGAGTATAAATATACGTTCGCAATCTATTTATATGGAACTGACTTTATTAGCTTCATATAATCTGAACCAACAAGAAAAAGATTTAAAAACTTTTTTTTTTAAATACAACTCCCGCACTAGGAATAAATCCTGTGTCACGGGGGACTTTACAAACATACATGAAACGGGCACAAAGAACACCCAGACTCAGAACAACAATTTGTGGACCACACAAAGTGTTGTCCTACGTGGGATTTGAACCCACGATACTTGGCGAAGTAGGAAACGGCGTGGTGACCGTTAAACCACTAGGCCAAACGTGCAGTATACTAGATAGTACAGTATATAGATAGAAACTATAAATCGAATATGTAAAAACTTTTGCCAAAATGTATATAGCCTATTGCCCCCAGGCCATCGTTACGAATTTATTGAGCCCTAATTCATTAACAACATGGAACATACATATAGTGCCAAAACTATTACTCTTCCTTTTGGCTTCGCCATAGTCGGGTAAAAATCAGACCAAAACCTGTAGTGACACATTTATTGATACAAATCAAATCAAAAACCTTTATTGCCAACTAAGTGTACGTTTGATCTAGAATTGAAATACAGTTTGTCTCAATAGCATTTTCCGTTTATTGCAAATGAAAGAGAATATACACATATGTATATTTAAATCGTCAAATGTAAGGATAAAAAAAAGAATTATTAAGAATAACACAGTAAAACTTTTTTCAAACGTGGATAAGTGAAAATTCGTTGATTATATTCTACATATCGACATATCATATGGCATTCTAGAAATTATTATGAATTCTTGATCTTTTTCATGTACCTATATTAATTCATTGTTTAGATGTATTATCTGTTATTGTGTTAAAGAAATACAATTTTTTTATTTGTGTTTTGCTTCCATGTATTCTTCCACTGAGTAGATTTACTGGAACCAGTGCGTACTTAGCACACTGGAGACCATACAATCAAGCGTCAATTGTTATGTAATTTAAGTATCTAAGTATTCTCTATAAACAATAGTCAGACAAGTTGCGATATAACAATATTAACCCAGTAACACTTCCTGAGAATAATTTACTGTTTTATACAATACAAGCTCTTACAGTAATTAAAAATGCACTTCAATTGCATTTCAACAGACGTTATTTTTAACCGACTTCAAAAAAAGAAGAAGGTTCTCAATTCGATTGTTTTTTTTTAAGTGCTACCTCATAACTTTCGACTGGGTGAACCGATTTTGATGATTCTTATTTTATTTGAAAGCTGGTGCTTCCCGAATGGTCCCATTTAAATTTGGTCCAGATTGAAGTCGGTTTTTTTTTTGTTAAAATTTGTGATTATTTTATAATACGATTGATATACCTATATAATCTTTCAAAATATAAAAGAAGTTAAATTCAATAAATTTTATAAATGCAGACGCATTTGGATGGAATTTTCTTGGAAGAATTTCCAAAAATTTTGCATTGTATGAAATAATCAGATTATTACTTTTTAACCATCGACATGTTTTGTTATAAATTTAACGTAGTGTATCTGTGTGTTTATGGTATAATAATTCGAAATATTTGGCAATTCCAATGGTTATACGTACTTTTATGGTACCTACAGATCAGAGATTTATATTCCTGTTCAGGTACAACTTTATTTTGCCTTACTTTTAAGCTTCTGGGCAAAGAAATATTAACTGAAAGAATTTATAAAATTTATTCAAAATGTTTACCTAAGAGGTGCTTATTATTTTCTAATTAAACTCTGCAGTACAGAGATGTTAGTAGTACTGGTTAGGTCTTTTGTAGAAGAAGTAGAATTCAATTAACATAGGTTGTTTAATCGATTGGTTCAATTCCAAGGTAAGTAGAGCCACGCTGATTTCAGCACGAACGGGCCGGCTCGACCGGGGCGGTACTACCCTCGCACAGAAAAACAACGTAAAATGACAGCGATCATGCTGACGTGTTTCGTTGGTGAGTGCGAGACCAAAGCCACAATGATGCAGAAGCATCACTAGCCCACCAAGGCGTGGGTCACCATGCTGTATTGTTGAACTCTGCTTATATGCTTTCCATCAGGCAGAGTAGAGTCATTTTGGCAGGGTCAAACATACTAAAAAAATGCTTACAATAATATTAAGCAGTCAACGAACCGTCGCCATTTATTTTTTTAGATTTTATGCACGAGCCGTCCAACAGATTTTCCTTTTACTAAATGATGAGTCTTTACGAGCGTAAACTGGAAACTATGGTTCTATTCATATCTCGTTAACAATCCTAATACGATTACGCAACGTATTTCCATCTAACTAATAGGTAGGTAATGGTGTCCACATATTTGTTGTGTCCACTTGCTTCTTAATAGGTGACCAAAGGACAACCCGCAAAAACATACGTTTTTAAACTCTTCCAAGAGTTTAAAAAAGTTAGACTCCAGTCTAACATCATCATAAAGCTGGAGAGTTTGTTTATTTCTTTGTTTGAACGCGCTAATCTCAGAAAGTGGTGATTCGATTTGAAAAATTATTTTACTGTCAGAAAGCCCAGTTATCGAGAAAGGCTTTTTATCATTACGGTACGACTAAAAGGACCGGAGCATCAGTGAAATATGTTGCAAAAACGGAGGAAAAATATTAATTTTGAGAGCTTCAATAGCGTGCGCTGCGTAAATGGTTAAAATTTCACAGAAACAATGCATGAAAGAATTGTTTTCCTTTAAATATTCTACTAAAAAAATTGTGACAGCAAATACCTATTTTTTAAGGTACGCTTACTATAACCCTTTTCTTGTTTAAAAAGTGGTTTACGCTGTTATAACAGCACGCTACGGACAATGGAGACGCAGACGAGGTTCCGTTGATCAGTTAGTCTATGATAAAGGAAACAAGCGAATCAAAAGAATAAATAACTATATCAGAGGAAAGTTAAGAAGAGGTCTATGTATAGAAGTGGATCATTAAAGGCTGTTGATGATGATGATGATGGTGATAAAATACGATAATAACATTTACGCCCACGGGAAGGTTCAATATAAAGTTAGTCACAAAAAAAATTGTACACAGGTTTTAAATATGAGTTAGTCACAAAAAATACACATATAAAGAAACACAAAGAAAATATAAGAAAGTCACAAAGAGTCATAAAACATGCTAGAAAAATTTATTATTCAAATATTAAAATCCAGAGACTTGGTGCATCCGATAAACCAAATGTGTGCTCAGTATAACTGTAACATTCAAGTGCAAGAAATACCACATACCCATTCCTGTAAAAAATAACGTGTGTATGGCAAAAGTGAAAGATTCTATAGAATCGAATGTAATCGGTGGACTAAGCTAAATATTACATTACATACATACATGCATAGGTGTGTTTATTAGAAATAAGGGAATTTAAACATTGGGGAATAAATGAAGCACAAACTGTATCACTTACTAATCACCCTTTATTATTTTCATTATTATAATATATCGGTAGGTATCTATCTTCTTAGTGTTGTACTGGCAGTGCAGACATGCAAAATTATTGTGCGACGCGGGTAATAAATAAAACAGATCAAAATTCATTATATTTATTTTATAAATTATATCTAACATGGGCTCTATTCACAGCTTCATTCACAACATTATATAATTAAAAATATATTGAACAACAAATAATGTATCATAAAAAATGTACATCATTGAAAAAAACTAAACAACGTGGTACAACCATTTTCCCGCCATTGGCAAATACCTAAAACCAACATTCCCAGGGAAAAACAATCAGTTGGGAATAACTCATGCAAAAACTACCCATGCAATTAAATTTAACTACGGCAATATTTAACAAAAAAATAATTTATACTCAATATGCTATTCTCCAATTAATTGTTTTTGGTAGAATAACATATTAAAATTGTTACAGTTAAATACACAAAGTTGTAACGCGAAGTTTTTTAACACTAACTATATTCTAAATGTCTGAAAACGGTTCAACCTTGAGACCGGTAGGTCTATCAAATTGTCATTATGGCCAATTTGTATACAATGATCTAATTTATCTAAGTAATTTAGTTACAAAATTTAAATTTCGGATCTATATATTTACTTCTGTCACGAACTGTTAGTATTTTTTTGTCTACTCGACGATACGATTTACTAAATTCACTTAACTCTAAAATAAATACAAATTCTTATCTGACAAAAATTTATGACACGTCACTTATATTCATTTAGTAAATTAACGTCGTGTTACACTTTGTGTTTATTTTATTAGTACTAACTACGTATTGACTAGTTACTCATCGGCCGTAGGTTTTACCTTGCGAGCCGGGGGGTACGAAGCCGAAGCCTGAAGCACCCACGACAACACCACTGCTCTGACCAGGATCACCGCTGGGAGATGGGGGAAACAGAACTGGACCTGAAAAGTATATTATAGAATCTATAAATGTATAGTTTTTTAAAGCCATAAAGTATATAGGTCAATTCGCACAAAATAATATTATTGGCATTCAAAAAGATTTAAATTAATTAAAAAAAACGGAATATTTAACGTTAATTCGTAAGATTTAGATAGATACAACAACCCAGTTATACTTCCAGTTGATTTTACCACGATGTTATAAATGTCATACACAAATACACGTGTTCCCGGTTGAAGTTAAGATTAAACGACCCAAAGATATGATAACCATTTACAAAAACCATTTCTTCCCAAGCTGAAAAAAATATTATGTAGTAGGAAAATATTATGTATTTTATTAGAATCCCTGTATACTTGACGAACAGAGTAAGTTTAATGAAAGCGTCCATTTAAATTAAAACTTAAATAAATATTTAAATAGCTATAATAAACCCACAACCAATTTGCATACAATTGCCACTCATCCATACTTTCAGTCACGGCTCTAAAAAAGGAAACATGAAACAGTAATCGAACAAAGGCATGGGTTATTTTTTATCTTGACGTACAATAAGATTAGAATCAGTCTGTCACTTTACAGAGCAACTTACGATTGTTACAAAATTTGTCAGCAGTTCTGACAAAAGTGAATTCATAAACCGTTAATCAATTGTCAAGATTTTATCAATTAGGTAAACGTACTTGACAATGGAAAAAAGAACATTGACACTTCGCCGGCTGATAATTTTTGACGGCAATGGCCTTTAGAACTAGTAGAAGGGCAACAGTTTAATATCATTCAATAGATCAATCTCATAGATTGCTGTTATTTATATGATTTATTCTCAAATCGTCTTATTTACATGCATTAATTCATTGACATAAGGATCGGAGGATAATTTTATTGACAACTAGGTCAAACAACATCGGTCGACTAAATTTGTCATCGATGGATATAATTAATCTTAAACCTAAAAATGCCTATGTCTCTGAATATTCTTTCTGTCACCTAAATCTACTGTCAGAACTTTTAGATAGGTACCTATATAAATAAAGTACAAAATAGTGTAAATAAACTGATACCAAACAATAATTTCTTTTTATCATTCGAATTCTAAGATGATGCTAACAGAAATGACGTTATAGGTATGCTTCAAATGTCACAAATCCTAAAAACCTTTAAACAAGTAGTGTAATTAATAAACCACTATTTTGACTTTTGCTAATAATCAGTAGTTAACTACTAAAATACGACTTTATGTCAAAAATTCAATTGTAATTTTATTTAGAATGAGTTGAAAGTTTGGTCTAAATACATAGAAATTGTTTATTTAAGACAAAATATAAACTTAATGTAAGTAATATATAATTACTACTTGACATAATAATGAACATTTGTTACCGATCATTTTGCTTGTCATTATGATGTTATGCAATTAAGTGTTATTACGTGAAGAGAAATGTCAAAAAACGAACCGGATTAAGATTTTATCGACAGCGACGATGAGACTAGCATTTCTGTTCAAAGTCATGCAACAAATCGTAAAACATGTATTGGAATTAAAACTTTTTCTCACGTAAGTAAATGAAGAAAAATACCATAGTAATTAACTTGCACATGCGTCAAAAATAGTTTACGTTACATAACATGATCTATACTACTTAGTATCCTTAATATAGTAAATAATAAAATAGTGGAGATATCCTGGCACTGACTTAAAAGATAAACTACAAATTTATTTAATATTAAACTAGCTGAGCCCGTGGTGTTACCCGCGGTACAACAATCACCGCTGGTGACGCCGCTGAGCGAACGTAGTCTAAAAAAAGTAGCCTATATCAGTTACGCCTTATACCATCTACTATCAGCCAGTGAAAGTCCCGCCAAAATCGGTCCAGCTATTCTAGAGATTAACCGGAATTGTATTTATGTTAGTACCGTATATACTTTCACATGAATTTAGTGAAAAGCTGTTAATTTGAAATGACAAACAGACACTTCAATTTTATTTATTTATATAGAGTATAAATATTAAATTTTAATGTCTTAATTTAGGACAATAATAACATCATACTAATTAAGGTGAAAGTAAGTTTGTTTGTTACGTATAAAATAAACCAGATAAATATAAAAAAACAAACTCTTCATGAAAATCAAAGTCAGTATGTAAAAGATTTTCATTTTTCATATAATTATTAATGAATTTCACATAGTTCTGGGTAGATAAGGTAGATGCGTAATTTTTGTTTTCAAAATTTGGTCCTGATAATAATCGTTACGGCTTTTTTTCTTATCTATCTAGAGCTATTTGACCTGCTTAATATAATATTTTATCATATATTTGGCAATAACTTATAAAGTCGAATCACCCTGAAGCGAATCTAATTCTACAAGAAATCTGTTGACTCCTTGCGTGCTTTTACATCAGAATAATTGCGAAACAAGTTTTACGGAGTTCGTAGTATAATCTCGTTTTTTTTTTTATGTTTGGCCTGCCAAAATGACTCTACTCTGCCTGATGGAAAGCATAAGCAGAATCCACGAGTGGTGGCCACCATACTCATTGCGAATACAACAATGCAGTATGGCGACCCACACTATGACGGCCTAGTGATGCTTGTGCATCTTTTAGTCTAGTCAACAAGTATGGAACTTGTTGACTAGACTAATTGGGCCTCCGGTCTCGCACTCACCAACGAAACACGACAGCACAAACGCTGTCATTTTACGTTGATTTTCTGTGCGAGGGTAGTACCGCCCCGGTCGAGCCGGCCCGTTCGTGCTGAAATCCGCGTGGCTCTACTACCTGTTACCTACTATTTGTTATTTATTATTAAAAATAAATAAATAAACTTGATTCAACTTTATTTTTTCTTTATTATACTAGAGGATCCGGCGAAATTCGTTCCGCCTAACAGTCAGAGAATGAGCAGATTATGTTTTTAAATGATATTTTTTTCTTGTTTTACATCATATTTTAATACTTATTACCCTATTCCGAATGAAGCCAAAATTCAGCAATTCTTGCGTTATAAATACGACTTTCATATATAGTAAATCGATATAAAAAATGGATTGCCGTTCGTTAGACTCACAAAAACTCGGTAATGCTGGACCGATTTAACTGAATTTAATCTTGAAATATTTGTTGAAGTCTAGGTGAAGATTAAGCCATAAGAAAATATGGAAAAATGCAAGAGAAAATAAAGAATTTGTTGTGAGAGGCGTAGACGAAGTTGTGCCAGTCGGCTATTTTTATAAGAATATGCACTAAACGTGGAACAACTCTAATGTCGTGCAAGAACTCAGAAACCAACATTCTTTAGTTAATTATACCACCTACGGTAAGTTGAAGGCTTATTAGCGACCAAGACCATATAATAATACTTAATTATTATATCAACCGTCTACAATCATTTTAAATAAGAGTAATGTCCCTGTGACCATTCATAAACCTTTCAAAATATACAAACATACAATTATTACCCAATCAATTTGCAACTTTTATAAAGCAACTTGACAATACAATTTCGTTAACCTCTAAAAAGTAACTAATGCTACTGATAATTAATCTCAAACAAAATTATAATGTTTCGAATGTAGGTCTACGACAAATAAGATGTTACTTCACTGTAATAGCAGCTATAATGTGGACAATTACGACATAATATGTAAACTCAAGGGTATTTGGAATAGTTAAATTGTAAACTATTGGCTACTGTTATGTTTTTGCTCTATATAAGTATCAATTGTTTTTGCATAAGTGCAGTGCACACTAGTGGACAAAAAAATACATGATCTACAACTTTACAAGTTTCTCTCCTTCACCCATAACCCTGGACAATTGATTCTTTGTTTTTTTTTTATTAACAGCCGTTAAGAGTCCACTGCTAGAAAGCCTTTCCTTAGAAAAGAGGTCTTGGCCTACATATCACGCTGGCCTGGAGGGTTGGTATAGGGTTTTTAGCAAATTTTCTTTCTCTTTCCAGTGATGTTATCCTGAGTAGCTTCTTCCCTTAATTGCCTCTTACAACACCCATTGGATGAACCTGGGTGGCGACACTCTGTATTCTGAATCTTTCACCATACTGATATCTATACCTATTTCAATTAAAATTTAAAGCCTCCTACTATGTCATGGTACAAGAATTATCGATTAGGCAAAAGATCACCCCCAACTTTGAAAACTT
This sequence comes from Diaphora mendica, assembly GCA_949125395.1. Classification (NCBI taxonomy): domain Eukaryota; kingdom Metazoa; phylum Arthropoda; class Insecta; order Lepidoptera; family Erebidae; genus Diaphora; species Diaphora mendica. The sequence continues at coordinate 19,143,371 of OX421319.1, read as the reverse complement.
GTTGAGCTATTCTCGTCTTATCGAACTGCTTACCTACCTTCATAAAAGAGGTCATAATCTTTCGATCTGTATACTAAGAACAATTTTTCTTCGCTATGTATTCCACTAACTTCTTTGTTTTCTAAATACTTCATCTGATTAATTTCGTTTTTCACATTTTTTTTTCAAAAAGACAACTCCCGCACTTGGAATAAATCCTGTGTCGCGGGGGACTTTACAAACATACATGAAACGGACACGAAGAACACCCAGCTCAGAACAACAATTTGTGGATCACACAAAGTGTTGTCCTGCGTGGGATTTGAACCCACGACACTTAGTGAAGTAGGAAACGGCGTGGTGACCGTAAACCACAAGGCTAAACGTGCAGTCGATTGATCGTCGACATTGAACTGAGCATCTTGTGTACTTTTTCTATATTCGAGTAGAGTCAATCATATTTTTATCCTATTAGTAGCATTTTCCCACAAACTTTTATTTTTATATTCGAGCCAATTATGTACGGCGCAAGAAGGCACAGGATAAAAACTATACAGATCCTCATATAACATCATAATATGATTTACGTGTATACATTACATTGTGATTAAACATTACTTACAGTAACACCTACATTGAAACAAATTAAGGCCACAGAAATTTAATACGCAAACATAATTCTTCAGTCCAACGATTCTCGAATCTGATATATTTTATATGACTGTAAGATTCTATATTACACTCTTATCGTTTCCTTTATTAATTTTCAACGGTGCAGTCGTTAACTTTAAGACTTTTTAAGGTTGTGAAAAACTAGAGATTCTGTTTTGTTGATTCTTGGGATCATTCATCTAAAAGTTTGGCTTGTCTTGAAAATTCACAACAATTTCAAAATCTGAATTTTTGTTACCCTTTGAAATTACCATTGTAATTATCGGGAACTCTAAAGTTTAGAGTTTTAGCTAACTCCATACATCGAAGGCGCTTGACAAAAGTGGACAATATTTCACGCAAGTTTCCCGGATTAAGTGCAGAACATTTTTAGGGTGGTATTTTTATGGGCCACAGATTAGGCAACCCGTGAAAGATCCTAATTTTGTCAAATCAATGATTGACGTTGAATCCAAATTCATATTTTTTAGTTATGAATAATTTCCTAGACAAAAAGAAATCTTATGACCACGTTGAGCTTGTTGAGTTCATGCCATCGAACTTGCAAGAGCTAGGATGCATGAGCATAAAAATCAACCTCTTGCACTTGCATTTAGACCGAATTCCGCAAAATCTAGGTGATTTAAGTTAAGGAGCGAGTTGAAAGATTTCACCAAGATCTTCGGACAATGTAAGAACGCTATCAGGGGTTGTGCGACTCACATATGATGGCAGACTACTGCTGGAACTTGTAACGAGATCTACCTAAACTCGTTCGTTCAAGGATATCCTATAAATTATCATATAATAGAAACGTTGTTAACAGAATGTATCAACTTTCTGTATTTTTTTGTCAAAATTATAAGGCTGTATATTTTAAAAAGTAGAGCAGTTAGCAGTCTCACAATATTCTTTACATAGTCAGAGCCATAGAAAAACACAATAACAAAAAAAAATTAAAGCAAACAAAACCGGTGTTGACCAGTTTTATCATTTACAAACAATTAATTTTAAAAACCCAACCATGAGAGATAAATATCAACATAATGCAGTTACACATTTATATATGTTTATATAATTATTACCACGAACTACACGATGATTTACGACCTTTATTTGTATATTTACATCAACTAAAGAATATAGTAGAGGTCATAAAGTTTTTAGTTTTTCAGTTCATTTCTTTATTTTATCAACCGACTTCAAAAAGGAGGAGGTTCTCAATTCAACTGTATTTTTTTTTTTTATGTTTGTTACCTCATAACTTTGGACTGGGTGAACCGATTTTGGTGATTCTTTTTTTATTTGAAAGCTGGTGCTTTCCGAATGGTCCCATTTAAATTTGGTCCAGTTCTGACATGTCATCCATGAGAAAACTACATAAGTCTTCAATTTGCATTATGTATATACGCGACAAATTAACGAATAACTCAATATTCCCGTATGGTCCCATTTAAATTCTGTCCAGATTGAAGTCGGTTTCTTTTTTTGTTAAAATTTGTGATTATTTATTTTATTTTATTCCATTTTCTTGACTTTTTATTTGTCCTAACACGATAGACGCAATGCTTATCTCCGAGTAAAAAATAGTGACATTTTTAAACATTAAGTTTAGCCCCATGCGTAGGTAGAGGTATAATTTTACCTTGCGTTATATATTCATTACATTTATAAATATATTTTACCCCCTATCTGACCACGCATAAAGCTGTAAAAATATATTAACGCAATACTATGCTCTAATTACTGAACGAAGAATCTCCATGACATTGGAACCACGAAACAGAGCGAATGAACATTGGCAAACGCGACTTCGTGACTTCAACACGAAGCAATTAAATCAAACAACTTTAGGCCCAATACTCACTACTGCATTACTAACAACTCAACGCGTTCGAATTAAATATTCTTGATTGTTTTTTGAATTTTATTGAATTTTGAATTGAATTTTATTTAAGTGTTAAAGTGGCTTAGGTGTTTAATTATAAATAGCCTAAGACAAGACTTTGGCTATTTATAATTAAATTACGCCTGCCCGCACGACCTATATCTATTTATATTGCATAAATAAACGCGAATTGAATGATAAAATCAGCGGTGAAATCTAAAAACCAATCGACATTTGTCGCATCACAAACTTGCCATAGTAAAAACTGACTTAAACGAACAAATTTATCAACATTAAGTTGTAATAAAATTAATTATACTACTACAGTGTGTATCTAGTCTAAAATCAGACACATTTATTTACACGATATGATCAGATTTTTAATAGCAGGCTAATTAAAATTCTAGACTAAACCACGTTCTAGTTGTCACAATACGATGCGATGTTATCAGCCAAACAAATTTGAATTTGAAGATTATCTTTTTTCATGTATTAATTATATTAGTTGGTATGCAATTAATATGCCTAATTTAATGTTATATTAGGTTATTTCAAAAGCTTTGCAAAACACGTATTAAATGTATTAGAAGCAAGCCGGAGAACAATAAAGCAGTTATTAAATTAAAGTATTTTGTTATCGTGGTTAAGGTTGAATGCAACCCAATGTAAAAATGATTGTTTATTTCTTCTTCCGGAACAGTCAAAAGTTGTTAATATGATACCGTTCCAAGGATTATCTTTCATGCTTGTTAGAAAAAAAAAACAGTACAAACAATACCTGTTCCTTTTACAGCAATGTGAAAAGGGACATGCAACAAACAAAAGAAACGTTCAAACTAACATACAAAGAAAAGTTAAAGATTTTAATTCTTAAATGCTAAGTCCCAATTTTTGTACATTATTATTAATCTAGAACTATTTATTGATGAAAAGATGATAGATTAATTTTCTTTAGTAAGAATTAATACTATACAACATTCTTTTCAAAACATAGGATGAGTTAAACATTACAAATGATGAAGATGAAACAGGATCGACATCTTCATGGTAGTCTGTTAAAACCTAGAGGTAAAACAACTTAAATGCTACGTTTGAACTTTAAATAATAACAATAGCAAAAAGTTCAATAACAAGCTACCTAAAATTTAAAAAAAGACTTTTATTCCATCGTTGTTTTTTTAGACAAAATATACAGCTGGAAAATACACAATAACACTAGCAAAAGAAAAATAAATGCCGTGTTTGTGAGCATTACAATGTAAATAAAGAAAGAAAAACAATACCGTATTAATTTTACAAAATCCCACACACAATCTCATACAAAATGCAAGTTATATATTTGTTTAGGTGACATGCTGTGGGCAGCTGTAATTAATTTATACCGATTGAGGGATGCGTTTGTCAAACGCTAACACTTGCACTGCCATGTCCTCGGTTTTTGCTCGGCCAAGCATGATTTTGTCATTAGCAGACCCTTCTAAGACTTAGTCAAACTGTGGTTATGCGTACGAACAAGTATTAAACGTTAAATATGCCAGGGCTAACCGAGCTGTCAACTTGATTTAACTTGCTGTGGAATTTGCAATTCTTCATTGATTTTGTAGGTCATTTTTAAATGCCGTCTGGTTGTGAACAATGTAGATCAGATTTATTTTTATATGTATATTTTTAGGAGGAAAAATTGACTTTAAAATTTGTTTAACATACCTACATAACAGTTAACTTTAATACCCTAAAAAACAAACAGATTTGTATTGAAAAGCTCACATTTTTACGACTACCTACAATATTTAGACCCACTTACGTAATAGGGGCCACCAGCCAAGATAAATATTGTTTTAGAAATATTTTCGTACATCTAACACAACGCCATCTAGTTCCAAACTATGCAGAGCTTGTATTATGGGTACTAGACCATTGATAATACATACATACTTTTTTTTGTAAATACAAACATTTCTATGTATAATACATATAAAACACCCAACTACAAAACAAATATTTGCAGATTATACTCGTACAAACATTTGATTCGACCCAATACCATAATATAAACAAGATGCACTAGTTAGTTAAAAAGTTACGAAATAAGTTGTTATCGTTCACGTATCATTAAAGTTTGTTATTCAATTTTAAACAGATTTAATGGTGAATATTACTAACAAAACGGACGAGCAGATATCAACATTACAGTTTTGCTCCAAATAATAGACACGCTTTATCTACATACTAGCTGACCCGTGCCCACTTCGTTGGGCGGTAAACCTTTTTTTCTCCGACTTACTTTGCAAATTCAGCTACCACGAAAAAGTCTTTTCACTTTTCGGGTTATTATATAGCCTATGTCACTCCCAAATAACGTAGCCTTCTATTGGTAAAAGAATTTTTAAAATCGGTTCAGTAGATCCCGAGATTACCCCTTACAATTTAACAAATATACAAACACACAAACTTTACCTCTTTATATAATATAATAATAATAAATATAGTGTAGAAGTGTAGATGTAGAAGTGTAGATGTAGATAGTGTAGAAGTGTAGATGTAGATTTAACTTTTTAAATTTGATATAGTGCTCAATTTTGTAGGCACAGCTAAATTTTGACAACAAAAGAATGTAACGTGATTTCACAATTGTTTTCTTATGTAGTTTAAATTATATAATATCCGGATAAAGTCTGGTTCCTTTTGCCTGTGCATACTTACTAGTTAGCAGCTTACTACTTAACATACTAAGTTTTAGTTTTTGGCACTTTTTTGAATAATCATTGGCATTTTAACCCTTTTCAGTTCCTTGATCTATAATGAAAAAAAATCTATGGGATTTATAATCTGTAATGTTTATTTATTAATAACTTTGTGAACTTTTGTCCATCGGCAGACTTAATGCCCAGGGCATTCTCTACTAGTCTTGGGTGGTGTGAAATACCTATTATGGTTTATATCTATATTAAAAGCATTTATTTAAATTATGCACTTTTATTATGGTTTAGAATATTAATTAATGTTTTTTTTTTTTAGATTATTGCTATTTCTATCGTAGTCAAGTATAACATTTACATTAGTGAATAGTCCATAACGGGATTTTTATAAAATATTGTTTTAATCAACGTTGATAGCTTGTAGTGTATTTTGATTATACTTTTAAAAATAAATTCATTATAAGGATAGTAAAAACATTTTGAGTTTAAAGAAAAACATATAACTAATTTCAAGCATATTTTTAAATTACATTAAATTATCACGTGTATTTAATGTCAATATTATAATAAATTAAGGTTTACATTTATTTACATTTTATATTTATTGTAACCACAGATTATGAATATCTTTACTAACAAGGTTTGTTTTTGTCCTTGTAAACTTAAAATGACGCATCAATTTGTTTTATTACATTCCTGTGAAGTTCAAGTAAATCTCATTGATAAAGTCACAAAAAATATTGCTAATAATTCCTTACGTAATTATCCTAATTTTTACATGATTAATTTTAATTCTGTTAATAATTATTATCAATTAATTATAAAATAATTTCTTTTAAATGATAAAATTTGAATTTGAAAGATTGTTTTGAAAATTTGAATTTGACGTATAAAAATAAAATTTGACGTTTGAATCACGCATTTATGATTACAACACGCAGAACATGATGAGTTGGAAATCGGACACGATATTTATTACGAAATAATATGTAATTTAAAATATAACCGACTCAGGTCATTTGTAGAAATAACAAAACAGTTCTATTTTTAACAAGCTTTTAGTGTGTTTTCAACCAACTTTGGCAAACTTGTGTTTTTGTTACTTAAACCTTATATAATATTAGTTAATTATTTTAAAACTTGATTTAAAATTATAAATTCTACATTAATATTGACATCATTAGATCACGAGCTCTTTATATCAATATTAAAGACAAACGAAACTTCCCTATCAGGATCGCTTGCTTTAAAAAGGGGCACTGTTTACATACAAGTCTCGTCAACGTTACTCCATACAAAATTACTGTTTTAATAAATTAGTGAAAATATCCTAAATTGGTCATGCATTGCGGAGACCTGACAACCATATCTCCAAGCAGAGCATGAAGTGGCAGGCGGACGGCAAAAGAAAACGCGGCCTCCCTCGAAATACCTGGAGGCGATCAGTCGATAGAGAGGCTGCAACTATCGGCTACAGCTGGACCGATCTCGAGGTTGCTGCACAAGACCGGGAGAAATGGAGGTCCCTTCTGAGAGGCCTATGTCCCTGATAAGGGACAAGAGGACATTAAGTAAAGTAAGTAAGTTACCTAAGTATCCTAACAAAACGAGTTCCTATGTTTTTATATTACTGCGAAAATATTAATATATGATAAATAGTAATAAAAAGTGAACCTTAAAATCTGTTTTAAGAATTAAATTTAATAAAAATTTAACTTAGTCTACTTTAAATTAAGATTACGATAATTTAAATTTTCCGTATTTTACTTAGCCACCCTCTTACTCCCTGTTCAATCATAGATGTTTGCCATAGAGTAAAATTGAGATCGCTTACATAACAAAATGCAAATAGGGCAAACTCGTTTGTTCAACGTAGAAAAGCATAGAGTTAATTGTGTTCAATTTCCATACAGCCGAGCCTTATATAAATGTACCAACATTCTGCAATGAAACTGTTCTTTCTTGTATCAATTGCATAGATGTTACGATACTTAATACGAGATTCAAAATAAAAACATTAGGTATTAATTAACAAAATATAAATTAAGCAACTTTCGGGCAAGAACCCAATCTGTTACTTTGTTTACCTAATTCAAGTAATAGTAATAATCAAACGCACTAATAATATCTCTTTGTCTCAGATATTAGATACATTCATTAATCAATGTTGTGTTAGAGCATATAAGTACATGGATAAATAATTAAATATTAAAATTGGAACGTTCAAATTATTCTGCTTTCAAGAACATGTGTTCTTGAAAGTAGTAAACTTCGTAATAAGATTATGAAACACGATAAAAGAATCATTTTGAACCTATTAATATAATGTTTTGCAACTGTGCGTAATAAAGTTTTTAGTATTCCTTTTTTGTTTGAAAGTTCAAACTTTCTGACAATAAATAGCCAGTTCGAATCTATCTATATATATATATAAAAGAGGAAGGTGACTGACTGACTGACTGACATACCCAGAGATCAACGCACAGCCCAAACCGCTGAAGCTACAAATTTTGCATGTAGGTTCTTAATATAACGTAAGTGAGCACTAAGAAAGGAATTTTGGAAATTCCACCCCTAAGGCGGTAAATCAGGGGATGAAAGTCTGCGTGAGCGAAGCCTCGTGTAAAAGCTAGTGACAGATAAAATACCTTATTCCGGTTAGTATTATCTTAGTCAACAGAATATGTAAAACAGAAACCTGCCCTAAAACTGTTATTACTTTTTTTAAATTCAAATAGGATACTTTACAAACTTTACAAACATAGATGCAATGGATATAAAGAACATCCCACAACTTGTTGATAACACAAATGCGTTAAGTGAGGTGATGTGATTTAAACAAAGTTAATCCATTCGTGCAGTCGAAATAAATTGATATTAACTATTAAAATACTACGTAAATAAATCATCCCCTGTATTTAGTATTCAATAATTAGATTGTGACAGTATTAAAGGTTTAGGTTACCAAACGTCACACATAAAAGGAAACACATAAAACCGATGACAATCAACCGCTCTACACATTCTCTCCGTTCGTACGCATAAGAACTTTTCGTAACATTCAAATGTACAGATATCCATCTAAGACATGGCCGAGTAACTTATCAACTGTCCACTTTTGACTAATATTGTGCAATGTTTTGACTAGACACGTGATTGAATTAATCTGGAATTAGATAAAACCACTTAAAGACCTCAATGAATTAATATTTCGCCTTTAAAAAGAGGCAAAAGTATCTAACACGATAATCTAACGATCTAACGTCAATATCAACGTCAAAACAGAAAAGCAATGACTTTTCAACAGTAAAATCCCAAACGTCTTTAAAATTTCATACAAACTATTCATACATAATGATTAAAAACTAGCACTCGAATGAAACACGAAGATTAATCCAGGAATTAAAGTTATCGACGCAATTTTCATCCAAATCCACACTCGAATGAACCGGTTCAAATCTTCGTATTTCAGGAGTTAAAGCTATCGGCACAATTTTCATCCAAATTCATCCAACTGTTTTAGAGTTACCGAAACTCAACAAAAGATTACACGCACGCACTATTGATCGTTCATTAATATAAGTATTAAATGGACGATATTCATCCATTTTTTTTTTATATTTTTACAAATATTTCACAAAAACCAACAAGTTAGCACGCAGCCGTTACGGTAGTTGAGAGCGTGAGTGAGCATTTTGCAACATTTTGATAAACATCAACCAACAATTGTTCTTCTCATGACCTTGAAACTGCGGTATTTATGTCTTAATACACAATTATACATTAGGGTGATCGTTATGTATGACATTGTAATAAACGAGCTCACCGTTGACATATCTAACAGCATTTTAGACCACTTTAAAGGTTACTCGGCTATTATAATAACTCTTTGTCTTTTATGATGGTGGTGAAATAATTATATAATTAATTATTGCACTTGTCACATGTAATGCTGGGACATTAAATGACCTCTTGGTTAGACAATTGTTTATTCATGATAAAAAAATTACAAGTCCCCTTCGTGTAGTAGTTGTGTGGCTGGGGACTTTACAGACATTCATGAACCACACTCAATGGTAGATCACATTTCATGAAAAGTAAATGCAATAAATACACATCGAGGAGTAACAATTTTTTAAAATCAGAATCATATTTATTACTATTTTCATACCAATATAAGAAATTAAGATATGTTAGGGAATTACTGTTTTTCTTACCATGTGTGGAAAGGCTTATATACAAAGCAGTGTTTCTATTTGTTTGTGTGAGGCTCTTTTTCTAGTAGGACTAACCAGGACGTTGGTGCGTTCTACATCTTGCTACCAATACCGTGTTCTTACAAGATCAACAGCCCACTTACCATTTGCTGACAATTTACAAAAACACTATAGGCATCAACATATTAGCACATATCTACATATGTGCATGTATCTAAATAAACAATCCAATCATAGAAGAAATATATGAGTCAAGCTGCTCACAGGCCTCTACAATCTACTAGAGTCTAGGCCCACACCCATCTAAGACTTGCGGCATCCTATAACCTAAATCTGTTTCCTTCACCGCAATCTAACTTCTTCATATATGCTGTCTGGAAACTATTGCGTTCCCAAAGAGGGTTGTATCTAGTTGACGGTCGCCCACAAAGAAAATATCCGAAATCTTTTTGCAATATCACAAATTGTAGCAACTCTAAATATAATGAGAAAAAAAGACAAGATGACGATTATGATGAATTTTAACAATTCAAAACTGTGATTTACAGTAAGCATTGCTTATAAAACACTACTCATTTTTTTTTTTAATATAACACAAATACAAATTGTAAATTATCATTGTTGCAAAATTATAATTACTAACCGGTATTCGCCCTAGGATCTCTGCCAGCAGCTGCTGATAGACCCGAAAAGCCAGAATATCCCGAATATCCGGGAAAGCTTGGTGCTCCAAAGTTAGAACCGAAGTCCGAGTAGTGAATTCCGAAGTGTCCGAATTGTGCTGATGTGAGCGCCATACACGCACACAAGACTAACGCCTGTAGACAAAAGAATAAAGAAATTGAAACAATGTCTTAGACAGGGATAGCTTAGACCTACAAATAAGGTTACTACTAAAGGCGCTTAAAATATTTCTAATAAATGTAACGAGCCTATACCTTTGGGGACATATCTTTAAAAATATGGGCTACATAATTATTTACTTAAAAGCGTAGTATTTACAAGACTTAACTTTAATTTTGTTCAAGATTAAAAGATACGGTCTTTTAATCTAGATCAAGAATACTAAAAACTGTCCATCAAATACTCATTTTAACAACGCGCTTTTAAATTTATTTATTTTGCAGTTCCTTTTAACACTGAAATAGCATTTTAGCAGTTCTAAAATTGCATGAAAAATAAGACTATACTACTTTAGCTATTCACTATTAGATAGTAAGTACTATAAATAACGGATATGTGGATATTATTTGCAAAATATTTCATCACAACGCGGATATAATATCACATTCACTAGTTCAGTGTCGACATCGATTCACTCAGCTGATTCTATCTAAGATATTCACGTGTATACTTCCTAAGTTATTAATTATTCTGCAAATAAAATAAGTCCATGGCTTAGCTATAAATCAAGGACTTATACGTAGTTATAAAGCATCATGTTGAAGTCATAAATACTTATTATTTAAATTTTTAAAACACGATTGTCAAGATATAAAATTACTTCTGGGTATTTATTGATGATTCATTAAGGAATTTGCTCAGTTAGGTTAGAAATTTATTGTAAGAAAATTATGGTTATGGTTATAGAACTTTTATTTTTCTCAAAAGAAATTAACAACAAATTTCACTTAATGAGAACATTTAACAAAAAAACAATATTTCCATAGTAGTGAGCTTAATGATATTTTAGGTAAAATAAACAAGGGCAGCTTTATCTTAAGGTGTAATAAAATTTGGTAACCTTACACGTATCTTTAATTCAATATAATGTTGCCTCCCGGTAAATCATCGAAAAAGAATCAAGAAAGAAACGAAATTATATATAGGTATATACTAAAGAAAATAGCTTGTTTATTAATAAAACAAAAGTACAAAACTTATAATAGTGCATTCAAGATTGCTATACTGTAATTTTACAAATTTAAAATAAATCAAACCGATAATTTCTAGGATTGCTACATTACAACTAAAACATCGGTACATTAACTTGACCAATCACGACTTATTAAGGTCACAATATTGATATTTGCAGCTTCATCGTACGATTAAGATTATTTTTATGATAGAAGAACCTCTACTCACGTATTAACACATCTAAATATATTGCAATATGTACAAAACACTGGTCAAAAGTCAAATCAATAATTAGATTGTATCATTTGTAGATACAAACGTATACGTCTGTATGTTCCATACATATGACCCAAATTTGCCATATTTATCAAACGAACAAAGAACCTTTTAATCGAACATTATAACAATTAAGTAACACGTACACACTAACATGATATATAATTTATTTAATCACATCAATCTATCAATCGCCTTAGGTAGGTCGCGGTAGGTCTTCCGTGGTATGGTTTCGAAACTTTAATTTATTTATTTGTATGTGCAATGATGCGAGTTTCGCCTTAAGAAATAATATCATCTGAATATTTGTTTACTTCTTAAGAATTAACTCGTTTAACAATTCTTCTTTCATTTATTAAAAAAAGAAAGATTAAAATAAGAAGCTGCGGAATAAGCGAAAACAAAACTCTAAAAATAAATTCTAAATATTTTTATTCATACTGTATTGAGCAAACGAACCATTTATTTTCAATGACATTGTCTACATACTCGTTAATAAATAGAACATCAATTTGACGAAATGCATATGTGGAAGGAATTTCGTAACTACAATAATAATAAAGAAATAGCTTTAGCTGTTTCCTGTCAAATACACACACTATGACAGTTTGTCAAACACAGACAACTAAATTACTGTCGATCTATAAACTTGTGATTACGGTACGAAATATTTGTATATAGACTTACTCGACAACATTCTCCTAAGAATGTGGCACAGACACTATTCACATCCATGTCAGACATATTTAAGAATGTCCCTTAATTAAACTTTTCATAACACAAGTATTTATTAAATCGATTTTCCACCACACTGATTTTCCAGCACAAAGGCAGCGATTAATTTATAATTACCAGCTAAGTCAACTATCCAACTATTTTCCGGGATAAAGATATGTCTATATTAGATAAACCAAAATTATCCTCCTAAACTATTTCACCTGGCTGTTCCGTGGAAACGATAAAAACTATTTGACCTGCGTAACTTAGTCTGAGTCTCTGAACAAGGAACAAGTTTTCCATTGATGCTAGGCTCTTTTTTATTACATCAGAATAGCATTACCTTATAAATCGATGAATGGGCTTTAGAATACTAAAAGAAATTTAAAATTTGAACCCTTAAGCGCTTGAGATTAGCGCATCCAGCCGAACAACTCTTCAGTCTTATTAGTGTAGATGATATATCTGTTATTGACTCATGATGATACCATAATGAACCTAGTAGCAATCCTGAAACGGAATAAGTTGTTTACTAAACCCTATTTATATAATAATATAATCGACAAGTATATCACAGAAACGTAACTTAAATCGTTACGTAAACGAAACATACATTCATGCAGTAACAGGTTTAGATACAAAACAGGTATGTGAACTTGATATGTGACCTCAGTGAGACGGTGGGCGTGTGTGAACTCTGCACAGCTGATACATGAACACGTGGTTAAGGAGCAGACCGGCTACTAAAACGTTTCTCAACTCTTTAGTCTACAATATTTCTATTCACTTATACATACTTAACTCTTTTTTTATAAAAAAAACCTACGTTTTAATGTTGTTACACGGAAATCGATTTATATCATGTGAATACATTCAAGTTTGCAAGGTCTCAATTTTTTGGGTCAAATTTTATTCCACTTTCCACACATTCACCTCAATAAAAGTCTAACATTATTTTTGTTCATTTAAGGAATACACTGCATAATGCAGGAAACTGGATATCCATAATTGACTTACGTTAAACATATATAGAACAATATACCTATGCTTCAAACAACTTAATAGAAAATGATAATATAAATCGATTGCTTCCGTATCTTAAAACAATTTATCTAGACCGAGAGAATTTTCGCAACGACCTAGTAGCGCATACTAGGAACCAGTTAGTTGCCCGTCTGTATAGTCCTGCGCAACCAGCCTATTACGTTTTAAGGAAGGTTGTAAATGCTTTCTGAATTCAATATGGTAATTAGTTCAATACACTTACAATATTGCGACAAATTTTGTTACTGGTTTGTAGCTTTTCAGTGTTAGAATAGATTAATCGTTTCTAAACATAGTGTTGTCATCGGTATTTAATTCCGTATATTGGTTTGAACATCCGGTATGTTGACCTTCTTTTAAGATAATTAAGTCTTTGTCTTTATTAAATCTTTACAGACTTGATGACAAGAAACTCATTACATTATTAGTTCTTGCGCAGTGTCGCGTATTTCCCACAACCCTGTTGGTCTTAAAGCATAAAATCACAGGTTTAGTGATGCTATTAACTGAGAAGATCATGATCCCAGGACAATTAATATCTAGGTAGGTATAATTTATGCCTAATGCACTTATTTTACTAAAGGAGAATATGTATTTCCTTCAAAATGTGAATACAAAGAAGTAGATACGATACATCCACAGTATGGTTTAGTATGAAAACAGGGAAAATTCATTCATTTTAGCAGACTTTGACGAAGTTGTACAGGTTAACTAGTTTGGTATATTAAACGAAATGTAAACCAGTATACAAACACACTACAGAAATTACAAGTAATATTTTTACTTAGATTTATTTTTAATTAGTAATAACGCAACGCAGATTTCATAATTAATGCTTTTTGTACAACAGTTTGTAAACGGTAGCGGTAGTGGAAGTGCCCCGCCTTCGTCACCCGCGTCTATTATAAAGTACCGGTACTTCGAGAGGTTATGTTTCTATCCAGTAATATCTTAAGCATTCGTAGTTAAAAGTGAAGCAACAGTTGGTTTTATACCAATGTAGGAAGTTTAGTAACTGGTACCAACAGTTGATGAAACAGCTAACGATAAAACTATAGCGATAATTATGTATTATGAGTTATACAATACCGTCCACAATTTGATGTTAGAAAGTGTGGTCTTAAAATTATGGTATAGACAATAATGATATTGTATTTACAGAGCCTTATTATATTTTATGCATGACATCAAATTCCTCAGATGCATTACGGAGCCGGTAGATTTACGGCACGGTTAAGAAATGTGGACAAGGCTATTTCAGTTGGCCATATTTACTGATAAGACGCTTGTTAATATTGACGGTATCCACCTTTTTCTTGTATAATGAGCTTGCCAAAGTTACTACTCAGCCTGATGGAAAGCATGAGCAGAATCTAAGAGTGGTGGTCAACATACTCAATGCGAATGCAGACGATGCAGCATGGTGACCCATTACGGTGGCCTATTGAAATGCTTTTGAATTAATACATTTTATATGTAAAAAGCTTCAAATTGCAGAATTTATAAAACAGAATATCCTGTTCAATTCCTATCAATCATTACACTTATAAATAAATAATAATATGATATGTTCAACCTTAAAACTTTGAAATTAAATATGATAAATATCGCCAGTAGGTTAACAAAATTTAAATAAATTCAAGATAAAGCTAAAGTTGCAATAAAACCCATAAAACAGGCACACCCATTTAACTAAAACTATTGCTGTGCAATAGTGCCAATAGACTTAAAGGATTTATACGTATATTCTTTACTAGTGGTTGCCCGCGGCTCCGCCCGCGTATATGTTGGTTATCGCGGTAAATAGTAGCCTATGTGTTATTCTGATGTATAAGCTATATTACTGTAAAGTTTCATCCAAATCCGTTCAGTAGTTCTTGCGTGAAAGAGTAACAAACATCCATCCATCCATCAATCCATTCATACTTAGAAACTTTCACGTTTATAATATTAGTATAGATCTATACTTTTACTTAACTCTATTTCTACCTTAGGCACCTAAAAATGATTTGAGTTTTGGAGTTGAAATTAGTTTAGTTTTGTGTGGTAAACGAAGGCGAAGGGCCTTCGTTTACCACACAAAACTATAGACAAAACTATAGACAAACATCTTTTTTTCTAGAATACCTCAAGACAAACACTTTCGCAAATCCAGTCTAGTATCTACCGGCTAATCCAGACGAAGCAAGTAAAATATTTAAGATAGCCTATAGTGACAATACAGACAATCTAAGAATAACTAACTCAGTTGCAAGGTAGTGTCGTAAAACGTTTTATGTGAAAATACGAATCTACATATAATTCTAAGCACAGATAGAGCATTTATTAATGTTTCACATAAACAGCGTAAACATTTTAAACCTTTACAATTAAAAAAAAAGAAAATAATTATACAAATTTTACATTTGGAGTGTATTAAGATCAGAGGAAAGGCCTATGTCCAGCAGTAGACTGCAATAAGCTCATGATTATTATGATGAAGGCAATGTTTCTTCACAGAGTATTTTGACGCTAAGACGTGACATTTGAATATTAGGTTTTTTAAAGTTTAAACATTGTTATCACGGCATAGACCGGTTTGCAATCGGCCAAAGGCCTGATATATATTTTAATTTAATAAATGGTTAATGAAATATTTATTTATATGCCTAAAGTAAAGCCTGCGCACGCGCACGTATTTCATTACTATATTTGCCATTACAAGCAATATTTTCTCTAATAAATTGATATATGTCGCAACATTCATTATTTGCGATACAGGTATTATTTCGCAAATCTCTTGAACAAGGTTTCTAAAATTTGTCTTTTGTTGTGATGAATCAAGGAGACACGTTTCGGCCAATGAGACACATGACGTGAAAGCGAAAATGAATGATCACAGTTTCTAATACATAAATCGTTAAACCAATTGGAACATTATTAGTATTCTGTATCTAATACTAGAAATTGAACAATACTTATCCAGAAGAAACATTCTCTATTCGCATGTTGTTAGGTAGATTTCATAAATAAATTAAGCGCCAGTTTCACCATTTGCTGATAAAGGCCCTGATAGATAATATGTAAACCTATCCGCCAGATAACTACAGGTTTCTGTTTCACAAGTCTTGGATAGAGACATTTCTGTCAGATATCTTTATATAGGTACTATATAATACTTGCTGATCCTGCGAACTTCGTACAGCCATATTTACATATCTGTCTCAGCTTCCCGTCGTGGACAAAAAAAATGACTTTTCCCATTATCTTTTATTTTTTCTTATACACAAACCTTGTCCTAACAATAACGAACTCATAAAAAAAGAATTATTTAATTTGGTGCAGCCGATCGGAAGTTATGCGCGTACTTACATTTCGGCGATTCATTTTTATATAGGCATAGAGATAGTTATAATTAACTTTCATCTGTCAAATAACTATTTGAAGAAACTATCATGATCGTTATTAAGTAAATGACTAAAGAGACCTATAAATCATCAAATACCAAATTATTTCATATTTTTTTTTTTTTTTTTTTTTTATGTATGGCCCGCCAAAATGACTCTACTCTGCCTGATGGAAAGCATAAGCAGAATCCAATAGTGGTGGTCACCATACTCATTGCGAATGCAGACAATCCAGTATGGAGACCCACACCATGGCGGCCTAGTGATGCTGCTGCATCTTTTAGTCTAGTCAACAAGTGTGGAACTTGTTGACTAGACTAATTGGGCCTCCGGTCTAGCACTCACCAACGAAACACGACAGCACGATCGCTGTCATTTTACGTTGATTTTCTGTGCGAGGGTAGTACCGCCCCGGTCGAGCCGGCCCATTCATGCTGAAATCAGCGTGGCTCTACTACCTCCATTTGAATCACAATCAAGAGTATATACATTTTTATACATGAAATGAAATTTATTTGCATAGAACATAGGTTAATACCAGGTGTGAATAAGTTATAAAAAGTTCCACACGTAAAGAACTAAATTGACAGAAAACAAAACAGAACAGTAGAAACAAGGTTTATTGCATAATTATTGTGTATAAACTGATTAATTCCCATCGCAGAACCGCATATTTCCTAGCAAGGTCCCTTACAAAAGCCTACGTGTTAGAATTATGTCGATCATGTGCTTCAAACAACCGCACTTATTTAGAACCGTTTTAGAAAACAAATGAGTCTAAACACGAACCATTTATTGAAGTCACACGAATTCGTACGCATGCTTAAACATTGTCGTTTGATAATGTTTAGAATTCGCACCGACGTTTACATCTAAACAAATTGTATTAATGTTTGTCATTAATTACAGCGATACTCTATTACTAATTTATGGTGTTCATTTGTTTCAACTGATAAACCAATATAAATGAAGCTTTATGCTACAATTTATTCTAAAAGGAAAATAAGATAATATTTAAATCGGCTACATATTTTTATCCCAGTACGGCGACTCCAAAGGAATTATAATAGTTTTGGCAGTCTTTATAATATATTCGAACATAACACCGTAGCGCTCTTATTGTTTGCACACTAACATTGTGATAATAAATTTTTCAATATGTTTTTATAGTGTTAATAGTATAAGATAAATGAATTATCAAATAAATATTCTTATTTTTTGCTTACTCTAATTGTGATATTATATAGAAATCTAATGTTTTGTACATACTGTGCCTCAAATAACCTTTTGAAAACGGAACAAACTAACATATTGACCATGAATCATCTCAGTTTCATTGTGATTAATAAGAGTAACTTATACAACATGACTGAAAGGTTTATCTCCAAAGTTTATTAAACTAATCACAAATAAAATAAATGTTTATAGATATAAATAATTAAAAACAAATAAAAAACTAAAATTTCGAAAATAAACTAAGGTTTTGGACTTTTTTAAAAGATGCCTTAGTCGCCTTAGCATACTGTTATGTGCTCGTACTACCTACGTATTTTCACGTACTTTTTATTTTCCACAACTTTAATTATACACTGTAATTACATTTATAATTTCTCACCATTAGGAACGGTATCTTTTCTTCTTATTTGAAAGGAACCAAAGGGGAGTCTAGTCCACTGAACCTTTTTCCAAAATAGGTTGACGTTGGTTCTAAGTCCACTATGACGTAATTAATGTTCGAGTACCACTAGCAATTGATCTAAGAAAATTGCGGTTTCAAGGTTTATAACAAAACATCTTGAAACTAAAAGAACTGGCTTCATTTGTTCATCCAACTGCCTAAGTGAAGGCCGGCATAATAATTCTTGAAATATTAGAGCAATCGGGTGTGGTAAAACCCTTTATCATCCGCAACAAGTTTAACATATCGTAACACGCATTCTATTGTATTTACACACTACAATTTTAATTTCTCAGAAACTAAAATTGATGTATACGAATACAAAAGAATCCATGAAAAAATGGAAATACAATTTTTTTGTTTGTTACTATTAAAGAACCTAAGCGTATATTTAGAGCCCTCAAAAGTCTTATAATAACCTTTCTACAGAACTTCGACGTTTTGGGTAGTTCGTTCACTACCTACTACTGCACTACCTACACTGCTATCAGTCGTTACTGATAGCAGTAGTTCGGCGTAAAACGTTCAGGCGTTTTGTAATAGGCTTAAAGCCGACCCCAGCCTAGTTTCGAAAAAAAGGCTCCGTGAAAGGTTAAGAAAACTACTATTAAGCATATATTTTCTGTCACGTTAGTCTTTTTTTTATTCGTACTAATACTGACTCTTAATTTCAAAAGCCTGATTAAAGAAATGTCCAGCTTCTGAAGTAGGTAAAGATATATTTGGAACATGTGCTGCTCTTCAATTAAATGGTGCAATAATGATTCTTAACTATGCCAGTAGCAAATACATGCCACAATTCAGACACTGTGCACATGCGTGCGGTGAAAATGAATCAAGTGTGAACGCACTTGAGCCGTTGCGACACAGTGACGCAACGGTGTCCGAGCTATTGTGAGACATTGTTGTGAGCCTATTTTATGGTATACTAAGTATTTGAGCATAATGTGCTACTTAGGATGTCTTAAGTCTAAAATGAGAATGTAAAAGTAAGTTCTTAGATTTAGAAAGTAAATAACCGCCTTAGCTGAGACTGCAAATTATCTACCGTTTTGTTGAGTCCTATGAAAGTCCTGTTGTGCGTTAGGGACACCAGTTATTAACATTGAAATACTGTCTGTCCAAAATTTATCTTCTTTCTGATAACCACTAGGATTTTTTTAAATCCATATCTGAAGTAAATGTGGGTTATGAAGACTCTGTGGCATTGCACAACTGACTAGACAAAGGTTCTAAACATACTTTGCAAATTCAATGACAAAGGAATTGTTGACACTGTTTAAATTGTTCTAGGCTATGCTCTGAAGTCTACAATTTTGTTTAAATATGACATTTAAAGAAATACTACCTTATGTTATTATTTATTATAGCATTTCTAGGCGCTTTAGTCACGTAACCAGATTGGAGTGCCACTCTCCGGAGTTAATTATTTATACTTATTTTCAAAAAACCATGCTGTCTTGTATATAATCGAGTGCAAAACCTCAAATGAAATGTACATATTTTATTTTGCAGTTCAAATTAGTTCAATGTGTGCCTAAGTAATAATCATGCCGCTGGGTAAACAAAATGTTAAATTCCTGAGAAAAAAATAACACAGTCAAAGGCGTTGTTATGAAATAGTTTATAAATATTAACATTCGAAAGAAAACGGAACGGTTTAAGCACTTGTTTATTACTTAAGAAATGTGTGCAGTAAGGAGGCAAGGTCTTCATCACAGTCACACTCAAATAAAATATAGGATTATGCCAAGGGTGCCAGCCTTCGCTTATATCGACAACTCCTCATTCCGATCATCGGTTCTCACTTGTTTATAATAAGCGGCCAGCAGTATTCATTCAATTCATCACTTCTTTTAAGAGAAGTCTTATTGACGTTGAGATTTGACACGTCAAATTGACTAGACAATAGAGATTTAGATTAAATCTAACGTTCAATTACGCTGTGCACGTTTATACCAAGTATTTTTGCATAAGCTGAAAGTAATCAGAAAAAGACTTGAGATTCTTGATTGGCGTAAGACCTGACTGATAGCCAGTTATCACATTACAAAGATGGAAAGGAGAACCAAAGACTATTTCTTTTTTGGCAATGTTAAAACAGTTCCAAAAACAGTAAAAGGGAAAGGAATTAATACCAATCAGTATCATGTCCCCTTGTACTCTATGGTCAGCGTAAAAAATCCCATAATATGGACCATGATATACCCTATGAACGGTTAGGATAAATGATTTTTAGGCAAGCTCTTTGCGTAGACGTGGCATCGCAAAAGGAGGTACTTAATACAAATTGGCGGGCATCGCATGATCTACGTGTAAACTCAACATTTATTTTACTAGTACTAAACCTGATTTTAAAACTTATTATTTTACGATGTTTGCATTACGTACAATATTTAAATTTGATTTATTTTTATCCTTCCTGGGTCATAAAACTGCCTATAACATTGCATAAGCTGGACATAATATGTAGGCTTTTTCTACCAGTCTGCCTTCGGGTAATGCACAAACGTATATAGGTATCACACACTATGCTAGAATATTTAAATTTACATTCTGCTCAATCTTCCTGGTAAACTTTAAAAACCTGATTCCGTCTTCCGCACTGTAGATATCTTATAATCTTTTATTACTTAAACTCTCCGTGAGTGCCTATTTGTGAAGAAAGAAGCATCTATAACCTTCACTATTGAGGCAGCCTGAACTTCATTCAAAAATAGGAAATAAATTCTAATGAATTAAGGTTTTTTTTAATAAGATATGTAACACGTCAATTATTTATTTATTACTGGTTAAAAAATTAGCCAACGTTTTGAAAACTTCCTGGAAGTCGAAATATTAGAATACATTATTTAGAACACCCTCGGTAGACGTCTCGTACCAATCTAATACTATTATATACTCAAAAAACTTTCGAAGTAGTTTCTGGTAAAACAATGGAATTGACAGAACAAATACTTGACAAACCTTAACAGGAAACTTTTCTTTCCCGAGCTAAATACTTATATCCTAACAGGAGCGAAGTCTTTTGAATCGTGCAAAAACAATAAATTTAACCATTTTCACCGTTATATACCTGCCTAATAAACCTCCATCAGGCCGAGTCATGACAACAAAGTTTTATTTGTAAATGTCTACTGTTTTGTAAGTACCCTTAACCTGACTTTTCATGAAAGCCTATGTCATTACTTCCGACTTTGCACAACTACAAATAGAAAATGAGTATACGAAAAATAATTACTAATTAAAGCTTTTTGTTGCAGTTTTGTTTAAAAGAAACCCGTATTGAAATAATAAATACTTATTATTTATATATGCAGATGTTTCGGTGCTAATACAAGTCGTTGCCAAAGATAATATTGGTCATGCTTAAATGTTATAAAAAAAAATACTCATCTCTAGGTACATATCTATAGTTTCACTAGTAATAAACATTGATTTTTAAACCTTGGTCGAGGTCATATACAATTTATTGTATTCTTTCAACTTATTTTATTCACGATATGTATGCAGATAAGGTGTAAAAATTAAAAATTAATTTTAATATCCAACACACTGAAAGAGGAAATGTATTTTTAAAAACATCTTTTGTTATTAATTTCGCAATTTACGTAAAAAAAGCCTAGCACCAGCTGCATAGATAGAACGATAAAAATGTAAGAATTTCAGGTTATGTATGTTTTAAAAAGAAATAGATTGAAATTAGATATTAATGTCTATGTTTTTAAAACAGGAAGAGTATAATATTGAATTATAGTTTATTTAAAAAATAACTTAGTTTTCACTGAAGCTGACTTAGTTCACGTTTACGGTGACTTATTTAGAATACAGTCGCGAACAAAAAAAAACTTGTCCTGTTATCTTTTTTTTTTTTCTCTAGCAAAATAAGAATTAATGAAATCGAACTATGTCTTATTGAGTTACAACTAAGTACACATTTTGACTTTCATCCCCTGCTCTCTCTAGGAAACCGTGCTGAATTTCGGAATAAAAAATATCCTATGTCGTAGTATGAACTCAAATCATGCCAAGTTTCATTTGAATCCATTCAGTAGTTTCAGGCTTCAGTATCGATTCAAAATATCTTTAATGTACAGAATTGGACCTGTTACATTTTTATTATAAGTATAGATAATAATACAAACCTGGTTTAAAAGATTAGTGTATTGTTTATTTAACACAAAGTGTTTGAAAGTGTAAGGTAATTTTAACATAATATCAAGCTTAGATGATTTATTGAGCATTTATGGTAAATTACGTTGAACTAAATTTATTATAGCAATATCATAATAAACGCCATACAATCGTTTAATTTTCTTTGATAGTATAAAATTCCATTTTGTTAGTGATATGGCAACATAAGGCGAATAAACAAGGATATTAGATATTTTTCAAATTACTAACAAAATTGGTAAAGGCCTATGTAAGCAAAGTTAAGATATAATTTTGCATAGATATTGATCGAGAGTTTACCTACTGATTATCGCCATCAAAAGAGTATAAAATAGTACCTAAATCGTTTTCATCAGCAGATAGGTAGTAAAATTAATTTCCCTTTTCTTATGTTCGTAAAGTGTTTCTTTTTTGCTTTTTTTGGAATTGATTACATATCAAGGGCGAGTTTAAAAAAAAACTCACTCATAATATTATTAACATATGATTAAACCTGCACTGGTAAAACATTATTAATAAAGAATGTGGGTACGTCAAATGTAGGGAAAAAAACTGATTCATTGTGTTTTTTGATTACTAAACTTAAACTCGTCAATAGCTTACTTACACAAAAACACAAGAAAAACTAAAATTTAAACTATTTATCTCCCTTTATGAGTAGAAAATCTGCCAAGCGTGCCAAATAATTCTCTTAGTAAATAAGATTCCTCGCAAGAGTTCTGACTCAGGTGGTACTGGTATACCGTGAGTTGTCTAAATTTATTCACTTTAATTGAGCTATGAAAAATGCGAAATAATCTTTTAATGTTGGGCATTAATGGATTTCAAGAACCGCAAGCAAGAATATTTATTAAAGTACCCAGCAACAAACGTTGAAGATAGGATTTTCAGGTTTTTATTTAGGGTAGTTTTTAGCAATAATTTATTGTATATATTTGCATTGCTATAAATTATTTAACTAAATTCAGGCACTGAAATATTTTTGTTACAGAAATCAGTGTTTATTTAAACTGCTTGATTTCATTTACGATGTGTGAAACAATGCAAAATTTTACTTTAGACAATAGAAAGTATTGGAAACCTCAAATGTGTGACGGATAGGGATTTAAATGGTTTGACTATTAAAATCTCCAACTTAATACCCAACGATGCAGAAGCATCTCAAGCAGGCCAACATAGTGGGGGTCGCCACGCTGCATTGTTGCATTGTCTGCATTCACAATAAGTATGGTGACCACCACTCTTGGATTATGTTCATGCTTTCCATCAAGCAGGCATAGAGGCACAATTATATATATAACTAGCTGGTGTTACCCGCATTTGTAGTTATAACCGCGGGCAACGCAGCGGGGCGAAGCTAGTCTAAAAAAAAGTTACTACGTATATCATCAGCTATCTCCCAGTGAAAGTCCCGTCAAAATAGGTCCAGCCGTTCCAGAGATTAGCCGGAACAGACAGACATAAATTTTAAAAACTGTTATTTTGGTATATGTACCGTGTATACATGATACATATGCATTTAGTAAAAAGCGATTATTTGAGTATTACAAACAGACACTCCAATTTCATTTATTTGTAAGATAGGTGTATAGATTATGTGTTTATAATAATACTAAGGCTGGTGCAATCCAGGTCGGTACAAGAAATACAAAAATGTTGTTGTGTTATGCTATAATAGCTAAGATATCATTATTTACCGCTGGCTGCCTCAACTACGTTATTTGCTCATTTGGACACAAATTGGTTTTGATTGTTTTACTTTTATAGAACCTAATACCGTCAATATTTACTTCAGACTTAGATGATAATAAATAAACACTAAGAGTAGAAAAGAATCAAGCTAGCGAAGTAAGGAATTACATAGCATGTGGGCATGCTCTCTTTCGAGTTTCTCATAAAAGCTTTATTAAAATTTAGGTGCTATCTTGGTATTTCTTTAAACTAGTATCGTTAGTATCTAATGTGGCGCTGGTTTTACTGCATCTATGAATAATCTACAATGAAATGTTTTAACCACACAAAAAACCACTGGTACGCTGTTCTAATACAACATTGAAATTCGTGAGTTTAACACAAACTTAGTGCAAATACTTATATATATGTAAGTATATTGACTAAGCGTTTCCCCGTACGTTACATAACCTGTTTTGTTTTATCTTACACTACATACGTTCCTATTTGTTATAGTTTACTAGGGGACACTAATACACCAAGGCAACATACGTCACTAGGTCAATCAACCGTCTACTTAATATCATTTGGTAGCCAAACCTCTACATCAAATTATTTACCTGTTACAATTTGCTTGTTACATTATACAGAAATGTCAGTTAATGAGATCGAAAACGTCTTACCCAGAAGGCCATAGTAATAAATCCTTTTTACTAATATTTTGATGGTAGACCTTAGACCATATTACTTGAAATGACATCTTATATTCAGGAAAATATTATTACTTTACTTTTACCGTCATAGATAATATTATTACCGTAATATTATTGATGGATAACAATGTCCTTTTGAAGTCTATTAAACTCCTTTGTATCAACTCTTGTAAATCAAGGTAATCGGTACACCAATCTGCCGCCAAGACGAGCGACTGAAGTAACGAAACGGCGAAGCCATACATTTATACTGAGATGTTAAGAAGTAGAGTTTGTAAAGTTAGGGTTGGTAGAATTAGGGCGTGTAGATTCAGAAGCTTGGCTCTACATGACATCTGATATCTTTTTCGTAGGACAAGCCATATGCAGTCGTCTTGGCAACATTTTACATGAAAATGTTTTGGTGGGATACAAGTTTTTACTTAATGTAAGTAGGTCGTACTTATTTCTCAGATAAGTATAAGTGAAGAAAAATTTAATTTTTTATAATACACTAGCTTTTGCCCGCGGTTCCGCCCTCGTGTATGTCGGTTATCGCGTAAATTAGTGGCCTATGTACTTCCTCAAGAGTTAAAGGATCTTCAGTATAAATTTAATAGAAATCCGTTGAGTGGTTTAACCGTGAAAATGTAACAGACAGGTAGAGTTACTTTTAAATCTATCTATATAAATAAAAACGAGTCACTGAAATCTATGTATGAGCATAACTTCTGATCATTTACTGCCTCGGTGGCGCAGTGATAGCGTATGCGACTGCTGTGCTTAAGATCTCGGGTTCGATTCCCGGGTCGGACCAAGTTATGATCTGCAAACATTTGTTTCGGAGTTTGTGTGTTTTCTATCTATAACATGTATGTTTTTACAAAAAAAAATATATGTATTTATGTATTTATATCAGTTGTCTAGTACCCATAACACAAGCTCTGCTTAGCTTTGGACTAGATGACGTTGTGTGTTAGACCTCTGAAATATTTATTTATTTATTTGATCGTCTACAGCAAATTGATTGATTTTTTTTATGTGTTTGTTACTGTCAGGGCAAGAGTTATATGGAAGAAAATTATACGGAAACCGGAAAGGTAATATTTTCTTAGTCCGCGACTGTACACTATCTAAAAACCTGAGGCATGCATAAATACTCAAACAAGTTTTACGGAAACTTAGGTATGGCGATACGAAGTTCGCCGGGTCAGCTAGTTTAGAATGGATGCTAATACTACACATAATAGATCTACATACTTCTTTATGGGAACAAGAGATGACATGTGCAGAAGAAAATTTGGCTTGTTATACGAGTCTCTAAGTAAACGCAAGTTAGACGTTATCTAAATAAAGTGAGTACTCGTACATTGTTTTATAACCTACTAGTTGTTGCCCGCGGCTCCGCCCGCGTATATGTCGGCTATCGCGGCAAATAGTAGCCTATGTGTTATTCTGATGTATAAGCTATATTACTGTAAAGTTTTATCCAAATCCGTTCAGTAGTTTTTGCGTGAAAGAGTGACAAACATCCATCCATACTTACAAACTTTCGCCTTTATAATATTAGTATAGATTCCACTACACATTACATTACACATAACAGCAAGCAATAATTATTATCATCGGTATACTACCTACTTACACATTACATCGTACGTTTCGAGTTATAATTTATCGACTATTATATCGTCAAGGTATACTGATTGGCAGAGAAGTGGCCACTAACAAAGAGATATTAATCAGCGGTCTGACATGCCCTAACGACCAACACTATTTTGTTATTAGCTGCATTACGATACGTTATATTAATGATTTACCAAAGACATTGCGGTAACATATTGTAATGATACAATTGAACCTGACGACAATGGTGGTTGAGATGACGACAAAATCTGACAGACATGTTCAAGAGGTCAAGAAACAAGAGACTGATAGCGGGTTTATTTTTATTACCTATACTATACCTATTTAGTCAGTGAAGTGTTCAACTACGTAAGTTTCACCCATTGACTACTTATTTTATTGTAATACCTAAACTCTTTTTACGGCGTGACTCAACTAAAAAAAGAAACTTAGCACAAATTGCAGTGAAACAATGTAGGTACTTTGTTTAACATCCTTTATGTCAAAAAATATGTACACTAGAAAAACTTGCTATACAAGAACTGAACCCAGTTCTCAGAAGTATAAAAAATCCTGGTAAAGAAATACTATCTATCATTATGAATAATTTTGATTCATCACTACATAGTATAAAACAAAGTCGCTTTCTCTGTCCCTATGTCCCTTTGTTTGCTTAAATCTTTAAAACTACGCAACGGATTTTGATGCAGGTTTCTTTAATAGATAGAGTGATTCAAGAGGAAGGTTTCTATGTATAATAAATGCATAATATAGTATGGAAACACTGTTAATTTTCGAGGTTTCTAATGTGATGTAGCAAAAAAACACATTTTTTTGCGCTTACATTGCAAACGCTGGTTGCACCCTACGAGATAGATCAAAATAATGTACTACAGTATTGTACACCTTAAAAAGTACTACAAAAAAGTCCGCGACGGTATATGTTTATCTCTTAGGGATAACCCACAACGACCATTTTTTATTCCTTTATTTTTACGAGAAATAATGGCTTATTTACGAAGTGATTTTAAGCAATACAGAATGAATCCTTATGCAATTAAGTAAATTAAGTACATGGTGCATTTAATATAGATCAAAGTGGCCCTTTACAGTATCTAATTTGAATCACTACATAGTATAAAACAAAGTCGCTTTCTCTGTCCCTATGTCCCTTTGTTTGCTTAAATCTTTAAAACTACGCAACGGATTTTGATGCGGGTTTCTTTAATAGATAGAGTGATTCAAGAGGAAGGTTTTTATGTATAATAAATGCATAATATAGTATGGAAACACTGTTAATTTTCGAGGTTTCTAATGTGATGTAGCAAAAAAACACATTTTTTTGCGCATTATCTATCTCGTAGGGTGCAACCAGCGTTTGCAATAAACGCTGGTTGCACCCTACGAGATAGATCAAAATAATGTACTACAGTATTGTACACCTTAAAAAGTACTACAAAAAAGTCCGCGACGGTATATGTTTATCTCTTAGGGATAACCCACAACGACCATTTTTTATTCCTTTATTTTTACGAGAAATAATGGCTTATTTACGAAGTGATTTTAAGCAATACAGAATGAATCCTTATGCAATTAAGTAAATTAAGTACATGGTGCATTTAATATAGATCAAAGTGGCCCTTTACAGTATCTAATTTGAATCACTACATAGTATAAAACAAAGTCGCTTTCTCTGTCCCTATGTCCCTTTGTTTGCTTAAATCTTTAAAACTACGCAACGGATTTTGATGCGGGTTTCTTTAATAGATAGAGTGATTCAAGAGGAAGGTTTTTATGTATAATAAATGCATAATATAGTATGGAAACACTGTTAATTTTCGAGGTTTCTAATGTGATGTAGCAAAAAAACACATTTTTTTGCGCATTATCTATCTCGTAGGGTGCAACCAGCGTTTGCAATAAACGCTGGTTGCACCCTACGAGATAGATCAAAATAATGTACTACAGTATTGTACACCTTAAAAAGTACTACAAAAAAGTCCGCGACGGTATATGTTTATCTCTTAGGGATAACCCACAACGACCATTTTTTATTCCTTTATTTTTACGAGAAATAATGGCTTATTTACGAAGTGATTTTAAGCAATACAGAATGAATCCTTATGCAATTAAGTAAATTAAATACATGGTGCATTTAATATAGATCAAAGTGGCCCTTTACAGTATCTAATTTGAATGAATATATTCGAAGATATTACAGATTTAAAATGCACGAATCGTGTCGTCGGCGGGGGCATCTGAAATCCACCCGTGCGAAGCCGGGGCGGGTCGCTAGTTATTTATAATATATATTATGGTCTGATATGTATATATGTATGTATATGTGTATGTATGTGTGTATGTATATGTGTATGTATATGTGTAGGCATATGTATGCATTTTTCTATTTTATTTGTTGTTTGAGTATTCACTTGATGGTGTGTTACTAGTGTAAAAACTACCTTAAAATCTTAAACACCCAATATCCATACTAAGGTTGTCTGGAAGAAATCGCCATGAGCGATAAGACCGCCAATTGTTACGTTTTCAACTTTGTAAATAATTCTTTGTTATGTATCTATCTTGTGTATACAATAAAGTATATAAATAAATAAATAAATAAATAAATAAATAAATAAAAGATATTTATAAAGTCTGTTTCTGTATGACGGTTCACTAAATATTAAGCCTATCTTATTATATCTAGAGGGAAGTTGTTCCCAAAAACAGATCTGAAACTATGTGAGATACTAGCTTTATATAAGACAAACTACACAAGAACAATACAATAATTATCTTGAGCACCGATTCGTTGGAGCGAAAAGAATTCGACAGTACCAATCTAAAATCAGTAAATGTAATGTAAAAAAATGCTCAATGCAAATAGACCGGACCGACAAACTATGTAAGCTACGTAAATTAGACTAAACTTAACCAGCTGAAGGACAGGTTAAGTCTCAAATTGAAAGGTAAGTGTAACGTAGTAAGACTATGAGATGCTGATTGTGTTTAATCATGACTTCAATTGAAATCAATAAAATTAAAACGTGATTAAAATGGACTATACTCGCTGTAGCATGGTGCGTGGAGGTTTAATTTACTTTAATTTACAACAGTTTATGGTTTAATTTAATTTACTACAGTTATTAATGATTTAATATATTGCGAATGTGGTACAGCTGAAATACTAAGTCATAATTTGTAAATCGCGATATCTTTCAAGAGTGAAACGAAATGTTACTGAACCATGCCACGCACCATGCTTCAGCGCAAAGAGTATAGTATTTTACATCTTACATCTCATTTTACATCTCAGACGCGGCATAGATAGTAAACTTCACAAAACCAATGCAAGTGGTATAATTTACAATATTTATTACATTGTACTTGGTTCCGCATTCCGAAAGACAAGCCTTTACTAACTTGACCATGCGGTCTACTAACCGGCTGGATTTCATACATTCTCGTATTTCCCGACTATATTATCATACATCGCGGACGTGTCTTATTTTCCCTGTGCTATGTACGATAATGTACATCTATCTATACTAATATTATAAACGCGAAAGTTTGTAAGTATGGATGGATGGATGGATGTTTGTTACTCTTTCACGCAAAAACTACTGAACGGATTTGGATGAAACTTTACAGTAATATAGGTTATACACCAGAATAACACATAGGCTACTATTTACTGCGATAACAGACATATACGTGGGCGGAGCCGCGGGCAACCACTAGTCTATATCTATACTAATATTATAAGGGCGAAAGTTTGTATGGATGGATGTTTGTTACTTTTTCACGCAAAAACTACTGAACGGATTTGGATGAAACTTTACAGTAATATAGCTTATACATCAGAATAACACATAGGCTACTATTTGCCGCGATAACCATCATATACGCGGGCGAAGCCGCGGGCAACAACTAGTGATGTATAAAAGAGTACGCTAATGATAAATGAGATCCGTGATATCAAATATATTACGAATTTCAATTATAATCACTTTATTTGTATTATAGTCGTGTATACATAATGTAATTGCCGTGATTAATTACCTTAATGATTTAACTTTATTTTATTGCTCTCAATAAATTCTATATTACGAGTATTATACGAGTAGTTCTATTAAAATTACGCCCACAATAGGAAATAATTTTATGTTTGTGTAAAGCGAAATTCAGAAACATTTAAAACTCGAATTGAATTAATGTCAATGTGTTTTTCTTAATAAAAGATATGCACGTGGATCACTTGGTAGGTATTCTTACTACCCCCTGCAGCCCACCTAAATGCAAGAAATGGAGTGAGAGTTCACGTAGTATGCCAGGAGTATAAATACATAGGTATATGTGAACGCTATCTGTCGTAAGCGCTAAATATCTCTGTGTACATACATAAAATACAGATCTATTTTTTCTTCTTTACGAGAGAGATTTTTTAATTAATTCTAAATAGTGAAAGATTTTTATACTTGGACTATCAAACTATTTCAATCTCAATCAACCAATAATATATCAAACATTTTTGTTAGTTACTTCAAATAGGTGAAATTCTTCATAATATATGCTTCCTATAATTCTATTGAGGGTATGCCCTTGTAGTTAACGCTATGGAATAGTGTGTCACTAATGTTATCATATTTTTGTGAAATTATTATATTATGTTATTAGCTATGCCAACTATATTAATATTTTGTTGAAATACCATATTTAACATTGAATACGTATTGATGAATAAATAATACATATTTATATGAAACTCATTTCATATGTTATGTATTTCTATTTAACATATTTGTAATGCATCGATATCCATTTTCCAGTCAAACCAGTTATCATTATTCAAGTTAAGTAACCCCAAGTGGGTTATGTTAGATTAATACCGATTGAAAAGAACATTAACGATTACCTAAAATGACGCCTACTTATGTAAATATACTCTAATTAAAATTAAGGAAGTATGACTTCGATAGGATAAATTATTAATGACTATGTAAAATAATCCACAACATTATAAAGTCGGATATTCAAATGATTCATTGAACTGTGAAAACCGGGTACAAAATAAATTATTCGTAATGAGATTAATTCGATACTTCCGAAATTGTAAAACTCACACTCATATTTTATATCTACACAAGGCGCAATTGCCCCAAATCTAGTGTATTTATTAAACATTTTAATTATCTAATAATTGTGATTTCTAATTTTTCTATTAGGCAACAATATTTAGAGAAAATGTACAGAAATAGTCTAGTTTACAAGTCGATAAACCAGTTAACTTATATCATGCCATAAAAAGCCGGCTAGAGTCGTGAATGGGTGGTGTACGTCACATAGCGGGAAGCGCACTGTGCGCGAGCGCAAGCAAGATATATGCCCATATGAAAGACGCGAGGCGCATGCGCTAGACCGGTCCTACAACTTCCGTCTTCCTCTATATCTTTTATCGATTATGATGAGTTGTATATATGCATGTTATTTGTTTATTAGTAGTCGGTTGAACTATAATAAAACTTGACCTTTCCATCATGTCCCCGGAAGTATGTTTGTCTTAATAGATACTAACGAATCTCTGATTAAACTTATTATGAATTACTTTGTAAGTAGTAATTTTGAAGGCAGTTTTGAATGTTAAAGTATGATAAGAAGTACGAATGTGTAACATACATTACAAAATTCGTACGCGATTATTTACTTATATCACAAAAAGCATCTCTGATAATAAATAATTATCAGGAATTTGCAATCCTACAGTTTAATTGGTAGAGCCTTGACTGATGGTTTATAGGTCAGTTTTTATTTGAATTAAATAGCACAAATGTGTATTACTAATATCAGCACAGATTTTTTTTTAAGACTACTCCCGCACTAGGAATAAATCCTGTGTTGCGGGGGACTTTACATGAAACGGACACAAAAAACACCCAGACTCAGAACAACAATTTGTGGATCACACAAAGTGTTGTCCTACGTGGGATTTGACCCACGACACTTGGCGAAACGGCGTGGTGACCGTTAAACCACTAGGCCAAACGTGCAGTCAATGTTGATAT
Source organism: Diaphora mendica (assembly GCA_949125395.1). Classification (NCBI taxonomy): domain Eukaryota; kingdom Metazoa; phylum Arthropoda; class Insecta; order Lepidoptera; family Erebidae; genus Diaphora; species Diaphora mendica. The sequence continues at coordinate 19,110,755 of OX421319.1, read as the reverse complement.
GACATAATAGAGGAACCAAGATACAGACAATTGATTCTGTAGAGATGTAGTGTGAAATGAATTTTTATCGATCCTCAAGCACAACATCCTTTCCTAGTGACTAATCCAGTATCCTTATCTTTCATCCTAACTACATATTAGCAAATTTCCATAACCCGTTATAGAATTTCGATTCGTAAGTACTAAGCAATTTGAGTTAAAAAGCGTAACAAACAATAAAATAAAGTAACTTTCGTATTTATAACAGTAGTTAGGATAACATGTTGACCGCTGAATGAATTCGTATGATATCACACAGGTTGATCGTATCTTGCATTAGAACAGACACGCGGAACAAGATCAATGACGGTCGGTTCCGGATAAGGCTAGTAAGTACATGCATACATATATTATTACGGATAAACTTTGTTATGGCAAGTATCTTGTTACATTTTAGATTATTTCTTTACAATAACTTCATACATCTCGCACAAAGCAGTCAAATCTCAAAATAGGCATAATCTGGACTATGGTAACCAGACTTAAACAGACAAACCATACTTATAAATGTCTAAATGCATCAATGTTTTAGTTAATTAATCCAAGACACAGAACAAATGATCATGCTTACCACATAATATTTGCCTTAATGGGAATAGAATCCACGTGCTCTGAGACATAGTAATATATCTCAGACTAAGAGCATTTTCCGATATCGGATCCGACACATACATACTCGTACAATTTACTTAATCCGATATCGTATCGGCGCCCGACACCGATATCGGATCGGATAATCTGAAAGCGCTTTAAACGATTACTCAGTCATCAAAAGTCAAAATTATTGGTTTAACTGGAAAACAAAATAAATAAATTTCTCATATTTTATGTGTATGAAAAATTTAACAGTTAATGACGATAAATATTGAGGCAATCAGTACTCATATGTACGTGCCGACACATGCCGCTCTCTCCGTTACATCAGCAAAAGAAAAACACGAAAATAAAAATCACATCAACGTAAGACATTGCAAAAACTCTTAACCATGACTTGAGGCATTGAAAAGTTACATAATACAATTTTCATCATCTATCGATATGTGATAATATGTAATATATAATCTTACCATATTAATATACATATTAAGATTTCTATGTACTCAATATATGTATATAGTACGCATATCTATAAGCTTAAGATAGGGTACGTAATTATAGGCTGATTTCATTCATCATCTTCCTAGCCTTTATTATTCCCAAGATTTGGGATCGGCTACTAGTTCAACCGGTTTTACCTGAATATCAGTTTAATAATTATTACTTTTACGGGAATTAACGCGATCACTATTTCAAGGTACCTGAAACCTATTACCTCTGTTTTGCCTGACGTTTTTTACACGGAGCGACTGGCATCGGACCTCCGCAACCCTGAGGGCGAACTGAATTCGATGATTGAACTAGTTGTCAGTATATTTGAGGGCACTGACTTCCCAATAGCGATTGCGATGTTCATGACAACTGGGACCGACGGCTTAACGTGCTCTCCGAGGCACGGGCGGGAAACACCGCCATCTTTCATACTCCGGGCTGCTATTAAGAATTTCTTGTAAGAAAAACCCAACAGCAATCCACCCCGGGAATCGAACCCGAGACCTCTTGGTCTGCAGTCGCTTACACTAACCACTAGACCAACGAGGCAGTTTATAGGCTGATTTAATTAATTTATTAAAAATAATACAGCGGTTTTAATGTTTTCCTACTTCTGAGACTAGCGTGGGAATATCGATTCTGACTATTGGTATTTTGTACTCTACAAAATTATTTTATGTTAAGTAAACACAAGTAGAAAACACTTTTTTAGTTATAATTTAATACATAGGGCTAAAAACAATAACGACAGGCTTTTTGTAGAGAATATAATGATTTATTACAAACTTTATATTACACTAGCTGACCCGACGAACTTTATGCAGCCATATTTTTCAAAAAAAAAATCCCCGTTAACCTTTGATTTTCTTGTATAAAAACCTTATCCTAATAATAACGAACATATGAAAATAAGAAATTAAGAATTATCCAATTCGGTGGAGGCGACCGGAAGTTTTTTTTTTGTACCTTTTAGAAATTGTGTATACTAATTATATAAATAACAGATATTCTATATGACCCAAAATTAATAAAATCATTTAGGTATGTACTCGTAATTATGTGAGATTTCTACAAATATTTGTTTCAGAGTTTGGGTGTATTCTATGTATAATATGTACCTATGTATATACAAAAAGAAAGTATATATGTATTTGTATCAGTTGTCTAGTACACATAACACAAGCTCTGCTTTCCTTGGGACTAGATGGCGTTGTGTGTTAGATGTCCAAAAAAAATATATATATATAATAAGTCTTTACCTATGAAATTGCCGTTTTGTATGCAATAAGTGAAAGTACTTATTTTTTCAAACTTTTTTATTTCTGTTTTTCGAAGTAATCACCCATGCAATCGACGCATCTTTGCCAACGCATTGGCAGTTTATTGATGCCCTTCTTGTAAAAATCAGCTGGACTGGAGGCAACAAACTCTTCAAAGGCATTTTGCACTGCCTCTCGGGAATTGAATTTTTTACCCACTAAAAAGTTGTCTAAATTTTGGAAAAAGTAATAGTCGGTAGGTGCAAGGTCTGGTGAGTATGGCGGATGAGGGAGACCTTCCAACCCCAGCTCTTGCAGCTTGGAGACTGTCTGTTGCGTAGTATGGGTACGCGCGTTGTCGTGAAGGAGCAGTGGGGACGACCGATTGACCAAAGCTGGTTGCAGATATGCAAGCTTCTCCATCATTCTCTCCAGTTCTTCACAGTACACATCTGCATTAATGCTAATGCCGTTTTGTAATAAGCTGTGAATCACACCCGCACTAGACCACCAAACAGTGACCATCACCTTTTTAGGGGTCATTTTTGGTTAAGGGCATTGCATTGGTGCTGAACCAGGGTCTAACCAACTTGCTTAGCGCTTTCGATTGTCGAACAGAATCCATTTTTCGTCGCACGTAACAATTCGTTTCAAAAATCCTTCATTTCCTTGCCTGTTGAGCAGCGTAAGGCAGATCTCGACGCGTACGTTGCGCTGGCGATCGTTAAGGTCGTGGGGTACCCATCTATCAAGCTTTTTTACCTTGCCAATTTGTCGCAAATGGATCAATATTGTTTTGATGCTTACATTAAAAGCTGCTGCTAGCTCAGCTGTAGATTGAGTTTCGTCAGCTTCCACAATCGCCTTTAATTCATTATTGTTAACCAAAGTCTCCGGACGATCACGAGCTTCATTTTTCAAGTCAAAATTTCCAGAACGGAACCGGGAAAACTAATAACGGGTTGTGCGTTCGTTTGTACAGTTCTCTCCGTAAACGTTTTTGATGTTACGTGCCACGACGGAACTCATATTCCATAATTACACGAATTTTTAAAGTATCCATTATGACGAAAATTGTTCAAATGTAATGAAAATACAACGCTAATCAAAAAACAAAAGACTGAGTTTGTAAATAGAATGTCATGGTTTTAAAACAAAATTAATTTGAATTAAGAATACAGAGCCATTACAAACTTTTTTTTATTTGAAATGACCAGTACTGAAGAACGGCAATTTCATAGGTAAAGACCTAATATATATATATTTATATATCTTGGCACTCATGTATTTTATACAACCCCTACAAACATTTTACTCTTTCAGCCCATATAGTATTATAATTATTACATTATTCAGGTTCGTTCATTCAATACTTCTATTCATGTCAGCTTTTAAATATTATTTCTTTTGTAATTATCACCAATGTTTTTTACAGTGTAATTTTTTCAAAGATCCTTTTAAAATCAAGGAATGCAACTATTCCTGAATCTGCAAAAACTGTAAATTTGAATCAGATAATAAAAATATTACAGTACAGAAATCAAAAATACATTTTAAAGTGTTTTAAAAATAAAACAATAAATTATATTTAGCAACAAAACTTAGTTTCTTTTTGGTCCATTAAATTAACAACGAAGTTTTACATCCTCTTTTTCTAAACATATTAACATATGTGTAACTAAGACTTATATTACAAAAATTTTTAGTAACCGTTCTGGATTCTTCGATATGTAGAGGAAACATTGGGACCTTCAACTAAATAGGAGGATATCAAGAAATAGTCCAAATTTCCGAACCATGTTCATAATTGGATTGATTAAAATACTGTTACGGAGAAAATTTAAATCTGCAATCTATACTCTTTGCGCTGTAGCATGGTGCGTGGTGGTTTAATTTAATTTAGTTTAATTTACTACAGTTTATGATTTAATTTACTACAGTTGTTAATGATTTAATATATTGCGAATGTGGTACAGCTGAAATACTAAGTCATAATTTGTAAATTGCGGCAACTTTCAAGAATGAAACCAAATGTTACTGAAACTGTCACCCTCACCATGCTACAGCGCAGAGTATAGTGGAAAGGCATGACAGGATGACGAAAAGGTGAATTTATATATAGGCCCTAGCATTCACGTACGTGATAACATTACAACAAACACAAAGGTACATAAAACAACGAACATGTCTAAACAAATAAAACACAAGACAACAATATTGGAAGATGTCAATTATAGCAACTACTTCGCAAGGCCGCCATTTATGTAAACATACAATGAGGTCTCGAGAGTCATTCCGACGATATGATGTTCTTAAATTCGCCTTGACTTAAAGACAGAACACTTGGATCTAGAAAAAGGAAGTGGATAGATGACCCGACAATGGAAAATTCGTCTATTCACGATTATAGTGTCGTTATACGAAGGCCGACGCCATCTGCTGGCATTGACACGTTTCATGGGTATGGTATTAAAATCTCGTTACTGCAAGAGCTGTGTCATATGTCATCAGATTTGAATTTGTGTGTTTAAATTTGCAATTCTGCATACAAATTAATTGACATCAGGTACTGTCAACATACGGTAAAATGACAGTATTTATTTAAGTTCCATTTAGTAGAGAGACCCAAAAATAAAGGAATCGTACGTTTTTTATAACATTACTTTACATTCACTCGTATCTAGCGTCTCCATGGAAACCGAACGGAAGCCAAAACAATCGTAACTGAGCAATAGCCTTTTCGCAGTCTACATACATTTTACGAATGCGCTTTCTGTATTACACAATACTTACGACACGGCTCTAAATACTGCGCTAACTCTGTCATTAAAGACCTATTATGGATGTCACATTTAGAAATGTGGCAACACAGATTTACCGTCTAACAAGGTCTTGGTAAAAGTATTTCAAGTCACCTAATTTCTAATCACAATGCTTAATTTTTGTCATCTTTTTACTTGTTGTATGAATAACCTTCCATAATCTACTGAGAAAAAAAAAGTTTTCTTTAATTAAAGTACACAGAAAAACCGGTAACCTTAAAAGGAAGTGGGTCGTTCACCCTCCATCCGTGAGTAGTGAAGGCCGCTTTTTAGATATCTCGGTCACGAGTTACCAGATAATTTGATGATTATGGCTTATAAATAAATATATGCAAATAAGCCACAAAAAATAAAGCTGTTATTATGAGAGCCATTGTTTGACGCAACGACACCCTTGGCCGTAATTAATCAAATACTTTTGTTAGATTAACGCAACCGTGTAAGTTTTGTTACACGTTTATATATGAACGTGACCGACTTCTTTTACTAAATGGAAACTATGTTCCTACGATGTTAATTAATTATCTGAGTACAATGTTATAGTATTTCTTAACAAGGAAACGTGTTCAGTAACGACGGGATGATGTAACTAAACATACACTCTAACAACAAAAGTGGTTCAGTAAATCAACGCTTACTGAAAATTACATACAAGTTACTTTAATTCGATTCGTCGAATCATTAAGTAATTTATCATCATTAGACATCTGATAAAATATGAAAATAAATTAAAACATTTGACAATTTCTACCTTGAAACACAATACGGACTTTTCTTAAAATTAAATAGGAATAACAGCCAATAAATAGGAATGACCGAAATAGAACGCACAAGTAATAATTTTAATAAAAATAGTATTTAAGTAGTTGTAAATATATACTTAGATAGATATCAAATATTTGATATTGAATACTACCGAATTAAGGCTTAAGAGTTCATCATTTTAACAGTTGACCATTGAGATATACTTCAACTTTGGTATCTTCGTATTATAGTATTGGCAAAGTGAGTCATAGGTCACTGTTGCCATCTATCATAATTTACACGTTACTCTCACAGAACAGATATGTGATAATTTTGATAGATAATATAATTTGCGGTGTGATTTATTGTTGCCAACGGTTCGACAGACAGACAATCGTGAAATACTACAATGAGACCAACAAAAAATGTGTTAAATTTAGTGAGAGGTCATTATTCAAGTGCTACATGACATATTTTTACTATTATTGTACCTAACGCATAGTTCAATATAATAATAAATATTTTATATAGGTAGTTTGTACTATAAAACCTAGATAGACTATAGAATACCTATGAACTTTTTTTGTAAATACATACTTAAAAACGCAAACTCTAAAGCAAATATTCGCAGATCATACGAACACTTGATTACACCCGGGAATCGAATCCAAGAACTCAACGTAGCAGTCGTATACAGTACCACTGCGCCATCGAGGCAGTCGTAATATTGGCTATGAATGTACCTAGTAGTTAGTATACTTAGTATTTGATAGTTTCCTACTCGCATTTAAGTAGGCAATACAAGTAACTAGGTAATCTACTTTCAATTTTAGTTAAATTTGCGCCACGCTCCATTTCAATTAACGTATTTTCTTAGACAAATCAACGGTATTGGTATCAATTTTACAATTTACAATCTCGATTTTAAATATCATTCTAGTTAATCGATTAGTATTTATTTAGATTACAGGAAATGCACAGAAGCTGCCACTGTACTAACTTTTAAACTTTCGCGTTCCATGATATAATAATTATTCTTTTTACGGGAATTAACGCGATCACTTATTTCAAGGTACTACATCAAAATGATAATTATTATAGCTGCCACTGTGATTTATTGCATTGAGAATATATTGTATACTAGCTGTTACACGCGGCTCTATGGGATAAATAAGGGTAGTGACAGTCTGTACTTTACTGTCACTATATGGCAGAAAAAACATTGATATCAATATAAAAATATGAAACACAGGGGTCGCGATAAAGTCTCCCTTAAAACGTAGGGCGCAGCGCAAACGTGTTACCCGTTGCTACTACTGGCCACTGGTAACCGTAGTTGCTGTGTCCGGTGGCGACAACCGTAAACAGTCACCGGTTGCTACTACTGGCCACAATTCGTCGCTTGTTTTCCGTCAGTCCCACGATGTTGTAAGGAAATTTGTTAATGTTGCTTGTGTCTTCAACAGGTTTCCAGTTACCGACACCGAACACATTAAGTGGAAGCAACTAGACACAAAAAAGGTTTACGTATGCGCAGCGAGTGGATGATTTCATACTGGTTCTATAGAAATCAAATATTTATCGGTGGCTTGTATCCGCCACAAGACACAAAAGTGTCCACGTTTGCGCTCTCCCTAAACACTGGCACCAATATTTAGATGAGCAAATTGAGTAATGAAAATATCAACTATAAAAGTCCGTTGTTGTTTGATGTTGCGAAAGCTATTACAAGATCAGAAAGATTGTGTATAAACTTTATAGCCATTTAAGTACTAAACGTAGTTATTTATATGTGAATTTAAAACACCGATCACTTAAAAAATAATTACTATTAATAAGGAAATCTGATTTGGGTTAAATATTGTTACGTACAGTTAATTTCCTGCATAGGATTAAATTTAAACTATTAAGGCCCATATTATAGAAGGCGTCTCAAGTTTCAAGTTCTCATCAAACCTCAAGCGTCGCTCTTAGTATAGAATAAGAATTGAGTTCTACTCAGCTGAAACTAGTTTCAATATCTAATCTCAACTCACAGTACCTATGTTCTCAGTTACATTTCTGCATTATCGAAATTATTGTTCCGTATCGCGCATCAAATTAATTTAAACAAAATATATTTATCAAACATAATTAATATAATAGTGGTTATTAGTTTGTATATAATACACTATTAGCTAGTGTATCAATATAAACATAATAATAAGAAGCAACTTGCCCAAAATAAATATAATAAATATTAACATAAAAATGGCTAGATATTACCTATAATGGAACGTTCAAATTCTTATCAATACTTGTCATGTTGAAGTGTCAAACTATGTTTTGGTTTTTAAACCTACAATAATATTAAATTTTTGTCATAAACCAAAAGGTTGTGGGTGATATTAATTGAAACAAGTGGTTAAATGTGTATTTTAAGTGAATTGAATATCAATTTAATGTTAATTAAAGTGAATCGAAATGTGTATAATGTGTAATTCTTTCGTAAATAAAGCAAAGTAAAGTGAATATTTCGTTGTTATTTAGAAAAATCATCATAAAATACGTATATTTCCCCTAAAAGCCCTTAGAAATTACCACTTGAGACTGGATTGAGCTTGTCTCAGGTGAACATAGATCACATCTTTCAAAATCTATTCCTGAGAGGAGATTTTGACATAAGCATCGTTCTAAAATAAGTTGTTCATTGATCGTTACTCACTTGATTAACGATCAGTCAATTTTGTTTCAAGAGAGGTTCTATAATAAAATCTCTTCTTAAAACTAGTTTTAAAACTAGATTCACGACTGAGACGCCTTTTAAAATACGGGCATAAGTGATGCTTTGATTGCATCATAGGCAGTAAGGATTTCGAGTTGAACGAAAAAAAACTACCCATCTGTTGTAGAACATAAGAGAACTACCCATTTAGGGTAAGAGTAGAAGTAAAACACTAGCACAAAGAGTGAAAAATCAAATAATGACGTTATTACATTTTTCGTGGTATAGGGCACTGAAGTCATTGAAAACTATTTTAAAATAAATTATAAACAGTGAAGATATTGTGACCTGTAGTTTAAGATCAATAAAATACTTTAGCAACATTTTTAATCTACCACATTTTTGTTTGTGTTCATAGCAAAACACACGCTACAATACAAACAAAAGAATGACAAGCTTAACATTAGAGGATTTAAACTGACGGAACGTACGCATAACATTCACGAATAAACTTTTTACTTTCTCAACATATTCATACCTATCCTCCTCCTCAGAACCTTTTTTAAACTAGTGTGCGATCGGCCTTTGGTCTTTTTGACATGACTGAACTTAAGTTTTTTTTACTTATAGCTATTTCTATCAGACTGCCAGATAGAGTATAGACTCTTGTTGGATTTTTTAGATTGTTGTTTTCGTGTTCAAACGGCCCGTAACGATTGTCACAGATTTTCGTAAGGCAACCAGGATCGTCGGCTTAAAGTACTTTTCCTAGACACGGTACTCTCAAGAAATTGAGAGGGTCTCAATGATCATTCATCCATAGACAGACCCAGCTACGATTACTTAACTTTACTATGAGCCAACCCACTCGGTTACCACTTGGCCATGATCTCCTCATTTCATTTTCATATAAGATATATATATTAAAAGATATAGCATGAAACGGATTGTTCTATTTTTTGTATTTACAAATAAATAATACTTAATGGAACAACTACTCTGTATTATATGTCAGTGTCGGACGTTGCGGAAAAATATCATTGTTATACGAGACGATAAAAATTTCGAAGTGAAACAATATCTTACATTCTATATTTACACTGCGCGACAATATCAAGATCACGGTAGAGTCACTCGGCTCACGCTCGAGAATCGACCAGTGAGCGTATTGTCTTTCTGATAAACTTACACCATAAAGCCTTTCCCACATCGATCGTCTAGTAGGTATGCCTTTCTCTTCCAATCACCATACTTTTTCAAATTAGCAGCCTAATTGATTCTACTCAGCCTGATTGAAAACACGAGTAGGATTAAGTGTGATGATCACCATCCTCATTGTGGATGCGGCAATGCAGCATGGTGACCCACACTATGGCGGCCCAGTGAGATGCTTTTTCACGCCCAGCTTGAAGGACCCAGGAAAGGAAATGCGTACACTAAAAATGAGTTTCATGTTTTAATTTCTACATTCTTTCAAATTAATTAGTATAAGATTGTGTATAAGTAGACATATTTGTATGCATGATTGTTTTGCATAAGTTTTTTGACTGTTTAATTTACATATGAATGGGAATTTCTAAGGATGTGTGTTTTGGTAATGATCGAAGGTTGTAAGTTTGAATTTGGTACCAAAAAATGTTTAAATAACTAAAGCACTATGAATAATAAAAAGAAAGACAACTCCCGCACTAGGAATAAATCCTGTGTCGCAGGGGACTTTACAAACATACATGAAACGGACACAAAGAACACCCAGACTCAGAACAACAATTTGTGGATCACACAAAGTGTTGTCCTACGTGGGATTTGAACCCACGCCACTTGGCGAAGTAGGAAACGGCGTGGTAACCGTTAAACCACTAGGCCAAACGTGCAGTAATGTAAACTGTACTTGTAATCTTTAGCTTGCTTTTTTGAGTTAAAAGTAGTATTAGCGATTACAACATCTATATCTTATTTAAATAAATCGAAATGCAAACTAACTTTAACAAATATCAGGGGCTGATTCATTTATATTGATTAAATAAAATTAATAAACCTGTCCAAATGTAATATCCTAACATAATTAATCTATCTACTATCTGAGAGCGGAGGCCCAATGATGCAGAAGCATCTCAATAGACCGCCATAGTGGGTCACCACGCTGCATTGTTGCATTGTCTGCATTCGCAATGAGTATGGTGACCATAGTTCTTGGATTCTGCTTATGCTTTCTATCATTCAGAATAGAGCCACTTTGTTACCTATATAAAACAATTCGGAGTTCATTGTACAGGACGTACATGAAGCATTCTTTTCATTCTTTTCGTGTTCTGCAAACCATAAAAATTATTTCAGGTACGTTAATTTTTATTTTTCGTTAATTTTAGTTAGTTTTGTTTAATTAATATTTTTTTTTATAAAGGACGTCTTCACTATTAACTAAGATTTATATGCAGACGAAGGTGCATTAATCATTTTGAGATGAGTAAGAGCTGGGTTCAAAGAACAGTTAGTATAATCAGAAAGAAATACATTTGGTATAGAGTTTTAATGAAGTTTAACATTAATGTAAACACTCGACAGAATAAATACATATTTTAATAGTGTAACAATACCTACACGTATTATCTAGACAGTTTTTCCTTATGTTAAGTAAATAATTCTAAGTACTACTTATATTTTATTTGCTTGAAGTGTTTGCCCACATAATTATGATGATTAGGGCGAAAAAACTTTTTATATATTTATATGTAACAAAAAAAAGTTAAAAAAAATTATGACCCAAAACGTGAAATTTTTGATAAAATATATATAACCTATGTCACCCGGCCGATAATTACGAATCTAATGAACTCATTCATTAAAATCGGTTCAGTAGGTGAGGCGCTAAGGTGGAACATAAACATACATAGACTGCGAAAACTTTTACCCTTTATTTTGGCTTAGCCGTAGTAAAAAGGAAATCGGTTGCGGAAACAGGGAAAAAACTCTTATAAAAGTTTCATCTTTGGCTGTTTATAAGTCTTAAAACTAAAATACTGTGATATGGCTCAACATTTTGCCCCCAGACTTGTGTACATACGTCGTAGATATATGTGGATTTATTGATCGTCATCATACGCTACAAGGAATCGCGAGACCAGGAATCCCGTTCAACATGCGATTTTTGGTATTTTTGTTTTTGTATTAAGTTTGAAGCTCACAGTGTTCAACGCAGTAGCAATTAGTTTATTAACACCTTAATGCAAAACGATATTTATCAAATGCTATCTTTTACTTAATAAGTAAACTTTCTTGATATTAAACTGCTATATTTAAAAATCGATAGACTAACGAGAAATGTATTAAGATTATTATAACTATAGGATGGATGGAATTGAACGCAACTACTTTTACAAATTCGTGTTACAATTTCCGAGGTCAAAAACAATCTTTTGTTTTGATAATAAATTTAGTATTCATTTTGTATGCAAATAAGTTATTACATGTTGACTTCTACGATAGAAGCTACTAGGAAAGCATATTATATATGGAGATCATAAATCAATAAATTGGTACCGTGATTATCAAGGAAATCCGTGTTTATAGTTTTAGATCGAGTGATTAATGTCTGGCGATTTAGTATAGGTATAAGTGATTCATAGAAGAATGGAAAGTACTTCTATAGGCACTGGATTGCTGACAGTACAGAGACAGATATTTAGATTAATTTTATCAGTTTCAAGAGATACTTACTATATTTTTTCGAAATAATCTAATACGTAGGCTATATTTTTTCTTTTCACCGAACCATGTCAAATTTGGTAACAAAAGATTTCATGTAAAACATTTGTATTTCAAATGATCATTATAAAGTCAAAGAGATTGTTATCTGTTCCTATATATTAATAAAACATAATACTTGTTACTTAATGAAAGATTTGTTAGGCCGGATTATGTGAGTACACAACTTCCGAATGTAACTCCCAACTACACGAGACGAATGTGCTTATACCATGACAAAACATTTGAAATAAGAACGGATATAAGTAAGAAGGTTGATCGTTAGCCCATGTTCAGATGACGAGCGCTCAACGCGCGTTTTGCTAACGCGCGTTTACAACTACATGTAATTAGTTCTAGGAGTACACATGCTAACGCGCGTTTTTACATGGAGTTGTTAACGCGCGTTAGCAAAACGCGCGTTGAGCGCTCGTCATCTGAACATGGCCTTAGTAATTTCTTAAAATTGATTACAAGAAAAAAGGTGAAAAAACGATTTAGTCACAAATAAAACAATGTTTTAAAATGAGCTCAAATTTAAATGGGTGACGAGTACTTTTTTTTAAGATATTGCTCAAACTTGGGTGATTAAATTAAAATTGGTTATCTTATCAAAAAACTGAATTCTTGTCAAAAATGATTTACAACCGAAACTTCATACATTTATGTATTTCATTTGTAAATTTACAGTTAGGAAGAAATTAATGCAAACCACGTAAGTCATTGAAAATAATTGTGTCAATCCGATTGGCAGTTTTACTTTTTATTTACAAAATAACTTCTTAAATATCAAACTTTATGTTCATGTATTTAATTACATCATATTCGATAATAAATATGTTAGTCTTAAGTGGAATAGCTTCAGATTATTCTTGTCATCGTAACTGGTTGTTATGTAAGACGAGAAAACGAAGCGCACGCGCTCATATGGACGCTGTTTTACGGCTTTTAAAGAATGTGACATTACACAGTACTTGAGTAAATGTGGAAAATACAATTCCGTGATCATAATACGAATAATAACTCTATATAAAGTTTTATTATTGTGTATAATAATTTGAATTTTTATTGTTGTTTATATTTATTGTGATTAATCTGTACTTGTACTAAAGAGGTTGTTATTTTATTGCAATTCTTAGAATCCGAATTCCCTTAGTTAACCCTTAGACGCTGACTCATACTAGTATAAACCTATTTTTAAATATAATACATATATCTTTTCTTAGTGAGAAATTTCTATCAAAAATTTTGAAACACCTCTGAAATATTTTATTTGAATGAACTGACTAATAAATATGTTTCATGAATCTATTTATTTCATTTTACTTTTACAGATGTAAAAAATGTAAAGAATGACCTTGCATGGGTTGCATTAATTGAAAATAAATTGAAAGTATAAATTCCTTTTAAGATTTTTTGCAGCTTCTTTTTAACCTTTTAACCGCGAAAAATAACGCTATCATACCATAGAGGCAAAATCAAAATTAATGTAAGTTAATAAATCCTCTAGTTATACTAATTTGTAGTAGTAAACGGTACATAATTATTATTAGCAATAGTAGCTTGAAAAAAAACTGTTAATTAATTAGTAAATTAAAATAACTACACACAATATGAAATTCGGACGCATATTTCTCACTATTTTATTACACAATAGCTAACGTAAAACTACAAACGACTTATTTCATCATTCTTATTCATGATCATCAAAATATAAATTATTTTTTACCGTCGCTCGTGTTAAAGAACTTGACACAATTGCGCGAAAATTGAAACATTGACACTCAAACACTTACGAGTTCGCGTGTTAATTTAAAATAACAATATCATATTGTGATTGTAAAGTTTTAATTACGTGTATCGAAAAAAGATTTAATAAATCATTATTAACGTTTTTTGTTATTAACCTAATTATTTAAACATTGAATTGTTGACAATGGTAATAACATATTTCATTCCCCTTTAGCACATACATTCACAGTGTCCCCCACATTTATATAAAGTTATGTTTAAAACAGGTACTCACAATTTTCAGGCAATCGTTCATGGTGAATGTGGTTTATTGGTCTGTCACTGTCACAGAAACACTGAAGTAGCGCGCACTATGTCCGAGTGGCGGGATGCTTTCGACTGACTGTGGCGAAGGCGCAAACGCAGAACTGCAGGACTGGCCGCTCCCGCTGCAAGCAAAGCGGTGGTGGGTCCACAATTACTAACTCGGTATTCGAAAACTGATACTATTTGACCACGCGCCATATAAAAATAATATAGAAATAATAATCTTTCTCTTGAATCCTTCAAAATTAGATCAGATCAAAATTGGATCGTGGAAAAAAGATCGTTTGTTTTACGTACAGAATTAAGTTCGGTTGCGGGTGGATGTTGGCAGCGTGCGCGTGAGTCGGGTAGTAAGCGCTGGGGCAATGTGTTCACATTATATAGAACGGTACGACCTCCGACACGCGCTGGAAGTGCGCCTGTACAGCACCACGTGTTTGAACCTCTGTGACAATGACAATATGTAGTGCTACAGTTAAAAAAAATACAAATAATTGTGAGAGTTTAATTTTGTCCTAATTAATTTAAAAATTAAAATAACAAATACCACTCATATAAAATGAGTTCGTTGTTATAAATGAGCGGTTCTAACTTAGATTTTACAATAATGAAATGTGTGAAAAAAGTTATTGAATTTATAACCAATAACCTAGTATGTAGTAGGTCACGGTAAAACTGGGTAGTTCTTACAGTGGTTAGTAAATACTATGTTTTTACAAATGCAAATCAAAAAAATTATAGATATGTAGCATATTTAATCAAAAAACTCAGCAAAAAACAAAAAAGTGTATACATCTTCCTAAAAAGTAAGATAGCTTTCCAAAGCAATCAAGTGGTACAGATACAAAATTTTCAATACGCGATAGCTAATATGTTCAAATTGAACACTAAAAATTTTCTCCCTTCGTGCAAGTACCTCACTCACTATAGGTATGTATTAAAATCACTTAAAGACTTTGCTTTGCTATGGAATTCGGAAATCACATTCACATTTTTGGAGTGATACCACGGCCTCACAGAAAACCGGTGTGAAATAGTGCTTGCGCGGTGTTTCACCGTGTGAGTGAGGATACCCGAGGCCCATACCCCAACCCCCCTTCCCCTATCCCCCCCCCCATCCCCCTAAGGCCGGCAACGCACTTGTGACGCCTCTGGTGTGGCGGGTGCGGCGATAATCGCTTACCATCAGACGATACGTCTGCTAGTTTGTCCGCCCATTCCATAAAAAAAAAATCTGAAGTAAGTAAATATTTTCAGGATACAGGCACTCATATATATTTAGCACCTCCAATTCAGGACCACGTATAATCCATACTAATATTATAACTTCGAAAGTAACTGCCTGTCTGTTACGCTTTCACGGACGATGCACCAATTTCAATGAAATATGGCGTGGAGATACTTTGATTTTTAGGAAAGGAGATAGGATATTCTTTACCGCCATAACCGACACACATGCGGGCAGGGCCGCGGGCAAAAGCTTATAAAGTAATATGTTCGAAATTGATAGTTTTTTTTTGCACAAGGAGCGACGTTACCATAGTAAATTATTGAAATGTTAGAAAAAATTGACAATAAGTTTAAAATAGACAATAACTAAAAAGCTTTCAATTCACTAGTCAAGGGATCATATCTTATGATGTAGATAACGAGAGATAAAATATTGCGTTATTTGAGCATAATTTTAAAACTTTTCTAAAAATTTTGGTTTAAAATAAACGATGATAAAAATTATCTAAACTTTCAGGTGTCTTTAAGTAAGAAAATATTATCAAATCACATCAACAGCCTTTAAAAGTCCACATGGGCCTCTCTTTAGATAAGTAAAATTTTAACAAAATAAAAAACCGACTTCAAGAACGACCAAATCGATCAATTTCTCTTGAATGCCATCATCAGATATTAGTGTCCTTATCATGGTACCACTGTTGGGATATTTCCTTTCCATTAAAAAAAGAATCATCAAAATCGGTTCATAAACGACGAAGTTATCCGCAAACACACATAAAAAAAGCGGCCAAGTGCGAGTCGGACTCGCCCATGAAGGGTTTCGAAGCAGCAAGTAACATAATATAAAAGTTCTTGTAGTTCGTAGTAACTTTGATCGATGTTTTAATAATAGTGTATTTTTTGTGGTTTACCTATCGCATTTCACTGCTGTATATAAACCTCTGTAATTGCACGCCACTTGGTTCGATCCTCGTCTTCTCGCCTCCAGCTCCTGCCAGCCATCTTGCGTAGTTCATCACTCCACGTGGCTTGTGGATGTCTTACACTACGTTTACTGAGACACGGTTTCCACTCATAAGTCCACAGCTGGACATTACCCACTCCTTAGAAAGGAGGTTTTATCCTACTATATAATGTAATACGTTGGCCATCACATCACATCGTCACACTAATATATAAAGACGAAAGTTTGTGTGTATGTTTGTTACTTCTTCACGCAAAAACTACTAAAAGGATTTGGATGAAACTCTACAGTAATATAGCTTATACATCAGAGTAACACATAGGCTACTATTTGCCGCGATAACCGACATACACGCGGGCGGAGCCGTGGGGCAACAGCTAGTTATATATAAATTAGCAACCCGCCCCGTCTTCGCACGGGCTCTTTACGGAAAATATAATATAGCCTATGTTACCCCGAGAAGATGTGTGGCTTGATTTTTTCCGACGTCTTCAACAAATATCGTTATATTTTAGCCAATATACTCAAAAATTCGACAAATTATATACGAAAACCTTCCTCAAGAGTCACTCTATCTATTGGTAAAAACCGCATCAAAATCCTTGCAGTTGAGTTTCTCGCAAACAGACAGACAGACGCGGCGGAGGACTTTGTTTTACGAATATAATATATGGTGATGTATATAGAGTTTGTATCAAGTTTTCCTTCTCTGTTTAAAGTCATTTTCTTTTTATCTGTATTAAGAACACGTTTACCCCAACAGTTAATCCTTTGTCTAAGACAAAGGATTGATGCATTCGAGATGTGGTGCTGGAGGCGAATGCTGAGAATTTCTTGGACCGCGAAACGCACCAATGCATCGATTTTGAGTCAGCTCCGTATAAATACTCGTTTGTCCACTGTATGCCGGCAACGCATCCTATCATACTTCGGCCACACAATGCGCAGGGATGACGGCAATTTGGAAAAATTGATTGTTGTTGGGAACACCGAAGGCAAACGATTGCGCGGTCGTTCACCAACTAGATGGACAGATCAAATAAAGGAATCGTCGTCGTCCAAATTTTATACGGTTGTGAGAGAGGCGCTGGACAGAAACCGGTGGAGGCAGATCATCCATTCCAGATGCAACCAGCATGCTGACCACGATCCTCAGTCATGAGGGACCGACCAGAGAGAGAGAGACCCCAACAGTTATCGGTTCTTTAATAAACCGATTGAAAAAAAATTAAAGGTAGCAACGTCCCCCCTGATAAGCACTAGCCAATATTTCCCTTGCCTTAACTTCACTCACCATCACAAAAGAACACGATTATCATACGACTCTTTTTAACCGACTTCAAAAAAGGAGGAGTTCTCATCATCTCTGATGATGGCATCCAAGGGAAATCGAGTCGAACCTTGAAGTCGGTTTTTATTTTGTTATTACTTCACCTTTTTATGTTGTACCTACCTGTGTATTTATGTTTTGTAATAGGAATAGTATACGCATGCTTCGTCACAAGATGACACTAAATGTAACTTAAAAGACGTTGTTTTCTCAAGTAAGTGAACTAAATTGTTCTTATGAGAATAAAGATTCTATAAACCTAATTTTTTTTTTAGTTAAGGACCAGTGGAGACTAGATTTCGTCCGTTGCCTGTCGGCAGGTCCAAAATCTGAATCCCTGCTCATTCATAATCTTATTATTAAATGTTTTTACCTTTACCTTACCTTTACATTACAGCGCAAAACATTTCGTTTATTAACCGACTTCAAAAAAGGAGGAGGTTCTCAATTCGACTGTGTTTTTAATATGTTTGTTACCTCAGAACTTTCGACTGGGAGAACCGGTTTCGATGATTCTTTTGTTTATTTGGTGCTTCCCGTGGGGTCCCATTTCAATCTTTCAGATCTTGAAATCGGGTTTCTTTTTTGTTAAAATTTTTGTATTCACTTCTATGTCAGGTTACGTGCAGCACGACAACCTGATCTATCACCGTTCCTTTACTGCAATCTGAAATATTGGCAAAGAAACGTAGAAAAACAAGAATGTTTAAGCTCCCTTTTTTGTGCAATAACTTTATCATTCTCATTCCTCTCCTAGGAACAACAAAAACAACTTCTCTAAAAAAATATGAACTGTAACTCACTCTGATGGTCAATCACATGTGTCAAATGCGTACTCTCTAGTCAAAGACTATTTATATTCTCTATGTCTCTAGTTAACCCCTTAGTCATCATTAGAGATAAAAATATGTTAATATTAGACTCTATACAATTAAATAAAATTGAGGTGTCTGTTTGTAATATCAAATTAACAGCTTTTCACTAAATACATATGAAAGTATAAATGGTACTCATATCAAGAAACCAATTTTTTACATTTTTATCTGTCTGTCTGTCAGTCCGTCTGTCTGTCTGTCTGTTTGTTTCGGGTAATCTCCGGAACGGTTGGACCGATTTTGATGGAACTTTCACTGGCAGAAAGCTGATAATATAAGGATTAACTTAGACTACCTTTTGTTAGAGTGGTTGTTTTTGTACTGCCGGTAATACTGCTGGACTCAGCTAGTCTACACTATTATCTACATCTACACTAATATATAAAGAGGTAAAGTTTGTGCGTTTGTGAGTTTGTGACGTTGTAGGGGATAATCTCTGGATCTACTGAACCGATTTAGAAAATTCTTTTACCAATAGAAGGCCACGTTATCCGTGAGTAACATAGGGCATATAATAACCCGAACAGTGAAAACACTTTTTCGTGGTAGCTGGATTTGCAAAGTAAATCTGAGAAAAAATGTTTTTCGCCCAACGAAGTCGGCACGGGTAAAATGTTTTTTGCCCAACGAAGTGGGCACGGGTCAGCTAGTGTAGAATAAATTATCTATTTATAAAACAGTTTAAAGTAAAATTTCGATCCTTTAAATTACGTATAAATTAGCGGATTAAATTTCTCTAAATATGTTAATGCATGTAAATATACTTTAATATTTTCTACCGAACTTAGAGAAATCAATTCAGATCTGTACGGCCTTTAACCTCAGGTTTTAAAAATTGTATCAATTTTATTCTAGAGACACCAAATTTCTAATATAATAAATATTATTTGACGGCACTTAATTATTACGTATGATTAATCAATTAGACAGAGGACTGCCTCGTTCTAAACTTTCACCAGACCGTTTGAAGTCTTCCCTTTCATGAATTTTGTGTCTTTTACAAAACGACACTACACGGTGATCTTCCTATATCTCTTTGTCAGCCTACATAGGTAAGGTCTGCTTGCTTTGTCTATCTGCTCACTCTTACCCTATCATCAATGTGGTTTTCATGTCCTTTAGGACTGGAAGGAAGACTGGAAGGTAATAAGGTAGAAAGATTTCTACCTTATTACCTTCCAGTCTTTCTTTCGATCTTCGACTGACAATTAATAACTGTACCACCAAGTTGCCAAAACAGTGAGGATGATCTCCACATGATTTTTCAAAAAGTGCTATCAGAAACATGATTTCATTCATATTCTCAATTTTGAAGAATGTATGCAGTTTGGAAGGACGTCCGAAAAAATATCGATCACGACCTCATTGATGTAAATGGGCGTGCAATGTCAGTACGACATTCATGTGTGCGTATGTGACGATATGATACTTTCGTTGTGTATAAATATAATAGTAGCTGAACTTGCCCTTGTTAAAGTTGAAATGGCACAATAAAATCAATAAGATAACTGGCAACTAAGATAACTTCCGTGTGCAGCTGGAAGGTGACTGAACGGTTGAATCCAGGGCAATGTCAGAGAGAGGCACTTTTAAAAATCCTTCTTTTCACAATTTTATTTTAATAGGCAGTTTATGTAATAATTATAACGCATTATCGGGCTTAAAATTTAAAAGTAGTGCAATAAATTAATTATCCGAGAGCTATATACTTAAATGTAAAGTATTATATTTTTGTAGGTGTCTTCTCAATTCTTGTGAAGGTCACTTTGTTCACTAGGGCGCATCCCGCATCTCGTCAGCCTTAAAAAAATGCATTGTTTTAAATCACACGAAAAATGTTATGTGGGTAAGACTAGTCATCAAAGTGACTAAACCACTGCCCTATACGTGTAGCTGGCCAATTATTGTTTAATTTATTCGTAATTAATATAATTGTTCGGTGGCCAGGTATGTACCTGTTGTGGTATATAATGTTACTAATATAGAGACAATCGTATAAGTATCAGTTTTAATACAATTGTATCATTTTCATCAGAAATAACTATTTAAAAATTGATAAATGTCCATCTATTGTTATAATTCATGATTCATCAACTACAGTGTGTCGACCGTAATCGATGTACCATTTACAGTGGCTAATTATATTATAGATC
Organism: Diaphora mendica; assembly: GCA_949125395.1. NCBI lineage: Eukaryota > Metazoa > Arthropoda > Insecta > Lepidoptera > Erebidae > Diaphora > Diaphora mendica. The sequence continues at coordinate 19,089,744 of OX421319.1, read as the reverse complement.
TATTTCGTTCGAGCCCATCTTCGGTAAGACGGCTAAGTAATTTCTTTTTTTTATATTAATATTGTTATTGCTATTTGCTTAGTTCAATTTTTTTTTTGGTATCGTTTATTTTTCTTTAATATATAAAATTTAATATTTTTTGTATAAGTTGCGTATATGTGGAGTCGTGTCATAAGCAATTTAGTTTATTTGTATTAATAAAATTATTAGTCTGTAAGCTTTCTGTAAAATAAAGTAAATAAATAAATAAATTACAACTTCTTATGTGTTTTTAGTTATCCATCTAATTGGAATATTGTAATAGAAACAAAGACATTCAATGCTAAATGCACAATTTTTTTAAAAGAAAACTGCATAATTTCATCACCTTTTAACTGAAAAAAAGAATGTTAACAATGTTGGCAAATTGATGTCATCGAACTAAGACCGGTCACGGCTAATGTAAGAGATAAAAGCATTACTTATTAACAAAATGATTTTTTTTGTAATAAAATTGTGAAAACTTACTGCCATCATCATCATGATTCAAGTAAAATGGTAGGTATACCAGCGAATAGTGTTGACTGCACTTCTTAATATTTGCATCTAACCTATGAGACTAATATGCTAAGACTGGCGGTTCGTATTTTGTCTGGTTTAGAAAAAACTTATTAGCAACAGTTCAAATAGATTTTATTTCGTAAATTATTACTCTGTGACAGTTACTTCTAAGTTATAATATAAGTATGGATTTGATGTCGTCCATGGCATAATATGCATTGTTACCATTACCTATTTAGTAAGTGAATTAAGTAATATCAGTGACTAACATCAATAATTTCCTGGGAAGGAATCAGGAAGTAATTTAATAGTCTTAATGACAACCGTGTCAACGAAGGCCTATCTAAGAATTTATCTAATATAATTGTGTAATAACTTGATTTTGATTAAAGTTTTTTTCAATACCTTTTTACATGTGGGAGAGCCACGCTTCGGCATGAAGTCGACCGAAGTGATACCACGGCCTCACAGAAAACCGGTGGGAAATAGCGCTTGCGCTGTGTTTCACCGAGTGAGTGAGGATACCGGAGGCCCAACCCCCCCAACCCCTCCCCACATCCCTCTCCCCATCCCCCAAAGGCCGGCAACGCACTTGTAACGCCTCTGGTGTTACCGGTGTCCATGGGCGGTGGTAATCACTTACCACCAGGTGATACGTCTGCTCGTTTGTCCCTATTGCAAAAAAAAAACTTAATAAGCTGGTATCGAGAAGCAAGACCGGTGATGAGTAAAAGAGATGAGTGAAGGCAAACGCAGTGAAGGGCGTTCTACGGCACAATAGACAGTAGACTTGACTATAGTGGTTAATAGTAGATGGATGATGACTGCCCAAGACCGGGATGGTTGGTGCTCCTGGCGGAGGCTTTTTCTTATGGGGATGGCGATAGGCTAATGATGATGATGATATCCTATACACCAGCCACAGCCAATTCTGCCAGGCTAGCATTTCTCAGCTGCATGAGCTTTCTCTTTTTGATGTATGCCAATAGATAGTGTTGAAAAAGCATGGTTTTGTCAGTTCTATTTTTTTTATATACATAGAAATCGCTTAAAGTAGATCTGACAAAAAAAACACAATGCTGCTCACATGAAAGAAAAATATTCTTCTAATTTAATCTCAATTTACGCAATGAATGTTATATGAAATTGATTTATTGATTGATCTGTTTGCATGAAATTAAAATGTAGATAAGGTTTTGTTTTTTTGGGAAATTAAAAATGGCAAATTATAAACACAATTCTATAAAAAAGCATTATATAATTCGATTGGTAGTGGAACCAGCTACGTAGTGGTACCATACGTTCTAAATATCAATGCAGTTGTAGCCGGTTGCAAATAGGTACTAGTAATGACACATACGTTCTCACAAAAGGCCAATGCCCGCTCCTTGACTTTGATATGTCAGTTAATGAATGGAGATGAGGAAAATCATTATCAAGAAACAAAAAAACATAATTGAATTTCCTTTTTACGCAAACGGGGAAAACAATTAAGTTGTTAGTTTTTGCTTCATAACGTGTGTCTTTGTATTCAGATTAGAATTAACATCTGAATCACCTGGAATTCTATAAAAAATACATTGTTAGTAATTATATCGCTACGATTTTTTATGACGTCGAAAGTTGAACAAAACCTTCTCAAGTTGTATTTGCTGTATCAAGGACTGAAAGATATTTCAATTTAGAATTGTTATTTCCTTAGTATGAGTGAGAATAATATTTTAATCATAGAACTAAATAAATAAATTTATATTTCGGACATCTGACACAACAATACCCAAACCCTCAAATATTTGCACAAGGATAGTATCAGTATGCAGCATATTAAGCCCGGAAGCTCAGTGAAGCTATTTAGATCTTCGTAGTAGTCAACTTACGGTAAAGAATAAGTATATTCATTTCAGTGTGTATTCTTGAAAAAAAATCTAAAGATCTAATAATGATGGAAACATTAAAAAAGAAAGATAAGAACGAATGGCAATAGAACCAAGATTGGAGAATACGGGGAACAGCGTGCGTCTCAAGGTCTCATACCTAAAAGACAATTCAGTTGTAGCATAAATTGTATGTAAATGAAGTAAAGAAATCACACTTAATAAAATTCTTTAATTTTATTTTTTTAACCGACATAAAAAGGGAGGAGATTCTCAATTCAATGTTTAATATATTTTATGTATTCGATCATAAATAACTCCGTCATTAATAGACGTATTTGCAATTTTTTGAAATGGTTCCATTTAAATTTCATACAGATCTGATAACGAATTTTGAAGATCTCATTGAAAGTCTTAAAAAAAGTGACAACAAATTGCTGCTATGCATATTTTAGCTTTTATATATAGGCATTGTTTATTTTGAGTCGAAAGTAGTGAGTGATGTTCTAAGGAGCTTTCATAAAGATTAATAAAATATAAGCATAAAACTTGGATATAATATTATGAAGCTCGTTTATAGTATGGATCCAGAATTACTATATATCGACTCTCATTTGTATTATATTATAAACTATTTCCTCCTTTGTGACACCGTTTACCAATTTTTTTTTATCTGCCTGAATAAGAACTGTTATATAATATTGTTGCACTTGAATTCAGGTACTTTGACATTGACCTAATTATTTAATCACGGTTCAACGAATACATCTTCATCAGTGATTAATTCTTTAGTTTTTTGTCTTTGACAAAAACAGATACAAGCAAATCACAATACTTTTATCATCCTTCATTTAGTTTTCTTTGTTTTTTTTAAGCGGTGCCGAAGTGACGAGACTCTTCCTAAGGTTATTTCGAACGGTATTATTATACTTATTTGTGGACCGATGTGAGGCCAAGGATTAGTACCTACTTAGGTACTCGACTCTATACTGAACTTATACAATCAAATAACGTAATTTACGAGAGGGTTACCAGAATCCTCAGAATCTTTATCATCATCAGCCTATTGCAGTCCACTGCTGAACATAGACCTTTCCAATGCCAGCATGCCACTTGTTTCGATCCTCAAACCTTAAATCGCCTGAAAAACTTTTTCCTGTGAACACTAAAACAGATCTCGTGCAATCACTTATCTCCCATTTCATCGATTACTCTGTGTTATATATTATACATAGAAAACACCCAAACTGCGAAACAAATATTTGAAGATCATACAAACATTTGGTCCGACCCGCGAATGTAATCCTAGACCACATGCATAGCAGTTGCGTACGCTACAACAGCGCCAACGAGGCATTCAAATATAGCTGAATGCAGATCTTCTTGATAAATTACAATGTTTTATTAATATCTGTATTGTATATTAATTCATAGTCCCACAATTTAGTCCGGACATAAACTATGAGTCAAGATTTGATAAAAAAAAATGGAGATAAATTGTTCAAATGATATTAAATTAATGTAACATCAACATGTAACTCAATTGTGATTTAGGATATTTCTACTAAAGAAATAATTATAATACCATCGCCCAATTCTGGGAATTAGAGATCAGTGTTTGAAAAGGAATTTCTAACAGACGGTAGTGCACAAAGCGCAGAATTTATATTATGTAGGTACTATTAAATAAATGAGATCACAACTCAAAAGTTATTTAAAATTAAGGTAGACTCGATCAATGAGTTTTTATTTTAAATGTGATTGACCCCACCCCTATTCATCCCATGGGCGTCGTAAGAGGCGACTACTATAGAATAGGAGGCAAACGAGCAGACGTATCGCCTGATGGTAAGTGATTACCGCCGCCCATGGACACCTGCAACATCAGTGGCGTCACCAAGTGCGTTTCCGGCCTTTGGGGGATGGGGAGAGGGATGTGGGGAGGGGTTGGGGTATGGGCCTACGGTATCCTCACTCACTCGGTGAAACACAGCGCAAGCGCTATTTCACACCGGTTTTTTGCGAGGCCGTGGTATCACTCCGGTCGAGCCGGCCCATTCATGCCGAAGCGTGGCTCTCCCATGGTGAAAAACCTATACCAACCAGTCTGGGCTAGCGTGGTATAGATAGTAGACCAAAACCTAGGAGAGGCTTATCCAACAGTGGACTATTAAAAAAACCTCCAACGAAAACTCTCTGCCAAAAAAACACTTAAAAGCGTAAAATAAACTGGTTCTTCATAAATTGCCTATACCTAATTCTTTATTCATTTAAATAGTAGTATTATAATGTGTGCTAGGTACCTAGAATCTGTTTGAAGTCGGTGCTAAGCCAAAAGGAATACAAACGAACAATTACAAAAGTCTAAGTCCTCCTCCTTTTTGGATGTCGGTTAAAAAGTCGTTGATGATGATAACGATAAATGAGATTAATTGGTCATCATGTCCCTTCAAATGTTGATCAACCTATAAAAGTTGCTGCTAAGACAGTTGAGAATACCTATATGGTATTTTATTGTATAACATTACATGATGTTGCTCTTAAGGTCTTTGACAGATTATCTTTTTTAATAAACTTTATACGGTACACCAAACAAAGCAAGCATACTCTACAAACCTTCACCTTGCAGATCTCCCGACCAGGCGTGACTTCGATAAAAAAAACGTCTATTACTTAATAATGACAGTATTTTTGTGCCAAGTTCATAGATTGGAGCCGATTGTCTGAAATAAGTCCAACAACAAAGCCAATTGTCGACGAAATAATGTAGTTTCGTGTGATTTTTCCATAGAATAGCTTACTCGTTCAACTTGATTGTTTATTGTTGCCATTTTACGTTGATGCGTTTATAATTATATGTATTTGAATCTACGTTATTTAGCTATACTAAATTAAGGTTGAGAATATACTTCTAAAGACTATTAGCTGTAGTATAAAGTATTAATATAACGTTTTATTGGGCACTCTTGAATTGTCCTTTTGAAATTGAATTGAAATTTTTGGAGGCCTTTTATTTTTCTTAAGTATATAAAAGATAATGATAGTGTAAGATATTTTATGATTTTTAAACTTCCGTTTAATGTAGAGGACAAAGTGATAAATACAGTCGGGACCGGTAATTGAAAACTACAAGCATGATCCTCAGACCAAATAAAAAAGGTAGATAACGCATGGCCTTGTTCTTGTTGAAGCAAAAAAGTAGCGTAGTGCCAAGTAAACACACGCGTTAACGCACTAACTAGGCTATGCGTTATCTACCTTTTTTTATTTGATCTGAGGCATGATCAAATATTTTTTAACAAATTACGTAAAAATATATTTATGCAACTAAATAATTCCAACCAAAAGAAAAAGATATTCTCAGAAAGGTCATTAAGCTCTACGTGTTGAGATAGTTCAAAAACAGTCATCATACGTTTCCATGTTCGGTTTTTATTCCTATTCAGACGTTGCATTATACTATCTGGTAAACTAGGATTTGGACTATTCCTAAATCCTGAAAAAAGCACAACAGACACAATCAGTATCTGACCTTTTAAGATCATAGAGTTGCAGACCTTCGAATCTATTGACATGCAAAACTGGAACATAAATAAAGAACGAATTCTGTTGCTCATTTTCAAACCCCAGAAGTAGCGTTATTAAAACGACCTTCTAGAGATAAGTGATGATAATAATCTCTCTCACAATATTGTAATTAGATTTCCGTACTTAACAGACCATATACGGACATAAGCAGATAATTTGTGGAGTCAGAAACCTGTTTATTATTTGTATCCTTAGTGATAATTGACCTCTATGTCTCTTATCTGTTACAAAGATTATGTATATACTATGTAGGTATGTTGAAACTTAGTTATAGGTTCTAGTAATTTATGTATGACAAAATCTCTACTCGTGAGAGTCAAAAACGCGGGTGTACCACTGTGAATTAAATTATACCAATTACTAAAAAAATATTAACAAATACTTTATCACTGGTTAGGTAACGTGATGGCTGGGGCTCATATGCCGTATAGATAAGGATATCTAAAAAAAAATACAGATAATAATTTTAATTTAATTAAGTCTTGAAGTGTCCTAGAATTTAGAAAACAAATATATACATTACTACTCACATCAGTAACGTATGCATATAAAGTCATGACTTTACACTAATGATCATTTGTACGGTACTTTTTGCTTTAAAATACAAAAATGGTCTTCCATTTTAGTTTAGATAGTATAAAGTTTAAAAGGCTTTTTATATATTCGAAAATGGGGGCAATGCCTTTTAAAAATCATATTATCATAAAAACAGAATCATTACTTAACTTTTCTAATAATTATATACAATGCTCTTAACTAGTAGTTGCGGTTTGAGTAAGTTATAAAAACCTACCTAAGACCGGAGTCTACTTCACCGCTTTACGCAGGTTCATGGACAAAAACTCTCATTTATTAACTGAATATTGTTTTGTGCTTAGCTAAAGAATTCAGAAAAACAAATATGTGTTTTAGACTGATACCATTAAAAAGTTGTTACACATATAAAACCTCCTGAAAAATTGGACTAAGGAAACAAGTTGCAAAAAGCCATAGTCAAGCTCTTCTGAAGACCTGAGTTTGAGCCATAAAATATATATATATATATAATATACTAGCTGTTGCCCGCAGCTTTGCTCTCGTGGAAGTGGACTATATTTAATTACAAACTTTCAACCCTTATTTTAAACCCTTAGGAGTAGAATTGCTGATAGGTAATACGTTTTCATTTATTTGTAATCATAAGCCTGAAGACAAACTTTCATGCTTCTAACTTCAAAAATGACAGACTTCCAGACTAACCTATTTACGAAATGTCAATCCGTATTTCGCCTTTTAGTGGTAGAATATTCAGAAATGCTTTAATACGTATCTAACTACTCATTTTTAATCAGTAGCCCAAAACTAAAGTTTTATGTTTCGAACTTAAAAAAGGACGGAATTCGATACAAACTTTCAACCCCTATTCACCCCCTTACTCATTTTTAATCAGTAGCTAAAAATAAAGTTTCAGGCTTCTAACTTAAAAAATGTTCTGACATTTTTAAGTTGGAGAAGCATGAAACTTCCATACAAATTTTCAACCCTTACTTCACCCCTTGGGGGTAGAATATCCAGAAACGCTTAAAAATATATCTACTCATTATTATTGAACAGTAGACCAAAAAATTAAGTTTCATGTTTCTAACTTAAAAAAAGACGGACTTACATACAAACTTTCAACCCCTATTTCACCTTCTTAGAAGTAGAATATTCATAAACTCTTAAATACCTATCCACACATTTTTAATCAGTAGCCGTAAAATAAAGTTTCAGGTTTCTAACTTAAAAAAGGACGGAATTTGATACAAACTTTCAACTCCTATTCACCCCCTTAGGGGTAGATATCTAGAAACGCATAAATACGTATCCATTCATTTTTAATTAGTTGCCTAAAAATAAATTCTTTGTTTCTAACTTAAAAAATGACGGAAGTTTGTATGGAAACTTTCAACCCATATTTCACCCCCTTAGGGGTAGAAATTCCGAAATTGGTTCCGTAGTGGCTGTCTACTAAATAAAACGACCCTACTCACCAAATTTCATAGCCCTAACTTTAATAGTTTAGTTTAGTATAGATGTATATATAGCTCCCGTTCTTAATTATTTGTACGATATGAATGAACAGAAGTTAAAATGATAAACAACTGAGAGTGTAGATAAGAATCCTCTATATATAAGCTTTCCAAAAAGAAAATGTTTTCAGCAGGAATACCTAAGAAACTTTTTATTTGATTTTATATGCAGAATACACGTGACGAAATACCACACGAACCCAGTTCTTTAATATTTAAATATAATAAATAAAGAGTTAACATGATAATATCGCATATCGTACTTAGCAACAATTACTTTATAACAATAAAATAGATACAACAATAACAAAAAAATATGTATATAAAAAGAAAACAATTCAAAAAAACCTAAAATGAAATAACATGCAGTACGAAAAAAACCGAAGGCGGACGGCTTCGAGAATAAAAATTATGCAGGTGCCAAGTAAATTTAAATTAATTTTAAACACACTAAATTGTATTTAATATTATAATTCTGCTTCCTAGCCTTTATTATTCCCAAGATTTGGGATCGGCTACTAGTTCAACCGGTTTTACCTGAATATCAGTTTTTACACGGAGCGACTGGCATCGGACCTCCGCAACCCTGAGGGTGAACTGAATTCGAAAGTTGAACTAGTTGTCAGTATATTTGAGGGCACTGACTTCCCAATAACGATTGCTATAGATGTTCATGACCACCGGGACCGACGGCCTAACGTGCTCTCCGAGGCACGGGCGGGAAACACCGCCATCTTCCATACTCCGGGCTACTATTAAGCATTTCATGTAAGAAAAACCCAACAGCAGTCCGACCCGGGAATCGAACCCGAGACCGCTTGATCCGCAGTCGCTTACGCTACCATTAGTTAGTAGTACCAGTAGTCCAACGAGGCAGTTATTTAATATTATAATTATTATAAACAAATTTACATAATATACTTCTTCTTCCTAGCTTTATTATTCCCAAAATTATTTGGGGTCGGCTACTAGTATAACAGGTTTCACCTGAATAGTTTTTAATGGGATCTCCGCAACCCAAATATTTTTTTGATAATATACTTGTATAATGTAAATAAAATATAAACCCGCTAGTTACTTTCTAGAATGATGATGAATGATCTGTTGTCTGGACGGGACAACTGTAAGTCAAGAGGCATAAGTGTGACGCTCCTCCTATGTCCTGAAGCCCCACAGGACAGAGGGGGGCCTCAGAACAGAGGGGAGTCTCAGGACAGAGAGGGGCCTCAGGACAGAGGGGAGCCTGTGATAACCTTTCTCGCTCATTCAGTAGTAACAATAGAATTGCTTAACACCAGCTTTCTAAGAATTCATGGTGACACTCGGCTTTATGCTTATGGGCTTTAACTATACTAATATTTTAAAGCTGAAGAATTTGTTTGTTTGGTTGAATGCGCTAATCTCAGGAAGCATTGAAACGATTTAAAAAATAATTCAGTGTTAGATTGCCCAATTATCAAGAAAGGCTATAAGCTATCCATCCATCCTACGGCCACAAGGACTAAAGAGTGAGTATCAATAAAGTATGTTGTAAAAACGGGGAAAACTTATCCCTTTTGAGAACTTCTATTTTACATAAACAATGTCAAAAAAGAATTGTTCACCTTTAAAAGTCCTGAAAACGACGCGGCATGTCTATATTTTAATGTTAGGTAATTATAACCTTTTTATTGAAAACAAAATTAAATTTGTTCATGCTTTTATAACATCATTCTACGGGCAACAGGAGACGCAGATGAAGTTGCGTAGGTCAGCTAGCATTATATACACGGCAAATGGGCCTAAGCATGTCTCTCTCACAGTTAAACGTCTGAATATAATACACGCAATTTTTTACATAAAAGGTTTTTTTTTTTTTAATAAATATAAATATTTTGGTCATCTACCACACAACGCCATCTAGTCCCAAGCTAAGCAGAGCTTGTGTTATGGGTACTAGACAACTGATATAAATACTTATATACTTTTTTTTTTGTAAATACATACATTACATAAAAGGTTCAGTGCTATTTGCACTCTACCAAGGGTTTTGCAAGGGTTAAACGCCCTATACTTCGCCTAGGAATCCATCCACGATCAAAAGTCTTCTTAAGAGCTCTTGTCCGAATACAGTGAAAATATAAGTGCTGTAGATCTAGAACTAATTTATGGTTGGCCTCAATGTTTATGTGTACACTTAGCCGGTCCCTCTTTGAAAAATCTTTATTATTTAATATAGCAATTTTTATTTCCGTGTGGATTTGTGGATACCCCGATAGATCATCATCTCACTGGAGTTCATGGTGAAGAGGTGTGTTCTGTCTCATGTAAGCCTAATGCAAGGGACTCGAGTATATTCTAGGAAGGAAGTCTCCGAGAACCCTGGCAGACCTTGGCCGCCCTGATAAGTAGTACCATTGAAAGACACACACAGCTTTGCGTTTCTTCCAGCTTAAAAAGATACGCGTGGAACACGTCACGTCATCATCTCGAGCTTGCTTCTACTAGTGTAACGGTCAACCTCACCATGTCTCTCAGGCATTCGTGGAGGCCGCTGTTTGTTAGGAGCTCTCCAGTGCGTCTTAATTTTGTACTACGAAACTCACCTTTTTGTACTAACCATACAAGACACGGCTTTTTATTGTTGACAGCTAGAGTATTTAAATTACTGGCTAAATTCTATGGTGAAGCTAAGAGAAAGGCGATAGCTGATGTCGTGCTCGTGTGAATTCTACTCCACTTTTGGTTTTACATATTTGATGCGTTTAGTCAATAAACAAATTAGTTTTCCACGATCCGCATTTTTAATACATGTAAATAGATTGAATATTTTAAAAATTTGCTTAATTACTTGGTTGTGTAAAACTACTGCACCATTGAGGCAGTCCATTAAGCAGAAGCATGATCATATCTAACGCATAATAGCATGACGGTAAGCTGCCACGCTACTACGCCAAAAAGGACGTCTGTTACGTAATTGTGATAAGTTAATCAGTATGCCAATTAAAAAGTCAATTCTCAATTTTCGGAAAAAAATAATTAAAAATGAATTCTGCATTAATTTAAATATAATTTTGTAACTCAAAGTTGTTTAAGAAATCGGAACAAATATAATAAATATGCTATGACAACATTGTAAAGTCGTTTAAAAATAATGTATTTTATTTATACATTTATTTTGCTGTTCTGTACAATTTAATACATACAAAGGCGGAGTTAATGCCATTAGCATTCGCTACCAGTCGACCTTTGGGTAATGCAGAGCTTAAACGAAATAGGTGCATTTTAATGAAGTTACAATACCTATGTCTTAATGAATTACAAAATATTGACAGTACAACCAATTTATTTATTTTGGCATTTAAATAAAAATGTACGCATTTTAATGCTTTATAATATCAGTCATTCTTGCAATTAAATAAACAATGCCCACTTACTAGTGTATATTTTTACCATTTTGTAGTAATCACTAAGATTAAAAACATTTTGATACAAGTATATAACATATCCTCACTCTTAATCCTCATCAAAGTTATCTCAGCAATGGTCTCTTATTATTGTCTCAAAGCTTCCCCGAGTATTAATTTAAAAAACAACTAAATTCTCGTGTGTCATTGGCTATTAATTTGTCTAAGATTAGCCAATGAAACACAAGAATTTAGGCGTTAACGATTGCAGAAAGAAAAACGCTTGCAACTTGGCTAGTGGGGCTGGACTGATACATTGCATAACTGACGTGTCAGACGACCTGCACATCGCTTGTTTTATAGCTGCCATTTCTCCGCAGCAATCATCATCAACAATAGAACATGGCCCATGAGCTTCTTCTTAGCAAGAAGTTTTTGGGCTACTATATAATAATAATATAAATAGTATAGAATTTGTTTCAAGTTTTCCTTTTCCTTGCGGTAATATTACCCTGGGTAGTTTGTCCCTTAGTCGCATCCAACGAAGAATCGTTATCACCTACTCATCCCATGAGAACATGGGATCAGTAGGTGATAACGGGTGGTGACACTCCTTATTCTGAATCCGTCACCGATCTAAAGAATCCGTCCAAAGAGTCTAGTGTTGCTAAATTAGACTTATGGACAGTCATGAAACACCTATCAAATCAACGCGTTGAGTTCGTATCGTAAAAATATCTCGTTCGTGAACCATGTCGTTGGATAATAGGGTACAAACGGCGTACTTTCCTTTTCTTTTATGTATGGCCCTGCCAAAATGACTCTACTCTGCCTGATGGAAAGCATAAGTAGAATCCAAGAGTGGTGGTCACCATAATCATTGCGAATGCAGACAATGTAACAATGCAGCATGGTGACCAACACCATGGCGGCCTAGTGATGCTTCTACATCATTAGGCCTCCGGTCTATTGCGATTGCGACTCACCAACAAAACACGACAGCATGAACGCTGTCATTGTAAGATATATTTACAGCAGTTATATAACGTTATAAAACATTGTGTAGCACGATACCATTTTATAAAAAAAATTAACATTTGCTACATTTGCCACACAGATTGAACTTGTTGCATGTTGCATTGTATAACATTCTGTAACAATAAGTTTGACTTTGGATCTGCTTTTCAAGGAAGCTGGTAGCGGCTCAATGGAGGAAGTGCTAATTGGTTTGGCTTTTTCTTTCAGCAAAGAACTGCAGCTATGAAAGTTTAACTTTAGTCAGTGACGCATTGAACGAGATTGAGCTTGTTTCTGTCGCTGACATCTCTAATATATTTCTGTGGTACCTACTTAGTTTTAAAGGGTGTATAATGGACAACTAACGTTAAACTTCCAGGACGTATTCAGACCATCGCTCTCAACAAAATTCCCCAAAAAGTTAATTGTTACTTTTAATTGCTTCATAAAACAAAGAAAAAATTTGATTGCAATTATTTTAATTAGATTTACATTTGATATGCATTAATGTAAATAATTTATTTATAATACGCGATTAAGTGTAGAATTGCGATTAATTCAATTGCAATTTATTTAATCACAGTGACTTTTTAATCAAATAATTAGTTAAATTAAAAATTATTTTAATAATGCCCAAAACTGCGTGCTAGCAACCACCTTCCCGCGCCCTTCCGCTAACGTCCCGCTTGTTATGCAAAAAAAGTTATAATTTGTTTTACAATGTTATAATTATTTGCAACATTTTGTTACATGAAGTTATATAACATCAGTAACAATTTATAATTTTTGTTACAATTTGTTAAAAAATGTTAGAAAACAAATATTATACAACATTCTCTAACTCTCTAACTGCAGTGTGGGAGCACCTTTACGTTGATTTTCTGTGCGAAGGTAGTACCGCCCCGGTCGAGCCGACCCGTTCGTGCTGAAATCAGCGTGGGTCTACCTTGATGTAAATATCTTTTAAACAATTTTTTAACTATATTTGTTCTTAAATGTCTGAACACATATTAATTTCTAAAGCGCACGAAAATGTGATCTTATAAGTAGATCTAATTTTAATCGATGACTTGCCGCAAGTACTCTGGACAGAAATTGATTTCATGCTGAAACATTAGAAGCTGATATCTTCTCAGCGAAACAGCGCTGATTTTCAGTGGCGACCAAGAGAACGACGGCGCTTGAAAAGTGTATTGGAAAAGATATTTTATTAAATTTTTCTCCACTTCCTTTTATGTGTAAAATATCATTGTGTTTTAGTTATTTGATTTGTACCTACCTACAATAACATTTTGTTAAAAAATTTATGGAACTTAACAAGGACAGGAGGAAGGAAGGTCTTTGTAACGTTCGATTCCTGGGTCCCGCCAAAATTGTTATTCGGTTTTTCTTAAAAGAAATTCTTAATGGTAGCCTGGAGTATTGAAGTTTGGCGGTGTTTCACGCCCGTGCCTCGGAAAACACTTTAGTTGTCGATCCTGGTTGTCATGAACATCTATCTATGGTAATCGTTATTGGATAGTCAGTAGGTACCTTTAAGTATACTGACAACTAGTTAAATCATCGAATTCAGTTCGCCGTCAGGGTTGCGGAGCTTACATTTTTCTGTGTTTTTTATGCCGTAGGTATTCAGAAATCCAATGTTCCAATTCGAAAACATTTATTTTAACTTAATTTGAAAAGAGCACATTCTAGTCAATAACACAATTGACAAATGAAACGTTTATTATTAAAACAAATACGTTTATCATAATTAAATACATAAAAAATAAAATTAATGCCAGCACGCAACATTTTTTTTTTAATCGATGTTAAAAAGGCATTGCAATTGCTCTTATTGCAGCATATTATTCTATTGAACTAGGTGAATGCCACAATTACATGTAATATAAATAGTAAAAGTGTATTCATTAATGACTGATACACGATAATTGTTGTTCCGGAAGGAAGGATGTCGGTGCCACAGACCTTGCATCTACTTCCTATACCGCAATCCGAACCAGTCCACTTACAACCTCCATATGCGACTTAATGAAATGTATTTGATTAGAGATGAAATGGATATCTACTTAACCGGAGTACTGGCCTACCTCGAAATCTCCCAATATTCTGTCAAACGAACAACCTAACTACTTACGAACTTCTTCTACACCTTGAACCTAAATAATTTCATACAAACCTGCTGTTTCTTTAAAACATCACTGAGTTAGTAGATTCTATATGAATTGAGCCCTGCCGTTCTTCCCGATCCAAACAAATCCTTTGTCATGGCTGGCCTACTTCAGTACATTACTTAATTGTTATTACGAAATCTCCGGACTGGCGTACACATTTTAGGAATAAAGAAAGGAAGAAGGTGCGCTTCAATATTCTCTTTTTAACCGACTTCAAAAAAGGAGAATGTTGTCAATTCGTTAGTTTTTTGTTTTATGTTTGTTACCTCATAAGTTTGGACTGGGTGAACCGATTTAGATGATTCTTTTTTTATTTGAAAGCTGATGCTTCCCGTGTGGTCCCATTTCAATTTGGTCCAGTTCTTGAAGTCGGTTCTTTTTTTGTTAAAATGTCTGATTATAACATATTAAATTAAACGTTCCTAGCCGTAAGCGGCCGCGTAGTAAACTCTTGCGGAATACGGGATAGTGGCCGGCTATACGTTTCACCTCTACCACACATTCAAAATGATTTAAATCTTATTAAAATACAATGTTAAGTCTTTATGCAGTTAACGACAACAAGTCGACAACAACCATTTACCCATGAAAAATGTTGTGTTAAACTTGTTTTGCTTGAAAATTTTATATTAATATTGTAGAATCATAACGTGTCCAACGTAATACAGTGTTTCTTTATATTTAGCAATTTTTAATTCATTTCCTTCTAAAATATTTTACGAATCTGTCAATAACATCAACACGAAATCCTGTTAGGCTATAAATGAGACCTACGCGAAATCTATTTTGAGTTTACGACCGGAGTTTCCTATTTTAATAGTTGTTTTTTACAGTTGTACTTAATAATAATAAAAAATTAAGAGAGCAAAAAAAATGTTATATTATACTAAGCATTTTTTTCTACTATTAAATAGGCTCGGTTCGTACAAATATGGATCTGGGTATCAAAAAACAGGATTCATTTTTGAAATGTCTAATATATTTTTATGGCAAATTATAAACATACTTACGGAAGAACCCATGCGCTTTTTGTGACCTTCATAAAATAATAATATTTAAGTGTTAGCTGACCCGACAGACGTTGTTCTGTCATTCAATTCAAACTGGAATATATAGTATTCCAGTTAGAATTGATAATAATACTTATTTCTATGTTTGTATATTTTCATATTGTATATGTTTGTAATTTTTTAATATCTCTATAACATATTGTTCATTGTAATCATTGTAATGCTTGTTGATACACAACATTGTTAGTTTCGTTAAATGGCGCGTTAACACGTAATGCTAATGATTTTCCGACGTAGTCCAGTACACACACAGACATAAAACTAGCATGAAATAGAAAAAAATCCGGGGGGTGATTTTTTTTTATCGTCGGGGGGACCCCCCGTTCAGGTTCAGAAAAACGAAAAAATTGAACTTAAGTAGTAGTAGTACGAAATTGAACAAGTAATTGGCGGTGAATCCCCTGCCGGGATTAGTTAGAAAATCGAGATTTATACTTCCAACCCCCCGCCGCCCCGACGTTTAAAAAAAAAACGCTCTCCGGATTTTTTTCTATTTAAATGTCTGCCCCCGACTGGACTGCCCGACTACGGGAACAGGCGAAATACAGTGGGCCAGGTGAAAGACATGGATTTTCAAGATTAATACCACAAACACTTAACGACTGCCCTTGTTACGAATTATTTATTGACATTGCAAATGCAAGGCGCATTGATTAACAACAATATTCTACATTTTCTTATTCTTTAGTTCTTATTGTATCAGTGACATTTCATTACCTTACATGAAGGGTCCTCATCTCAGTCTACTTGTGAGTTTAGATTTGCAGCAGTTTTTTGATGTTTCTCGGGTCGGTTAGAACCTAACGCTACAACCGTAACTACTTAAGTAACATAGTTTCGGTAATCCTGGATATTAAAATTATCAATTCATAATTTAAAAGAATACACAGAAATTAAATCACATTGAATAGCGAAAGATAATTTTGTGCGTTCTTTAATAAATCTACTAATGATTACATGAAATGAAAACCTAATACTATAATATTAGGTTATACGAGTATATTATTGCTATGCTATATATTTTGTTCGACAGTTTTTATGCACATACTTGAAGTTTCAATGCCAATTAATTTAAATAGAAAGAATCATTACATACAAAGTAAGTATTGTAGTAAGTATTTGTACATTAAGTTCCTTTTTTCGTCATTGGTTTTGTTGAAGTTTTTTGTAGGTACATTAAAACTACTTATTTAAACTCATTATTTTTAGGCTTGTGGAGCCTTTATTTAAAACTACATATTGTGAATATATTCAAGTAGTCTCTTTTTTCTTAACGTGTACTTAAATGGTTTCTATCTAATTAAAGTTAGTACCAGCTGCCCCGACAGACTTCGTTCTGGCAAAAGTTACACGCCCGAACATTTGTGTCTTCTTTATAAGACACAAATGTAGACACAAGTACTGTTTTTTTATGGAATAACGATCAGACGTTTCGCCTGATGGTAAGCGACTACAGCCGCCCATGGACACCAGGAACGCCAGAGGCGTCACAAGTACGCACTTGTGACGCCTCTGGCGTTGCTGGCCTTTGGGGGATGGGGAGAGGGACGGGGGAGGGGTATGGGCCTCACTCACTCGCAGGCGCTGTTTCACAACGGTTTTCTGTGAGGCCGTGGTATCACGCCAGTCAAGCGGGCAGGGTTTACTTGATGCTCTCGATCGGGTGCAGCGGCGAGCAGTCCGCATTATCAACAGTCCCGTTGCCACCGAGTCCCTTGAGCCTCCGCACTTGCGAAGAGATATCGCCTCTATGGCAGTCCCCAACCGCCTTTACTATGTAAAGTGTTCTGAAAAGCTCTTCCAACTGTTCCCACTTTCTCCCTTCCTCTACAGAAAAACACGTGCTGGCCTTGGAAGCCACCGCCTCAGAGTCGTAGAAATGAGCTCTCAAACCAAACGGCAAAAAGCATTGTTTTAATCGCAATTTTTACGTTTTTCTCAACATAAGAACCTTTCTTGGGTTTAATGAAAATATTAACTAACAAATTTAACCGGATTGATAGAGCGGTTCTCGAGTTTTGCACTTACTCATTTGGCGATTCATTTTTATTAACATACTAGTTGTTGCTCGCGGCTCTGCCCGCGTATATGTCGGTTATCGCGGCGAATAGTAGCCTATGTATTATTCTGATGTATAAGCTATATTACTGATAAGTTTCATCCAAATCCGTTCAGTAGTTTTTGCTTGAAAGAGTAACAAACATCCATCCATCCATACTTACAAACTTTCGCGTTTATAATATTAGTATAGATATATGTAGATTAGTAGTAGTATTAGTTATCTAATTATAAACATTCTTTTTTTCTTTTTTTTTTTTCTTTTTTTTTTTTTTTTTTAAAGACACCTCCCGCATTAGGAATAAACATCCTGTGTCGCGGGGGACTTTACAGACATACATGAAACGGACACAATTAACACCCAAACTCAGAACAACAATTTGTGGATCACACAAAGTGTTGTCCCGTGTAGGATTTGAACCCACAACACTTGGCGAATTGGCAAGCGGCGTGGCGACCGCCTAAACCACTAGGCCAACCGTGCAGTTAAAGTCAAATTTATAACAATCACACAAAATGATGTCGAAAAGGAACAGGTAGAACTAGAAGGGCCAGCTGATTTCAACGCTCGACGGTGCCTATAGAAGACTAACGTAATATGACAGCATTCGTGCTGTCGTGTTTTGTTGGTGAGTAGGAGACCGGAGGCCCAATGATTTAACACAAGCCTTTCAGTAGACCGCTAAAGCGTGTGTTATCAGCATTTGCAATGAGTATGGTGACCACTTAGAATAATAACGCATAGAAAGCGAGTCCGCGCGTCCATCTTGAAGCACCTAAAATGGAGTTATGTCTCCAAACGCCGGACCGCTTCGTAGTGTTCAAGGTACGCCGAACGTGTCTCGCGAAAAAAAAACAATTATGACGGTTTGTTCAAATAAATTGTGTCAGGCTTTACATCAGGCAGAGTAGGGTCACTGGCTGGCTCATATACAAAATAATCTTAATCTTAATTTTCTTTCTATCAATCCTAGTCAGGTCATTCTATGATCGATCATCAATCTTAACGTATTAACCGTCCGTGTCTTGGAGAGCTGGATAAGCCGTCGGTCTCGGTTGCCATGCGAACATCTTTGACAATCGGTACGGGTAGTTGGTCTGCTAAGAATTCAGAAAACAGTCTTTCTAGAGAATTTCGATAACACCTAGAATTGGGTTGTGGAGGTCTGAAGACGCGTAAAAATCGAAGTTCAGCCGTATCGTAGTACACTTAAAGCCGACCCCAACCTAATTTAGGATAAAAGACAAAAAAAGCTAAAGTACATATTTTTCGGTCAAACAGTGACTTATAACTAAAGTTCGCACCAAGTGTTGAGAGTTTAAATCCCACATAGGACAAGACTTTGTGTGATCCGCAAATTGTTGTTCTGAATTTGGGTGTTCTTTGTGTCCGTTTCATGTATGTTTGCAAAGTCCCCCGCGACACAGGATGTATATTCCTAATGCGGGTGTTGTCTTTTTAAGATATATCCAAGACTACATCGACTGTCGAACTGAAGCGAGACTAGGTCTATTTTAAAAATATATTTTGTAAGTAATCCGTCAAACTTTCATCATTTACAGAACAGAGTAATAATCACATGTTTATGTGAGAAAAAATTTAATCTCGAGAAACGAAAAAAAAAGTATATCCCTATTGTTATGTAATAATAATATCTAATTTTGTACTTAGGTATGTCTTTCATCACAAAGACAGGTAGGTATAGTAACTATAGTATGAATGAAAATTTCAATTAACTCTGTCCATATACACAATAGTATAAATGATAAATTACGGGCAATTAATTAGACAGTTTATGTATGTTTTACATTAATTAAATATAAAAACGATATACAATAGGCGTTTTTATCATATACAAAATGCTGAAGGCTAACAAAACACCTAATAACTCATTTTAAATATAAATAAAGTTTGAATTGCTTTATCTATAATATCTATACTAGTATTATAAAGCTGAAGAGTTTGTTTGTTTGAACGCGCTAATCTCAGGAACCGCGGGTCCGATTTGAAAAATTATTTCAGTGTTGGATAGTACCTTTATCGAGGAAGGCTATAGGCTATATATCATCACGCTACGACCAATAGGAGCGGAGCACCAATGAAAATGTTTCAAAAACGGAGGAAAATTATCACGCTAAGGGCAATAGGAGACGCAAACGAGGTTGCGTGGGTCAGCTAGTGATTTATATTTGTACCAAAGCGATGCTAAGATAATTTTAATGGGTTTCTTTATCTGTATAATTTCTGATGTAGTTTTTTAAATTATTTAAAAAAAAAATTTAGGAACCATTACTACAGATTAGTTTTAATCTTTTTTCCGGACAACATTACTTATTACTAATTATTTTTGGAGAGGAATAAAATTATGGCGACAAAAAATAATAATTTAACAGAATTGTTTTAATTTTGGTATCGACGGTAGAATCTAAAACACATACATTCATACAAAAATACATAATACTTAAGCATGTGGAATAGGTTCATACATCACTATCACTTCACTACATAGTATAAAACAAAGTCGCTTCCGCTTTCTGTCTGTCCCTATAAATGATTAGATCTTTAAAACTACGCGACAGATTTACATTTCTTTAATAGATAGAGTAATTTAAGGGGAAGGTTTATATGTATAATACATGCATAATATAGCAGATAAACACTGATAATTTTAGAGGTTTCTAATGTGATGTCGTAAATAAACACATTTTTTGCGCTTACATTGCAAACGCTGGCTGCACTGAACAAGATAGATCTAAATACCTAATGTACTACAGTATTTTACACCTTAAAAGTCTACAAAAAAGTCCGTGATGGTGTATTATTAGTCTCTTAGGGGTAACCCACAATAGCCATATTTTATTCTTTTCTTTTTACGAGAAAAAATGGCTTATTTACGAAGTGATTTTAAGCAATACAGCATTAATCCTTTTCCAATTAAGTACCTTATATGCATTTTGCATTTAATAAAGATTAATATGGTCCTGCACAGTATCTAATTTAAATGAATATATTCGAAGATATTACAGATTTAAAATGCACGAATCGTGTCGTCGCTGGGTGCATCTGAAATCCACCCGTGCGCCCGTCCCGTCGCTAGCAGATTATACAAAAGAGTTGATTTTCAGCTTAATAAAGTAGACCTTAAAACGGGGACCAATCCTATGACTACCGTGATTGAGGCGTGCATCTTGAGTAGGTCAGGGTCCTTGACAATAGCCACTTCCAAGCAATAGCTGGTTCGAGTTTTTTTTTTTTAGATTATTAGGGAAACAAACAGATACAAAATAGATAACAATAATATACAAGTAATTTACACATAATCCAGAACAGTTTCCACAAATAATTTAACATTTTGCGCCAAACTATAAAAAAAAAACAAATAAAGAAAGTTAACGGAATCTGAAACAACTTAAAGTGTTGTTCTTAAATACAATTTTGAGTCCTACAAAATAATACATTTCACAAACAACAAAAAAACAAAACAAATGAAATAATCAATATTTAAGTTAGTCCTTATGACTCAGTTGTCAAGTTTAGGAGCCAGACAATCGTAAAGCAACTTTTTAAATTTGGTTAGAGAGAGGTGAAACATATCCAACGAACCATTACAATCGCAAGTATTAATGACAACGTTAAAGGAATGGCAGGATCTCAAAATAAACGAACTTTTTCTATAATTAGTTCTATCACATGGAACGAAAAATAAGGGTTTCTTACGAGCACTAATCCGAGGACATCCGATACCTATATTGCTTAAAAGATAAGAGTTATAGATTTCATGAAAGAATACAGAATGCCACCATCCTTAATAATTATGTAAGTATAGTAACACTTCACTAAGGGTGCAACCTACGCTTGAAAAAAACTGTAACGAGAATAAAATCTTAAAATAAACCATAGGTACTAATCTATCTGGCCAGCGCGGTATAGTAGATAAAAAATACGTTTCTAATTAGAGGTCTATAT
This sequence comes from Diaphora mendica, assembly GCA_949125395.1. Lineage (NCBI taxonomy): Eukaryota > Metazoa > Arthropoda > Insecta > Lepidoptera > Erebidae > Diaphora > Diaphora mendica. The sequence goes on along the minus strand of OX421319.1, from coordinate 19,068,019 downwards.
CCATCAGTAAACTATAAAATACAGTTGATGATGAGTACTGGTACGAAACAACATTAGGATTAATCAAAGTTATAGTGCTACGTGACCATTGGCACGATTGTTCAAGATCTGCGCTTTTCATTTATTATGAACCGTGTTGCTAACAGCAAACGTCCTAATTTGCAATATTTTGCAACAAATACTGTTATCTTATGAATAAATAAGTACTTACTTCCCGAAGACCTGTTTTCATCATCTACTATTTAAAAGTGAACTTTATTTAAGTATTATTAAACAATCCAAAAAAATGAAATAAGAAAGCAAGGTTAGACTTAATTATTAAAATATGTAAAACTTCACCTTGTGGTAACCATAGCATACCGTATAATTATTATTATTTTGACGGAATCTAATAATCACAATCTCGTTATAGTAAAGAGATATGCTTTTATACTGCTGTCCTCTTTTTGAAATTCAAAATGTGCTTAACCCTTTTTAGCATTAAGTTTAAAATCAACCACTTTAAATGAACTAAGAATGAACGTAGAATGAAGGTATTGTATTTTTATTACAGCCCTTAATTTTCATTACCTTTACCTGTGTGCTGTAGTCATCAAACATCATTGACTTTAGAATGATGTACCTTACTTGCGGTTCCCATTCTTCGTTAAAAATTGTTCTGATTTTAATTATGACTAGACAAAAGGACTTTGGTGTTTAAAGCAAAGCTTCCATTCTTTTTCAAAAACTTTTCTGCTTTTATATGCATATGAAGCAAAATATAAAATCTAAACACTTTGTACAGGTCTGTTACATTATGATGAAACTGAGTAGAAATAGAATGAAATAACAATATCCGGAAGTCAAGACCACTCCGTCAAGAGCAGAATGACGGAAAAGATCATAGAATAGACAGTAAATTATTCATATCTGCATTTTGACGTCAACAGGTAGGTAGGTACAACGCCGTCGGACCGGACATAGTAGAACCCACTGACCTCTAATATGGAGTATATTATAAAACTAGATAATAAGAGGTCAACAGTTGAACCTATTCATAACCTTTGGTAGCAACCCACGGTAAATAGTAGAAAATGTATCATAAAATAATGTCAATTTCTCCTGATAATAGTCCGGAGATAGGCTAAAGCCGCAACTTACGTACCATATCCGTCACTTGATCGTCGCATATTCGGCCTTCGATAAACTAATTCAACTGATTTTTATTATTCGGTTAACCGTTGAGCTTCCTACATAATGCGACTATTATTGTCAAGTATTAAATTAAATTAGAATAACATCCAAGGCAAATATGTACTTCTTGACTTAAACGAGGGCTCAAGGGCCTTCAAATTGAAGTTATTTTTTCGTTAAGAATCTCATAGAATAATATTTAATAATATTTTGGTCATCTAACACACAACGCCATCTAGTCCCAAACTAAGCAGAGTTTGTACTATGGTTACTAGACAGCTGATATAAATACATTTAAATCTATTTTTTTTGACAATACATACGTATTATACATAGAAAACACCCAAACTACGACACAAATATTTCCAGATCATACAAACGACCCGACGGACCTAGGAATCGAACCCGAGACCTCAAGCACAGCAGTCGCTTACGCTACCACTGCGCCACCGAGGCTGTTAAACTGTTGAGTTTCACATGTTTGTATCTGCCACAGAACACGATCAATATATGTGGTATCTACTTACTTTTTTTTTCCTTTTTGTTGTATAAAGATTAAAGATATAAACCTTGAAACAATTGCACTGCAAAGAAACAACTCTAAAAAATCTTAACATTGTCGCGATCTAGAAAAATATATACCTATCTTAATCAAGCATGTTTATGCCTTCTAATAAACGGCAAATATATAGAGAATACGTGGTTGGGAACACCCAGGACATATATATTAATTGCGAGTGGGTGTAATTTTTCTGCAGTACAATAATATGTTTGGATTTAAAAATAAATAATCATGCTTATCAATCAACAGTCTGATTACCAAGTACAGGCGCTTGGTCTACTTGGCTTTTTCTTGAATTAGTATTAAACAAAATTATCTTTAACGGGGACCTAAAATAGGTAAAAGCGTGCCATTGCCATGTATGCAAACTTTACCTAAATTTCAAAGTTTACATACATCCTAGACAAGACTTGATAGATTTGAAATATATTATGTATTCAGAGGATAGTAATTCAATAGGCTTCCATTGTTAATGCAGTAGGCATTAAGTATGTAATTGTTACGTACGCACTTGTTATACCGGCTGGCCCGTACCTATAGGAAATTTTTGTAGTAGGATCATTTACAGTTCTATGTCAACTCTGGTCATTTGAGTCAAAGTAATGATATAAAGACTACAACAGCACTTGCAGCTTGTATTGAGGGCCAGAGGAATAGTAACACGAAATTATAAAGCGTTATTTCTTTAACTCATGCACGTATGTCTACGCCTGAAGTACGTTTGTAAGCTGAATTCTTAATCAAGGAACCATTACATAATAGATTAGAATTTTAAAATTGCCATGTAAAATGTGTATAATTGTGTATAGTTAAACGCAATATTATTTGCATTTAAATATGCAACAGTGTCTCGTGCGACCTCTAGTAGCATATTGGGCAATTAACATGCACTCTAAGTCGAGACGATGTTGAGGTCGAACGAAATAGGACAGAACGATAAAGTAGTGGTTAAGTAGAGGTATTTAACACCTACATCTCGCTAATTATGTGGAGGGGTACCTCCACATAATTAGCCTAATAAAATAATCAGGTTTATACAGCTCCCGTTACAAGTGGTTAACTTTTGTTCTTAATTCATTTGCTAACGTTGAGAAGTCTAAGATTCGGTAATATTATAATATTATCCAGATTTATCCGTGTCCTAGTAGTATGTATAGTACGTACATTATAAAATAGTTGAGCCCTGCTGTGTTATCCGCAGTGGTTGTTGTAAGTACTTTCACAACAACAACCTTGGGGCAAAGCTAGCCTAAAAAAGTACCCTAAGTTACTCCAATGACGTCTCGTCAAAATCAGTCCATCCGTTCCAGATATTAGCCGGAACAGACAGATAGACAAGAATTTTACAAAATATATTTTTAATTGTACGTACCGTACATGTATACATTTAATGAAAAACTATTAATTTGAAATTACAAACAGATACTTCAATTTTATTTATTTGTATAAATTCGAAAGTAGCTCTGACTTTCTGTCTCTTTGTCACGTTTCCACGACTAAACCGTTGCACCGATTTCGATGAGATTTAGTATCGATTTCGTATAACGATAACCGCCATAAAATGAGCGGCATTAGGCATAACAAAATAACCAAACCTGGCACGGCTATAACAGGGCCCTGTGCGGGCCCGACCTCTGTATTGAGTGGATACAGCCCTACAGGGTGTCAGGGTGCTTATAGTGTTTAATAATGCAAGGTACGCGTACGCCTCTACAAGCAACGCATAACTGACGCCACCATTACTGATAATACGGACTTTCTTTACTAAGAGCTTCTTCTATACTTTTATGTTCTTCACCAGATCCCAGAAAAAAAATCTCTTGTTCTTTCAATACCTGCAAAGCAAGTAACGTTACTTGCTGAAGAATATTTAGTCTGTTAACGATTCATAAAAAAGGAAACTTAGTTCGGACTTCAGAATGTTCTCATTCTGTCGAATCTTGCATTCTTGCTAAGCATTTTTTTCAATCAAACGAAGCCCTGACTGAAAACAACTAGCAAAATATGTATTCGCCACATGCATAGAAATATCTGCAGATATTTCTATGCATGTGGCGATAATCGTATAGCTGTAATAAGGTTTTAATTTCTTCAATAGTTATAAATTGTAGTTAAGTTATATACAAATACTAGCGGCCGCTTGCGACTTCGTACGCGTGGAGCTAGTTATTTGCAAATATTTTTTAATTATATTCGGAAAAGCTAGATACATTATTATTACACCTCCACACCATCTATAGAGCATACATATTAAATTTCAAGTCTCTTACTTCAAAAACATAGGACTTTCATACAAACTTCCAACCCCCGTTTTGCTCCCTTAGAGGTGGAGTTTCGTAAAATCCGATCTTAGCGGATGTCTACACCCTAGACTATAGTTTATGTAGTACATATAGTTTCCACTCAGGAGAGGGCTATCTACCAACCGTAGGTCCTTTCTAGGGTGCACCCGAGACGGTGTGCGGTCTTTAGTCCGTTCGAGTCCGACATAGCCACCTGGATATGGTATCCAAGGTATACTACTAATATAAAAAACTACTTTAATACTTGTAAGGGTAAAGAAATATTATTTGTCACTTAATCATTTATGCTCGTATGACTAAAACTTTACAATTTTACATGCTGTTGCCTGGATAAAAAGTGCATTCAATTTTCAAGTACGATTTCTTGGATTACAGTAAAGCTTTCCATCGGGCAGAGTAGTTAAATTAATTACCCAAATAAAATTATGAAAGTAGGCAGTATATAAAGATCTTCCATTTTAAACTACACGGGTATTATTTTGAAATGACAAAAAAGCTTTTGGCGGAAAACATTTATTTAATAAACATGACACAAAGAACAATAAAAAATGTAAAATACACAGACACCACATCAGCACAGTTGTGATTAAAAAAAATTCTACACGACTATTTCATGATTGTTTTATAATCATTTGTCTTCCTACTAATGGTCAGTGCTATAATAACGTGTTAACATAAAGTCCATTTGAAATCGGGCGTGATTCATAAATAAATGTTTTACAACCTGAAATTTTTCATACTTACCCCTAATACAAACTTTACGCAGTTCTAGTTATCGAAAAGCAGTCAGATCAAAATTAATTAAACCAAATATATGTTACAAGTACCCCCTTTTCAAATAGACGGAAAGAATATCAGGGCCATAAATATCACAATGTCTTCAAAAGCAACGAAGTTTTGACATCTAAACCTAAGTTATAAAAAACAAGTCGTTACAAAGTATACTAAATTACACAAAATGCTCCCCAATTTGTAAAAGAAAGGCCTAGTGCGAGTTTATTTCACATTTACTCAATCGTGACAGCCCGCATTATGGGCTACGATAAGCCCGCACTGATATCTTCACCAATCGCAACGCAAATGCGCTTGCCGTTAAAAGCGAGTTGATATGAAATAAACTCACGCTAGGCTCTCTGATAACTTTCAGAAACACAAACCACGTGTCCTAATAAAAAACAAATAGATGAAAATAAACTGAATTTACATAACATGCAATGTAAATTTTTATTAAGGTAAATATTACAAAAAATAATAGTTAACTTTTACCAAGTACATCGAAATATATCGCAAAACTTTTATAGCCATTAACATAACTGCATGGTTAAAGGAAGATTTAGTAACGTTGCTATTAAGGCCTATATTTTTAAAGGTGACTTAGTCGTGATTTACCTTAAAAGTGTTTCTAAGGAGAGGTTTTACTTCTAAACGTTATTTAAAATGAGTTTTACCGATTCACTCGAATAAGTGATAAATAGTTTATTTCAGAATGATGTTTATGTCGAATCTAGACTCAAGTATAGATTTCGATAGGTGTGATCAATCATTGCTTACGTGTTACAAGCTGAAAACTAATATAAAGCAGTGATTTCTAGAGACATTTTAACGGGACACCAAAGAGTATTGCGATGATGTGTTCCTGGGTTGACGAATTACGAAAGATTATTTTTAGATGTTCCTAATGGATAGCTTTCAAAGTAAGATTCAATATTCAATGACATAGATGTTCAAATGTAAACCAACTGCAACCTTTGGTTAAAAAGGACAACGGCAGGTCTGTATGGGACTTTTGTACCGCTTGGCATATGTTATGATAGGGATTGTTTTTGTTTTTATTTGGCTGCTAATATCACCGACAATAACATTTTAAATTCCTAGATTTTACAACATAGCATTAAACAGTTATTTTAGTTTTTAGATTACAATCAAATACATGAATCACAAATGAGTTGTCATTATTATCAACAAGATGGCGTAATATTATATTTTAAATCAAAATCATTCGTCTACGATTTTCGTTATTCGTCATCAAAATGTTGCTCTTTTACTAAATTCACCAGTAAACTCATTCATAAATATAGATTTAAATATTTAATCGTTTTTTATGTATTATGTCAAAATAATGTCAAATATTTTTGCCAATCTGTCACAACGCCATCTAGTTTTCAGACCAAGTAGACTTTAATCATGGCGAGTTTAGAACACGTAGGAATGCGTTTTGTTAATGCAATTGTAACAACTTCATGAGCAGAATTAAAATTCTGTTAGCACAGTTCTAAAAATATAATAAATACATAAAAATAATTAGGATGATGCACTTAATAAACGGTATAAATCTCATAACCATTCATAACATATTGCCAGCGGTACAGGATCTGCCAATCTCCTTTACAGAAATAATTGCTGTAAAAGAATCAGCCTTTCGAATCAGCTGCGTGATAACAATAACAGGCTGTGAGTTCAAATCAGTACTTGAGATTAGTTTTAACTGAAAAAAAAAGTAAAAACTAAAACCCAATAAAATTTAAAAGGTTTCTTATGAAGATCGATGCTTCGGTTTCGATATCGTAGTTAAGTCAAATTTTAAATAATCAGAGTTAGACCGATACTCGAGTCGCCTCTTAAAATATGGGCCTAAGAATCGCAAACGCGATTTCTTGAACACAGTTTTTAAGGTCGTAAATTGAATATCAGTGCAAAAAAGAAAAAAATTGGACTATTTTTATCACAATGATGTTTCCCAAAAATTTCGACCCGGAGTGTTAAATTAAGGAATAAAGTTTGTTACAAATATGTAATTATAATGTAATGTACCTACAATCAACGTCCTTAGATAAAATTATTGACTATTACAATTTACACGAGCAAAACCCCCAGTTGTATAGCTATACTCTGTCCATTACTTTATTTTCTTTTTGACAGTTCAAGAAATTTTGAATTTAGTGACGCCCTCACTCATTACCGATTCGATTTGAAACGAATAGCGATTTTATTTATGAAGAACTTTCAATCGTTTTAATTAAATATTTTTAATTGAAATATTAATTATGCCTTCATTAGTTTTTTATATTATGTAAGAAATAAACAAAAATATAAATAATAAATCAGTAAATTAGATAAATGAACAGAGTTATTGTTCTTTACTCTTGGTTTGATCCTAAATTCCAAGATTTCGACTTAATTCCTTGCAAAAATTCCACAGACCACTTCACTAAAGTACCGTCACCGTCAATAAAGTACGACATTACTGTAGTACATAATTCCGAAAAAAAATATGATAATTTATAGGCGTGAGCTGTCAAAAAGAAAATAAAGTAATGGACAGAGTATAGTGGCAGTAACATTGTGCATTAATAACAATATTGAAATGTACAAACACCAATAATTTTTCTATAGAAAACTTACCGCTTAGCACAGCGGAAACATATCGTGAGCAGGGGGGCTGCCCCCCTAGCCAAGTTGCAAGCGTTCTTCGTTCTGCAATCGTTAATGCCTAAATTCTCGTGTGTCATTGGCTAATCTTAAACAAAATTATCTTAGACAAAGTATTAGCCAATGACACACGAGAATTTAGGCGTTAACGATTGCAGAAAGAAGAACGCTTGCAACTTGGCTAGGGGGGCAGGACTAAGTATCTAAGTGTTATATAGTTATTCAATTGATAAAATTTTAGAATATAGTAAAACAATGTAATTCTCTATTTACTTTTTATCAGGATACAGGTGTTAAAGAAATATCCTTATATTAGTTAATACTTGCGTAACATTAAACCAATATCCAAAAATAGAGAGTTATAATCGATTACTTTCATATACACATGTAACTAATTAGGTCAAATGCATGTCTTCAAAATATCATATATTATTTACAACACCATTCTGCTGCCGTTAAATACTAAACACTTAAAAAACCCAATAGATTACTATATGGTTTACTGACATACACTACAATAATATTACAATATTACAGTGATATTGTGTAGAGTGAAACACCAGATTTTTTTTTTTGTTTTTTACCCTTTAATATTTTTTATTAAAAATGATTTCCAATACAAACTAAAAGAGACATATTGCTGCAAAATGATAATTGCGAAACAATACAAATTATACAATAATTAATATTATTTATGCAAGAAATAATAAAAAATAAATTAAAATTACTTCGGTAGTGATGAAAACCTTATAAATTTAATGAAACAGAATAATTTACGTTAACAAAAATAATTAGTAGGCAAGAACTTTTAATTTAATTTTTTTAAATCAATGTACCTACATATTTTAAAACTTACTGAAGAATGTTTCATTATTGTTGTTCCTAAGATTTCCGGACACAATATTTAATTACATGTATACTACATATGTATTACGATACAGATAGGTAGGTTATTAAACATTTTCTTATACGAGTATATATAAGAACACCGACGCATATCTAGACACTATGATGACTATACGCTTATACAAAGAACATTCGACTGCGCTGAAGCATCTTATCAAGTACACGAATGCGTTGAGGATGGTCGGCCAATTGTCCATTGTTGAATTTCTGCCCGCTGAAAGATGAAAATAATACTAAGTTAATTCTGCCCTCGTAACACATATTGTCACGTGTTGTGACGGATTAAGAATAAGAAGAGTTATCATAAAAACTATGTTTAAAAATTTGTCTGTCTTTTCATTCTGCACTGCTGGACCAATTTTGACGGACCTTTCATTAGCAAATAGGTGACTACGTAAGGAGTAACTTTACTTTTGACTAGGTAACGGTGCGGGGTGCAGCTAGACACTGCTCGGTTGGCCTTTTACAGGTTTGGATTAAGCGGTCGCCACGTCACTTTCTACTGCGTCAAGTGTTGTGGGTTCAAACCCCACATGGGAAAACACTTTGTTTGATCCACAAATTGTTGTTCTGAATCTGGGTGTTTTTTGTGTCCGTTTCATGAGTGATTTCAGAGTAGTCATTTTGGCAAAGTCAAATATAAATAAATATTTCGGACATCTAACACACAACGCCGTCTAGTCCCAGGCTAAGCAGACCTTGTGTTATGGGTACTAGACAACTGATACAAATACATATATACTTTTTTTTGTAAATACATACATATTATACATAGAAAACACCCAAACTCCGAAACAAATATTTGTAGATCATACAAACATTTGGTCCGACCCGGGAATCGAACCCGCGACCTCATGATCAGCAGTCGCACACGCCAACCGCGAGACCAACGAGGCAGTCAGATAGATATAAAACAAAAGAGTGCGGTGATAATGTTCGAGGTGAGGTGTTGAGGTGTTGAGGTGTTGAGGTGTCGGTAGACGGTACGTACTATGTGAGCGAGCGCGCGCGCAGGCAGGCCAGGTGCGCGTAGTAGGTGGGCGTGGGGTAGGACACGGAGCGCGTGCAGCGCGAGTACAGGTGGCACAGGTAGAAGGCCAGCTGCTCCACCTCGTCGTCCGGGATCTTGCCGTCGTTGCACACGGCGTGGTAGCGCGTCGGCCGCGCCGTGCCCTTGATGGCCTGGTGCGACACCTGCCACCGCACAACCGTTAACACACACATACATCCCCACAACTGCGCGCTTTTCAACCGACTTCAAAAAGGAGGAGGTTCGACGAATTCGACTGTATTTTTTTTTTTTTTTATGTTTGTTACCTCATAACTTTGGACTGGGTGAACCGATTTTAATGATTCTTTTTTTATTTGAAAGCTGGTGCTTCCCGTATGGTCCCATTTAAATTTGGTCCAGTTCTGACATGTCATCCATGAGAAATCCATATAAGTCTTCAATTTGCATTATGTATGTACGCGACAAATTAACGAATAACTCAATATTCCCGTATGGTCCCATTTAAATCCCAGATTGAAGTCGGTTTTTTTTTTGTTAAAATTTGTGATCATTCAGAAACTTTCTGCCTCGCACAACATAACTGTGGAATGAACTGTCGCCTGCGGTATTCCCGGACCAATACGACCTTCAAACCTTCAAGAAAAGAGCGTACTCCTTCTTAAAACGCCGACGACGTATCGCTTACCATCGGTAGACGATACGTCTGCTCGTTTGCTCCCCATTCCATAAAAAAATACACGGTACGGTATACCTGACAAGTTCACCTGCCCAGTGAGCTTGAGCCGAGTAGAGGACACACCTACACAGTTGTGCAACATACACGCTACAGTTTACCTATAAAGTTGCTGTACATGCAAACCTATCAGGCATGGCTGGTTACCATCATATTGTAAGGAAAAAAACAATGTGAAATTAAAAAATATTGTTACAAATTGTACAAAGTACAATACAATTGGTACAAAAAAACGTAAAGTTACAAAGTCCAAAGTGACGGTCCGAGGGGATTTTCACATTTAAAAAAAAAGTTGTCAGTATATTTGAGAGCACTGACTTCCCGATAACGATTGCCAGATGTTCATAACAACCGGGACCGGCGGCTTATCGTGCTCTCCGAGGCAGCGGCGGGAAACACCGCCATCTTCCATACTCCTGGCTGCTATTAAGAATTTCTTGTAAGAAAAACCCAACAGCAGTCCGACCCGGGAATCGAACCCGAGACCTCTTGATCTGCAGCACTAAGCCCACGTTCGGTCCTTTCGCAAAATAATTGATGAGACATGAATGAGATAAGAAAAGCTTGTAACTATTTTTTAATTGAGTAAATACAAAAAACATCGCAATATAACTAAACTAATACAATTCTTAAGCGACGTTTAACTTTAGGCGGTTTTTTCAATTTTCATACTAACAAACTCGAATTTTAAGTTAAAATTGTAATTATTTAAACTAACACGGCAAAGACGAAAAGCATATCAACAGCCGTGGTTTAACATAATTTATTATATCTTTAACAATATTAAGCAGTTAGGAAATGATACAAACCAAATAAAAGTCCAGTTCTGATGCGTGCACAATATCAGTGTCGACCACTGTGCCGGGTTCCACGTTATATTGGGCGTATTGACCCTTGTTGAAGAATCTGAAACAATATAAAACATAAATAAATACACATAAGCAACATATTTCTACATTCATGTCAACCATTTAGTCAAATTAAGCTATATCATTAATTAAACTGAATATTTGATGAAGAGAAATAAATGTTTTTTTTTATTATATGGCCTTGAATATTGCACACAATTGTCAACCTTTTTAACCGACTTCAAAAACGGAGGAGGTTATCAATTCGACAGTATTTTTTTTATTTATTTTTTATGTTTGTTACCTCATAACTTTCGACTGGGTGAACCGATTTTGATGATTCTTTTTTTATTTGAAGGCTGGTGCTAACCGTGTGGTCCCATTTCAATTTGGACTAGTTCTTGAAGTCGGTTTTTTTTTTCTTTTTGTTGAAATTTGTGATTATTTTTATTAACGTCTACAGATATCACACTAATATATAAATGCGAAAGTTTGTGTGTATGTTTTTAACTTCTTCACGCAAAAACTACTGAATGGATTTGGATGAAACTTTACAGTAATCACACTATCACATTAATCACACTAATATATAAATGCGAAAGTTTGTGTGTATGTTTGTAACTTCTTCACGCAGAAACTACTGAACGGATTTGGATGAAACTTTACAGTAATACAGCTTATACATAACAATAACACATAGGCTACTTTTTGCAGCGATAACCGTCATTCACGCGGGCGGAACCGCGGGCAACAGCTATATACTATATAGCTATATACAGCTATAATATGATAACTTCAAGCATCTCACCAAAGTCAGCAGAGCCTGTGGTAACTAGATGCTGATAAACATACTTATTTATTTTGAAATACATACATATCCATATACTAATATAAAATCGAAAGTAACTCTGTCTGTCTGTTATGCTTTCACGGCGTACTCGCTGAACCAATTTGGACGAATTTCGGTATACAGACAGATTGGATCTTAGAGAAGTAGCTAGTCACAGATAAACTACAGATCACACACAGACCTAACGATCAGGCTCATCATATCATTACTTTTCCTCGGTGGGAATCGAATGCGCGACCTCTCGTTTATCAGTCAAAATCGCGAACCACTACAAAGATAGCTATAAAAAAATACCTGGTATGATGTCTTTTTTGGACAAGCAAGAACAAGATTTCAGGTTTCTTTGATGGACCTGCTATGCGTGCATATGCGGCATGAACAGCAGCTAGTTCACTATTCATCACCTGTAAATAAATAAACACAAATTATTTGAATATATTGCATAAAATAAATGAATTTAAGGGTAGTTTTAGTGTGCAAATAAATGTGAAAGAAATCGTAAAACATGCAGCTAATAGCATTTGATTTCCATAACAAGAAAATTAGAAGATTATGTTAAAGTTTTTTGTCAAATTTATACAGCCTACTAGCTTTTGCCCGCGGCTCCGGCAGTGTGTATGTCAGTTATTGCGGCAAAGTCTGTCTCATGTCCTTCCTCAAAAATCAAAGTATATCCATGACAAATTTCGTTGAAATTGGTTTAGCCATGAAAGCGTAACAGACAGACAGACAGTTACTTTCGAATTCATAATAAACTAGCTGAACCCCGCGGTGTTACCCGCGGTTATTTTCGTACCGGCGGATAACGCCGCGGGGCGAAGCTAGTCTAAAAAGTAGCCTAAGTTACTCTTTATATCATCAGCTACCTATCAGTGAAAGTCCCGTTAAAATCGGTCCAGCCGTTCCAGAAATTAGCCGGAACAAACAGACAGACAAAAATTGTAAAATATGTTATTTTGGTATATGTATCGTGTATACATACATAGGCATTTAGTAAACAGCAGTTCTTTTAATATTACAATCAGACACTCCAATTCTATTTATTTGTATAGATATAGTATAGATATGCCACTTGGGTCATTATTACGAATCTATTGAAATTAAATTATTCCATTTATTCATTAAACCGATTCAATAGTTTAGGCGGTGAAACATATTTACATGGACTGCGAAAATCAATCCTTTTGGCTTTGACGTAATCGGGTAAAAACGAAATATCAAAGTAGTTGATTATATTCCAAACACAACATTACGCTTATTTAAATAAATTACTTCAGCTTACGTCAGAAAACTGTCCTTCAGATACGCCGTCACGAAAAACAAAGATTTTCCTTGGCAGCTGGTTCATATTTCGCTGCTGGTACACCTTCAAGTGATCATACATCATATCTGCAAATTCTACTATCATTTCTTTCTGCAAAAGACAAATAAAAATTACATTAAATTTGGCGTGGCTAATCAAGTCCTCGAATAAATAATAATAAGCCCCCTAAAATCGCCGGGCGCATCTGGAGTCGATGCTGGATGCTCCAGCATGCGAACCATCGGCGGTGCGGAGTTGAACATGCGTACTCCCACAAACATGCTACAGCCGATATCATCTCTCATCACATTACATCATCAACACATTCATCACCGACAAGTAGCCTTTTTCCATCACCCGCTTTATCCCCGCTCTCATTTGTAACTCATATAAATTCTAGCCGTACATCATCAACAACATCACCATTAACGGTTTTTGGTGGGACTAATCCCGCCCACAACGCCCACCACTGTAACTCCTGTACACCAGGATCAACAGCGGTGACCCACGAACACACCCGAGTTATGACACTCGGGAAGTCCAAGGAAAAATTAAACTGTCTTGGAACCCCCAACGAAATTAATCAGAAGAAAACTGGAGGAGTTGCTATATGCATCCATCCATACTTACAAACTTTGCTTTTATAATACAAGTAGGATGTAGCGACATCTAAAAATAACTTTTGTTCTTATTAAATACATTTTACTTGATATAATATAAAGGTTGTCTGAATTTACTACCATAATTTTTGTTTGTGGGGAGTTATATTCCTACGTCATATATAGTTAAATTAATAGAATGTATAAATAACTAAGCGACGACAGCATATTTCAGATATGAGGATATTATCGGTCACGTAATTAGACATTCTTCTGTCGTCAAGGATAAGACGTGATTATATGCATTGCACCGATAGAATATAGGATATATAATGTAATGTAGCTGTAAGTTGGCATACCAATCACTCAAGCTATACGTTACCATGTAAACATAGAAAACACCCAAACTCCGAAACAAATATTTTTAGATCCTACAAACATTTGGTCCGACCCGGGAATCGAACCCGAGACCTCAAGCACAGCAGTCGCACACGCTACCACTACGCCACCGAGGCAGTTAAGAAGACGATCTACATAAGTATGAAATAAAAATACTTGCCTTTGGTGTTTGAACACTCAGCTCAATGTTATACATATAACACTTGTTATCAATGGACGCGGTAACCGCAGCAATGCTGGGCACGTTCTCCTGTAACAAAACAACAATATAAAAATTTTACATTTAAGATAATGTCACGCCTATTCCGGAGAGGGGAAGGCAACAGTGGCAATCGATGTCCAGTAACCTCCACTTATGCATCTCTTTTGCTTCGTCCACGTTGCATGCTCGTCGGTTCCTGGTGCTCATAAATCGCTGCATACATGTTCGTCAGTTTTACATTTATTAGTTAAGACTGTAGTCCTTGAGCGTGGGAATTTGTGATTGAACACCCACATTCATATTTTACATGCACACAAACGCATCGGCCACTGTTGCATACTAACCCTGGCAACTAATAAATTTACTTTCGGTTTTTTCTTCTAGTTACATATTCATTAACTGTTCGCCTTTGAAGAATGTTTAGAATGTCCTACAAAGCACGCAATGTATCTTAGTCATATCGGAAAGCCCGCGGGCTTTAAGTAACTCGTCAACGGCCGAGAATGGGGTTCAAGTGTACCTATTCATTTTTAATTCATTTCATGGACAAATAATATATTTTTACACAGTATAAAATTAAGTCGCTCGCGCTATCTGTCAGCTTAGATCTTTTACAGTAATCAACGGATTTTAATGCTATGTTATGAAATAAAATTTGTATGATATATGTTATATTAATGGAACATAATGTTTCTTAAAATTATAAATTTTGAACGCTTTTATTGCTGATATTGACTAAATTTTTCTACATAAATCTTACTTACGTACTTTTTTTTTACAGATTTTACAGATTACAGATATCAGATAATATAAGGGATAGGGCATCTATTATTTTACAATTCACCAATTGATTAAATTCGAACTTAAGGGATGAATAATAATGGAAATGACGTAAAGTGTAGATGGGACCCTTTTTTACAATTATTGTCTGGTTGTCTGTTTGTTTGTGCCGGCTAATCTCTGGAACGGCTGGAGCGATTTTGACGGGATTTTTACTGATAGGTAGCTGATGATATAAGGAGTAACCGCGGTTGGTGTAGTATCGCGGGTAAGACCGTGGGGCTCAGCTAGTTTTTTTTTCAAAAAAGACAACTTCCGTATATATCCAATAAATCCTGTGTCGCGGGGGATTTTACAAACATACATGAAATGGACACAATGGACACCCAGACTCACAACAACAATTCGTGGATCACACAGTGTTGTCCCATGTGGGATTTGAACCCACAACACCTGATACAGTAGGAAGCGGCGAGGCAACCGCTTAAACCACTAGACCAACCATGCAGTCAAAAATAAAACTTTAATTTTAAGGTCTTTAAATATTTCAGTAGTAGTTATTCAATTCTAACAGAAATCATTAAAAACATTTTTTTTTACTTTTTTAAAAACAATTTCTCAAAGTGTCTCGGTATGTCAAAGTGCATTCAAAGAACTCGTCAAGACAAATCAAACGACTCCAAACTCGATAGGTTACGTCGTTACAAAGTTCCTATGACCACCTTCCAGCTTCAACATCAGATCAGCTCCATGTCATCATATTAAAGCATTGTCACGCTATATACATATGCCTACAAAAATTCAACACAATCGATTGAAGATATCTGCAAAATTGAGTTGCAAGATTCCGTCTTAACAAATATAGTTAGATATATACATACATAGCAAGTTAAAAAAACATAAAAATAAGTTCTGTGTTAATAAGAAATACTAATATTTTTCTTTGAAATTAATCGTTAAAAAAATTAAATTAAATTCAAGAATACAAATTAACAGTTACAATTCGGCACTCACTGGCAACCCACCCTAAAACTTGTCATTTACGTATTATGGAGCTCAGTGCGAACTACAAACGGACGTGGTGTCACCTTGAATATTCGGCGGGCACTGAATTTTTTGAGCGCGATAAAACTTATTTATTGCAATTTACGGGAGACGATATCTACGTACTAAAATGTATGGAACTTTTGTCGCTAAAAATGAATGATGTTTAGCCTTAGATTATGGCTTTTTGGTGAGAATTAATAAAAAACTAAACCGGTAAATCTTTTCTCCATAGTTTTTTCTCGCGAAATAACAAAAAAAACATTTAAAATAGAGCACGAAATAGGGCAGAGTGTGCTAATTAAAAAGGTCGATTTCGATGATTTTGATCTTTGTTAAGGCTTTTTTTCACAAAAATAAAGAATTATTTCATAAATGTCACTCGGTAGATTGGTAGACTGATTTATTAAACTACTGAGATATTTTTTTTAGTGTCAAATATGAATTGAGTTGTTTGTGTTTTGCAAAACTGCAAGTGCCTTTTCGCGCGTTTTTAGGGACGCGCCCCTTAATTAATAATAGGTGTAATAAACCTATGAAATTGCCGTTTTGTATGCAATAAGTGAAAGTACTTATTTTTTCAAACTTTTTATTTCTGTTATTCGAAGTAATCACCCATGCAATCGACGCATCTTTGCCAACGCATTGGCAGTTTATTGATGCCCTTCTTGTAAAAATCAGCTGGACGGGAGGCAATAAACTCTTCAAAGGCATTTTGTACTGCCTCTCGGGAATTGAAATTTTTACCCACTAAAAAGTTGACTAAAGTCGATTGCATGGGTGATTACTTCGAATAACAGAAATAAAAAGTTTGAAAAAATAAGTATTTTCACTTATTGCATACAAAACGGCAATTTCATAGGTAAAGACCTATTAGTATGGTTTGTAAAGTCCGAACATCTTTGACAATCGTTGGTATTGGAGCCCTAAAAAGTCTGACAACAGTCTTTCAGAATTTCAATATCACCTAATACTTGGGTTGTGGCGATCAGAATTGGCATTATTTTAGAACTAGTTGTCGCCCGCGGCTCCGCTCGCGTGTATATCGGTTATCGCGGCAAATAGTAGCCTATGTGTTATTCTGATGTATAAGCTATATTACTGTAAAGTTTCATCTAAATCCGTTCAGTAGTTTTTGCGAGAAAGAGTAACAAACATCCATCCATCCATCCATTCTTACAAACTTTCGCGTTTATAATATAATATTAGTATAGATATACTAGCTTTACCCGCGGTTGTTGTTGTATCGCGGGTAACGCCGCGGGGCAAAGTAAAAAAACATCTATGTATAAAGCATCCTATGTCCGTCTCCTGGTTCTAACCTCCCCACCAATTTTCAGGCAAATTTCTTGAGTTATAAATAGTGTAACTAACACGACTTTCTGTTATATATATAGAAGATTATATCTTTTTATATCTTTATTTATTTCTATGTACAATTTTTTTTGACTAAGTAACTATTTGTAACGTATTGGTTATACCCACTTAAATGTGTGTGTTTATGAGATAGTCAACATACATAGTTAGGAATCGAAAACCTCATCCGTTTAGTAGTTTTTGCGTGAAAGAGTAAAAAACATCCATCTATCCATACTTACACACTTTCGCTTTTATAATATAAGTAGGATGTAGCTACATCTAAAAATAACTTTTGTTCTTATTAAATACCTTTTACTTAAGAAATACGTATTAATGTAATAAAAAAATAAAGTCTGTAAAACTGACCTGATCCGGAGACGGATGGGTGACATCCGCACCAACAACCATTACGCCACCGTCCCTCAAACAACGAGGCATGGTTTTGTCACCCAAAGCTTGATTAATTCCCATTAATTTTGAATTAACCTATTAAAATAAAACACAAAACTTTATTAGGATCGCATTAAATTAATTAGATAAACATTTATTTGGCAATGTAGATATTTCCATTTTTTATTTAAAGATATCTAAATTTTTCAATAAAAAGTTGACAAATCTAGACGCCATTTAGTCCCAAACTAAGCAGAGTTTGTAATATGGGTTAGTACTCATATTACAAACTCTAGTAATACATACATACATACGAAGTACATGTAAATGTATCTATATATTATATATATACTAGCTGACCCTGCGAACTTCGTACCGCCATATTTATATACAATAATTAGCAATAAATTAAAATTGCGACTATAATTTGAGATTTAAACTATCCTATCTCTCACTTTGGATCGAACTGCACATGGTGTGCAAATTTTATTATAATCGGTTAAGTGGTTTAGGAGTCCATTGAGGACAAACATTGTGACACGAGATTTATATATATTAAGATATATAGATACATTTACATGTCCTTTTTTTGTAAATACATATTATAAACTAGGTGAACCCCGCGGTGTTACTCGCAGTTATTGTCGCACCGGGGGTAACGCCGCAGGGCGAAGCTAGTCTAAAAAAGCAGGCTAAGTTACTCCTTATATCATCAGCTACCTATTAGTGAAAGTCCCGTCAAAATCGGTCCAGCCATTCCAGAGATTAGTCGGAACAAACAAACAGACAGACGGACAGACAAAATTGAAAAAATGATATTTTCGTATATGTACCGTGTAAACATACATATGCATTTAGTAAAAAGCGGTTATTTTAATATTACAGACACTCCAATTTTATTTATTTGTATAGATGAAAAAGGTTACATTATATTGAGCCAATTTTAAAAGATAGACATTACAGGGGGCATTTACAAGGGAACGATTCTTCCATACATTGTTTTTCTGAAACTGTAATTATTTACGAACAGCGCACTTAAAAGGAGTAATTTTTTTAGTAATTCATGTTAAAATGATATGACAAGGCGACGCCATTAAGTAAAGATTAAATTAAATTTGGGTACAAGTTATACATTTCATGGTCGTAATTGGTAGTAGTTGAATGTTTTTTTTTATGGTATATGGTGCAAACGAGCAGACGTATCACCTGATGGTAAGCGATTACCGCCGCCGATGGACACCCGCAACACCGCATCGCAAGTGCGTTGCCGGCCTTTGGGGGATGGAGAAAGGGATGTGGGGTGTGTATCGTCACTCATTCAGTGAAACACAGCGCAAGCGCGATTTACTGTGAGGCCGTGGTATCACTCCGGTCAAGCCGACCCATTCATGCCGAAGCGTGGCTCTCCCACTGTTTGTGTGAATGTTTTAAATTCAAATAACTAATAGTACCTTCAACAGAATATTCTTCGCCGTCATCGGGCTCATGCGACGCGCTGTGGCCTCTTTCATGCATTGTGTGAGCAATCCAATCCTACTCTCAGCCATTTGCTTTAACTAAAAATAACAAAAAAATGTCGCATTCATTATTCGGTCGAAGTTGGTTATCACTTAATTATTCTTTGTTTTAATCAGAAAGCAGTTACTATAACTGCTTGTAAAATAAATTAAGTTAAAAAGCTTTTTAAAAACAAACTTTTACTGGAATGCCTCGAGACAAATCAAACGAGGACAAACTCGATGATATTGCGACGTTTCTTTACAGAGTTCCTATGGCCACCTTCCAGCTCCATCATCAGATCAGCTCCATGTTATTATAATATTGTATTGTCATGCTGTATACATATGCTTGCAAAATTTCAGCAAAATAGGTTCAAGATATCTGCTTCAAAATTGAGTTGCAAGATTCCTCCCGAACATACAAGCATACATACATACATCGTTAGTTAATAAAAAGTTTGTAATAATACGTACTTAGCGACGTACACTACCCAGCAGTGGGATTGTCTCTATGAGGGTGACATAATCATATTTAAGTGCTACTCACGCAATTATTTAAAAGCTTACGATACTTTATTCTATTTCCCCGACGGCGACATTTCGAACTAGAAGGTATTTTTTAACCTCTTAAATAATTTTATCACGAACGTGCTCGCTACTTCGTACACGTGACATTTGGATTTTCAAGTTATTTTAAACTAGCAGACCCACGCAACCCCGTTTGCGTCTCCTATTGCCCGTAGCGTGATAAATTTCCCCCGTTTTTGAAACATTCTTCATTGATGCTCCTCTCCTATTGGTCTTAGCGTGATGATATATAGCCTTCCTCGATAAATGTACTATCCAAAACTTAAAAGAATTTTTCAAATCGGACCAACGGTTCCTGAGATTAGCGCGTTCAAACAAACTCTTCAGCTTTATAATATTAGTATAGATATATACAGTATAGATTTTTCACCGTATAAACCTTCCCTGATTTCAGAAATCAGCTAAATCGGCCCAGTCGTTCTCGAGTTTCAACGAGACAAACGAACAGCAATTGATTTTTATATAAAAGACTAGCTGTGCCCGCTACTTGGTACACGTGACATTTGGAGTTTAAACCTTCCCTGGACTACGACAAACATTTCAAAACCAAAATCAGCTAACTTGGCCCACCCGTTCTCGAGTTTTAGTGAGACAAACGAACAGCAATTGATTTGTATTGTTACGTGTTAGGGTTCGATTTATTTGAGAGAGAAGCCTTTTGACGTGTTAAAGAGACTTTATTAAAACCACTATTAAAATCACAATACTACTCTGAATTACAATCCTTAAAGGTCGCCGCGGTCGCTAGGTTGATCGCTGATATCACTTCGATGTTTATCTCACTATAGCTCAAACTGTACTGAACTGCCTGCGGCCCGCGAGACGCTCTATTTATACTCATATAATTATTATTCTTCCATTCTAGAAACGACGATCGAACTCCCGAGAGTCGTCTCGAAAAAACACTTAAAAAAATAATCGAAGTTAATAATAATTGGGGAACAACCAATCGATATCCGACACTATGCTTATAGAAATAAGGTCCATTATTCCTTGCCTCAGGAGATCGATAAGAAGTGTGTGTGTATTTGTGTGCGCAGATAAGGCTTGAAGATTATTATTATTCGTAACAGTATATATTAGTCCCGATATACAACACAAGCTATGTGTAAAAGTCGAAAGTCTAAGAACAGTTACTAATAAATAATTGAGTACCAGGAAAAACACTTGAGCGTCCATGCACTCTAGCATCCAAGTAAATAAATTAAATTAAAAAGCTTTCTAAAAACAAGCTTTTACTGGAACGCCTCGAGTCGAATCAAACGAGGCCAAACTTGATGATGTTGCGACGTTTCTTTACAGAGTTCATATGGCCACCTTCCAGCTCCAGCATCAGATCAGCTCCATTATAATATTGTATATGTATACAATATTATAATGGAGCAATATTATATTATAATATATGTATAATATTGTCACGATGTATACATACGCTTACAAAATTTCAGCAAAATCAGTTGAAGATATCAGCTTCAAAATTGAGTTGCAAGATTCCACCCGAACATACAAGCATACATACATACATTGCAAGTTAACAAAAAGCTTGTAATAAAAATGAAATACCAAGTGATAGTGGTCTCGCCCCCTCGTAGATATAACCACGAACATGAAGTTGACGATTCCTTTATCCGCAACATCCTTCAACATGTGCTCTAATGAATGCATCGAAACGTCAAATCTTGCAATTGTCGGTTGTGATATCTTCATACCCATCTGTTTGCCGGCGTTCATAATCTATAATTAAATACAACAATATATTAGACAGTTTTTACATTACATAGGAATACCATACAGTTTATTTCAAAAATAAAGTCAATGAAAAACTAATATAGTATTGTTTATTGATTAGAAAAACAAACCTCAAGTTATCTATTGTATCAATATGAACAAATGACTTCATATATTGTATTACTAGCTGCTCCCCGCGGAGTTTACGCGGAAACACAGCTAGTTATACATTTAAAATATACAAGCTGTTGCCCGCGGCTCCGCCCGCGTGTATGTTGATTATCGCGGCAAATAGTAGCCTATGTGTTATTCTGATGTATAAGCTATATTACTGTGAAGTTTCATCCAAATCCAGTTCAGTAGTAGTAGAGAGTAACAAACATACACACTCACAAACTTTCGCCTTTATAAAATTAGTGTGGTAAATCTTCCTCTCGAATCACTGTATAAATTGCTGAAAACTGCATTAATATCCGTTGAATAGTTTAAAAGACCTTAGCGAATAGACAGCGCAAGCGACTTCATTTTATATGTCAAAATATTAAAGGATTATAATTAAAAGTTAAGTGATTCCATAAAGCGATAGGTAAATATAAATAAAGATGAATATACAGTACACTCAAATTAATTTACATACCGTGTCTATAACGCCACCATAATCGTTGCTCTGGCTACATTCAACAGCAATGAATCCCCAACTCACAAGTGATTCGGGTTTCAATAGCTGATTAGCTTGCCATTGTCCTTTCCTGAAAAAAAATGGGAGACTTAGAAATTGAGTGCATGGTGTAGAAGTTTAAAAGGTCGCTTCCTATTGCGTTGAGTTTTGTGGGTTTAATCCACACATGGTGCAACACTTTGTAAGTTCATTTATATTATTCTTTGTGTTGTTTCTACATGTTTGTCAACTCCCTTGCGACACAGGGTATATTCTTAGTACAGACTTCTTCATCTACTGCGCCAAGTGTGGGTTGAAATCCTACATGGGACAACACTTCGTGTGATCCAGAAATTGTTGTTTTAAGTCTGGGTGTACTTTGTGTCCGTTGCATGTATGTTTGTAAAGTCCCCTGCAACACATGATGTATATTCCTAACGCGGGAGTGTCTTTTAAACAAGTACAATTTTAACAAAATAAAAACCGACTTCAAAGCTCGACTCGATTTCTCTTGGATGACATCATCAGATCTTAGTGTCCTTATCATGGTACCACCGTTGGGATATCTCCTTTCCATTAAAAAAAGAATCATTAAAATCGGTTTATAAAACATATTATATACGGTCGAATTGAGAACCTCCTCCATTTTTTAAGTCGGTTAAAAAGGGAAAACAAGAGATCAAGATTACATATATAACAAACCTTGGCATTGCCGTCCCTCGTCCAATATCCAATATTGGTGGTTCCAGAATTTTTGCTTTAACTTCATAAAATTTGTCGGAGATCTCCAAACCAAATTTCTTGAAATCTTTATTTGTTGAGTATTGCATCTACAATGTACAAAGAAAATTAGGAGAGAATCGTGCAGCACATCCGCTTAAAGTGAATGCACGGATTGCAGATATAACGAAAAAGAAAAATGTTTGAAGTAAATATACCTATCCATTAGTGTGGATTACGAGTACGGATCACCACCCCTTTCTCGTTGGCATCGAAAGAGCCGACTAGCAAACTACGCAAGACCACAACTTTGCTAAAAGACTTGACACAAACCATCTGTTTAACGTGTTATAGTCGGCCAAAACGGTGTAAGAGCGTTACACCCCGTTCACACTTGTCGTGTATCGTGTCCGAATATTAATCCGAGGTTCCAGTGGCAGAACATTTTATATGAAGCTATGAGCACGATTTTTTTCACATTTGTCGTTGACGACAAATGTGAAAAAAATCGTGTCGGATCTCGCTCGCCTATATAATTAAGAATGGCGCTGTTCACATTTTTCGTGTATCGTTCCAACTGCTGGCGTCCTCCGCTACCCTTGTTCCGTCCGTGCGTACGTCGCTGCGATCGCACACACACGCATCGCGCACGGTTTGTGGACGACAACCGATTATTAACCGTAGTGTGAACAGAGGCGCCGATACCCGATTAATATTCGGGCACGACAAGTGGGAACGAGCTCTTATATGTCCAGCAGAATTTATAAAACGAGGCCCTAATAAAATAGAGTAGAAATATTATTTAGATGTGGAACTTACACTTGAAATCACTTCTGTGATCTTCTTCATGCGCTGGTCGGGCGGCGTAGCCGCTTCTCTCACCATCTTTGACACCTGAATCTCGTCTAGTTGCCTGGCCAATGGCTATAAAATACGAAAGATTTTACACAACATCTCTTCACAGTTATTATCAGTTATACAATTATAAGAATTATTGTTATATATAATATAACTATATAATATAATATAACGTGAAACTTTATACACTATTAGATTATAAATTGTCGAAAGATTGTGACCAGTTCAACAGTTTACAATCTCGTGACGTGAGATAGATTTTATTAAGATATAACGGTACTAGCTGACCCGGCGAACTTCGTACCGCCATATTTATATACAATAATTAGCAATAAATTAAAATTGCGACTATAATTTGAGATTTAAACTATCCTATCTCTCAATTTGGATCGAACTGCACATGGAGTGCAAATTTTATTATAATCGGTTAAGTGGTTTAGGAGTCCATTGAGGACAAACATTGTGACACGAGATTTATATATATTAAGATTTACAACTTTCCAGTGGCATACTTTATTATTTATTCCATTCCAAAATTACATTTACTCGAAAAAAATCGTTTCTAATAGTGGCACCAGATAATTTATTGTAATGCGTATGCATATAAATAAACATTCTTACAATAAGCCAGACAGAATAACGAATTTTGTAATCGTTTAATAAGTAAATTTTAATGTCTGTAATAACGTGTTCATTATATTATTCAATGAGCAATACTACTGATTTTACTCTTAGTACCTGTGTCACAGCACGTTCGAGAGATTGTTAGGGATAGCTTTGTAAATTATATTACCATTTTTTATATCTATCTATATATATATAATGAATCGCCGAAATTTATGTACGCGCCTAACTTCCGATCGGCTGCACCAAATTAAATATTTTTTATATGTTCGTTATTGTTAGGACAAGGTTTGTGTACAAGAAAATTTTAAAGTAAACGGGAACAGTCTCTTTTTTGTCCGCAACTGTACACTGCCTGTGGGAAGCTGAGACATATGTAAATATGGCGGTACGAAGTTCGCCGGGTCAGCTACTTACTTAAAAAACTAAATTATTTTATTTACCTGTTCCATTGATATTTCATGCATTTTAACTATGTCACATGGTGTCATTTTCTCACTGCATTTAGTGGTATATTGAGCGATATGAATATTTGTAAATCACTTATAAGTACGTTAACGATATGAAACATTACCTGCCCATAAGTGACTTCCAGAAGTTCAGCTGGAAAAAATATTGTCTTCTGTTTGGATCCGACCCAAATGCAATTGAATTGTGGATATTTAATTCTAAAAAGAAAAGATTTCATTAATCTTCATCATAAATACATACATATAAAGAATTAAACAGTGTACTATCATAAACTAACATTAAAACATCATTAATCATGACAAGAGACTTTAAATATTATAGTCCGGGATCCCCGGAAATTTTTTTACAAGCTATTACTATCAAGCTAATGTTTCGTGAGAGCTATCGATATGTTGGAAGGATCAAATCAATCAAATCATACATTTTGTACGAGAAAATTTTGTTTCCATTATGTAATAATGTTACTTAATATTTATATAATTTATTAGCTACCGCAATCGAAAAAAAATTGTAAGGTGAAAGGTGGACCCCTTATCAAAATGAAGCCACTCACGAGAAATTAGCTTGATAGTAATAACTTGTAAAAAATTTTAAAGAAGTCATCTCTCAGAAGGAGGCGGCGGAGAAGGCCCGGGAGGACGACCTCCACTCGGATCCAATGCGCCGCCGGCGAACCGGGCATCGTAGGCGCGCTCACCAGCGCCTCATGCCGCCCTGAGTGTTTTCCGGGTTTTCCCCTCCATCCGCCCTGGTGGCCACCCGCGACGGGGCGACGTATGCGAGTGCCGTACGTCGCCTAAATTGAGAGGTTATTAGAAGAGAGTGCCCGCTTCAGTGCGGGCAGGCGCTGGGAGGGGTCCGGATGTGTTAATGCGCAGAGTGGCACACCGTGTGGTTTTAGTCGGTTCGATTCCGACACACCGCCCCGCCGCAAACCCCGGCGGGGTGACGGTCCGAGGGGATTACCACACGTTAAAAAAAAAATGGGCCTCCGGTATCCTCACTCCCACGGGTAAATAGGCTCACATATAACGAAAGATACGTTGTACAACTAAGCGTATACTTACTGGTAGTGTTTCTCAGTGGCGTAATATTCACCAACAGTTATCTGGCGCTGTTTCCCGTCTTGTTCATTCAGAACGAATTTTTGTTTTCCTGGCGGATCTACTATGCCCACGCAAATATATTCGCGTTTAGAACCAGCATTTGGTGAGTTGCCTAGTATAGTTGCAGTTACCTTAATAAAAAAACACTTGTTACATGAATATAATAAAAAAATCTTACTATTAGTTTAAAATAAGCAACGTCTATATTTATATTTTCTACAGTTTTGCTGAACAATTTAATTATAGACTAGGGGGCGTCCATTAATTACGTAAGGTGTTCTAGAGAGGGAGGAGATCGAGCTAAATCATTCCAAATCTCATTTAGCTTGGGGTCTTGGCAAATATCAGGTATTTATTTTTCTAGCAGATAACGGTGTAAAATTGAGTGATTTTTTTTTTCCTAGAATAAAATATAGCCCTTAGAGCGGCTAACTCAGAGCGTAGTTGAAGGAGCAGATGATTTTATTGAAAATCACTAGGATATGGACTAGGACTGCCTCGTTGGTCTCGCGGTTGGCGTGTGCGACTGCTGATCATGAGGTCTCGGCTTCGATTCCAGGGTCGGACCAAATGTTTGTATGATCTACAAATATTTGTTTCGGAGTTTGGGTGTTTTCTATGTATAATATGTATGTATTTACAAAAAAAAAGTATATATGTATTTGTATCAGTTGTCTAGTACCCATAACACAAGCTCTGCTTAGCTTGGGACTAGACGGCGTTGTGTGTTAGATGTCCGAAATATTTATTTATTATTATTTATATATTGGTTACAGTAGTCACTCTTGAGGCCGTGCACGAGTCTCCATGGACTGAAGTAGAAGAAATCTTTTCTTAATTCTTGTTTGATATTCATTATTTAATTTTATACTACTATTTGCCGCGATAACAGACATATACGCGGGTGGAGCCGCGGCAAACAACTAGTTATTTTTCAAAAAATTAGATAAAGAGAAGAAGAATTAATATGTAATTATTCAAAGTGAGACAGAATACTAGTAGATTGGGTAAGTCAAAAGGAAATTACATGAATATAAAAATCCATTTACCTTGAGGCCTCTTAAAAAACTTAAGAACAATTCAACATCATAAGGTCTTTGTTTATTGGCCGGCAACTTTAGATCCAGATTAAAGTCACGTGTAATGGCGTTAATCAACGGTTGATGTCTAGGAAATCCTTTATGGGCAACTGCAACAAAAAAACAAATTAGTGTAAAATATAGCCGAAGTTCTAACTTATAAATTTTAAATTATGAAAACTTCAATAATTTCGTGTAGTTACACATAGCACGATCTTTTGTTTGTGTCCGAGTGTAATATTATATTACACTACATATAATATATTACTTTAACATGTTGTGTATTGAATTAAATTTAATAAGTTCAAATATTATTACTCGTATAATATGCATTTTATTATATTACAATAAACTTAATACATTTCAACAATATTTATTATTGCAATAGATTATTCTTTCAGAAGCACTTGAAACAATAAATGATCAACTATTTACTTTAAATATATCTATACTTATAATAAAAATGTAACAGGTCCAATTCTGTACATCACTACATAGTATAAAACAAAGTCGCTTTCTCCGTCCCTATATCCCTATGTGTGCTTAAATCTTTAAAACTACGCAACGGATTTTGATGCGGGTTTCTTTAATAGATAGAGTGATTCAAGAGGAAGGTTTTTATGTGTAATAAATGCATAATATAGTATGGAAACACTGTTAATTTTCTAGGTTTCTAATGTGATGTAGCAAATAAACTCATTTTTTTGCGCTTACATTGCAAACGCTGGTTGCACCCTACGAGATAGATCAAAATAATGTACTACAGTATTGTACACCTTAAAAAGTACTACAAAAAAGTCCGCGACGGTATATGTCTATCTCTTAGGGATAACCCACAACAAGCATTTTTTATTCCTTTCTTTTTACGAGAAATAATGGCTTATTTACGAAGTGATTTTAAGCAATACAGAATGACTCCTTATACAATTGAGTAAGTTAAATACATTGTGCATTTAATATAGATCAAAATGGCCCTTTACAGTATCTAATTTAAATTAATATATCGAAGATATTACAGATTTAAAATGCACGAATCGTGTCGTCGGCGGGGGCATCTGAAATCCACCCGTGCGAAGTCGGGGCGGGTCGCTAGTTAAAGATATTTTGAAAATGTTTTTTATATATGTGCTCTATAATCGATATTGAAGCCAAAACTGTAATTTTTTTCATTTTTGTCTGTCTGTCTGTATCTTGGCCGCGCATCACGCTGAAACTACTGAATGGATTCAAATGAAACTTGGCATGATTTGAGTTCATACTACGAGGTAGGACATGGGATACTTTTTATCCCGAAATTCAGCACGGTTTCTAGGAGAGAGGGGATGAAAGTCAAAATATGTACTTAGTTGTAATTCAATAACACATAGTCCGATTTCTTTCATTCTTTTTTGCTAGAAAGAAAAAAAAATATAACGGGAAAGTCTTTTTTTTTGTCCGCGACTGTACACTGCCTGTGGGAAGCTGAGACAGACATGTAAATATGGCGGTGCGAAGTTCGCCGGGTAGGATCGGGTCATATATATATACGTTAAGAACTTTACGCATATCATAAATCGTTGGTGAGTGCGAGACTGGAGGTCCAGCGATGCAGAAGCATCTCAATAGGCCTCCAGTGTGGGTGTCGATGCTGCATTGTTGTCTGCATTCGCAATGCGTATGGTGACCCAGTGGTCTCTTAGATTATGCTCATGCTTTCTATCATGCAGAATAAAATTTTAGCAGGCTCATATAAATATGTATATATGTATAAAAAAGGTACATACCGTCGATATTAACAAACGCCTTGCTAGTAAATATGGCGGACTGGAACAGTCCTGTCCACATTTCATAACCGTGCCCTAAATCTATTGGGTCCCTGGGGCGTCTGAAAAATTGACGGCCGGCCTGAAATAGGAACAAAAATGTACATTAACAAGATATAGTAATGATGATGAATATCGTTAAAGCTTCTAGACACCGTGGTATGGTAGGTCTAAACTTTCGGCGCAAATTCGCTAAGAATTATTATCTGCTATTAAGACAAAATAATTGTCTCTGTTAATAAATGTAACTATTTCACGATATGAACACAATATTCGGTCATAATTCAAGTTATTTTTCATCCTGCAAGTGGGCAACTGATCAGACGAGTCACTCGATGGTTAGTAACTTCCGCCGGCCAATAAAACTGCTTCCCTAGACCACTAGTCTATACAAAATAATAACATCCTTGTTAGAATCCAACTGATACAAACATGGACAAGAACATCCGCAGACTACAAACTTTTCAATCGGCCGATAGTTTGATTGGGTTGGCTTTTGGCTTATCGGCCGATACCGAATCATTATAATGTGCGCACTCCCATACATCTTCATACTGATTAAGTAACCAACAAAACTTTCGGCCGATCAAGATTCTAATGCCGGAGTTGTCTTTTTAAATAAAAAAAAGCGGCCAAGTGCGAGTCGGACTCGCCCATGAAGGGTTCTGAAGCAGCAAGAAACATAATATAAAAGTTCTTGTAGTTCGTTGTAACTTTGATCGATGTTTTAATAATAGTTTAATTTTTTTGCGGTTTACGATTTATGACGTATAAAAAAAAACTACTTATTAGATCTCGTTCAAATCATTCTCTTATTTTAGAAGTTACAGGGGGGGGGGGGGACATTTTACCACTTTGGAAGTGTCTCTCGCGCAAACTATTGAGTTTAGAAAAAAATTATATTAGAAACCTCAATATCATTTTTGAAGACCTATCCATAGACACGTATGGGTTTGATGAAAAAAAATTTTTGAGTTTCAGTTCTAAGTATGGGGACCCCCAAATTTTTTTTTTTTTTTTTTTTTGTGTAAAAATCTTAATGCAGTTCACAGAATACATCTACTTACCAAGTTTCAACAGTATAGTGCTTATAGTTTCGGAATAAAGTGGCTGTGACATACGGACGGACGGACGGACGGACGGACAGACAGACAGACAGACAGACAGACATGACGAATCTATAAGGGTTCCGTTTTTTGCCTTTGGCACGGAACCCTAAAAAACGGTGTCACAGTCGCGTTGCCGCCTTTTGTGTTCCTCCTCCTTGACTCAGTGGTAATACTATAGTAACCTCATTATCTCGGTGAATAGCAACAAAAGAATAGCTTTACACTGGGTCTCTATGAGGCCATAGTATTAGTCGAGTCGGCTCGTTGGTCCCGAATTTCTAAGGAGAGGCCTAAGTAGAGCAGCGTTATATTGAAGGCTGTTGATGATAATAATTAAACGCTGATTTAATCATTGGCGTGGCCTCGTCGGATCAATTTTAACATTTAGGTTGCGAATGCAGTAAGTGAACTATCGTCGAACCGCCGTAAACTTGGCCCTCCTGGATTGTTTCAGTTTATTGAACGTTTTTAAAATAAATTATATTCTTATATTGCTTACCTGTTTAATAACTTTAGTTAAATCGCCTTCCTCTTAATTTAATATAATAATACTATGTATTTTTCCGATATAATTTGATAAAGTAAAAACGTATTACTCATAGTATAAAAGGCCGGCAACGCACTTGTGACGCCTGTGTTGCGGTGTTGCGGGTGTCCATGGGCGGCGGTAATCGCTTACCATCAGGCGATACAACTGCTCGTTTGCCCCCTGTCTCATAAAAAATCCTTACTTATATTATAAATGCGAAAGTAACTCTGTCTGTCTGTCTGTCTGTCGTGCTTTCACGGCCAAACCGCTGCACCGATTTCAATGAAATTTGGTACCCAGATAGTGTAGAGCCTGAGAAAGGACATAGGCTACTTTTTAATGAGAAAAAATGGTTTTAAGGGATATAAAAGGGGATGAAAGTTTGTATAGAAGTCTGGAGGTTCACACACGCATGCGCGTTACGTACGCCGGGCGTCTTGACAACCAATAAACAAGGCTGTCACACTCATTAAAAAGATATTCGTCAATCTGATTTGTATGTTCATTGTATTAATAGAAATAAATAAGCCAAATTAATTTGTAAAATTCAAAATCTCTAGAGAAGTATCGTCAATATAAGCTAGAAGTTTGAAATTTATTTTTTAAGCTGTTGATTAGATATAAATAAAAATGTCTTTTAAAGTTTCCACACGCCTGCGCGTTACCAACGCCGGGCGTCTTGACAACCAATAAACAAGACCGTCACACTAATCTATAATCTATAATATAATATTATAAAGATGCGGAGTTTGTTTGTTTGTTTGTTTGAACGCGCTAATCTCAGGAACTACTGGTCCAATTTAAAAAAATATTTCAGTGTTGGATAGTCCATTTATCGAGGAAGGCTATAGGCTATATTTTATTTTAAAAAAAGTTAGGGATCCGTAAGAAAATTGCTATTTTGTAACCCAAGGTGTGAAATCGAAAACCTATTTTTGCGTGCGCTGCAAAGACTATTGACAATAGAAAAAAAAAATGTATTACGGGTTTGTAGGTCCCATTAAGATCTACAAAAAAGTCAGCGACAGCATATATCTAACTATCATGGTTTAGTCATAATAACCGCTTTTGTGTTCAAAAAAAATATTAAATCGTCTGAAGAAAGAAACTAAGTTAAATGTGTATCGTAATATTAATCCCTATCCAAATTGAGCATTATGTTATAAAGGGTATTTATGTAGAAGTAAAATAATTTTTGCTTCATCCCAATCGGACATTTCGTTTAGTAGTTATCACGAGTATAAGACGCTAAGAGTTGGTACCTAATAATAAGTTATTTGCCAAAGAGTTGTTATCAACATAATACCTAATATTAATCTTTATCCAAATAAATGAGTTGTTGATTATGAGTATTAGATCTTAGAAGAGTATAAGAAATACATCTATACTAATTATAAAGCTGAAGAGTTTGTTTGTTTGTTTGAACGCGCTAATCTCAGGACCTACTGGTCCAATTTGAAAAATTATTTCAGTGTTAGATAGCCCATTTATCGAGGAAGGCTATCTACACTAATATTATAAAAAGGAAAACTTTGTTTGGTTATAATGAATAGGCTTAAAAACTACTGTCCCGTTTTTAAAAAATCTTTCACCATTCGAAAGCTACATTATCCACGAGTAACATAGGCTAAATTTAATTTTGAAAAAAAATAGGGTTCCGTAAGATATTTGGGTTATTCGGACACAAGGTGTAAAAAATCAACCAGAAAAGCAGAAAAGTTACTTATTTTGCGTACGCTGCCTAAACTATAAAAGATTGAACCATAAAATGTTCCAATTAATTGTAGATCTTATAAATATCTACATAAAAATCCGCAAAACACTATACCTATCTATGTCAAGTGAGGCACAACAACCATTTTTTTATCTAAAAATTTTGAATTTTTTTTGGACTACATTTAATCGCATTTATTTTACTCGTGCTATTAATCCTTATCAAAATAAATTATTTCATCACTAAGTACAGTTTATGTAGATAATATTTGGTCTTTGAATGATTAAAATTGGACGTTTGGTTTTGAAGTTATAGAGAAATTAAAATATACGATTTGGGAGTTTAGATCTATGAGTAAGGTACCCGCGCGGCTCAGACGCGAGGTCGGCTCCCTACGCAGCGGTCGTGCGCGAAGTCTAATAATTTTCGTGCGATTTTTTTTAGATTTTGTTCTTAAAAATACACCTACGCAAAAGTTCTTCTCAGAGCTAAACAACAGTTCTTCTTAGAGCTAAACAACAGTTCTTTTCAGGGCTAAACAACAGTTCTTTTCAGGGCTAAACAACAGTTATTTTCAGAGCTAGAATATTACACGCTATTAACATTTCCTTAAAAATTTGAAAATGCCTAAGAGAGCCAGGTCTCAACTTTCTAAACATAGTTCTCAAGCACAGGCAGCAAGAATACGTCGTATGGGAGAATCTTCACCTGAACGTTCACAACGCCTTGCTGAATAAAATCACAGAAACTCTCAGGTACGCGCACGAGAGTCGAGTGTCGAACGTTGGCAACGCCTTGCATAACAAAATCTGAGAACTTCCGACTTACGCGAACGAGAGTCAAGTGTTGAGCGTTCGCAGCGACTTAGAGCTCAGGCAGAGAGACAGCAGTTGTCTACAAATGGAGTTCGCAATCGAATTTAAGCTAACAGCAACAAACCGGCTTTCAGATATGATCCGCAGGTTGATTATGCACAACACATTTTTTGTTCTGTGATGCACAACAAGCGTCCGTCCAAATCGGAGTCATGAATAAGATCTGCTCTAACTGCTCTGCCAAGAAATCGGCGGACGGACCTAATGGTATGTGCTGTGCTTCAGGTAAAGTTTGTCTTCCTAACCTTCAGGAGCCGCCACAACCAATAAAAATTCTTTTAACTAATAACCATCCATTATCTGGTCAATTTTTAACAAATATACGTAAATACAATAGTCTTTTTCAAATGACTTCTTTTGGCGCAAAAGAAATCAGGGAAGGTAATTTTATGCCCACTTTGAAATTGAAGGACAGGTGTGTATCATCTCATTGGTAGCCTTTTACCAGCATCAGGCGAAAACCCACAGTTCTTGCAAATATATTTTATTTCGGATGCCAGTTATCGTTGCGATCAAGCATCGCACTAACCTTAAAAATGGATTTAATTCGCGAATTATAGACCGCTCTGAATAATCATAACGTGTATATACGAAATTTTAAGAAAAACTTAGAACTAAACTCCTCAGATAATTTAAAGTTAATTATTCATTCAGATCGCACTCCACAGACAGCACACAGAGGCAGATATAATGCTCCTACTGTAAACGAGGTAGCCGTTCTCTTGGTAGATGAAGACAAATTTCCCAGGGATATGGTCTTAAACGATAGAGACGCACAGCTCAAAAGAGTTTCTGAGCTACATCGCCATCGGTCGTATGATCCACTACAGTATCCTATAATGTTTGTGACAGGAGAAGACGGTTATTATTTGACTATCCCTCAGCTGGGTTCTGCGCCGTTCTGGGTTCTGACAGATGGCCGACATACACGCGGGCGGAGCCGCGGGCAACAGCTAGTATATAATATATCTAATTGAATTACATTCTTAAATCTGTGAGAAAATAATTTTTACAAGGCAAGATAATTTTCACCTGCCTGCATGATTTTTCGTGACGCAGAGCCGGCAGATTACCTATGGTACAAAATATACCGCGCGTCCCACAAACCATCAGGAGGGTCAAATTTAAGGCAATCTGTCTATAATGACTATTATATAGATACCTTTACATATGACTCCAAGGTGCCTTGTCGTAATATGACATCAATGCACTGTATCTCTTCAGTGGGTGTGCTCAGACATGTAGTTCCTTCAGTCATATAACTAAAACAATACAATTTGTTAATCTTAACATTTACTCACTGTAAGTTACTTCAGAAAGGTACATACCGTTTAATTTTGCCCAGATCGACCAAACCAGTAGGTTTTATTGCGACTTCGAAACGCATAAGCTTCCCATTGGTATCTTGTATCTCTACCTGTAAACAGTATTAAAATTTAGATCTTACACTTGTTTATACACTTTGTTTAATTAAAGTGACATAAGGTTATTTTTAATCTGTATTGACAAAAAACAAGTGTAGGATGTGTAAAAATCAGCCAGTTAACTTAGTAGTTGCTAAAGGCGGCTACAGATCTTCAGTTTTAACTGCACAGTTGTAACTGAACAGTCGAACTGTTCAGTTAAAACGTACGTGTGTAAGCAAAACTGGAAACTATCATACGACGCCGGTTTTAACTGAACAGTTCGACTGTTCAGTTATAACTGTGCAGTTAAAACTGAAGGTCTGTAGCCGCCATAATACACCTTTGTATTAGTAGCTATTAAGTTGCTATTTGATACGTGGTTAAATTTTGTAAGTGCTAAGTCGACTTGCTGCCCTGATTTTTATAAGAAAATATAATAATTAAATACACAATCCACACTATTATAAATGAGGAATTAATCGTTTGTCTGTTTGTAACGCTCGCTGTTGTGACTCGTGTCTGTAACGCTTTCACGTCTAAGCTGCTGCACCGATTTGGATAAAATTTACAATGGAGGTTCTTAGATGGTTGAGAAAGGACATAGGCTACTATTGCAGCTAATATTTGCAATAACCGAAAACTCTTGACGGAGCCGCGGGCAAAAGCTTGTCTTAAATAAAAGTTACAAATCGGGAAATTCTAAAAGTAGTCTAATTTAAATCTTATATTTAAATAGCATTAAAAATATAACATATAGTGATAGTGTCACAGATGCTCTCATAATTTTTCTGCACTTAGCATTTTTTTTTCAAATTAGTACTAATATAGATACAAATTTTAAAACAGTGAACGGTATTTGTCAAGAGAATTAATAAATAAGTAGATTGACTTTAATTTATTTGTCTTGTTTTTTTATCTTAATTACTGAATTGTCTGCTGTCTGTTCTATATCTAGTCAAATTTGTGGATCCTTGTTGTTGATCCTTATTCCAACAGTGAAATTGTTGGTCGGATCAGGCAATTTTTTTTAGTTACTACGTCCTTTTATTACATTAAATGATACTAACCGAAGTAAGAAATCGGTCATTTTTTGGGACGTTTGGCAAAGGCCGGAGCGAATAGCAATTCTTTGATTGATCAAATGCAATTAACTCTTGAGGATAATATTTTTCTTTAATCTTTTTAAATACCAGCGGAATCAATTTCTTCGGTCGATCTGGAGTAAACGAAACATCGTATCGGGACTGCAAAATAAAAAAGTATAGTAATCAATAATCATCTTATCATGTTATTTCATCAGATTTAATGTTCATAAATACTCCATATACTTACAATTGTCAAAGTTTTGAATGTCATTTCCAAATAATTTGTCAGAACTGTGATACCTCTTCCACCAACAAATCTTCCAGGAATTTTGGTTGGTATTCTGTATCGACATGTAGTCTTGATTTGTGAAGTACTCTGAGGTCGTGAGGTACTCTGAGCTTGTGAAATAGTGTGAGGTTGTAAAGTACTCTGAGATGGTGTAGTAGTCTGAGGTCGTGAAGTACTCTGAGGTGGTGTATTAGTCTGAGGTCGTGAAGTACTCTGAGGTGGTGCAGTAGTATGAGGTCGAGAAGCAGTCTGAGGTTGTAAAGATGGCACTGGAAGCGCCTGGACAAACTGGGGTGTTGAATGAGATGTAGGAATTGTAGGTATTTCTGGTGATATTCCCCGACCTCTGCCCCAAGCTCCTAATGGTGCACTACTTTGTGCAATGGGTGCAGGTTGAGGCCATGGGAAGGACGGGGATGGTTTCATTTGCGTGATAGTTTTTGCGGCGCCGGCAACAGGTGCAGTTACGACCTGTGTTCCATCACCACCTGGTTGGCAAACTGTAGCAACTGGCTGTGAAGGTGGACCAGCGACAGGTTGTGAAGATGGACCAGTGAAAGCTTGTGAAGATGGATCAGCGACAGGTTGTGCACCTAGAGCAGTCACTGACTGGGAAGTTGAAGATCCATCAGTTTTTTTCTTTCTTGGTCTCCTTTTCCTTGAACTTCCCAGACCTAAACCCTCTAACTCTCCAGCTATATCAACTTTCACTTTTGGTTCTTGTATTGGTACTGGTGCTGGTTCTGGTATAGGTGCTTGTGTTGGTTCTGGTATTGGTTCTGGTTCTGGTGCTGGTTGAGGCACCTCCGCAGTAGGTTCGGATTTCTGTCTTCCTGGAGCTATCTGAGCTAATGCAACTGCAGCTTGCCTTGCTATCTCCTGTTTCGCTTGTTTTTTCTCCTTCCTCAGCAGCCGTTTCGATGAAGTAGCTCCATCTTCTTCCTGTACTTGTGGTTCCTCAGGAACAGGTTCAGGTTCTCTGGGAACCTCAACCCGCTGAGCCTCTGAGCTCTTCTGACCTTTCTTTTTGTCTGCAAGAAAAATATTGTCTTTTGACGTTAACTTTACAATTTCTACCTTATTTTACCTACAAATCGTCAATACCTAAATTTTATATCTAATACCTTTAAACGAGCAATTCTTGTATATATATAATCTGAATCTCGGAAACGGCTCCAACGATTTCCATGAAATTTCGTATGCAGGGGTTTTCGGGGGCGATAAATCGATCTAGCTAGGATTCATTTTTAGAAAATGTCGTTTTATTCGTATTTATAACAATCAAATACATAAAATCAATGTACATCTAGCGCCATGTATCGCAACTCGAGCGAACTACATAAAACTATACTGGAATAACGTGTAGAATAAACAGTATCAGGGCGTACCAAGAGAGGGCGCCACTAAACAACTTATTTAAAAAAATAACGAGCGACGCTCGGTATTCCAGGTACTTTATCTTTATTTAGTGTCGAGTGTCAGCTCACGTATGTTAACATTACAATAGGTACCTACTACACAATTTCGCACATACACGTATGCAGCTCGGCGGCGCGGGCGGTTCGAAAAGTGAGTAAAGTTGGGAGGGGTGTACAGTTGTGTCATTGATTTAATTATGATGTCATAATTCGTGTATTGTCATATTTTCTTACCTGATACCTGACACAGAGTTCATAAATACCAAAATTATTTATATACATATTCATATACATAAATATTTATTTCCTGATTTAATTTTATTTGTATGTGTTATGTCAATGAAATGCCGAGATCCGATTACAACTGATTTATTAAGGAAGGCGTTCTACCCTCAGTTGTACAGGTTACACTGAGTAATAAAATATATTTAAGTACCGACATAACACTTCCTCCCCATGTAACTATCACATTAAATGAACATAAAACATTAATCATTCGGAGACTTGGCACTTAAGCTCAATACAGTCAATCACACAGCTAAAGGTTTTAATCATAAATTTTATTAACTTTATATGACAATGTCATCGATATTTGGATTAGGTAGTTATAAGTACCTAATACTTAATGACCCGATTTCCAGAATTGCAGATAGTTATTGCTTTATATTTCTTATCTTTTCAATGCAACTTAATGCAGCCTTACGCGAAGCTCGAACCTCTGCCGGCAAACTAGGCGACTCCGGCTGCGGCGACGTTGCAGCCGGAGCCTGCGCGCGAGGACTATTACTGTTTCTTTCATCTTCCGCTAACTCCCACTCGTCCACCGGTTTATGTATATTCTCATCACTCCGCTTTGACCCTAAACTCTTATCGAACCTACGATTCATTTTGTGTAGCCGACATTTAATACCTAGACTTACGGTTAGTTTTTAATAATTGATCTACATGACGTTTGTGTATTTGACCATCACTAGTACGCACCTTATAAGACACTGGACTAGGTCTATCTATCACTACCCCCTTCTATCCACTTTTGGTTGTATTTAGCATAATTCCGGACGAGCCCCGTATCCCCTACGCCTGCCTCCCTCACTTCTTATCGAACGAACACCGTTTTCCGCCGCACCGTTACTCGCTACGTGATATGGTGCTATTAAAGTGTGTTTGAATTCACTTTTCTTTAAAATAAACGAGAATTCTGCTGAAGAAAATGGTGGCCCGTTGTCGCTTATTTCGCGCTTATGTCGCGTTTAGGTACCTAAGCCAAAACGAACAAACATTTTTCTTACACAATCTATTACTTTGGACGCTGAGGTACTACTCACTTTATCCACTTCGATCCACTTAGAATGTGCCTCTATAACTATCAAATAATATTTATTATTGAACAGTCCTAAAAATCTATATTTAATCGGGACCACGGCTCCACCGGTCACGGCCAGGTTTGCAGCGGTGCAAGCGGCAGCGCGTGGCGTTGCGACTTGCACGCGCTGTACTCACGGGCCGTGCGTTCGATATCTGTGTCTAAGCTATCCCACCATACATAATTGCGCGCTATTTGCTTCATTTTAAACCGACTTCCAAAAAGGAGGAGGTTCTATGTTCCACTGTATGTTTTTTTTTTTTATGTATGTTCACCGATTACTCCGTCAATTGTGGACCGATTTTGACATTTTTTGCCGAATTGAAATTTGCTTGATGGCTTGATAATCAAATTTCAATTATTTTGGCTTGATCATGCTGATTGGATCATTCCGATTGGAACGTGTATGGGGGTCGGCGTATTTGATTTCAGTAGGACAAGAATTTCGTCGGTGGTCGTTCGCGCTCATTTAACATGTCGCAAAATACTGTCGAACTTTTTTTTTGTTTCTTTACCACGATTAAAATGCCCATAACGGCTAAAACATCGTCGTCGTCATGCCGATTGGACGATAGGCAGTATGGTGCATGGCCACCTTGAGTAGAAAATGTTACGTAATTAAGATAGCTACCCGCCCTGTCCTCACTTTAAACTCGAGTGCCAGTCGTGCTCAAAGGAAGACGGGATAATGCGTCAGCTTGACAATTTGGTGACGACCTCACAAATTCTATATTAAAATTAAATGCGCCTAACAAAACCGCATAACGCTGCAATCTACTCGCAGCGGTCATTGGAATGCCTTTATTTTTACCAAAAATGTAACTAAGCGGCTCGGCTGGTCACTTCTCAATGTGAAGTGTCGTCCGTATAAATATTGATAATGTTTAGTCACACCGAACACTATCGCCAAAGCCTCTTTGTCCAACTGCGAGTAATTACACTCTGCCAGTGTGAGCGTGCGAGTGGCGCAGCACACCGGGCGCTCGGCGCCGTCGGGCTGACGTTGCAGCAGCACCGCGCCCAGCCCGTAAGAGCTGCTGTCCACGGCCAACACCAGCGGCAGAGACGGGTTGAAATGAGCCAACACTGGAGCACTACTTAATACTTGTTTAATTTTATTAAAAGCTCTGTCACAATTTACTGTGTCCCTCCCCCCTGTAACTTCTAAAATAAAAGATAAAACTAAAAAAGTATGTGATGTACATTACCATGCAAACTTCCTCCGAAAATTGATTTGATCGAGATCTAGCAAGTAGTTTTTTTTAATACGTTATAAATCGTAAACCGCAATTTTTCGATCTAAGTTACAACGAACTACAAGAACTTTTATATTATGTTACTTGCTACTTCTTGCTCTGCTACAGAACCCTTTATGTGCGAGTCCGACTCGCACTTGGCCGCTTTTTTATTTGATCTGAGACTGACTGATATAAACTGACTAGAATGAAAATTGTTTAAGCTTAGAAAATGGAGTGCTAAAATATTATACTAAAATGTTTTATTAGTTCCATAGTTTAGTTTCTTATAAATGTTAATTATTATCAATAGATGATTTATTTACATTATTTTTATTATATATTTTACACATTATATTATTAAGGTACTTTAAAAAAGGAATTACTTATTAATTTTATTGTGAGTTTAATGCAACAGTATATAAAGATATAACATGGCAAGTATAGACAATATTGATTTTCTCCTGTCACACTATTTGTAATTGCACTCCTCCAAAACAATTTAGCTTTTTTTTAAGAGATGTGCCGACTAGTCGACGACTAGTCAGTAAAGCCGACTATCCGGCAACAATCGTAGTCGACGATTAGTCGGCGAATAGTCGGCAAAAAGCGCCGACTATTCGGCTTATTACTTTGTATGTATTTCTCAATGATATATTTGTCAATTTTTATTTTATAATCAGTCTTAGACATTTTGAAATGTAAAACAAAGCAATCTTTCTTTTGGTAACCAGTTTCTAAAATTACTT
Organism: Diaphora mendica; assembly: GCA_949125395.1. Taxonomy (NCBI): domain Eukaryota; kingdom Metazoa; phylum Arthropoda; class Insecta; order Lepidoptera; family Erebidae; genus Diaphora; species Diaphora mendica. The sequence continues at coordinate 19,027,222 of OX421319.1, read as the reverse complement.
GCTGATAAAAAACATATCTGACATTTATTAAACAAAATGTTTGCTTGTAGTGTTTGCACTTTTTTTCCTTTCCACCACGAGAAATATATTTATTGACATTGATTACACATAACAGCATTAGGGTCCAATGCGACGGCGTTGCCTCTGATTTTCTAGAGGTAAACGCTGGCGTACCTCAGGACTCCGTCCTGTCGCCCACACTGTTTCTTCTTTAGCCCACAATGTTAGCCCATGGCAACATGATAATTGTTAGGCAGTCAACAGCACAGTCCATGGGCGATATTTTGGACAACTTGCAGTCAAGCTGGCAGACGTTGAAGAAAAACGACAGGAGCTCGACGCTGAGCTCAACCATGTTCTGGGCGGCATTTCTCAATGGGGCAATCAGAATCTGGTCGAGTTCAATGCCAAGGTTAACAGGTGTTCGCGTTATCTGCCAAAAAGTCTCCATTCCTTCCACTTCCACTTTTCAGAACACTCGAATGCAATAACAAGGTAAGCTCGATATCTTTGGCATGGATTTCTGCAGAGATCTTAACCCGCACGAATAAGTTGAGAGTGTCACCAAAGCAGCCTCGCGGAAGCTAGGTGTTTTAAACAAAGTGAGACAGTTCTTCTCGCCCGAGCATCCGTGTCTTCTTTACAAGACCCAGGTTCACTCGTGTGTATCGGAGCCGTTCTGCCGAGCTTCGAAGCTTGGATAGGGAGGACCAACTGTGTCACCTACCGAATCACTCAGGTACCCCCCGGGCACGGTTGCTTCGGATAGTATCTGAACAGAATCGGACGTGAGGCTACGGCACAATGCCATCACTGCGGGTCCGACCGGGACTCAGTCCAGCACACGCTGGAGGACTGCCCTGCGTGGGAGTCCGAGTGTCGAGTTCTGGTCGGACAAATCGGACGAAACCTGTCACCACCAGCATTGTTTGCGGCAATGCTGGCGAGTAGTGAGGGATGGGAGGCCGCGGTCTCCTTCTGTGAAGACGTTATGCTTCAGAAGGAGTCCCCAGAGCGGGATCGGGATAGGGCCGACCCCGCTCGCAGGAGGCGACGAAGGGGACGCGGTAGAGGCCGATAGCTCCCGAGTCGTCGCTAAAGGGTCGTTGTGGCCACATCTAGGGGAGATGTGGCCGTTACAAACGACCCGAGACCGGTGACACCCCGTTGCGGCCGGGGAGAGTCGTCTAAGGCGGGTCGGTGTTCCGACTCTTACTGCGTAGAGCGGTAGGAGACGCAACAGCGACCCACCCCGGGGGTGACTATGGTTACCCCGGGATGTACCTCAGTCATGAGATATGGCAGGAGGGTTCCCAGAAGCCGCTGATGCGTTCCTGAAGTTCCTCCCGACTGCCGAGGTAGGCCGCCGCGGAGTTTAGTGGGTAGACCGATTCGTCGAGTCCCACACACGCCCGTCGTGTGTGTCCCCCACGGAGGGTATGGTGCACAATTCATACCCCGCGTAAAAAAAAGAAAAAAAAGGTTCGCTCGTGTGTGGAGTACTGTTCGAATCTTTGCGATGGTGTCGCACAGTATCTGTTTGACGCTCTCGACCGGTTACAGCGGCGAGCAATCCGCATTGTCGACAGTCCCTAAGCCACCGAGTCCCTTGAGCTAAGCCTCTGCAGTTGCGAAGAGATATAGCTCCCATGGAAGTCCTCTATCGCCTTTATCATGGTAAATGTTCTGTAGAGCTCTTCCAACTGGTCCTCTTCTCTCCCTTCCTCTACAGGACAACACGTGCCGGCCTCGGAAGTCACCGCTTCAGAGTGTTAGACATACGTTCTCGCACTCATCTTCGGTTCGTCCTTCCTGTGCCGAGCAGACAAAATCTGGAACTCACTACCAGCGCACGTGTTTCCTTTCCACTATGATCTCGTGCCCTTTCAACGGGTCGTGAAAAACCATCTCACCAGACCGCCATAGTGTGGGTCACCATGCTGCATTGTCCTTATTACCTACCTACTACCTACATTGAGGATGGTGACCACCATCTTGGATTCTGCTCATGATTTCCATCAGGCAGGGCAGAGTCATTTTGGCAGGCGTACTGAATAGGGTGAGACGGTTTTTTGCGCCCGAGCATCTGTGTCTTCTTTATAAGACCCAGGTTCGCTCGTTCGTGGAGGACTATTCTCATCTTTGTGATGGATCCACGCAGAATTTGCTTGATGCTCTTGATCGATTGCAGCGGGACAGTCCTCTAGCGTGTTTACCCTGGACAGTGTTCTGAAGAGCTCTTCCAACTGATCCCACTTTCTCCCATCTTCTACAGGACAACACGTACTGGCATTGGAAGTAACCGCTTCAGAGTCGTAGAAATACGCTCTGGAACTAAACGGTTCCGTTCTGCCTTCCTGTGCCGAGCAGTTATTAACTGCTTGGCACTACCAGCGCACGTGTTTCCCTTCCACTATGATCCCGGGTCCTTTAGGCGGCGTGTGAAAATTCATCTTACTAGGCCGCCATTGTGTAGGACGCTATATTGCATTGTCTGCGTTTGTAGAAAGTATGGTGTTGGATTCTACTCAAGCTTGCATCAGGCTCAGCAGAATCACTTTGGCAGGCTGTCAAATACAAAAAAAAAACATTGTCCACTTGTGTAAAAAACAAAAGTGATTTTATTTTTCATTTAACTCTTCACTTCAATCAACAATAATAATAATGTTGGATTTCGAACGTCATTATAATGGCAACATTTTTGATTGTCATTTTTCTTGTTTGAAGTTTGAGGTTAAGATAGTGTTATTGAGACGCTTGAATGCTCTGCGGCCCCTCACTGCCCTATATGTGCGGCGGACAATAAGCCCGCCAATCACCAGATGGGGCAGGGGGGCTGCAAGCCTTCCCGCGCTTCTCGGCAGACGTCGGGGGCTAGCCAGTCGACCCAGGCTGCCTCCGACGATGTCCGTCCGTCATCGTTGACGCCTATGGAGGGGGTTGTAGAAACGATCCATTAATGGATCAAGTCTGCAACCTCCTTGTTCAGACGAACCTGAACCACTGTGCCGCGGCGCAGGATCTCTTCCTGCAAACCATGGCACAGTGGTCGGTTGGTGTTGCCGTAGTCGCGGAGCCCTACTACGTTCCTCCCCGTCCAAACTGGATGGGTGACTGGGACGGCTCCGTGGCAGTCGTCGGTTCCGCGGCGGCTCATTCCCCGCCCTTGTCGCTTAGAGACAAGGGCTCAGGATATGTTGCCGCCGAGTGGGGGGGGGATCATCGTCTACGGTGTTTACTTCTCCCCCAACCGGAGTTTGAGCGACTTCGAGGTCTTCCTTAATAGCTTGGAGACCTCGATGCGGCGATTAGCGTCTGGGCACGTCCTCGTGCTGGGGGACTTCAACGCAAAATCCATTGCGTGGGGGTCCCCCAGGACGGACGCCAAGGGCGAGGCCGTCGAGGAGTGGGCGGCTTCGGTGGGCCTCTGTTTACTAAACAGAGGCTCCACCAACACGTGCGTGCGACAGCAAGGGGGGTCCATAGTGGACCTTTCGTTTGCTAACCCTGCTGTTGCCGCACGAGTAAGGAACTGGTGTGTCCTGGAAGAGGTCGAGACGCTCTCGGATCACTTGTACATCCGATTCGAGCTCTCCCGGTCCCAGGGCCCCAGTAGGGGTCACATGGCGCGGCATCCTTCCCGCTTTCCGCGGTGGGCTGTTGCCAAGCTGGATAGGGACCTACTAGAGGAGGCGGCCATTATTCAATCTTGGCTGTCTCCGCAGGCCCCGACCGAGGAGGTCGGCGTGGACGTGGGGGCTGGCCGTTTTCGCGATGCGATTACGCAAATTTGCGATACGGCCATGCCCCGCATCCAAGGTCGTCGGCCTCCTCGGAAGGAGGTCTACTGGTGGTCCCAGGAGTTGGCGGACCTCCGTGCGGCCTGTACTCGTGCCCGGAGGTCCTACACCCGTAGCAGGCGACGCCACCGTGGAGACGGTGGCGGGGACCAGCTTCATGAGGAGTACCGCGAAGCGCGGAAAACTCTGAAGCTGGCCATTTGCCGCGCCAAAGAGGTAACAAGAAAGGAGATGCTGGAGAGTCTCGACCGTGACCCCTGGGGTCGCCCATACCGTGCGGTGCGTCAGAAGCTCCGCACGTCGGGCGGCGTTCCGCAGGGGTATGTCCTTGGACCACTCCTGTGGAACGTGGGATACGACTGGGTCCTACGAGGTCGTCTCCCCCCCGAGCTGGGCGTCATTTGTTACGCCGATGACACTCTTGTCACGGCCCGGGGGGCGAACTTCCAAGAGGCGGCGCGCCTGGCCACCTGGGGTGTTTCTCTGGTGGTCGGGCGCATCGAGGCGCTGGGCTTACGGGTGGCCCTGGACAAGACGGAGGCCCTATTATTTCATGGGCCCCGTCGTGGTCCGCCCCCCGGCGCCTCCATAGTGGTCAACTCGGTCCTCGTACCGGTTCGGGCCCAGATGAGGTATCTGGGCCTGATCCTCGACGGTAGGTGGCTCTTCGACGAGCACTTCCGACAGCTTGGTCCAAAGCTGGTCGGCGCTGCCCTTGGGCGACTTTTGCCCAATTTGGGTGGAGCCAGCGTCGCAACGCGACTCCTCTATACGGGGGTGGTCCGGTCGATGGCGCTGTATGGTGCACCGGTGTGGGTGGCGGCTCTGACTGCCCTAAATAAGGCCCGCCTCTGGCGGACTCGGAGGGTATTGGCAGTCAGAGCCATACGCGGATACCGCACGGTGTCGACCGAGGCGGCGTGCGCCTTGGCCGGAACACCCCCGTGGGATTTGGAGGCGGAAGTGCTCGCCGAAGTGTATCGACGGGTGGCTGAATATCGGGCGGAGTATGGCTATCGCCCTCCGCCCGAAGAGGTACGCGAGTGGCGTGAAGCCGCCCGTCGAGCCACGATGGCTCGCTGGTCGTTCCGGCTGGAGACTCCACGCGCTGGCTTTGCCGCCGTGGAGGCTCTCCAGCCGGTCATCCTCGAGTGGGCAGGGCGGCAGCACGGGACCCTTTCCTTCCGACTGACGCAGGTCCTTTCCGGGCACGGTTGCTTCGGGAAGTACCTGCACTCAGTCGCCAGGAGGGAATTGAGTCCCGCCTGCCACCACTGCGACTGCAGTGAGGACTCGGTCCAGCATACGCTGGCGATTTGCCCCGCTTGGGCGTCGCAGCGCCGGGCCCTCACTGCAGTCATCGGAGGAGATCTCTCGCTACCGGCCGTCATACGCTCCATGGCCGGTAGCGACAGCGATTTTACCGCGGTCGCAACCTTCTGCGAAGATGTAATCTCGCAGAAGGAGGTGGCGGAGAAGGCCCGGGAGGATGATATCCACTCGGACCCAATCCGCCGCCGGCGAACCGGGCGGCGGAGGCGCGCCTATCTGCGCCTCATGCCGCCCTGAGTGTGGCCGCGGATGGTCGGGACGGGTTTTCCCCTCCATCCGCTCTAGTGGCCACCCGCGAGGGGGCGGCGTACGCGTGTGCCGTACGTCGCCTACTTAGAGAGTCCATCAGGTGACGGTGCCCGCTTCTGTGCGGGCAAGCGCTGGGAGGGGTCCGGATGTGTTAATATCAGCAGTTCCCGGATTCCTCCCTTCACAGGCGCAGAGTGGCACACCGTGTGGTTTTAGTCGGTTCAAGTCCGACACACCGCCCCGCCGTAAACCCCGGTGGAGTGACGGTCCGATGGGATTTACACACGTTAAAAAAAAAAAAAAAAAAGTGTTATTGAGACGCTTGTTGTCAACGGTCGACGATTGTCGTTTTGGGAACCGTTTTAATTGTAATTTTAGCTAATTTTCCAACGACTCGGTGTTTCTTCGGTTACCGTTATGATTGGTCTGGTTTGGACTCGCGAGTTTAAGTAATCACGTCAAAAAAGGCGCGTTCCGCGATAGCTAATACGAGTGTATTGTAATTCGAATACCTTGGAAGGTTGTGCAGCGCTTTAGGAGTCATGTATGTGTGACGACGCAGAGAGAATACCAAGGGCCCTTGGAACGTCGATATCAAGGACTTCACGCGTCTCCAGTAAGTGCTTGATACTGCATTAGTTTAGAATAAGAACACGGTGAATCGCCGTTAAGTTCATTGCTCTTGCCAGTAACATAGTTAGCGATTGAATGCCTATACTCATGGGTCCTATAGGTATTGCAAACTTCACAAGGTGATCGCTCCACTGGTGAGAGGATTGAACATTTTGGTAGCAGAAAGCGTGGTTAACCTCTGAGTTGTGGCACTCCGTGGTGCCTCAGAAGGTGATACCTCGTTGTTAGGTAGGTAACAGTAGTTCCACTGTCCACATATCTTTGATTTCACTGATATAGTTATTTAAAATAGTATTTAAAACAATTTATTAGCATAATGATTGAATGTAGGTGGGTCACACATTTAATTATTGGTTGAATTGTAAAACTTAATATTAAATATTAATTGTTTGGGACAATTGGTCCAATATATTAGACTAATACAATTAGATCTTGCTAGCCCACAGACATTATTACTAGAATAATATTGTGTAGTGAAACTTAAATTGAATTATTTTTAATAAAATTAATTTTATTGTTAGTGGGCATTGATAAAGTGAAACTTATGGGACTGACTGCCGACTATTCAAATGCAGTTTTTTACGCTTGAAATTAGAAAAGGATAGAAAAGATATTTTCGGTTGACTCTTTTACTCTCCCGGGTGATTCCTTCCAGCAATACCTACCTATTGTTTTTAACTATTTTGTGATTACGTGTGTAAGGATCTTATTGCTCAGACATAAGGTATATTTTAGAGTGAAAATTATTTGAGTAGTTAGACCTAAGGTCATTAACCCCTTGATGATAGCGATGCATTCAACACATCGTGTAGTAAATTTCAAAAACGAAAAGTAGTGTCCTGTGGCTTAACTACTGAACCGATTTCATTGAAACTTTGTAGGTGGACTTGTAACGTGTGTAGGTAGTGTGTATACCTAGTTAAAAAAACTCTTGCTTTGTGGTATCCACCCTGTATATCTGAGATTACAATTATTGAGTGCACAAGCACTTAATAGTGGTTTATATAAAGTACTTAATAGTGCTTAAATAAAGTAGTTTTATTATCTAATACATAAAATATTGTAACTTGTAAGTAACGTTCTGCGCTATGTCATTGCCATTGTACCGGGCTAAGATTAGCACGGAATTGAGATGGTTTACATCGGTTCAAGGCCTCCTAGGCCGACCAGATAGACATGATGCACTGTTGGCTCGAGCTTTGGATGCGCCAGCCCGGCTGGAGGTAATGATGGAAATGCTTACCAAAGTCGAGGCCCTTGAGGAGGAGAAGGCCAGCGATCAGACAAGGTCCGCGATGCAGGCTGATGTTGACCAGTGCCTCTCAATTACTGATGACATTGAGCAGCGCATAGCAGAAATAAAGCGCCAGCGCAGAACTGGCTGTGATGAAGAAGCTGTGGAAGGCTCACACTCTCGCGGGGTTGTTTCAAAACTGCCTCAGATACAATTACCCAGTTTTGATGGAGAGCTCGGTGAGTGGGTCAGCTTCATCAATTTATTGGAAAGTTTGGTCCACTTAAGGGAGGATTTACCTAAAGCCTACAAGATGGCACAACTGATGTCAGCTTTGAAGGGAGAGCCTAGGGAACTGGTAGCCCATTTGACGGTGACAGAGGACAATTATGAGATTGCCCGTCAAATGTTGGTAAGGCGCTACCACAACAAAAGAAGGCTGGTTGATGCTCAGCTCAAGAGGCTGTTTAGCATCCATTCAGTGACTCGGGTCTCTGCCATACAGGCAGTGGTGTTGAACCCGTTATTGAGTGTCACTAGGGCATTAGGAAATTTGGGCTTGCCGGTTGAAGAATGGTCTTACATGTTAGTATACATAGTACTGTCCCGGCTGCCAGTCGATGTGCAGACCAGATTTGAGCAGCATCACGGTCAGGGTGCAGACAACTTGCCCACCTCTTCTCAACTCATGGAGTTTTTGGAAGAAGAGTGTCGGAGGGCAGAGAACATGGGTTCGTTCGTGAAGCCCGCTGCGGAGCCACAGAAGGCTACTCGGAGCCCTGTGAGGAGGGGACTTCCGCAGAGAGGGCCAAGGAAGTTATATGGACACATGGGTGCCTCAACACCTGTACAGGATGCCTGCCTGTATTGTAAACAGGATGGCCATAGTGTGGCCGCCTGCCTTAGATTTAGGGACCAGAGAGTCCAAGGGCGACGCCAGATCACCGCTGGCTGGTGTTTTTTGTGTCTGGGTCCCCATTTAGCAAGGGATTGCGCTCGGTCCGCAATGTGTAAATTTTGTGGAGGCCGCCATCATGAGTTGCTCTGCCTGAATAGGCCCGGCCAACATCATGCAGATGGACAGGGCCGGACTCAGGGACAGATGGGGTCATGTACACAGGGCCGGACTTGGAACCTGGGTCCACGGGACCAGGGCCCCCATAGGGAAGATGTTGGGGCCGATGTTCAGGCCAACATCGCGGGCGGTTCCCCGACCTATTTGCAGGCCAGTGGCTCAGCTGGAGCTGGCACGGGCGGGTGTGCGGATGCACCCTCGAGTACGGAGCGGTTAGTTAAAACGCCGCCTCGGGTGTCATCGCGCTCGCAGCCGACCACTAGAACGCCCCCTCGGGTGTCATCGCGCTCGCCGACGACGACTACATTTCGTCGATTATCGCCGCCCATCATGGAACGCCCCCGGTTGGATCACCGCACCCCCCCTATCCGTGGACGGCGTCAAGTAGAGCGTCGCGACTGGAGGGGCACTTACGAGGGACCATGGGATCCCTACCACACTGATATGCCCGGTTGCTCGGGCTATAATGCGTGGGGCCCCGGGGGCCCCCGCTAGGAAATTGCAGCCCAATCAAATTCTGGTCCCCAACCGGAGGCTATAGTCTTGCCCACTGCCTCCGTGTGTGTTTGGGGGTTGAATGGCAAGTCAACACACGTTCGCGCCCTGTTGGATTCAGGTGCCAGTTCGGTTGTCTCGGTATCAGATGTTGCAGCAGTTTTCACAGAATTTTTGGAAACGATGGTCTCTAGAGCAGGGATATTCCGGTTAGGGTTAACCTAACCGAAATAATCTGTTATTATCCCTTTTGGAAATGGGTTAACCTAAATTTAGGATTAACCTAAATATGTGTTACCGAATTATAACTGTTAACAGGAATAATCTAATACAGGATAATTACGGTTAACCTTAACCGAATTTGATATAGGTTTCTGGATATTTGTAGGTCCGTGATTCATTTTTCGTTACAGTCGTCGGTGACGTTCATTAGTTGCGTGGAATGGGAAAAGGGGATAACAAGTTAATTTTTTTTCACAAGCGATCAAGTAAAATTGATTAATTTTCGAATCGCGTCACGTCGTAAAATAACCGAAATCTTGGGTTAACATCTATCATTTGGGTTAACAATTTCAAAAACATAAACCCTTTAATTTGGGTTAACCCTTATTGTTTGGGTTAAAACAATAACATATATAATCTGTTAACCGAATCGATGAGTAACCCTTTGAAACGGTTACAGATTAATTCGGTAACCGTTTATAACGAATACCGTTATGCATGGGTTTTCCGATCCCTGCTCTAGAGTATCTGCACATTCTGCAACAGCGCCTTAAGTGGACTGACAAAACTAGCCCCCCTAGTGTTGGTGACCTCGTGCTGGTTAAGGATGCTAACCTACCGCCACTGCGTTGGCGCCGGGGGCGCATTGTTAACTTGTTCCCTGGTAAGGATGGGACCCCCCGGTCCGCAGAGGTTCTAGTTGGGGACTCAGTTATCAAACGAGCGGTAGCAACGTTATCTCGCCTGCCTGTAGATTAGGGAACAGGTACGGACCTGTTCGGGCGGGTGACTGTTGGATTTCGAACGTCATTATAATGGCAACATTTTTGATTGTCATTTTTCTTGTTTGACGTTTGAGGTTAAGATAGTGTTATTGAGACGCTTGTTGTCAACGGTCGACGATTGTCGTTTTGGGAACCGTTTTAATTGTAATTTTAGCTAATTTTCCAACGACTCTGTGTTTCGTCGGTTACCGTTTTAGTAATCACGTCAAAAAAGGCGCGTTCCGCGATAGCTACTACGAGTGTATTGTAATTCGAATACCTTGGAAGGTTGTGCAGCGCTTTGGGAGTCATGTATGTGTGACGACGCAGAGAGAATACCAAGAGAGATACCAAGGGCCCTAGGAACGTCGATATCAAGGACTTCACGCGTCTCCAGTAAGTGCTTGATACTGCATTAGTTTAGAATAAGAACACGGTAAATCGTCGTCACGTTCATTGCTCTCGCCAGTGAACTAGTTTTAGCGATTGTATGCTTATAACATGGGCCTATAGGTATTGCAAACGTCACAAGGTGATCGCTGCATTGGCGAGAGGAATGAACAAATAATACCTTTACACAAAAATATTTTTTACACTAAAACACCGCTCCGACTCCGACCCTTACAGAAGCAAAAATGAAGAAACAAGGTTCGCAGGCGGCGTTTGCGACTGGGGCGCGAATCAGCTGTAAACGAAGAGTTACGGAAATGTCCGAAATCACGATCGGTTTGGCCGATTAGTCGGCCGACTAGTCGGCCTTTTTAGGGCCGACTAATCGGCTAGTCGGCAAAAGTAATGATCGGCCCATCTCTACTTTTTTGTATATTTAGTAGGTAAGACAACAAAGGTTGTAAAGTATTTTTTCAGCCTCAAACATTTAAGTATAAAATATATGCAGACATACATTGGGAGGTGATACTTTAAAAAAAGATTCCTACAAACATCCTACAAGCATCTAGATTTCTAGAAGCATCTACATCATGATAATTCTTATTTTAATAAACTATATTTATTTGATTCATTCGTTTTGACTTTGAGGATAGTTATTTTTATCAATTTGAAATAAAACAGGAAGTATACCCTCAAAAATAAAAATCTCAGTTTATTAATGGCATTCTGAGATAAGAAAAGAAGAAAATATACCCTCTTTTAAGATACTATTTTATATATATAATAAAAAAAACTTCGTTTAAAAAAACAGACTTCAAAAACAAAAAAGTATAAAATAACTTAATTTGTATGTGCTACCTATTCATAGGTTTGAAGTCGGTGCCAAGCCAAATGTAATAGTAGGTACCACACTCGCTATATTTCGAAACGAACGTCAAGGACGTCACCAACGCTTTGGTTCGCGAAGAGCAGCTATCCCGCTCAAGGTCACGCGGGGCGAGTGCGGTACCTACTATTACATTTTGGCTTGGCACCGACTTCAAACCTATGAATTAAGTTATTTTATACTTTTATTTTTGACATCGGTTTTTTTAAACAAAGTTTTTTTTTATTTTGCGCTTTTTAGTCTTTCTCAAGTCTCTCATCATCATTTCACCTAAATAACTTGGAAGAATACGATTAAAGGTAACATACATACTGTATAGAATTGAAAGGACTTCAGGTAATTTTTTGTAATAAAATCTCAAATGTACTATCTTCTGTAGGTTAGTATAATTCAAGTGATTTGAGGTAAACTAACAATATCGTTAGGACCCATCATATATTATGAAATTAAATGATGTCTACAGAATATGAAGGCATGCAGACAATTGCATAACTTACTTCATTGCAGGCGCTCACATAAATTTGAGGGTTTCCTTAGATTTCCTTAGGATCACATCATCAGATATGGTGGCAATGGGACCACATGGGGAGCATACCCTTTCGAATACATAAAGAATTTTCAAAATCGGTCCACAATTGACAGAGTACTCAGTGTACAAACAAAAAAAAACGATGAAATTGAGAACCTTCTCCTTTTGGAAGTCGGGTAAAATCAATTGATGCTTGTTTGTCTCGCTAAAACTCGAATATGGGTGGGCCAATTTAGGCCAAATTTGGTCCAGGGAAGGTTTATACGGTGAAAAATATTAAAAATAACTTGAAAATCCAAATGTCACATGTACGGAGTAGCGGGCACAGCTAGTAATATGATAATTTTATAGAAAATTCTATAAAAGTAAGTATTCTTTGCAGTTGTAGAAAACTAAAGTAAAAAGGTATGATGTCAGGACACAGAATAACAATTATATTAATACTATGGATTGTGATATGAAGACAAACTGTGACATATTGTGAAATATATTTCACAATATGTCACAGTACTTGTCAAGATTTATTCACATTTTAGTGATTTTGGATAGATTTGCTCATACTAATATTAAGTATTTGATTGACATTGACAACTACCATGTCTAATCAGACAAATTTACGGATATTTTAGCCATTTTATCAATTAGCCACTCAATTCCACTTCACTGTTATATTTTAACATTTTGCTGTTTGGGACGTCCGTATTACGTGTCGGTTGTGCCGAGTGATTGTAAAATTATTAAAGGACGATATACGTTTAGACAAGCTAATGTATTTCAAACAAAAATACTCATTTTGTAATCAATACAGACGCAATTTGTTGTAATATGGAGCAAATATCACTTACTTGGTTTAGGCATATTTCACTCTTAATTTCCTTTGTTTGATATTATAAACTCTTGCAATTCACTTAAATATGACATCAAATCACAATTAAATAGACAGGTATTAGCTGGAAAATAAACAGACGTTTATGTCGGTAGCACTTCCAGTAATTTCTGATTAAATAATGGCTGGCAACTGGCAATGCTAATTGCTATTTCATCAGCAATCGGCATCAACGACAATAATACATAAACAAACTCCCTCTCACAGAACACATATACTCCTAGCGGACACATATGCTCCCTCTGTGGCCAGTGGTCATGGTAGGTAGGTAGTATATTGATCTCTAAGGAAACACCCGTTCAGAGTGCATTTTGGAACTGTTGCGTTTAGGCCATAGAGTATAAGAAATATTATAATTTATTTATGTTTATTTTTATGGAGGGTGGAGACCAATGATTAAAGAAAATATAAGGAGATGCCCTATTCTACTATACGAACAATTCATTATACAAATATATATAAGATCGACACATAAATACAAAAAAGCATTTTGTCTCTTTTTAACTTATGTTTACCGGGTGCCTGCCCGCTGCCCGTGGTCAAATCGAGCGGATCGGGCACGGGGCGGGCAGATCCGAGCTCCCAACTGTACGTGTGTGCCTAGCGACGGATGTGCCCGCCAGATTTGACGTCATTCGCGCACTGACACTCGAATTAGTTTAAATGCGTTTGATCACAAAAATGGTGTTAAGCGAAAATAAAGCATTTTGGACAAGTTTTATAGAGCCTTTAAGTCTTTGCCTTGTTTTTGAAGAGTCAATGATGAACAATTGTACCATAATATAGAATTAAAGGCACAAGCATACGAAAAATTGGTCGAAAATGCAACAAAATCCCGCTGCAGATACAAAGTAATTTAGGTTTTGAAATAGATATTTTTACAGACAACCGTATATGGGCGTATATGCTGGAGTTACGAAGTCAGAATAGTTACTGGTTGGCAACTGGTTGGTAAATCAAACTTTTTAATTATCTGTGAAAATCTGATAGTCAATTTATGCTCTGTGCGAGCCTTGTGCTAAATTAGTTCATCATTCCCATTCATTTCATTCATCATTCAATCTTTTTTGTTGATATGATTGATTGATGTTTTTTTTCTCTTCTTCTATAATAAAGTTGTTGTAGAAAAACAAATGCTGAAGATTTTACTTTATTACTTATTCTAAGAATAGACATAATTAATCACTTTAAACATAACCATACTTTGGTCCATATTTAATAAATAACTAGTGTTATTTTAGTCATGTGTATTGAAGTGTTTGCGACTGCGATAGACGACAGTTCAATAGTGTCTATATTTGAAATATGGCTTTTTATAATGCCGGCAATGTGGCAAATGTAATCAATTCAACTGATACTGATGATACTAATATTACAGACGATCTCACTATAATTCCCTTAGAAAAGGATAGTTTTGGTAAGCATTGGCCAAAGTTAATTCGTGAAGATACATCCGACATCACACTAATTTTGTTTACTGTTTGTAGCGATATGCGAGTTGTGTGGTCGTGTTGGTCGTCGGGGACAATTTTATACAAGAAACAATAAGTTTTGTTCACTTAGATGTCACGCAAGTAGTACTAGAAGGCGGCATTGTAATTGGAGATTTAAATTAATGGAAGGTGCAGAACACATGGCGGGTATGATTCCGCTGGAACCATTGCCACAGCTGCAGCACTGGCAGGCAACACTGAATGACTTTCAGGTATATTAGGATACCTTTCAATCTCAGTTCAAATGTTCCATAACACTGCTGTTGGATATGTGTTGAGATAATAATATGTCACATACCAATACAATTCCATGTTTCCAATTTAATATTAATTAAGAACACTCTTAATCTGTCAGGACATGGCCAAAGTATAATTGAAATTATGTTTAGCAGAGTTCTGATTACCTTAGCATAGGCTCTGCATCTTTATAAATTGGTATATTTTCAAATAGTAACTGGTTAAATTTTAGAGTTTCCTATTCATAATGAAAATATTGATAAACTGTATTTGTTTTTTTTTGTCATATTGCTATGTACTTTATTAATAACATTTAGAAACAAACAATATTCTCGTCAGAACAAGCTTTGGTTGATGTTGGAGAGGAGTGGGAGCTATGAGGTTTGGGTTCTATTAAGAATGATTAGTTTCATATAAAATCAGTTGTCCCAAATATTGCACTGTTGAGTCAGGGGTTATTTTAAGTCATGTACAACTAGCTTTTGCCTTTAGCTAGACCTGTAAAGAGTATCCTATGTAATTCCTTAAGAATCAGTATTTCCATGCAAAATTTAATTGAATTGAAAGTAATTGAATTGAAGTCGCTCAAGTATTAATTTTCCCTCATTTTTGCAACATTTTTTATTGATACTCTGCTCCTGTTTGTCGTAGCGTGACCTTCCTCTGTTATAGTAGTCTTCTTGATATGTCAGATATGTGTACATATTTTTGAACAGTACCTATTAAATATTCATGAGAGTATGATAAATATTATCCTTATTATGTTAAAGGTAGATCTGAAATTTATCTATTTCATTTTCTGTCAAAATAAACATTGTAGCAAATTGCAGTTTTGTAAGAAGCAAATTACCTTTTCAAGTTCTAAATATTTTGCAGTTGTATTTGTTGTATTTTGTATTTGGTTGACAACCTTCTAAGCTTAAAATAATTACCTTGGTGTTTTCATAAGTATTCCCTTCCCAATCACATTAGTTTTCAACTCTTTGTTTATTATTTATTTACATAATACATAATATAAAGTAATTCGGAATATATGTTACTTCCACAATTGGCCCTATAAGTTGTTTATAAAGTTGGTGTAGAGAAACTACATTACCCCAAAAGCATAATTATAAATTTATTACAATGTATGTATTAGTTTCTTTATGCATTCAATGTTAGTAATTGTTTTTGCGTACAAAAAATATATTTCAGACTGGGCCTATAAAGCATTCTGCAGCATTAGTAGCTAACAGCTATGAATGGAAAGATGAACTGTTTGGATGTGATTTTCTTGGTGCACCTGTTAGCTTATTTAAACATGCTCCGCTTCATGAAATGTGGGATAATACATTTGAAGGCATGAAGGTAGAAGTCAAAAATACAGATTGTGAAAACAATTCAGATAAACTTAGTGATTACTTTTGGGTGGCTACAGTATTAAAGGTGAGTTATCATGATAGTAATTTTTAACTTGGTTCATTTTAACTACAGTACATAGTCTGACTCAACGAAAGTTAAATCAGATTGTCACAGAAAACTGGTTTAATAATTTTTTGTTGCATTTCACGGTG
This sequence comes from Diaphora mendica, assembly GCA_949125395.1. NCBI lineage: Eukaryota > Metazoa > Arthropoda > Insecta > Lepidoptera > Erebidae > Diaphora > Diaphora mendica. The sequence goes on along the minus strand of OX421319.1, from coordinate 19,011,444 downwards.
TGAATGCGGCTACTGGAGCCTACAGTCCTTAAAATAGCTAATAGATCTTTGTGCCAGATGTCTACAAAACCTAAAATGAAGTACCTGTGAACAAGTGTCATGTTTCATCTGCATTTTCATTCTTTACATGCCAGTTTTATCACTGCTTTGTTAGTCTAGTGGTTTCTGTAAGCGACTGCAGATCAAGAGGTCTGGGCTTCGATTCCTGGGTCAGACTGTTCTTACAAGAAATTCTTAATAGGAGCCTAGAGTATGGAAGACACATGTTTCCCGTGCTTCGGAGAACACGTTATGCCGTCAGTCCCGGTTGTCATGAACGTCTATGACAGTCATTATTCTGGAGTCAGTGCCATCAAATATACTGACAACTAGTTCAATAGTTCAGTCTCCGACTTCAGTTCAGCCTGAGTCAGTTCTTGCCAGTCACTCCAATTCCATGGTATTCAGGGATATTCAGGTAAAACCGGTTTAACCAGTACCCAATCCCAAATAATCTTGGGAACGATAAAGATAAAGGAAGAAGAGAAGAGATATAGTTTAATTTAAAGAAGAAGTGATAGCAATTATCACTTTAATAATAGATTTATTAATAGCAATTACCATTTTAAAATATGGTACTATTAAATCTTTATTTTAAAGAAGAATTACACAGCTAAAGAATGAACCTTAGGTCTTTACATAAATGGCTAAAAGCTGAATATTTGCAGAATGTATTAGTTAAGTTTGGTTTTGATAGTCCACACATTGCATTTTACAGGTCAAAGGGTATATGGGACTTCTGCGCTATGAAGGTTTTGGTAGTGATAATTCTAAAGACTTTTGGGTTAATCTTTGTTGTTCAGAAGTCCATCCTGTGGGATGGTGTGCGACACGTGGCAAACCTTTAATACCACCGCGAAGTATTGAAGACAAGTATACTGATTGGAAAAAGTAAGTCCCAATAATGTAGTTTAATCAGTGCCTAGTTAGCCTAATGTATTTTTTTTGTGCAACTAATACCGCCCACTACTGTAACTCCTGTACTCCAGGATTAACAGCAGTGACCCATGAACACACCACCAAGTTATGACAACTAGCTACGAAATTATTCAGAAGAAAACTGGAGGAGTTGGAAATATAATAAGTACACTTACCTCCTTAACGAAGCGGGAGACAAAATGAAATAAAAAATAGGCAGACACCTTTTATAAAAACCTAGTGCTAACTAACTGTGGATCTCATTTTACTCAAAAATTTTGTCATAAGTCTAAATAGTCTCACATTACACAAGATGCACCTAGTCTGCCTTTTTAAAAAGACAAAAAAAAAAAATTACTACAGATCTTTTTTGATGCGTTTAAAACAGCAACATATGAAGTTTTTTTGTGTGATAAAGTGGGTTCTACTCATTTTTATAACTTGTGTAAAATACTTTAAAATTTCCATTTCAGATTTCTAGTGAAGCAGCTAACTGGTGCGCGAACATTACCGGCTAACTTCTATAGTAAACTGAATGACAGCTTAGTATCAAGATTCTCTATAGGTTCTGTAATGGAAGTAGTTGATAAAAATAGAATTTCTCAAGTTAAGGTATGTACATAATATATGCTTACTGCTGCTTACCTTCCTTACTCCTCCTTGTCTAGAATCGTTTTGCGATTTGAATTATAGGCTGTATTACCAGATTAATTTACGGCTGGGCCAGAGAGATATCGACAGTTAACCCCCAAGACCTCCATACACATCGTTAGCTTTTGCTTGACGGTGCGTCAATATAGTTGTGAATTAGTTAAATACCAGAATTTAGATACATAAGATATATATTCTGCGGTACTTCCGATATTTCTTAAAATGAAATGTTTTTTTTTAGGTAGCTACCGTATGTGAAATAATAGGAAAACGTTTACACGTCAAATATTATGACAGTGTCCCTGAAGACAATGGCTTTTGGTGTCATGAAGATTCTCCACTTATACATCCTGTTGGTTGGGCGTTTAGAATCGGTCATCCTTTAGACGCACCACAATCTTATTGCCAAAGGGTAGCTGCTGGACGACTAGTACCAAACGACACAACCCCAGACATGTTTTATAAGTATCCAAGCAATGAACCACCTCTATTCTCGGAAGGAATGAAGCTAGAAGCAATAGATCCATTAAATCTTTCGGCTGTATGCGCGGCAACTGTGATGCAAATATTGAACGAAGGCTACATGATGATAAGAATAGATTGCTATCCAGCGGACGCTTCGGGGGGTGACTGGTTTTGTTACCATCAGAGATCACCTTGTATATTTCCTGTTGGATTTGCAGCAGCCAATAACATTCCTCTTGTTCCACCTGCGGGGTAAGATTCTCATAATTTATCTTTTTTCTATTGTAGTGAAGTACAGTACAGAAGGGAATCACTGTCACTAATCAAAAACTAATTTGACGGTCTCGGTTGTGCAATGGTACCATGTGCGACTGCTTTGCTGAGGTCTCGGGCTCGATTCCCGGGTCGGACCAAAGCTTTTATGACCTGAAACGATTTGTTTTGGAGTTTGGGTGTTTCCTATGTCTAATAAGCATATATTATAAAAAATCAGCCAAGTGCGAACACGGTCATGTGGATAGGTGTTTGCCTGTTCTTGTTTGTGTTCACCATTGTTCGGAGTCTGTGTCGGTTTTTCTTCATAGATCAAAGGGTGTTCGGCAAACAGTTTGCGATGCATCCACACGCTTGGTGTACATCAGTATTGCGCGTGCGCGCTCACGGGCGTTGGACATGTCGATACATCGTTCGACTGCCTCTCTGCTTGTGGTCTCGGGTTCGATTCCCGGGTCGGACCAAATGTTTGTATGATCTACAAAAAATTGTTGCGGAATTTGTGTGTTTTTATGTATAATATGTATGTAATTACAAAAATAAAATATAATATGTATTTATTTCATGGTCTAGTACCCATAATACAAACTCTGCTTAGTTTGGGACTAGATGGCGTTGTGTGTTAGATGTCTGAAATGTCATATGTCCGAAATATTTATCGTTGTTGGCGCAGGGGGTTCGTAGCTGCTAATTCCCGCTATTTAGTAGCTGCTAATTAAATTAAATTAATAAAAGGGAGCCGGTCTAATTCTCAGGCGGTTAAGTTGAAAGCGATGTCATATCATAATAAAAAAAAATTGCAGCAGTTTTACGCGCGTAATGATGTCTGATTGGTCGGAAGACACAACTCTTTGCTTTTTAGAACCGTATCAATAAATGAGATGCATTTACGATTCAAAAGATATTAACCACAAAAATGGGCAAAAGTAAACTTTTATAAATGTCGCCAGTTGCGATGAATATTAATGTTATTGCTAGACGATATACTCGTGTGGACGGGGCTTAATACTAATTAGTCAATAAAGTAAACTAGGTAAAGAACAGAAGGAATTTTATGTTTAATGCAATTTGTATGATATTTTAGGTATTGTATGTATGTTGTGAACTCGGTTGAATTCTTTGAATGAAAATAGAACGCCCTGGGTATTCAGTCCGCGATGTACAAAATAGCATCATCATCAGTCTATTGTAGTCCACTGGCGGACATAGACCTCTCTCTTTGAAAGCAAAAAAAAAACAGCAAAAGACCATAAAGTATAAAAATAGCAAAAAAAAAACAGCAAAAGACCATAAAGTATAAAAATAGCAACAAAAAAACAGCAAAAGAGCATAAAGTATAAAAATAAAATTATAATTTTTACAGGTTTACAGTGGAGGAGTTCTCTTGGGAACAGTATCTGCCCGTGTGCGGGGGAATGGCCGCTGATCGAACGCTATTCGCGGCTCGTGGACACGTGGTCTCGCACGGTTTCGTAGCCGGCATGCGGTTAGAATGCGCAGATCTCATGGACCCGAGACTTGTGTGTGTCGCGACTGTTGCTAGAGTCGTCGCTGATTTACTCAAGGTATGTGGTTTACAACATTACGTTGGTTTGTAGAGTCCAAAAGCGTTCAGTCATAATAGATTTGATGAATAATTTTGAAAAACTGTTTTATAGTGTTCGGAAATATCTCCTATTGCCAAAAACAGTTATATTTCTTCAAAACATAAAGATTTAGTAGGAAAAAACTGCGATTTAAATTTTCAGTTTAAAATTCACGCCACGCCAAAACGCTCGGTGGTGTCATGGCGTCTGTTTGTGCAGACGCGACGTCACCATTTGTCAAACAGTGTCATTTAGAGCTCTTAAAGACAGTAAAGTGATCGTCGATTATTCTGAACAAAGTGACCTTTATACATAACTGACGTAAATCGCTCTGATTGGTGTTCAACTTAACATGGCGATTAGCTGTAATTTGTAGTTTTATTTTTGTTAATTAACTAATAATCTCGCTCTAGTCTAAACATAAAAATAAATACGATTTTTATACTCAATAGCTGACCCCCGCAACCTTGTTTGCGTCTACTGTTGCCCGTAGGATCGTTTTTCCCCGTTTTTGAAACATTCTTCGTTGGTGCTCGCTCCTTTTGGTCTTAGTGTGATGATATGTCTCTTTTTTCGTGGGTAGGTGTCAAAAAGTCTACACGAACTTTTAAAAGCTCCTATAACTTTCTAAGTATTTTTTAAATTATTGACATCTGAGAGAATAAAATAGTGATTATTGGACTGGTACTTACAATTACTGTATGATACATATATCCTAAACTGAGTATTTAAGCCACCTGCCAGCTCACTTGCACGGATTTAAAATTTTCACAGCAAACCTGGTCACTAACAACTGTCACTGCAACTTACATTCATAATGTCTCAACTTGCGGATATCCAGACAGCTCAGAATAGTCTCGAAGAAAGCTTCTCAAAGAGGATGGCTCAGCTTGAGTCACAACTACATTCCGGTGGAAACACTAAGGAAACTGTTGCAAGAGTTTCTGAGGAATTCAGAGCTTTCCGAGAGTTGATGTTCAACATGCTGGGCCTTCTACGGAAGCAGATCAACGAGTGTGTAAGGATAGTTGATAACATGGAGACTCGTTATCGACAAAAGTCTCTGATATTACTTGGAGTGCCCGAAGCCGTCAAAGAAGACTGCAACATGACTTTGCTTGGTATCCTTAGTGAGAAGATGGGTCTAGGTGATGTGACAGCACCTAACATCAAGCTCTGTCACCGCTTGGGTACTCCATCCAAGGATCATCGTCGTCCCATGTTAGTAAGATTCACCTCAACGAATGTTCGAGCGGCTGTTTGGAGAGCGAAGACGAACTTGAAAGGGACTGGCTTTTCAGTAAGAGAGTTCCTTACTAGAACTCGAGAGACGGTCTTCAGTACGGCTCGACGCCATTTCGGCATGACGGCCTGCTGGACACACAATGGCACAATAGTCATCAAGGCCCCAGATAACAGCCGCCATAATATAGTCTCACTGAACGAACTGGAACCTCTACTGGCCAAATATCCTAAGGCAACAACCCCGCCTAAAGCGAGTTCAAAGAATGCCACGAAGAGTTCGCGAAGGCAGTAGGTAACTGTGACAAGTTTCATTTAACTTGCCAACATTCTGGTACAAGATATATTTGTGTCAACTTCTGTGTCATTGACATCTGTCACGTCAAGAGAACGTCACTTTCGTTCGGAAGTCGTTTCAATTGAGTGCGTTCGGAAAGTAACAGCAAACCATAGTTACGACAAAATTGTCTTTTGTTTGTATTTTATGTCTGGATTTTTTGTTTGAACCTTTTTAACTAATTTTGTATTTATGTTCCTTTTAAACTGCTGTATGCTAAGCTGTATGTAATGTGTGAGTGCCACAGACGTATAAAGAGGAGTGTGCAATGTGCATTTCTTTTTTTTTAAATTGTGCGCTGGCGGGTGGTGTAGAAATATTATCTACCGACTTTGCTTTATTTCTCATAGTCTACTTTTAAATACTATCTAGTTGTATAATTATCTTTTTTGATTATTTTTAAATTTCATTTTATTGTTTTTTTTTGTTTTGCTTTATTTATATAAATTTAAATATAATATAGGTACACTAATGAGTGATGATGAGGTTGATGTGTACTTCTCCGCTGACGACTCTTCAATTCATGACAGTTTTAATTCCTTGACAGAGACTCTGGGTGAGCAATTACGGCAAATATTTCCTACACAATCCCCTCCCCTACTAAATGTTTGCCACATTAATGCGCAAAGTGTCCCCAGCCATTTTAGCGATATAACCGATAGTTTCTCTGACAATGACATTCATGCCATCCTGATTTCGGAAACTTGGCTCAAGCCTCATCTTCCCTCTACCCTTTATCCTCTTACTGACTTTGTCCTCATCCGTAATGACCGGCTGGACAAAAGAGGTGGTGGCGTAGCCATCTACCTCCGTACTTTCTTAAATTATAAAATTCTCGCCTCTTCCCCTTCCAACCCCTCTGCAAGTGCAGAATATCTTTTCCTTGAGGTTTGTGTCAAGGGAGTTTACGTTATCCTAGGTGTAGTCTACTGCCCTCCTGCTATCAACTACTTCTCCAGTCTGGAAACAGTTCTGGAATCTTTAGGGTCGGAACACTCACATCACATTATCATGGGAGATTTCAACACTAACCTTCTCGCACCGAATTCCTCCCGAACCTGCAACCTGCTCCAAATCATCCAATCAGTCAGTCTCCACGTCCTGCCTCTTCAAGCCACTCACCATAATTCTCAGCACGATGATACCTGGCTTGATTTAATTCTTACCTCAGCCCCAAACCTTGTATCTTCCCACGGCCAACTTCCTGCTCCCGGTTTTTCCCACCACGACCTGATCTTCCTTTCCTACAACCTGAAACCTCCCAAAGCATCTCCCAAAGTTCGTCAGGTTCGCAGTTTTCAACGCATAAACATCGCAAAGTTACACGCAGATGCTGCTACGTTAGATTGGAAGAGTGTGGCCGCTGCTACTGACGTGGACAGGAAAGTCAATATTTTTAATGACACCATAATTAATTTATATAGCGTCCACGCCCCTCTCAGAACAGTAAAATTGAAGCGTGCCCCGGCACCGTGGATGACGGAAGAGGTCCGAGCGGCTATGAGACGAAGAGATCAGGCCTTTCTTCGTTTCAGGAAGGACCGATGTGATAGCAAGTGGATCCTTTATAAAAATGCAAGGAACCGGTGTAACCAGGTGATACGGAACGCTAAACGCCGACATATTCTTCAAAATATAGAGTCTTCCTCTTCTTCAAGTATATGGAAATTTCTTGGATCATTGGGTATTGGCAAACAACAAAATTCCGAGTTCAAAAATACTATTAGTTTGAATGATATAAACAACCATTTCTCGTCTCAAACTACCCTGGACCTTCAAACTAAGTGTCAAACACTAAACTATTTAACTGGCCTAACCAGTCCCACTATTGACTCATTCGATTTTTCTCCAGTGCCCTCCGAGGAAATCAAAAAGACTATCCTATCTATACGCTCTAATGCAGTGGGCAATGATGGCATTAGCCGACGTATGATTGTGACCATCCTGGACCATATCCTCACAGTGATCACCCACATTATCAACTTCTCCCTCGACTCCGGAACTTTCCCCTCTCAATGGCGTAAGGCTCACGTCATTCCTCTCCCAAAAAAAAAAAATCCCTCACTTCCTGAACACTTTCGTCTTATTTCTATTCTTCCCTTCCTATCCAAAGTGCTTGAGGCCTGCGCATACAAGCAGCTCTCAAGATTCATTTACAAACATAATCTTCTAAGTCCTCTACAATCCGGTTTCAGGCCCGGCCACAGCACAGCTACCGCGCTACTTAAGGTGACTGGTGATATTAGGAAAGGCATGGAGGACACTTGGGTTACTAGTACTAGTCCTTGTGGACTTCTCCAATGCTTTCGGCACCGTCACTCACGAAGTCCTGCTAGCTATCCTTGAACATATAATGATTTCCTCAGAGGCACTGGAATGGTTCTCATCTTATCTTCAGGGGCGACAGCAGTGTGTTCGTGTTGAAGACAGGTCTTCGAGTTGGTGTGACCTCCACGCTGGCGTCCCTCAAGGCGGTATATTATCTCCTCTTCTTTTCGCAATATTTATTAATCTCATCACACAACATCTTCAGTGTACGTATCACCTGTATGCTGATGATCTGCAGCTATACTCACAGGCAAGAGTGGAGGATATAGCACAGGCCATTGACAAAGTCAATAAAGACCTAGAATCTATACATGCCTGGTCGTTGAAATTTGGACTGTCAGTAAACCCCACCAAATGCCAGGCGATAATTGTAGGAAGCAAACGCATGATTGGCAGATTGAACACTGACTCAATATCGCCGATCGTGTTCAACGACTTAGTGGTTCCTTTTAGCCCCGTAGTGAAGGATCTGGGTCTACACATTGACTCAACTCTCGATTGGCGTGCACAGGTTACTCACGTGAGTCAGAAGGTAACTGGAAACTTACGAACACTATACCGCCTCAAGAACTTCCTACCTCCTAAAACTAAAACTATGCTTATGCAGTCCTTAATCATTCCGATAATCGACTATGGTGATATATGTTATTTCGACCTGAATGCAGACCTCCTCAATAAGCTAGACCGCCTTCTAAATAACTGCATTCGGTTCATTTTCAATCTTCGCAAGTATGACCATGTCTCTGCCTTACGTTCCCAACTGAATTGGTTACCCATTCGCCTGCGCCGTAATCAGCGAGCTCTGACCTCTCTATTTTCATTTCTTACGTCCCCATCCTCACCTACTTACTTTGCTCCCTACCTTCGCTTCCTGTCTTCCAATCACGACAGAATTCTTCGCTCAGAAAACAATCTGCTTCTCTCATGTCCCTCCCACAACTCAGACTTCGTGAACTCTTCGTTCTTCGTCCAAGCAGTACTACTCTGGAATGCGCTCCCACTTGAAATCAGGAAGTCCACTAACCGTTTTGCATTTAAAAAGAAGGTACATGAGCTCTTTCTAAAAGATATGTCAGAATTATCAAAAGGATAACACGCCAACCAAATCTGTCAAGTCCATAGTGTATAAATAGAATGTAAATTGATATGTATGTTTTATATATATATTTATGTATGTATGTTGCTGTATATTTATGTATTTATCTTAGATCCGAAATTGTATAACCTATGTGCGCCTACCTCACAAGATTTCTACACCACCCTAAGGTTGACTGGTAGAGAATGCCCTGGGCATTAAGTCCGCCGATGTACAAAAGTGCATAAAGTTATAAATAAATAAATAAATATGTAGCCTATAGCCTTCCTCAATAGATGTACTATCCAACACTAAAAGATTTTTTCAAATCGGACCAGCGGTTCCTGAGATTAGTGCGTTCAAACAAACAAACAAACTCTTCAGCTTTATAATATTACTAGCTGACCCACGCAACGTCGTTTGCGTCTCCTATTGCCCGTAGCCTGATAATTTTCCCCCGTTATTGGAACATTCTTCATTGGTGCTCCGCTCTTATTGGTCTTAGCTGATGATGTTTAGCCTATAGCCTTCCTCCATAAATGGGCTATCTAACACTGAAAGAATTTTTCAAATTGGACCAGTAGTTCCTAAGATTAGCGCGTTTAAACAAACAAACAAACTCTTCAGCTTTATATATTAGTATAGATGCATTTATTATACTCTTCTAAGATCTAATACTCATAATCAACAATCCATTTATTTGGTTAAAGATCAGTATTAGGTATTATGTTGATAAAAACTATTTGGCAAATAACTCATTATTAGGTACCAACTCTCAGCGTCTAAGGCCATGTTCAGATGACGAGCGCTCAACGCGCGTTTTGCTAACGCGCGTTAACAACTCCATGTAAAAGCGCGCGTTAGCATGTGTACTCCTAGAACAAATTACATGTAGTTGTAAACGCGCGTTAGGAAAACGCGCGTTGAGCGCTCGTCATCTGAACATGGGCTTAGACTCGTGATAACTTCTAAACGAAATGTTCGAATGGGATGAAACAAAAAGTATTTTACTTCTACATAAATACCCTTGATAACATAATGCTTTATTTAGATAAGGATTAATATTACGATACACATTTAACGTAGTTTCTTTCTTCAGACGATTTAATAATTTTTTTGAACGCAAAATCGGTTATTGTGACTAAACCATGATAGTTAGATATATGCTCTCGCGGACTTTTTTGTAGATCTTAATGGGACCTACAAACCCGTAATACATTATTTTGTTCTATTGTCAATACTTTTTGCAGCGCAAGCAAAAATAGGTTTTCGATTTCACACCTTGGGTTACGAAATAGCAATTTTCTTACGGATCCCTATTTTTTTTGAAAATAAAATATAGCCTATAGCCTCCCTCGATAAATGGACTATCCAACACTGAAAGAAGCGCGTTCAAACAAACAAACAAACAAACTCTGCAGCTTTATAATATTAGTATAGATAGTATAGATGAACCCCATTCATCAGATAAATATATTATTTTAGTGGTTCTTGGTTACTGTCATCATGCCTATTATTAAATCATGTTAATAGTTGAAAGGTCCGTGTGGTGACGGATTAAGAATACAAAGTGTCACCACCCCCTTTCATCCCACGGGTGTCGTAAGAGGCGACTAAGGGAATCACGCTGTTCATGGCATCCATTTTTATGGCCCTGTCTATACTTCTTTCGCTAAGTATTCGCTTTGTATGTTAATAACTAACTCGTTATTACAAACCATAATTGCTAAAAGTTTTCTCGGTTTCGAAATTTTTAATTTGTTGTCACAAGTTCAAAAAATATAGTTTGGTGAATACAAATATATGTCACCGTAAGATTGTAAAAACCATTAGATTATAATCTACCTAGCGAGATTGCAAACTATCAATAAATTGTCAACTGTGATTACTGCTTAAGCGCGTCAAATTGTCAACAGTCCCTGATTGGTCGGTTTTACAGTAGGCCGTTCAATGGCCATAAAGTTAGGTTAGAACTTCATTGATTAACCACAAATTAATTCTACTGTGACAACAATTTTATATAACTAATTCTAAAGCTGCGAGGTATTTTTAACTTGAAATCAATTTACAATCACAAAAATTCTTTACTACTTTACCTACCGTGGGAGAGCCACGCTTCGGCATGAATGAGCCGGCTCGACCGGAGTGATACCGCGGCCTCACAGAAAACCGGTGTGAAGTAGTGCTTGCTCTGTGTTTCACCGAGTGAGTGAGGATACCGGAGGCCCATACCCCATTCCCCTACCTCCCCCCCATCCCCAAAAGGCCGGCAACGCACTTGTGCCGCTTTTGGTGTTGCAAGTGTCCATGGGCGGCGGTAATCGCTTACCATCAGGCGATACGTCTGCTTGTTTGCCCGCCTATTCCATAAAAAAAAACATTCGGCAACAAAAACGAATTAACAAACAAATATGGCGGCGCGGGACATATGCTGTTCAACCAATCAGCGTGCGACTTGCGATTCGTCGTACCATTTCACAATCATTCGACTTTTTGCAATCTCGCGAGATAGATAACAATCTAACGGTTTTGATAATCTGACGGTAACATTATAAGAAAATATTTTAATGATAATGCAATTATTAGCTATAAGGTTGGTACAGAATAAAGGATCTTGTGGAAAGTAAAAGAGCGATTTGTTATTTTAATATATTTAGTTTACTCTTGACAGTAGGGTAAATCGTTCCTATTAAACTATGTATATAACTGCACGCACTGCACGGTTGGCCTAGTGGTTTAAGCGGCCGCCATGCCACTTTCTACTGCGCCAAGTGTTGTGGGTTCGAATCCCACATGGGACAACACTTTGTGCGATCCACAAATTGTTGTTCTGTGTCTAGATGTTCTTTGTGTCCGTTTCATGTATGTTTGTAAAATCCCCCGCGACATAGGATTATTCCTAATGCGGGATTAGTCTTTTAAAAAGAGAAAGATAACTGCGTGCGTATGTAGTTTCATGTCTGTATTTAGGTGCACTTCGATGGTTGGGGAACTGAATACGATCAATGGCTATGGGCACATAGTACGGATGTGTATCCCGTTGGCTGGTGTCGAGCAGTGGGCCACAGACTGGAAGGCCCACTACAACCTCCGCCCAGACCGCCGCGGAAGCACCCGCCGAAGCAGCCGAAACGACGAAAGAAACAAGGTAATCTATTTTTTAACCGACTTCAAAAAAGGAGGAGGTTTTTTTCTTTTTAGGTTTGTTTTTCGTTACCTTAGAACTTTCGTCTGGGTGAACCGATTTTGATGATTCTTTTTTTATTTGAAAGCCTGTTCTTCCCGTGTGGTCCCATTTTAATTTGGTCCAGTTCTTGAAGTCGGTTTTTTTGTAAATTTTATATATTTGATATAACTGACCCGCGCAACTTCGTCTGCGTCTCTCAAAAGTTGTTTTTTAATTTTATTTTTACAAATCGGACCAGCGATTCTCTAATTTTAGTAAGACTGAGGAACAGCAATTGATTTTTATATATAAGATCATAAACAGTCTTTAATAAGTCCACTGCTGGGCATACGCCTCTTAGAAAGGTTTTCTATACCACGAGGTCTAATATACAGGGCTTTCCAAATAGGTTACCTATATAACGTAAAAATTGCAATTTGCTTTATGATCTATTCATATTGTTTTGACATCAAACTTACATCATAACTGCCTTGTAGAATAATTTTAAAGATATATACTAGATACTGGACAGTCACACAAACTACCTCTATTTCTTTTATTTATATAATTCACATATTGTTATTAATGTACTATGTAAACAATGCAAATATGTTTAGTCAGGTTCATACAGATTTTTGTTACAGCTACTGTTTCCCATCCAGAACTCATTGTTTTGAATTAAATTAATTTATTATTTATTTCTTACACTGGATAGTGATAAAAGTGTATTTCCACCACCTACTGACCCAGTAAAATTATATATCTTACAGGATTAAAAGGAATACCACAACCTCCAAATACAAATGAAGAAAATTCACTAAACTCCGATATGGGGGATACGAAAAGCGACACTAAAAGTCTTTCCCCACCAACAAGTATATCAGAAACTTGCTCAGCCGATGCGGAACCTAAACTCCAACCAGAAGCTGATGTGGTTAAAGCTGATGTGGTTGAAGCTGATGTGGTTGAAGCAACTCCGGTCAAAATGGAAGTCGACCTGGAGTTAAAAGACAGTATTGAACCGCCTGAAGAACGCCTCGCAGACCTCACTGAAGAAATTCCGGTGAGTGACTCCGTTGAATTGGTCTTACAAAAACATATTTAGTGTAGGAAAGCATCTAAAGCTGTAATTGTATCTTATAAAGATATCAAGAATGTAGACAAGATGCACGAATTTATAAAAATTACAATTGTATGATGTGAACAGATGATTGAGTATGTAAAAATTTCATGTCATTGTCAATAATAATGCATGAAAATAATAATATTTCTAAAATATGTATGTTGAAGATATCTTAGAGAGATAAGACTAAAATAATGTGAAATATCAGTTAGTGTGTCGTTCAAGTGTTAATTTGGATAAACATCACAATTTTTAAGTTTCGTATTTCAATCTGACTTACAAACATCACATGATATTTTTAGAGTTTACCTACACCTGCCGACATATGCAATGATTCAAGTCAGAGTGTTGCACAGCTGTCTCCAGAAGTACCAGAAGAAGAGGACTCGGATAAGGTGATACCCAGACTAGTCAATACCTCTGTGCCCCCAGAGATACTTAATATAGTTGATCCAGAGAATTGGACAACTGCAGATGTAGCCAAATTCTTAACAGTTAATGATTGTCAACCATATTGTATTAATTTCATGAACATAACCGGTGCAATGATGCTACAGTTATCAAAAGACGAAATCATCGAATTATTAGAAATGAAAGTAGGACCCTCTTTGAAAATTTTTGACTTGATACAACAGTTAAAATGTAAAATAAAACAACCACAATGTAGAATGCTTAACTTTAAGTAACTCTTATCAGAATGGACAGTCAAAATAGATAAAAAAGACAGATAACAAGAATACTCTGATTACACTACACCGTTTAGTTTCGTCATTATTTTGTGCAATTTGCTATGGCTTTAGAACCCTTACATAATAGTAGAAGATCCGACCCCAGATCGACTTTCACCGGGTTGATTATATAATAAAACTTATTTTATATAATAAATTCCGTATATGTATTAGAAAATATATTAAAAATGGGTTGACCAAAAATATCCTGGACAGAGTATTTTTAATTAAAAAAAATGTTGTTTGTAATATTTTATTATTAATATATATATATATAAATAAAAGGTAGTAGAGCCACGCTGATTTCAGCACGAACGGGCCGGCTCGACCGGGGCGGTACTACCCTCGCACAGAAAATCAACGTAAAATGACAGCGTTCGTGCTGTCGTGTTTCGTTGGTGAGTGCGAGACCGGAGGCCCAATTAGTCTAGTCAACAAGTTCCATACTTGTTGACTAGACTAAAAGATGCAGCAGCATCACTAGGCCGCCATAGTGTGGGTCGCCATACTGCATTGTCTGCATTCGCAATGAGTATGGTGACCTCCACTCTTGGATTCTGCTTATGCTTTCCATCAGGCAGAGTAGAGTCATTTTGGCGGGCCAAACATAAAAAAAAAAATATAATAATAATATTTATTAGTTTTATTATAAACAAAAAAAAAAATTTTACTTAAAATACTCTATCCAGGATTTTTTTGGACAATCCATTTTTAATATAATTATTTTCTAATACATATACGGAATTTATTATATAAAATAAGTTTTATTATATTATCAACCCGGTGAAAGTCGATCTAGGGTCGGATCTTAGACCATAATAAATCGAAATGATCTCCAATTCTGATTTTTGTTCCATAATCAAAGGCAATTTCTTAGTACAAATCGTGAATTGATTTCTATAGAACTGAAAGTTTCTATCGGTCGAAGTATTTTAAGCTCTAATTAAACTAATTCAAGTTGAGCAGTGATATCTTAAATATGTATAGTAAATAATACAGAATCTTGAATGGTACGGGCCTTTACAGATCCAGAAACACATTATTCTGGTTAATCATTGTTTGAAATAAATATTATTATATTGAATGAAAAATAAAATTTATTAGCAATTAGCAGGTTGCAACCAAAAATAATAATTGCCGTAAACAGTTCATCATTATCTCAGCCGAAGAACGGCTACTGCTGGACATAGACCTCCCTCAAAACTCTCCACAACAACTATTTAGATTTAATAAAAAAAACTCAACGATGTGTATAAAGTTTCAGATAGATCGAAAACTTTGACCTACAAATTCTCATTCAATATCTATTTTGCCTGACCTAATAAGCTTCTTCCCTTCACGCGCGTTCTATTTATCGAATGATGTATTTAGTTCAAGGTGTCAATCCGTAGATGTCGAGACGATAGTTTGTGAAAAGCATTATTTTGTTTGTTCATTTTGATAGCGGTGACGGCGCGTGCTTGACCACGGGTGCATCCTGCTGTTTGAGGAGCTTCTCGTTACTCCAGTTAAATGTTTTAAACCAAACTATTCCGTGTGTACGGTAGGGGAATTAAAAATAAGTTCGTAAACTGTGGCCTTCGACTTTATTAAGAACATTCATATATTGGACTCACTAACTGTGCTGTGGAGCAGCTTATTTAGCCATTAAGAAAGTTAAAATTGTATCATATTCTACTCCCGCCTATATTTTGGTATCGCATAATAGCAGTACGTTATTTTTTTACATAGGTATAATTTAATTTTTCAAATAGCCTTGTTTTGATGCCAGATTTGTGTGTGTAAGGCAGTGTTGTCTTTGCTATTGCGTTATATTTATGAGCTATCGTTTAAGGTGTGAACAAGCTTTGTGATTTTACTATATCGATAAAATAATGAATAATAATACCATTTAATAATAAATATGTGGTATGACGAATAACCTTTTTTTTTACTTTATTTATGTGTCGTTATTTATTATCTCTAAAAAGTCGTTTATTCGATCAGTGATGCCACATTTACCTACAATGCATATCCAGTCAAATATTCCTTAAATATAAGGCTTTATTATTAAAAAAAGAAACGAGTTTATATGTACCAGCGTACCTATGATAGGAAGTATAATGGTGTGTATCGTCATAGAGAATGCATTTGCTGCTACATTTATGTTACCTAATATCAATATTAGAGAAGTTTGCGTTAATGTCAACCGACTATAAAGTGTTCAAAGGAAGTTTTCAATGTGGGGTTATAGGTTTTCATGTTTGACACTTTTTCCGTCATTTAAAAAGCGATTTAGAAGATTAGTTATATTTTACCCATATCGTAAATCAAAGAGTGTCAATACCATAGACATATAAGAATAGACCGCGCTAGCAATGGGACTATCATGTAAGTGGATGCGATGGCTCGATAAAAAGAGAACGCAACAATAAAAGCCCCCTCTGTCCTTGTTTAGGGCGTGTACTTACTGCATGTGCATTCAGTCAAGGATATTTATATATATGTATTAGGGGACGTCCATAAATTACGTGAGGTGTTTTTTAAATTTTCTGTCCCTCCCTCCCCCCCTGGTGAGATGTCGTGAGATTTTATTCAACCTGGATTTCTTACATAAACGCGTTGGATTGTTATTGTAAAAAGAAAAAAAACAATGCTTCGTGCTTTTATTTACGACTAGTTGAGACTAGCAATCAATATTGCCGAGTTGTGTAATAAAAATTTTACAATAGAATACTTAGAGAAATACTGCCTCGGTGGCGCAGTGGTAGCGTATGCGACTGCTGTGTTTGAAGTCTCGGGTTCGATTCCCGGGTCGGACCAAATGTTTGTATAATCTGCAAATGTTTGTTTCGGAGTTTGGGCGTTTTCTGTGTATAATATATACCTATGTATTTACAAAAAAAAAGTATATAAGTATTCTGCGTTGTGTGTGAAATGTCCGAAATATTTATTTATTTATATATATACTGTGATTAAAAAAATAATATCTACTCTAATTCAGTCCATGGAGAATCATGCGCGGTCTCAAGAGAGACTATTGGAACCAAAATGTCCATATGATTTTCAGTAAAATCATCTGCTCCTTCAACTTCGTTCTGATCTAGCCAGTCTAAGCCGTTGGCGCTTGCGCACAGTAACTCATTAGCTCGTCTCGTGACAATCCGTGACGGTCGCACTTTGCGGAACATGCTTGCTTAGCTTGTGCAATGTGGGCTGCTCGCCTGTGGTCCGCAGCTCTTGTGCTAGATGCAAAGTAAATACCGCATGTACTGCAGCACCTTTTCTCTAAATCATCACGTACACTTGGGCAATAGATATCATAAGGCGTGCTGATGAAGGCATTCAGCGGTTGAATCGGCAGGCAGTGGCGTATTAGAAATAGAGCAAATGACTTTCCGTCATGCTCTTTAAAGTCCGGAATTGTCAAATGTCCATCAACCTGAGTGGTAGGGTATAACGTCGAAGTATGAATGAAATTATTTTCTTTCGAACGAATTAGTGAATGATCTTAATCGTATTACGATTATTATTATCGTTTTTTACGCTACTTCCATGCTTTAGTTCAACTTCCTTGCCTTTATTGTTGCGTTCTCTTTTTATCGAGCTATCGTATATCACGCCCACTCCCGCGGTCTATTATATTGTCTATGGTCAATACTCTATCAATTCATTTATAATTGTCATTCATATTGATGCTACTTTAGAACAGTTTCGTATTACGTCCGATCCGAACCTGTCAAAATACGGATCCAGGAATCTCTGGCTCAATTCGGATATGTTTTGATCAGTGATTATTAGTTGGAAAGGATGACTCACTGAATTCGTATATTGTTTACGTACTACATAGAGAATATTGTGAGATCCTATCAGGGCGATTTTCATATACATACATATGGGTATTTATAGATAAATGAGATCCAGACACAGAACAAATACTCATGCTCGTCACAAACCGGGCTTAATAGTCGGAGCTGCTGACCACTAGACCAATAATAATGTCTGCCTGCTTTGATCCGTCAATATTCTTATCCAATTTGAAGAATGTGGATAATGGAAGTTGGATGACCACAGAATTAGTTTTACTTCTACTTCGGACCGTATTCTCACGGATCGGATCAGACATAATACGATCAGTGCCATTGATGACTTACATGCATGTGTTGAGTCTGAAATACAGTTATGTTACGCTTGTATTAATGGCATCGCATTCATTCGTAATGGTAGTATTTTAAGGTTTTTAGTTTCAGATTTTAATTATATTTTATACAAACAAAAGTCAAAATAATCCAATGATTTATACTGTTTGTGTGTAAAAACAAGATGAAATAAAAATGTATGGGCATTTTAGGCATTTATTGAGATTTATATAAACATTTACCCTCTTTATTCAGAGCAACAGTTATGTGTTGTTTTCGACTTTAAGGCAGTGGTCCGACCGCCGGCGAGCGGCGATTTTCTCTCTCAAGAAACAGACTGTAAATATACATTGTTTAAACGAAAGAGATGCATATAATAATAGTTGCTCTCTGACTGTTTACGATGCCGGCGACGACTTTACTAGTTTTGTCGCTAAGCGACAAAAGCTTTCATAGATAAACTTGCTCAGCCATACTCGCTCGCTTGATCATTTCTATGCAGTACGGGTTTGAAAGTACACGTATGGATTAAATAATAGCAACTGTCATTGTTTAGTTCAGACTGTGATGTATTTTACGTTAGTGTATGTAGTGGCAGCGGGCGAGTGGGGCGAGTAATCGCTCGTCGCACTTGCACACTCGCTTTTAGCCTAGCGACAAAACTAAAACTACACACTCGCTTCCCGCTAATCGCCAACTCGTTTATAGTTTCTAGTTCTACTCGTTTCTCGTTCATCTTCGGCGGTCGGACCACTGCCTAAAGCTGTAACTTTAAAGTTGAAAATAACACAGAACCGTTGCCTGAGTTAAATGACGTTTTTGCATAATAAAATCGGCAATGTATATCATTGCATTTTATGCTACATTTCAAATTTCACCTTGTTTTGTTGGCGTTACAATTCAGCAAACTGGAGTATGTGGAATAGCAATTTTTTTTTATCGTTATCCTACTGTTTGTATTTATATAACTGAAATCATGGACGTAGAATTTACTTAAATTATAAAAAAGCATCACGTCTTTGTAGATTATGAATTGTTTCTAAGAAATCATCATTCTATAGGAAATTGGCGTCTTAAAGAGTTTTGGACAGATTCGCATGAGTGATAAATATGCCTTTGTTAGTGACTTACATATAAATTTATATCAATTAAATCCATCGGGGATAGTACCTGTAATAGTTTCCATGTTTGAATATTAAAAACGAAACCATGAATAAAGTATTTTTATTTACTATCTTCTCTTTTTAACTCTGGTTACAGTCCCTAAAACGTAGCTTGATCTCTGTGACTGTCAATAGTGTCATATTGGAACTTATAGGTACATTTGAGGTGAGAAGTTCAAAGTAACCGTCGGTGTCACAGAGATCAAGCTATATTTTAAGGACTGTAGTTCACTATCCTAGTAATATACTTTTTATCACTCGGTGTTAAGCAATGCTTTCGTTTTACCGAGTGATATATCCTCCCCTTGGTTCTCGGAGGAAGAACTGAAGGGGTATAACACACTTGTCAACTCTTGAGCTCCAGATATTCGGCCATAAGCGGCGACAATCACATGCTTTCTAGTGATCCGTGTGCTCCATATAAAAAAGTTGTAGTTACAGTGTAATTAACACAAAGAGATATAATTATAATAATCAAGTCAGGTATAAAACAGGTCAAGTACGGTTGTCAGAATTCTGTCTAGAAAAGAATTAAGATACCTCGTTAAATTGTTTGAAGCTTTGGCTAGTAAAAAATGCCTGTGACATTAAGTCCGCCTTTAGCAATATGTTTTATAAATAAATTGCCCTTGAAGTTGATTTGCTTCTTATTGCCGTGGAAAATCTTGAAACCGCTTCATCTACTATTTCGCTCACCAGTGTACATCTTTATTGGCATTCAAGTCTTGTAATATTTGACTCGTAATGGACCTGAAATAACA
The DNA here is from genome assembly GCA_949125395.1 of Diaphora mendica. Lineage (NCBI taxonomy): Eukaryota > Metazoa > Arthropoda > Insecta > Lepidoptera > Erebidae > Diaphora > Diaphora mendica. The sequence continues at coordinate 18,991,471 of OX421319.1, read as the reverse complement.
ATCAGTGGCGGATTTACCCTAAGGCAAAGTAGGCATGTGCCTAGGGGCGCGAGGTTGCTTAGGGGCGCCAAATTTTTAATAGTAAAAATATATGCCTCACATATTAAAGAAAAATTACCAATACTTCTAGTTCGACTAGTGCTGTTTCCATATAAAAATGTACTAGCTACAACTGCAGCTGTAGTTGAGATTGTTTTATAAGTTTTAGTAAGACCAGATTTGTTCATTGAAAGGCATATGGTGCACCCGAGTTGGCGGCGGCGACGACCGCAAACAATAAGGCGTGGACAGGGCGGCAGTATAGGACAAATTGCAGGAGGAACATTGCGCCTGTAACAATTTGCGTGCTTTCCATCACTTCATGCCACTCTGAGCGTGGTCACAGGACGGGTTTCATTGTCCACCCGCTACAAAGGTGTGAAAGGTCTACCGCGAGAAAGTGACATTCGTGTGCCGGACGTCACTTCAATTAGAGTTTTTTAATTGCCCATGCTTTTGAAAAGTAGGCGCTAGGAGAAATCTGGCTGGAGCTGTTATCTACACAAGTAGTTCCGCAAGGGTCGGTGTTAAGACTCCTACACACTATGCGGGTTGCTTGACCGTCGGGTAGGTATGTTGTCAACAAGCCGGGCGGCAAAACTGGCATCTAATTGAACTGTTTGACGGGCAAAGTAGCCACCGACCAAAAAAATTTGTGCCGACGGCCATTATTATGCTAAAACCTTTTTATTAGTAATCCGTTATAGGCCTTTAGGGCCGTTCCTGTAGATCATCAACTAAGACGCCGTCTCGAGCTACCTGGAAGATATGCTCATGACGGCGTGGAGAAAGGTACTGTGAGACAACTCTGAGGGCCACGGCCATGATTTCAAATGTTCTAGGGCGGATCCAGTGTCAAGGTCGTGGGATGGCTTTACAGAAATATGTTACGTTGCTCTTACATCGACCTTGAAGGGAGCCACCTGCAGCTTGTATTTTTTTATATATAAACTGTCGTCCTCTTGCATGACAAGAGCTCTTGTTTTTCGTTTGTCTATTTTTGAAGTGAAAACTTCTTTATCGGAGTTGTGCACTTTTCTAGGATGGGTAAAAAAATGTTAAACTCGCGTCAGAAACTTGTGTCAGGACACCTGACCTGATTGAATATTTGTAAGACGGAGGCGTGGCGTAGGAGAGGAAGTAATATCCCCTCTCTTTCTACCGCGCGGCGAATGCCATCGATACCAGTGGGCCTTGATGCAGTACAAGGCTACATCTTTACCACGGGTCAAGGCCTCGCTGAGGTTTCGGCACGCCTTGGTCGCGAGAGGATCCACGGTCCCGGGGCTCGTCACCGTCTCCAGCGCTGCCCTCGAGTCACTATAGCTCCCCGCACTGCAGTTGAGGATTTCGTTTGAAGCACTGCATATGGCTAAGAGCTCGGCCTGGTACTCTGTGCAGTACGCTGGCAAGCTCAGTTTCCGGCTCAGCAGCTCCGCCCGACTGTCCCATATAGAGAGCGCGGAGCCGACCTTGCCCTGAAGCTTGCTTCAGTCGGTGAAAATACGGAGCGACTGCACGTTGAGCTGGTCTACCAGGCTTTAGTCCTCCAGACTCTGGAACCTCAAGTGCATACGTAGAGCCGAATGCGGTAGTTCCGCAAATCACACGCTCTATCTCTCGGTCTCCCAGTACTAGCCAGGTCGACCCTTTGCGAGCTTCGCGCTGAAGCTACAATTAGCTCGGAATCCTGCGACTTGAGAACTCGAGGACCCGAAATTTCAACCTAACTGGGTCCTGATTGAGGAGCAAAAGGAAATATTTAGGTAACCTAGCGCCAAGCAGACGGCGGTAAGATCCGTTATGGAAGATTTGATCTGGAGGACACAGAACTCTCTCATACCGGCTGATGCAGGTGTTCATCGAAAAAGGATGCTTCGGAGTCAGCTGTGTCTGATCTGCACGAAGCCAACGGCTGGGCGCCAACTATACTGGCACCAAAACAGAACAGTCTGGACGTTTTAATAAAGCTGCTATCTTCTATATCCGACAATGTTTACGCAATACGTGGTTTTAGTCGGCTCGATTCCGATACATAGCAAACCCCCAATGGCTCAAGAGGGTTTCACAAGTAAAAAAAAATAGTGAAGATATGCCAATTGCCAAGATAGAGACATTATATGGATGCTAGAATCATGAGGAGGGGGGGGGGGGGGGAAAGGGCGCAGAAGGGATAGTTGCCTAGGGCGCTTTTGTAACTAAATCCGCCCCTGATAACAATGCAGTAAATTATTGTCCAATTGTGCTTTTTGATGTTCTGGAGAAAATCAATCATACTTTTTACCTTTTCTTTTTAACCATCGTCCTACGCGACAACAGTTTCATCCCCATCATCTAGATGGTTTAGAGTCCACAATTGTGCGCTTTTCCAGAAACTTTCTACCTCGCACAACAAAACTGTGTAATGAACTGTCGCCTGCGGTATTCCCGGACCAATACGACCTTCAAAGCTTCAAGAAAAGAGCGTTCCCTCTTAAAAGCCGGCAACGCACTTGTGACGCCTCTGGTGTTGGGGGTGTCCAGGGGCGGCGGTAATTGCTTACCATCAGGCGATCCGTCTGCTCGTTTGGCTTTGGTAAAAAAAAAATACTGTTGTCTGACCCGTAACGATTAAGATTGTCACAGACGTTTGTATGGCAACCGGGACCGTCACCCTAACGTACACTCAGAGGCACTTTATTTACTTTTATAATAAACAGTATGAATGGGCCCGGCTCGACTGGAGTGATACCACGGCCTCACAGAAAACCGGTGTGAAACAGCGCTAGCGCTGTGTTTCACCGAGTGAGTGAGGACACCGGAGGCCCATACTCCAACCCCTCCTCCCATCCCAGCCCCCAAAGGCCAGCAACGCACTTGTGACGCCTCTGGTGTTGCGTGGTGTCAATGGGCGGCGGTAATCGCTTAGCATCAGGCAATACGTCTGCTCGTTTGCCCCCCATTGCATTAAAAAAAAAAACGATAAAAATATACCTTATTGTGTGTAATTGTGTTGAAGAAGAATATAGTGCACAACACAAAATATTTCCAGAGCGTTGCGCGTGACATTTGTGATACTCAGAACACCAATATGTTTCATTGATACAAAATTCAGAATCGTTTACATCTGAAAAATAATAAGTTTATTATTAAAAAAAAAAACTAAAACCCGACTGCATATAAACTGTCTCGAATTGATTGTTGGTCATTTTTTAGAACGCCTGAGATAACATTGTAAGAATAAAATGCAAAACTGTTTTTACTTAGACAGTACTTTTTTCTTATGTCTTTTCCAGTTGTCAAATAATTCTGACCAACGGGAAAGAAATCCCGTAGGCAACGCTAATCTAATTATTTATCTAACCACTGGGAACAACTCACAACTTCGACAAATCTAACGACATTCCCAAGTCAAAATCCATTAAGCTGTTCAGGTTAGAAGTTGAAATCCATACGCTCCAAGAACGTAACCCGTCTTCTCTAGCAGTTGGGTATAAAGAGAAAATAGCATTGTAATAAATATAATAATAACAGCAAGCCTACTTAGATAACTGGCACTCCACCTCTGTGCGCTTTTCAAGACACTTTCTGAATCGCGAAACCATTCTGTGGAACAAATTATCCGAATCGGTATTTTTGGAAAATCCACGTTCAAGAAAAAAGAGCGTACTCCTTCCTCGAAGGGCCTTTAACACGCTTGGGACTCCTCAGTTAGGAGGATTTTATGAGCGGGGTTAATCACTTTCCATCTGGTCACTATCATAAAAAGAAGGTTGAAATAGTTACTATTACATTTTTTTTTATTCAAGTGTTTACCTGTTTTATTAGACTCTTTTGACCTTAGTTCTGATGCTAAATCTCTGGCTGACGTAACATAGAATGTTCGCAGTATATCCATTCGATGTGCTCCAGACATTCCACGACCCTTTGAATTCGACGCGTGTAAGTGACGGGAGAATACAGCTCTTCTCTTACTGATGTTCACTATTAGTATTCTGCAAAAAAACTTTATAGGTTATTATTTTAAAAGGCCATATCCATAGGTACAAATAAATAAAATTGAAGTTTCTGTTTGTAATTTCAAATTAACAGCTTTTCACAAAATGCACACAACATCAACGTAAAATGGCAGCATTCGTACTGTCGTGTTTCGTTGGTGAGTGCGAGACCGAAGGCCCAATGATGCAGAACCATCATTAGACCGACATGGTGTGGATCACCATGCTGCATTGTCTGCATTCGGAATGAGTATGGTGACCACCACTCTTGGATTCTGCTTATGCTTTTCATCAGGCAGAGTGGTCACTTTGGCAGGCCCATACATTAAAAAAAATACATATGAAAGTATATACGGTACTGACATCAAAAAATCTTTTTATAAAAAAAAACCGACTTCCAAAAACCATCCAACGAAAACTCCCTGCCAAAAACACTAAAAAGCGTAAAATAAACTGGCTCTTCATAAATTGCCATGTGCCAATTCTTGTCTATACCTAATTCTTTATTCATTTAAATAGTAGTATTATTATATGTACTAGGTACCTAAAATCTGTTTGCAGTCGGCGCCAAGCCCAATGTAATAGTAGTTACCACACTCGCTAGATTTCGAGACGACTATCAACGACGTTGCGTCAGCCCGCGCGTGTCTGTTCGCTTGGGTTGTTTTCTGCTACACGAGAAGTAGCTATCCAGCAGCGGCGAGCGAGTGCGGTACCTCCTATTACCTTTTGGCTTGGCGCCGACTTCAAACAGATTTTAGGTACCTATACTCTGTCCATTACTTTATTTTCTTTTTGACAGCTCACGCCTATAAATTATCATATTTTTTTTCGGAATTATGTACTGCAGTAATGTCGTACTTTATTGACGGTGACGGTACTTTAGTGAAGTGGTCTGTGCATAACAAACAACCACAGACTATAAAACAGTACTTGAAATACGACAAATCGATCATATGATAAAAATAATTTGACTTCATGTAAGTATTTTTTCTGTAAATTTAATAAAAAAAGGAAATAAAAATTGTATCTATGACTCCAAGATTGAATTTTTGCAAGGAATTAAGTCGAAATCTTGGAATTTAGGATCAAACTAAGAGTAAAGAACAATAACTCTGTTCATTCATCTAATTTACTGATTTATTATTTATATTTTTCTTTATTTCTTACATAATATAAAAAAACTAATGAAGGCATAATTAATATTTCAACTAAAAATATTTAATTAAAACGATTGAAAGTTCTTCATAAATAAAATCGCTATTCGTTTCAAATCGAATCGGTAATGAGTGAGGGCGTCACTAATTTCAAAATTTCTTGAACTGTCAAAAAGAAAGTATAGTACATATAATAATACTACTATTTAAATGAATAAAGAATTAGGGATAGACAAGAATTGGCACATAGCAATTTATGAAGAGCCAGTTTATTTTACGCTTTTTAGTGTTTTTGGCAGGGAGTTTTCGTTGGATGGTTTTTGGAAGTCGTTTTTTTTTTATAAAAAGTTTTTATTTTTCCATTTTTAGTGCAAACAATCGTAGGTTGTCAGTAAGTTGAACTTATTTCATATAATTTCTGCTGATGCGAATAACACATGAACACGTATTAAAACTGAGTATGCTCAAATTATGTTGAGATGCAAGATTTCTGTTACCGAGAACGTGGTCTACGGGGCAACAGGAATCGTGTTCAAGCTTAAATGTCGTGATGAAATAGAAGCAGACGAGTTACTTAAAGCAAATAACATTTAGGGGTTAGTCATAGCCATAGCGCCTGTGGCATCAGCTCACCTAAATATCTTAAAAGTATACAACTAAAGGTCTATAGATACGTATGAAATTGGAAGAATTATCCTCCAACTCCTAACCGTTGAGGAGTCGTACCTTCCATCATCAGCTCACCTAAATAACTTTAAAAGTATACAACTAAAGGTCTATAGATACGTATGAAATTTGAAGAATTATCCTCCCAACTCCTAACCGTTGAGGAGTCGTACCTTCCATCATCAGCTCACCTAAATAACTTTAAAGAATACGACTAAAGGTAACATACATACATATGACATTTAAAGATTTATCCTCCAACTCCTAACCGTTAAGGAGTTGTACCTTTCATCATCAGCTCATCATCACTGAATGATGACTACCAGGCGCAAATACCGGAGTAGCTTCAGAAAATATACGAAAAACATAGTACGTGCCTGAAAAAAATTAGGGTTCCCCTCGATTTCTCTAGGATGCCATCATCAGATCCTAGTTTCCTTGTCATGGTACCACCGTCGGGACATCTCCTTTCCAACAAAAGAGGAATCATCAAAATCGGTTCATAAACGACGGAGTTATCCGCGAACACACATTAAAAAAAAAAACGGTCGAATTGAGAAACCTCCTCCTTTTTTTGAAGTCGGTTAAAAAGGAATTGACTGCCTGTTCCGGCTAATTTCTGGAAAGGCTGGAACGATTTTAACTTGGCTTTCACTGACAGAGATATAAGAGGGACTACTCCTTTATTAGACTAGTTTCGATCCGCGACGTTACCCGCGGTTGTTGTAAAGCTACAGCAACAACCGCGGGCAGGGATGTCCTAAGCCCGTGTGCAATCATTCCTTTAGCGCCCTTCAGTCAGTAAGTGCACAGACGAATTAAAAGTGCCGCGTCCGGCGCCCCTAACACTGCTAACCCTGCACTAGGTAGAGACGCCCCTGACTGCGGGGCTCAACTAGTTTTAAATCGAAGGTAAGGCAGTAATGCTCCACTCCAAAAGCAAGTAGCATCATGCCTTCAAGGATTTGGTCATCAAAACAAATACCAAAACATATCTTCAAATCCTTGATAAAACAATTCCTGAACTTCGGTTTATCACACTTTATAAAGCGGCAGTTAACCAGACAAATTTTTAGTAAATGTATGGATGTTTGTAAATCTTTTTTTTTTCAGATCTACATTCTATACATTTACTTATCGTTTGAGTAATATAAGCAAAATATAAGACAAACTCTTCAACTATGGATTACAGTTGGTCTTTCTCAATTTAAAAAAAAACTATCCGTTAACTGGCTCGTACTTCTTGTGGTTAAAATAAAGAATAGCAGTGATACTTAAGCGAGAACTTGGCACAGTTCGTCTTATGACTATCAGTCAGTTCATGAAGCATACCCAAGTTTCGTATTTTGTGGTATAGGAATAAAGGTACAATAATGACATACCCCAAAACACAAGGTTCAAATGAAAGACTCGTTGGAAAATTTCGTGGGTGTGACAGTTTAGCCTCTTTGATTGTTTGTGCATATCCTTCCCAACACTGCAGGACTATTTCATCTATTTGAGATAGTGCTGGGGTCGCTCCACACACCACTAAAATGTATACATCTGCAAGGAGTTTACATGTAACTGCTCTGAATGCTACCTAGAAAAGATAAATTAATAAATTTAAAAAAAAAAAGTGAGATCCTACTAATATTATAAACGCGAAAGCTTGTAAGTATGGATGTGAAGATGGATGGATGTTTGTTACTCTTTCACGCAAAAACTACTTAATGGATTTGGATGAAACTTTACAATAATATAGCCTATACATCAGAATAACACATAGGTTACTTTTTAATGCGAAAAAGGGTTGTAAGGGGGTTTAAAGGGGGGATGAACGGTTGTATAGAAGTCTGGCGATTCACTCGACATACGCATGCGCGTTAAATACGCCGGGCGTCTTGGCAACGAATAAACAAAGCTGTCACACTCATTAAAAAATTTCACTTTTTCATTGAAGACTTAAATATCCTACTAATATTATAAACGCAAAAGTTTGTAAGTATGGATGGATGGATGGATGTTTGTTACTCTTTCACGTAAAAACTACTGAATGTATTTTAATGAAACTTTACAATAATATCTATACATATAATAAAACTGTAGAAGAGTTCAATTCTGTACATTGAATAAAAATTTAAATAACAAGATTTCAGTCTGGCCGCTACATAAGTTCATCCAAAGCTGTGTGGCTTATACTTAGTTTCCCTATCAACGAAAGACACACCTGTGACGCATTTCGCTGTAACCTGGAAGGAGGCCAACGAATATATTTGAATATGCGATTGAGCGATTAGGAAAGCCTCGACTAATCACTTTATTGGCATTCTATGTCTTCTGTGCTATGTTAGACTGATGATTTTACCAACACTTTGCTCTGTGATGAAGCGCCAGAGTACTTTACATACAACAAGGAAGGTTTAACCGTAGAAAAAGAGGCACTCCAGTAGAGGGTGTTCCTGAAGTTTTTAAAAAGACACGTCATCGGCAGAGTACAACAGTGCACCCAAGCAATTCCGAGTGTTATCGGTATCCAATGGCCTGCTTTATTCGAAACTTTGAAGAAGTCGATGACCCGCAACACCCATCGTTTCAAGCTGCTTGCCGAGCACGACATCTGCTCGATGACAACCAATATCACATTCGCGATATGCATCGAAATACACACATCAAATGTGTCTAGAGATCAACATATATTTTTGCAATAACTTTTCTCCTGATTGATATTAATTAAAATTTTCTTTAAGGATTCATCAAATAAAGTGTTTTCGTTTGTCACAGTAACGATAAACCAAGTCACCTTTGCATTAATAAAGAAATTTGCCATTTTCCTAATAAAGGGATTTTTGACATTTGAACCACTAACATTAAAGTTCGAAAAAAAGACTGAAATAACAGTTTTCTTTAAAATTTTATTAGGTAACTTAAACAATTAATAATCCGTGTTTCTACCGCGAACACTAACAACACAAGAACATCGGTTTGGCATACTCAAAATGAGTTCATCCAAACACGCTGTGGAATGGCCGCCCATGTTCGTTGCAACAACAAAAAAAGGTCTTCTTGCGACTGTATACCCTCCATATTCGGCAGAGCTCTTCTCTGTAGCATATCCCATGCATGCTCAATCGGGTTCAAGTCTGGCGACTGAGCAGGCCAGGGCCAAAGCCACATCTCAATCTCAAGAAATCCGCATAAAAATGCTTGATCCCTAGACACTTTTGATGTGTGTATTTCTATGATCGAATTGAACCATCAACAACGGGAAATTATTTCTAATCGCTGTTTAAATGAAATCGAAGACATGGTTATGCCTATTGGTGGAAATTCTTAATCTTATTAATGGTTACCCGAAGCCATTTCTAACGAAGAGTGTAGTAATCGGGAGTACTCAGCTGAAAGTAATTACGATTCTAAGAAGCTTTTACATACTCTTCGCGATGGTATTCCGACTCTAAAGGACAAACAAGGAGTATTTTCCATCGTGTTTGTAACAATTTTCTTATATTACAAACTCACACGTACATACAGATTTTCTTAAAATAACTTTGTTTTGTTTCTCTATAAATTCAGAAAAATGATTGGAAGATGAGATTGAGAAAAAATATTTGAATTTGAATCTAAGCACGCGCGAACGAAGTCGCGGGTACAGCTAGTTAATTCATATTTATCACAAATGTAGGTTTTAAACAAGTTTGTTCCTATTCTCGAGGTTATACAGTGCAAGTGTTTAATTCTACCTTTCTAATTTTATGTGTGTGGTATGTTTTCTCGACACAGTGCATTCATTTTCTAGTATTTTTACCTCTTCACATAAAATTCCTCCGCACACGTTTTAATACCAAGATAATCTAGTATTAGGAGGAATACAGAGGGGGAGGATATCTAATCTAATATATTCATATATCACCTTGGCTAGCATAGATCTCATCATTCTTTTCTTAACTAAGCCAAGTTTCTCATTCAGTATAGTAAGTCTTATTATCATAATACCTATGTTATATTGAAGATTATTTCTGTTATATACCATTACATTTTTCTTAAAGCGTATCTTGCTGACTGTTTTTTTTTTTGCCTCAAGCAAGGAGAAGAAATAACTAAACTGCACATGGCCCACACGGGAGTTCCACAAGGAAGTGTGCTTGGCCCGATCCTCTACCTGGTCTTCACTGCAGACTTCCCGACAACAGATGGCGCCGTAATTAGTACTTTTGATGATGACACGGCGGCTTTAACTGTCCATGATGAACCAGCACAAGCAAGTAACATGCTACAGCGCTGTCTAAACAGCATCACGGAATGACAAGTGCATAAATTCATAACCCTATGCTAAATGTTCACACGAAATAGATTGCATTAATAACATAAAAATATTAATATATATATACCATCAATTTACTCCGATATTTCCTCAGCAAAATTGTTGCACTTTTAATTAGGGCTCAGTGGCTATTTAGCGAAATTGTGCCCCGCCGACTGGCTAAGGCTAAACCACCATAATCAATAACTTTTTTAGAGGTTTCACAAAAATACTTGCTTACATTAGGGCTCATTTGTGGTAAATATACAGGAGTGTCTCGTAATGGAGCTCCATCTTGAGCAGCTGCAAGTAGGAGCAAAAGTCTTGCCTCTCTGGGATCCAGTTCACAGAAATCAGAACTTGTTGCTACCAAATGTCCTTGAATTATGAGGCATGCCCATCGACCTGTCACACTTTCAGCATAATTATCTAATGCTTGCTGAAATTTCGAAGTTAAAATTAAATTATACCTACATTAGACAATAGCTAAAATCATTAGTATGTAATTCTGATTGTAGTTTATACTACTTTTCTGGTACTGCAGTGCAATTTTTTTTCAAATCGGACATTGCTTCCTGAGATTAGCGTGATCAAACAAACAAACTCTTCAGCTTTATAATATTAGTATAGATAACTTGATGAAATATCCAACAATGCATAAATTTCTATCATCAATAGCTTTTCATGGTCCACTGCTCCTCTCTTCATAGTCCTCTCTTTAGAAGCCAAGTTTTGTACTACCACATAGTATATTTTTGTGACATTTTTATAGATACCTGTAATTGTTGAGCTTGTGGACACAATGTACTCTGTATTAAATCCAACACTAATGTTGGGAGTGGGCATGACAATACATTAGGATCTAACGACTCCAATAAATAATCCAGTATAGGGTAACATTGTCTTAAGTCTCTCTTTACTTGATCAATGTTCTTTAGATTCTCAAGCTCTTTTTTTCCTATGTAGAATATAATTGCATCATGAACACAGGACAGAAGGAGTTCCAAGTCACATTGTAATCCACCAGTTGCAATTCCAATCAGTGTAACACTAAAAAAAATACAATGATATATTATAAATTTATTGTTATGCAAGAAATAAAGTGAGTGTAAAACATTAACACATTTATCAAGTTTTTGGGATATTTAGGATTTTTGTTTTGTAATAGATCACCATTTTCTACGATTTAGCCTCGGCGGCTTAGGAACCTATGAGGGTAAATGGTAAACAGTAATTGTCTCAATGTTTGTCTATAGCTCTAATTATTTATGAACATAGATTAACACATTAGGCAGAAGCCATATGCAGGCATTCCCCTCTGTCAAAGTATAAGCCCAAATGGGCCTATGCATAACACAGAATGTTTTTATGTGTGTGGAATTGTAAATATTTTGTTTTATTTTTAACCAACTTCAAAAAAGGAGGAGGTTTTAAATTCGAGTGTATTTTTTTTTATGTTTGTTACCTCATAATAACTTTCGACTGAGTGAACCAATTTTGATGATTCTATTTTTAATTGAAAGCTTGTGCTTCCCGTGTGGTCCCATTTCAATTTGGTCCAGTTTTTGAAATCGTTTTTTTCTTTTTGTTGAAATTTGTGATTATTTTATGTGTGAGATCATAGTGATAGGCGATTGTTTTTGTATATAACTTTAAAATGTGTGTATGAAGATTTCACCTCGCAAAAAATGACAGATTGTTTTGTATCACAAAAACATCCTCTGGCCCACTGGCCTGTGTGGCTCTATGTTTATAAATAATCAAATATTTAATACTAGTTTTATAATATTTGTGAACTAAAAATATAAAAATAATGATCTTCAGATAACAATAACTATTTACAAAAGTGAGACATTAGATCATTACTATTTATACAGAAAAAATATTACCTTTTACAGTATTCTTTCCAAAGTATACAGCCATTATCTACGGATGTGTCGATCATAGATAGATTATGACATTTACTAAACATGTTAATGCCATGTAGAGAGGCTATTGTTGAAAATTGTATCTATAAAAGTAAATAATTTTAAAGTAAAGGCCCCTGGTTTAAGCATGAGGAACACATAGGGCCTCATGCTCCAACGGATGATATATGTTAAGTGTGACCTTCATTAGATACAATAGGCTAGGCTTCACTGCACGGTTAGCTTTGTGGTTTAAGCGGTTGCCACACCACTTTCTACCGCATTGAGTGTTGTGAGTTCTAATCCCACATGGGACAACACTTTGTGTGATGCACAAATTGTTGTTCTTTGAGTACAGTAGTAAAGAGTAATAAAAAAAAATTGGCTGTACTAGTAGTATGGGACTATATTTTATAGTTCTCATGCTTTACCCAAATGGAGAACCTAATTTTAAATAAAATAACTGTCTTATTGTTTTTTAAAGTCCTTTGTCTTTTTTGTGTCTACGAGTTGAAAGGAAATGATCACTAATGTAAACTATTAATGTGTAATGCATTCTTGTTTCTTGCAACTTGATTCTTGAGAATTCTTGCTTTTCTTTCTTATTAACATCAAGTTAACAAAGATAATGTGCTATAAATACAGGTTAACATATAATTGTGGGATTGCACAAAACGAATTCGGAGAGAAAACGTTTTTGCAAAATTTTTTCAATTCTATTTCAAGACAAAAAGCTTAGAAAAGCTTACATTTTCACTATTGCCGCGTTTTCTAGAGAAAATTGGTACACCACTCTCTGTAGCAACTGCGATTACAATAACAGACATATCGTTAACTTTAAATAATAAATAAAATAAAGTTTTTTTGTTCAAATTTAGGTTTAAAAGAAACTTCAATATATTTTGGACAAAAAGTTTACTTCTCTCACATTCACAAAATCACAAGTCGGGCGGTAGAGAGAGGGAGGGGAGGGCGGGGAAGAGTAGACTGTTTGACGTTTCAAGAGATGGTCGGATTTATTAGAACAGATCCGAGCATTAGGTATTTTACGAGATTAGGCTGCACCTAATCCCATTTTGTCAATGTGTATAATAATTCACCTGTTCCACCTAATCTTCATATTCTTAAAACATAAAATCGAATGTTCAGTATATATACGCTCCCACCTGTTCCTGTGCTATCTCACTCACTTACGCGTTGCCACGTATCCCACCATTCAAGGAAGTTGAACTAAAGCATGGAAGTAGCCTAAAAAACGATAATAATGAACCTATATTTGTCTCCGTAAACGAGATACGAATATTCAATAAGTTAGAATAGGAAAGAAAATAGTTTCGTTTTCGTACTAAGAGCTGCTGTACACATTACCGCTGTCACTTGGTCACCTTTGGTCATCTTTACCCAACCAAATTAAAATGCGTTCAAGAAAGTAGTCTATAGTAAAGAACGAACGTTGTTTTTTTATTAGTCGAGTGTATTGTCTTGAAGTAGCCAAGTAGTAGTCTCGAGTTCGTACTGTGTTTTCTTACATTGAACAGCAAATTTCAAGGCTTAACGGTATCTAAATAATATTTCCGACATCTTAAAATATGGCGTGTGTAGTGTGGGAATGCAGATCGCATTTGTCACGCAAGGAAAATGAAACGGAGTTAATAAGCTTCCACAAGTAAGAAGACATTTCGATTTTTTTCCAACTGTTGTCTTAAAATTACATTATAAAATTAAATTAAACGTGGGAGAGCCACGCTTCGGCATGAATGGGCCGGCTCGACCGGAGTGATACCACGGCCTCACAGAAAACCGGTGTGAAACAGCGCTTGCGCTGTGTTTCACCGAGTGAGTGAGGATACCGGAGGCCCAACCCCCCCCCCCTCCCCATGATGGCGCAGTTGAAAGACAGATTGATACCCCAGGAGGGTACCAACTGCGCTAGCGTTGGAGAATCCCTCTCTGGGCGTCCGCGCTCAGGACACAACGCGCCTGAACGTGGATGCCGAGGCTGCCCCTCGTATTCTGGGGAGGGCAAAATTGCGCTAGATCACGCTCGGGGTAAGAGCAGTAACATCACGGCACCCCCTACCACGCTGGTCGTGGATTTCTGCAACGTCAGGGGATTACATAGTAATCTTGATGCTGTCCATCACCACCTCGAGACAGCAAAGCCAGCATTGCTCTTTTTGACCGAGACGCAGATATCGTCTCCTGCGGACACATCCTACCTCAGCTACCCGAGGTATGGACTAGAACATTCCTTTATGTCTAAAGCCGGAGTGTGCGTGTACGTCAGAGACGATATTAGCTCTCGTCGCCTCAGCAACCTTGAAGGTAGGGACCTCTCCATCTTATGGCTCCGTGTAGACAGCGACGACCATCCCCGCGTCTATGCGTGCCTCTATAGGTCCCATAGCGGTGATGCCGAAACTGACCGACTCATTGAGCACATCCAGATGGCTACAGACCTTGTGCAGCAGCAGATCCCTTCCACAGAGATCATCGTACTTGGCGATTTTAACGCTCACCACGCCGGCTGGCTCAGCTCCAGTAAAACGGATCATGCGGGGAGATCTGTTCACGACTTCGCCCTGGCTTATGGCCTGACACAATTGGTTACCACGCCCACGCGAGTCCCAGATGTGGAAGGTCAGAATTCCTCTTTGTTGGACCTTCTGCTGACTTCTCATCCGGACGGATACCACGTATCCGTAAACGCCCCACTTGGCTCCTCAGACCATTGCCTTGTCCGGAGTACAGTGACACTCACATGCTCACCGCGATCGCGAGTTGCGCGCAGTCGCCGTGTGTGGCACTACAAGTCAGCAGATTGGGATGGGATGCGGTCCTTCTTTGCGTCCTACCCTTGGAGACAGTTGTGCTTCTCGCCGGATAATCCCAACACCGCTGCTGATTCTATTGCTGATGTTGTGCTACAGGGTATGGAGATTTTCATTCCATCCTCTGTGGTTCCCATTGGTGGCAAGTGTCGGCCCTGGTTTGGTTCATCTTCCAAAAAAGCTTCTCGCAGGAAGCAGGAAGCTTACCAAGCCTGGGCTGACGCAGCGGCGGTACGGGATCAAAACACCAGCGCTCTAAAAAAGGAGTACAACTTTGCCTCCAGGTTCTTCAAAAGAGACATAGCTAGGGCGAAGTCGGTGCACATTGCTGGGATTGGCGAGAGGCTTGAGCGTCTTCCTTCGGGGACTCGAGCATTCTGGTCTCTTGCCAAGGCTATCGAAGGGAATTTCTGTAAGCCATCCCTTCCACCTTTGCACTTGGGAAACAATCCGTTGGCCTATGACGCAAAGGAGAAAGCCGATCTCCTGGCAAAACACTTTGCGTCCAACTCGACCTTGGATGACGGGGAACAGGAGCCGCCTACCATACCGCGGTGCGAGAGCCGTATGCTGGATATCCAGTTTCACCAACGCTCAGTGCGTATAGCACTTTTATCCCTGGATATCCATAAGTCGAGTGGCCCGGATGGAATCCCCCCTATAGTGTTGAAGATGTGCGCTCCAGAGTTGGCACCGGTCTTAACGCGTTTTTTTCGGCTCTCCTACTCTTCTGGCGTAGTCCCGACAACATGGAAGGCAGCATTAGTCCACCCGATCCCAAAAAAAGGCGATCGCTCTAATCCGTCCAACTACAGGCCGATAGCCATTACTTCCCTCTTCTCGAAAATAATGGAGTCCATCATCAACTATCAACTCCTACGGTATCTAGAAGATCATCATCTGCTTAGCGAGCAGTACGGCTTCCGTAAGGGTCGATCGGCTGGTGATCTTCTGGTATACCTGACACATCGCTGGGCACAGGCGATTGAGACTAAGGGGGAAGCCTTGGCAGTTAGTTTGGACATCGCGAAGGCCTTCGATCGGGTCTGGCACAAAGCGCTTCTTTCGAAGCTCCCTTCCTATGGGCTTTCCGAGAAATTATGCGATTGGGTCACTAGCTTTCTAGCAGATAGAAGCATTAAGGTCGTAGTCGACGGTGAATGCTCTGATTCCATATCTGTGAATGCTGGTGTCCCGCAAGGCTGTGTGCTATCGCCTACTTTGTTCCTCCTCCATATCAATGACATGCTGCAAAATTGCGGCATTCATTGTTATGCGGATGACAGCACCGGCGATGCTTTTTACACCGGCCGCGCCAATATTTCTCGGGAAAACGTCATTGAGAGTCGAAACAAACTTGTGTCTGAAGTCGAGACTTCTTTGGAGAAGGTCTCAGATTGGGGTAGACTTAATTTAGTCCAATTTAACCCCACAAAGACACAAATTTGCGCGTTCACCACTAAAAAACTTCCGTGGGTCGTATGTCCTCGTTTCGAAGGCACTCCACTATCTGCCTCAGCCAATATTGGAATTCTTGGTGTCGACATGTCGAGCGAAGTCCAGTTTCGTGGCCACCTGGAGGGTAAGGCCAAATTGGCCTCGAAAAAGCTTGGTGTGCTCAACAGATCGAGACAGTATTTCACTCCGGCCCACCGCCTTATACTTTATAAGGCCCAGGTTCGGCCTCACATGGAATACTGTCCCCATCTTTGGGCGGGGGCACCCCAATACCAGCTCCTCCCTTTGGACCGCATTCAACGGAGAGCGACCCGAGTCGTCGATTGCCAAGAACTTTCAATTCGGCTAGACTCTTTGGCGCTGTGTAGAGATGTAGCTTCGCTGTGCATCTTCTACCGCATTTATCATGGGGAGTGCTCCGAGGAATTGTTCGGACTGATTCCTGCCGCCTCTTTCCGCCATCGTCCTACGCGACTGAAGTTTCATCCCCATCATTTAGATGGTTGGCAGTCCTCAACTGTGCGCTTTTCCAGGAACTTTCTGCCTCGCACAACAAAACTGTGGAATGAACTGTCGCCTGCGGTATTCCCGGACCAATACGACCTTCAAACCTTCAAGAAAAGAGCGTACTCCTTCTTAAAAGGCCGGCAACGCACTTGTGATGCCTCTGGTGTTGCGGGTGTCCATGGGCGGCGGTAATCGCTTACCATCAGGCGATACGTCTGCTCGTATGCCCCCTATATCATAAAAAAAAAAAAAAAAAAAAAAGTATCGAAAATGTAGAATATCATAATGTGAAGTGAATTTGTATTTAAATATCTTCGTAGCAAAGTATTCCATAAATATTCATAGTTTTCTACACACAACATCTCTAAATGCATAACAAAGTATCTATATGCAACAGTGTACAATCTATTATTTTAGTGCATATTGAGTGGATATAACTAGCTCTTTTTCGCGCGTTGAAATCGTTATAAGTTGATGGAGTACCGCTATTTGATTATGTCTTTTTATTTTATCGCTACTTCCATGCTTTAGTTCAACCTTTCCTTGCCACCATTAGTCACCATCCCGCTACACATCTAGAGCCGTAGAAAGCGAGACAGCACATGCCATATGTTTATCAGATTTGCGCGGGAGAGCATGGTCACACAACAGATACCAGAAAGAAGACCAAATTCATACAACGGGTGCATTCAGGGATTTGAGTATACACTATACACTCGTAAATAGGTACATATCGAGACTTTAACCTAATTATGATTAAATCATTCCAGTTTCATTTAATAATTGGGGCATTTCATGTGAAGCGAACAGCGAAAAAAGGGTCAGGATTCCGATTTCGTTTATATTTTAGTATGTTATTCCTGTACATATCCTCGACACAGATACGAAATATTTTTGCTTAGTTCTTATAGGTCTTTGAATTTGAAGATTTCAAAAAACGTGAGGTAGGTATGCACTCAGGGCCGGACCGTGAGTTTAGGGGGCCCTGGGCTAATACTACTTAGGGGCCCACCAAATTCTTTTTTTATAAAGACAACCTCCGCATTAGGAATATACATCCTGTGTAGAGGGGGGCTCTATAAACATACATGTAATGAACACAAAGAACACTCAGACTTATAACAACAATTTGTGGATCACACAAAGTGTGGTCCCATGTGGGAATTGAACCCACAACACTTGGTGCAGTGAAAAGGAGCGTAGCGACCGCTTATACCACTAGATCTGGCAATCATCAATCAAACAATTACTCAAATTTATAGGATAAAAATTAAACGATAAAATATCTAATTTGCATTTTAATATATTATGCCTTATGGGTCAGTGTTTAATAAGTACAATCGTAATTAAATTGACAAATGATAAAGCAAAGTTTCTGCACATTCCTTTGGAAACTTAATTTAATTTGCTCCTCACTTTCTAAATTCTTAGTTAAATCAACATTTATGGACAAAACGGATAAAAGCCGATATATGCCATCGCTCGGCTTCACAACTTGTGATTAGTATGGTTAAATATATTTTTAAGATTGTATAGCAATTCGGGAATACGAATACGATTTCAGTTCCAACCTTCACAGATTCTTCACCAACTTGGTTAAGAGAATGCGCAGCACATGGCACGTAATCCGCAGATTCATTTTTTTGTTCTATTATTGCTTCTACACCATTGTAACGACCAGCCATATTAGCAGCGTTGTTGTTTGACTGTCTCCTTTTTTTGTGCAGGAATCCCCCCCTGATACCACCGACTGGTGGCATGTCGGACTCGAACCGACTAAAATCGCACGCCGCCTCGGGTACCAGGAGCCGGGGAACTAGGTGCACCCTTGAAAGGAAATCCCTGGAATCTCGACGTACCACGGGCCACCTAGGTTTTGTAGATGGCTCCCTCCTGAGCACTGACCCCGATGTTCTCTTGCTACATAAAAGCGCTTGCGCCTCCACCCCGGCCTGCTTCTGCAAGGGTGACAGGAGGCCTCATCTGCCAGCCCCAGGCTTGCGCTTATGGAGCACGGAGATCGTTTTGTGACCATCGGCGCCTGAGTCGTTTGCGGTACCGAGCCCATTCCCGGGCCTGGCGGACCAGGAGAGTTCTAAACCTGTCCCGGTCCCACTCCACCGTCTCCTGCACGAGCATAACTTGATCGCAGAAAGAGACTGCGGATTTCCACGCACTCTCGCTCCGTAACATGGCCGCAATCGTGTTACTAAGTAAGAGAACCCCCGCTCCGATGACCGCCACGAGATCGCACCTCGGCTCCCCCACGCTGGACATTCTGCCAGCGTGTGGAGCGCCGTGTCCACGGTCTGGCGATCACAGTGGTGGCACTTAAACGTTGCCTCCTTACGGATCAGACACAGGTGATCGCCGAAGCATCCTTTTTCAGTGATCACCTGCGTCAACCGGTATGAGAGGCTCCCGTGATGCCTCTCAAGCCAATCCTCCATAACGGGCCTTACCACCACAATAACAGCGTGCTCAGCGCTCGGTTGCCCAAGTCGTTCTTCCATTCCCTCACGATGACCTGGCGGAGTTGGGATTTCTTATCTTCGATTTCTTGAATCTCAGGACACCTGCCCAACTTCCGCGTCTCCTTGAGCCACTGATAAAGAGCCGCAAGGGCTCTTGCCTCCAGGTCCCATGGTGGAGTACCGGCCAGGAGACTTGCCGCCTCAAAAGAGATCGTGCGGTACCCCTTTATGATCCTGATGGCCAGCACTCGTTTCGATCGTATATATAGTAATAATAGCGCGATAGTGCCCTCAGTGCCTCCGCCCATACTGGGGCCCCATAAAGGGCCATGGACCGCACGACCGTTTGACTGTCCCCTACTGTTAACCAGTGGTAATCCATTTTTTTTCAAAAAGTCTTGTAAAACATTAAATAAATGTAAGCTAGTATGACTACTAATTTTAATTAACAATATACATCTTTCGTACACTTTTCCCAAAAAACAGTATCGAATTACGATAGTTAACTGATCATTATGAGATAGATCTGGGACTGAGAACAGAATCGCAAAAAAGGTAGTAGAGCCACGCTGATATCAGCACGAACTGACCGGCTCGACCGGGGTGGTACTACCCTCGCATAGAAAATCAACCTAAAATGACAGTGTTTGTACTGTCGTGTTTCGTTGGTGAGTGCGAGACCGGAGGCTCAAATAGTCTAGTCAACAAGTTCCATACTTGTTGACTAGACTAAAAGATGCAGAAGCATCACTAGGCCGCCAAGGTTGTGGGCCGCCATGCTGCATTGTCTGCATTCGCAATGAGTATGGTAACCACCACTCTTGGATTTTGCTTATGCTTCCCATCAGGCAGAGTAGAGTCATTTTGGCGGGCCATAGATAAAAAAAGGTGATAGGCGGGGGGAATTCTCCCGTATTATAGACTGACTCAATTTTTTTTGTTTTTAACCTGGCCTGGTAGCAAGATATATGAGCCAAATATGCTTACTCACTCTCGAAAGAAAAAATTCTTGATGTGGGTATACTTAGTAGAACATAGTTATTATCACATGGTATTTAGAAATACTTTAAGTATTAACGTTATTCACGTAAGAGAAATAAAAACTATGTAATATTATTTAATATGTGAGCAAAATCGTTATTAAAATATTAAATCGGTACGTGTCAAATTGTTGAAGCAGTATCTAAAACTCTATAAAATTAATAAAACATACTGTCGTCCGTAAATAATCGATGGGGAAATCCCCGTTCCGTTTGACACGTTTTATCGTCTATTTTTTACTTTAACTTGACTTAGCTGAGGGCCCCTGGAATCCACGGGGCCCTGGGCTTAAGCCCAAAAAGCCATATGGTAGATCCGGCCCTGTATGCACTACTTCGAATGTCATTATCAGTTCCAAAATAGTAATTTTGGGATTAATTGAGCACTGAGTTATATATATATACTACATTTAATAACCTTTATATCCTCATAATTTAATTTTTTATTTTCATTTTTAATTGCTAAAATTATTTTTTTTTTCATTTTTGACGAAGTTAGCATTTTAAAAAAAAAATTGATCATGAAAATAAAGCTTATATTATGTTTAAGCATCATGCCAAGTTTCATAGTGGGCCGCGCAGTCGTTTAGGAGCTACATGTAAAATAATGACGAAGCGCGATAATGGCCCCCTTCTAGCGTCTAATCAGTTAGCGAGACTTACTGAAATATTTCTTTGAATAACAGGTAAATAACACTGTCTCTGGTATATCTTCGCTTAGCTAAGGCAGTAGTCCCACCGCCAGTGAGAAAACGACTACCTATCGGCAATTTTTTCGCTCAAGAAACTAACAATATATAAACATTCCGTGTAAACAAAAGAGATATTAGAGACATACATTTATAGTTGATCGCTGACTGTTTACACTACCGGTGAAGACGCTCTACTAGTTTGTCGCTGAGCGACAAGAGTTATCATAGATAATACGTTTAGCGATACTTGCTTAGCGATGCTCGGTTGGCGGTCAGAACTCACGCCGAGAGACCAACTATCGGTCATTTCTTTACGGTGCGGCTTTGAAAGTAAACGTATTGATGGACAGGGATATTATCGGACATATTCAATAAAAAACTAAAAAACTCTACTATAGTTACTTGGATGGAAAAAACTTTAATACCGCTTTTGTCTCGTTTGGAACACGTGTATCACGTTTGCAGGTTTGCTCAGGACAGCCTCCTCGAGCGAGCAGCGCGAGTAATCGCCTGTCACACTCGCATACTCGCTTATAGCTCAGTGACAAAACTATCTGAACTACACACTCGCTTCTTGTTGCTCGCCAACTTGTTTCTAGGTTCTTGCGCTTATCGTTAATCATTGGCGGTGAGACAAGTGCCTTTTCATTGAATGATTTTCTTGTTGTTCAAAGATATTCAAATGTCTGTAGAGTATTTTAAAAATACATGTGTCTGCGGACTCTCTTTTTTTTAAAATATTTCGCACATTTCATAGACAACGCTAACTAGCTTCAAACTAAGCAGAACTTGTATTTTGATAGCTAGATTAACTGATAGAATACTTATGTACCTTTTTTGTAAATAGGTATATTCAAATTATAGATAGGAAACACCCTGTAAAGGAACGGGTGTGATTTCCCTCCAACACAAAGGGAGGATCCTCTGACCAGGCGAGGTGATCATCAGTCAAAAGTCAGCGATCAACTTTAGATGTATGATCTCTTTTGTTTACACGGAATGTTTATTTATTGTTAGTTTCTTGAGCGAAAAAATAGCCGATAGTTAGTCGTTTTCTCGCTGGCGGTGGGACTACTGCCTTATCTAAGCGAAGATATACCAGAGGCAGTGTTATTTACGTGTTACTAAAAGAAATAATTCAGTAAGTCTCGCTAACTGACTAGACGCTAGAAGGGGGCCGTTACCGCGCTTTGTCATTATTATACATGTAGCTCTTAACGACTGCGCGGCCCCCTATAAAACTTGGCATGATGCTTAAACATAACATTTGATTAATTATCATGATCAAAAAAATTAAAAAAAAATGCAAAGTTCGTCAAAAAGGAAAAAAAAAAATTTTTTTATTTTTTTTGCAAATAAAAATGCAAATAGAAATGCAAATTATAAAGATACAAAGGTTATTAAATGTAGTATATAACTCAGTGTTCAATTTGTCCCAAAATTACTATTCTTAAACTGATAATGACATTCGAAGTAGTGCATACCTCACGTTTTCTGAAATCTTCAAAGACCTATATTTTAAAAACTAAGCTTGCAAATGCAAAATATTTCGTATCTGTGTCGAGGATATGTACAGGTGTAACATACTAAAATATAAACGAAATCGGAATCCTGACCCTTTTTTCGCTGTCCGCTTCACGTGAAATGCCCCAATTGTTAGACATACTGTAAGTGCCGGCATTTCACGTAATAATATAAGTTTTTTTGTTAATTTAAAAGAACTGATCTTCTGTTTGCATAATATGTATTGTGGCTTTTATTTTTGATAAAAGTTTAAGCAGATTTTGAATACTGTTTTGAGTACCGTGACCTTAGTATAGTCTCGCGCGGATTTGTATTTTGTATATTTATATTTTAATACTTAAATTGTATATTTGATAATATCTCACCTCTTGACTGGTGGAAACAACAAAAAAACTGTTTACCCCAACTTGAAAACTTAATGTAATGGCAACAAGCGTTCAATGCAAAAGAACGTTTTTTGCATGTGGCGTCTTGTTAAATGATAGGAGAACAAGACTTGGCTACAGAAAACTTCAACAATTGATGTTTTTGAAACATAATCACAAACATAAAAAAAATGGAAAATAATACAGTCGAATTGATAACCTTCTCCTTTTTTTGGTATCCTTTACTAGGTATATAAATTTTTCCTTTTTAATTAAGTTTTTTTACGTTTTTAACACAAAAAAAAGTTTTTCAATAAAATAAGATACACATAATATTTGAATAGTAATGTACATAAAACAAATGTATATATCATTAGTGTATTGAAATCTTTTAAGTACGCCATCTTGGTACGCATGTGCATATGTAGGTACATATGCATGCCAATGTGTAAATGTACGTCATGCACGAGCGGGATGGCCAAGTACGCCATCTTACGAAGGTTCAACATCGGGTCTTTTTAAATAAATCAAATTAATTGTTTTCACACAACAGTATTTAATAACTACAAGAGTAACTTCATACCTTAGTAAGATGACAGCCCTAAGCCTGTAATAAGTATATAGGGAAGATACTAATTGATTGAATACTAATTATAATATTGATTAAATAAGTAAACTTTTTGTTTTATTACACTGTTTTCATTCAAAATATCACAAGCAACACTTCACAGTTTGCTAAATGTCTAATCCTAATCATTCAAATAATGATCCAACGATTACATTCATCAAACCCTATTAACGAACTAAGAACTTGAGATTAGGAATAGACAGATTGAGATTGTTTTGTATGTGAAGTAATGGTTGTGAATCAGATTAGGAAGATTATGTATTTAGGTATTTGGATTAGGTATAGATTGATCTAGTATTTGATTTACGTAGTACGACCTTAGAGCGAACGGGCGGAAAGCGTGATCGGAGTAGAAAGACAGAGTTTGGGTAGTATCTGTCTCTCTCACGCTTCTTCTTCTCATCTTCTGATTGGTTCTCATTGGGTCTCCTTGTTCACGATGAAGCTTTAGGAGGCCATCCTAGTGTCAAGAAGTGCCGGCAAGATGTAGGTACAAGGTTGGTGTCGTAGTGGTGCCGTAAATGTGCTATTTGTATACCTACTGCTGTAAAAAGGCCTAAAGATGCGAAACCAAGATACACCAGCAACTTTATAACGGACTGGAAATTAATTGCAGTTGTCATTACGAGCGGGAACGAGAAAACCCGATACGGCTGGCGCTCATATAGTTTTGATAAAGGTGCACTGGTTTGGCTGAATAACTCGATACGTATGCATAGAAAAGCCCCAAAACTACAATAAGGTTAAGCGGATTAAAGACGTGACCCACAGGATTAAGCGACAATCGAGTTTGAAGTATTGCATATACACCACCTGGCTAAATATAGCAGCAATATGGCGTGGTAGCAATAGCGATGCAATGTTACGAAAAATTAACATTCCAGAAAAAGACTCTTCAATCGGTTTAGCCGAGAAAGTTCTAGTCGGATTCTTGAGGTACAGAATAATAAAACTTAAGTGTCGCGCGGTTGGTTTGATTATATACGACAGCGTTTTTTCGTAACCGGGCATTTCAAGAGGTTGTTGAACTTTCCCAAATGATCTAGTAAATCTAGTATAACAAGGCAGTGTAGTTTGATCTACAGTACGACAAATATCTGAGTGATATAAGTGATTAACAGAGCGACCTCGGCGGTCATTAAGGACTATTATTCTGAGTTATTCTGTGGTTTTAAGAGTGTTTATAATAAAGTCTCTTTTATACGTCAGAAGGCTTAATTCTCAAATTCGTCGAACCCGAACACGTAATAATAAATAGAAGGTGTTGCTTAACACAAAACCGGAAAGAAACCATTATGGTAATTGTAAATAAAAAACTAACAGCACACACGATTATTTATAATAAATGTTCATAGTAGAAAAATGTTAGCATAAAACACTTTATTTATTTTCCAAAAGGGCCCCTAATTCTTATGAGCCCAGGGGCCCCAGCTTAGGTTATGACGGCCCTGAGCACGACCATCCTCGAGAACTGGGTCGGGCACATACCTACCTGTAGTATGGCACCTCTGAACTCACAAGTTTGTATTTAAGGGCAAGTTGTTGATGTGCGATCCTGGCTACTTGGCTGTGCCTGTGCAAATATTCGCCGTTAGCAAGACGAGAACAACCAGAAATAATATGTTTAATAGTTTCCCAGGACGGTGACATGCCCGACAGATATCAACCGTGCCTACTTTCAGGATATATACTTCCGATAGTTATTCGTCCATAATCGCACAAACAAAACCCTCGCTTTCACCGAAGACATCACCATACCGCAGCCAAGACGTAGACGCTTTGAAGTCTATATCAGGCCCATTTAGGGCCTGATAAAACAGACTTATTATAATGGAAAATTAATAAAAAAATAATAATAACGAATCAGCACAAACAGATTTACACTACAATGACAAGTAAACGATGCCTAGTCATTTCTTATCCCCCGCTCAGTATAAAGGACTCGTTACGGATATCAGCTATACTGATACCTATACTCGTATAATTTATGTTTGACAATGTATATTACACCTCGATTTCGTACGTAGGCATATTTGCAAATTCGATGTTGCAAATATTTATACCTCAATTATTTATACTTCTATGCAAAAAAAATAGCTTAGGCCTGTTTATGTACCAGTAGTATTATATTTATGTATATTTTTATTCAATTTAAATCTTATCTACTTGAAGTAAGTATCTGCGATCTCATACTTCATTATACACGGGTAACATTGGCTCCATTTCCATCATCAGTTTGATTCGTATTAACTGAAAAAAAAAAAATATATATATGAATCGGGATTCCCATTTAAGATTTCAAGAATGCTTATTATATACTTACGATCGGATTTCGTCAGGAGTCTTGGTCCTGTTATAGCTATCATTAATGCTCCCAACGGAGCCGATATCACGACGCTGAGTACACTTACTGTCAAAAGCGCTTTGGCGTAAGATTCTTCCAATCCTGGATCAATACCAGTCGTTTGACCATTGTGTACCATATCTAAAGCAGCTGGCCCCAATGCTGCCTAAAATAACAAAAATGTCTACAGATTGAAAATCCTTTTTTTTTGGCTGCTATCATTTCTGTCTGAAATTTGTAGAAATGTTTTTGAGAAAAAACCTGTTAAAATAACAAATTATAATAAGTACCTGCACTGTAGCTTTTGCCATCCATGTAAGACCAATAAAGATTTTTTCCTTACTGCTGAGGCCGCAACCGAAGCTAACGAAGTACGTAGCAACGGCACGAAGGGCTAAACACGCTAAAAGACAAATAGCTCCCATTTTTAGAACTTGTGGGTCTAAAGCACTTATCTGTAAAATTAACGAGATGTATATTAGTTATTTAATTGGATATAAAACAGGTATGTATATATGGCTTACTTGTAGATTAAGGGTCCTTTCACACAGACCGGCTCGGAGAGCATCGGCCCGCTTTTTCTTTTTCACACAGACCGGATTGTATACGCTTGGAATTAGACGGAGCGGAGCCGCTAACTATTTGACATAGACCGGCTGGAAGAGATATGCGCGAGCGTGAGCGAAAGAGCACGCAATCGGAGCCGGTCGGCTCCTCTTATTATTTCACACGAAGCGCATTCAAGCATTGAATGACAAAAGAAGTGTACATGCGAAAGTAAGCCTTGGTACAACTACTCGAAACTCTGTTTCCAACGTGATAAAAATCTGCTCTCCTCTCCGAGCCGGTCTGTGTGACCGGACCCTAAGGTGTCATTTCCGCTCAAAGGACACCAACACGTTTGTAATTTCTAGGTGTTGCAAACGCTCGTTTACCCCGTTTACGTTTAAAGTTATTTTAAATTATAAAAAATTAAAATAACTTTTTTGTACTAAACGAGTGGTTCGCGAAAAAGTGCTATTGACTTAAATCGGTATCGACCATTGCCAGCTTTTCTTTATTGCTAGCGTATTAAGGTATCTAGATTTATCAGTGTAGACTAGCGTGATTTTAGCGCATAGAGTACCTATTGGTGACGAGCAGATTTCCCTAGTGGCCGTTTGCGGAACTAACGTAAGACAGATACTTCTACCTGACAGTTTAATATACAGAGCGAGTGCATTGATATTTTAAATTCTTTCTACAATGATTTCATTGATTGACGTCTACGGAGTAGTAAAAAATACATTAAGACCACTTCGTGAGGGTGATCAGTATTTTTAAAGTGGAATGTTAACGTGTATTGGTGACGAGCAGATTTCCCTAGTGGCCGTTTGCGGAACTAACGTAAGGCAGATACTTCTACCTGACAGTTTAATATACAGAGCGAGTGCATTGTTATTTTAAATTCTTTCTACAATGATTTCATTGATATACGTCTACGGAGTAGTAAAAAATACTACACTTTTAGGAGGTAGTAGAGCCACGCTTAGGAGGTAGTAGAGCCACGCTGATTTCAGCACGAATGGGCCGGCTCGACCGGGGCGGTACTACCCTCGCACAGAAAATCAACGTAAAATGACCACGTTCGTGCTGTCGTGTTTCGTTGGTGAGTGCGAGACCGGAGGCCCAAATAGTCTAGTCAACAAGTTCTATACTTGTTGACTAGACTAAAAGATGCAGCAGCATCACTAGGCCGCCATGGTGTGGGTCGCCATACTGCATTGTCTGCATTCGCAGTGAGTATGGCGACCAATACTCTTGGATTCTGCTTATGCTTTCCATCAGGCAGAGTAGAGTCATTTTGGCGGGCCATACATAAAAAAAAAAAAAAAAAACTATAAGACCACTTCGTGAGGGTGATCAGTATTTTAAAAGTGGAATGTTAACGTGTATACATCGAGATATAATGTATAGAGAAGACGGCACTCATTAGTGCGGTGTTCCATGCAATTGCGGCGCATGCGCCGCACTTCCTTCAGTCGCTTGCTAGCTACACTCTGATGAAGCTATGGCTTAAGCGTGTGATTGTTGACATTTGAAAACGTTCTAAAACTCGTGAATTATGCCATTTTGTGTCTTGAGATATTGCACTAATAATACAAGGAATACGGAGAAAAACAAAGGAACAACTTTTCACCAGTAATTAACTAGATATAATTGTTTTAAAATTAAATACGAACAAAATATTTTAAGACGCCATTGTTGCCTCATTCGACATAGAGTACTTAGAGTAAAACATACAGAAGTGATATTTAGGTAGAATTAACTGACGTTAAATGCACAACGTATTTAACGTATTTAATTGGATAAGGAAAAATAATATGTTGTTAAAAATAGCTTCGTAAATAACCCATAACATTTTTTTTGCAATAATTATATTTAAATTATCATTAAAGTATAATTTAAAAATTGAATATTTGGCTTTTATATTTAATACCTCGATGAATTCTACAAAAAAACTGAAACTGGTAAAGCTATTGAAGTACTATTTACTCAAAGTGAATTTCCTAATGAAGCTTCGTAGGTATAAAGCTATTTATCCGTTCTGCTTTCTTGTTTGGCGCTTACTCTATAAAAGCGAATCTTTGCAACAGTTCGTTGGCCAAAACGCGTAAGCGCCATGAAAATCACGGCGCTTATGACATTTCGCTCGCGAGGAAACTACAGCTCGAATGCGATAGAGCGCTGCTTGTTAATACTGTTGGATTAGACTACTAATTATTGTTTGGCTGCGCTGCAGCGCTTTTTAGTTTTAATTCAAATATAAACGGAACATATAATTGGTTTTGAGTGTCTCCTCTAGTACGTAGTACGTAATATCTCGATGCGTGTATACGTATTTTTATCTGTCATACGTTAGTTCTGCGACTTGCCGCTAGGGAATCTGCTCGTCACCAATTGGACACAGCTAATTAAGTTGCCTTATAATAACATAGAAAATTAATAATAATAATAAATATTTTCGGACATCTAACACACAACGACAACTAGTCCCAAACTAAGCAGAGCTTGTGTTATGGGTACTAGACAACTGATATAAATACATAAATACTTTTTTTTTGTAAATTCATACATATTATACATAATAAACACCAGAAAAAGATCATTACTGTAACTTGTGCTCCGGTAAACGCAAACAAGATTGGCTCGAAGAAAATCCACAGAATTCTGAAGATATTGCTCACTGGATTTTTATTTACTGGCCAGCCTTGCTTCTCCCAAAAGAACGCTGCTACAAATCCTGACGACACGATAGCTAGAGGCCCTGAAAATAAACACTTCAATGCTGGAATTTTCAGTATAATATACTCGTACTTATGTAGGTACATTTCAATAGACAAGACAGATAGTAATGGTAGGTATTTTTCTTGAAATCCATTACTCTAAGCTATAATAAAACGTATTCGAAATTAGCTTTAGGTACTTAAGTCACTTTTGCAGGCAGTCTCACTATCTACAGGTAATATATAAAGTTGAAGAGTTTGTTTGCTTGAACGCGCTAATCTCAGGAACTACTAGTCTGATTTGAAAAATTATTTCAGTGTTAGATAGCCCATTTATCGAGGAAGGCTATGGGCTATATATCATCACGCCAAGACCAATAGGAGCGGAGCACCAATAAAGAATGTTACAAAAACGGGGGAAAATTATTACCCTACGGGCAATAGGAGACGTAAACGAGGTTGCGTGTGTCAGCTAGTTATAGATGTTTCTCATAACGGTATCTATACTACAATATTATTACGTAAAGCAATAATAATACGTGAACTTTATGCCCCTTTTTATATAAAAAATATGCGAACGGAGGAGTGAATAAAGCTAATATTTTTCAAATACAATTTTTCAAATCCGACCAGCGGTTCCTGAGATCAGCGTCTTCAAACAAACAAACTCTTCAGCTTTATCATTATATATAAGTACTAGCTGACCCACGCATCGTCGTTTGCGTCTCCTATTGCCCGTAACGTGATAATTTCCTCCGTTTTTGAAACATTCTTCATTGGTGCTCCGCTCCTATTGGTCTTAGCGTGATGATATATAGCCTTCCTCGATAAACGGGCTATCTAACACTAAAATAATTTTTCAAATTGGACCAGTAGTTCCTGAGATTAGCGCGTTCAAACAAACAAACAAACTCTTCAGCTTTATATATTAGTATATAGATGTATTTATTATACTCTTCTAAGATCTAATACTCATAATCAACAACACATTTATTTGGATAAAGATTAATATTAGGTAAAGTTGATAAAAACTCTTTGGCAAATAACTCATTATTAGGTATACTCTTAGCGTCTTATACTCGTGATAACTTCTAAACGAAATGTTCGAATGGGATGAAACAAAAAGTATTTTACTTCTACATAAATACCCTTGATAACAAAATGCTTTATTTGGATAAGGATTAATATTAAGATACACATTTAACGCAGTTTCTTTCTTCAAACGATTTAATAATTTTTTTGAACACAAAAGCGGTTATTGTGGCTAAACCATGATAGTTAGATATATGCTCTCGCGGACTTTTTTGTAGATCTTAATGGGACCTACAAACCTGTAATACATTATTTTGTTCCATTGTCAATAGTTATTGCAGCGCACGCAAAAATAGGTTTTCGATTTCACACCTTGGGTTATGAAATAGCAATTTTCTTACGGATCCCTAATATTTTTGAAAATAAAATATAGCCTATAGCCTTCCTCGATAAATGGACTATCCAACACTGCAAGAATTTTTTAAATCGGACCAGTAGTTCCTGAGATTAGCGCGTTCAAACAAACAAACAAGCAAACAAACAAACTCTGCAGCTTTATGATAATAGTATAGATAGTTTTAACATAATTATTAGTAGCAAATTTATTCAATGTTTGGCTGTCTATTGCCAGCCATTTATATTTAAAGTAAATATGCATAAAAAATTTATTTGTCCTTAACATTTTTTTCTAGATTCTTTATTGTCTTTACAATATACATAAAAAAAAATTGTGATTATTTAAACAGAAAATATTAAATAAAAAGTGAAAATTAAGGGAGGGAAATTCAAACCTACAAAACGCGTCCTATTGGTCGAAACGAAATGTGACGTCGATTGTTACATTATCGAAATTATCAGCGTCGAAATTCCTACTGTGTTGTAGTGTTTGTGACAAAAAATAACTTCTTCCATGATTTTTATAGCAATCAAAATTGTAAATAGGTATAAAATAACTGAAACACTCAATAGTAAATAAATACGAAATGACAATGACGTCATTTGTTATGTCAATAGCACGCGAAAAATGGCGGCGTTTGAATAGCTCAAATTTAGTCGGTGTTTTAAATTTCACTTTGAAAATTAGTTTGACTATTTTCAAGCCTATTTGTATTTTTTTCTATGTTATGGAGACTTATATGATCAGATTAAGAAATAAAAAAAAGACATGCATATTCCCTATTACTCAAATTCGTCTTTCCACTTGTTTAGAAACCAAAAAATTAGGTTTTTTATTGTGATAATTGCATATTATAAGTAATGACTGGTTTTGGACTAAATAGCGATGCGTGATTTGTCCACACATATTTATATACTAATTGTTACCTGCACCGCTCCAACCAATCATGCTTGATATGAAATATGCAAATAGTCCACCAAGAAATAAGGCCAGGAACCTTAAAGGTACTACATAATTATCTCCTTTTTCAGGTAGAAAGGCAGTGAAAGCCCCCCATAGTGATCCGAGAAGTATTCCGGCGACGATTGATAGAGGACCCTGGAAGCAGTAATGTTATTAAAATGTTTATTTTTATATATTTCTATTTTCCAGAGTCGGTGGATTTTTTTCCAGTGGTTACACAACATCAATGACGCGTTGGCCTCTTATATTATATTCCTTCATTTTTGACTTATGCGATTATTTCCAATTGGCCTATGTCAGGTGATCATCAACACGCGGACGCTGCAGAGCGTGCGCGCCCTGGGGGACAGTAACGGGCACATTAGGGTTCCCACACAGGATGGGGCCATCTATAAACCGTTGATGGCCCGAGGTACGTCCGGGTTCCAGGGTTTTCCTTTCTAGGGTGCACCTGGTGCGGAGACGGGGCGTGCGGTTTTAGTTGGTTCGAGTCCGACATACCACCAGGAGGTGGTTTCCGAGGGGATTTCCGCACGGAGTAAAAAAAAAAGGTGATCATCAACAGATGGTCAGAATGGATGGTTGATTGTTTCCAAAAATAGAATAAAAAAAACCGTGATTTTTATAAAGACTAACGTTGTCGCGGCAAAATTGTTTGATCTAAGCAAGTAAATTTGTCTCAAATAAACTTTTCATTTAATTATTTGCTACCTTAATTATTTTAAATTTGTCATTTTAGTAATCGTTTTAAAATATTAATAATAAAAAAATCCTGAGTAGATTTATTCTGTTTACCTTAATAATATTAAATGTGGCCGAACCCGTTGAAAACATAGCGTTTAAAATAATAGCGAATATAGCAACACTGATGGAGTCATCTATTGCAGCTGCAGCAAGAACAATAGTTGGGATACCCTTGGCAACTCCATAGCCAACCTCACGAAGCCTGAACAAGCAGGGTACAACGACTGCTGGTGAAACCGAGGCTATCATCGAGCCAAGGAGGAATCCTGAAGCAGATAAATATATATCAAGTGTCTAAACGTTATAACATTTAAGAGAGATAGGTGACAGATATAGATAGAAAGAAAGATAACGATGTACTCAATTTTTGAAAAAATGGAGGACGTGGTTAATTTTTTTAACCAAGAGTTCAAAGAAGGAAAGTGGGCTTCGGCCCTTTCGGGACCTCTGGTTCATGAGGATCATATGATTCAGTTCAGGCGGCCAAGTCAGCTTCAGGAGTTCGCTATTATGAAATAAATATTAAAGAGGTATGTCACAAAAGGTCATTACAAATAGAAGGTTATATGTACATCTATAATTCTTTATGTGGTAGGTCAGTACCACACACACATTGTCATTCAGTAAATAAAATGTTTGACAATAAACAAATAAAAAGTCTCAACTCATAGTTCAAAATCTAAGACAGGATACTGTTCTATTTAGCAAAGCAGTAATATTATGATTCTTCATCTCGTGGTACTCAAGATAAAACTTACCCCAAATCCATGGTAAGTGCAGAAGGTAATGAGTACTAATGGCTATTAATATACATTCCACGAGCCACGGTAACAGACCGAGTTGTAGGACGGCTGCGTAATGTTTTCTTAAAACCCCAGCATTGAGTCCTAGACCAGCTCGAGTTAAAATGATAACTAATGCTACTTTCCTGTAATTAAAACAGTGATAACACTGATAACTTATGAATTCTGTCTGTTAAAGAATATTGAAATTAAATACTCCGCTCTGCAATAGCCAACGGTTTTATTGGAAGAAAATGCCTATGGCATTAAGTTCACTTTTCGCAATATTTTTTAAGAAAAATCAAGTAAATAAATTCAATACTGAATTATCTCATAGTTAATTAAGTCAATTTTGTCGTCTGTGTGACGTTGTTCTTTGTCTTCTTGAAACATTACAAACATTAGATAATATATGGTATAAGTAAGTTACAGTTTTAAAAGTTGGTAAAATAAAAATATGTGATATCTTACCTTAAATCTTGGTTAAGTTTTTTATACTCGTCTGTCATTTGGACTAGTTTTAAATTCTGGAATAGTAATCCCGTAAGTAACATGCCTATGAGCGCAGGCAGTGTGGTAACCTTTAGCCAGATCCATCCAACTAAATAAGCAGCTATAACTAGAAGTGTCATACTAAGTAGTTCTCCTTGCAGGCCAATTGCCTCTCCAAGTTCTGCATATAGGATTCCCCATACAAGAAAAACTAAAAATTTGTTAGAATGATATTATTACGAAATTGCTGCCTGATGAATTTCCTATTAATGAGTTTCCATAGATTGACTATGCAATATATGTATGAATATGTATGCAAGGATTTTATATTAGGAACTTATGAAGATTTTTACTTTCATTTTGTGGGTTTTACAATAAAATTTGGGAATTGAAACATTGAATTAGCAGAAGAGTACAATCAAGGGGTAGAAAAAATAAATGAAGGAATGCAGTTTCATTTATTACATTTACTAAAATGGCATAAAGAAGCTACAGGTTTAGCTGATAAAACCGCAGATATATCAGGTTTTCCATCTAACCGGATAGGTAGGTAACCAAAAGGTAGTAGAGCCACGCTGATTTCAGCACGAATGGGCCGGCTCGACCGGGGCGGTACTACCCTCGCACAGAAAATCAACGTAAAATGACAGCAGCAGTGCTGTCGTGTTTCGTTGGTGAGTGCGAGACCGGAGGCCCAATTAGTCTAGTCAACAAGTACCATACTTGTTGACTAGACTAAAAGATGCAGCAGCATCACTAGGCCGCCATAGTGTGGGTCTCCATACTGCATTGTCTGCATTCGCAGTGAGTATGGTGACCACCACTCTTGGATTCTGCTTATGCTTTCCATCAGGCAGAGTAGAGTCATTTTGGCGGGCCAAACACTGACAGACAATGGATTTTTATAATGTGCAGGTGATGATCACCGCAGCTATTTGTATGAGATAATCTTTTTACCCAACTTATGGGAAGTTAAAAGCAAGGATTATAGTTTTGGCAGTCTATGAATGTTCCACACTGTAGCGACTAAATTACTGAACCGATTTTAATGAAAGATATATCTATAGATTCATAATAACAGGTTGTAGTTTTATTCGTTATATTGTTTTAGACTGTAGCGTAACTCAACCATAAGTTCCAATTGCGGCAGCAGTATAAAAAAACTAGGCAACCCAACAGTAATCGATGTGTTATACTCGTAAATATTAATATAATTATGGTATACTTCGAGTTTATTTCATGTCGATTCGCGTTCGGCGTTCGACGTTACATTGAAATCATAATATATGACATCTCATTTCGTCTTATGTTCGACGAATAAATCTAGCACTGCACGCGCTCAGTAGCCAAACCAGCCCGCTAACTCAGACTATGCGTCGCTCAAAAAATTCAGGAGAGCAAGAGAAAATATAGGTATTAGGTATCTACAAGGAAGAAAAAAACCGCATGGCATTCTTTCTAACATTTGAAAGCATTATGTTGAATGGAATACTTACAGAACATAATGATGCAAATTTGTTGCGCTGTCTGTCTATATGTTGGAAATAACGGAAATGGAAAATATTTTGACCACCACGACGGCTGCCATGAAGGTGAAGAATCCTCTTGATGACATCGTAAACAAAAAGTTTCCCACCATCTACAATTTTATGGAAATAGAAATTTGTTTGAAAAATCGTATTTAAATAGAGTAAGTATTACATTTTTCTCTTCAAAGTGCTTTCATTCGGTCCTTACTAATAGGAAACAATTTACTTACAAATTTCAAAAATAAAGTTTTATTAAATCGAACAGTGAGCCTCAGTGAGGTTAAACTATATTTTAATGTTTAAGTTGGTATATATATATTATTATTATTTTGCTTGGTCCAAAATTAGTAAATTTTACAAAAAACAAATTCAGCAGTGTATTTTGGGATACGAATTTAAAATATGAACATTTATACTATAAAACATACCTTTTATGTTGAACCACACGTTCATTCTCATCATTAGGGTCTGCAAAAAGATAAAGGTATTATTTATTTTACAATCATAATATTTTTATGCTTTAAAATTCCAAAAACCATCAAGCAAAATGCAGTGAAACAAAGGAAAGTTTTAGTGAAAATATGTAAATTTTACGAAGAACTTATAAATATGGTGTAAGCAAAAGCAACAAAGAGTGAGTGCATTACCGCCCTTTTGCTATAAACTATAGCTACTTAAACGAAGCGCGTTTGACCCTCTAAAAACTTTCTTGGAGAGATTTAGTCGAGATAAGTAGGTACGCTATCTGTCTTTCCTTTTAATACAATCATTTTGGTATGAAAGAGAATAATCGCATCTATGGTTATACTACCTACAGCGCTGTTTTGGTACAAACCACGACTATACACAAAAAAATATACTACAGGTATAGCATAAACATTACATAAAATAATTACCAAAAGCAATTAAAATTATATAATTGTCGCAACTAAAATTAAACTTCACTGATTGATTGCAGAAACTTGTGTTTACGTAAAACATTATAATTGAACAGTTCAATAAATTCTAAGTACCTACCTAAACTCAAGGTTTCAAGGCATTTAGGTCAATTTGGTCAAAAGATGTGAACCCTTTTAAACTAAAGAAAAACCATAGGAAACCATAATCGTTAACAAAATAAATTGTATTACCTACGAATGTATAGACACGTACACCTATAAAACACAAATGATTAAAAATGAGTATGTACAACAAAAAATGTTAGCAAATAAAACAATTAAACATTATTAAAGAAAAAAAAAACAGTACTCATACCTCTACCTTTTGCGTTTTGTTCTTGTTCCATTTCTAAATCTAAGTAGCCGTGCCGCTTAACTGAAAACATTGTTTTTTTGTATATTATACTAGAAAACAAATGAATTTCATTCGTAATACATTAAAATGCAGAACAATGACCGATAGATATACTCGTAATAACATGTCTGCTGTCTGATAAAGCAATGTTTGACATTAGGGCAATCATAATCATATCGACAGGTGATAATAATTAATATTATTGCTGCTAGGCTGCTGTAAGTATTAGATATCCGATAAATGTGAGTGAGATCCTCCCTAAGATAAGGCCATTGAAAATATGTGACTAAGAGTAGATATTTTACATTAGAAAGTTTATTTACTTTGTGTTGAATGTCTGTTTAAACAATACTAGAAGGAAAAATAAATAAATAATAATAAATAATAAATATTTCGGACATCTAACACACAACGCCATCTAGTCCCAAGCTAAGCAGAGCTTGTGTTATGGGTACTAGACAACTGATACAAATACATATATACTTTTTTTTTGTAAATACATACATATTATACATAGAAAACACCCAAACTCCGAAACAAATATTTGTAGATCATACAAACATTTGGTCCGACCCGGGAATCGAACCCGAGACCTCATGTTCAGCAGTCGCACACGCCAACCGCGAGACCAACGAGGCAGTTGGCATAAATAGAAGGCAAGAGAAAACGAGGAAGGCCTAGAATAAGTTATACAAGGTGGATATGACAATACGACTTTAAATGTAACCGTGGGCTATTTAAATGTGTTGGTTTAATTTGGAATTGTTTAATCTATCCGAAAACGAATACAAAAAAAAAATTAATTTTTAAACAAACTAAATATCTTAAAAATTCAAACCAATAAGGACACCATTTGTAATTTAAGTTCACTAACCTGAGTGACCACGGTACCGGCCGGCGGCCGTAAAATAGTTACCTAAACGACGCGCGATGTAGGTTGACAAAGTAGATACCTACTTTATCACCGCCGTAAGCTAAATAGCACTAGTAATATTTATTATGTATTAACCGCAAGGTTTTAAATTTGATCATCTCGTGTCGAGGTTACAACCGGAAGAGCATTATCTCTATTAGGAATAAAATATCAATTTTTCTCGTATGTCCTGGATAGTTTGTACAATAATCCGACTATTGGTAGGTAGGATTAACGAACATCATCATCATCATCAGCCTATCGCAGTCCACTGTTGGACATAGGCCTCTCCAATTGCACGACACTTAGTTCGATTAACGAACATAACACTCTTTTTAACGAACATTCTCCCTAAATTAATATCTTATCCGTAGTAAAATATTTACTAGCCGTATGAGTGTAACCGAGTCGAGGCATTGTCTAAACTCACACAAAATAACTTAACACTACGTAATCACTACATAGTATAAAACAAAGTCGCTTTCTCTATCCCTATGTCCCTTTGTTTGCTTAAATCTTTAAAACTACTCAACGGATTTTGATGCGGGTTTCTTTAATAGATAGAGTGATTCAAGAGGAAGGTTTTTATGTATAATAAATGCATAATATAGTATGTGAACACTGTTAATTTTCGAGGTTTCTAATGTGATGTAGCAAATAAACACATTTTTTTGCGCTTACATTGCAAACGCTGGTTGCACCCTACGAGATAGATCAAAATAATGTACTACAGTATTGTACACCTTAAAAAGTACTACAAAAAAGTCGGCGACGGTATATGTCTATCTCTTAGGGATAACCCACAAAAACCATTTTTTATTCCTTTCTTTTTACGAGAAATAATGGCTTATTTACGAAGTGATTTTAAGCAATACAGAATGAATCCTTATACAATTAAGTAAATTAAATACATTGTGCATTTAATATAGATCAAAATGACCCTTTACAGTATCTAATTTAAATGAATATAGGTATTCGAAGATATTACAGATTTAAAATGCACGAATCGTGTCGTCGGCGGGGGCATCTGAAATCCACCCGTGCGAAGCCGGGACGGGTCGCTAGTAACTAATAACTAACAAACTTAACTAATGAGTCATGTCGCTGTTAAATCACTACAAATAAATACATATTAATATCAATAGGTACAACAACGCGACACAGGGCACCCGCGCCGATGTCGGCGGCTACTTCAAAGGCAGCGCGTGCGACGACGCGACGCCATCGGTCATTAATACTCATTAACCCAACAACATCGTGTAGTAAATTTCAAAAACAAAAAATAGTGTCCTATGGCTAAACTACTGACCCAATTTTATTGAAATTTTGTAGGTGGAATTGTATGATGTGTAGGTAGGTCTAGTTCAAATTAATATCGTATTGTCATATCCACCCTGTACACAGCAAGTAAAGGAGAAAGTAGGGGTCGTGGCCTATCAAGAGGTCAAACAGATCGCAGAAGATAGAGAGGAGTGGCGATTGCTACACCGACAAGGCACTAGCCCTTAAATTGAGAGAAAGAGAGAGAGAGATTGAAGAGATTGAATGTTATTGCTACTTGGCTTTCGTTATCGCAATTCTCAATGTATTTTTTTAAAATAATAACATTATTTTGTAAGTAGTTAGTAGTACCTAGTAGTTATAATTGATAGTGATGTTGATTAAAGAGTCTGACCAGCGAAAGATGTCCACGGCTTTTAGCAAAACTTTAACATATTTCAATTTTTTTTTAAAACGCCTCTGTACTCTTATATTATTACTAGCTATTGCCCGCGGCTCTGACCACGTGTATGTCGGTTATCGCTGCAAATAGTAGCTGTGTGTTATTCTGATGCATAAGCTATATTACTGTTAAATTTCCTCCAAATCCGTTCAGTTATTTATGGTATGTTCGCATGAAAAAGGCTGCTGATAACATTGATTATAATTATCTCAATGGCTGATACTTGCATATTTCTACCTACATATTCATAGATAAGTTACACCTAGACAGACAACAAAATATGATCATACTTTTCACACAATTATTTTTCCTGTGGTCGGAAGCGAACCTACGGTCTCTGGTTTAGCACTTAGAAACACTCACCGTTAGAATAACAGACCTACCTGAATAAATAAATAAATATTAAATAAATATTTCGGACATCTAACACACAACGCAATCTAGTCCCAAGCTAAGCAGAGCTTGTGTTATGGGTACTAAACAACTGATATAAATACATATATACTTTTTTTTTGTAAATACATACATATTATACATAGAAAAAACCCAAACTCCGAAACAAATATTTGCAGATCATACAAACATTTGGTCCGACCCAGGAATCGAACCCGAGACCTCATGCACAGCAGTCGCATACGCTACCAATGCGCCACCGAGGCAGGATTGCAGGCATCCTTGAATGGATGAACATAAATGATTGCGTTCATTAATGAATGAGAGTTATGTGATTGAACATCACTATAGCACGTCAAAAGTATAAGACTGTAGCTGCCCGCTGAAATAGTCCCTTACCATTAAGCGACTATTTCAGCCTGAAGCCCATATGCGTGGTAAGATATTACGAAGCCTCAACAACTTAGCTCGCCAGGATAGTCGGTGGCAGGAAGTACTAAGATTGTGGTCTTCATTCTCATGCAGGTATTATATCGGTCAGCACCTTTAATGCTCTTAGAGTAAATAGTGCATACCTTCATTGTCCCATAGTATTTTATTACTGGCTATTGGTGACGAGCAGATTCCCTACTGGCAAGTCGCAGAACTAACATATGACAGATAAAAATACGTATACACGTTAACATTCCACTTTTAAAATACTGTTCACCCTCACGAAGTGGTCTTATAGTATTTTTTACTACTCCGTAGACGTCTATCAATGAAATCATTGTAGAAAGAATTTAAAATAACAATGCACTCGCTCTGTATAATAAACTGGCAGATTCCCTAGCGGCAAGTCGCAGAACTAACGTATGACAGATAAAAATACGTATGTATACACGTTTACATTCTACTTTTAAAATACTGTTCACCCTCACGAAGTAGTCTTATAGTATTTTTTACTACTCCGACCTCCGTAGACGTCTATCAATGAAATCATTGTAGAAAGAATTTAAAATAAAAATGCACTCGCTCTGTATACTAAACTGGCAGGTAGAACTATCTGTCATACGTTAGTTCCGCAAACGGCCACTAGGGAAATCTTCTCGTTACCAATAGTTATAAATTTCTCTGTGCCTGTACGTACAGTCTAAAATAAGAAAAAAAAGACGTGTGGCATTCGGGGACTGCCGCGGTAAAGCTATTGCATAGCATTTTTTATCAAGTTATGCAATTATAATTATTTATTTATTATTTTATTTCATTTTGTCAGTTTCTCATTTTATATTTTTGTTAGTGTACCTTGTAGTTGCGAAACAGCTTAAAGTGCGTGACAGAGACGGACAGATTCGTTGATTCGTCGTTCGGAGCAGCTCGTCTCGATCCCTGCGAGCTTCGGGTGACAAGTTTTATTTTCGTTACGTTACGAAATTTCTTGATTCGGTCGCCGCGCTCAAAGGCCTCAAAGCCCGCGACAAAAGCTATGCAATAGCTTAAAAACTGAGATAAAAACAAGTAACAATTTAATTCAATTTTTCAATTCATTTTCATACCAAGAACAATTCAAAAGACAGGAGGAAAATTCAAAAGACATTCTATCGCAAAATAAAGACACAAACTGTGTTCGCTAGATATTCTAAAAAAATCGAAAAAAATTATTCATTATCTTTTTTTTTAAAAGCGCTTTTATTCAACCAATGGACTGCAAAAGGGCTATTGAAGGGAGAGAATAGGCGCTACTAAGTAGCACCTACTACGAGTACTTATATATTGTTGCGCCATAAGGAGATAGGTCTCGAATGGTCCCGTCCATACGAGAACCGAGGAAGGCGCCATCTAGTGTTGGGTAGCGCGCAACTGTGGAGATTATGACTGGTGATTCCGATTTTCTCAACGCTAGATGGCGCTGCAAGTATCGTTAGAATAATCTATTTGGTCCATAATGTGCTGTCGAATATTCAGGATTATTCTAGAGATTTCGACAGCCATATAAAAGCGGAGCGTGTTAGTCGTACGCCGTACGCCGGGCAGTATTGTTTCACGATACAGCGGATTAACATCGAAGCGATCTTCTAGTGCGACTAACGAGTGATTTAGTAAATTATTGTTGTAAAAAGTGTCGTTAATAAATATTGTGTTATTTTTTTGGTAATCAACCGACTACCTTTATTTATTTAAAACCCGGTTCGTAACAATATTTTGTGCTCGAGTTACGATAAAAATAATTTTGGAAGTAATCCATATAGGCCCAAATAGATCTATTTCAATTTTGTACATATCCAAGGGTATAGCAGGTTCAATAAAATTGTGTAATTAACTATTCATTAATTGTTGTATTATATCAACTGGTAAGTAGGCCAAAACCTCCTTTCTAAGGTAAGAGCAGTAGCAATGGACTATTAAGGGCTGTTAATGACGACAATGACCTATTTAAAATGTAACAACCACTCCTAAAGACAGTTTTAATGGGAAAGGCATTTAAACAAATGAAGCGCGACAAACTAATTGATAAAAAAACTTACCGTAATTCAAGACTATGTACGAGAGCTTTGGTCACTTAAACTAATGGTATCGTGGTGTTATAAATCATATCCAAATAATGAATCACAATAAGCAGGCTGGTTAAAACAATATTTGTGTAAAGTTAATTAACAAAAGGCGTGCGATTCGTTTCAATTTTGTTTTCATACTGACTTCAGTTTTGTTCAATCAGCAAAGATTTAAGTAGAAGGCCGGCTGAAGTCAAAAGTCAACAAGATAAATGAATATGTACACATTCACAACATTATTTTGTAAAATAACAACTTAGGAATGCACGTGATTCAATTCATTTGCACTGCAAACACCGCTAAATATACAGATTAGGCACAAAAAATAGGAACTGATTATTTTGTGGAGTAAGTTACAGAGTTAATTTCTATGTATATTTAGGCTAAGCTGGCTAAGATAACCATTTATGCCTTTTTT
Organism: Diaphora mendica; assembly: GCA_949125395.1. Classification (NCBI taxonomy): domain Eukaryota; kingdom Metazoa; phylum Arthropoda; class Insecta; order Lepidoptera; family Erebidae; genus Diaphora; species Diaphora mendica. The sequence continues at coordinate 18,949,104 of OX421319.1, read as the reverse complement.
CTCTGGTCAGTTGGACGATTTTTGGAATGATTTATTGAATACTCAGATCAAATAAAAAAAATGTAAATAACGCACGGCCTTGTTCTTGTTGAACCAAAAAAAGTAGCTTGGTTCCAAGTTAACACACGCGGTAACGCACTAAGTATGCTATTAACTACGCTATTTTTCGTCAGTATCATGCAAGTATCGACAACTTGTACGATACTGACGAAAAGTAGCGTAGTTTCTTAGCATGTGTGTGCTTTAACGCGTGTGTTTACTTGGAACTACGCTACTTTTTTGCTTCAACAAGAACAAGGCCGTGCGTTATTTACCTTTTTTATTTAATCTGATATTGAATAACTAATATTATGAATATAACATGTTATTAATACCCGACTACGGCAAAACCAAAAGGAAGATAAATATGTAGTTTTTAACCGACTTCCAAAAAGGAGGAGGTTCATGTTCCACTGTATGTATTTTTTTATTTTTTTTTATGTATGTTCACCGATTACTCCGTCAATTGTGGACCAATCTTGAATTTTTTTTGTATTCAAAAGGGTATGCTTCCGAGGTGGTCCCATTGCCACCATATCAGAATCTGATGATGGGATCCCAGCGAAATCGAGGGAAACCCTAATTTTTTGTAGGCACATACTATGTTTTTCGTATATTTTCTGAAGTTATACCGGTATTTGCGTCTGGTAGTCATCATTTTATGATGATGAGCTGATGATGTAAGGTACAATTCCTTAACGGTTAGGAGTTGGAGGATAAATCTTTAAATATCATATGTAGGTATGTATGTTACCTTTAGTCGTGTTCTTTCAAATTATTTAGGTTAGCTGATGATGGAAGGTGGAAGGTACAACTCCTCAACGGTTAGGAGTAGAAGGATAATTCTTTCAATTTCATACGTATCTAAAGACCTTCAGTCGTATACTTTCAAGTTATTTAGGTGAACTGATGATAGAAGGTTAAACTCTACAAGAGTTACGGATTAGAGGATGATTTTAATATTAAACGTACGTATAGACCTTAATTTGTATTCTTGATAATGTTTGATGAAATAGTTCAACTTGCTACTTAAAACTTTTGCACTAAAAACTGAAAAATAAAAACTTTTTATAAAAAAAAACGGCTTCCAAAAAACATCCAACGAAAACTCTCTGCCAAAAAAACACTTAAAAGCGTAAAATAAACTGGTTCTTCATAAATTGCCTATACCTAATTCTTTATTCATTTAAATAATAATATTATAATGTGTGCTAGGTACCTAAAATCTGTTTGAATTTGTCCTTCATTCATATAGAAATGAATTACAGTTCGTTAGTCCTTTAGAGTAAAACTCATATATATACAGTAAAAATCAGCTGGACGGGAGGCAACAAATCTTCAAAGGCATTTTGTACTACCTCTCGGGAATTGAATTTTTTACCCACTAAAAAGTTGCCTAAATTTTGGAAAAAGTAATAGTCGGTAGGTGCAAGGTCTGGTGAATATGGCGGATGAGGGAGAGCTTCCAACCCCAGCTCTTGCAGCTGCTTCACGACAACGCGCGACCCCATACTGCGCAACAGACAGTCTCCATTAGTCTCCAAGCTGCAAGAGCTGGGGTTGGAAGCTCTCCCTCATCCGCCATACTCACCAGACCTTGCACCTACCGACTATTACTTTTTCCAAAATTTTGACAACTTTGTAGTGTAAGTTATGGAATCAGGCGTTACTATGCGGAAATCCATGACATTAAATGCTATGAAATATATTTAGCTTTAATTCCGCGAGACAAATATCCAGGTCTGAAAGCAGGGCACAAATCCCACCGTCATGCAAATGAGATAATGATAATGCAAGAATGCTGATAATGCAAAAAACGCTCAACCACTTAGTAGGTAGTAGAGCCACGCTGATTTCAGCACGAACGGGCCGGCTCGACCGGGGCGGTACTACCCTCGCACAGAAAATCAACGTAAAATGACAGCATGCTGTCGTGTTTCGTTGGTGAGTGCGAGACCGGAGGCCCAATTAGTCTAGTCAACAAGTTCCATACTTGTTGACTAGACTAAAAGATGCAGTAGCATCACTAGGCCGCCATGGTGTGGGTTGCCATGCTGCATTGTCTGCATTCGCAGTGAGCATGGTGACCACCACTCTTGGATTCTGCTTATGCTTTCCATCAGGCAGAGTAGAGTCATTTTGGCGGGCCACCATAAAAAAAAAAAAAAACACCTTCTCACTTTGCTGTTAAGGCACACACCTGTCTTCGATGGACAGAATGCACTTGTGCAGACCTGGTACAATCGGACACAGTGAAATATCTTGGGCTCACCATAGACAAATACTTAAATTGGACGGCACATGTTGACAACCTAACGGCGCGAATAAGAAAACTAATTCCGATATTCAGAAAATTGAGGCGTTCAGCAGATTTAAAAACACTGTTTTGTGTATATAATGCTCTGGTCCAGAGCCTACTACAATATTGCATTATTACTTGGGGTGGTGCGGGGACGACGATACTACTGCCTTTGGAGAGGGCTCAAAGAGGAATACTAAAGATTATACTTGGCAAACCAAGGAGATATAGTACTGATCTCCTCTATAGCGACTGTTCCGCACTCACAGTAAGGCAGCTTTTCATCAAGTGCGTACTACTTCGCAGGCATAAGAGCACTACTTTTAAACCAGTAACAAAGCGCAACAAAACCAGAATTCATTCTGTAATACCACATAGAACGGCACTAGCAGGGCGGCAATATTATGTTCTTGGTAATTTCTTATACAATGCCGCAAATGCTAAGAATATTATTTATTCACTACCTATGAACAAATTCAAGGCATTTACCTTAAGCTGGCTCAAGACGCTTAGCTACGAAAAAACAGAAGAACTTGTAATCAACCAAAGATCCTGCTAACTACATAGTGTGCGCCCTTTCACACTCACACTAACACACACACACACACTACATACACACCAATAGCACATACACATACATTAACACACACTAACACACACACACACACACACACAGAGATCATTTTCTTTTGCGGTGACAGACAGACAGACCCAGATACTTGTATATTGGGTATCAGTTATTATCTTTATTTGATATTTTATTGAATTGATACTATTTTTATATTGTCTGCGTGAGAAATAATTAGTTAGCATGCTGTACTATATACTACAACCTATACTAGTTTAGGTTTGGTTGCATGGCATGCTAATTATTTCTCACTTGTTTTGTATGTGTGCATATGCATGATACCCATATGTGCATGTGAGTATGCATGACGGTGGGATTTGTGCCCTGCTTTCAGACCTGGATATTTGTCTCGCGGAATTGAAGCTAAATATATTTCATAGCATTTAACTTTTTAGTGGGTAAAAATTTAAATTCCCGAGAGGCAGTACAAAATGCCTTTGAAGAGTTTGTTGCCTCCCGTCCAGCTGATTTTTACAAGAAGGGCATCAATAAACTGCCAATGCGTTGGCAAAGATGCGTCGATTGCATGGGTGATTACTTCGAATAACAGAAATAAAAAAGTTTGAAAAAATAAGTACTTTCACTTATTGCATACAAAACTGCAATTTCATAGGTAAAGACCTATTATTAGCGACAGTAATATGCAAATTTTGTGTGAAAAGAAAATGATATTGTTAAAATTAGAACGAAGTTAAGTAGGTACCTACAACCCGGTCACATTATCTAGAGACCTGGCGTCGATGACGTCACGTTGCGTCGGCGCTCTGATATGGTGCGCAAAACAAGTATCCTCTAGTAGGATATTATTATAAACAAGACTTCCAACAAAACAAAGATTGTGTTACTTAATTAATTTAATGTAGGTAATATTATTATAATAATATTATCATTATCACATTAATTTTAATTTATCTATTTTACAAGCACACTGTAAATTAAATTGTACTATGAAATGCAAGAAATAAAAGGCTTTTTATTTTATTTATTAATATTATTATAATGATATGATTAAAATGATGGGAAATAAATGAAACAATCTTGGTTAAGTGGGTACAAGAAGTGTTTATTGCACAAAATTACAGACTAAAAATCTTCTTCAGAATATATGATTGGCTCGATGCCAGTCATTGTCTCATTATCGCTATCGCTGATCTCACTGTCCGAACTCTCTTCGCCTAGGGATTTCAAAATACTTTCACTGTCCCACTTCAAAGCAACGAAATAGTAACAAACATGTCCAAACTAAACCAAAATGTCTAAACTTAACAAAAATGTCCAACGTTGCAACAAAAACAATATTTTAACGTAACAGCAATAACAAAATAACAATAAAAGTCCAAACGTAACAATGAAATGTTTAAAAATATACCACGAAAACAAGTCGACGCGTATCGGCAACGAAAGTGCTAACCGTACTGACGCGCCGTGGCGAGCGCGGGGAGGTGAAAGGAGAACGGGGCGGGAGGTTCGCATTCCAGCGAGGTCTCTAGATAATGTGACCGGGTTGTACTTATATTATCAAAACAGTATCATCTTAAAACACCAAATAAATAATTAATACGAGTAGATATAATTCTGATTTACCTACTCGTCTACGTCTCGTGGTGTCAAAATTTGACAAAGACCAAAATTGACCTTTAGAAATACAGTAAACAATCCTCATAGTCATGCAAATGGAAAACATAACCTCAAATTATAAGCCAGGTTAATATTATTTTACTGGACATAATAATTAAGAGGACGTTTGAATGTTTCATACCAAGCATTTGAAGTAATTGTTTATAGATAAGTCAGGAGAAAAAAGTAATGAAAAATAAAATTAATTGTACCTACCTAATTTTAAACCAACCTCACTGATTGAATTTATTCTTATTATGTACAGAAGCCGATATTAAATATATAACTACATACTAATTCTGCTGGTATCATAGATAATCTATGGCTGGTATTGTGCTGTATGCTAATATTTTATATTCTAACAAAATTAAAAACAATAGGTACACAAACTTATCAAGCTGTAAGTACTGTGAACTTGTGAAGTTTGACAAGTGTTTTTATGAAGGCGAGAAGAAAAACTTCGCCACTCTCACGCTAGATGTCTCTGTAACTAATAAATTTTGCGTAGCTCTACAAACAGCGGTATAGCAGTATTTAATGTTTCTTAGTATTTGTCTTATAGTGCTGATAATTTAGATATGGAATATGGATGTAATGTTCATAGGACACACTGTATTGCTCACTTTGAACATTTACAGTTAGTTTTTTCCTGGTTCCAACAAATATAGCTTCACAATTACATTACACTAACTCGTAAGTCACAGGGATACCTTGTTTGGGATTTCAGACACTACAATTTTATTTATTTGTATAGATTGTCCTGTCATCTGGTAGTTTTACCTAGAAAATTTACCGGGAGTTTTGCAAAATTGGTAGGTTGCAAAAGAGGGGTGTTATAAGTTTGACGTGTCTGTCTGTCTGTCTGTGGCACCGTAGTTCGCGAACGGATAAAGCGATTTCAATTTAGTTTTTTTGTATGAAATGTGAGTTACGTGCGAGTGTTCTAAGACATGTTTCATGAAAATCGGTTGAGTCGTTTTAAGTTATTTACTTTTTAAAGACAGCTCAGGTTATTGTCGGGGGTTTTTTATCCTTAGATTATAAAGATGTTGATGTGCTCTCACTTTACCACTTCGGCCCAATCCATTCTATGATAAAGACAAACAGTATAAAAAAACCGACTTCCAAAAACCATGCAACGAAAACTCCCTGCCAAAAAATACTAAAAAGCGTAAAATAAACTGGCTCTTCATAAATTGCTATGTGCCAATTCTTGTCTATACCTAATTCTTTATTCATTTAAATAGTAGTATTGTTATGTGTGCTAGGTACCTAAAATCTGTTTGAAGTCGGCGCCAAGCCAAATGTAATAGTAGTTACCACACTCGCTATATTTCGAGACGACCATCGACGACGTCGCGTCAGCCCGCGCGTGTCTGCCCGCTTGGGTTGTTTTGTGCTACACGAGGCATCAGCTATCCGGCAGCGGCGAGTGCAGTACTTCCTATTACATTTTGGCTTGGCGCCGACTTCAAACAGATTTCAGGTACCTAGCACACATAACAATACTACTATTTATCACTACATAGTATAAAACAAAGTCGCTTTTTCTGTCCCTATATCCCTTTGTGTGCTTAAATCTTTAAAACCACACAACGGATTTTGATGCGGGTTTCTTTAATAGATAGAGTGATTCAAGAGGAAGATTTTTATGTATAATAAATGAATAATATAGTATGGAAACACTGTTAATTTTCGAGGTTTCTAATGTGATGAACACATTTTTTTGCGCTTACATTGCAAACGCTGGTTGCTCCCTACGAGATAGATCAAAATAATGTACTACAGTATTGTACACCTTAAAAAGTACTACAAAAAAGTCGGCGACGGTATATGTCTATCTCTTAGGGATAACCCACAAAAACCATTTTTTATTCCTTTCTTTTTACGAGAAATAATGGCTTATTTACGAAGTGATTTTAAGCAATACAAAATGAATCCTTATACAATTAAGTAAATTAAATACATTGTGCATTTAATATAGATCAAAATTATCTAATTTAAATGAATATATTCGAAGATATTACAGATTTAAAATGCACGAATCGTGTCGTCGGCGGGGGCATCTGAAATCCACCCGTGCAAAGCCGGGGCGGGTCGCTAGTTAAATGAATAAAGAATTAGGTATAGACAAGAATTGGCACATAGCAATTTATGAAGAGCCAGTTTATTTTACGCTTTTTAGTGCTTTTTGGCAGGGAGTTTTCGTTGCATGGTTTTTGGAAATTGTTTTTTTTTTTTATAAAAAGTTTTTATTTTTCCATTTTTAGTGCAAAAAATCGTAGCTTATCAGTAAGTTGAACTATTTCATATAATTTCTGCTGATGCGAATAACTTTAGTGGTTTGAACACGTATTAAAACTGAGTATGCTCTGTTTCCAAAATTATGTTGAGATGCAAGATTTCTGTTATCGAGGACGTGGTCTACGGGGCAATAGGAATCGTGTCCAAGCTTAAATGTCGTGATGAAATAGAAGCAGGCGAGTTACTTAAAGCAAAATACATTAAGGGGTTAGTCATCATAGCGCATGTGTCATCAGCTCACCTAAATAACTTAAAAGTATTTAACTAAAGGTCTATAGATACCAATGACACAATATACTAAATAGACCGACCCTCCCCTGGCCCAAACTGTACACCGATAAAAGCTAGAAAAATTCACTTAAATCTAGATGGCGCGCAAAAATAAGGTACTAGAAATAGTTTAACAAACTCTATCACCATTTTATTGATATGCTTCAATTATAGTAATTATTTTATTATTTTTCGAATATAAATCTTACTTTCTAATGCTTGTTTAAAAAAAATATTTTTCAATTGCGTAACTATAAGTTATCACCTATTTTTAGGAGATGTCGTTGCAATCGATTTAAATAAAGTTGAATATAATGACCTATTTACTATTTCGGGACAGCTGTGTGCTTGCTGACCCGTATAGTTTGCCTATAACTTGGTCCTACACGCTATGCCAGCTGGCTGAGAGTGTAGGTACTGGGATATAGGTATGTGGCCGGCCCAGCTGTTTTAGCTTTTGATCCGTAGCCTAAATACCAGGGAGAGGTGGTGGTTCACTATCCTAACCGGCCCAGCTGTTAGCCTTTGATCCGTAGATAGGATAGTAGTGAAACTCGGAGGATGTTACGACTTTTCTTATTTATTTGCTAAAATGCACTTTAATATATACACAAAATTGGCATACAACTCGTGGCTGTACCAGCGAGCTTGAATTTACGCGTGAGTGAGAGAGTGATATAATTGAGTGAGAGAGAACGATTATCGCTTAGTGACAGTTTATATAAATACGTGCGCGCGCTGAGATTCCGTTCATAATTTGTTTGCTAGGGCAGCGGATGGACGTACGTATGCATGGCGCGACAGGACGGCGCCACCGCAGGCGCTCTGTCGCCACATTACTCCCCCTCAAGCGAAGCGTACGTTGGGTTTAACTGGCCTCCCGGCTCGGGTGACGTAGGTGTTGCGTTTCGTGGCTGGCTCATCTGTGTTGCTCGACGTCGCGGCGGCTGCACTCGTAGTATTGGTACTCGAAGTTGGCGGTGTTGCTTGCATTGTCGTATTGGGATATGTTTGAGGATGTGACGTACATTGTTCGTCGCTATATGTATAGGCTGGTTTCAGTCGATCTATTGATATTACTGTCGTACGTAATGGTAGTTGAATGGTGAATTGTTTGCCAGTTGCGCTACGTTGTAAAACTTTGTAAGGACCTTCGTATGGCGGTGTAAGTGGACGGCGGATGGTGTCGTTTCGCACAAACACATGTGTACATGTTTGTAGGTCCTTATGTACGAATGTGTGCAGGTTCGATGTATGCGATCTTTTTGTAGGTGTTAATGACGACATTGTTTCGGTCAGCTGACGAACGAACTCTGCGTCGTTTATGTTCGGCTTTGTAGGCACGAAGAAATCCGACGGGATGCGCAGTGGAGAACCGTAGGTCATTAGGGCAGGGCTAACTGAAGAGTCTTGACAAAGTGCTGTACGTAGTCCTAGTAGCACAGTAGGTAATTCTTCGCTCCATCTGCAACTCGCGGATCTTGCCATTAGTGCTGCTTTTAAAGTACGATGCCATCGTTCTATCTGTCCGTTTGCTTGTGGGTGGAATGCAGTGGTGCGTATGCGAGTGACGCCGAGTTTCTTCATTAGTGAGTAGAATAGTGATGACTCAAATTGTCTGCCTTGGTCGGTTGTGATTCTTAATGGACAACCGAATCGTGTTATCCATCCTTCGTAAACAGCTTTCGCTATTGTCTCGGCGGTGATGTCACGAGTAGGTATTGCCTCGGGCCATTTAGTACAGCGGTCGATCATTGTGACTAAATACCTATAGTCGTTTGATGGTGGTAGCGGTCCAACTATGTCGACGTGTAGGTGTTCAAAACGCGATGATTGTTGAAACTCGCCGAGTGGACTAATTACGTGTCTTTGTATTTTCGCGCGTTGACAACCGATGCATGACCTTGACCACGTAGTTACATCTTTGTTCATAGACGGCCAGAAGAATTTTGTAGTCATTATTTTTCTTGTTGTTCGTATGCCGGGGTGACTTAGTTCATGTTGCGCTTTGAATGCTACAAAACGATAACTTAGTGGTAGGTATGGTCGAATGTTCGTTGTAGATGTTTCGCACCATATCGGTCGTTGACCCCCGGGTAGTGTGATGTGTGAAAACTTTAGATTACTTTGTTTCATGCAGGCTTGTAGTTCTGTGTCGTTCTCTTGTTCTTTTGCTAATTTATTGTAGTCGATTGTGTGATTAAGTACTTCTATTTCTGATATTCGTGATAACGCGTCGGCTGCTTCATTTCGATCTCCGTGAATGTATTTTATATTTGAACAGAATTGACTTATGTAGTGTAGTTGTCGTTCTCGTCTCGGTGTATCACTGCTATTCGGTGCTCTCGTAAGTGCGTAGGTAAGGGGTTTGTGATCTGTGCATATAGTGAGATCGTTACCCTCAATCAGCCGGCGTAGGCTCTTAACAGCGGTGTACATAGCTAGTAATTCGCGATCGTACACGCTGTATCTGCGCTGTGTGTCATTCATTGTTTTCGAGTAAAAGGCAAGCGGTTTCCATACGCTGTTAACTTTTTGTTGTAGTACAGCGCCGAGGCTCGTGTCGGATGCGTCAGTTAATAAGCACAGTGGCGCGTTAGGTATTGGGTGCGTGAGTGTAGTCGCTTCGAGTATGCTTTGGCGGCATTGCTCAAAGGATTTTTCAGCTTCAGGAGTCCATTGAATTGGTGATTTGTCATTCTTCTTAGAGTTGTGTAAGTATTTATTGAGTAGGCATTGATGTTCTGATTGATGAGGTAAACAGTTGCGGTAAAAGTTAATCATGCCTAAAAATCTTCTTAGTTCTTGTATCGTAGTGGGTTTCGGGTAATTCTTTATCGCTTGGACGCGTTCTTCCGTGGGTTTGATTCCGTCTGATGATACTTCGTAGCCTAGAAATTGTATCTTGTTTTTACCAAATTCGCATTTATTGATGTTAAGTGTGACTCCATACTGGTTAAGGCGTTCGAGTACTTTATGTAAGTGTTTTTCATGGTCACTGAGGTTTGAGAATATGATTAAATCATCCATATAAGAAAAACAGATGTCATCAAGTCCCCTTAACACTTCATGCATAAATCGTTGAAAGGTTTGACCAGCGTTACGTAAACCAAAGGGCATGCGGTTGAATTCAAAGAGCCCAAACGGGGTGATGATTGCAGTCTTCGCGGCGTCTTCTTTTTCTAATGGCAGAGCGTAAAAAGCATTTTTCATATCAAGCTTCGAGAATATAGTTTTTCCGTGTAACTGGTAGGTAAAGTCGTGAATCCTCGGTATAGGGTATCTATCTGGTATTGTAACGGCGTTGAGTCTTCTATAATCACCACACACTCGTAGTGAACCGTCTTTTTTCTTTACGACGTGTAGTGGGCTGGCCCAAGGGCTGTTTGATGGCTTACATATACCCATTTCTATCATCTTCTCGAACTCAATCTTCGCGGTTTTATATTTATCGGGCGGGAGCGGACGCGGCCTTGAGAATAAAGGCGGTCCCGTCGTTTCGATGCGGTGTGTGACGTCATGTTTGGCTGTAGTTTTGAGTGACATTGGTCGTAACAAGTCAGGATATAAGTCTGTTCTTCAACGTTATGTATTTCCCTGTAGCAGGTGGATTTAATATAATGTCGGCGATTTGTTCGAGGTCATCGCAGCCGAGTAGCGGGACAACTAAATTGAATTTCTGTTCTTCTCCGATTTTACTTGCAGCGACGGCGGCTTCAAACTGCGCGAACCATAGTCGTGGGTTTTGGCGCCAAAATGGTGGTAGACGTGCAGGCAGCGAGATTGTGGCTACGTCGCTCTGAATTGTAACTACCTGGGCATCGCTAAATTCTGTGTTCGCTTCATTCGTCATGGCTGTAGGTACACGTGGACAGTAGTGGTAGATACTGCGCTTGATGCGTCGTTAGCGGCGAGAAGGTAGGTACGACGCGTCGGCTGTGCGATAGGTATGTACACGCGGTCAGCCGAACGACGTCTCGCCAGTAGGTACGCCGCCGAGTCGTCGCCGTGAATGCGAAGGAGCGTTTGTTTGGGTTCGGGGTCACCAATTTCGGGACAGCTGTGTGCTTGCTGACCCGTATAGTTTGCCTATAACTTGGTCCTACACGCTATGCCAGCTGGCTGAGAGTGTAGGTACTGGGATATAGGTATGTGGCCGGCCCAGCTGTTTTAGCTTTTGATCCGTAGCCTAAATACCAGGGAGAGGTGGTGGTTCACTATCCTAACCGGCCCAGCTGTTAGCCTTTGATCCGTAGATAGGATAGTAGTGAAACTCGGAGGATGTTACGACTTTTCTTATTTATTTGCTAAAATGCACTTTAATATATACACAAAATTGGCATACAACTCGTGGCTGTACCAGCGAGCTTGAATTTACGCGTGAGTGAGAGAGTGATATAATTGAGTGAGAGAGAACGATTATCGCTTAGTGACAGTTTATATAAATACGTGCGCGCGCTGAGATTCCGTTCATAATTTGTTTGCTAGGGCAGCGGATGGACGTACGTATGCATGGCGCGACAGGACGGCGCCACCGCAGGCGCTCTGTCGCCACAACTACGCTAGATGTCACATTTATAAGTTATTGATATGACATATAGAATATTATATGCTGGATGCGCGATGATAGCGCCACCAAGTGGCTACAATTACGTCGGACTTTGATTTGTCAAATGGTTAGTTGTCTTACGAAGAGTAAGTAAACAAACAAATTATTTCAACGATATATCGTAAAGGGGCGTCCATTAATTACGTGAGGCATTTTTGAAAATTTTTCGACCTCCCCTCCCGCCTTGGTGAGATATCGTAAGATTTTCATCAACTACCTCCCGCGTCCCCAAATCTCACGCGAGATTCTTCAAATTTATGTTTTGGCTGTAAACGTGTTGGATTATTGAACTGGTTCTATTACTTCGATTGAAGACTAGCAAAGCAAAATCGAATGCTACTTCGCTGCTCTGCGGAGTTCGGACGAATACGACAAACACTATTGTGTCAGATTTGGTCATATTTTATTCGGAAAAAATTTTTCACGCAATTTTACACAATAATTACGTGATATTTGCCAAGACCCCCCTAAGTGAGATTTGAAAAGATTTAGCTCAATCTCCTCCCCCCTAAAACACCTTACGTAATTAATGGAAGCCCCCTAATTTAAATATATTCTATTCAATCATGTAAATCTATGGTGTAGATAATAATGTTGAGCGATTTTATTTCCTGTCTGATATGGCATAATCAATAAATTTTAGGGCATTATATGTCATTTTAATATAAAATAAATGATTGAACTGCAAAGTATAATCTTTATTTTGGAACGAAGTTCCTTATCACGCGTTGCGAAAGGGGGCTAGACGGAAAAAAATGTAACGACACTTTTCGTGCCAAAAATTGTAACCACACTTTTAACATTGAATTGACGTCATAGTGCTGGATACTCACCGTTAAATATAACAAACTGATTGCCAACGTCCATACCATGTTGAATACACCGGTTCTCGTCCGATCATCGACGTTAAGCAACATCGGGCGTGGTTAGTACTTGGATAGGTGACCGCCTTGGAACACCACGTGATGTTGGGTTTTTGCATTTATTTACATAAAATATATTGTTTTATAGTATATTTTGTAAAGCTTGATTATTACTAAAATAATTTGAGTATTTTATGCGCATTTTTATTAGTAGGAGCATATGAAATATAATATATATATAAACTTCGTTCCATCCGGATGTTCTTTGACACCTCTCAAGTTTTTATTATACATATTTTAATTTGTACAACAAGTAATATTAAAATCACATTAAATCAGTCAGGAGATTAACAAATAAATATTATTTCATAGACATACACTTTAAACAGTTTTCTAACAATTTTTTTATCCTATTATTTAAATTACGGCAAAATCCAAAATCTGATGACAGCATTTTAAAATCTAAAGAGTTCAGAAGAGGTTTCTAGAGAATTGACATTGATGCAGCTACGAAAATAAAGGATATGAATTGGACAGAAGACGAAAATAAATTCAGCTTGTCATTATTTTACAAATCTAAAGTGTATTTTTTTCTAAGGCGGCAAGGTGTAGTACTTGCCGCTCCAACCACAATCCGAAACTCCGAAAGTGGCTAGCAAAATCCGATTGTTTTGCCCTGATCTATTTAAAAAAAGAATAACAGAAATTCGAAATGCATTAATTAAAGATAAAGCTTGTGTGATCACTTTCGATGAAATCGCAATAATGTGTAACTTATAATATTCCATCAGCAGTAAAAGCAGAATTGTTACAACTCTTTTAAAAGCTACTATAAATAAACTATTTGATAATAAGTGGGCTTCTGCTAAAAGCTGTTTTTTGCGGTCGGGCTACGAAAAACCAAAATACATGCAAGAAATCAGGGATATCTAGTAACTTTCCCTTTTCTTTTGCAACGTTTTGTAAAATTATTTGCGTTTTTTGATGTACCACATTTAATTAAAAGTATTCAAAATCATTTTTTAAACAATAACTATGTTAACGGCAATGAGCAAATTTCGTTTCAAGATGTTACCAAACCATACGAAATAGACAAAACTTAAAACTTGAATCGATCACTTACAAAATTGACAGATAGGCCCATTGATTAGTAATAAAAAAATATGAGATGCCATAGAAACACGCATTGTTTAAAAAAAGTAACACATGCATTAAATGCGTTAAAGACGGGCAAAAATTATTTGAAAAATTACACAATTAACTAAAACAAAAACCAACTTCAATGTTCGACTTGATTTCTCTTGGATGCCATTATCAGATCGTAATGTCCTTATCATGGTATCACCGTTGGGACATATCCTTTCCATTAAAAAAAGAATCATCAAAATCGGTTCATAAACGACGAAGTTATCCGCGAACACACATAAAAAAAACATATATACTGTCGAATTGAGAAACCTCCTCCTTTTTTTGAAGTCGGTTAAAAATTGAATCAGGATGTAATAGAAAATTTGTTTGCGCAATTTCGGCAAAAGCAACAAAAATCCAACAGCAAAGTTGCTAAGGACCATATTTAGGAGTAATTTAGTTAATTTCTTAAAGAGTCCCCATAACAAAAAACTGTGAGGATGAAGATGGTGATTTTATCCAGTTAGCTGTTGGAGAAAGCAAATAATTTTCTCCAAAACCATCATTATCACCAAAACACGCAGTAAAAAACGAGAAACAATGCACTCATGAACGGCAACTTATTTATTTATTATTTACCGCTGCCCATGAATACCCGCAACACCAGAGGTGTCACAAGGCTTTTAAGGAGAAGTATGCTCTTTTCTTGAAGATTGATTGAAGGTCGTATTGGTCCCGGAATACCGCAGTCGACAGTTCATTCCACAGTTTTGTTGTGTAGGGCAGAAATTTTCTCGAAAAGCGCACAGTTGACACATAATTGATGATGATGATGAAAGCGTAGGATGATGGCAAAAAAAGGAGGCAGGGATCAATTCAATCAATTGCTCGGAGTACTCCCCATTGTAAATACGATAGCAGATGCGTAACGGAGCCACGTCTCCACACAGCGCGTGCAGCGCCAGAGATTCCAGCCGAATTGAAACTTCTTGACAATTGACGATTCGATTCGATTGTATATTAGTATTTCAATCATAGTGAATTGAATTTTGCGTGAAATAAGAAATAGGTACATTTTGTATACTCAGAACAATAAAATTACTTGAGGAACTTGATGAACTTGTAAGAGTTGGTTTGCAGATGTTTATATTTGTGCAAAAAAAAGCTGGCAGGTGGCTTAGAAACTTCAGTGAACACATGTAAACAATGAAGGCCTTGCAAATACTAAAGTAAATTATTAAAATATTCAAGGAGCTTTTACAAATGCGTGTGAACTTTTCAACACCTACCCACGAAAAAAAAAAAAATTAACTTAATAAAGATTAAGTTTTACTTAAATATTTAAAAAGTGAAGATTATGAGCTGTTACAATATTTTTCTTTCAGTAATCGACATAGATATCATTATTGTGACATAATAAAATATACGTGTCGTTCCAAGATGAATATCTGAGGCCACTTTAAGACGCCTCAATCGTGTTCAATTCAGTTCTCGTACTGTATTAATCCCAAATAATGTATCTAGGCCTGTTCCTTAACAGTAGGTTGACGACAGTTTCACACACACACTTTCAATAGTTTGCTCGAAAGCTTTTGCCGAATTTAGGTAAACTGAGTGTTGCGACAAGATGTACCGCAGAATTCTCCGGTTAATAACACTTTACGGTACCCGGTGTAGACGGTAGCACTGACCGCCTAGAGTAGGGTGCGCCACAGGAGAGTAGAGAGTAGACAGTAGAGAGTGTTGTTGGTTTGAGCCACACGCGTTTATTACATAATGTCTACGGAGGCAGAATGCGCGTTGTCAGGAATATCCATGTGAGATTTGTTCCGCGTAACGCAGGTTCTTTCCGGTCACAGTTGCTTCGGAAATACCTGCACGCGGTTACTAGAAGTGAGTTGAATCCTGCCTGTCCAGTGTATTGTGCCGATTCACTGTGCCATTACTTGAGCATCGCAGCGTTGGATATAGAATGCAGTTATGGGAGAATATCTCTCGCTGCCAACCATGTTATGCTCCATAGTGGATAGCAACAGAGTTTTATCTTCTGCGAAGATGACATTGCACAGAAAGAGGTGGCGGAAAGGACCAAGGATGAAAATTTCTACTTGGACCTAATTTGCCGCCAGCCGCTGAAACGGACGCAGCAGTGCATTCTAGCAACTCATGCCACCTTCAGTGGTAATTAAGAAAATGTTTAGTTAAAATTACTAATTTAAATTGTAAAATTTAACTGCTATTGAGATGTCTTATAAACAGATATTTACAAAGATGTATTTTAACAAGCATATAGAATTTCTCAAACAACATTTTTCTTAAACATTAATACATTATTTCTTCTTGTTAAACTGCCAAGACTTAATTTCTCCATTTCTATTACAGAAATGTAGTTTTTTTAAATCATTTAATTTGCCGCCCCCTAAACGAAGCCGCCCTAGGCTTCAGCCTACTGAGCTTTCATCACTGAATAATATAACCTAATATAACATATATAATATATGGATTTTTACAACAAATTTTGATTATTATAACACAATTAAGTAGCTAGACCTACATACAGAGTTTTATGTGAAAATTTAAAAAGTTTCATACAAAAATTAATAAAAAAATATATATTCATGTACCGTATTTACTGAGAAGCATTTATGAAGAAGCTGTTTATTTGAAATTATAAACAGACATTTCAATTTTATTTATTTGTGTGCTCTTGGACGATTTAATAAAATATCACATAAATTACTAATGTAATTATGTGGAAAACGACATCTAGTGGGACATTTTCACTAATACAAAAACAAATAAACTTGACAGTTTACTCTCGGATTCGTATCGGAGTAGAAGCTCAGAAAATATCTTTCAAATTTACGATTTGATACACTTAGTGACATCTAGTGAACATTAGGCTTATTATATATCCGCGTACAACTCTAAGTTCATGCGGTGTAAGTCTAATACGTATGAAATTGAAAGAATTATCCTCTAACTCCTAACCGTTGAGGAGTTGTACCTTCCATCATCAGCTTACCTAAATACATTGAAAGAATACGGCTAAAGGTAACATACATACATATGACATTTAAAGATTTATCCTCCAACTCCTAACCGTTAAGGAGTTGTACCTTTCATCATCAGCTCATCATCATTAAATGATGACCATCAGACGCAAATACCGAAGTAGCTTCAGAAAATATACGAAAAACATAGTACGTGCCTGAAAAAAATTAGGGTTCCCCTCGATTTCTCTGGGATGCCATCATCAGATCCTAGTTTCCTTGTCATGGTACCACCGTCGGAACATCTTCTTTCCAACAAAAGAAGAATCATCAAAATGGGTTCATAAACGTCGAAGTTATCCCCGAACACACATAAAAAAAAACGGTCGAATTGGGAAACCTCCTCCTTTTTTTGAAGTCGGTTAAAAATTAAACTAGAGACAATTTTCTGTAATTTTTGTCCCAATTTTTTTTCGTAAAAGTAATAGATTGGATTTCGCAAAGAGCACATTAAAATCTATAAAGTTATTAATTTTCACAATTTCTGGTAAACTTTCTAGGTAACCCCTTGATTTTCCACTAAATGAATGTACTATAGGTACCTAAGTATACAAAAACTGTAAGTGCGACGTGGAACGTCTGTATTGTTTTTTTTTTTATGGAATATGGGGCAAACGAGTGGACGTATCACCTGATGGTAAGCGATTACCGACCCCCATGGACACCCACAACACCGGAGACGTCACAAGTGCGTTGCCGGCCTTTGGGGGATGGGGAGAGGGATTTGGGGAGGGGTTGGGGTATGGCCCTCCGGTATCTTCACTCACTCGGTGAAACACAGCGCAAGCGCTATTTCACACCGGTTTTCTGTGGAATCACTCCGGTCGACCCGGCCCATTCATGCCGAAGCGTGGCTCTCCCACGGAACTTCCCACGGAAAGGTTTTATACTGCAGTTGCGTTTAGTCTTTGAAATTCTCGGAATAAACATGTATACACATATCAACCTTCCTCTTGAATTTCTCTATCTATTGTTGAAAACTCCATTAAAATCCGTTGAGTAGTTGAAAAGATCTATGGGAAAAGACAGCGGAAGCGACATAATTAACCGACTTCAAAAAAAGGAGGAGGTTCTCAATTGGACTGTTTTTTTTATGTTTGTTACCTCATAACTTTCGACTGGTTGAACCGATTTTGATGATTCTTTTTTATTTGAAAGCTGGTGCTTCCCATGTGGTCCCATTACAATTTGGTCTAGTTCTGACATGTCATCCATGAGAAAACCATATAAGTCTTCAATTTGCATTAGGTATGTGCGCGACAAATTGACGAATAACTCATTACTCAATATCACGCTAACCGATTTCGATGATTCTTTTTTTAATTTGAAAGCTGGTGCTTCCCGTGTGGTCCCAATTAAATTTGGTCCAGATTGAAGTCGGTTATTTTTTTGTTAAAATTTGTGATTATTTTTAGAGTGCCGTACCCAAAGGGTAAAACGGGGCCCTATTACTAAAACTTCGCGGTCCGTCTGTCACCAGGCTGTATCTCATGAACCGTGATAGATAGACAGTTAAAATTTTCAGAGATGAAATTTTGAGAGAGTCAGGTAGACGCTTGAAATATATAAATAATGGTACGGAACCCTTCCTGTGCGAATCCGACGCGCACTTGGCCGATTGTTTACAATGTAAAAATTTACTGAGGTTTGTAACTGGTTCATGTTAAAGGGCGCGTCGCGTGGATATCACGTCGTTAAACAGGTTTTATCTGGTTAATGCAGTGCGACCTTTTACGTAATAATCTATATTATTTCCGTAGTTACATAAGGTAGTTAATCCAATATACAACATATATTTATTCGTTAAGTTTACCATGAGGCATGGTGCACATTTACACATTGATCATAGGGCATGTCGGTTTAATGTAGTGGTTAGTGACCCTCACTTCTAAGAAGAGGGTCATAGGTTCATGCATGCACGCACGCTGTTATTGCGGCGGTAAGACCCGTTATGGACATTGTCTCGAGAGGCATCACGGGAGCCTCTCATACCAGCTGACGTAGGTGATTACTGGGAAAGGATGCTTCGGAGATCACCTGTGTCTGAAAACCTGTGAAAAAAGGGTCATGGGTTCAGTTCCCATTCAGGACAAATGAATATTATTTGGTGAGTACGATCAGCTGTTTTGTATTTGCATGTATTTAGAATTTGGAATCAGACAACCGTAAGATAAGTTTATTTGCATAAAACATGTGTTATCAAAATGTCATAGTATAAAATATAGTTCAGTACTTATAAACCGTGTCCGATATTTTTTTTGTGAATTTACTATTATTTATTACCTGTTTATAATAACAGAATAAAAAATCTCTTTGTATAAATAAAATTTAAATGTCTCTTTGTAATTTAAAATTAACAGCCTGGAAATATATGTAAACGGTACTTACATAAAAAATATATTTTTAAATTTTTTGCCCGTCTGTCTGTTTCGGCTACTCTCTTTAACGGATCGGATGGCAAGATTTTGATAGGATTACTTACTGGTAGATATCTGATGTTGTAAGAAGTAACTTAGTAACTCGTAACCCTAAATAATAGGGTTACGAGTTATACGATACGAGAAAACAAAATTAAAACATAGACAAAGTTGTCGTGGTCAGCTAGTACATATATTTATAAAATAGTAGCTGATCCGGCAAACGTTGTTTTGCCATAAAAAAAATTGGGGTATAAAAAATAGATGTTGGTCGATTCTCAGACCTACCCGATATGCACACCAAATTTCATAAAAATCGGTCCAGCCTGTTTAAAGGAGTATGGTAACTAACATTGTGCCACGAGAATTTTAGTTATAAGATTAAAGATAGTAGACCACCAATTTTCATTAATATTTATGATAAATTCCTTTATAATCTGTTTTGAATGCCAGTTGCAGTCAAAACAGATTGTAGATGTTTTAATGTATGAAACTTGTTTATTCTGTGGATGTAATATCATAATTGGTCTCATTGATGGATCTCATGGAATATTTCCATATGATTTTCACCTACTTTCTGATGTTCGAATTATTTGAAAGTAGCTTTCGCTCACAGACTCGCCCACATCGATTCAGTTTCCGTATCACCTTTTTATTATTTAACTGCTTTGACCAAAACATAGTAAGCGGTTACCACTGTCCTAAGTCCTATAACACTGTCAAGCTACTCTCGTATACATAAGTAACGATTATGACTCGCCTGTGTGTTAGTTAGTGTTTAGCGATCGTGTTTAGTGGTGATTTCCACATATGTAAGTTTATGTATGTACTAAGAAATATACAGAGCCTGAGTCCATGAAAAGACACACACTCATACAGAACATACGGCTATGCTCTTGTACTCATCTTTTCGGTTCTTCCTTCCTGTGCCGCGCGGTTAAAACCTGGAACTCACTACCAGCGCGGCGCACGTGTTTCCGTCCCATTATGATGCCGGGTCCTTTAAGCCATGGAGTATAGAGGTAAAGAGTACAATCTCCGATGGGCTCTTATGAGGAAAATTGTCCATCAAACATGACTAAATAATAGTTCGAGAACCGACCACAGAGGCGCTATAGTGAGACGGGAGTGTGATATTATTTTAATTCATACAAGACACATAAAAAAAAATATACGGTCGAATTGAGTAACCTCCTCCTTTTTTTGAAGTCGGTTAAAAATTAAAAACTTTGCGTAGTATCCTGTCCGACAAACATCAACAAATAATAGTTCGAGAACCGACCACAGTGGCGCTGGGAGTGTGATATCGTTTTAATTCTTTTTATTAAATTGTGGTTTAAAAATTAAAAACTTTGCGTAGTAACATCTTTATTAGGCACGCCATTGCAAAGCGGAAGCCTTTGCAATGGCGTGCATTTCTCCTTTGATTTTCTTTTCTAATTTTTTAAAGTGTACACTCGTTACACAGTGCGTCATTAGTGCATTTTGGCGGACACTTTTTTAACATAGAGATTGTACTCCTTATCTCTACTCTCCATAGTTTAAGCGGAACGTGAAAATTCATCTCACCAGGCCGCCATAGTGTGTGGCCGTGTGGGTCACCATGCTGCATTGTCGTCAATCGCATTGAGGGTGGTGACCACCACGCTTGGATCAACAGGCAGCGCAGAGTCATTTTGGCAACTAAAACATAAAAAAGACACTATAACTTTAAAAAATATAAAAAAAACTGGATTTTACAACAAATAATATTTTCAATTATGGCGTTGGCGGTTCGATTTAATCCAGCGCCTTGGATGTCGGAGGAGATCCAAGCTGCTATGAGACGACGGGATCAGTCTTTTCTTCGTTTCAAGAGGGATCGCTGCGAGGAGAGCTGGAACCTATATAAGGCTGCAAGGAATCGGTGCAACCAGGTGATACGCAACGCTAAACGCCGACATATACTTCAAAACATAGTCCTCTTCTGCGTCCAGTATGTGGAAATTTCTGAACACTTTAGGAATAGGTAAAAAACAACATCCCCTATTGAATAATAACATTGGTTTGGATGAAATAAATCGTCATTTTTCATCTACAGCTACGCTAGACATTCAAACTAAGTGTCAAACACTACATTACATATCTGGTCTTACCAGTCCCACTACTGACTCATTTATATTTTCTCCGGTGTCTCTTGAGGATATCAAGAAAATCATCTTGTCTATCCGTTCCAATGCTGTGGGGTGTGACAGCATTAGCCGTCGCATGATTGTCAACATCCTGGATTATATTCTTCCAGTAATTACTCACATAGTCAACTCTTCTCTCGATTCTGGCACTTTCCCTTCTTCGTGGCGTAAAGCTCATATCATTCCTCTCCCAAAAAATAGCAACCCCTCACTTCCTGAACACTTTCGACCTATTTCTATCCTTCCTTTCCTATCCAAAGTACTCGAGGCCTGTGTATATAAACAACTCTCTCAGTTTGTATACAGAAACCAACTTTTAAGCCCTTTACAATCAGGATTCAGACCTGGTCACAGCACAGTTACTGCTCTCCTTAAAGTGACTGGCGACATTAGAAAGGGCATGGAAGACACTAAAGTCACAGTTTTAGTCTTAGTTGACTTCTCCAATGCTTTCAGTACTGTCAGTCACGAAATCCTGTTATCCATCCTTGCATATCTGATGGTTTCTTCAGAGACACTGGAATGGTTCTCCACTTATCTTCGGGGGCGTCAACAGTGTGTTCGTGTTGATGACTTATCATCAAGTTGGTACGACCTCTACACTGGCGGCCCACAAGGCGGAATTTTATCTCCTCTCTTATTTTCATTATTTATTAATCTCATAACTCAACATCTTCAGTGTGCGTATCACCTGTGTGCTGATGATCTGCAGCTGTATTCTCAGGCAAGGGTGGAGGATGTCACTCAGGCTATTAACGAGGTGAACAGGGACCTAGAACTTATAAAATCCTGGTCGATGAAATTTGGGCTCTCAGTCAATCCAACAAAATGTCAGGCAATAATTATAGGCAGCAAACGTATAATGAGCAGATTGGATACCACATCTATCTCACCTATTATTTTTAATAGTTTAGTTATTCCACTCAGCTCTGCAGTCAAAGATCTGGGTTTACTTATCGACTCAACCCTCGATTGGCGAGCTCAGGTTACCAGCGTGAGCCAGAAAGTAACCGGTAACATGCGATTGTTTTATCGACTCAAGAATTTCTTGCCTCCAAAAACTAAAATTACACTTATGCAGACCTTCATAATACCTATAATCGACTATGGTGATGTATGTTACTTCGACCTGAATGCAGACCTCCTTAATAAACTAGACCGCCTTCTCAATAATTGCATTCGATTTATTTTCAATCTTCGGAAGTATGACCATGTGTCTGCTTTGCGTTCCCAGTTAAAATGGTTGCCTGTTCGCCTACGGCGCAATCAGCGAGCGCTGACCTCACTATTTTCATTTCTTAATTCACAATTTTTACCTACTTACCGTACCTCCGTACCTTCGGTACCTATGTTCTAACCACGATAGAAATCTTCGCTCAGTTAATAATCTGCTTCTCTCTTGTCCCTCCCACAACTCCGACTTCATGAACAGCTCGTTCTTTGTTCAAGCGGTACTGCTCTGGAATGCGCTCCCGCTCGAAATCAGGAAATCCACAACCCGTCTTACATTCAAAAAGAAAGTACACGAACTCTTTCTAAACGACCTGGCAGCACTATCTCATCCATAGCACACCTCATAGTATTCATGGTGTATAGATGTGAAATATATGTGTGTGTGTATATATGTATGTATCTATATATGTATGTCAGTGCTATGCTGCAGGCTACTGACGGGGTCACAGGTGGTGGATAGTGAACGGCCTCTAGATATAGCGGTCAGCTGCGAAAAATAAGCAGTCCCCAACCAAGCAGTGGGGGAGACGGCCTCTCAGCATTGGTTTGCAACCGTCTAGGAGAAGGTAAACTCCGAAACTAAACCCGGAATCGGTGTCTCCGGTAGGCGCAAGTAGGGTTTAACCTGAAATATGCGGCAGACACCTGCATCCGATTTGGCTCCGCACGTATTGGCTTACCTTTCCTGTGGAATCAGCCATTGAGGTCAAGAGGGTGGTGTCGGTCCTGGGCAACCCTATGCCACCTAACTGCGTCCCAGGCGATGCAGCGTCTGTGGAGAGGACACTTCACCCACGTCAGTGCACCTGCGTGGAAAACAACACGGAGAGTGGCAGTAACCGGTTATAAGTTCACACGTCTGGGCGTAAGTGAGAACGCCAGGGGTCGCTCTCGACAGTGGGAGGGTCCATCGTAGACCCACTGACCAGTTACCGCCCGCTTAAGCTGGGCAGCCCCCGGCCAATAGGGTACTGGTCCGCCCCGGCATTGACTGTTCCTTTGGGGTGTGGGGAGCAACCGGGTTTCTCCTGTTTGTCGATGCTGTGTATAGTACACCTAACACAAATCAGAAGAAAAATAGACAAAATGCTTACACTGCCCTGCGTTTTGGGACATGGAATGTCCGAACAATGAGGACAGGCTTCCCGGGTACCGGAGGAAGCTCACAAGGCACATTTGACCTGCGAAAAACAGCTGTTATCGACAGGGAACTTACCAGGCTAAGCGTCGGTATTGCGGCGCTCCAGGAGACCAGACTCCCGGACGAGGGTTCGCTGCGTGAACAAAATTTCACATTCTTTTGGAGAGGCAAGACGTTGAGTGAGAATCGAGAACACGGTGTGGGATTCGCGGTTCGGAATGACCTCCTGAGCTCCATAGAGAGTACTCGTGGGATTTCTGAGCGTATTATGGTCTTACGGCTCTTAACCACATGCGGCTTTATTACTATCTTCTCCGTATATGCACCAACGCTCAAATCATCTGCTGAATCTAAGGACGAGTTCTACGATCAGCTGTGCAGCTCAATGCATGAAGTGCGTTCCGGGGACCGTGTGTTGGTTCTGGGTGATTTTAATGCCTGTGTAGGCCAGGAAAATCTCGTTTGGCCTGACTGTCTCGGAGTCCACGGCGTGGGTAAGCAAAATGAAAACGGCCAACGCTTACTGGAGTTCTGTTGTAAGTTCCAACTTTGCGTTACACACACCTACTTTAAGGGCAATATAATGCGTCGTGTGTCCTGGCGGCACCCTCGTTCCGGACATTGGCATCAACTGGACGTTGCTTTGACTAGGAGGAGAGACCTAAGGGAGATGATCCACACGAGATCCTTCCACAGCGCTGATTGTGATACTGATCACTCCCTCGTGATCTGCAAAGTCCGACTTGCGCCAAAAAAGATTCACTCTACAAAAGCTCCCGGGCGAAAGAAATTAAACATCTCTAATATAAAGAATTCGGAGCTAGCCAGCGAATTCAGCGATTTGGTGGGTCGGGCAGTCACAATGTGGGATGTTGACGCCTCAGTAGATACAGAGTGGCAATCGATCAAATCACTCTTAACTGAGGAGGCTGGCAAAGTTTTTGGCTACGACTCCACGAAATCCACTGACTGGTACGCGGAAAACGTGAGTCATCTGTCGCCGTTACTTGACGCTAAGCGTCAAGCTGCTTTAAGTTACCGGCTAAATCCGTGCAGCGCAACAAGGGCTGTTCTCTGTGATGCTAAATCTAACCTTCAGCGTAAAAGTCGACGGTTCGCAAATGATTTTTGGCTAAAACTGTGCAACAACATACAAAGCTGTGCAGCTGCGGGGAATCTATCTGGTGTATTTGCAGGGATTAAAAAAGCTATTGGACCGGTGCCGAAGAGGACAGCACCTTTAAAAGAAATAGATGGCTCGATTATTACTGACAGTGAGCGCCAGTTGGACCGTTGGGTGGAACATTACACTGATCTTTATTCTCGTCCGGTCAATATTAAACCAGAAGCTGTGGAAGCCATCCGCGAATTGGAAACCTGGAACGAGTTAGATGACCTCCCCACCCCGGGCGAGCTGCACAAAGCTGTCGCCCAACTCAAAAATGGCAAAAGCCCCGGTGGTGATGGCATTTCTGCTGAGCTCCTTAAGATCGAGTGCTTACTACCGATCCTGCATAATTATTTGGGGAAGTGCTGGGAGCGTGAATATTTTCCCCAAGACATGCGCGATGCAAATATTATCACTCTGTACAAGGGAAGGGGAGACAGAGGTAATTGTAATAATTACCGCGGCATCTCTCTTCTTAGCATCGTTGGTAAGTTGTTTGCGAGGGTTATTCTGACTAGACTACAGCGACTTGCCGAGCGCGTGTACCCCGAGGCGCAGTGTGGTTTTCGCTCGGGACGCTCTACAACGGATATGATATTTACCCTACGCCAGCTACAGGAAAAATCACGTGAGCAGAACAGCCCCTTGGTGATAGCTTTTGTTGACCTAAACAAAGCGTTCGACACTGTAAGCCGGGAGGGGCTTTACACTGCGCTCAGGCGAGTGGGCTGTCCACCAAAGCTTTTGAACCTTATAAAATCCTTCCACGATGGCATGCGAGGCGCTGTTGTACACGATGGTAAAATATCTTCCTCATTCGACTTGCGAAGAGGGGTGCGGCAGGGATGCGTCTTGGCGCCAACACTCTTTGGCATATTTTTCTCACTGCTCCTGAGGGTGGCTTTTGGTGATGAGGTCCGGGGAATACATTTGCACACAAGAGCGGACGGTAAGCTCTTTAATGCCTCTCTTCTAAAATCGCGGAGTAAACGTGACGACCTATTCGTCGATTCATTGCTCTTTGCCGACGATGCCGCTTTTGTCGCAAAAACTCCACAAGAATTGCAAGTCCTTTTGGACAAGTTCGCAAATGCATGTTCTCTCTTTTCTATGTCCATTAATGCGGGGAAGACAGTCATCTTAGCACAGGGCTACGATCAGAAACCGACTATTCTGTTGGATGGTGTAGCTCTGGATGTAGTGGACCAATTTTGCTATCTAGGCTCAAACATATCGAGCAATCTGTCGCTAGATGTGGAAATTGGGAGTCGTATAGGCAAGGCGGCTACGACGTTCGGCAGGCTTACTACTAGAGTATGGAATAACAACCATCTTACTATTAGGACCAAGATGATTGTTTACCAAAGTTGTGTCCTGAGTACACTCTTGTATGGAGCTGAAACCTGGACGTCTTATGCAAAGCAAGAAAGAAGACTAAACAGTTTCCACATGCGTTGTCTTCGAGGCATACTGAAGATAAGCTGGCGTGACAAAGTCACAAATGAAAGAGTTCTGCAAATTGCACAGCTGCCCAGCATTACTGCAATGCTAAAACAGAAAAGACTGCGATGGCTGGGGCATGTGCATCGAATGGACGCCACTCGACTGCCGCGACGTGCATTGCTGAGTGAAGTTGCTTTCGCTGCGAGGAGGGTGGGAAGGCCCTTGTTGCGCTTTAAGGACTGCGCAAAGCGTGACATGCTCGCTTTCGGAATCAACCCCAGGGGGTGGGAGGACCTCGCCAGAAATCGCGGCGGGTGGAGGAAGTCTTTGGAGGAGGGCCGCGGAGCCCACGACAGGAGCTGGTTCCAGAGTCTGGCTAACAAGCGTGGGAGGAGACAAAAAAAGAACGACAGGGTCTCACCTGATCGAACACAAAACGATCCTCTACTCAAGTGTCAATCGTGTGGACGATACTGCCTCTCTCGTATTGGGCTATATAGCCATACCAAACATTGCCACAGAGGCGCTGTCTAAATCATCTGAAAAGATGGAAAGGCCATGATGATATATGTATGTTTATATTTGTATTTGTGATGTGTACTTTTGTGTTTATATAGGTATATGTCTAAGTTTAAATATATTGTTGTGTTATATATGTGTAATATGAAACCTGTGCACCTAACCCACAACATTTCTACACCAACCGAAGGTTGACTGGAAGAGAATGCCCTGGGCATTAAGTCCGCCGATGTACAAATTTAGTGCATATAGTTTATAAATAAATAAATAAATAAATTTAAAATCTTTAATGTCATTTTCTTGTAAATTACATGATCGCAGTCAGAGGGCTCAGACTTGCCGAAAAAAGCTAATTGGAGTAATAATTGTGTGCCACTTACATGAGTATATTGTACTTAGTGACAGCCAAGAGAGTTTTCTCCCTAGTCTCATAATGGGATGATGACAGTCTGTATTCTCCATTGGTCGGTATATCTCAATGGTAGGTATTCTCGATATTACTGCCTCGGTGGCGCAGTACGTATGCAAATGCTTCTGGTCTCGTGTTTGATTCCAGGGTCGGATCAAATGTTTGCTTGATCTGCAAATATTAGTTGTTGAGTTTGACTGTTTTCTATGTATTAAGTATATGTAGGTATATATTTACAAATAAAAAAGTATATCAGTCGATCTAGGTAAATAAGGCCGCCCTTTGTACATTAAACATTTTGTCTACTCCCTTTTAAATCTGTAATATATAATACGGTATACAAATAAAAAGTTTTCTATTATATCAATCTAGCTATCATAACACAAGTTCTGCTTAGTTTGAAGCTAGATATTGTTGTGTTTGAAATGTCCGAAATATAACTAGCCGACCGAAGCAAACTCGTTTGCGTCTCCTATTGCCCGTAGTGTGATAATTTTGCCCCGTTTTTTAAACATTTTTCATTGAAACTCCGCTCTTATTGGTCGTAGCATGATGATATATAGCCTATAGCCTTCCTGGATAAATGTACACACATCAAAAGTGTCTAGGGATCAACATATGTGTCTAGGGATCAACATATAATTTTGCAATAACTTTTCTCCTGATTGATATTAATTAAAATTTTCTTTAAGGATTCATCAAATAAAGTGTTTTCGTTTGTCACAGTAACGATAAACCAAGTCACCTTTGCATTAATAAAGAAATTTGCCATTTTCCTAATAAAAGGATTTTTGACATTTGAACCACT
Organism: Diaphora mendica; assembly: GCA_949125395.1. NCBI lineage: Eukaryota > Metazoa > Arthropoda > Insecta > Lepidoptera > Erebidae > Diaphora > Diaphora mendica. The sequence continues at coordinate 18,920,985 of OX421319.1, read as the reverse complement.
AACATTAAAGTTCGAAAAAAAGACTGAAATAACAGTTTTCTTTAAAATTTTATTAGGTAACTTAAACAATTAATAATCCGTGTTTCTACCGCGAACACTAACACAAGAACATCGGTTTGGCATACTCAAAATGAGTTCATCCAAATCACGCTGTGGAATGGCCGCCCATGTTCGTTGCAACAACAAAAAAAGGTCTTCTTGCGACTGGATACCCTCCATATTCGGCAGAGCTCTTCTCTGTAGCATATCCCATGCATGCTCAATCGGGTTCAAGTCTGGCGACTGAGCAGGCCAGGGCCAAAGCCACATCTCAATCTCAAGAAATCCGCATAAAAATGCTTGATCCCTAGACACTTTTGATGTGTGTACTATCCAACACTGAAATAATTTTTCAAATCGGACCCGCGGCCTCAGAGATTAGCGCGTTCAAACAAACAAAGAAACAAACAAACTCTTTAGCTTTATATAATAGTATATATTTAATTTAAAATCCGTCACCAAACGAACACGGTAGTGTAAAGAGAAGGAAAACTTCAAACCCGTTCGGCCGGCGCGTGGTATAATAGCGCGTAACGCCTTTCTAAGGAGGGCTGGGTCCAGTCGTGCACTAATAATGGCTGTTGATGTTCATAAAAGTCTCTGTAGATATTGACTTTAGGTGACTTTAGAAATACTGACATTTTTAGAATGTATAGAGAGCTAAATTCAGTTCGCCATCAGGATAACAAAATTCCGAGGGCAGTGTGAAAAAACTGATATTAAGGTAAAATCGCTAACTAGTAGTCCATGCTAAATAAACTAGGGAATAATACAGGCTAGGAAGATGATGGGAGAGCTTAATTAAAAATCGTACTTTTCAAAGTCAACATAACGTCATTAAAAACGCATTACTTATTGCGAATATTTTGTCGTAATATAATAAAAACCGGCCAAGTGCGAGTCGGACTCGCACTTGGCCAGTTTTTATTGTCGTTATCTATAAAAAACCTGTGTTGTGTGGGAGCCCCCTTACCTATATATTTATTTTATTCTGTTTTTTATTGTTTAAGCGGCAACAGAAATACATCATCTGTCAAAATTTCAAATGTCTAACTATCACGGTTCATAAGATTGAACTTTAAAGACGGACAGACAGACGGATGGACAGCGGAGTCTTAGTAATAAGGTCCCGTTTTGCTTGCCCTTTGGGCACGGAACCCTAAAAACGCTTTGAAAATAAACACAGATCAAAAACAAAACAGGTAGTAGCAGAACGAAGAGTTTGGTGTTGAATTTAAAAACACTTCGGCTACGAGCAATAGCTAATCTCTATTCTTACATTACCGTAACACATTAAAATGTATCTATTTGTATTCATGTGTTGTTGGTTTTCGAAGACATGCATTGCACAGCAACACCATACGAAGCTTCGATCAACGAAGTTAATAAAATTAACTTGGATTTGAAATACATCAACATCGGAACGGGCAATTTTACTTTTCCCGCCGTGTGTGTTCATTGCGCCTAAAACAACGGCACGAAACGGTCTGCAGGCTTCACGAATACTTGTGCCTTATTAAAAAGTTATAAAGTGCAGCTTCAATTTTTATAAGATAAAATATAATTGAAAAGTTTGTTCAGTGTGTATTATAGTTAAATTATTAATAATGTGCCTATTTAAAAGTGGGATATCATTGTTTTCGTTATTGTTGGTTGTTATTTTTGGTAAGTCTCAATCATGTTTTCAATCATTGGTTAATATAATAATATTTATATAACCAATCATATTATATGTATACAAATGATAATCAGTATAAATACGTAAAAACTATCTTTGTAATAGAAATACGGCTTGTCTTTAATTTTAAACGTTACGTTGCTGAATTTAATTATATAGAGTATTATATAATATTACAATATAATACTTTAAAATACTTTTGGAGTGTGCATTTTTGGTACCAAAAGTTGCTTAGGTCTTTACCAAATATATAATTTATAGAAAACCATTTCAAGAAGAGTCCCATGTACTTATTGAAAACAATAATCAAATATATATTATACGTACGTAGATATATTACATAAATTAAATTATTCTATGTAGTGGTAATTAAAATAAGGTTTTGTGAAGCCAGAACCCTAATCATAGTAATCAAGAAATCTTAAGCATCATAGGTATTAATCTTTTTATATAAAAATTAATGATTGAAATGTATTTTGTACGCGCCTAGCTAGCTTCCTATCGACTGCACCAAATTGGATATATTTTTTAAATGACGTGTTTGTCATTGTCAGGACAAGCTTTAAAAGAAGAAAATTAAAAAAACCGGAAGTGTAATGTTTTAATCTGCGACTGTACACTACCCTCGTGGGACGTTGAAGCGGGCACATAAATACTGAAACAAGTATTTTATAAATTTTGAAAATGTCCACAAAAGAAAAATCCGGTCAGCTAGTACGATACTCGTATAAATCCTGTATTTGGGATATAATAATGACTTTGCTTACGAAAATTAATTATACTAATGCATCTCTCACTCATTTTCACTGGTAGTTTTCTTAGGTTTTCATACTCGGTTACTATTATTCGTACATAGTGTGATGTTACACTTTCAATACCTTTCACCCTTTCTCAATAAATGAGCTATCCCAAAACTGACGAATTCTTTCAATACAAACCAGCAGTTTTTGAGAATAACGCGTTTATTTATTCAAGTCTTAATCATTATATTACTGTAGTATGGGTAGATAACACACTCTCGACTTCTTGCTTTGTCTTTTATTAACAGACTTCACAACAGGAGGAGATTCTATGTAATTCTATTGTATATTTATTGTTTTCCAATATTGGGAGTAAAATAGTTGGCAAATTTTACTGTTATTTTTAAAGCTAAAATGTTGTTTTGAGGAAATAAATACAAAAAGCTCTATTTTTTATTGAATGTTGCCAAATTAAAAAGTATAATATATAAAGTTAAAGCCTGTAGATATAATGATTTTAAAATGTTACCATACCTCCTGCATTTCGGATAGTTAGTTGCATGTTAATCCATTAGCGTGTTGGCAAAAAAAAAATCTTCGTTAGATAATTGTTACACTGAATGCACATAACAGTGTTTAATATTATACAAGATGCATAATTAACCTACTTCCTGTTTTCTCTGCATCACTCAATGGTTGCCTGGTAGAGAATGCTGTAGGCATTCAATCCGGAAATGCATCAAAAGTGCATGATGTATAATATAAATAAATTAAATCACGTGTCACGAATCCAGTACTCGTTCCAAAAAAAAAAGTTGTAGGTACTCAGAAGGAAAACTTAAAACAAAGCCTGTAAGACCCTACTGGCCAGCGCGATATAGTAGGCTTAATCTTTTTTTATGGTATAGGTGGCAAACGAGCATACGTATCACTACGACAGTACTATTAATTATTCTGTGGTAACACGCGATGATAAGCGATTACCGCCGCCCATGGACACCCGCAACACCAGAGGCGTCACAAGTGCGTTGCCGACCTTTGGGGGATGAGGAAAGGGATGTGGGGAGGGGTTGGGGTATGGGCCTCCGGTATCCTCACTCGGTGAAACACAGCGCAAGCGCTATTTCGCACCGGTTTTCTATGAGGCCGTGGTATCATTTCGATCGAGTCGGGCCATTCATGCCGAAGCGTGGCTCTCCCACGGTGAATTCTATACGTGGACTATGTGTTATGATTAGCAATGGACTGTTGTAGTGTTATGTGTTTGAACATGTCGTAATGTCATACACGATATTACTGACTTAACATTCCCGTATTTCACTTTGTTAACTAAAAATATTTGCATGTCATTTTTTCCAAATTCTCTAAAACTGTAACTTCTTCATAAATAGAAAGCCTCGACTGGCAGAAAACCGGTGTTAAGCAATTCTTTAGTTTTCATTGACGGGTCCTTTGGCCCAGCGATTAGTGATTCTGATTGTTAAACCGGAGAGCGTGGTTTCGATTCCCTCCCAGGACAAATCTTAGTGTGATGAACACGATCATTTGTTCTGAGTCTAGGTGTAATTTATCTATAATATTATGTATATATTTAGAAATATATAAGTGTCAGTATCAGCTGTCTGGTATAGTTTGGATCTGTCGTGTGTGAAATGTGTGAGGTTATCTATATATATATATATATATAAAAGAGTAAGGTGACTGAGTGACTGACTGACTGACATGCCCAGAGATCAACGCACAGCCCAAACCGCTGAAGCTAGAATCCTGAAATTTTGCACGTAGGTTATTTATGTAACGGAAGTGAGCACTAAGAAAGGAATTTTTGAAATTCCACCCCTAAGGGGGTAAATCGGGGTATAAAAGTTTGCGTGAGCGAAGCTGCGTGTAAAAGCTAGTTTATTATATTTTCTTCGAGTGAGTGAGATTACCAGAGCCCAAACCACTCCTCACTTTCTTGAGAGAGGATTCAAAGGCTGGTAATGTACTTACAATAAATATAAGGTTCTACTATAAAATATCAGACAATAACGATGAAAGAGATTTATTAATATTATTAGACGATACCTTTTTCATAGCAGGTATTATCATCTCTGAAGAGGTTGGCCTTGCATGTCTAGAAGACAAATAAAAAGCTAGGTCGGTGTCATTAGCAATGTTACTAACACATTGTTTTTGTAACAATAGAACCGTATGTGAAGTAAAAGCAATTTATTTGACATTAAGTGCTAGCATCAATTACTAAGCCTCTTTGAATACATTTCTGAAAACAATATTTATAATTTACTAGCTGAGTCCCGCGATGTTACCCGCGCTTATTGTCGTACCGCGGGTAACGCCGCCCGCGGGGCGAAGCTAGTCTACAAAAAGTAGCCTAAGTTACTCTTTATATATCTTCCAGTGAAAGTCCCGTCAAAATCGGTCCAGCCGTTCCTGAGATTAGCCGGAACAAACAGACAGACAGACCGACAGACTGACAGACAAAAATTGTAACAAAATATATTTTGGTATATGTACCGTGTGTACATTCATACATATGCATTTAGTAAAAAGCGGTTATTTTAATATTACAAACAGACACTCCAGTTTTAGTTATTTGTATAGATAATCACCGACAGAAGGTAAAATAGTTTTAGGTACCTACTGAAGAGATTCCAGGATTATATTAAAGCATAGCTGAAGATATGGCGCTTTGACGAGAAGTTTGTCTCAACACTGTTGGATCTCTACCTCTCCTTAGAAAATAGGTTTTAGAAAAGAGTTAAGGTTCAAGGTCCACAGAGTCAAATGTTAACTCTGATGGCCAGAACTCGCTGTAGGATTGTAGTTATGTGGTGTGGTCACATAATGGGACAGTGCTGACTTTAAGGGCATCCGCTTATACTGCCAATCCTGCTATATAACCCAAAAAGGGCTATGTGACACAGAACCCGAGTGTAATCTCCTGTAGGAATCATCAGGATCCCTCATGGTTCTCAACACCCGTAAAGGAAGTTTATAAGGAAGGTTATTTGACTGCATGTTTGACCTAGTGGTTTAACGGTCACCACGCCGTTTCCTACTTCGCCAAGTGTCGTGGGTTCAAATCCCACGTAGGACAACACTTTGTGTGATTCACAAATTGTTGTTCTGAGTCTGGGTGTTCTTTGTGTCCGTTTCATGTATGTTTGTAAAGTCCCCCGCGACACAGGATTTATTGGGACACAGGAGTTGTCTTTAAAAAAAAAAAACAAGTTAACATAATATAGAGAAGAATACGTTGAACTTAATAAATATTTATATTTCTTTTCTTAGATGATATATCTATATGGATATTGAAAAAAAAACCAAAACTTTACAATAAATTTACATAATTATCTGTGTAAAAATTCCTCGTTTTGTTTTTAAATTAATGTAGATGTAAACCGTTGATATAAAAAACTTTACGTAAAGTTTATTGACCTCTAATAAAAAGGAGACATATACTAATACATATAATCTATGCAGACGAGTATGATAAAATTGTAAGAGGTCAATGTACATACATCCCTCTATTGCATTTAAGATATCATCATATCAGATTCAAGATATTGAAGATCAGAACAAACAAAAGGGAGTCTTCATCAAAGTTACAGAACTCAAAATAACAGTTTTTGAATTTCTAAGATATTGCATAGCTTTTATCGAGGGCTTCCAGCGCAGCGACCGAATCAAGAAATTCCGTAACGAAAATGAAACCTGACACCCGAAGCTCGCACGGATCGAGACGAGCTGCTCCGAAACCTGTCTGTCGCTGACAGAGACAGATAAAACAGTCTGGGTTTTCCCAAGTATACTTAAACGTTAATGTCCGGCTTAAGCAGCTGTTTGTGAGAAAGTATAATTACTCACCTCATGTGCGCCCCGTAAGTACCTATACAATGTTCAAAGAAAAAAACTGCATAAATAAAAGATAAATAAATAACTATAATTGCATAAGTTGATAAAAATGCTATGCAATAGCTTTACCGTGGCAGTCCCCGAGTGCCACACGTCTTTTTTGTCTGTTTTTCTGTGTTTTTAAACGCGATGCTCATTTGCTAATTTGAAGGCGTTTGTGTCTCATAATATTGTGGTAAACCCCACTTAACACTCAATGTTAGCTTATCGTCATATTTATTATATATATATAAATATATAATTATTTATAGTCATAACATTAATATAATTGTAAAGAATCACCGTGTTAACCGACATATACGCGTGTGGAGCCGCAGGCAGTAATAAATTAAATTAGAAGTGTTTTTATCTATCAAGAATATTATTGCAATATAAATAAATGACCGGACTAAAAATAGAAACGCAGAAAAGGTATTAGGAGAATAGCGTTTATCTATGATTTAAATCGTTACGGTAAAACCAGATTTATCAAATTAACATTCGAATAAAGTTCACTGTGGAATATATTTGTAATTTTTTTACTATTTGATGGCAAAGAACATGTATAAACAGCTTAAAATATTAAGATAAAATACTTGTTTGATCATATAATGTTATGTTGTACTTATGTCATTAACTGTGCGGACTTAAGAGTTATTGTGCGTGCAGAGAATTGCAGCTGCTGTTGCCGCATTCAGGCCATTCAGGGACCGGTCAAATGCTTAATCGGTGATGCATAAAAACTGGAACAACTTTCAAAGAAATCAAAATAAATAATTGTAAAGACAAAGATATAAACACTTTCACGCTATTTTACGATTTAAGGTCTGAAAAAAGAGGAGTAATTGATTATGAGGAAATAAAGTGCAATGCAATGGTTACACAGCGAACTTTTTGAGACGCCACTGTTTTGATCACGCTCAAGATTGGTCGAATTAAAGGTGCGTTTACTTTTCTTCCCGTTAACCCACATAAAAATGTAACAAATTACTTATTTATCTTTGTATGAAACTAATCAGGCCAGGGTAACGTATGGGAAACTAAATTTTGCCTGTACCTTTAGGAACACCTGGTTTTCTAATTGAAAGGTACCCATGATAGGATGAGTACCCATATAGTAAAGGCGTTAGATCAGCTGCATCAGTAGCGTAGTGACTGTGGATTAGCGCTCAAAAAGGGAAAGTGTGGTTAATGCAGTTATTCAATTCAGTCGCATATCAAGATCTTGACAACGTTCCACAGTATAGTTCAGATAACAACGGTTACATGTACGTATAATTTAATGTCTTGAATATGAACAATTTATTATGATATGTACCTAGTATTTAATTTAATCAAATCTTTTGTTGCTTTCACTTTGAATGTTATAAAATATAAATTAAAGTAATTAATGTAATAAAATATATACTAATAGAATTAAATTTTTGTAAAGTAATGTAAATTTTAACACGGTCGCTTTATCTAAATTCATAAAATAAAACGTACTATTATTAAAATCGTAAGTCATTAGGGACTGCAATAAAGACTAGGCTATAAAAACTGCAAATTATTATGAATTTGCATATTCATTTTGAGCAGACTAACAATTTTTTTTATATTTCGGACGTCTATCCTCTATCAAATTAGTTTACAATATACAAAATTGGATTACGATACTTAGAGTTTTTGCTTTACCATTTTTATGATGATGGCGATGAAACATTTAATATGGAGTTTAAGATCAGCTGTTGGCAACCGATCTTTAAATGTTTCGTGGCGACGCGTCGCTACATCTTGTATCGCCATGACATGCGTCGCCATGTTGAATGATAGTATATTTGATGTGGACTTGGTAGGGCTATATTTTTTATGTTTATGTTTACTATTTCCTTTCATAAACTATCCTTTTAGTTGATAATTTCTACAGAATAATTTCGATATTTCATTTACCAGACGTTCCGCGAACGCTAAATTTTTTCATGTATTATTAATGCAATCATGCCAGATATTTGAGTCGTCAATTAAGTTTACCTCTGGTGACCATTATAACAGGTAAATGACTAGTTATGGTCTATGCCACTTAAAGTTTTGGGGCCAATATTTAGCGGTATTAGTTATAAATTAGCTCAGAATACACACCTGTTTTGACCTAGCCAGTTTGCAGAGAAGGTGACTGTGGAAGTTCATTCTGTTTCTAGTAAAAGTTTATTGAACAAATTGTAATCATCGTTAGGAGCATCATTGAAGTTCTTGAGTAAATGTGATGAGTTAACAAAATACCTAACCATACTTTCATAATAATAATAATGTTATAAATTCAAAATTAACTCTGTTTGTCTGTTTTGCTTTCACGGCTAAACTACTACACCAATTTCAATGAAATTAGGCATGGAGATACTTTGATTCTTGAGAAAGGACATAGGCTATTCTTTACCGCGATAGCAGACATATACGCGGGCAGAGCCGCGTTCAAAAGCTAGTAAATGATAAAGACCAATAATTTTCTTTTTGATAAATATTTTAGACAACTACGATGCTCATTCACAGAATACCTATACACATATACTTAAATCCATATTCCCGAAGGGATAAGCAGAGGTTATCTTAACGATAAATCCCCCCAAACTATCCGTAGTATAGTACATCCATGACCTTATCCACATTAATAAGATCATGGATGCACCTATACTATGGATAGATTGAGAATACATTAAATACATACACATACTTTAAAAAAAAGTGGCTATGAGTTTTTTTGCCAGTATTATTATCATAAGGCTCTACGCATTTTGGAAACTAGAAGCTATAGACCGTCACAAGCAGGCAATAGATTTTGGTGTTCACCTAATTTACCTTGATAATCCAGCACATGCTGTAGCGTCTGTTTGTGTCGATCTAAGATTTTTAACTGTAGCTTCAATTTAACGTTCATAAATGTCACTTAGTCTTAATTGAATAAATTATTTTGAATTTGAATCATATCGCGCTGTCTTCTAAACACGTAAATGTAAATGGGACCTGCCAAAAAAAATATCGAATTTCAAATTGGTAGTTAAGAAAGAGGATCGGCATATATATCAAGAAGAATAACTTTTAATATCAGTGAACGTACGATTATTCAATTTATAGGTAGTAGAGCCACGCTGATTTCAGCATGAATGGGCCGGCTCGACCGGGGCGGTACTACCCTCGCACAGAAAATCAACGTAAAATGACAGCGTTCATGCTGTCGTGTTTCGTTGGTGAGTGCGAGACCGGAGGCCCAAATAGTCTAGTCGACAAGTTCCACTTGTTGACTAGACTAAAAGATGCAGCAGCATCACTAGGCCGCCATGGTGTGGGTCGCCATACTGCATTGTCTGCATTCGCAGTGAGTATGGTGACCGCCACTCTTGGATTCTGCTTATGCTTTCCATCAGGCAGAGTAGAGTCATTTTGGCGGGCCATACATAAAAAAAAAGAATATGAATAACGTCATTGTGCTCTCTTTTAAGAAATAGCTCACAATTTTACTTTTTACTTGCATGTTGAACAATGCACGCGAACGCACAGAGTATCATTATGTCTTTTTAGGGTCCTGCAGCCAAATCGGCAAACAACGGAACCATGATAGTTTTGTCATGTCCATTCGTCCGTCTGTTCACACTGTATCTCACAGACTATTAGTTCTAGAAACCTGTAATTTCGCATGAACATGCATTGTAATTACGACGACAAAGTGTCAAATTAAAATCTTGGATAACTTTTTTTTGCGTAACCGTACCTACTACTTTTTAACTGGGAATGTAATTATTTATATTCATCCATACCATCAAGGTGAGGCGTCATTAGATAGGTCTTTAAGAATAATAATTGTTTGTAAAGACAATATCTTAATTAAAGTATCCGTTTGTAATGGGAATGTAAGGAATGCCATCCACTCCTAGCCAAATAGTAGTATTTGGAAGTCTAAAAACACACGATATTTGCACATATCAAAACTAATTTAAAAGGAAAACTTTCACAGCTTTCGTAGGCTTTAATATAGATTACGAGTATAACGAGTATACCTAATAATTGTCCACCAACTAATTCGACGTATAGGCTGCCGAAATATTTATTTCGGACATCTAACACTGTTTGAAATGTTTATATTATTATATAATTTATACATATAATAAAATTGTCGATGTCTGTACATTAAAGATATTGAAGAAAACTAATGAAGGTAGTCTCCACTAAAGTAACAGAACTCAAAATAACAGTTTTTAGAATTGTTGTGTGTTTGTGGGGCCCAATCACACACACACAATGTTTGTGGCTTAACTAATGCGGATGCGGTTTTCAGTCAGGTATTGTAGTAAACTTCTCTTCACAATACAACATGTTACATCAGTTAAGTAAAAAAAATTGACATAATTTCCGAAAAGATAGACATTATTTTTGCCGCGATATAAGCGGGCTTAGCCGCGGGCAAAAGCTAATATGAAGTAATAAAACGCCTTTACTACGGAATCCAACATTGAGCGTGTCTCGACGCTGACTTGGCTGGCTTTTATTTATGGTAGGCCTAGGAGGGCAAGTGATTATATATTGAATGAGTAGGGAAAATAGTGAAATTGATTCACACGAGTCGTGAGTTTTTCCCACTGACTTCTTTATTCTCGCTGGGTACTAGTTGTTTCATTTATTAGTGTATTAGTATGAATACTAAGCCAGAAGTCACGGCTTCACACAATATTTATCTGAAGGACAATCATTTGTTGTATGTACCTACCTATGTGTGTATAAAGTTTATACGTTTTAAGAAATATAGTAGTATAATTATTAGCAGATTGGAATCGATAATACAGGCTCAGCTTAGTTTGGGATCAGACAGCCACACCTGTGTAAAATTGTTACTATTATAAATAAATAAATATTTTGGACATCTAACACACAACGCCATCTAGTCCCAAGCTAAGCAGAGCTTGTGTTATGGGTACTAGACAACTGATATAAATACATATATATATACTTGTTTGTAAATACATTTATATTATACATAGAAAACACCCACACTCTGAAACAAATATTTGCAGATTATACAAACATTTGGTCCGACCCGGAATCGAACCTGAGACCTCAAGCACAGCAGTCGCATACACTACCACTAGGCCACCGAGGCAGTCATTATTATGTTATTATATTTGATGGTTGTTTTCTCAGCGGCCATAATAATAATAAACCAATTGTTTTATTACAGTAACAAAAACAGATGGAGACGTGTTGTCAATGGTTGACTTCCGATACTTTCGTTGTGTTATGAAGCGAGAGTGGAAATGCCCCGATAGTGAAATCAACTTCTTTTTGCACACACCGTAAGTAAACTCTTGTAAACAATAGTTTATATAATAATACTATTTGTACTCGATTATTTCTTATTGCATGTCTGATTATGAAAATGACGAAGGGTAGAGTAGGGTAGGGTAAGGGTAAGAATAGCAGAAATCCATTTTTATAGGGAAATTTTTGTAGCTCCAGCAGCTCAAGGATGAGGAGATTTGCCTTATTTGATTTGTAATAAATAGATACAGAGCCGTGGGAGAACCTCGCTTCGGCATGAATAGGCCGGCTTGGGCGAACTGATACCACGGCCTCACAGAAAAGCGGTGGGACACAGCGGTTGCGCTGTGTTTCACCAAGTGAGTGAGGATACCGGAGCTTACCGGAGGCCCATTTTTTTTTTTTTTTTTTTTTTTTTTTTTTTTTTTTTTTTTTTTTTTTTAACGTGTGGAAATCCCCTCGGACCGTCACCCCACCGGGGCTTGCGGCGGGGTGGGGTGTCGGACTCGAACCGACTAAAACCACACGGTGTGCCACTCTGCGCCTGTGAAGGGAGGAGTCCGGGACATGCAGTTATTAACACATCCGGACCCCACCCAGCGCCTGCCCGCACAGAAGCGGGCACCGTCTGCTGGTATCCTCTCAATTAGGCGACGTACGGCACACGCGTACGTCGCCCCCTCGCGGGAGGCCACTAGAGCGGATGGAGGGGAAAGCCCGTCCCGACCATCCGCGGCCACACTCAGGGCGGCATGAGGCGCTGATAGGCGCCGGCGGATTGGGTCCGAGTGGACATCGTCCTCCCGGGCCTTCTCCGCCACCTCCTTCTGCGAGATTACATCTTCGCAGAAGGTTGCGACCGCGGTAAAACTGCTATCGCTACCGGCCATGGAGCGTATGACGGCCGGTAGCGAGAGATCTCCTCCGATGACTGCAGTGAGGGCCCGGCGCTGCGACGCCCATGCAGGGCAGATCGCCAGCGTATGCTGGGCCGAGTCCTCACTGCAGTCGCAGTGGTGGCAGGCGGGACTCAATTCCCTCCTAGCGACCGAGTGCAGGTACTTCCCGAAGCAACCATGCCCGGAAAGGACCTGCGTCAGTCGGAAGGAAAGGGTCCCGTGCTGCCGCCCTGCCCACTCGAGGATGACCGGCTGGAGAGCCTCCACGGCGGCAAAGCCAGCGCGTGGAGTCTCCAGCCGGAACGACCAGCGAGCCATCGTGGCTCGACGGGCGGCTTCACGCCACTCGCGTACCTCTTCGGGCGGAGGGCGATAGCCATACTCCGCCCGATATTCAGCCACCCGTCGATAAACTTCGGCGAGCACTTCCGCCTCCAAATCCCACGGGGGTGTTCCGGCCAGGGCGCACGCCGCCTCGGTCGACACCGTGCGGTATCCGCGTATGGCTCTGACTGCCAATACCCTCTGAGGCCGCCAGAGGCGGGCCTTATTTAGGGCAGTCAGAGCCGCCACCCACACCGGAGCTTACCGGAGGCCCATACCCCAACCCCTCCCCCTCTCCATCCACCAAAGGCGGGCAACGCACTTGTGACTCCTCTGGTGTTGCGGGTCAAGCATGCGGCAATGCGTCTGCTCGTTTGCCCCCTATTCCATAAAACAAAAGATATCTTCATTAACAGTCTTTAACAGTTCATTGTTAAACATTAGTCTCTGCTAAGAAAGGAGGTAGATAGTTAACCATGCTGGCAAGACGGTTTGTTTCAAGTATTCCTTCTCTTCGTAGTGAAGTTGGTGTTGCGAAGTTTGCTCTCTTAGTCGCCTCTTACGACACCCATGGGATGAATAGGGGTGGTGACACTCCGTATTGAAGTAAAACTTGACTGCCTCGTTGGTCTCGCGGTGGGCGTGTGCGACTGCCGATCATGAGGTCTCGGGTTCGATTCCCGGGTCGGACCAAATGTTTGTATGATCTACAAATATTTGTCTCGGAGTTTGGGTGTTTTCTATGTATAATAAGTGTGAATTTACGCTAACATGGTCCATGGTAGCGTTAAACATTTAACGCTACCATGGACGGGGTATGAAAGCACTGTTGCACGTTACGAAGTTTCACTTCTTCCGCGCGGAGGGACTCCACCTTTATAATCGGTCACCACACGTATAATAATATAGACCATGGACCATATAGATGGAGATAATAAATTAGTAAACAATATGAGTCCTCAATCCGCACTCGGCCAGTGTGGGGACGTATGACCTTAACCCTCTGCGAAGAGACCCGAGCCCAGCAGTGGGACATTATGGGTTGTTGATAAACAATATGAATTGTAGTGCACTGAGTTTTGTGGGTTCGATCACTTTCTGTGGTCCACAAATAGTTGTTCTGTGCCTGGATGTTCTTTGTGCTCTTTTCGTATATATTTGTAAAGTCCCACGCGACACGGTATCTATTCCTAGAAGAAGCGGAAAAACCTTGGTCATGCTTGTTCCATAGCAGATCCTAAAATACCTGCAAGTAATTGTTAAAACATAAAAGATGTAAGGATCACGTAAGGAATGTAATTCCACATATTCTAAAATCATACATGGTTTAATATGGTATAATGATTTTCAGAGAACATCCTCACAAGGTATTTATCGATCCTCGCTACCCGAATCTTCTACACAATTTTGGATGGCATCCGTCGAGAAAGAACGTGCTTATCATTCACGGCTTCAATGGTACTTATTCGAAATCACCAATGACTTTTATTCGTGATGGTATGTATCAACATCGTCATATTTGTAGCTATTTTCACTAGTATCTCAAAGTATCGTAGAAGATAACTTGTTCGCAAAGGCGTCTCTAGCCCGTGAAGCGCCCGTGTGCAATCATTACTCTAGCGCCCTTTAGTAAGCGTAGCACCCTTCAGTAAGCGTAGCGCCCTTCAGAAAGCGCGCAGACAGACTCATTAAAAGTGCCGCGACCGGTGCCCCTGACACACTGTTGCCAGTGCAACGCACACCCTACACTAGGTTTAGCTAAAGACGCCTCTGTTTGTTCGACAGATTGTACAACCAAAAGGTGTCTTGAAAAGCGCACAGTGATGGAGTGTCAAAGTACTTCAACAGAAATACGAAACTTAAGCTTTTATATTACTCCTTTTATGTGTTGCAATTGTAAATTAAAGTAACATAAAAATTGCTAGGCATAGATAAAGAAGCTTAGGGAAGGCATACATTCAATGGGCAAAAACAGCTAAAATATTATAACAATGTTTTTTCCTTGTTTGATTGTCATTGATGCCTTACTCACGCAATATATACGCAGACTCATATAAACGTTAATAAATCCTTACGAAACTATGGTCAACTGTGTCTTGGTACTATGTCAGGAGTAAGTACCTAACGAATAACAGAATATTTTGTAGAGCAATTAGTGATGCCATGTTTTTAATCTGCTTTAATAATCTAATCATTTTGATAGTTTTCGTGCATTTTGTAGACATTACAAGTCATTCAAATAACAGACGGTTGATAGTATTAAGCGATAACGTACTAAGTAGACTACATAATTAGTTTAGTATACGTAACTAGTTGACTTGTCCTATATCCCATATCCCCGCGATGAGGTAGATGGCGTCCACAGTAATCCTCCAGCGCCCTCTAGCCTTGGGTTTCGCACTTAACCTCACTCCACGTCTTGTCGATTCTGTTCACCTCATCTGCGGCAGTGCGTCATGTGTGCGTTAGTGGAATGTACATAACTACAATATCTATTCCTCAGATTTAGCTGCACACAATGTTGCCAGACATGTAGAAAGTTACTTTCTCACTACAGTCTCTTGGGATTGGTCTAGCAAGTAGTGATCTTGATTACCAAGGCAGAGATCGTGGGTTCAATTCGTGGGGGATAAATATGGTGTGAATAGCACCATCATAATAATATATTGTTGTTTGTGTGGGTATTTAATTTATTATAATAATATGTATGTATTTAGGAATATTTATTTTCGATTATCAGCAGTCTTTTTACTTGACTCCGGATTAGCCAATAGGAAGGGTAACATTTTTGGTAGTCTATGTATGGTTCTATGTTTCCGGATGTATGGTGTCTATGGAACCGATTTTAATGAAAAAATTTTCAAGAGATTCGTAATAATGGTCTGGGTCACGTAGGTTGAATTTTTATCAAAAGTAATAGTCGGGTATATAGTTTCTTAAACTTTTTCTTGTTACCGTAGTAGGTACAAGTTCTACCTAGTTTAGCGCCAGACGGCCGTTCGTTACATGTGTATCAAGATATTATTCATCAACAGTTTGTACTGGTCCGCTGCTGGACATAAGTTTCTCCTTAGAAAAGAGGTTTTGGCCCACAATAGGAGGCCCAATGATGCAGAAGCATCTCAATAGGCCGCCACAGTGTGGGTCACCATGCTGCATTGTTGCATTGACTGCATTCGCAATGAATATGGTTTCCACCACTCTTGGATTCTGCTTATGCTTTCCATCAGGCAGAGTAGAGTCATTTCGGCAGGTCAATATACAAAAAAAAACAATAACAGCAGGTCAGGCTGGGGTGGACGGACAGAGACGCTTTGATCAAGTTTTCGTTCTTTTTGCAGTGCTGTCGTTCTACAAAGTTTGCTCCCCGAGTCGGTTTTTATGACACACATGCATTGATATTTTGTATCTCAATGCACACATAGAATAAATAGGGGTAATGACGCTCCGTATAATTCATCCGTTACCACAATGAAAGATTTTAATAGTATTTTCATGTTTTACTTTGCAGCTTACCTGTCGCGTAAGGATTACAACGTGTTTATGGTGGACTGGTCGATGCTCTCCAGGTTTCCATGTTACCTTTCTTCTCTGTCTAACATGAAGTAAGTGAACATAAATTAAATTCTATTTCGTTCCTACATTCGCCGGTTTTAGAATTCAATAAATTTTTAGTTTAAAGTTCTTACGTTTACCTTACTGTTTATGTTAAAGTTGTCCTGGTGCTTTTGAAATATGTTTAAGGCTGTATTAAGTGGAATATTATAAGAAGCATTTTTGTAGGTTTTGCTGATGCACAGTATTTCTCAAGTAACTGGTAACAAATAATACATAGGTACCTCATTGACTTAAAGAAATGTAAACAGAAGAAAAGTCTAGTATATTTTTCCTTTCCGCGTGTTTTTTATTTTATTTTTTTATTTATTTATCTTTATTGTACACACATAACAGAAAGAAAACGAAAGAGTTACAATATACAAAATATGACAATTGGCGGTCTTATTTGGTTGGTAAGAAGCCTTTCTCCTTTTTCAATAATTAAAATTCATTAAAATCGGTTTAACGGTTTCGCCATTAAAGCGTAACAGATAGAAATACGCATATCATATTAGTTAGGCGTAATATCGTTGAAGAACATTATATTGATTGTTATATCTTTTATTTTCCAAGAACTACGTAAATTAAAGTTTGTTTTACAAAGTTGCATACAGTGAAGCATACATTTTCTAGAAAGGCTGCACAGTGCACGGCGCAGCTGTATTCTACAATCACTCAAGCGGGAGCATTGGCCAGGATGATCACTTGTGTGGGTCATTCCTTGGGTGCTCATGTCTGCGGTATGATATCCAATCACCTCACTGCACCGCAATATAAAATTGTAGGTGAGTAGTCTGTTTTTAATATTGGTTTTAGAAGTCCGGTGCCGAAATAAAAATACGCTCTAACCATCCCGTAGTTGTCTTACACAAACTACACAGAACAGCAGCAAAAGCAAAGCTTGGTATTAAAACCTTTTTTAACCATCTTCAAAAAAGGTGATTATCAATTCGACTGTTTTTTTTATGTTTGTTACCTCATCACTTTCGACTGGGTGAACCGATTTTGATGATTGTTTTTTTTAAAGCTGGTGCGTGCCACGCTTCCGGCGTGGTCTCATTTCAATTTGGTCCAGTTCTTGAAGTCGTTTTTTTTTGTTAAAATTTGTGATTATTATTTTAACGTGTAAAAACCCCTACGGACCGTAACCACATAGGGGTTTGCGGCGGGGTGGTGTGTCGGAATCGGATCGACTAAAACCACACAGTGTGCCACTTTGCGCTGAGATAAAAGGGGTCCGGGCACTGCTGTTATTAAGACATCTGGACTCTTAATACAAACCTTGTACCAACCCATCTGGCCAGCGTGGTGTCGAAGGCCAAAACTTGAGAAAGGTTATTAAAAACGACTATTCGTGTACCACAAGTAAGACAAGAAGGTTCAGTGGCCGGAAAAAAAGGTTATACGTTGTTACATTACAAACTTATAATTACTTCACTAATCAGTTACAATAATACATTGTTAAAATTTAGAAATAATTAGAACCTCAAAAATAATACAAAAATATTTTTGGATGGTACAATAACATTACATTCTTTAATTAAGCTTATATCTGTGGTTGTTTTGGCAGCGACATTGTGATGGTCTTTGTTTCCAAATATGCATTAATACCGTCCTCGCCCCTGTAATAAAATGAAATAGTAAACTTTAGTACATATATGTGTAACGATTAAAATTGTCTTTGCCTGATTTATTATCACCAATACCCATAGGTGTTTCTCATTAGACACCAATTAACTGACTAACTACCAATAAAAAACTGTTTAAAATATACAGATCTAATTTAAAAACAAATCTAATATCAGTATTACTAATTCATTCATAATGGTATTAAACGCAATGACAAGTCATGAACAAGCTGGTCGTGTAGCTTTCTCTAAAATTATATTATTGATACCTAGTGAAAAACTGTATAAACTGTGCTCCTTGATAAACAGCACGAGTTAATGAAATTTATTCGATTTTATTGCTGCTTACCTACAGTTAGGCGTTTATATGTAAGCTACTATGCTGATAAAATACTACTGTTACTTACAATTCTCTACCAAGGCCAGAATCCTTGAAGCCACCAAATGGAGTTTGACTAGTTACATGATCGTAGGTATTGATCCTGAAAAAGTAAATAATAAAAGCAATAAAACAATTTTACTGGATATAAAGGCCCGTATTCATTTTGATTAGTGCGAGTGTTTACAAAATACGTATGGACAGCTCGCTGTCCATACGTATTTTCTACCAATCATTGATCACCTGCACTTCACACCTGCACTCGCACTAATCAAAGTGAATACGGGCCTTAAAACATAGCTTTCCGCCGAATGCACTTACCAAACGGAACCAGCCCTCACTTGTTTGGCAAAGCTCAATGCTGTGGTGATATCATTAGTGATCACTCCAGCTCCAAGACCGTAGTTGGTATCATTAGCACGATCTACTACCTCCTCAAAAGTATCAAACTTCAGGATGCTTTGCACTGGTCCAAAAATCTAAGAAAAAAAAAAAAACTTCAAAATTGACAATTTAAAAAGTAAGACGAAATAGCCTGAATTTCTTAAGTTTTAGTAGAACCGACTAATTTCGATCATGGAAGAATTTTCGAATCCTGTTCCTTGGTTCTGAATTCTTTTGTGTAATGAATGATATAGTTAGGTACTTCAAATAAGATTTGAGGTAGATACGTAGATAAGAAATACACTAAAAGTAACTTGCATATCAATAGTTATCGCATATTCTTTAGAGTAGGAAAAAAAGACTTCTAAAACCATTAAATGCTATGAAATATATTTAGTTTTAATTCCGCGAGACAAATATCCAGGTCTGAAAGCAGGGCACAAATCCCACTGTCATGCATACTCACATGCACATATGGGTATCATGCATATGCACATATATATATTTCATAGCATTTAATGTCATGGATTTCCGCAAAGTAACGCCTGATTCCATAACTTATCTTCTAAAAACCAGTCTACCAGACTGACTTCGATACCTTAAAATTACACAAGACAACTTTAATATTAATACCTCTTCTCTGGCTATCTTCATGTTATCGGTGACATCTGCGAATACTGTTGGCATTACGTAGTATCCTTTTCTATCTACTTTGTCACCACCGGCGACGCAATTTGCACCTCCTTCTTTACCAGCTGCGATGTATCCAAGTACTTTATCGTACATCTCTTTATCAATCTATTAAACAAATTATATAAAATTAACGACAACGCTTTTGTCTGTAACCGTATGTGTTAGGGACATACCCATAGTTATTAAGTTATACCGCTATAGTCCTATAGTTGCGCAGGCGCTGCTTAGACTATGCGTGCTACTTAAAACGTCTTTAGGTGCGTTGAGCACTTTTTGGTTGAAACCTTTCTCAAGTTTTTTTTCTCCTTTTTTATTCAGTTTTAATTAATTCAAATACGATGTGCCACAACGCGGAGTAATAATGAACGCAGTGTAATACTAATTAATATTACAGATAGGTACATAAAATTATTTATTAACTAGTGGTTGCCCGCGTTTATTTCGGTTATCGCGGCAAATAGTAGCCTATGTGTTATTCTGATGTATAAGCTACTATCTGACGCGTGTCCACTTCGTTGGAAATGTGATAAATGAAGAACCGCTCGACCGATTTTATGCAAATTTCACATAAACCATCTACTAAATAGTCCGAACCAAGCCTAAACATTTGGTTTGGATAGGTGAGCCCGTTCTCCCGGGGGACGTACGGGCTGGCGACATTCGCGCCAATGCTGCCGGGCTGGGCACTATTTGGCTGAAGTGTCCGGCTGCGGTGGCAAAAAAGGTAGCTGACAGCGGGCGGCTTCTGGTGGGGTGGGTTGCAGCACGGGTGAGGCTGCTGCAGCCCAGGGCTATGCGGTGCTACCGATGCCTTGACGTTGGGCACGTCGGGGCGCGGTGCACCGCAACAACTGACCGTAGCGGCCTATGTTACCGCTGCGGTAAGCCCGGCCACAGAGCGGCCCAGTGCTCCGCGAAGCCAAACTGCAGCCTCTGTACAGCTGCAGGGAGACCCGCGGAGCACAGCATGGGCGGAAATGCCTGCGGCGCCCCCGCCCAGAAGAATAAAAAGGGGAATGAGAGGAGGGAGCCAACCAGAGCTGCCCCTCAGCCTGGTGGCTCTTCGGCCGACTCCCGGCCCAAGGTTGTAGAGGAAATGGATTGTGTTTAATGGCACAATTCCATTTCCTCCAGTGCAATATCAACCACTCTGCCAGAGCTCAGGATCTTTTACTTCAGAGCATGGCGGAGTGGTCGATTCATGTGGCCGTGGTCGCCGAGCCGTACTACGTCCCCCCCCGGGATAACTGGGTGGGAGACCTGGACGGCTTGGTGGCCATCATTGGCGGGGCTCTTGCCGACCCGTCCCGAGGTCGCGGCTGGGTGGCCGCCCTCGTGGAAGGCATTGGCACTGTTGGGGCGTACTTCTCGCCCAACAGGAGCCTCGCTGACTTCGAGAGCTTCCTTGTCGAGTTGGGTGCCGTCGTGAACGGGTACCACCCTCGCCCGGTGCTGCTGCTCGGGGATCTCAATGCCAAGTCTGCGGCGTGGGGATCCCCGTGCACTGATGCCAAAGGCGAGGCACTGGAGGAGTGGGCCGTCACGACCGGCTTGACCGTCCTGAATCGGGGTTCGGTGTACACGTGCGTGCGGCAGCGGGGCGGTTCCATAGTGGACGTCTCGTTCGCAAGTCCCGCTGTCGCGGGCCGTGTCCGCGACTGGCGTGTCGCCGTGGGGGTGGAGACGTTGTCGGATCACCGTTACATCCGTTTCAGCGTCTCCGCCCAAACCGCGGGCGGTCGCGGGCCATCGGCCCCGAGGACGGATGGTCCACGTTGGGCGCGTAAGCGCCTCGACAGGGAGCTACTCGAGGAGGCCGCTATTGTGCAGGCCTGGATCCGGGAGTCGGCAACGACCGGACCCGTCGACGTCGAAGAGGAGGCGCAGTGGTTTCACGGGGCGATGACGCAAATCAGCGACGCGTCCATGCCCCGGATGCACACACAACCCAGAAGGCGCCAGGTGTACTGGTGGTCCGCCGAGATCGCGCAGTTGCGCGTCTCGTGCGTTCGTGTCAGGCGCCAGTACACCCGATACCGAAGAAGACGTCGTCGGGTCGCGGAGGAAGAAGCCGCGCTGTACGAGGGGTACCGCGCGGCTAAGCAGGCTCTGCAGCTGGCCATCGGCGAGGCGAAGACGCGAGCCAGGGAGGAGATGTTGGAGACTCTAAGCCGGGATCCGTGGGGGCGTCCTTATCGTTCGGTCCGAGGGAAAATCGGACCATGGGCGCCTCCAATTACGGAGAGTCTCCAACCCGAGCTGCTGGAGGAAGTGGTCGCAGCCCTCTTCCCGGCACGAGCGGAGCACACTCCGCCGCCGATGGCTCTGCCCACAGCTGCGGAGTCTGAAGAGGAGGACGCCAACGTCCCAGAGGTGACACAGTCAGAGTTGGGGGCGGCCGTGTTGCGGCTCCGGGCGAAGAACACTGCCCCGGGGCCCGATGGCATTCACGGCTGCGTGTTGGCCCTGGCTCTGAAGGAGTTGGAGCCCCAACTGATAGGTCTCTACTCAGCGTGCCTGGAGCAGGGCCAGCTGCCCGCTCAGTGGAAAGCTGGTCGTCTGGTCCTGCTCAGGAAGGCGGGGCGCCCTGCGGACTCGCCGTCCGCGTACCGGCCCATAGTGCTGCTGGACGAGGTGGGAAAACTATTCGAGCGGATAGTTGCAGCCCGCCTCGTCCGCCACTTGTGCGAGGAGGGGCCGGACCTGGCCGAGTGCCAGTTCGGGTTTCGGCATGGGCGCTCCACCATTACGGCGATCTCGCGAGTGAGAGACCTGGCGGAGGAAGCGGTGTCCCGGGGCGGGGTGATGTTGGCGGTGTCCTTGGACATCTCCAACGCCTTCAACACTCTGCCCTGGAGTTGTATCCGGGAGGCACTGCGCTACCATCGGGTGCCTCCTTACCTCCGCCGCATCGTTGGGGCTTACCTGACGGAGAGGTGTGTCACCTATCTGGGACGTGATGGCAGACACCAGCGCCTCATGTCGTGCGGTGTTCCACAGGGTTCGGTCTTGGGCCCACTGCTGTGGAACATCGGTTACGACAGGGTGCTGAGGGGCGAGCTCCAACCGGGTGTGGACCTGACGTGTTACGCCGACGACACGCTGGTCACTGCCCGGGGGAGCACACACAGGGAAGCAACGTTGCTAGCGACGGCGGCGGTCTCACAGGTGGTGAGCCGCATACGGCGCCTTGGCCTGGAGGTGGCCCTCAACAAGTCGGAGGCCATAGTTTTTCATGGCCCCCGACGGGCGCCGCCGCCGGGATTGCACATGGTGGTTGGGGGGGCTACCATCGCTGTCGAGTCCACCCTAAAATATCTGGGACTGGTGCTCGACAGCCGGTGGGATTTCGGCCCCCACTTCCGGCGGCTAGCACCCAAGTTGATGGGCGCGGCGGGGGCGCTGTCAACGTTGCTTCCCAACGTGTCGGACCCGAGCGCCGCCTGCAGGCGGTTGTACGAGGGGGTCGTGCGATCGATTGCCCTATATGGGGCCCCGATTTGGGCGGCTGACCTGACGGCCGGCTCAATCACCGTGCTGCGGAAGCCGCAGAGAGTGATGGCCGTCAGAGTCATTAGGGGTTATCGCACGATCTCCTTCGAGGCGGCTTGCGTGCTGGCCGGATCTCCGCCCTGGGACCTGGAGGCGAAAGTCCTCGCGTCACTACATTGGTGGCGTGAGGACGCGCGGGCCCGCGGCGTGGGACCGACGCAGCGAGTTATCGAGCTGCGCCGGTCACAGCTGCGCGAGGTCCTGGTGGCGGAATGGCGGGACAGGCTTTTAAGCCCTTCCGCTGGCCTCGCCACTATCGAGGCCATCCGGCCAGTGCTCGACCTGTGGCTCGGGAGAGGGCACGGCTCCCTCTCGTTCCGTGTGACGCAGGTCCTCTCGGGGCATGGCTGCTTCGGGAGGTTCCTGTGCCGCATAGGCAGGGAGCCGGACGCTCGGAGTTTTTTTTTTTTTTTTTTTGCTTGGGAGGGGCCGCGCCGTGCCCTCATCTCTGTATTAGGCAGTGACCTCTCGCTGCCGGCCGTAGTTCGTTCTATGGTCGACGGCGAGGAGTCCTGGGACGCGGTGGTGTCCTTCTGTGAAGCGGTCATCTCGCAGAAGGAGGCTGCGGAAAGGGAAAGGGAGATCCTGACCTCTCTCTCGGTCCGCAGCAGGCGCACCGGGCGTCGGGGGAGGGCCTACGCTGCCCTCCACCGGCCCCCCTAACTGGGTCCAGGGGTGGCGGACTTGGGGATGTCCGTCGCCCCCCAACTGGACCCGAGGTGGCGGCGCGTAGTGTTCCCGCGCGCCCCTCTTGAAGTCCCGAGGGAAACTCTCCCTCGCTGACGAGATGTGGCCCGCAGCGGCGGGCCGGCACCAGTCGGGGATCGCGGTTGTCTCTTATGTTCCCGTGATCCCCGGCGTAGGTGTGAGACGGAACACCGGGGGGTTTTAGTCAGTAGGAGTCTGACAGACCCCTTCGCCCCTTTCCCCAGGGCGGAGGACATCCATGAGGATTTCCCCCCGTCAAAAAAAAAAAAAAAAAAAGGTGAGCCCGTTCTTGAGTTATAAACTTACAACGAAAAGTGGCATTGATTTTTATATTTATCGATTGATATTACTGTAAAGTTTCATCCAAATCCGTTCAGTAGCTTTTGCGTGAAAGAGTAACAAACATCCATCCATCCATACTTACAAACTTTCGCGTTTATAATATTAGTATAGATATACGTACTTGGGGTCCTTGTTGCACGTCATCGAAGGGATTACCGACGGATCTTTTCTTGGCAATTTCAGAGGCCGCCTTGACAAATGTATCGTAAATACCAGACTGTACGTATGTCCTAGTACCAGCGCAGCAGCACTGGCCACCGTTAGCGAAGGCTGCAGCGTGAGCTATTTGAGCTGCTTTTTCAACTGAAAAATTATTCCTCATCAGTTTGTCTCTTCATCACATAATTGTAAAATGTTGAATTCACGTAAAACTTTATCAGGCATCTAAAATAAAAATCTAAATCATTCCAAACCAGATTAAATGAGTTTAAAATTAATAACAGAAATATTTTAAATGCGAGTATTATTCATGTCATCATCATCAGCCTCTCGCAGTCCACTGCTGGACATAGGCCTCTCCAATTGCACGCCACTTAGTTCGATCCTCGGCTTCTCGCATCCAGCTCCTGCCATATGATATCTGTATCCATGTCAGAATACAGATGTTTATTTCTAGGCGCTTTTAAGACTATATATAATATCTTTTATTCAGTTAGTTTATTTCATAGTTACTTTAGATACTATTTTCGTGTGTGTGCGAGTGTGAGTGTGTATTTGTGTGTTGTGTATGTGCGTGTATGTGGGTGTGCGTGTAAACGTGCGAGCGGACGTGCGTGTGTTGAATTATTTGAATTTACCATTAGCATCATTGAAAACAACCAAGGGACTCTTTCCACCGAGTTCTAAAGTTACGCGCTTGAGGTTGACAGCTGATGCTGCACCCAGAATAATGCGGCCGACCTGTAATCATAAATTTTCTTTGAGATCTTGGTTTATAAAGAAACATCCAGAAGGACTGAGTTTCAAACGTTATGAACTATTGTGCAATAACTTAAGAGACCACGTGATCGATGACAATCGCGACAAAGTCTGAAAACCAGATATCAGAAGCATGACATGTTGAACTATTATGTTCACACAATTCACATAGTAAATATATTATGTTTATGATCGACATTTTATCGTAGTGGAAAATCTTTTGAATGGGTTGAATCTAAGAAAAATATTAAAAGTAACGCTTTAGCATTGCACATGGACAACATGTACATATCCTATACAGCATGTTATAATAATGGTAAAATATTTGGTAAATTAAAACACCTTTCTTTCTCTGCTAACAGAACAGGTGTGTTAGGATTGTCTTTGGTTAGCTAATATTGTGATATTAATCTGTTTCTGTCCTAAATAATGCTTTAAGAAAAGACTGTTTTTTTATTATTAATTTCTTCTATTAGAATGGTACAGCTCAATATGTTTTGACAGGATGAAGTCTGTCGGAGCAGCTAGTTAATACTTTGTATATCATCTATACTAATATGATAAAGCTGAAGAGTTTGTTTGTTTGTTTGAACACGCTAATCCCAGGAACCGCTCGCTGGTCCGATTTGAAAAATTATTACTGTGTTGGATAGTACATTTATCGAGGAAGGCTATAGGCTATATGTCATCACGCTAAGACAAATAGGAGCGGAGCACCAATGAAAAATTGAACAAAAACGAGGGAAAAATTATTACGCTATGGAGCGTACGCTAATAGGAGACGTAAACGAGGTTGCGTGGGTCAGCTAGTATCACAGAAAGGAAATATATTAACCTCTGTAGATCCTGTGAAAGCAATCTTGTCCACATCGGGGTGGTGTGTAAGCGCTGATCCAGCAGTAGGTCCATATCCAGGAACTACATTTACGACACCAGGAGGGAATCCGGTTTCTTTGATTAAGGCAGCAACAGCCAAGGCTGTCAGGGGAGTTTGCTCAGCTGGCTTTAGCACTATTGTGCAACCTAAAAATGAATTCAGAATAATAAGCTACAATTAATTCCTTGCCTCTGTATCAAATGCTGCTCTGCATGTAGATTACTACATTAATTTAATATGCACGGAGAATCCTTTACACGCAAATTTTATCAATGCAGTAGAGTGGTATTTGGAATACTCAATGCTTAGGTATATGCTTAAATATGCAGAATGTTATAGTAGTTGTACAGTATAAACTAATGATAATGACTACAAGTTACACGCGTTCAGTGTACATAAGTCATATATGTATTTGTCTATTACTAAAGATTTTTCTAGTTATCTTTCTTTTATTAACTAAGGTACGGTAATTTCTCTAATAGGATGCAAATGCACGTTCTTTACTAAGTATGAAAAAGATATGCGCAAAAATCAACAGCGTAAACGTGTACTAACCCTCTTGGGTGATAGGTAAAGTGATAGATATATAGGGAACAATAACAAAACACACCAAATATATATATCTATCTATACTTATAATAAAAATGTAACAGGTCCAATTCTGTACATTAAAGATATTTTGAAATTTTTTTTTGGAGGGCTCTCTATAATAGATACTGAAGCCAAAACTGTAATTTTTTTCATTTTTGTCTGTCTGTCTGTCCGTCTGTCTGTCCGTATGTCTGTCCGTCTGTCTGTCTGTCTGTATCTTGGCCGCGCATCACGCCGCAACTACTGAATGGATTCAAATGAAACTTGGCATGATTTGAGTTCATACTACGAGGTAGGACATGGAATACTTTTTATCCCGAAATTCAGCACGTTTCTAGGAGAGAGGGGATGAAAGTCAAAATATGTACTTAGTTGTAATTCAATAACCCATAGTCCGATTTCATTCATTCTTTTTTTGCTAAAAAGAAAAAAAATAAAAGATAACGGGAAAAGTATTTTTTTTTTGACCGCGACTGTACACGGCCTGTGGGAAGCTGAGACAGATATGTAAATATGGCAGTACGCGCCGGGTCAGCCAGTAAAGAATAAAGGTCACCTCTACCAGCGTTTTCGACAAGTGTCTATAAAAGTCAAGTTACTGTAAAAAGTTATACATGTAATACAAACTTATTACTTAAAACAGAGGTTGTAATTTTTTAAATAAATCTTCTCTAATCAAATTTCTTTGAAGACGTACCTGCAGCTAACGCTGGTGCAATTTTCCATGTCATCATAGGGATAGGATAGTTCCATGGTATGATCTGACCAACAACACCAACTGGTTCCTTTAACGTGAAAGACAATACTCCGCCATCTGCGGACCACAAGTAATTCTGAGTGAGCAATTGTTGTGTATTATCGCAAACTATATAGTATGACTATATATAGTTGGACGCAAGGCGCAGGTAGTGAATATATCAATAGTAAATTCAACGATGAATAATGTATTGTGATTGTGATGATGTAGTATTATAATTTATCATTAAATGTTCAAAAAGTGAAAATTCGGTATTCTGCTTGTCTTAATGTTATACTGTTAATGGATTGTATTTTTTGTTATAAGAATACCTATTTTCAGTATATTCATAATTCAGTCTCGACAAAACCACGTTTCGATCTGTGATGATTTAAACGTTAGTCAAAGGGGTTGGTTCTCGTATAAATTTACCTTTTAAAATTTATGATGTTTCATTAAACAAGAAAAAGTTAAAAAATACTATAACCCGAGTTCCTAAATATTTTTGAAAAAAAATCTTAAGCCTATGTCACCCAAGACATTATTACAAATCTGTTGACACATCATTCATTAAAATCGGTTCAGTAATTTAGACTACTGTGCAGCGGTGGAACATACATATGATTATCCATAAATACATAAGAGATATGTGAGGATATTATTATATTTATTTATTTATTAACTTTGTGTACATGAAGTACAAGGGCGGACTTAATGCCATTTGCATTATCTACCAGTCCACCAGTATTATTATTCAAACATACACTGCTAAAACCTCAGATTACTAAAGAAAGCCAGATGGAACGTTGTATTTATTTTGGATTTATTTTAGTGTGCGTGACAGTCGGTTCGACACTGTAGGAACACGTACATCTTTGTGTGTGTAATGATACCATACGCAGTAAAAAACTCCCTATTTTTTTTTTGATAAATATGAAGATTGAAAAAAGGGTATTTTAATATTAAAGAACTTTAAATATTATGGTTTTTATTTTAGTTACTGTTACATACTATGCAAACTCTCAGCAACCTTTATTTTGCACTAACTTTTTATAATATTGTCGTTTTGCGTGTAAATTTCGTGTAAAAATTATGCAAAGCTAAAATCAATTACTTTACCAAAAGTACTTGTAATGTATGTTTTTTTTTAAATATTCTGCGGATAAACGGTAAGTACCTGGGAATCAAGTTTTGTACCATCAATCCACAAATTGTTTGTATGTAATAATTATTAGAAATAATTGTATGAATACTACTACACTAAAGAATATTTTCAGATGAGGTTAGGAACCAAGTTCCTAAATATAGAAATGAGGTTCACTAATGTCTGGACCAACAAGTAATCTCCCTAATGTCTGTACTAACAAGTAATCTCCCTAATTGAAGGGAAAAAAAATTGACAAAACTGGTATCATAGTCGAGCTACGGTTGAGGTTTTGTGTTCCGACACAACAATATAATTATCGGTTAAATAAATAATTATAGCAACTAAATAATCTGTATTTACCTGTGAAAAGATATTCCATCTTCTTTTTTTTGTTTTTGGGAACTACTCTTACAGTGTTTAATGATGCAAGACGGCATTTTGAAAATAAAAATAATAATCACTCGTGACGTGTACACAATATGGCGGTTTGTCAAACACTGCCGCGAGAATGTATTCGCTTTCTAATTCATATTTACTTTGTAGATTCATTGTCGTGTTCTATACGGTCTATCTGGCTTTCTTTAGCAATCTGAGGCTAAAACTATTACCCATAGTGGCCGTAGTAGGGTAAAAAAGCTGTCTGGATATTATTTAATAGACATAGTAATGCATTTAATGTTAGCAAATATCATGTATAGTATCTTAATTGCAATATTATTAATATTCATGAAACATATGGCGTATATCTCACAAGTAATTACTGCTCAACTAAGGATGAAATCGGTTAAAAATACCAAATGAATGACGTATCACTACAAAGTTGTGGTAATCTTACTATACTCTTTGCGCTGTAGCATGGTGCGGGTGACAGTTGCCTGTACGACGTTGACTAGAACATTCTGGTTGGTTAAATTTAATTTAGTACAGTTATTAATGATTTAATATATTGCGTATGTGATACAGTTGAAATACTAAGTCATAATTTGTAAATAGCAAGAGTGAAACGAAATGTTACTGAAACTGTCACCCGCACCATGCTACAGCGCAAAGAGTATAGCTGGGTAAAACAAGTGTTTATAAGAATATGTATCGAATAAGGATTTTATATTTAAAATACGCAGCAAACAGGGAGGGATTTCCAGTTAAGTGGTTACAGAAGAGTCTAGGTGTTAATTTGTGTCCGTTTCATGTATGTTTGTAAAGTTCCTCGCGGCTTTTTCCTTCTGGAAGGAGCTGGGTTGGCTCACCAAGCCAACTACGAAGTGTAAAGGATTATCCCTGAGTCTAAACGCGGAGATCAGAGCCCAATACCCACATACATTATACGGCCGGCTTTACACTACACATAGTTGCTCTTTTGTTAGTACAAGTATTTCTCGCTCTAACGATGAATAGATTCACAAAGTAGTCACAAATTGATACTGAATATCGTTCTCATAACCACCTTAAGTGGCGAATGTCTAAAAATAGCTACATACAGATACGAGTAGGTATATGAAACTGAAACCAAAACATATCCAATGGGGGAAAAAGATTTGAATATACCCTCGTTGGAGCAAACAGAAGTGTGAAGATTTATACTGTTGTGCTATTTTGTTGATTTCAATCAAAAGGGAGAATTGTGCTTCGGCATATATGGGCCCGGTTCGACCGCGGTGAGCACCATGGCCCCGCAGAAAATTGATGTTGAGCAGTTGTTTCGTTGTTTTTAACACAGTGATTGAAGTGAGTGAGGAAAAACAAGCAACATCCAAAAATCATACCTGCTGGAATTGTGTTGCCACATATTTTGTCAGCCTTGCCCGCATAGTACCTCAATACCGTGGCTGAATAGTATACCTCTTCTTCAGCTATTTTTACTGGCTTTCCACAGTCAAGTGTTTCGAGCTCTGCTAAATACCTTGCTTGAGATTCCATAAGATCTGCCAATTTGAGCATAAGTAGGCCTCGTTGAGATGCATCCATTTTACGCCATTCTGAATACCGGTGAAACGCCTTCTTGGCCGCGGCTACAGCCAAATCAATGTCAGCCTAATGTAAAAATAAATATTTGTTTTAAGTAAATTGCAGCTTAAAATAAATTTGTTATTTGCATAAAGTTTTAATTAGATAGTAATCCCCTTTTTTAAACTCGGTACTCGGTAAAGACCAAAAAAACATGATTTAGCGTAATCGTTTTGGTAATTTAAACAGTTGAAATTCTGCGATAGCCGCTTTACGCCCGACAAATATTCTGAAAATTTACGTTGCAGCGAATCGCAAGTCTTGTATTCATGCTGTTACAATTCGCATTAACGTAAAATTTCAGATTTCAGAAATCATTGCTTTATTGCAATTTCAGAAAAGTATCTAAGGTTTAAAGTTGAAGATTAAAAGTTATTTTACAAATGAAATATAGAATCACTGTTTTTGAAATGTGTGAATCTCATCATCCTTAAGTTTACTACGACACGGCTTAGGAAATTTAGTCTTTTAGGTG
The DNA here is from genome assembly GCA_949125395.1 of Diaphora mendica. Taxonomy (NCBI): domain Eukaryota; kingdom Metazoa; phylum Arthropoda; class Insecta; order Lepidoptera; family Erebidae; genus Diaphora; species Diaphora mendica. The sequence continues at coordinate 18,890,094 of OX421319.1, read as the reverse complement.
GAGAAGCTGCTGTCAGACCTTCTTAATCCAAATATTAAATAGATTGATAATAATTGTCGAATTATTTAGGGTTCCATCAACTCATAACGATTGCCACAGGTGTTAGTCTAGCAGTCGAAACAGAGCCCAAGCCCAATTTGCTTTTGGAATAGAATATATTTTGAAAGTAATTGAGGTCAGAAGTTTATAGCAGTACCTTTTTTTTTGTGCGGAAATCCCCTTGAATACCACAAACTGGTGGTTATGTCGGACTCGAACCGACTAAGAAACACACAGCGTCTCGGGTACTAGAAGCCGGGGAACCAGGTGCACCCTCGAAAGGAAATCTCTGGAACCCTGACGTACCTCGGGCCACCTACGGTTTGTAGATGGCCCCCTCCTGTGTAGGAACCCTGATGCTCCTTTTCTTGACGCGAGCACTATGTACAGCTCGCGCCGCCACCCCAACCTGCTTAAACATTTAGGAAAAGTACCGAAAATGGGAAGCACAAAATTAAGGTACAATTCTTATGTGGTGCATACCTACAATTATTGGAATGGGAAACGAATATTAACAGTAGCTAATACATCATTACAATTCATTATGGCCCTTTTAAGGATGATTCATACCGAACAGTTCGCATTCCATTTTACGATCTGTAGTCGCCATAGCAGTTCGACCGCGGGTGCTTTGTCCAAAATATTTATTATTATTATTATTTATTTATGTAATGTAGACTTTAAATACTATCTAAACGATTTAATGTCGTTTAAAGATTGTAAAATCGGTTCCAACGCGAACCGTTAGGCATCTTCAGTGGGAGTCACGTTAATTTACAAGTATTTTAATCACCTTGTCACCCTCAGCCACCTGGATAATAACAGTTTCGTCTTGAGGATTGATGGTGGGGAAGGTCTTCTTACTGACTGCGTTCACCCACTCATTATTGATGAACAACTATAAAAAATATAAAACCAATGATTAAAAAGATAGCTTTTAGCCTTTATTATACATGCCTGCAACTAGATCTAAAAACTGTAGTAGGAATTGTCGTTTCATTCCAAGCTTCAGTTCTTTCAGTTAAGTTTTATATTTAAATTACAAAATTGTTATAATTATAACGACTGTAAGATAGGTAGTTCGTCAATAACAGTAAAACTATCTCTTGTGTATTTTTATCATGAGGTAGGCAGTTCATTGAGGGTGTCATCAAGTCACAATCTATACGAATATTATAAAGCTGAAGAGTTTGTTTGTTTAAACGCGCCAATTTTAGTAACCGCTGGTTTGATTAGAAAAATTATTTCATTGTTGCATAGCCCATTTATCGAGGAAGGCTATATATCATCTCGCTAAGACCAATAAGAGCGGAGCACCAATGAAAAATGTTTCAAAAACGGGGGGAAAATAATCACGCTACGGGCAAAAGGAGACGCAAACGAGGTTGCGTGGGTCAGCTAGTATGTATATAAAATTATTACAGAATTCTATTTCATTTTCACAGTAAGTTATAGTTCACTCCTAGAATATTTTCGCTAAAAACAAATATTTACACGACAACAATAACTTTTAGATAATACACAAATAAGAATATTGGCATGTGTTTAACATCTTTAAAAATGTATTTATTGCGGTTGAATAAAATAAACTTACAAGTTTATGTATTTTCTTTGCAATAAAAACATGTTTCGATGTCATGTGAAATACAAAATACAATAGATATGTCATTAAATGCAATAATAAAATACAGAGAATCAATAATAAGTGTTTACAAAGAGTTCGAATAGGCAGGAAAACGTTTGCTGTGAGGAATGTGCCAATACGTGAAAAAAAAGCCCCATGTCGGTGTATGTTACAAATTTTCACAAAAAAGACTTCACTTAGTACTCGATTCCTTACCTTAGTATATTTAACGTCTACTTTCACCATTTTTCGAAGTGAAAAATCTGTTTATTCATTCATAACAAATCTAGAGAGTGCGCTCCAAGCCGGCTTCGAGCAGACTAAATAAATTTCACATCGCGGGTTGCCAGTTGCAAGCTTAAAATTTCAATTATTCCCACTTTGAATGAAAATCCTACTATCCTACAAATATTATAAACGCGAAAGTTTGTAAGTATGGATGGATGTTTGTTACTCTTTCGCGCAAAAACTACTGAACGGATTTGGATAAAACTTTACAGTAATATAGCTTATACATCTGAATAACACATAGGCTACTATTTGCCACTTTGGCACAATAACCGACATACACGCGGGGTGAGCCGCGGGCAATAATAGTAGTTTCTGTTAAAGGAAAACCTATGAAAAAGTTACTACCATGATGAAATAGGTAACTACTCGGCTGATAATGATGATGACTATTATGTTGTTATAAGAACTCATGAACGCTGTTGGTGAAGGAGTTAAGAAATCACTTCGTCATCACATTTTTTAGCAATTGCAAAAAGATTATTGTAATTGCTCCAATAGGCCGTGTTCGTGTACCTGTATTTCTTGCCTATGATTCTGAGCGGCAAATGCGAGTTTATACCATATTTTTTTGATCGATTCAACTTCCAGCCTCCCGAACAGGCCAGTTTCCGAAAAGGCTTTAGCACCATAGACCACATATTTACGCTGTGGCAGGTTATACAAAAGTCTAGATTAAGAACGGCCATTGAACAAAAACGGAGGCGGCCATTATTCATAGAGGAGGCGGCCATTATTCATTCTTGGCTGTCTCCGCAGGCCCCGACCGAGGAGGTCGGCGTGGACGTGGGGGCTGGCCGTTTTCGCGATGCGATTACGCAGATTTGCGATACGGCCATGCCCCGCATCCAAGGTCGTCGGCCTCCGCGGAAGGAGGTCTACTGGTGGTCCCAGGAGTTGGCGGACCTCCGTGCGGCTTGTACTCGTGCCCGGAGGTCCTACACTCGCAGCAGGCGACGTCACTGTGGAGACGGTGGCGGGGACCAGCTTCATGAGGAGTACCGCGAAGCGCGGAAAACTCTGAAGCTGGCCATTTGCCGCGCCAAAGAGGTAAAGAGAAAGGAGATGCTAGAGAGTCTCGATCGTGACCCCTGGGGTCGCCCATACCGTGCGGTGCGTCAGAAGCTCCGTACGTTGGGCCCCCCCCTTACCGAGACTCTCCAGCCCAGCTTCCTGCAGGAAGTGGTCGAGGGCCTTTTCCCGCAGCGGGCGGAGCACACACCCCCGTCGATGGCCTACGAGGTCGGAGATGACGGGGGTAGAGAGGACGATGTGCCGCCCGTTAGGGAATCGGAGGTTGGGGCGGCTGTTCTGCGGATTCGTTCTAAGAACACCGCCCCCGGGCCGGACGGGGTACCAGCCCGAGTGATGGCCCGAGCCCTCGACCATATGTCGGACCGCCTCAGGGAAGTGTTGGACGCTAGCCTGGCGTCTGGACGCTTCCCTGAGTGCTGGAAAAGCGGGAAGCTGGTCCTATTGAGGAAGCCGGGACGGCCTGCCGATTCGGTCGCGGCCTATAGGCCCATCGTGTTGCTGGACGAGGCGGGTAAACTTTTTGAGAGGATACTCTCTGCCCGCATCGTCCGGCACCTCTGCGAGGTGGGGCCCGACCTGTCGGACGCCCAATTCGGATTCCGGGAGGGGCGTTCGACGGTCGATGCCGTGATGCGCCTTAGGGCCGTGACCGAAGAGGCAGTGAGCTGTGGCGGCGTGGTGTTGGCGGTGTCCTTGGACATCGCCAACGCCTTCAATAGTCTGCCATTTAGCTGCATCAGGGAAGCACTCCACTACCACGGAGTGCCAGAGTACCTGAGGCGGCTAGTGGCAGACTATCTAGAGGAGCGTACCGTCGTGTACGAGGACCGAGAGGGCGTCTTGAGACGGCGACCCATGTCGTGCGGCGTTCCGCAGGGGTCTGTCCTTGGACCACTCCTGTGGAACGTGGGGTACGACTGGGTCCTGCGAGGTCGTCTCCCCCCCGGGCTGGGCGTAATTTGTTACGCCGATGACACATTGGTCACAGCCCGGGGAGCGAACTTCCAAGAGGCGGCGTGCCTGGCCACCAGGGGAGTTACTCTGGTGGTTGGGCGCATCGAGGCGCTGGGATTACGGGTGGCCCTGGACAAGACGGAGGCCCTATTGTTCCATGGGCCCCGTCGTGGTCCACCCGCCGGCGCCTCAATAGAGGTCAACTCGGTCCTCGTACCGGTTCGGGCCCAGATGAGGTATCTGGGCCTGGTCCTCGACGGTAGGTGGCTCTTCGACGAGCACTTCCGACAGCTTGGTCCCAAGCTGGTCGATGCTGCCTCCGCCCTTGGGCGACTTTTGCCCAATCTGGGTGGAGCCAGCGTCGCAACGCGACACCTCTACACGGGGGTGGTCCGGTCGATGGCGCTGTACGGTGCACCGGTGTGGGTGGCGGCTCTGACTGCCCTAAATAAGGCTCGCCTCTGGCGGCCTCAGAGGGTACTGGCAGTCAGAGCCATACGCGGATACCGCACGGTGTCGACCGAGGCGGCGTGCGCCCTGGCCGGAACACCCCCGTGGGATTTGGAGGCGGAAGTGCTCGCCGAAGTTTATCGACGGGTGGCTGAATATCGGGCGGAGTATGGCTATCGCCCTCCGCCCGAAGAGGTACGTGACTGGCGTGAAGCCGCCCGTCGAGCCACGATGGCTAGATGGTCGTTCCGGCTGGAGACTCCACGCGCTGGCTTTGCCACCGTGGAGGCTCTCCAGCCGGTCATCCTCGAGTGGGCAGGGCGGCAGCACGGGACCCTTTCCTTCCGACTGACGCAGGTCCTTTCCGGGCATGGTTGCTTCGGGAAGTACCTGCACTCGGTCGCTAGGAGGGAATTGAGTCCCGCCTGCCACCACTGCGACTGCAGTGAGGACTCGGCCCAGCATACGCTGGCGATTTGCCCCGCTTGGGCGTCGCAGCGCCGGGCCCTCACTGCAGTCATCGGAGGAGATCTCTCGCTACCGGCCGTCATACGCTCCATGGCCGGTAGCGACAGCAGTTTTACCGCGGTCGCAACCTTCTGCGAAGACGTAATCTCGCAGAAGGAGGTGGCGGAGAAGGCCCGGGAGGATGATGTCCACTCGGACCCAATCCGCCGCCGGCGAACCGGGCGGCGGAGGCGCGCCTATCAGCGCCTCATGCCGCCCTGAGTGTGGCCGCGGATGGTCGGGACGGGCTTTCCCTTCCATCCGCTCTAGTGGCCGCCCGCGAGGAGGCGACGTTACGCGTGTGCCGTACGTCGCCTAAATTGAGATTTTAACAGCTGCCGGTGCCCGCTTCTGTGCGGGCAAGCGCTGGGAGGGGTCCGGACGTGTTAATAACTGCGGTTCCCGTATTCCTCCCTTCACAGGCGCAGAGTGGCACACCGTGTGGTTTTAGTCGGTTCGAGTCCGACACACCGCCCGCCAAAAAAAAAAATACAAAAGTCCGAAGAGTACAACCTCCCACTGTGCTTGGCGTTTGTGGACTATGAAAAGGCTTTTGATTCGATTAAAACATGGGCTGTGCTCCAGTCTCTCCAACGGTGCCAAATCGACTACCGGTACATCGAAGTGTTGAAGTGTTTGTACGAAAACGCTACTATGTCGGTCCGTCTACAGGTTCATCACTCGAAGCCTATACAACTGCAGCGAGGAGTGAGCGCAGGGAGACATAATATCTCCAAAACTGTTTACCGCAGCACTGGAGGACGTTTTTAGGCTTCTTGACTGGAACGGACTCGGCATCAATATTAATGGCGAGTGTATCACCCACCTTCGTTTTGCCGACGATATAGTGGTCATGGCTGGAACCATGGAAGACTTTAGCACAATGCTCGATGATCTAAGTAGTTTCTCTAAGCGAGTGGGTCTAAAAATGAATATGGACAAGACGAAAATCATGTCGAACGTCCATGTCGCACCCATTCCAGTGAAAATTGGAGACTCTACACTCGAAGTTGTGGATTATTACATATACCTAGGACAGACTATCCAGCTAGGTAGGGCCAATTACGAGAAAGAGGTCAAACGTCGAATCCAACTTGGCTGGGCGGCGTTCGGAAAGATGCGTGACATTTTCTCGTCCCAGTTACCACAGTGTCTCAAGACGAAAGTTTTTGACCAGTGTGTATTGCCAGCGATGACCTATGGCACAGAGACGTGGTCACTCACAATGGGCCTTATAAGAAGGCTCAAAGTCGCTCAAAGAGCAATGGAGAGGTCAATGCTCGATGTTTCTCTGCGTGATCGAATCAGAAATGAGGAGACAAGCAGACGAACCAAAGTCGCCGACATTGCCCGTAGAATTGCCAGCCTCAAGTGGCAGTGGGCGGGGCATATTGCTCGCAGACAGTATGGCCGTTGGGGCCAAAGAGTTCTGGAGTGGCGGCCGCGTACTGGAAAAAGTAGCGTGGGAAGGCCCCCTACAAGATGGTCAGACGTCCTGGTGATAGTCGCAGGAAACCGCTGGATGCAAGCAGCACAGGACCGGTTGTTGTGGGGAGCCTTGGGGGAGGCATATGTCCAGCAGTGGACGTCTTTCTGCTGAAATGATGATGATGATTTGATCGGTACGGTATGCGCGTATAGCATTGCGATTGGCTCGTGCTAAACGTTCCATGAATCACAACACTAAACGCGCTTACTGACGAAGAGCGAGTTCGAGCGAGTAGAGTCTCTGTCTGATGCAACCTGGACCGCAATATTAACAGGCTGTCCGATTATATATGCAAAAAAAAACCTATTCAAATTGACTGCAAACTCACGAAAAAGTGAGTATATTACGTTCATATTTTCTTCCGACTGTTAACATTGGTTTTGTAGTCTGGTAACGTTGAACAGATTTGATACAAATACGTAGATGATCGAAGCAAATTACATATAATTTTGTAGATCGACAAAAACACACGAGTACCTTTGACAGAAATATGTAAGTAATAAGAGTTTTTTTTTGTCCAAAGAGTATAGAAATTCCTTACAAATACACCGTATCAGTGACAACTACGTACTGTGTAATTGGCGATTGTGTTGTGGACACGCAATCACGGGCCATCATTCCTTTGACACAACGACGGCGATTACGCACGATCATGCGCTATGAGGGCCGATCACAGACATTTATCATCAAGGTGACATCAAGGTAGTAGAGCCACGCTGATTTCAACTCAAACGGGCCGGCTCGACCGGGGCGTCCGGGGCGATTCTACCCTCGCACTGAAAATCAACGTAAAATGACAGCGATCGTGCTGTCGTGTTTCGTTGGTGAGGGCGAGACTGGAGGCCCAATGATGCAGAAGCATCACTAGCCTGCCATGGTGTGGGTCACCATGCTGCATTGTCTGCATTCGCAGTATAGTGACTACCACTCTTGGATTCTGCTTATGCTTTACATCAGGCAGAGTAGAGTCATTTTGGCAGGGCCAAACATAAAAAAAAACATTATGCCCTCTACACAATCGTAAATGTCTATGATCGCCCATCATGGCCCATTGTGAAGAGGAGCCTTGAAGCATAAACAAACTAATTTTATAGATGGATACTAAGAAAATTAGATGAGGGTATTTATGTTTTATTCAAGTAATAAACAGGCTTTAATAAAAAAAATACTTGAGACAAACCTTTTGCTAAATTACTCGCAGGTACATTTTTCTTTTTAACTCTCAGACTAAGAAGACCCTATGTCGATCGAGACTTTACAAAAATACACAATTTGTTGTAATCTACATGTTGTAAAGTAAATTATATTTTTTTGTCGGGAACTCGAGCCCAGCAGTCGGACGTTATGGGTTATTGATGACGATGAGGGTAGTTCAACTTAGTGGAATCTTTGACTAAAAAATAATTGATTAATTTTAGCGATATGTAGTATAATTTGGGCCGTTATCTATCGTACCTATCGTATCGTGGGTAGATACCCAAACTTTAATACTTTTGAAAATTGCAATGTTTGTGCTCATTTTTAAGCCGCATAATGTATTTATTTAAAAATTATTACTTCAATCAACGTTAAATTGTAGTTTCTATCAGGTTTAATACTATCATATTTTCAGAGAACAGTAATAGTTTCTTACCTTGGTATGTTTGACATCTATTTCCACCATTTTGTAAATTTACTAATTGTATCCAACACTGCTTCCGTGAGGTTCCGTGAGGTTTTGGTGTTTTAACATACACCCAGTGTTATCATTAGTCAAGCTAACTGGACACTGATTTTTATATTGCGAGTTGCCACTTTCCTTAGCTTATAATAACCATCAGTTTTATAAGGCTACGCGCGCACTACGATTAAAAATCGATGCGAAATAATATCGCAAATCTGTGAACAATAGAAAAACACTACAATCCGCGCACTGCGAAAATAAATCGTTTGCGATTTAAAATCGCAGATGCGAAATCGTATGTAAATTTTGTACCGTATGAAGTGGTATCAAATCTCGCGCATTGCGAAAAAAATCGCAAACGATTTATTTTCGTAGTGCGCTGATTGTAGTGTTTTTTAGACAACCCATTTTTAATATGTTTTCTAATATACTAAATTTATTATAAACTAAGTTTTATTCTATTATCAGCTCGGGGGAAGGTTGTTCTTGGGTCGGATCTTAGACCATAACTATATTTTGCCTCCGCTATTCCGCAAGCGAAAATAAATCGTAGTGCGCGTAGGAACTATTGTCGTTTGCGATATTATTTCACATTTTAAAAATCGCAACGAATAAAAATCGCAGTGCGCGCATAGCCTAATAAATAATAAAACGATAATAACTGAAGTAAAAAACAGTAATGTACCTACTTATACATGTAGGAAAATGTTCATTATAATTTATTCAGAATATAACTTTTTTTAATATTTAGCCTTTTGGCAAATTTATACTTGTACGTTTTGAAAAATTGTGTTTAAATATGTAACGATTAAAATACTATGATATTGCATTCGTTGTTGATATAGTAATCTATTTAAAAATATACAAGTTGAATAACATTCAATTTGTATACATTGCAGTATATTCAGTAATTTATCTGGGTATGTATACTGTACCTATGTATATTCGACGGGCCGGCTTGTGCCCAATGACCACCACTAAAACTGCCACCATTAGTATTCGTTGGAACTACTTTTTTCTCCATCTTACATATTTTTTTTGTTTATTAATTTCCTTTTATATTTTTTTCGAACAATTTTAAAAAATAAACCCAATGGCAGGTAAAGAGACTATTATACTCTTATATATAAAAATTGTCCTTAATGATCGCCGAAGTCGCTGGGTTAATCGCTTAAATCGCTCAGATATTTTCGCAATGGCGCTGCTCAAACTAAACTGAACGGTCGACGAGGTGCCGTTTTATATTAGATGCCACAAGTATTGGTTCGTTCAGATTGTTCCAACAGCCATAGAACATTGACAAACAACATGACCGTTTCTGAGAAATGCAGACTATCCAAACGTGCGTCAATCCACCCATATTCGACCTTATGTTTATTTCATTTAAGTTCCTTGTCCTGTGCCACAATACGTTTTTATAAGAACTTTCGGACTGTCGAAGCATTCTGGAATTTTCTTAATGTTTCGTAACAGTATGTTTATCAGCAGTCGTCTGGTTTCCATAGTACAGGGTTAACTTAATTTGGAATAGATGACCGTGTGTGAGATGTGATATTATTATTATATTACTTGACGTTTTGGCGAGGTGGCACCAGCCGTGGATCAGGGCAGGTATGCCTTCGGTCACAGGACATCTATTACATGATTGACAATTACCCGCTTCATTCAGAATCATGGAATGCAAAAGATTAGAGTTTTTGTTTTCTTCTAAACATTAACCATAAATTAAGGTAAATTTGTATTCTGGCAACACCTGCATTACAAGAAACTTGAACTGTCAGCTTTGATAATAATTGTATTTGTCGTATTTTCATTGTGTAAAAAAGTTCGTGAATTGAGAGGTCTCAATTTAATTAAGAAATCCATATTTTGGCCATTTTTTTAAAATTTTCGAAAGTAACACGTGTGAACAATCGTCTTATTTGAATTAAATGTTAAATTCTTCTTCTATCTATACAAATAAATAAAACTGGAGTGACTGTTTGTAATATTAAAATAACTGCTTTTTACTAAATGCATATGTAATGTAATGGTATACACGGTACATATTCGAAAAAAATTATTTTTCAATTTATGTCTGTCTGTTTGTTCCGGCCAATCTCTGGAACGGCTGGACTGATTTTGACGGGACTTTCACTGGAAGATAGCTGATGATATAAGGAGTAACTAAGGCTATTTTTAGACAAGTTTTACCCCGCGGCGTTACCCGCGGTAGTTTTCGTACCGCGGGTAACACACCGGCTCAGCGCTACCTAGTTGGTTAATATGGAAGACTAACTTTAGAGGCTCACTCGCGTTTAAATTGTTTTTCTTAGATCCGATATATTTTTCTTCTCTTGCTTGAGGAGACACTCGAAGAGTTGCAACTTGTGACTATTGAACTGCACTATGTTGAAATCGGAGCCATACCTATCACTTAAACTAGGTAAAACCTGTTACTTAAGCAATAGTAACACATCGATTAAAGTATTTTACTGATAGATTATATGGTACGTCCTATTTCATGCCATATATGGTTGTATGTGTAGGAATGTTTCTATGTGAATATGAGTATGTATGTGTACAAGTGTTATTGGTTTATAATAATTACTTCTATAATAACCGCTTTTTACTACATTACATATACCAAAATAGCATACGTATGCGTACACGGTACATAAATATACCAAAATAGTATTCTTTACAAATTTTTGTCTGTCTGTCTGTACGTTTGTCTGTCCTTCTGTTTATTCCGGCTAATCTCCGGAACAGCTAGAGCGATTTTGACGGGACTTTCACTGGCAGATAGTTGATGATATAAGGAGTAACTTTTTTAGACTAGCTTCGACCTGTGGCGTTACATGTTGATGTTACACCGCGGGTAACACCGCGGGGATCAGCTAGCTAACCTACTATAATAATGTGGATTATTTTTTCATTATATATGCCAGACCATACCTACTACTGCCATACATTAGGTACATAAATATTACGGAAATTGAAACGGCATGACCAACTTTGCTAGTCTATAAATATATTAAAACTAGTTTCGTGTTATGTGAAGGCCGTCTATGTTAATTTAGAGGCCAAGAATCCCTTTGAATTATCTTTAATAGAAACTTTAACTATACTCACGATATAACGTGACGGATTTTTAAAAACCAAAAACTATGAAACAAAAAAAAATATCTCTATAATTGAAATTTGTTTTACTATAAATAAATAAATATTTCGGACATCTAACACACGACGCGACGCCATCTAGTCCCAAGCTAAGCAGAGCTTGAGCTAAGGGTACTAGAAAACTGATATAAATACGTACTTATATACTTTTTTTGTAAATACATACATATTATACATAGAAAAACATCCAAACTCCGAAACAAATATTAGATCATACAAACATTTGGTCCCACCCGGGAATCGAACCCGAGACCTCGCACAGCACACACACAGCACAGCAGTCGCATGCGCTACCACTGCGCCACGGAGGCACTATTAAACAACAAACAATGTTAAGTAAAAATTCAAAAGTCATTTTCATCGACCGAACGGCTTGCATCTTATCTTATCTTTAACGAGCTGCGCAAAGCAGCTTCATCACAGACGCTTTGCGTAAAGCAGTTTCATCACAGACGCTTTGCGCGACTACCGATTTTAGCCGAACTTGGTAATATAGAATTTAAGCACTGTGTACACGATTTAATATTGATTAAAGATTGTAAAATGCATTCCGTGTAAATCATCCTTTAAACAACGAATAACGGCATAAATATGTCTAATCAGGCTAAACTAGTATGAAACTTTAGACAGCCCTGCAACTATGCTGGTGAATAATGAAGTCTGAGGAGTCTTTAGTCACATTCGGTTATAAGAAAGGTAAAAAAAAAACAAATATTTAACAATAATGACTTATGTTGTATTAGACAAATATACATACGCAATGTTATTATAAGGTGAATATAAAAATAATACCGTTACGAAATTCTTATTAGTAGGGAATTTCTTTTTCGGTTTAGATTTTTTTTTGGATTTACAGTGCGGGTTTCTTGGGAAGGCTGATAGAGACAGTCTTGTTTTCCAAGTATTGCAGGATACCGTCTTCGCCACTGAAATTAGATAAAGGAAAAAATTACAAAATGTTTTTTTGTCGTGCTTTAACTTATTTTAAATTCCATCTTGTTAAGTTTAATTTAATATAAATTATAAAATAATGCTTACAGTTCGCGTCCAATTCCAGACTCTTTGAATCCGCCAAAAGGTGTTTGTGGTGTCACATGTTCGTATGTGTTAACCCTGAAAATAAATTATGCAGTATATGTATGTTTTGTTCGAAAATTTATTCCTAGATTTCATAAATACGAATCAAAACATTATAATGTTAGCAAAAACGGAACTTTATTTATTATTAACTATATTTTGACTGAGACTGCCTTGTTGGTCTCGCGGTTGTGGTGTGCGACTGCTGATCATGACCTCATGTCGTCTCGGGTTCGATTCCCGGGTCGGACCAAATGTTTGTATGATCCACAAATATTTAATAGGTCTTTACCTATGAAATTGCCGTTTTGTATGCAATAAGTGAAAGTACTTATTTTTTCAAACTTTTTTATTTCTGTTATTCGAAGTAATCACCCATGCAATCGACGTATCTTTGCCAACGCATTGGCAGTTTATTGATGCCCTTCTTGTAAAAATCAGCTGGACGGGAGGCAACAAACTCTTCAAAGGCATTTTGTACTGCCTCTCGGGAATTGAATTTTTTACCCACTAAAAAGTTGTCTAAATTTTGGAAAACGTAATAGTCGGTAGGTGCAAGGTCTGGTGAGTATGGCGGATGAGGGAGAGCTTCCAACCCCAGCTCTTGCAGCTGCTTCACGACAACGCGCGACCCCATACCTTTGAAGAGTTTGTTGCCTCCCGTCCAGCTGATTTTCACTTTCACTTATTGCATACAAAACGGAAATTTCATAGGTAAAGACCTATTATTTCGGACTTTGGGTGTTTTCTATGTATAATATGTATGTATTTACAAAAAAAAGTATATATGTATTTGTATCAGTTGTCTAGTACCCATAACACAAGCTCTGCTTAGCTTGGGGCTAGATGGCGTTGTGTGTTAGATGTCCGAATTATTTATTCATTTATTTATTGACATGTTTTTGTTATTCTTTCACTACAAAAAATACCATGAGATTATGTTCTATTTTGCTATGTTTAATCACATTTTTCAATATTGACGACTCCTATAATATTTATTCTTTATAGCTTTTGTTGGAAAAAGGTTTATGAAAAAGAGTCTGTAGCAGATTACAAATACGTGTTTATATATTATGTTGATCAATTACTTTTAGAATTACTTTTTGCTTTTTTTAATATGGAATTTTACTAGTATTATCTTCAGTTTTAGTAAAAGTCTCTGGAAGAAACTTTGATTGCTTAACTTAACTGTAATCTACTTATCTACTACTGTGGCTAAATGTACACGTCGTAATATTATAGATGATTTACTTGACGATAACAGATTTAATTATTCAGACATTTTAAAGCAATGAAAAGTTATGTGATAAATGCACGATAAGACTCGGCTCTCAACAACCAAGATTCTTGGCGTAATACCTCCTCTCTTACTATATAGTATGATTTCTGAATTAGAACGAGCTTAACAATCTTTGAACGATATTAAATCATGTACACACAATGTTTAAAGTCTACATTAGCAAGTATGGCTTCGATCGCATGTCGCAAATGGCGCTCGCTGTCAAGATGCTGTGCGCGGGGTGGTAATTTATATGTTAAGCGATTTGTGTACGTTTTAGTATCGTTTAAATATTGTAACATCTGTGTCGATGTGAGCCATTTGGTGGAAATCATTCTTAAGAGTTCATAATATAAAATAGCTAAGTACCACATGGATCCAGCGCGCACGTGCTTCACGAAGGCTAGCGCTGTCGTGATGTCATTTGTGATCACACCGGCTCCCAAACCGTAGTTAGAGTTGTTAGCGCGGTCTACTACTTCATCGAAGGTTTCGAATTTCAGGATGCTCTGGACTGGGCCGAAGATCTATAGCAATATGGAATGAGAGGCTCATTATGTGTTACACGTAACAGTTACATTTTTTTTCAATTTATTTGTCATCATGTTGAAAAAGTCATCAGCTAAGGTAAACGGGATCGACGAAATTGTTGAGAAAATGCGTATTGATTAATTAGTAATAAAGATAAAATATATCTGAAATAAGGTAAAGTGAAGTCTTAGAAGAATTTTATGCCACATAAAAGAGAAATTTAAGTTTGGGCCCCGTCCAATGTTTTTCGTTTAGATGACCGATAGTGCATTATAGGACGATTTTTAGGAATATAATGGTCTAGAAGTTTTGGGGTTTGCCGTAATAAAGAATTAAAACTTGCTAAAATTCCTATTTTTCAGTGTTTACAACTTTTGATAGTTTACCTCCTCTTTGGCAATTTTCATGTCATCCTTTACGTCGGCGAAGACGGTGGGCTTAATGAAGTATCCCTTGTCACCTTGACGTGCTCCACCAGCAACGCAACGAGCTCCGCCTTGTTTTCCAGCATCAATATAGCCCATGACTTTGTTGAACATGTCTGAATCAACCTGTTAAAAATAAGCTTCTAATTAATGTCTGCCATTAGAAACTAGCCGCTTTCTGCTGGGCTGTATAAGTAGAAATACATACTTTCAACGTTTATAGAACGTGTTTTGCATAATATTATTAATATTGTGATTTGTACAACGTGTTTCTATACTTTCTATAGGTCCCTATACCTGACCTTATTAGTCCATAGTGCACTGTGTAGGTATTATAAAGTATAATACAACGTCTTTCTCCCCGAAGGGGTAAAGAGAGTCGTATATATATCTAAATATATATATATTATCACTACATAGTATAAAACAAAGTCGCTTTTTCTGTCCCTATATCCCTTTATTTGCTTAAATCTTTAAAACTACGCAACGGATTTTGATGCGGGTTTCTTTAATAGATAGAGTGATTCAAGAGGAAGGTTTTTATGTATAATAAATGCATAATATAGTATGGAAACACTGTTAATTTTCGAGGTTTCTAATGTGATGTAGCAAATAAACACATTTTTTTGCGCTTACATTGCAAACGCTGGTTGCACCCTACGAGATAGATCAAAATAATGTACTACAGTATTGTACACCTTAAAAAGTACTACAAAAAAGTCCGCGACGGTATATGTCTATCTCTTAGGGATAACCCACAACAACCATTTTTTATTCCTTTCTTTTTACGAGAAATAATGGCTTATTTACGAAGTGATTTTAAGCAATACAGAATGAATCCTTATACAATTAAGTAAATTAAATATATTGTGCAATTAATATAGATGAAAATGAATCTTTACTGTATCTAATTTAAATGAATATATTCGAAGATATTACAGATTTAAAATGCACGAATCGTGTCGTCGGCGGGGGCATCTGAAATCCACCCGTGCGAAGCCGGGGCGGGTCGCTAGTATATGTATAATTTACACCTGGGCACTAAACAAATAATACATATTTTTTATAAAACTCAAGTGTGCATGACATAAGTAGGTACATGTGACAACACGCAAATTTTAATAACAAAAAAGGCATTTTCCTGACACTATAGAAATGAAAGATGTAATAACTCATTTTAGTAACATTATAATGTTACGTGCCGGGTTGCACCTGCACGTTCGTTGGTTACACACGCGCCTTATAACGTCATTGTTTACTCGTATAATCATGCAATACGTAATGGAAAATATTACCTACTAAACTTAAACAAAGGCCAAAATATATTTGGTTCTTTAAATCCTAATTAATATTTATCAGACTTCCTAAGGTAATCGAAGGATAACTACACTAAAAGGGGTTAAACTATGTAGGTACAATCTGAATCCGATTCGGTTTCGGTGTCAGTGAAACACATTTATCTTAATAAAGGGAACTAGAAGATGACGTGGACGCGTCACCTTGTTGCAGGACAAGATTTTTTGCGACGATCGATGGCGCCGACAGATTCGGATCGGTTTCGGATCAAGCGTAGTGCATAACCGCTCTTAGGAATGCAAATCTATCTACAAGTAAAAAAGATAAGTAGGTACCTTCCTTTAAACCAAAAGTTGACTTTTTTATACTTTTGAAAGTTTAGCTCCTCTTTGGCATGTTATGTACTAGTATTTCTGTGATTAAATTATGAGTAATAGTTAGGTACTTACAAGTTTATGTTACGCTAAACATGTTTTTCAACATACGTGTAAGCACATAACGTTAGACAAAAAGGTTATGCTTAGGTAAGAGTATTTTTATTTGTTTATCCATTAGTTAGATAAAGTTTATTGGAGATAGGTAACTGGGAGTGACAGGTGTAACTACATATTGAGAGAGTATGTTGCAAGGTTTTTTATAACATGCAACAATTTCAGTAAATATGATTTGATGAACAAAAGAAGATTTGCAGAATCCTGGAAAAAGAGATCTCGGGTTGCATTTCCGGGTCGGGCCAAAAATGTTGTTGGGTTTTTCTTAATAACAAGACGCAGTATGGAAGTTTGGCGGTGCTTCGAGCCCATGCCTAGGAGAGCACATTAAGGCGTCGCGTCGGTCCCAGTTGGCATGAACATTTACGGCAATTGTTATTGCGAAATAAGTGCCCTCAAATAGACTGACAACTAGTTCTATCTTGTAATTAATTTCATCCTCAGGGCTGCGAAGGTTCGATACCAGTCGCTCTTTCAAAAACCGATATTCAGGTAAAACTGTTTGTACTATTAGCCGACGACAAATTTTAGGAATATAAAGGCCAGCAAGATGAATATTCCTTATCTGAGTTACGACATAATTCTTTCCAGAAGGTTTTTATGACATAGGAGACTGACTGATGAGATTTTCTGTAAATCCGCGGAATCAATATAATCATATATGTATCGTCATCATCACAGGCGCGGTTCCAGCCTGAAATTTTGGGGGGGGGGTCACTAATCAAATAAGTCGAGTAAATTAGACTTTATTGTGTGCAATACACACTTTTATTTCACACATTAAAAACAAATGGATATCTTTTGTTTTTATTGGTAAATCTATTGGGATCATAATATTTGAGACATCTGTGACTATCTCTGGATGAATATTTAGAGGATCTAGCTCCGTTGGGGAACGAAGGGCGTGTATGGAACTCCGACAAATCGGTCCAACCACTAAACCCCGGCGGCGGCCTACATCTGCAGTCAAGAGGAGCTCCAGGAACGCATCAGCGGCTTCTGGAGTTCCCCCTGCCTTACCTCATCACTGAGGTACATCCCGGGGTAACCAGATTAAACCCGGGGCATGTCGCTCTCACCGCTCTACACAGTAAGAGAGTCGGAACACCGACCCGCCTGAGACGACACCCATCACACATCTCCTCAGCATGTGGCTACAACGACCCTTAACCGACGATTGGGGAACTAGCGGCCTCTAGCGCGCACACTTCGGCTCCGACAGCGCGTTGGCTTGCACAACCCTGGGTCGAGCCGTGCCCGCCAAGCCCGTAGGACTTGCGTATGTGTGTTCTGACGAAGCATTCCGGGCTCATGATACAGCGCTATCTCTTCGTCATTCCGACCCACAGATCGAATTTCGTGGCAGACCATTGTGTTTATGTTGGCTAGAATGTCGAAGGGTGGAGATCGTGCTAGGATCGTCGCCGCCTCGTACGCGATCGTACGGTGGCTTCGTACGATCCGTATGGACAACATCAGCTGCAGACTCCCGAGTTGAGCATTACAGCGGGAAGATCCCGTCGGTGCCCCATAGAGGACCATGGATCGCACGACGCCCATACGCACGCCCACGCACATAGAGGCAGCGAACTTCATCCCGCGGTCCCCCGAGATTGGGCAGCAGACAATGTGGCACCCCTGCTACTCATCGTACTGAGGATTAGTCGCCCGAAATGATTTTCGAAGCTCTACCGATTGTCCAAGATGAGGTACTTCATGTACTGACCCACTAGGACTTCGGTGTCATCAACCCGGAGGTATGAGCTGGGTGGTTCCTGGCGCTTACGTAGGCCATAGAACCATATCGCCGCAGTTTTCCGAGGTGCCACCCTCAGGCTCAGCTTATGAATCTTATCCACGACACAAGCCACCCCTTGCGAGCAGAAGCACCTCCCCGAAGCGTGACCCTCTAGCCAGTATTAGGGTATCGTCTACATAGCAGGCGACACTGATGCACGAAGTCAGACTAGTGCGAAGGCCCGCATCGTATACGAGGTTCCATAAAATGGGCCCAATACAGAGCCCTGGGGAACCCCACAACACACCTCCCTTCAATTTTCCACTCCGTTCCGATCGACAAACTTCACTGTCCCGTCGCGCTGATAGACCTCTATGACGACACGCAGGTAAGCCGGCACCGCTGGTCGTGATATTCAAGGGCCGCCCTAATCGAGCACCATTGAAGGGTGTCGAAAGCGTTAACGATATCAAGGCTAACTACCAACACCACCCCCCCGATCGGACTGCCGACCCCGACAGGGAGCGAACACACCTATATAATTAGCGTCCACTGTCGAGCGCCCCCGTTGGAATCCAAATTGGCAGTCGATAGAGGCGATAGATCAGGGCCCACTCGCGACAGGTGCTCGCTGATACGGCCAGAGATAACTCTCTCAAAGAGTTCCTATCCTTTGATTTCTTATCTCGATTGAACAATTATGGAAAATGATAAGAATAAGAAAATCTGGTTCTAGTAGCAGATTTTGGGGGGGGTCACGTCCCCTGTGACCCCCCCCCTGGAACCGCGCCTGCATCATCAACAGTCTTTAACAGGCAACGGCTGACTATGGACTTCTCCTTAGATAGCCGGTTTTAGCTTAGGTACACACACTGAACAGATGGGTTCGTACATGTAGGTGTACATATTTAAACTTAGTGAAAAATAACACAGTCTAAGAAAACACCTTCAGCAGATAGATAAGAGTAATTCGATTGAAAGAAGTGTAATTTTTATTGAAAATAGGTGAAAATAGTTTTAGTTCAGTACGATCTCCTGAACGACTGTCCCGTCGCGCTGATAGACCTCTATGACGACACGCAGGTAAGCCGGCACCGCTGGTCGTGATATTCAAGGGCCGCCCTAATCGAGCACCATTGAAGGGTGTCGAAAGCGTTAACGATATCAAGGCTAACTACCAACACCACCCCCCCGATCGGACTGCCGACCCCGACAGGGAGCGAACACACCTATATAATTAGCGTCCACTGTCGAGCGCCCCCGTTGGAATCCAAATTGGCAGTCGATAGAGGCGATAGATCAGGGCCCACTCGCGACAGGTGCTCGCTGATACGGCCAGAGATAACTCTCTCAAAGAGTTCCTATCCTTTGATTTCTTATCTCGATTGAACAATTATGGAAAATGATAAGAATAAGAAAATCTGGTTCTAGTAGCAGATTTTGGGGGGGGTCACGTCCCCTGTGACCCCCCCCCTGGAACCGCGCCTGCATCATCAACAGTCTTTAACAGGCAACGGCTGACTATGGACTTCTCCTTAGATAGCCGGTTTTAGCTTAGGTACACACACTGAACAGATGGGTTCGTACATGTAGGTGTACATATTTAAACTTAGTGAAAAATAACACAGTCTAAGAAAACACCTTCAGCAGATAGATAAGAGTAATTCGATTGAAAGAAGTGTAATTTTTATTGAAAATAGGTGAAAATAGTTTTAGTTCAGTACGATCTCAATTGGACTTTATCGTGTCGGAAAAAGAGTTGTAATTCATGTTATGGATTGATTGCAGTGTTATCCTTCTGTATCAGCACTAATATCTAATCCGAATCTGAAGATACTATTGCATATTAGTGACTGTTGCAAAGCAAGTGACTATATAAATATCAATAGATATCTTATCAAATTTATTTTGGTGAGATCGACTATAAATTTATTGGTGTATCTATAAATATGTACTTAAGTTATTCAAGTAAGTTTTAAAATACTGTTTAATTTTCAAATAAAATAAAAATATCTATGTTGTTTAGAGATATATAGCTAAACGAAACAATTTTTCTTCTAGCTTAATCGAATAGTATATAACAGAACTTAGCAAGTTGATTAATAAGTAGAGATGAATAGTGATAATAATTCATATGTTAAAGCACTATTATTACATTGTAAGACTTTTTATCGATTGACTCACTGGTGCTATCTTTAATGAGAGTCTTACCTGAGGTCCTTGAATAACATCTTCGAAGGGGTTTCCGACAGTTCTGTTTTTAGCAATCTCAGTAGCCTTGGCGACGAACTTGTCATAGATGCCAGATTGTACATAGGTCCTTGTAGCGGCAACACAGCACTGTCCAGCGTTGGCAAAAGCGGCGTTGTGAGCGATCTGAGCTGCCTTATCAACTGTTGACATGCAATAAATGATGCGATTTGTATTTTGGTAATGGAATGTAGGTACATGTTTTGCACACGACAGCAATTGTTTTTTTTTTCGATATTTTTCCAATTTGTCACGTACTCATTTTTGCTGTCTAAAAATGTACTTCGTTCCATTATGATTTAACATTCATTCTCAACTGTTTTCTACATTTGTTAATTCTATTTCTAAATCAAAATTGCGAAGAGGTGTTGTCCTCCATTTTTAAAATATTTAAGTTTAGAGAATATATTTAGCTGTCCTTGTCGCGGCACAGCTTTATTTGTATTCTGAAGGCGTTAAAAGGTAAAACTTAAGAACTTAAGCAGAATATCAAGATCCTTCTTTTGGATACGTAAAATTTTTGTGAATAAATAAATTCTAATCCTGGTTTGACCAGTACTTACATTCTCCTTAGGAGTTTTTGACAAACCTTATACATTTTAATCATAAAATGACCGAGTTGTTCGTTAGCATTACTAATACTTTTAAGTCTACATGCTTTACCCGCCAATTCTTCCCCACCATTAATGGAATGTGTTGGCGTCAATCGATTGGTGTGTAATTGAATCTTGTTTATACTGTGTTTCTCTACTGCAAATATGCAAGACTTTAAGATATTTCTATGGCAACTCACTATGAGTTTCTAGCTGAAATATTACTATACCTGAATAATATGAATGTACAATGTTTGCTATAGATTAAAATCTTCAGTACATTAGACACATAACATGACGTTATACCTACTTGTCTATTCTAGAAGTTACTTTCTGAAAACCTTTAAATTAAGTGGTACCATATACGCTACGTTCTCGTGGTAAAAAGTAGCCCTTCCTCAAGAATCAAAGCATGGCCATGACAAATTTCATAGACATATTACCTGATGGTAAGCGATTCACGCCGCCCATGGACACCTGCAACACCAGAGGCGTCACAAGTGCGTTGCTGACCGTTGGGGAAAGGAATGTGGGGAGGGGTTGTAGTCTGGACCTCCGGTATCCTCACTAACTCGGTGAAACACAGCGCAAGTGCTATTTCACACCGGTTTTCTGAGAGGCCGTGGTATCACTCCGGTCGAGTCGGTTGAGCCGTAAAAGCGTAACAGACAGACAGACAGAGTTGCTTTCGAATTTATAACATTAGTATGGATGTTATATTTACCGTCAGCATCGTTGAAGATGACCAGAGCGCTCTTGCCTCCGAGTTCTAGTGTAACACGCTTCAGGTTGACGGCAGATGCTGCGCTCATAATAATTCTGCCCACCTGCGAATATTTTTTGATTACTTTATTTCTTATCATAAAATATTGGTATGTCTTAGCCCAATAACAATAATTAAATAAAATGTATTTTAAAATGAATACTTTTTTAAACTTTATTTTGGGAAAGCATAGACTAATATTTCAAACCCAAAAATCTTTGTAACAACACTGTGTGATCCACAAATTGTAATGCAATCATTTTTATCGCAATTTTACAATTTGTCATCAGCTATCCTTCTTTGTGCTTTAACGAAAATATAAAATGAAAACTAGCCGAATTCCTCATGCCGTTCTCGAGTTTTGTGCTTAGCAACACAATTGGCGACTTCATTTTTATTTATATAACCCTTACAATGTAACTAACAATGTAAAATCGACCTGTAAACGCACCATTATCTTTATTATTTATTCAGTATTTAATCAACAAAACACATGTTGTTTTTTGATAACATTTAAAGAAAAACAATTTGCGAGTCACAAGCACATATCTCATTCTAGTATTATCCACCATGGCTTTTAGATAATATAATTGTTATTTATGTTTAAGTGTTTGTTAAGGTTTTAAAAGATAAGTCATTTGACAATGCCCTATCATCGGATTCAAAATTATGTAAATAACCTGTCTGTTTAATAACCTTCGTTCGTTTAACTTATTATCTTTGTATATAATACGACGACGACGAAATAAATACTTAGCTTGCTAACATGATGTACATCTATATAAATTAAAATAAATCACCAAATGTGTTGCTAAGCGCAAAACGCAAAAACCGCTCGGACCCATTTGGTTATTTTTTTAAATATTTTCGGTTAGTTCTTTCTTTCGAAGCTTCCTTCCTATGGGCTTCCCGAGAAACTATGCGAATGGGTCACCAGCTTTTTAGCAGGTAGAAGCATAAAAGTCGGAGTCGACGGTGAATGCTCTGACTTTATACCTGCGAATGCTGGTGTCCCGCAAGGCTGTGTGCTATCGCCTACTCTGTTCCTCCTGCATATCAATGACATGCTGCAAACTAGCGGCATTCATTGCTATGCGGATGACAGTACAGGCGATGCTCTCTACACCGGCCGCGCTAATATTTCTCGGGAAAACGTCATTGAGAGTCGAAACAAACTCGTGTCCCAAATTGAGACCTCTTTAGAAAAGGTCTCAGATTGGGGTAGACTCAATTTAGTCCACTTTAACCCTACCAAGATACAAATTGGCGCGTTCACCGCTAAAAAACTGCCGTGGGTCGTATGCCCTCGGTTTGAAGACACTCCCCTATCTGCCTCAGCCAACATTGGAATACTTGGTGTCGAGATATTGAGCGAAGTCCAGTTCCGTGGCCATTTGGAGGATAAGGCCAAATTGGCCTCGAAGAAGCTTGGCGTGCTCAACAGATCGAGACAGTATTTCACTCTGGCCCACCGCTTTCTGCTTTATAAGGCGCAGGTTCGGCCACATATGAAATACTGTTCTCATCTTTGGGCGGGGGCACACCAGTACCAGCTCCTCCCTCTGGACCGCATTCAAGAGAGAGCGACTCGAATCGTCGACTGCCAGGAATCTTCAATTCGGCTGGACTCTTTGGCGCTGCGTAGAGATGTGGCTTCGTTTTGCATCTTCTACCGCATTTACTATGGGAAGTGCTCCGAGGAATTGTTCGGGCTGATTCCTGCCGCCTCTTTCCGCCATCGTCCTACGCGACAGCAATTTCATGCCCATCACTTAGATGGCTGGCAGTCCACAACTGTGCGGTTCTCTAGGAACTTTCTGCCTCGCACAACAAAACTGTGGAATGAACTGTCGCCTGCGGTATTCCCGGACCAATAAAACCTTCAAGAAAAGAGCGTACTCCTTCTTAAAAGGCCGGCAACGCACTTGTGACACCTCTGGTGTTGCAGGTGTCCATGGGCGGCAGTAATCACTTACCATCAGGTGGTACGTCTGCTCGTTTGCCCCTTATTCAATAAAATAAAAAGAAAAGACACAAGGAAGGTTCTTATGGAGAGAAGAAACGCAAAAATTGTGAGGAAATAGTAAAAACAACACCTTTATCTATTGGACTATGACAGGCCAATAACTTTTGACAGATCAAAGTCCGTAGGGGCAACTAGTTTTTAATGAAAATTAAATTCTATCACTCAACACTGAAAGACGTGAAGTTAAGTTTAACTACGAATAAATGCTGTATTAAAAGATTTGATTTCTTAAAAGAATAAAACATTCTAGAATCTTTATAAAAGTGTGATTCAATTTCAAAAAATCCTACCACCGTATAAAAGTGTGATTCAATTTCAAAAAATCGTACCTCCGTAGAACCAGTAAAGGCGACTTTGTCGACATCAGGGTGGTGGGTTAAGGCGGCTCCAGCAGTGGGTCCGTAACCAGGTACAACGTTGAGTACTCCCGCTGGAAATCCAGCTTCCTTAGCAAGAGCACTTACGGCCAGGGCAGTAAGGGGAGTCTGTTCAGCAGGCTTGATGACGACAGTGCAACCTACGTGTAAATAAAGCAATATGCTA
This sequence comes from Diaphora mendica, assembly GCA_949125395.1. Taxonomy (NCBI): domain Eukaryota; kingdom Metazoa; phylum Arthropoda; class Insecta; order Lepidoptera; family Erebidae; genus Diaphora; species Diaphora mendica. The sequence continues at coordinate 18,865,871 of OX421319.1, read as the reverse complement.
TTTAATTTGATTGGTATTGTTAGTACATACATATGTTAGTCAAGCTAAACAACTCAACAAAAGTAAAAGAATCTTGAAACGAAAATCTATTCCAAAATTCATTGCAAAAACTGTGAAAATCCAAAACTATTATTCAACAACTTACAGCTCAACAAGTAAAGAACGTAAAATTTTATTGTTTATTGGACACAAAATAAGAAGATTCTCGTCGTGGCTCGGAATTTGTTTTCTTATTTTTTTTTTATTACAATGGTTTATTTTTTCTCATACATACCAGCAGCCAAAGAAGGAGCAATTTTCCAGATGAACATGGGAATTGGATAGTTCCATGGTAAAATACCTCCACAAACTCCCACAGGCTCTTTTAGAGTGAAGGTCAATACCTCACCATCTGGAACATAATTTTCTTTTAAATGTTTTACCAAATAAGTTGTACTTTAGCAGCTACTGCTGATTTTAGAGTGTGTCGATAGATATATTAATGTTATGTAAATATGGAATTTTCGTGACATATTTCACCTAAATTGACCTTGAATGGGAAGATGGTTGTTAAATATTGTTTCAATTGGAATTAATGTATAAGTACCTCTCTATTGAAATACCTATTCAAATAATATCTTATCTGCCAGATATTTACCTATTAATTTTCAACACACTGACAGCTGAACATGCGTTCTTGATAATATCTATATTATTTATTCTCGAAACTTCATTCTTCTACAATAACATAATTATGATAGTTGAGTTCTTAAAAGAATTCTTTCTCTTTTCTTTCATGATAAAATAAGTTTTTCATTACGATCAATAAATTCATAATCTGCTTGCGTGATGTTCATTTGTTAGCTGTTTACTACTCATGAACCTAACATTTGTTTTATCCATCCATCCATCCATACTTTACTAACAAACATTACTACATTACTTACAAACTTTCGCGTTTATAACATTACTAGCTGTTGCCGGCGGCTCCGCCCGCGTGTATATCGGTTATCGCGGCAAATAATAGCCTATGTGTTATTCTGATGTATAAGCTATTTTACTGTAAAGTTTCATCCAAATCCGTTCTGTAGTTTTTGCGTGAAGAAGTAACAAACATACACACAAACTTTCGCTTTAATATATTAGTGTGATGTGATGTGATGATTGATGATAATAGGATTAATTGCATTTGTCAATTTCATAGCACTGTGTGTAGTTTTAGACCAAGTAGTCTTAACTGGTATTTAAAAAAATCATATCCATTACCTGCAGGGATAGTGTTCCCTAGAATTTTGTCAGCTTTGCCAGCGTAGTATCTGAGGATTCCAGCGGACCAAAGAACTTCTCCATATGCTTGCTTCACGGGTTTGCCACAGTCTAGGGTTTCTAATTCACTTAAATATTTTGCATCCCTTTCTAAAAGGTCAGCCAATTTCAACAGCAAACGCCCTCTTTGGGAGGCATCTAAAGTCCGCCATTCTGAGTATCGGTGGAAGGCTTTTTTGGCAGCAGCTACCGCCAAGTCTATGTCGGCCTGTTGAAGATAATTTTAAAAATACAAAAGTGGATACAAAATTTCATCAGCTTTCTTCTCATACTATCTCTATTGTTCTATATCTAGTCTATTGTTTAACGTACCTTGTCACCTTCAGCCACCTGTGTGATGACAGTCTCATCTTGAGGGTTGATAGTTGGGAAGGTCTTCTTGCTGACTGAGTCTACCCACTCGTTGTTGATGAACAACTACGTTAGGACAATAATAATAATATTATTAAATAAATGTGGTCGGTTTATCAAAATTTCAGAACTGTGATAGAAATAGTGGCATTTAACACGCTTTTATCAGCTTCACCCGTATATTTGTTTCTTTGTAACTGACTGTTTTAGTTATAATTTTTTTGTATAACGTCAAATGACATAAGAATTCAATTAGGTGCAGAAATTATATATATATAGCTAATTTCCTTCTAGGAACAAAAAATAGCGTTTCTTGTCTCAATGCTGGACATTAGAATAAAGAAAATGCTATTGTTAGGCAAGGTCATTACTATTTCAACGCCTGAAAGATTTTTCTTCTAGTGGTGTTTTCTTTAAATTTTAACATCACGATTGACAAGTTTGATTACTTTTTAGTAACAAAATTGATTTGTTTAGTAAAAACATCTGTTTCATTCTAAGTTATAATTTCTGAAAAAAAAAACATTCATTCAGTGCAACATTTTCTGAACCTCTCGAACTGTAAGAACATTCTAATGCCACTAGTTCATGCAGTCGCCCTGTTCATGATATAATTTGTCCTATAACAACATTTTAATGAGTGTACAATGAGGATAAAACACAATACAAATTGCATTTCATTAATTTATTTTCGTACAACGTACTACTAATGCATACCAGAATAATTCCTTTTTATTTTCCCTAAACAAGATTACGCATTAACCGTGAATTTACGCAGTCATCAAATAATGATTTTTGTAATGTGTTTTCGATCAGCCATTGTAATTTTATAGCAGCCCATTGTATACTTTAGTTTCAATTTCGTTGCATTGTAAGCCACAAGTACTTGATACGGATGTCTGAAATTACATGCACTACAGTGCAGCACTACATGCATACATTGAATACATACAAACAAATAAGATTGAAGTGGCTGTTTGTAATTTCATATTCGATGTTCATATTTGTAATTTCATTTATACGATACTTACCTTAAAAATCTTTTTTTTATCTGTCTGTCTGTCTGTTTGCTGCAGCTAATCTCTGGAATGGCTGAACCGATTTAAATTTCAGTGATAGATAGCTGATGATATAAGGAGTAACTTAGCCTACTATTTTTAGACTAGTTTTACCCCACGGCGTTACTTGCGGTTATTGTCGTACCGCGGGTCGGGTTCAGCTAGTTGTAATTAAAATAGACTTAAAAAATTATGAGTTCACGAGCTGTACTCTGTCAAGCTTTAGTATTATATTTTATTTGTGTTGATGAGAAATGAGAACCAAAAGCGAAATCAGATAAAAACCATCTTTGTTATTTTTGGGTTGGTTGGTTTTTGTTTTTGGTTTCATAGCATTTTGAATATCGTGTTCAAATTTAAGCTCAGTCACTGCAGAACACAGAAATCTAGTGCAGAACTTTTTGAGTTTTTGTAGCGTACATAAATTAACATTACATTTTTATTTGTATAGCTACGGTTTATTACTGAGTATTAGACTGGGTGTTCGTTACCTACATTATTAAAGTGACAAACAAGCTTAGTATCACTTTCACGTCATGCGGGTTGTGCCAGTGAGGGTCAGTTCTGAATACTTCTACTGAGTTTAGAATCTATTTTATACTTGTTGTAATAAATAGCCATTAAAAAGTATCACTGACTCAATATACCATATAATTTATCAACAATCTACCAACCAACATCATTTTGTATTGTTTACTGGCACTCATTCATTAATATTTTTTTTTCATTCGTTAACGGTGGTATTGTTTGAGTTGGTATTGTAAAACAAGCACTCTCGAAATTCGCCCCCATTTCAGATAGGTGATTTTGATCCCCCGCCCCGCCCCCCAACTGATTTTGATCATCATTATGTTGAAATTATAGTAAGAAAATTTTATATCCAAAAGAACGTTAAGGGTTAAATTAACTGTGTCCTAACCAGGGGCGTCTTTACCCATAGAACAGGGCGCGGCAGTGTTAAGGGCTCCGGCCGAGGCACTTTGTCATGAATCTGCGAGCTTACTGAAGGATGCTACGCTAACTAAAGAGCGCTAGAGTAATGCTTGCATACGGGCGTTTCACGGGCTAGAAACGCCTCTGGTTCTAACCAGACTTTAGCTTAATTATATACATCATGAAACTAAGATATTGAGATTTACATTTTGAGGAGCGATATTCACAATTGTACGATACCGATCGTAGAGAAAATTGCATTATATGCAGAATATTCATGAACTTCATTCTTCAAATCATATTAACGTAAATATTTACGTTTCATTATTAACGAAATGTGATAACTAAATAATTGTATTTTACTAGTGACCCTCTTAACTTCGTCTGCGTCACCCAAAAGAAATTAATTTTGCCCGTTTTTATGTATAATAATAATTTTAATTAATAATTTTACCAATATTTTTCGAAACTGGTCCAAGCAATGCCGTAATCAAGGGAAATGGCGTTTAATTTTTACACACTCAGAAGGTCTTTTTAACCGACTTAAAATAAAAAGGAGGAGGTCTTTTTTTAATGTGTGGTCGCGGATAACTTCGTCGTTTATGAACCGATTTTGATTATTTTTTTTGTAGTGGAAAGTAGATATCCCAACGGTGGTACCATGATAAGGACATTAAGATCTGATGATGGCATCCAAGATAAATTGAGTCGAACCTTGAAGTCGGATTTTGTTAAAATTTTTAGTAATAAAATATATCATTAAGCCGTTGCCCGATATGGGAACGGTGACCTCTCGCCGATAAATTAAATGTAATAAATATTTCTATCTATCTGTCCAGATACTTATTCGTTCAATTGGTAAAGAAGATGCAATAAACATCATCTACGGTATGTTTTTGTATAATTTCGGGATTTTTTTTTACAAACATTTAAAGTATATCTAACGTGCAACATGAATTTATTTAACGTACTAAAGCCTAGACTATCAAATAGAGGAATTGCAAATAAACAGTTCATAACAGGTACATAGAAACAGTTGCGGAAATCTTTTCGGAGGAAGGTTATTTTCAATCAACTTGTATAATTCTTGAAAATTTGATTTTAATTCAATAAATCTTTTGTACATTTCATCTAAATTACATAATACGTTATATATCATCACTATTTCGATATAATATCTATCATAGAAGATTACAGATATTCGTATGTGACACAAACACGACACGTCCTAATCATAAAACACCACAGCGCTAACCGCCTGTGCCTAAATGTAATTCGCATGCTGACAATAATGTTTAAACGTGTCGGTTTATTTCAGTGTAATAAATCTACATATATAAATAATTATATCTATCAATAAATAAAGTTGTATGTAGATACAAAAAATGTACTAGAAAAAACTTACCTTAGTATATTTGATGTCTACTTTAACCATTGTGAAGCCGGTGTATAGTACGTGCGTTCCCGTCTGTGGTTTAGCAAAAGTGAGATATGTTCACGCGGCGTACCGGCATATACATCCATTCACATCAATAAACATTACGTCATAATTATCATACGGTGTGCTATGTAGATGATAACGATGACAATTCAATTTAAAATTCAAATATATTGTATATATTTCACAAGTTTTGCAATGTTTTGAGATGCACACGGCAAAAATTAAGAAGAAAAATTTAGAATTAGAGAAGATAAGAAGCGGGATTGATTACGTACCTAATTGTAGACGAATAAGCGATAATGTACTCAAGTATTGAAATACGGGGTGTCCTGCACAAGTTATAATTTACCCAGAATTATAACCATTCCTCTTGTAATTAAAATGAACGATGAACAGATGGTCTTTAGACGTATGAAACCGAGACATTTTTTTATTGGTTTACCTAGGTAGGTAGCTATATTATAATCACTAAATTTTTGCTGGCCTTGCCGGATATAAAATTTATGTAATTTTTTTGAATGGTTAAAACAAGCGTATGTTGGTTCGTCTTATCAGATTATTACAAACTAAGAAATGGTGTTATTGTACTTGAATTATCCAATAACCACCAGTGTATTCGCGATCAAAGACTGTACTGTTTAACTCTTCGAGAGTGAGGGTCGGGAGAAGCGGGAAGGGGTTTATTGATTAGTTTCGTCTGTCTGTCGAATGCTAGGCGATACCAAGTTACAGTCAACACAATCAGAAAATAGTAATTCAAATCCAACTATTAATCGCCTAGTAGCCTAAATTCGAGCAAAAATAATATATTTCTTTACCTATTACTTTTAATATACCATATATTTCATTTGAGTTCAAAAAATTGCAGGTAATTTTTTTGTGAGTATACCCGTAAATACCTATAATTATAAAAAATCCCTATAATGTAATTTTTTTTGAATAGTTTTTGAGTGGATCATTTGTGTAAAGGTGCTCCCACACAGCAGTTTTATAACGTTATAAAACCTGAGTTGTACCTTCCACCTTTCATCATCAGCTTACCTAAATAATTTGAAAGAATACGACTAAAGGTAACTACATACCTATGATAATTAAAGATTTATCCTCCAACTCCTAACTGTTTAGGAGTTGTACCTTACATCATCAGATCATCATCATAAAACGATGACTACCAGACGCAAATACCGGTGCAACTTCAGAAAATATACGAAACACATAGTATGTGCCTAAAAACAATGAGGATTTCCCTCGATTTCCCTGGGATCCCATTATCAGATCCTGAAATGGTGACTATGGGACCACCTCGGGAGCATACCCTTTCGAATACAAACGAATTTTCAAAATCGGTCCACAATTGACGTAGTAATCGGTGAACATACATAAAAAAAATAAAGATACCTACAGTGGAACATAGAACCTCCTCCTTTTTGGAAATCGGTTAAAAATGTAACAGGTCCAATTCTGTACATTAAAGATATTTTGAAAATTATTTTTGGAGGGCTCTTTAAAATCAATACTGAAGCCAAAACTGTAATTTTTTTCATTTTTGTCTGTCTGTCAGTATCTTGGCCGTGCATACCTCCGAAACTACTAAATGGATTCAAATGAAACTTGGCATGATTTGAGTTCATACTACGAGGTAGGACATAGGATACTTTTTATTCCGAAATTTAGCACGGTTTCCTAGAGAGAGGGGATGAAAGTCAAAATATGTACTTAGTTGTAATTCAATAACACAGTCCGATTTCATTTATTCTTTTTTTGCTAGAAAGAAAAAAATTAAAGATAACGGGATAAGTCTTTCTTTTGTCCACGACTGTACACTGCCTGTGGGAAGCTGAGACAGATATTCTGTAAATATGGCGGTACGAAGTTCGCCGGGTCAGCTCGTTATTAACATAATGGTTAAAATTCGACAACCAAGCTATCTGTATACAATAAAGAAAGCAAACATTTTAATTAATAGTGAGTAGTTAAAAATATTACTAGCTCTCACACGTTTTTCTATTCTTATCGTAATGGTAGACATGTACAACATGGGGTCGACGTCGACGAGACGGGAGACTTTTAAACGCTAAAATAAAACAGGTATCTTTTTACAAATAGTATTTGTTCCTAAAACAATAGATCTGTCCCCAAAATAAAAAAATATATCACCAATAAATAAATCACCAAATAATTTCAAAACGATAACTTGATTGTTATTTAAGAATTGCTTGGAAATAATATCAGTCATCAAATAATTTAACTTTCAAAATACATAGTAATAGAAGAGTCACAAAAATTCTACCACAAAACAACGTAAAGGAGTTTGCTAAAAAACTATATTTGAGAACTTTTATATCGCGATACAGGAGGAGTAGTTTTTTTTAATGGGATAGGGGTTTGCCCCCTATCCCATTAATTTATTGCTCTGCTTGTGGAAGTTGCCACATGTTTATTAATACGAAATTAGTTTGCATAAAATTAATATCAATTACGAAAAATCTAAACAGACATCCATTTAATGATTGATCCTCTTTGACTCTGAGATAAAACGAAGAGATTTGGGCGATCATAACTTTTTTTTTTTCAAAATATGACACTGTCATAGTTGCTAAAGACTTTTTAATTTTATTTTACTTTCTTTATACTTCCTTTCAATTTCTTTTCACTTGCATGTAGTTCATTGTTGCTCGCAATACTGTAGTATTCTTGTTTGTTATTTTTCACAATATGTTATTTAGATAAAAGTGTCAAGAAACTGCAGTTTACCATTAAACAGAGATAGTAAGTTCCGTTATTCATTGCAAATAAAACTCCGATAACGTGACCTTAGATCACCTAAGAGCTCTTATCATATACATAAAATATAGAGAGAATGATTGATATTTTTATTAATTATTTTTGTAAAAGGTTGAAGACCTGTCTTTGTGATAGCAACAATGTAAATGTTTTAACGTCAGTGCAAACTAAACTAAAAAAAAACTTTTTATAAAAAAAAACATCTTCCAAAAAAACATCCAACATAAACTCCCTGCCAAAAAACACTAAAAAGCGTTAAATAAACTGGCTCTTCATAAATTGCTATGTGCCAATTCTTGCCTATACCTAATTTTTTATTCATTTAAATAGTAGTATTATAATGTGTGCTAGGTACCGAAAATCTGTTTGAAGTCGGTGCCAAGCGACTATCGCTTAGATTTTTGTAATTGTTCGTTCGTATTCTTTTTGACTTGGCACCGACTTCAAACAGATTTTCGGTACCTAGCACACATTATAATACTACTATTTAAATGAATTTAAAAAAATTAGGTATAGACAAGAATTGGCACATAGCAATTTATGAAGAGCCAGTTTATTTTTGGCAGGGAGTTTTCGTTGTTTGTTTTTTTGGAAGTCGGTTTTCTTTTTCATAAAAAGTTTTTAGTTTTTAGTGCAAACAGTCTCGTAGGTAAGTAGTAAGTTGAACTATTTCATAAAATTTCTGCTGATGCAAATAACTTTAGTGGTTTAATAAAAAGACGTATTTAATGTCAACTTCTATTTCACCCCTTAGCGATAGAATATCCAGAAACGCTTAAATACGTATCCACTCATTTTTAATCAGTAGCCCAAAGATAAAGTTTCATGTTACTAACTTAAAAAATGACGGACTTTAGTACAAACTTTCAACCCCTAATTCACTCCCTTAGGGGTAGAAATTCCAAAATTCCTTCCTTAGTGGGTGTCTATTCAATAAAACAATCCATATGAATAACTGAAAGAATACAAATTAAGGTCTCATCATCGTAATCATCCTCTAATCCCTAACTGTTGAAGAGTTTAACCTTCTATCATCAGCACACCTTAATAATTTGAAAGTATACGACTAAAGGTCTTTAGATACGTATGAAATCGAAAGAATTATCCTCCAACTCCTAACCGTTGAGAAGTTGTACCTTCCACCTTCCATCATCAGCTTACCTATTTAATTTGAAAGAAAACGACTAAAGGTAACATATATACATACGATATTTAAAGATTTATCCTCCAACTCCTAACTGTTAAGGAGTTGTACCTTACATCATCAGCTTATCATCATAAAATGATGACTACCAGACGCAAATACTGGTTCAACTTCAGAAAATATTCGAAAAACATAGTATGTGCCTATAAAAAATTAGGGTTTCCCTCGATTTCTCTGGGATCCCATCATCAGATCTTGATATGGTGGCAATGGGACCACCTCGGGAGCATACCCTTTCGAATACAAAAAGAATTTTCAGACGGAGTAATCAGTGAACATACATAAAAAAAAAAACACTGGAACATAGAACCTCCTCCTTTTTGGAAGTTGGTTAAAAATGAAAATATATGTTCCGTTTTTATTATAAAACTATTTGATATAAATGAGTGGGACTCGAAAAACATGTTTTAGTTTCAATTGTATTCCATTAAACTAGATATAGAATACTAGGTATATACCGGCAAATTTGTCGCAGGAAACTTTGTGAAGTGTAATTGTCAAAAAAACTTTTAACTTACATTAAGTTTTAAAATCATAAACGTTTTTTTAATGTATTTTAAACTGTACAGTATAATAGTATACTGAGTTTGTTTTTAGCCCTGAGAAAGGCCGAACTCATATGATCAAAAAAAGTTTAAGTTGCAAAAGTGTTCATACAACCTAATTGCAGAATAAAAGATTTGATTTCATTTTATAAATATTACGAAGCGGTTATATCCAAATTATGATTTTTAAAAATTATAAGTAATAGGTATAATTATATTTTTGCAGGCTTAGATCCAGGGAGGCCTTTAGTTACAGCATACGGGTCGAAGTTATTCCAGTTGGGTCGAGAGGACGCCCATGTGGTACAAGTAATTCACACAAATGCTGGTTACCTTGGAGTAGGTGGTCTGGTCGGCCACGCCGACTTCTGTGTCAACGGAGGAAGTACACAGCCGGGTTGTAAAGGACATGTGATGCGTAAGTACCCAAATTTTTTGATAATAATTATAAATATACTACACTTATGCTGGTTACCAACGTACAGGCTCCGTACCGTTTGGGATCAGATCAGCTAATCGGCGCAGGAACTTCTATATCACGTTATAGGACCAGCAGTTTATGACAGATGGCGCTGTAGTATTGTTGCCGTACATAAGGTCACCACCACACTAGCATCAATTATCGACAAAAATCGTACAGCTGAATTCATGACATTTTAATTAAAATGTTTTAAGGCGCCGACTAGATGCAAAAAGCAGCAGACCGGGCTTTGTTGTGTGTCTTGACTTCTTGAGCCTAAATCCAGCAATTAATTGTAATTATAATGATGACAGTTATAGGGAAGAATTTGAAGTAGTAACTTCTACTGTTTTTGGACTGTTTTTAACTTTTGCTACTTTCCACATAGACACAGTTTTTGTCATACAGCGGGATTCATTTGCGATAAATGTATTTAAAAGGTTACGATTCCTTCTTTTCCTCGATGTTTCGAACCGTTTCTGATATGTTCATTCCATAGCCTATGTATCCATACTTATTAATATCACAAATGCGAAGGTAACTCTGTTTGTCTGTGACGCTTTCACTGCTAGATTGCTGCATCGATTTCAATGAAATTTGGTATGGATATACCTTGATTCTTAAGGAAGGACATAGGATACCTTTTAACGCGATAACCAACATACTTGCGGGTGGAGCCTTGGACTAAAAGCTAGAAGACATATAAAGGAATGCCAAAAACTCTTCATGATGTTACAACTTACACATTGCCCAGAATAACTTAGTACGCACTTTATTTTTTACAGGTATTGCACGATGTAGTCACTTCATGAGTGCGTGTTACTTCGCTGCAAGCATAAGGAGAAGTAAACGTCTATCAGGGGTACCATGCGATACTAGTTGTCCTAAGGAGGTAGGACATTGGGGTATAAAGTTTGATAGAAAACCAGTTGTTCTAGGTGACGATATGTCAGATGGGTATGTTTCTATTTTTATTATAATTATTATTTAAGATTGAAATGACAAGATGAAGATATCGTTAATTATGTTTAAGACTTCATACTCAGCTGGATTAATCCATGGGTAATACTAATTTCAAATTCAACATAGAAATCCAAATAATTCTATAATTTACTCAGAGATCAAGCTGTATTTAAGGACTATGGGCATAATGGAGTATTGTTAAATCAAACAACTCAAAATAACATTGCAATACAAATATTATAAACTAGCTGACCCACGCAACCTCGTTTACGTCTCCTATTGTCCGTAGCGTAATAATTTTCCCCCGTTTTTGGAACATTCTTTATGAGTGCTCCGCTCCTATTGGTCTTAGCGTGATGATATATAGCCTATAGCCTTCTTCGATAAATAGACAATTTAACACTGAAAGATTTTTTTTCAAATCGGACCCGTAGTTCCTGAGATTAGCCCTTTCAAGCAAACAAACAAACTCTTCAGGTTTATATATTAGTACTAGCTGACCCACGTAACATCGTTTACGTTTTTGTGAATCTAAACCATTCCCAGATCCCCTTGAACACACACAAAAAATTTCATCAAAATCGGTCCAGTCGTTTTTGTGAATCTAAACCATTCCCAGATCCCCTTGAACACACACAAAAAAATTCATCAAAATCGGTCCAGTCGTTTGAGAGAAGTTCAGTGACATACACACTCACACAAGAATAGGCTATTTGACTGATTATTGGAAATCGTTTTAAATTATTCTTTATTACGTAATAAGCACACTGCGTTAATATTTTGCGGAATTTCATCTGTATTATGAATTAAAATTTAGGATAAAGTTCAAGTTTGACAACCGCGTCAAAAAACGACATTTCTATAATGGCGCTGGTCACATGACACGTGTGACGTCACACGCTAGTAAACAAATTCACAAAACGCGAACAATATTCAGTCGAGGAATCTTTCGTTTACTAGCGTGTGACGTCACCAGAGTTGCAACTAATCACAAGGCGTTCATGTCGCAGAAAATATTTCAAAAAATTGTTACAATTTATTTCGTGCAATCTGCGAAAAAATCACATTATTTTGTTTAATTCATAGTGAAATATGTCTTTTTAGGCTATTATCTGATAGGATGACCACAATCCATAGTTTATTTTCAATATTGTCAAATAGCCTATTATATATATAAAGATAAGATTTCGTGTTTTTAAAATATCATGGAGTTCATGTTTAAAAAATAATAATACATATTTTTAATTTCAGGTCACGAGGAATGTATTGTGTCAGTTTTGAACACAACGAAGACTGCCCATTCGACTGAGTTTGCTTTTACAATGATGTATACGACCATTACCTTATCACAGAATTAGGTTGCTGAAAATTCGATTACAGCTGTCGGAATAGGCTATTTGACTGATTTTTGGAAATCATTTTAAATTATTCTTTATTACGTAATAAGCACACTGCGTTAATATTTTGCGTAATTTCTACTGTATTATGAATTAAAATTTAAGATATAATTCAAGTTTGACAACCGCGTCAAAAAACGACATTTCTGTAATGGCGCTGGTCACATGACACGTGTGACGTCACACGCTAGTAAACAAATTCACAAAACCGAACAATACTCAGTCGAGGAATCTTACGTTTACTAGCGTGTGACGTCACCAGAGTTGCAACAAATCACAAGGTGTTCATGTCGCAGAAAATATTTCAAAAAATTGTTACAATTTATTTCGTGCAATCTGCGAAAAAATCACATTATTTTGTTTAATTCATAGTGAAATATGTCTTTTAGGCTATTATCTGATAGGAAGACCACAATCCATAGTTTATTTTCAATATTGTCAAATAGCCTATTATTTAAAACGACATATTTTCAAATATCGTGTGGGAATATCTTTTTTTTCTATTTATTACTTTTGTTTCACTTATATTTTATATAGCTTGTAATTTTATCTACTTTTGTAGATGTTTCCCCAAAGATTGAGGATTATTAAATTATGGAATAAAATTAGGTTTCTGACATTTTTTTTTATTTTTTACCAAGTGTTACTTACGCCTATTCTTCCCATGGGTATCGTAAGACAGATCTTACCATCCGCACGATAGTCAGACTATGGTTGTGGTCCAACAAAGTTCGAGCATGATGTAAGACAAAGCATGTACAGATGATTTGGAGAACGATTGAAGCAGGTATGTATTGAACAAAAAGTTTCATACGGTGGAAGATCCATACACTTGTAGACTGGATTTCCTGACGAGGGCCGATCTGAGCTATTATATGCGAAACTTACGTTATATGTCAAAATATAAGTTAAATGAAATATTTATGCATGACAATGCACGTACACATACAACTCCGGCCTGATAGTAAGTGATTACCGCCGGCCAAGGATACCCGCAACACCAGAGGCGTCACAAGTGCGTTGCCGGCCTTTTAAGAAGGAGTACGCTCTTTTCTTGAACCGACCTTCTTTGGGGATGAAACTCCTGTCACGTAGGAAGATGGTGGAAAGAGGCGGGAGGGATCAGTCCGAACAATTCCTCGGGGCACTCCCCATAGTAAATGCATAAAAAAAGACTTTTCCCGTTATCTTTTCTTTTTTTTCTTTCTAGCAAAAAAAGAATGAATGAAATAGGACTATGTGTTATTGAATTACAACTAAGTACATATTTTGACTTTCATCCCCTCTCTCTAGGAAACCGTGCTGAATTTCGGAATAAAAAGTATCCTATGTCCTACCTCGTAGTATGAACTCAAATCATGCCAAGTTTCATTTAAATCCATTCTGTAGTTACAGCGTGATGCGCGGCCAAGATACAGACAGACCGACAGACAGACAAAAATGAAAAAAAGTTTTGGCTTCAGTATCGATTACAAAGAGCTCTCCAAATTTTTTTTTCAAAATGTCTTTAATGTACAGGATTGGACCTTTTACATTTTTATTAAAAGTATAGATATAGATATTTTTGTTAAGGCACAAAGAAGGTTCTTATGGAGAGGAAAAATGTGAAAATTGCGTGGTAAATTGTAAAAGCAACACTTTTCTTTTCCCATACAAACCAAAGAGTAAATTAAAACATCTGTGGATAATGTCAACAGACCGAAGTCTGTCGGAGCAGCAGCAGCTAGTAAAACGTAAATATGACTTTCTTTTGTGTCAATTATTTTAAAAACGTAACTATACTTAAATTATCCATACCAAAAACATACTAAAGGGACAACATTATATGTAATTATGAAACTTATGTTTATGGCCGGGTGAATCGGCATTATATATTTTTAAATTAATTGGTATCGTTTTGTAGCGTAAACAAAGATAAACTACATTGTGATAGGTGATGCCATAATTTTCTCTATTGTTGAAAATTGCGCGACCTCAAAAATAAAATTTCATGATTAGGTACGAAATAGATTCATGAGATCCAGGTACCAATGAGGTCTCGGGTTCGATTCCCGAGTCAGACGAAATGTTTGTATGTTCTGCAAGTATATTTACCGTGGTAGGGCCACGCTTCGGCATGCATAGGCCGGCTCGACCGGAGTGATACCACGGCCTCACCGGTGTGAAACAGCGCTTGCGCTGTGTTTCACCGAGTGAGTGAGGATACCGGAGGCCATAACCAATCCCTCGCCCCATCCACCTCCCTATCCCCCAAAGGTCGGCAACGCACTTGTGACGCCTCTGGTGTTGCGGGTGTCCATGGTGTCAATATAGTTACTATATAAACTATAGTTACTGTAAAAAATATTATGTTCTATGTCTATGCACACCATTTCGACCATTTTTTCAAGCTTTTTATTAACTTGCAATCTATGTATGTATGCTTGTATGTTCGGGTGGAATCTTGAAACTCAATTTTGAAGCAGATATCTTCAACCGATTTTGCAAAAACTTTGCATGCATTATGTATACAGCGTGACAATACAATATTATAATACATACATGGAGCTGATCTGATGCTGGAGCTGGAAGGTGGCCATAGGAACTCTGTAAAGAAACGTCGCAACATCATCGAGTTTAGACTCGTTTGATTCGTCTCGAGACAACCCAGTAAAAGCTTGTTTTAAAAAAGCTTTTTAATTTAATTTATTATTAGATCCTGTCTAAAACAGTGTCGAATAAAGTTAATTTATTAATGTATTTATTTAAAGGAACACAAACAATGTATCGCACAATAATATCTTAAAATCTGAAATACATTATGTTATGATCTAGTACATACATCACACTAATATATTAAGGCGAAAGTTTGTGTGTATGTTTGTTACTTCTTCACGCAAAAACTACTGAATGGTCTTGGATGAATCTTTACAGTAATATAGCTTATACATCAGAATAGCACATAGGCTACTATTTGCCGCGATAACCGACATACACGCGGGCGGAGCTGCGGGCAACAGCTAGTAAATATTAAAATTAATATTCGACTGCACGTTTGGCCTAGTGGTTTGGCGGTCACTACGCCGTTTCCTACTTCGCCAAGTGTCGTGGGTTCAAATCCCACATAGGACAACACTTTGTGTGATCCACAAATTGATGTTCTGAGTCTGGGTGTTCTTTGTGTCCATTTCATGTATGTTTGTAAAGTCCCCCGCGACACAGGATTTATTTCTAGTGCGGGAGTTGTCTTTTAAAAAAAAATAAAAAAATATTACCGCGATAACCGACATACACGCGGGCGGAGCCGCGGGCAACAGCTAGTTGTATAATGTATTGTTCGTACTAATATTTTTTGTGAAAAGCGAAATAAATGAAACGTAATAAATTATTATTATTTACGAAATATAAAATGATACGACATCTTTAACAGTAAATGACAATCTTTTTCTAGTTTTTTTTGTAAACAATCTTCATCGTCTAGTTCTATAAAAAAATAAAAAATTTGTCCAGATTTCAATTAAACCATTCCCATTTTTTTGTATTGTAATAAGATTGAACTAGCCTTGAAGATGCCTAGATTTACAGGCCAATGAATACCAATAAATCTAAGCCCATAAAAACAAACAATTTCAAATTAAAATGTTTTTAATAAATAAATATGTATGCACTCACTTTTGTTTGTTTAAAGGAAAAAGTGTAACTTCTATAGTAGAACAAGAGAAATTGCATTCACTGCTGTAGAATACAGACTTAAAAGTCCAGTTACCAAGTAAAAAAGTGCCGCCGAAATATGACTGTGCTATATCTTGAATGTCTACGGTAAATCGATAGTGACCCTGTAAAAAAGATACAAAATTAAACATGTGACACAGTTTTGTTGGTAGAGTTAATTCAGTTTCAGAGCATCTTTAAATTTAAACAAAAATTGCGTCAATAAATATTTTCTTGTTTCATTTAAAAAAAATAGTCTTAAAAAATTTGAAGTAATAAATGGCAATATAATATTATATATATTGTTGTTGTTTTTTATTCCGCTAGGTGACCCACGCAAGTTCATCTGCATCTCTTTTCATTGCCATGCCATTCCATTTTCGGATGCCACGGTCTCATAGAATACCGGTATTAAACTATTGTTTCATTGCGAGCGGCTATGCATTTGTGATAGTCACTTAACACCAGGTAACCTGTATCATATTTGTCTCCTAAGCCATAAAAAAACACCGTAGGTACCTTTTGAACAACGCAGTCAGCGGTAATATTC